>JAMKCF010000007.1:13085660-14328491 GCA_023634235.1 Pisaster brevispinus
AAAACTTGTTAACTCTGCCATCTTTTTATTCTTTTTTTAATACATTTTTTTAAACCCATACATTCCCTATTGAAACAAATCCAAATAGCCTGGTAAAAGCATGGGGGAGGGGTTCTTTGACCCATAAATTGATACCCAAACAACCAGACTTGTTTAATTCCCAAAGGGCAATATTATAGATCCCAGCTGATATAAGGTGATTGAGTTAGGCCCTCTCTCAGGGACAAGGCAATACATCATCCTGGCAAGCCTTGCTTGCATGGATTACAGCTGTCACTGTGGAGAATTGGCCATATACAAGTAAGATGCATTATGTTTATGTACACTGTTACCATGGAGGAAGGAGTAGACCTCCAAAGGGTTTTCAAGGTTTTATTGCACGCTATTCAAACATACTGTAAAAAACAGTACCACCACGAAACGGTAGCCAAACCGCACTGCATGCATAAAATGAGCATAATCAGGGATGTGATTTCTCTGTTTTTTTTCCGGAAACCCGTTTTTTTAAAACCCCACCCCCAAAAATAAATAATAATAGTACAATTTAAAAAAACAATTTTTTTAAATTAAGACCATGAAAAACATGAAGATAAAACCAAATGTATGTAAGAAGGCTTCGAGCTCGCAAGTTTTTGCCCTCGCAAGCTTTCCAGTTTGCGCTCACAGTTCAGATTTTTTTTTTCAACACCCTATCACATCCCTGGCATAATATGTTATAATTATTACAATTTTGTCTTTTGATCATGTGTAGTTTTTATATTTCTATTGAAGGTGTTTCCTGGGTTCTCGATGGCATCTATCCATGTTTAGGCCATTTGTGTTCACCAAAGTGAAACATATTGCACTTTAATCAAACCATGATAAAACAGACTTTCAAAAAGCTGGGCTCACCAAGTAGTAAAGGTTAACAGTTCTGATACTGAGCGGGAAGGTTATGATCTAAATTCCAAACATGGATATTGGCATTCACGGAGCAGTTGGGTGCTTTTTCAGCCATCTCATCCCATCTGAATCTTATCTTAGATAGCATAAGTGCAAAACTGATAGATACATGAAGTCTACAATTACTGTTTTAGCTAAACTTTTGTAATTTTTTATTGTTTAAAATTTTGGTGCAATTAAGTGCAAGTTAGTACTTTGTTGTAATGTTATGCTCCTACTCTTTTTAACTGGTACATATGTTACTATTTTTAATTCTTGTTAAGTGTGAACGAGTTTATATCAGCTACCCTTGTGGCTGCCTACCTCGTGTTTTAATATGAATAAACCAGAATAATAATAATAATTGTAATTCTGTAAACTTGGTATTAAACCAGCAGTGTTTTTCAGACTACAGATACGTACATTAGTGAGTTTATGTTGAACTTGGGAAATTTTGGTCTTAAAAAGGTTTTTAGAAATGATAAGAGGTTTTCAGGTTTGTTGTCTGCAGCCAGCTTGTTTGAGCCAGTTTACCTTTTGGGAGTTCGTCCGACGTCATGCATAAACTTCACAACTTTGTCTTGGTTCCTATTCTGCTGTTGGTGAACATGAATTAGCACTGATAAACTTTACAACATTGCTGTGTTTTTCACTTATGTACGTGCACTTGTGTAAAAAAAAAAAAAAAACCACTAGAAGCAGCATGTCCAGGAAAACATCATAAAATTAATTATACGCTAACTTCCTGCGCTATAAGAAGTTTGTCATGAAATTAGCCTGCCATTGGTTCAGGCCTGAGCCATGCAGGATATTACATCACAAGGCGCATTACGTAGTTGCGTGAGTTTCTTCATATTTGTCTGCTCAACATTTGTGGCCGTATGCCAACACGAGAAGCAGTCTCCTGTTTTCACCGCATTCGCGACTGACTGGAAAGAAGTTTTAGTCATACAGGTTTCGGGGGAGGAGGCCATTGGCTGGTTAAGTGCGCTGCGTGGCAGTTCCTAGTCGGCCATTTTGGAGGGATGTTTTGTCCTGATGTCGTCGCCACAGCCGTCCTGATGCATGGAACCATGTCTGGAAAAAAGATCATTCATAACAATAAGAGAGTACGGTTTATGGTAAGGACGTCCAGCAGTGTCTCTGGAGATAAGTTGCAGCTTATTTGGTTTTTTTTTTATGGGTGTTTTGCTCATGGTTAAACCGACACTGCACAAGTGTTCAGAGTGTGTTTTCGATTTATGTTGAGGGAGACATCATTTTGTCTCTTATGTGTAAACTATGGATGGGCTTGTGTACAGCAGTTAATATGAATCGCTGTTATTTTTGTTCTCTTCAAAAGTGTGTCATGCAGTTGTGAAAATTAGTCAGTTCCTGGCTAGGGGGGAACAACATGGCCGCCTGCGTCTATTCGGGAGGATTTCAGAAATTAGGGAGTGTTTGTACTTGTACACGGATAACCCCTGGCTTTGTGCACATTTATATGCAGGTTTCTTTGTTTTGTAAACGAGTGATTACAATTGCTTCAACTGGACCTTCTTTGAGAGGCAAATTTTGTTATATTTTCCTTTTCCTTGTTTTTTTCCTTTTTAAGTTGATCCAATTATATTCAGAAATGTGCACAATTGTACCTTAAGGATACATAAAAAACATCACAAATTCAGGTAACTTTAAGTGTGCCTACATTTTACTTAGCAGATATGTACGAAACCCAACAAAATGTGGATAGCGAAAAGCTTGCCTTCTCATCGATAGCACTGCACAATGTGTGATATCTCCAATGGGAATTCCTCTTCTGTTGTCGGGGGTTTGTACTAACACATGATGTGCATCATTGCCATGGTAATACCGTTTGTTTAAGGGCAGTCGTATTTTAGTCAACGCAATCATTCTATTCAGGACCACCCCCTGATCAAGGATGATCCAAGCTTGTGATTAATTGCATTCTCTCTCTGTTCACCAGCGTTCCTCCCCCCTCATTCCCCCTCGGCCACTAACCGTTGCAAACAGCAGCAGTAGCTCCTGCTTGAAAAAAGATCAGCCGACCTTCCACTATGTGGCATCATTTTGGGTTTGTTTTGATGAATATTTCATCCTAAACCTGGCTATTCTGACCTCGCCAATTCATTCATATTTCATCCTATCAGTTTAGAGCATCACACTCCTAGTGTGTGTGTCTGTGGTCGATTAGAAGCATCCGTAAATGAACGAAGGTATTTTTCTTGGTAGTCAGCTCTGTCCCCGAGAAAGCAGGACCGGGAAGCTTTGGGGAGTCGACGGCGTTAACGACAATCAGTACGCCGTCTCGCGGTGGTTGGTAAAATGAGGTTAATTTGACTTGGTCGCTCGGACCGAAAAAAAAATAGCTGAGTGTTCTACCCCGCTGTGGAATGCGAGGGGGCAGGAAGGGTTGATGCAAGCAACCCTGGCATGAGGAAACAGTTGTCCGGCATGCATCATCTCGGAGCATCAGGGGGCAGGATGCGGTGATGAGGAGCCAGGGATGCTGTGCAGAGGAAGGAGGATGCAGGCAAGGGACTTTTGTGGATTTGGTTTTTTTTTTGCTGCCTCTTTTTCTGATGGATAGTTATGATCAGAATTAATCTGATTGTGCAGGAACTTTTACACAGCTTTGAGAAGGTGAGATGGGAGTTGGAATTTTTTTTCGTTGTCCTTGTGTAGGTAGGGGGTGACTTTAAATTGTCTTCTGGGTTTGTTTTAAGGATGACAAAACAAATTTATTTAAAGGAGGGTATACCTTTGGTAATTACTCAAAACATTAATAACCATATCCATAACTTCTTTGGTTAAAAGCACTGTGGCTGTTGATAATGTATAACATTTTGAGAAACGATTGTATTCCATTCAAAAGAATGTGGTTTTAGAGAGAGGGATTCAAAAACATTTCAATCTGAGAAACGTTTCTGCATGAAACGTTTTTCAGATCCTGTAATTCCAATTACGGATTGTTCTTCCTGCGTGGACATAACTGCTCCAGATTTTCGGCAATATCTCAAAAACGCTACCAGCCTGTAATTTTTACAGGTTAGTTTTATTATATACATATCTACATCTATATAGGTTTGAAATAACCCAACGGTTCCAAAAACCCAAAGGTCTATTTTTCTTTGAAGATTGTGTGTCTTCTTTTGCTGTCTTTATCCGGGTGACTTGTTTGTCTTTCTGGTATCTGTTTTGGGGTTAAGAAATCTTGTATTGTGTCTACCTACAAAATAGCTTTGTTTTTCGTTTCGGAGACGATCGCTATTTGTGATATTTGTGATGAAGCACTGGTCGAAGCGCTGGGGTTTTGTGTGTTTGTTGTTTTACAGGGAAAGAAGCTCTGAAGTTTTACAAGAAAAACAAGCAATGATGAAATTATTTCTGAAGATCCTTCCAAAATACTTCACAAAACTCTTACAAAACTGCTGTGCTTGTTGATTGGCATTCATAGAATGTGGATGCGTTTTGTATGTTTGATTACTTTTCTAATATTTAAAGATAGGGTAAGCGAAGTATAAATTTCCAACGACTTTTCTTTAAAAAGGAGGTTTTAGGGTATTATATGGCAGGTTTGTTGACTATTGCGGATCAGTAATGCAATGTGTGTTTGTTTTGTAGCAGTTCAAGCATGGGTCTAAACATCTGCACATGCTGTGCCCTGTTGGAAGCACACACTACTTCACACAGACCAGCACCTGGGGGGCATACTTCCCTGTGTTTGTCATCATACCAGTGTGGGGACATTGTGTTTGAGGGCCTTCATTAGTAACCAGAGGCAAAAAAGAAAGAGAAACTTGTAGTGTTTTATTTATCAATTTCAAAACACTCCGTGGTGAAAAAAAAAATGAGGTTGTTGCAAATATCATGCAGATTTGGACTTCCACAAAACATGAAGTCAAAGTCTTTGTTTATGTTGAACCCAGCGTGGCCCACATCCTAACAGTCTGGAAGCACTTTAACTTATCAGAGTGAAACAAATAATTGTTAACCCAATCATTCCCAATATGTCGAAAATATTCTCTCCAAATATTGATGCGATCTCAGCTGATGCAGTATTACAGTAACTGAGCTTTTTGATTAGTCTGGCGTGAAGCTTGCGTGCACTTTTCCCGACAAAATTAAATGGCTTACAAATGTGAAGTCATCAGTGACTGTTATTCAGGCTGGAAATTGCGGACTTGTGATTAATTTAACAACAAGATGGCCACTCCCTTTAAAGGCAAGGTCATAGGTCGGAAAGTACTCCAAATATTAATGATCGTAAAAAACTTACTTGGTGAGAAGCACTGCAGCTGTCAATAGTATTAACTATTTTGAGAAAGCATTCCCTTCGAAGTAATATGGTTTGAAAAAATTTTCACCCCAAAAAATCATTTGAATCTGAGAAACAATTCATGCATGAATTGTTTTTCGGAATTCTAAGGGTTGGTGTCCATTCGTGAATGCTGCGGCCAGAGATGCGGTTGGTACCCCACTGTCACCTTGCTAATCGTGGATGGATTCAATGTTCTTGTGAAAATACAGTCACAGTTTTTCCTGTTTTCTCACAGCTAGACATTGTATGTAGCTGAAACTTTCACATGTGACTTCAATATATCTTTCTTAATAATTTTACCTATAAATCCGGACTGCATGTACGTTGACCAAAAACGTTTTACGACCCTCCTTTAAATCGTAAGTGCCTGCACATCATGCCGAATGTAGGCCCCCGTATCATGTTTCATTTAACTGTTCATGCTTTCATATGGGTGGAAGGTAGCAAAGTAAAAGTAATTTATATCAATAATTATGACCACGATGGTTTATTGATGACTATAACAGATATTAACCTTGACTGTGGTCTAATGGATTGTGATGTAGGGCCATTTATTTTGTAATTTATTATGCACAGCAAAGCCAGAATACTTGAATGTGTTGGAACAGGTCTACATGTGTTGAATTAGCAATTATTAGGCAGAGTAATTTTGTCTGTGGTATGTAAAATGTACACATAAAAGCAACCAATTATCATTAATCCAGAGTAATCAATTATCAGTAATCTAGAGTGATCAATTATGAGTGATCTAGAGTAATCAACTGTCAGTAATCCAGATCCAGAGTAATCAATTATCATTAATCCAGAGTAATCAATTATCAGTAACCCAGAGTAATTAACTAGTCAGCAATCAATTTTTAGTAATCTTGAGAGATTTTTCTTCAAATATTTTTTATAGCAGAGGTGAAAAAAAATATTGTTACAAATGATTGCCGTTTTGATAAATTTCAAAGTCCAACTCAATTCAATTCAATATTACATTTATTTCCATCCAGAACAGTACAAAACAGAATGCAAAAAACACCATTGTGGAGGCACAATTCTAATTAGCCAAGGCTTGATGTGGAGTTCCTTTAGAAGAGAAAACAAAAGAATATTTGGAAGTTCGTCTTTTTTCAGGAGGCTTTTACAGTTAGTTTTTATGACACACCGGACTCAGGAAACTCCTGAGTATACAGTACACTCGTCAGTGTAAGGTTAAAACACAGAATATTCTTTTTCCCTGACGAAAATTTAACATCTTTTCAAAACAATCTGTTTTTTTTCAATCCTGAAGCTTTTCACCTTTGCCATAGAGGCACTGTGAACGATGGAGATAGGTTGCCCTGGATATTTCTGACCCGCAAGTTTAGATAGGAGTGAAGTTGTGATGTTTTCTCAGCCTGGTTGCCGATGGAAGGTTGGACTCCCCCCTAGAAATAACATCCTCTGACTATTAAGCCATTAATCTGCTTCTCATTCCATGCATACTTGCCGTGCATGAACAGTGAACTAGGAATATTCAACATTAGACTGGACGCTACAATGAGTATCAGGAGCTTATTAGACAAAGGCGTTTTTCAATCTGCTCTATGTAAAGGAAAATGCAGGCCTGGAATGTCATTCGTGGCAAGAGGAGGCCATTAATGAGAAATTAAGTAAATGGGAAATTCTAAGAGGAAGGGAAGGAAAAAGAAGGCAATTGCCTCTCGTCTCTGAAATTTCAACCCGGAAATGTGCCATCAAACTGTCCTTATTATTATGTATGGGGGCCGTTTGAAATGTTCACGGTCATACTAAGAGTATGACGAGGGGGAAGGGAGTTGGAGACCATGTATGGCTTTAAAAAGTGTGTAAAAGTTTGATATTTGAAAAATGTTGTTATTAATACAATTTCAATTTTTGTATAATACAAATAATTTGGTAAAGTCAAGGTGGAAACAAATTTTAAACTTTGGACGAGGATGCTTATTTTTTTTGGAGAAACTCTGTTTGCCAATTGCACCCGAATTCGTGCGACCATTGCATAGGTTTAATGATAACAGTTCGGCAAAAATCTTAATTGTTTACAAGTAACCAGAAATGGAGTTCCAGTCTTATTCTAAGGTTTTCTGTGTTGATTTGTTAAATTGACTTAGTTTCAAAGTGTTTCGTGGTAAAAGTTTGCTTTCCCATCAATATGATGTAATTTTTGTAGCCATAAACTAGGTTAAATTAAGTTTATTTGAAGAAACAGAATCGCGTGGGACACATAAAACTCAGTAAGGTTGGGACCAACTTGGTCCTGGAAGTTTGAATATGCCTGAGACTTGCACAGTCTATTACAGACGCCAACACAAACATTTGTTGCTATTGTTAACACCGCCGGTCTTCAAGGGGAGACTGGTTTCCCAATGTTTATTCACAAACTTTAAAATAAAATAAAACATAGTTTGAAGAGGCTACATGTTTTAATTGTGCTGTTAGTGTTTTAAATGCACACCTTGGAAAGGGTACTGAATCAAGTCTATTATTTCTCTATTAAACACTCAAGACAGACTTGGTGCAGAAGTCTTTGGCAGTTAAAAACCCTGAGACAGAAACTGTGTTGACCTAAAGCTTCCTTTGAAAGTCAATTTAAAAGAAAACACAAACATACAAAACAGAATTTTTTTTTTTTTAAATACTGATGAGAATAGTACACACAAAAAAGGCTGTTACAGGGCTTTGTGTTTGACCTTCTGGGCCTGTGAATAGAGAAGACCTGTCATTCCTTTTGTGAATTGTGTTGAGTTGATATTGATGAGATTGAAAAATGGCTCCTTTGAAATCTGTTGTTGTTTGGCTGTTTAGGTAATATTTACTGAAATGGATGACAGCCACTGTTTGTACGAATATGGTATTCATTGTACATGTGGTATCTGCATCGGAAATATCAATAGAACTATTTACTTATTAATCCTCACTTTTTTTTATATATTTACAATGCATATTATGTAAGAGTTCAAATTCATTTCAGTTGCTGACAAAAGAAAACAAATGTTACTTTAAAAATATATAAGATTTGATCGGAAAGAAGGGGAGAAAAAAAAGAGGAAAATAACCATTTTTCCCCCATAACTAATTTGTTAACACAATGATAATACTAATAATATTTACAGCCTTCATAATGCACAATCTATCTAATGTAGAAGACCCTTTTCCGAGGCGCAGCACATAAAATACATAACAATCAACAATAGAGAAATACGCCCATAGAGTACTTGTAAAGATACAAATCATAAAGTGAACAAATCAATACACATTAGGGACATGTAGGCAGCAGTGCCCCCCCCCCCCCCCCCCCCCCCCGCCGGCTTTTGGCAGAGGACAACCGGCAATCGTGGGGGGTGGAGATGCTCCGTTTCTTAATTGTATACCGATAGCTATAAATAGGTCTTTAGGGCTAGATAACCGAGTGCGAGTAGGTAGAGTGCCGGTGTGTTATTCCACAGGCTGCAGGTTCATATCCCGTTCCTGTCAATTTGTCTTTGTTCACCTGAAAGTTGAACTGAAATTTACCCGGTCAGTTTCTCTTGTGGTTTATTACTTGATAATTACGCAGTCATTACTACTTATTTTGAAATGGAAGAGTGTACAGGAGAGAGTGAAGTGTTTCTCACTTCTCTTAATCCCTGTTGGTTGTGCGAATCTGTCTACTCAGCAAGCAAGTACACCCTACAGAAAGTACAGACTGTGTCTGGAAGCTGGTCAGACATTAAGCCATTAAAGTTAATGTTTTATGGCACTCAGTATGTAGGTGTTTCCATTCACACACAAGGTGGTATGGGTTTTTTTTCTTTTCTTGAAACGTCCGAACCTTGCTCATCAGAGCACTGCACACAAATATGCGTTTAGAACGCTAAGAATGACATTAAGAATGCTAACTTACTTATAATGGTCCATGCCAGCATCTTGAATATTAAGAAGTTAAAGTAGTGATGTGTTTGTCTCATTGATCATGCACACTGGATTTTAGTCAATTTATCCAGGAATCCCAAGGTGGTTTCAGTCTGAATCCACGCTTTAGGAGAAATGACAGCTATGGGGAAATGTTTCATCATGTGCTAGATGCTGAGCTGTGGGTAGTATGACTGAGAATTTAATCTGTTGTGATTTTGTCTGAGCATTGAGCAAAGACCAGACTGTCTTTTAGACATAATCTGTTAGGAGAGATTGTGATGCTTGATGAGTCCGAACTTGTTACTTAGGGATGTGTGTTTTAATCTCTCCCCAGAACAGAGTTGTACAATTGTACACAGTGATAACTTTTCTTGCAAAGAGTCATATGTTTCTGACTGTTAACTTGAGTATTTCCGCTAAAAAAGACCCCTGCTTTTAATCTATGGGGTGTCATGGTCGAGCGTTCTAGGGGGGTGGACTCAAACTCTGTAATTTATGCTGAGAGTCCTTGGCTTCTCAACCAGAATTAATCAATGAAATCAAATGTTGGTTCGAATCCTGGCCTGGTCAGTGGTGACACTTGTGTCCTTGAGCAAGGCACTTGATTATAAACACTTCTCTCCACCCAAGAGTACAAATGGGTATTGGCAAGAGCTGGGGAGTAACCTGCCTGCCATGGACTGGCATCCTGTCCTCGGGGAATTTTCAGTCGTTTAATGCCAAGGAAACTGTGTGTAAAAACCAGCCTGATGAGCTATACTACTGGCTTTGGACAGACTTTACTTTTTACAATTTTAATCTACACATTTACTGTAACTACCCTGTGTGATTTTTTGGGGAACCTTCCTCACTCTTAGCAAAATCCAACACCATATGGTAACTCAATACCCAAACTGTTGGACTCTGGTTATGGTGTTGTGCCAGAGCCCTCAGTCCGACAGAGTCAAACAAAATGTGCAGTTGGATTTTGATGGGTTGGGGATTGTAAGGGTTGCAATTTCCTTTACAGAGCTGACAAATCTCCCTTATTCTGCAGAAAGTTCCCTGAAAGTAAACCAATCTTTCCATGTTCTGATGAACAAATTTGAAAGTCTCCCTAATTATGGAAACTTTTTCCGTCTTGTGTTGAATGTAATTCTAAATATCTCCCTGATTGTTGTACAAAGTCTCTCTGATTGCAAGATGCAAATGTTGCTAGCTCTGCCTTTACTCAAAACAGGAGGCAGAGAACTACAACTCTAATCATAAAAAAAATGACATCAGTGAAAGGTGATACAATGTAACCAAACCGAGGCTGGAAGGGAAAGAAAGTCTGGTCCCTTTCATGATATGAGAATTAGAACTGTCAACTGTCACTGTTGCATGCAGGGTACCCGACATGGACGACCACAGCATGATAACGGTCTATTCCTAGACATGAAGACTTTTATACTGATCTGTTTGGTCATGTTCTCTTTGATTCGTCAGGATCTCCAGGCAGAGATTGAGGCCCATCACAGTGTCTTCTCATCCCTGAACGATGCAGGGACCACACAGCTCAAGGAGGAAGAGTCCAAGGAGGAAGCCGAGGTGCTACAACACCGTCTCGAAGACATGAACAGAAGATGGAATAAACTCCAAGGGAAATCATCTGATATCAGGTAAGAGCCTGGTCGTGTAAATAAGCCATTTGCGAGTTAGAGTTGAATGATGTCTGGTACAGTGCCTCGTTTGGTCATAAATGAAAGGCTCAATTGGAATTCCTCAGAGTACATCCAGTGTTGCTTTGTCACATGGTTCGGGGCAAGCCGCAGCATTGCATCCTCCAGATCAGCAAAGACTGGTATTCCATGTGCCACACATCTCATTGAGAATTGTGTGTTGTAATAATAAAAGTAATAACAACACATCATTTGTAGGGCGCACTTAATCTGTTTAACATTCAAAGGCGCCAGAAATATCTTGAGAAATGTGAATAACATGAAAGCATGATAACCTCCCTGAAGTGTATGAAGCGAAGAGGTGTCTGAAACGTTGAGAGGGTCAGTGAATTGTTGAGACGGGAAATCTGTGTTAATCTCTTCATTTTAAAGGAACTAATAAAGGGCTTAAATGAAGCAGACAAAATTCTTAATTGTTTACAAGTAACCAGAAATGGAGATCAAGTATTATTCTCTGGTTTTCTTTCCTTGATTAGTTCAATTTGTTTACTTTCATTTATGTATTGGCTAAATTTTACTTTCCCAACAATACAATTTTTTAGCAATAAACTATGTTAAACTTAAATATTTGAAGAAACAGAATCGTGCACAAGTAAAACTTGGGGAAGTTGGAATATTCGACAGTCTATAGTCTTGCACAGTCCATAGTGATAAAGCAAGTCCTTCAGAAGTGAAATGAAAAATAATAAATTAACTCACAGAATTTCAGTCCTCACAATAATTCATCAGCACTTAAATGTGATTTGGGAAAAACAGGTAACTTAGCTGACATGTTGCATCCTGATATTAGGAGAGTCAAGATTAAGTGAAAGCAGATGGCATTCATTCCCATCCAAGTCCTGGCAGTCAGCCAGGAATAAACTTTCCCTATTTTCAGAGTGATCAATTTATGTCATGCCTGTCTTTCAGGGTATTTGAGGTCATGATTTTTTAAAACATTTTTCATATAGAAAGGTTTAAATTTGAGCCAGTAGTTTGAAAACATGTTTATGAGTGTAGATAGTTGGCCTTGCAGTTATCTTTTAACTGACAGGCAGTGCTGAAGATATTGGTCTTCAGATGTTTTTTTATATTTTTAGTCCTTGTCTTAATCTCAATGATCTGTGACCCCCGTCTCAGTTATCATCTCAGGCTTGAACAGTTAAGGTCTCAAAATGGTCTTGTATTAGGCCATGCAACCCGAAAGTGTGCTTACAGCCATCGCACAATCATTACTTTCACCACAGTTTTAAAACTTGAGGGTGTTGAGGTAATAATGATGATAATAATTTGGAAAAATTGACTGGAGCAGGACTTGAACCAAGGACCTCAGGTTTAATATTCTGGCGCTGTACCGACTGAGCTATCCAGTCTTAAGTTGGCGGTCTTCCTATTAGTCAATATCTTTGTTCGGGGGGGGGGGGGGGGTAATAATAATAGTAACCAGGTCATGATCCTCTGGGACTTTAACATTCAGACTGATCCTTTTATAGAACATAGGCGTCCGGATGTTGTTGTCTTAGATAAGACGAAGAAGATGTGTCATCTCATTGACATAGCTGTACCGGGTGATATTCATAAGGGTAGCTTCGAAGGAGGTAGAAATGATCCAAAGTACCAAAACTTGGCCAGGGAACTTTGTAAGATTTGGCTGGTGGAGGTGAAAGTAGTTCCTGTGGTGGTTGGAGCACTTGGCGCCATTCCCAAAGCACTGGGGAAACATCTAGATCAAATAGGGACAAATGTGAGGGTAGATCTATTACAGACGGCGTGGAACAGCGAGGATCCTGTGAAAGACCCTTGAGATTTAAGGCTACTTACTCAAGGAGTTACTGGCACAAAGGAAATGTTGTCTTTCTTTTGCATGCTGTGATAAAATGAAATAATATCAGGCATTTGTAGAGTGTACTTACACTGGATACCACAGCGCTTTGCAAGAAATACTACATTAAAAGTGACGCAAATAGAACCAATAGCCAGTCATAGGTAAAAACGACCCATTCAGACAAAGCTTCACCAAGATTTTGTCATAATGCTGATACTTGGTAGGACAACTGTTGATAAGAGTTCTGTTTCCAATTACACAGGCGCCGACTTGAGGCCAATGCAGAAGAGTGGAGTACTTTACTGAAAGCCTTCCAAGATCTGCTAGAATGGATCCGCATCAAGGATGAGGAACTCTCCTCCAAGATGCCCGTAGGAGGAGACTACAACTCTGTGCAAACGCAGAATGAAGACCACAAGGTACCAGACCCTGCTTGTCTTTGAAGAGAACGTTCAGATGGGAAGGGGTAGGGGTATCAGCTATGGAAGGCAAACCATTGACGAGAAGCTGATTTCATAATGACTGAATTAGCATCTGCTCAGAGAAATATCTCAGAACTAATATAAGGCAACAACGTTCTTCTCAAACTAAAAACAAAGAATGTTTAACCATTACATACACCTGCGTTTGAAATGAGTCACACCTTTTGCTACAAAACTCAGACTTTCAACATTTAATCTTATACTGTCATGCTGAAATTTGAATGCATGTACATTTGTGCCTTTCAAAATAATGGCAAACATACCCTGATAGAGTACAGACTTAAGTATAAATGGTCAATGTTGATTTGATTTGAGTTGATTTGTTGTTTTATTCCAAAAGGAACATACCCCATTACCCTGGGGAAGGGTTAAAACAATATGTAAAATACTACATAATAATATGTAAAATAATAAACATATCACTGTTCATCAGACAAACTTGAAAACCAATCCTCAAACCTTCTCAACTCCCTAGGGAGCTAGTAACCCAAAGCTGCTTCTGTTAGGGCTAAGCGGTTACTCAAACACAATACTATCTAAGCTCTCACAGGTTCCCATTTATACACCTGGGTTAAGAGAAGCAAGTTATGGTTAAGTGCCATGCTCAAGGGCCAAAGTGTCATGACCAGGATTCGAACCCACACTTTGATGACTCAGCCACCAGAACTTGAGTCCGAAGCGGTAGACAGCTCGGCCACCAAGTAATAACCCACCAGGCTTAAAGTTTTAAAGCTGAAATTTTTTAAACAACTGCAATTTGTTCCCTTCATTTTCTCAAGTATTTGCTGAATACTCTTTTTCAGATCTTCAAGAGCCTCCTAGATGAGAAGAGGCCAACCATCGAGAGGAACATTCAGATGGGTCGTCTGTACCTGACGGAGCATGGAGCAGCAGACAGCAGCAGCAGCGACGCAGCCACCCTGAGCTCCAGGGGGAGTGACTCCAGCAGCATGGACAACGACCCCGCCTCCACGGCCGAAGACCAGGCTCGCCAGATTGTCCAGAATCTCAGACAGAGTGTGGCCACCCTGCAGGAGAAGTGGGTGCAGCTGAATGGCCGGTCAGACCAGTGGCAGAAGAGAGTGGACGACGTCCTAGCTGTGAGTTTGATGTTATTTCTTCTCATTGGCTATAAGTATACAAATAACGGCAATCCACAAAGTGATGGGCACGGCATACACATGCCATGAGACTCAACAATCTCATCTTTCTGCTATGGGAATTTATATAAAGTAATGAACCACAAGGGAAAGTGACTGGGTAAATTATAAATAATTTGGGGTCGAACAAAGAAAAATTTACTAGAGCAGACTTGAACGTGCTAGCGCTCTACCAACTGATCTATCTCGCCCTAATGTTGGTGGTCTCCCTGAAAAAAGATATTGAAAAAATAAGGAGACCGCCAACATTAGGGCTAGATAACTCAGTTGGAGAGCTGGCACGTTAATCGGGAGGTTGCAGGTTCAAGTCCCGCTCTAGTAAATGTTTCTGTGTTCAACCCAAAATCAGTTCAACTTTACCCAGTCAGTTTTCCTTGTGGCTCATTACTTGAAATTAATACAACCAAAATAAAATTTAAAGTGATAATACTGTATGGTCTGTGTCTGGAGAATAAGACAAGAATGGCTCAATGACTTGATTAAAGGCCTGATTAACAATTAATAGTATAACATTAATATCAAATAATAAACCATATGGTAAACTGGTGTTGAATATATAAATCAATTGAGTGAACCAAGAAAATTTGACTAGAATGGGGTTTGAACCTGGTACTGCCGGATCAATGTGCCAGTGCCCTACCACTTGAGCTATCCAGCCCTATCTCATTTGGTAGAGCACTGGCACATTAATCTGGAGGTTGCCGGTTTGATTCCTGTTCCAGTAATTTTTTATTTTTTTCACCCAAAATTAAGGTAAAATTAGCTCAAGCTTTAATTTTCTGTGAACAACTGGAGAAACTAAAACAAACAAGGTTCCACTCCATCATGATAAATTAACAAAATCTGTTCTATACATTTAAAATGGCATAAAAGATTGCAGTGGATTAAAACAAATTCAAACAGTTAAAAAATATGAAGAAGAACGAAAGCAGAAATCATTCAGAAAGCGATACAAATTTTAGTTCAATTTGGGTATTTGTTATCATTTCTTTCTTAGAAAATGCTTGGTTTCCATCAAGCTATGGATGAGCTCAACGCAAAACTTCATGAAGCAGAATCCTTGAAGTCAAGATGGCGGTTGGTCGGGGACATCATTATTGATAGCCTTCCACAACATATTGAAGAAGTCAAGGTAATACATCCGTTTAGTTAAAAACGGATTGGGGGGGGGGAGCACCAAGTTTACAGTATTAATCACACAAAGAGCAAGGTCTAGTGCTCACCATGGTTAACTAGAGGTTGACTATTTTTACTGGAACCCAGGCTGGTCGACCATTGGTTGACTACTGTGGTCGACCACTTGGAACCAGCCTCAGGACCATGGTTTTTTCCCTGGTCCCGGTAGCCTTGCTTTATGCTAACCAATGTATAAGGGAACCAGTGACACTATAAGGAAATGGTAGAAGGCAATGGAAGTGGAATACTGTACTGATGGTTAACTAGACTTCCAAACGAGTTGTCAAGTGAATACTTCTTAGTGCATATGCGTCGCTAGTCAGTGGTCAACCACGGGTTGACTAAATGTGCGCACTTGGACTTGCTCATAGATGTAGAGTAAAGCCCCAAATAACAGTTTCCAACTCTTATCACATCCTCCAGCGTTTCCAAGAGAGAATAGCCCCAGTCCAGCGAGACGTAGACCACCTGTCTCAGCTCGCTGCCCAGTTCTCCCCGATCAACGTGACGCTAAGCACAGTCAACCAGAGCCGTCTAGAGGATCTGTACAAGCGCTGGAAGCTACTGCAGATATCGGTGGAGGAGCGTAGCAAGCTGCTCAACGAAGCGCTGCGAGACTTTGGGCCGCAGTCACAACATTTCTTGAGAGGTATATTTCTTAAGTTCCCTTTTTTTTCTGTTTATCTTAAACTGTATTCCATATGGTTTACTGTAGTGTGCTACAGTAAATGTTAGCACCACACTACAGTAGATAACCAAGAAGTGAGGTCTTTCTTTTGTACTTTCACTACTATTGATATAAAGCATACAGGCTTTAAGAAAGTGGCTTCAGCTTATTTCCACTGTGGTTGTTTCATTCAAAAGTACATTGGTTTCAGTACATTGAACTGAAACAGAGAGACAATAAAATAACTTGGAATACATTCATAAAAAGACAAAGGTTCAAAAAGGTGCATACAAATTACAAGTATTAAAATGGCACGTGTCAATTGAACATATGTTGTATGTGGTTTTCTTACAGTGTCTGTCCAACAACCGTGGGAGAGGGCAGTTGCCGGCAACAAGGTCCCCTACTTCATCAAGTAAGTTATCATCAACAAGTTTTGTAACTTTTTTTTAACTGAGGGTGAATTCCTTTTTTATTTAGTTTTACCCATACACCAATGTGTTTTAAGCACTTAAGCACTGTAAACTCAGTACTTTCCCAGAGTCCTGTGAAAAACAAAATCCACAGCAAATTACTCGGGTGGACTTCGAACACGCAACCTTTGCCATTCTAGAGCAGATGTCTCACCACAAGATTTTTCACACAGGACTTTTATCCCTGATGCAAGTTTAACACCTAGTAAAGGTGATTTCTATCGTCACATTTTGGCGAAATTTCACAAACTCTTAAACTTGAAAATGTCGCCGTTGTGGCTTCATAACAAGTGCATTTGATCCATTTCATATTTGAATTGTGCCTCCCTGCAGCCATGCATCTGAAACAACTCACTGGGATCACCCGAAGATGACCGAACTCTTCCAGTCTCTGTCCGAGCTCAACGCCGTCAAGTTTTCAGCGTACAGGACGGCAATGAAGCTCAGGAAACTTCAGAAAGCATTATGCTGTGAGTAGCTCCAGAAATCTTTCCTCAACAAGACAGTGCAGCATTTGTTGGTACCATTCAAGATGTAAAGAGCCAGCTGTAAAATTGGTGCTCAATACAACAGTCTATTACAGACAGCTCTTGTGTTGCATACACTCTGAGGGCATTTCTTTGTTCTGTGCACTAAAGAACAATCGTATTCATCAACACTGTAAAAGACACTGTGTGGACATGCGTAAGTCCACATAGTGTTTCAAGTCCCTACATTATGTGGACTTCTTTTATTCTCAGGTCCGCACTAGGTATGTAATGCCTAAACACTAAGACCTTAAAAAAAACATCGGTCCTTTAAGCATTCATCATCTCCTCTTTGGAACTCTCGCCTCATGCGAGAAACTCGCACGGTCTAGCCCCCATAGCACAGTACTAACTTGCGATTTTGCAATCTTTTTACAGTGGATCTCCTGAGCATGAACAGCGCAGACAGAATTTTCCAGCAGCATGACCTCCTGACCTCGTCCACAGACCGGACATTGGACGTGAATGAGATCATCATGTTCCTGACCACTGTGTTTGAGACCATAGCAGCTGACCACCCGACATTGGTCGTCGTGCCGCAGTGTGTTGATATGTGCCTCAACTGGTTGCTGAATGTCTATGACACGTATGTAGTCCTCATTTGTACATACATTCATACATACGTAATATATTTATAGAGTGCTTAAGCCTGGTTCATACTTCCTGCGAATGCGAATGCGGTACAAACAAATAACTCGAAAGAGTTGAGATGTGCTCAACTCCTGCGAAACATTCGCAGCAAAAACAGAGCTGTGACGTCAAAATTAGCTTCGCATTCGCAGGAAGTATGGAACGAGCTTCATTCACAAATCTAAGCAATTTACAAAACAAATACATGTGCAAAGGCAATGTACGAAACAAAAGAAGTCAATAAATAAAGTTGGGGGAAGAGAATTCCAGTATTCAATGGTCCTTTTTTTTGTGTATGAATACCTGGTTTCATTAAAATCATTTAGAACAATATTAAGTAAAGACAATGTTGTTCTATTAGAATTGATATCACTCAAATGAAAATTGATAATTACGAGCAACTCCCAAGTAAAATAAACTCAAGAGCTGTTTAATCGTGCTCCTTTTCTTGATGAGTGTCTATCTATGCCTCTTTTCTTCTCTGCAGGGCACGGAGTGGTCGCATGAGAGCGTTGTCTTTCAAATTAGCAATCATCATCCTGAGCAAGGCACATCTGGAGGACAAGTACAGATGTAAGATAAGAATCCTTGCAGCAGTGTTATGTTCTGTAGTTTTGTAGGGTTTTGTAGTTTTTTATTGTTCTGTAGGTTTGCGTTGTTCTGTAGTTATGTACTGTTCTGGAGTTTTGTATTGTTCTGTAGTTTTGTATTGTTTTGTAGGTTTGTATTATTCTGTAGTTTTATGTTGTTCAGTAGTTTTGCATTGTTCTTTAGGTTTGTATTGTTCTGTAGTCTTTTTGATGTCTTGTAGTTCTATATTGTTCTAAAGTTTTGTATTCTGTAGTTTTATGTTGTGCTGTATTTTATACTTGTAACCTCTGGATTTACGTGCCAGTGCTCTACCAACTGAGCTATCTAGCTGTGATGTTGGTGGTCTCTCTATTTTGTCAACATCTCCCCGATTGTTGTGCAAAATCTCCCTGATTGCAAGATGCAAATGTTGGCAGCTCTGTTTTATTTGACCCGTGTAAATTTCTTGTGTGGCCCCCCTCAGATATTGTTCGGTGTGTTGCCAACGCCAATGGTTTTGTCGACCAACGAGGACTTGGTCTGCTACTCCATGACTGCGTCCAGATACCGAGGCAACTGGGTGAAGTCGCATCCTTTGGGGGCAGCAACATTGAACCAAGCGTGCGTAGCTGTTTTAATATGGTAAGGAACTGCTGGATTTATTTCAAGTACACGAGTTGAAGGCAGACCAGGGCCCAATTTCATGGCTCTGCTTAACGTAAGCAGATAATTCTCAGAGACAACAATGGCAGTTGCTTCCATGCCCCTGGGCAGTTCCTTGGTGCCCCTTGAAGTGTTCCAGTACATATTTAAATGTCCATCATAGAAGTGCCGTTTACCGGGGATAAACTATGCTAATCAAAATTGCAGGATGAAATGGTTCCCGGCTGAAACCATATTAATATTAATAATACTAATACAGAGTTCTTATAAAGCGCACCTTTCCTAGACACTAGATCAAGGCCCTGAACAAAATAAAGAATCAACAATAAGCAAATAAGGTGAGCTCTGGACAGTTCAGTCTTCAGCAGTTTTTTTAATTTCATGATTGAGTCAGACTGACGGACTTCTGGAGGGAGTTTATTCCATAAGTGGGGATCGCTATAACCAAAGGCGGCCTGACCAACCATTTTCTTTTTACAGATGGTAGAAGTAAGTGTTGTTGTGTCGTGCAGTATACGGAGTCGGCTGTCGCAATGATAAACTTTGAGAAGATTGTTGAGGTAGACACCATGGTTTTGGTTTTGATATTTTCTTCTTCACAATGTTTACCAGAGTTGTTTTCTTTCATCAGAGTGGAGGTAAACCCCACATTGAGCCATCTCAGTTCCTAGCCTGGATGAAGCTGGAGCCGCAGTCCATGGTTTGGATGCCTGTGCTGCATCGCATGGCGGCAGGTGAAACGGCCAAGCACCAGGCTAAGTGTAATGTGTGTAAAGAGTTCCCTATCATTGGGCTGAGGTATCGCTGTCTCAAGTGCTTCAACTTTGACATGTGCCAGGTAGGTCTGGGATCTGTACCTCTCTTGAAATCGCTTTGTTATACCCTCCATGCTGCAACAAAGCAGATATACAAAACGGATAACAGGGCTTTTGCGAGTCAATTCATAAAATATAAATAAGCATGTTCAAAATGATTTTAGTAAGACTTGTTAATCTTAATATCAACCACTTTGCTCATCAAAATCTGTACTTGTCTTCTTTTCTTGCAGAATTGTTTCTTCTCAGGTCGTGTTGCTAAGAATCACAAACACTCCCACCCCATGCAAGAATACTGCACAACAGTAAGTCAAGCAAGAGTGCAACTTTTCAGCCGATCAGCTGAGTCCAATTTCATGGCTCTGCTTAACGCCAGACTCTGCGCTTGCGATCACCATTCTTTTTGCTTATAGTTCAAGCGCCAAATTTCTGCGCTAGCAGTGTAAGTGAAGAATGCCTAGTAACTTGGCACATGCTCAAGCAAAAATTCCCTGCTAACCTGTGAAATATGCTTGACGTAAGCGCGGAATTCCCTGCTTCCATCAGCGCCAATTCTTTGTTTACGGTAAGCAGAGCCATGAAATTGGGCCTAGATCTGATATCCTTTTTTTAAATAGGATTATTAGTGCTAAGAAAACAAAGTGTATAGTGTGTTCGACCCCTGTGGGACTTTAGAAGGTAATCAACCGAAGCCACTGAGCTCTGTCTTGTACATTAGCTTTCCCTCCCCCCATGTAATTCCCATCTCTACCAGCTCAGTTATCACTGTCAGATGCTAGGTAGCCTTTAACCGACCTCTCGTCCTAATAGAGATGCTTTGATCTGTTTAAAATAAAAATGATTATTACAGACACATTATTGACACATTTTCCTTCTGTTTCAGACTACCTCAGGAGAGGACGTGAGGGACTTTGCCAAAGTTGTGAGGAACAAATTCAAATCCAAAAGATATTACCAGAAGCATCCAAGAGTTGGCTACTTGCCTGTTCAGTCAGTACTAGAGGGAGATGATCTGGAATCGTAAGTTTATTCAGCCAGACCACTCAGAATGTTCCACACATCTGTTTGTCCAAGAAATATGGATATAAATGTCCACCATGTGTTTGTGAATTTTTACAGTGCACATGGATTATATCGGACAGTTTAGTCTCAAAGAAGTGATTGTAACCCCAGGCATTTTTTATGTAGCTTTATTACATTTACGAAAACCCATTACAAAGTATAAGATAGTTCAAAATCAAATAAGAGGTCTGCTCAAGAGCTGCCAACTCTCCCTGATTCTACAGAAAGTTTCCTGAAAATAAACCAATCTTTCCATGTTCTGATGAACAGATTTGAAAATCTCCCTCATTGTGGAAACTCTTTTTCCTATTGTATTGAATTCTAAATATCTCACGGATTGCTGTACAAAATCTCCCTGATTGCAAGATGCGAAGGTTGGCAGCGCTGCCGCTGGTTAATATCATGTTTTTATGAAATGTTTCTTGAAAACGGGAGAATTATACCAAATGCTCCCCAACAAAGAGACAAATTGGCAGCAGCCATTTTGCATGACAAAATAATCATGATTGTTGCCAATAGTAGTAGTCTGTACACGTATCCATTGCATGGAATGCTTAGAGAATCACGTTTCCATTTCTTTCTCCACTTATTCCTTTCGTTGTTTGTACAGACCTGTGACATCACCACAGCAGATGGCCAATCAGGACATGCATACCAGATTAGAGCTGTATGCTAGCAGGTGAATGATAGAGCCAACCCGATTGGTTGATTGTGTTTTTGTTTTTATTTTGAATAAAGTCATAGGAGAATCGGTCAGTTTTTTCTTGGTTGAAAACAGCATCAAAAACTCTGATTAATGGAGATATTTTTAAAAAATATATATAAAAAAAATCACTCAGCTTGTATAAATCAGGCCAAATTTTGGCTCAGAACTTTGTGGCACATACAGATTTAAAAGAAGCTTTGTGCATTGTGGACTTCAGGTGCTGTATCAAAGTTCACTTTTCACTATGCACATTGCTTTGTAAGTTGCTGGAACTTGAGGCAAATTTAGTGTGTAACGGAAAATCTTCAAACAAAACTTTTACAAGGATGCTGATTTTTCAGCACATGAAACTGCATTAAAAAGGTGTGAGCGTAAAATAATGCACTGTATCAATCTAGCAAATATGTAGCTATTAACCCATTACATTTACTGCTATATTCGTTTTATTAATTTGTGCTTGTTTAAAGTAAAAACAAAGATTGGCTGCATATTGTGTGTGGAGGTAATTTTGCCTTGGTCGAATTGGGACCTGTATGAGGAAAATTTTCTTTGTGGAACAGTTTAAGGGGCAACAAGACAATGACCAGGGGCCCAATTTCAAAGAGCTGTTTGTGCAGAAAATATTGATGAGCAATTTTCTGGTGAGCAAAAATTAGCAGGATACCAATCACAGGTGGTACATTGACATTTTATTTTGACTGGTTATCTAATTCTAGTAAGCAAAGTTTTGTTATCCTTGGTTGGGTTACTTTTTGCCTGTTTTCTTAGAGCTGCTTAAGAACAAAAAGCTACTAAGCACAAAATAATTTTGTGCTAACCAGAATCAGGTTACCAGCCAAAATGCCATATCACATGTATCGTCTTTCACTGGTTTCCTTTTTTTTTTGGGGGGGGGGGGCTTATTAGTAGAAAACTCTGAAGCAAAATGTTCTGCTTAAGCAGCTCTATGAAATTGGGTCTGGAGTATACCTCCTTTGCCTCATGCCTGGGTTTTATAGGTTCCAATATTGATTCCAGTATTGTGTTTTCTTTGTGCTTGTCCAGGTTAGCTGAAGTTGAACAGCATGGCTCCTTCCTCACACCTTCCCCTGACCTGTAAGTATGGCTACTACCCATAATGACCTTACCACTTGACCTAGGGGATCCACAATAGGGAACGTTGTGTAGTCTTTTACCTATGGCTGTAGTTATCTAAACCATAATGAAAGGCTGAGCTACCGTTTCAGACTCAAGCATGCAAACATTCTGTCAGGTTTCCTTTATTGGGGGGCATGGGTGGCTCGTGCATTAAGCGCTTGCCCCTCACCACTGTGGCCCTGGTTCGATTCTCGGCTAAGCTTTTGGAGTTGTGCATTGATTCGCTGCTAAGCCACAAGGGTTTGCGACATGGTAGTTTGGCTGATAACCTTATGCTGGTAAACATAATTTTGTTGTGCTTAGCTACTTTTTGTGCTTAAGCAGCTCTATGGATTTTGGCCCAGTTAATCATTAAAGTGCTACAATTCAATTTCCTTGTACTATATCAACGTCATTTGATCTTCCCGTAGTGATGATGAGCACCATCTGATCGCACAGTACTGCCAAAGCTTAGGAGGGGATGTGTCTTCTGTGGTAAGTATCTGAGTACATAACGTTAGCTAGATCAAAATGTCGTAGTGCTCCATTCTGTGTTGTCATTCTGCAAGAACCTAATGTCATTCTCCACCCCATGGCTGGCCTGGAATCTCTGTGCCACCTGTACAACAAGAGGGACATCTTTATTTCATTCCTAATTAATCTGATTCCTATGATAAGGTGTTTGCAAGGTTTAAAGCATGTGTGTGGTTTCTCTGGATTTGTCTTGAATTCGGGATTTACTCCAAAACTCCTTTAGCGTTTTAAGTTTTCTCGAAAGATGTAAAGCAGTGACTAAAGGGAGAAAGAAATAGTCCACATTGTGTCCAAACCGGTAGGTTGGTATTTCTGGTGATGCACAGAGTCTGTAAACCTCCTGACTGGGAGGATTTGGGTCTAAAATAAGAGGGAAACCCAGTTCTGCAAGCCATTTTTCAGGAATTTTCACCCTTGTCACATCTCATCCCCTAGTACCAAGCTAACACTGAAATGTCCTGTTAAATTTCATATCATACTGACACCCACATTTTGCGTGTTGTTTATTTGCAGCCTCGTAGCCCTGCACAGATTGTGGTCGCTATTGACTCCGATCAAAGGAGCGAACTAGAGAACCAAATTCTCATCTTGGAGGAAGAGAACAGGTAAGCGGAGAGTCTGTTTGAAAGCAAGGAGCAGAGTTCTTGCCTATAGATAGTTCCCACTTAACGTCACACCGTGTAAAGTTGATCATCTTTACAGACAAATGTATTGTTTGAACATGCGTTATACGTAAATACCACGTGCAGTTTTATCAGATTCCTTCCATGAAAAGTTTGGTGTTGTTCTTGCTGAGTCTAACATTTCAGGAGTGTACTTAGCTTTGAAATCTTAAAGTGTGTTAGGAGATGCTCACCAATACAGTGCTTTGTTCTGTGGATTAGCTGACTACAGAAGTTGTTCAGAGAGTATCGTATTGTGTTTGTTTTTTGCAGGACTCTTCTGGCAGAGCTTGACCGGTTGAGAGCCCTCCGTCAAGACGACACCACCAGGGCCGAGGTGAGCTCCGAGGACGACTACGGCCACTCGCCAGGTCGCGACACGGAGCTGGTAGCAGAGGCTAAACTCCTCAGGCAGCACAAGGGACGCCTGGAGGCCAGGATGCAGATCCTGGAGGACCATAACAGGCAGCTGGAGGCTCAGCTGCAACGTCTCAGGCAACTCCTGGAACAGGTAAAAATATCCCGGAAGTCAGGGTCCAAATGGCAAAGCCATACTTTACATTCAACTACCCTGGCGCGCCGTGGCTGTGAAGTCAAGCACACCGGACTCAAGCTCTGGTGTTTCTGATCAGCAGAGTGTGGGTTCAAGTCCTGGTCGTGATACTTGTGTCCTTAAGCAAGACACTTAACCATTATTGCTTCGTCGTAGACCCCGTGCGTTGTGTTATGCATGTACATGTAAAAGATCCCATTTACACTGATTGGGTTTTCCCCTGTGTTTCTGACAGTGGCTGCTGAATGCGCAGCAGCACCTTGTAAACCCTTATAAGGTGCTACATAAATCGGTCTCATAATTCATCAAATCTTCAAACCTTGTCTTAAAAGATGGAGGTGAAGTGCACTTCAAGTGTAATATTGTTCTTAGACTTTCCTTTGAATGTGGACTCCTTGCAATTTGGCATCACATGCTCAAACAGTGCCTCCACTGAGGTCAAAGGAAGAAGTGTCACTGGCTGAGAGTTGTGTGTGATGCGTCCACACGTGCACATTTCCCACCTCAGCGATGGCGGCCTAGCAGGGGTTTATTAAGCTTACAATATTGGAATTACCTCTTTTTATAATTCTCTTTTCATAATGAGACTCTAACTATTAACAGTTGATTGTTAAAGGAGCATACCAATAACAGTTTATTTTTCCTTCGCAGCCTCAGGACCGTAGTGCATCCCAAGCCTCGTCATCCCGCACCACCCCGGCCGTCTCCCCAACCTCCTCAATCAGCTCGTTACCACGGTCACGCAAACATCCCCTTTATGTCTCACTGGAGACGTCGTCGTCACGCTCTGCAGCCAATGGTGGCACCAGCGACTACGACAGTGATATGGCCGGTAAGTGATGCTCAGGGATGAAAAGCATTTTGCAAAAAAAAGTAGTAGTTTATTCAAGACGTCTTGAAGATAGAAGACTATGCGGAAAATTTAATTTGTATAGGTGTAGTGCTCTATGCACCACCTTGAATTGAATAACTTTTACCTTGAACATTCTCCTCCCGTGCTTAGGTGACGACCATACCCAGCCTTCACCCCACACCCCTCCACACCTTAAGGATGACCCCATCAGGGAGGATGGGGGTAAGGTGGACCTTGATCAGGTCATCAAAGAGCTCAATAACATCCCCGATGAAAAAGGTGCTACTTCAACAGGTAAGACCTTATGCCTACCACTTTTGCAAATCTTGAGAAGCCAAGTTACAGCTTTAATGAAAAGTTGTTGCTCTGCAAACTTCTTCTTGACTCAAAGAACCTGTAGAGTCAGGACTTGAATTTGGGAGAAAAATCCACTAGACTGCAGGGCTTGTAGCTCAACAGTTTTACTGGACCAGAAATTTTTGTACAAGATCAGAATCAAAATGAGAAAAAAAACTTCCTTGGAGTCCTGATACAGTTTAACATGCATTAAACTGTTTCTATTTGAACAATTAAGCACCAAGACATGTAAGAGCCAATTGATCTCATCTGTCTTTTGGGTTATTAAGTTTACTTCATTACTCAACGGAGTTGAAAGGTATATCCCAGACTCAAGGTCAGCATTTGTACATAATTTGTTCCTGTTCAAGATATTACACAGTGAGGTATTGTTATTCAGTTGTAAAACACAAGAGTGCCGGACTTGTCTGGTCGTAAGTTTACTGGCCCGACGCTAAAACCACTGGCCTCGGGCCTACAGTCCAGTGTAAAGTTCAAGCCCTGAGAGTACATACAAATTGGTAGGGTACACATTGCGCCGCATCACTTTGTAACCCTTTGTAATAATCTACTCCACTTTGCTACCACCAGGTGCAAGTCAGGTGGGCAGCCTCCACCATATGGCAGACAACATAGGCAAAGCAGTTGGAACACTGGTGACTGTAATGACTGATGACGAACACAGTGATAGAGAGAACGAGACATAGGTGGTGGCAACACACAGTGAGCAACTCGTACACACACACACACACACACACACACACTTGGGCTTCCCTTTACACTCGATCCACGTAGCAGAGCAGCATTGGACTCATGTGGGTCACAACGAAACAAAGCTGAAGCAACTGAGCAGTTTCTTCACAAGGAGTTATACATGGGAGAGAGAGAAAGAAAAAGGCTAAGCTTTACCAAGGAGGATTTGTTTTCTTGAGAGAAGAGTTTCTGCATTGACAGAACATTGTGCTCGGAAGTTAACTTTTTTGACTCGGCACCCGTTAGGGTTTCTGCTTGGGCTAAGGGTGAAACAACGCCCAGGCTTTGAGGACCTGTGTAGGCAAAGGGGTACTATATCACCTCGGCCTGTGCAGGCTTGTGTGGGTGAGAGGGCACATCACATTATGCATGGACTAGGATATGCTGCATCGCCTTCATCTATGAAGGTGCAAAAATATCAACCAGTTGGATACATAAGCCAAGCTCTTGGACTGTAGATAGACTAAGGGTATGAGATCATCCCAGGCTGCCAAGGAGATGCTTGTGTCTAGCATACCACATCGGAACCTCAAACCTCCAAATTTTAAACCAATGTAACAAGAACAGGTTTTTAAAACCATGACATTGAAAAATGCATGTGACCATAGGACAATAACAACACGGATCATCAGTGGTGTTGTGTTGTAGAAATGGTCTTGCACATGTAATAACAAGGATGTTGTAACCAGCTCCACCCTGATGAACACAATCAACCAGGCCCAACACAGTACGCCATGCAGCAAGGCAGGTTAGAGAGATCCGATACTGAAGACTGTCATATGTGATACGATGTTGCAGGCCATCCCTTTTTGGCAACGAGACCAAGATGCCATCCCTCCTTGGCAACAAGACAAAGATGAAATCCTCCTTGGCAACAATACCAAGATGCCATTCCTCCTTGGCAACGAGACCAAGATGCCATCCCTCCTTGGCAACAAGACAAAGATGAAATCCTCCTTGGCAACAATACCAAGATGCCATTCCTCCTTGGCAACGAGACCAAGATGCCATCCCTCCTTGGCAACAAGACCAAGATGCCATTCCTCCTTGGCAACAAGACCAAGATGCCATCCCGCCTTGGCAACAAGACCAAGATGCCATCCCTACTATAACACCCGGTTATAAAATCAGAACCATCTGACGCAGGCAGTATTTCTATTGTGTTTACAGTGACTCTAAACATCACACTGTGCAAGTCTTGTGCACATTCAAACATGTTGGGGAACATTGCTTTGAGGTGTGAAGGGAGGAGAAATGCGCACTTCAAAAGTTCTCAAACACTGGCAAGACTTTGCAGAGTCTATAGACCCTTCTCAGATGTTGTCACCATTTTATTGCTCGCCATGCTGGAGTACTTTCACACACGTCAGGCACACACGTAACTAGAACGGGGCTTACGGGAGCGCCGTTGTAGGGTCTCTCACATAATGGAACAAAGGACCCCACAAGGGAATTCTTTGTTCAACCTGGACCCCATAAGGGAATTTTTTTAAATGGGAATGATAGATCAACAACAGCAGGACTCCACAAACCCGATCTGTAAAGTTGTGTGCACTAACATGTTTTATGGAACGCAAGCTGGACGGCATGTGTACGTATCCTACATGTGTGTAGCACTCAAACATGGCAGACCTCCAATGTGAGAAGGGTCTATGGAGCATCAGCTATCAATTATTCAAGTGGCAGAACAATTTCAATGCAACCAGTATCGAGTCTCAATTTCAGCAATTTCTCAAAAATCTTTTGATCAATGATAGACGGAACAATGAACTGATGACTACCCACACACAACACCTTTATAATGTGAGCTATTATTTTGTACCCACCGCATGACGAGAAATTTCTATTTATTATTTAAAGGATTTGCTTTCATAGTTTTTGAGTTCTAGGAAGCTATCTCGTGGTGCTTCCCGATATTTAATGATAAGACAGTGTAAACTAGGAGTCTTTGACTTTGTGAGTTCTTTCCTTTCGGCTCGTTTTATGCCTATAACTTTTAACTATTTATGTGTGAGTAATGCAATTCAACCTGAATACCCAACAGAACAAAATGCAACTTTCCCAATTTATTTGTTTTGCTACAATTGATAAAAGGAGAATTCTGAAATCAAATTCTGGAGAGAAAGTGATGCCAATCAAGTTAAAATATGAAAATTTGCCACTTACTTTGCGGGGATAACACAGATTTAAAAATAGTGACACAGACATTGAAAGCAGGAAACCAGTTCCAGGCAAGAAGAAAAGGCATTTGCATTTGACTGTTCCCATATTTTTGCTTAAGGATTGTAAGACATTGTTAGAAAAATTACTCATGTGCTACGAAAGAGATCCTGTATCATGCACTGCAGTTGGCTGCCTCCAAGTTGCCCGGAAAATTTTCCTCGTGTGACAAGGCCCTTAAGAATAAGATGCAAATCAAATGGAAACCATTGCCATAACTTTTGTCTCTCTCTCTCTCTGTTGATTTCTCTACCATGTATTAAAAGAAAGAAAAGGTCTCTCCTGCACACTGCTCTGATTTTATGTAAATTCCCGTTTCAAGTGATGAATCGGTTTTATCTTTCTTTGTGAGACAAGGTTTTACATCTACCTGCCATTGCCATTATGATATAAAGGGAAAGGGAAAAGAAAGTTGCTGTATTCGTAAAATTCTATGACATATTGTTTGTTACGTGTATATGAAATTCTAATCCAAGATTGCGTCTTAGTTAATTTTTACCCATAATGACCAAAGAGTGTATTCTGTTTTCAATTGAACCAGTCCCAATTTCACAGAACTGCTATGCAGAAGCGGGAAACATCGGAAAATTTACAGGGAACCAGTTATGTTATGTAACATTTGGGATGATAACATAGGTTTTGCTAAGCCAGATTATTTCCTGAACTAAGCAACGTTTTGTGCTTTACATGATGATGAAATTGGGTGTCGGAGCCAACTTAACTTGTCGGTCTTAAACAACAACACTGCTTTACAGTGGGAAAATGCAAAGAGATATTGACGATGCAAAGGCTTTTAAGTCAACACTTTCTTGTTAAACACCCGCAGTTTGTTTTCTAGCTACACTTTGCTTCTTGTACAGTTCCGTATATTAAACCTTGTACGATGTTACGTCCTTTTTTTCTTTTCTTTCATTTAATGACCGGCTAACTGGTTGAGCCTTATTACATTTCTGATTATTTATTAACCATTTGTTACTATCATAACCATAAAACATGTATATGAAACAATTTTTTCATTAGCTTATCTGTAAATATTATCTACTTAGCTTTGTAACTGTATTCCTTCTCCTTAATTTTTTTTTATATTATCACCGCATTGCAACCTAAACCCAATTGTGGAATTTTAAATCTTGTTTTGAAGGATGATGACATTTTTCCTGGAGTCGTCCTTCGAGACATTTTTTTGTTATCGTAATTTTTTTAAATAACTCCCTATGTCACTGGAAATGTGGTTTTAAGTGAATAGGTTTTTTAGGGCCACGCACAGCCACCGTGAGCTAGAATTTTATTTTTGATTGATTATCTATAGGGCGTATTGATTATGCATAATGTTATTTTGATAAGAACTGCCCAATTTGCAAATGAAATAATGGTCTTTTATGCCAAGTGAATCAAATCTAATGTTTTATGATGGAAACAATTCAAAATGTTGTAACGACTCAACGTTATAAGGGAAAACAAAATCTGTAAATCGACGATGTTTTTTCTATGTGATAATCTGTGATTTTAACTTTAGTAATAAAAACAGTGTATACGAAAGAATGAAACAATTTGAGTGTTCTGACTTCTTTTATTTCTTATACCTTAAAATGTATGGATGCATTATTTGATTCCCAAAGTTGGTTTATTAGTAGGCCTTTTTGAAGTTTCACATAATTTGTACAATTGTCAACTCCCATAAAAACTATGAGAATTATTTCATCATTTTAAAATTTGGTGACCGAAATTTAAACTTTATCAAAGTTTAACATTTTTTCTCAGAACATTTTGCAAAAGTTTTAGTTTTAACATGTCAGTTGATAGTATATGTTTTCTTAAACAGTAAGTTTTCAAATGAAAAACTTTGACACAAAAACGACAAAAATAATGTACCATCCATTCTACCTAGGTGCATGAACCAACATAAGAAACCACATTAGGCTGGGCCGTTTTTTGTTTTTTGTTTTTTCACTTTGGGATGGGCGAGGGAAGGAGTGACCCCAGGACGGGGGGGGGGGGGGGGGGGGGTCACATTGTTCCCTAATTGCTGTTTTGGTGTCTCTTTTTTTTCTTTTTCTCTTCCCACCCTTTTTTTGGGGGGGGGGCTGGATTTCAAAGTCCTTTCAAGCTTCACAGTATTGCTTGGAATATTAAATAAGCTGAATTTACGTTTTATCAAAAGGGCAAAGAAAAGCTTTTACATAAACAAGTCAAAGTTGTCTGGCGCCCTCAACGTCACTGATCAATTTTCCAGACGCGAGAAGTACAAAAGCCATAATATGCAAAACAGACGATAAAAAACACGAAAAGCATATGCAAAACAGACGGCCCTATGCCAAACCTAGGCGATAAATATTTAGTGTTAAATCTTAATAACAGAAGTTATTTAAATTTAAGGCACGTTGCGCGGTTCTGATTGGCGCCTTCGAAATTAAAGATGCAAACACGTGTGAACAAAAGAAAATGGCGACGCGTATTTTCGACAGGTAAGAACTTTCATAAAATAATGAGTTTTTGAAAGAAAATAACTCATGGAATAGTAAAAAAAACATATTTATGTTATTCTTTCGTGTATGTAGGTGTTAGTTTTGTGGGAAACTATATATATTTGTGAGTTTTTAAAGCGATATTTCTAGGAACAAAAATCAGGTGCGCCGATTTTTTTCGTGTTGCAAGTCAGATGTAGTTCGCCATTTTGTTTATACACGAGGCTGGGTCTGCCGCTAAGACGGTATGAATCCCATTTAGAACTAGAAGTATTATTTCGGCTCGGCATGTTGTCCCAAGGCATCTATAAATAGTACGAATTGTACATTTTGACAAATTTATTCCCCAAAAGTCACATAGATGTGGGTTTGGGAAGGGGTGGGCGGGGTTACAGGTCTCAATTCTGTGCGGACAATCTAATTGATTTGAGGGCAGTTCTCTGCAAATATGGAAACTAAAGTTGAAGTAGGAAACTTCACTTCAATTTCTCAATTCATAATTCGTCTTCTGAATTGGTACAAATTAAAAAAAAAAAAATTTTTTTGGGGGGGGCACACAATAGTTGTCTATCTGGCCCTAACTTTTTCTCCATTAATTCATCTCCTTTAACTTTATCCCTATCCATCCGGAAAGGTTGACAGAATGTATTCAGAGAGGAACAGGCAATTTACAGAGTGAAATCATGAAAAAAAAGAGAGATAAATTTAGGGTCTACAGTGCAGTCTTTACAATGCTACTCGCTAAATGCCATTTTAGTTCCTTTTGGGCATGAGTGCTCGATAGTTCTGGCGGTACGTTGAAATGTCCACTGGAATTTCCCTTTAAAAGGTCAATAAAAAGTGTTTTAGCGACTAATGCCTCAAGTGGAACATTTTTAAAAGGTAAATAAATTCCTCCATCCATTAAAAGGTCGAAAATACGAAATTTCTTAGAAAGTGGGAGGCAGATATGGAAATCTTTTGGGGGGCAGCTTTACAGGGTTGCAGGGTCAGGTCTGTGCTTCTCTACCTCAGCTCGAAATGATTTAGGGGATAACTAATATAGGCATTATAATTAAAATTTGTGTGTTTTTTCATCTTCAAGGAGCAGTGATGTTCCGATAGTGCTAAGGATGAACAACCCACTGCAGAATGAAAGATGGTTTGACCTCAAACATGGAAGCAGGTTAGTTTTTCAAGCTAAGAGATTTTTTTCCAATGTATCAAAGATTAGGTAAAGTGCATCATATTCAAATTCTTGGCTCAATTACATTGAGCTGTTGAAGCAAAACAATTTGCTTAACAATATTTTCTGCTAAGCAAAAATAAGCAGGACACCAACCATAGATGGTAAATGTGACATTGTATTTTGTCTGGTAGCCTTATTCTGGAAAGTATAGTTTTATTGTGGTTAGCACTTTTTGTGCTGAATTAGCTCTATGAAATTGAGCCCTGGTGGCTGAGGCATCTACGTGTGGGTTGAAATCCTAATTGTGACACTTGTGTCTCTGAGCGACACACTTTACTAAAACTGCTCTTAGGCGTTATATCCTGATATTACTGAGGCAACGGAGGAGTAAATGTTAATTGTAACAAATTCACTAATTTTGAAAATGATTTTAAATATTTTACTACGAACAATTCCATTTAGTGTAAATGTTAAACATTTGTACTGCATGGGTATAAAATAACCCACAAAAATATATTTTTGCAGGTTTTTATAAAATTTAGAGCACAATGACTTTGGTCTATGATTAAATGAAAACATGTTTCAGTCACAATTTATAATTAATTAATACAGTTCACAATTTAATTTTATTTGCTTACCTTTCATCCTTTCATTTCTCTGCAACTGCTTAACTATCAGGCCCCCATATCCTAATTGATTACTGTTTCTAAAAAGCTTATTTCTTCTGCAAATACTGTAGAGTGATTGTTGGATGAAGTACATACTTTTGCACATCAGTCCCATCCCCAAATTCAACCCTTTAGAGAACACAGCAGCTGGAATGGCTTGTATCGAAATGCCGGTAGTGGCCACAATCAGCCGCAGATCTGACCTACTTCCACTCAACGGAAATGGTCAAAATAAAAGGTCAAAATGAAATGACATTTTCCAATATTTCCCAATATTTTCCATGTTAACATAGTATCTACGTTTCTCAAACAAATTTCTGTTTCATTCTAGATATTTTTCAGACAAATACAAACAAATTGGGTTAAAAATCAACAATATCAGTCATGTCTGGGCGTACGTATGGTGATGATTATACAAAAATTAATGGTCTCTTTAAACTATTGAATACATTGACCTCACTTTGAATCATTTTAACCTGTCAGCAAAGGGCTTTTGCCCCCTCTATCTACATACTTGTCATCTTTTCCAATCCTGGAGATCTTGTACTTTTTCTCTCTATTGATGCAGTGGTGTACCTTCCCTTTTCGTGTACTTTTGGGTCACTCTTCAATAACCCATGTCCCAATGCCAATGATATGCCTGCAAAGGATTCTGGGTAAAATCCAAGTCCAAGCAACACCGGCAACCATCATGGCGCGCTGATTTTGAAGCAATGCGGTACACAACTACAAAACCTAGCATGGTTACATGTAAACTACAGCAAGGCAGTCATATTGGCAGCTTGATTAAATGGTGCTTGTGTATGGCCTATTGTTATTGCCCTTTTTCAATCCATGTTTTCTGGACTGTCTGTCCACTTCACAGTTAATGCTATGTCACAACCTTGCAGCTGTTACTGGCCGAAGACATACTGTATTTTTCTAACTTCTTTACCAGTGCCGTGTTTTCTCTGAAGATTGCCTTTATTCAGTTCTTTCCCAAACTGTGATCTGCAGTTTTTTGTCTAACTTGATGTATTAGAATGAAGTATCATTGGTCGCCTGTGGTTGTTACAAGACATTTTCTGTCTTTAAGAATCAAAAGGTACCTTGACAAAGATAATCTTCATTATCTTTAATCCTCTCTTGTGATGACTATGGCAATCTTCTTCTGTTTGGTGCTACGTCATATGGTTTGGACTAAGTTCAAAGATGACAAAATGGTGCAGCTTGTTTAACATGTTCCACACCATGAGGGAACATATTACGCTATCACTCAGGGAACTTCATTGGCTATGAAAAAGAGAACGGCCTCATTTCAAACTTGCTCTTTTTTTATAAATGCTTGAATGAAACTACTCCAAAATGTCTTTCCAATTTACTGTCATACTACACTCCTCCACTTTTTCTTCGGTCCTCACTCGACATCGCTCACTTGAATGCTCATGTTACTATCAAAGTTCTGGGTCAAAAAGCTGGACCAATAATTTGTAACAATCTTCCTTCTGTCATTAGGGAATCTGTTAGTTTATCTCTGTTTTCGTAAAGCTCTTCAAAAGACTCACCTCTATTCAGTGTTAATTACTACTATGTGTGATATGATTTTGATGGAACAGGGCCGTCTGAATTTTAATTGTTATGTTGTGTTAAGATTCTCAGAGTCAAGCAGAATCTGCCTTTTACATTTTGAGTAGCCTCAGTAAAAAGGACACAACTCTGCCACAACGCTACTCTTAAACTGATTGTAATGATTTGACTCCAGCTGGTGTGTTGGATGATATTCTCATGTCACCAACCTACCAGCACCTCTTTCCCTTTAAATGGGAGGTGCTCTGCTGTACATCAAACAGCTTTTCTTTTTCAACTTGTTTTCCCGTACAATGTTTTCTGAAGATTGTCAGTTTTAAATTCTTCCCCAATCTATTATTCAGTTTTCATCTAACTTGCCTAAAGACCCCTTGCATTGGCCGCAATAGCTGAGGTCAAACAATGGAAGCGTGCATGCATGTACGCGCCGTGCACAACTCTCAGCCAATGATAGGTCATCATTGACCTCAGTGAGGGCACTGTTTGGGTCTTGTGAAATGACGTGCAAGGAGTCTATTTTTTGTAAATCAGTATAATTTAAAGAGCTGGTTGTAATTATTTGACACGAGCTGCAGTGTTGAAATTCTCTTGTCTCCACTATAACCGCCATCAAGGGGGAATGATGCTCTCTTGCACATCAAGATGCTTTATTATGAAACAACTTTTCAAAATTCCTTCTCAGAATCTGAAGGTGCAATGATTTAATTGTCCTCATTGCCGAGTTTGAGGATTTCTTTTCTATCCATTTGGCTGCTGTATCTACTTGTAGGTTGTGTTTCTCTATCTGTCTTTGTCAAATTTAGAGACCATCCATTAAGCCTCATCTGTCAAAGCAAATGTCTATCAACATCACTCATATGGGCAGAATTGTAAGCCTCAAGAGTCCGACCATAAAGCAATAAGTCACTTCTATGGTTGGACTTCAGTCATATTGGCAAAATACTTGGACTCAGTTATAAAAACTCAGCCTTTATAATCAGGACTCATGACTGTCATTACATTATGACATCCAAATGGGCCGTGTTTAAGCCTTTGGACATGAGTCTGACCATAGAGCAAGGAGTCCCAATTTTGGTGACACTTGAACTTCTATGGTTGGACTCCAGTCTAATTGACAAAAGATTCAGACTCATGACGCGGACTTGGACTTGATTATCATAACTTGGACTTAACGATGAGTTCTCATGACTGGTTGTTATATTACCACACCCCAGTGGGTGGTGTTGTAAGCCTCAAGTCTAGGACTAGGACTTGAGTCAAACCATAGAGCATGGAGTCACAACTTTGGTGACACTTGAACTTCTACGGTTGGATTCTAGTCTTATTGGCAAAGACTCAGACTCAAACTCGTAATTCATAACTCAGACTTTACAATGAGGACTCATTACTGGTTGATTAGGTCACCCACATGGGCAGACTTGGACTTGAGTCTGACCATAGAGCATGGAGGCACAATTTTTGTGACACATGAACTTCTATGGTTGGACTCCAGTCTTACTGGCAAAATACTCGGACTCGGACTTGACCTCGAACTCATATCATAACTCTTTTAAATGAGAACTCATTACTGGGGCATGGACTCAGTTATCATAACTTGGAATTAATGATGAGTTCTTATGACTGGTTGTAATATTGCCACACCCCAATGGGTGTTGCTGTAAGCCTCAAGTCTAGGACTTAGACTTGAGTCTGACCATAGAGCATGGAGGCACATTTTCGGTGACACTTGAACTTCTATGGTTGGACTCCAGTCTTACTGGCAAAAGACTCAGACTCGGACTTGGTTATATCATAACTAGGATTCATACTTGACAATGAAAACTCATGATGTGGGCATTCACATTTAACTCAACACTATCTTTTATGAAAGTAATATTAAAATGTTATTTTCATAAAATCAGAAGCAAACATTTATATAGGTTAGTGCCATACACAATTTGGGAGATAGGTGTCTAACAAAATAAAAGAGCTGTGGCTTCTGCACTAACTCCAACAGTTGATGTTAGTTTACACTCAGAATTGACCTAAGTGAGTTGAGACTTGGACTTTGACTGAGATATGGCTCAAAGTTGAACTCAAGTAATTTCAAACTCTGACTCGGACTCGACCTATGTCTTAATTACAACTCTGTTCATGGGTAATGTTAGACATGTGAGATCTGCTCTGTACCACACAAAAGGTGCAACAACATTGATGTACAGTGGTATCTTAGACCTTGTTTTAAGTAAGGGGTGGTGCTTGATGGATTGGTCAATGTTAAGGAGTCAATACCTTTAATTCTGCTAAGATTTATGTTGTTTTGATTAGACTCCTATCCAGTCCAAACTTTCCTTTTTCAGCTTGCACTCTCTATTGAATGTTTTTAAATAGCTCCACTTTAATATAACATCTCTTCAAAATGTCATCCAATGGGATTGTGTTGAAGTATTTTAAGTACGATTTGAGATAATTTGCTAAACTCTTTTGCACCAACCCACAATTGTTGTTTTCCTTTTCTATTGGGTCTTGTGTAACTTCTGATGCAGGAGGGTGTGGTTTTATACAATGACTCCTTGTTGTTTTCCTCTTCTACTGGGTCTTGTCCAAGCCATCCTGATGCATGAGGGTGTGGTTTGATACAATGACTCCTTGATGTTTTCCTCTTCTACTGGGTCTTGTCCAAGCCATCCTGATACAGGAGGGCGTGGTTTGATACAATGACTCCTTGTTGTTTTCCTCTTCTACTGGGTCTTGTCCAAGCCATCTTGATGCAGGAGGGCATGGTTTGATACAATGACTTCTTGTTGTTTTCCTCTTCTACTGGGTCTTGTCCAAGCCACCCTGATGCAGGAGGGCGTGGTTTGATACAATGACTCCTTGTTGTTTTCCTCTTCTACTGGGTCTTGTCCAAGCCATCTTGATGCAGGAGGGCGTGGTTTGATACAATGACTCCTTGTTGCTTTCCTCTTCTACTGGGTCTTGTCCAAGCCATCCTGATACAGGAGGGTGTGGTTTGATACAATGACTCCTTGTTGTTTTCCTCTTCTACTGGGTCTTGTCCAAGCCATCTTGATGCAGGAGGGCGTGGTTTGATACAATGACTCCTTGTTGTTTTCCTCTTCTACTGGGTCTTGTCCAAGCCATCCTGATGCAGGAGTGTGTGGTTTGATACAATGACTCCTTGTTGTTTTCCTCTTCTACTGGGTCTTGTCCAAGCCATCTTGATGCAGGAGGGCGTGGTTTGATACAATGACTCCTTGTTGTTTTCCTCTTCTACTGGGTCTTGTCCAAGCCACCCTGATGTAGGAGGGCGTGGTTTGATACAATGACTCCTTGTTGTTTTCCTCTTCTACTGGGTCTTGTCCAAGCCATCTTGATGCAGGAGGGCGTGGTTTGATACAATGACTCCTTGTTGCTTTCCTCTTCTACTGGGTCTTGTCCGAGCCATCCTGATACAGGAGGGTGTGGTTTGATACAATGACTCCTTGTTGTTTTCCCTCTTCTACTGGGTCTTGTCCAAGCCATCTTGATGCAGGAGGGCGTGGTTTGATACAATGACTCCTCGTTGCTTTCCTCTTCTACTGGGTCTTGTCCAAGCCATCCTGATACAGGAGGGTGTGGTTTGATACAATGACTCCTTGTTGTTTTCCCTCTTCTACTGGGTCTTGTCCAAGCCATCCTAAAACAGGAGGGCGTGGTTTGATACAATGACTCCTTGTTGTTTTCCTCTTCTACTGGGTCTTGTCCAAGCCATCCTGATACAGGAGGGCATGGTTTGATACAATGACTCCTTGATGTATTCCTCTTCTACTGGGTCTTGTCCAAGCCATCCTGATGCAAGAGGGCGTGGTTTGATACAATGACTCCTTGTTGTTTTCCTCTTCTACTGGGTCTTGTCCAAGCCATCCTGATACAGGAGGGTGTGGTTTGATACAATGACTCCTTGATGTTTTCCTCTTCTACTGGGTCTTGTCCAAGCCACCCTGATGCAGGAGGGTGTGGTTTGATACAATGACTCCTTGTTGTTTTCCTCTTCTACTGGGTCTTGTCCAAGCCATCTTGATGCAGGAGGGCGTGGTTTGATACAATGACTCCTTGTTGCTTTCCTCTTCTACTGGGTCTTGTCCAAGCCATCCTGATACAGGAGGGCGTGGTTTGAAACAATGACTTCTTGTTGCTTTCCTCTTCTACTGGGTCTTGTCCAAGCCATCCTGATACAGGAGGGTGTGGTTTGATACAATGACTCCTTGTTGTTTTCCCTCTTTTACTGGGTCTTGTCCAAGCCATCTTGATGCAGGAGGGCGTGGTTTGATACAATGACTCCTCGTTGCTTTCCTCTTCTACTGGGTCTTGTCCAAGCCATCCTGATGCAGAAGGGCATGGTTTGATACAATGACTACTTGTTGTTTTCCTCTTCTACTGGGTCTTGTCCAAGCCATCCTGATGCAGGAGGGCATGGTTTGATACAATGACTCCTCGTTGCTTTCCTCTTCTACTGGGTCTTGTCCAAGCCATCTTGATGCAGGAGGGCGTGGTTTGATACAATGACTCCTCGTTGCCTTCCTCTTCTACTGGGTCTTGTCCAAGCCATCCTGATGCAGTAGGGCATGGTTTGATACAATGTCTCCTTGTTGTTTTTCTCTTCTACTGGGTCTTGTCCAAGCCATCCTGATGCAGGAGGGTGTGGTTTGATACAATGACTCCATGTTGTTTTCCTCTTCTACTGGGTCTTGATCAAGCCATCCTGATGCAGGAGGGCGTTGTTTGATACAATGACTCCTTGTTGTTTTCCTCTTCTACATGGTCTTGATCAAGCCATCCTGATACAGGAGGGTGTGGTTTGATACAATGACTCCTTGTTGTTTTCCCTCTTCTACTGGGTCTTGTCCAAGCCATCTTGATGCAGGAGGGCATGGTTTGATACAATGACTCCTTGTTGTTTTCCTCTTCTACTGGGTCTTGTCCAAGCCATCCTGATGCAGGAGTGTTTGGTTTGATACAATGACTCCTTGATGTTTTCCTCTTCTACTGGTTCTTGTCCTAGCCATCCTGATACAGGAGGGCGTGGTTTGATACAATGACTCATTGTTGTTTTCCTCTTCTACAGGGTCTTGTCCAAGCCATCCTGATACAGGAGGGTGTGGTTTGATACAATGACTCCTTGTTGTTTTCCTCTTCTACTGGGTCTTGTCCAAGCCATCTTGATACAGGAGGGCGTGGTTTGATACAATGACTCCTTGTTGTTTTCCTCTTCTACTGGGTCTTGTCCAAGCCATCTTGATGCAGGAGGGCGTGGTTTGATACAATGACTCCTTGTTGTTTTCCTCTTCTACTGGGTCTTGTCCAAGCCATCCTGATACAGGAGGGCATGGTTTGATACAATGACTCCTTGTTGTTTTCCTCTTCTACTCGGTCTTGTTCAAGCCATCCTGATACAGGAGGGCGTGGTTTGATACAATGACTCCTTGTTGTTTTCCTCTTCTACTGGGTCTTGTCCAAGCCATCCTGATACAGGAGGGCATGGTTTGATACAATGACTCCTTGTTGTTTTCCTCTTCTACTCGGTCTTGTCCAAGCCATCCTGATACAGGAGGGCGTGGTTTGATACAATGACTCCTTGTTGTTTTCCTCTTCTACTGGGTCTTGTCCAAGCCATCCTGATGCATGAGGGTGTGGTTTGATACAATGACTCCTTGATGTTTTCCTCTTCTACTGGGTCTTGTCCAATCCACCCTGATGCAGGAGGGTGTGGTTTGATACAATGACTCCTTGTTGTTTTCCTCTTCTACTGGGTCTTGTCCAAGCCATCTTGATGCAGGAGGGCGTGGTTTGATACAATGACTCCTTGTTGCTTTCCTCTTCTACTGGGTCTTGTCCAAGCCATCCTGATACAGGAGGGTGTGGTTTGATACAATGACTCCTTGTTGTTTTCCCTCTTTTACTGGGTCTTATCCAAGCCATCTTGATGCAGGAGGGCTTGGTTTGATACAATGACTCCTCGTTGCTTTCCTCTTCTACTGGGTCTTGTCCAAGCCATCCTGATGCAGAAGGGCATGGTTTGATACAATGACTACTTGTTGTTTTCCTCTTCTACTGGGTCTTGTCCAAGCCATCCTGATGCAGGAGGGCATGGTTTGATACAATGACTCCTCGTTGCTTTCCTCTTCTACTGGGTCTTGTCCAAGCCATCCTGATGCAGGAGGGCGTGGTTTGATACAATGACTCCTCGTTGCCTTCCTCTTCTACTGGGTCTTGTCCAAGCCATCCTGATGCAGGAGGGCATGGTTTGATACAATGTCTCCTTGTTGTTTTCCTCTTCTACTGGGTCTTGTCCAAGCCATCCTGATGCAGGAGGGTGTGGTTTGATACAATGACTCCATGTTGTTTTCCTCTTCTACTGGGTCTTGATCAAGCCATCCTGATGCAGGAGGGCATTGTTTGATACAATGACTCCTTGTTGTTTTCCTCTTCTACTGGGTCTTGATCAAGCCATCCTGATACAGGAGGGTGTGGTTTGATACAATGACTCCTTGTTGTTTTCCCTCTTCTACTGGGTCTTGTCCAAGCCATCTTGATGCAGGAGGGCGTGGTTTGATACAATGACTCCTTGATGTTTTCCCTCTTCTACTGGGTCTTGTCCAAGCCATCTTGATGCAGGAGGGCGTGGTTTGATACAATGACTCCTTGATGTTTTCCTCTTCTACTGGATCTTGTCCTAGCCATCCTGATACAGGAGGGCGTGGTTTGATACAATGACTCATTGTTGTTTTCCTCTTCTACAGGGTCTTGTCCAAGCCATCCTGATACAGGAGGGTGTGGTTTGATACAATGACTCCTTGTTGTTTTCCTCTTCTACTGGGTCTTGTCCAAGCCATCTTGATACAGGAGGGTGTGGTTTGATACAATGACTCCTTGTTGTTTTCCTCTTCTACTGGGTCTTGTCCAAGCCATCTTGATGCAGGAGGGCGTGGTTTGATACAATGACTCCTTGTTGTTTTCCTCTTCTACTGGGTCTTGTCCAAGCCACCCTGATGTAGGAGGGCGTGGTTTGATACAATGACTCCTTGTTGTTTTCCTCTTCTACTGGGTCTTGTCCAAGCCATCTTGATGCAGGAGGGTGTGGTTTGATACAATGACTCCTTGTTGCTTTCCTCTTCTACTGGGTCTTGTCCAAGCCATCCTGATGCATGAGGGTGTGGTTTGATACAATGACTCCTTGATGTTTTCCTCTTCTACTGGGTCTTGTCCAAGCCACCCTGATGCAGGAGGGTGTGGTTTGATACAATGACTCCTTGTTGTTTTCCTCTTCTACTGGGTCTTGTCCAAGCCATCTTGATGCAGGAGGGCGTGGTTTGATACAATGACTCCTTGTTGCTTTCCTCTTCTACTGGGTCTTGTCCAAGCCATCCTGATGCAGGAGGGCGTGGTTTGATACAATGAATTCTTGTTGCTTTCCTCTTCTACTGGGTCTTGTCCAAGCCATCCTGATACAGGAGGGTGTGGTTTGATACAATGACTCCTTGTTGTTTTCCCTCTTTTACTGGGTCTTGTCCAAGCCATCTTGATGTAGGAGGGCGTGGTTTGATACAATGACTCCTCGTTGCTTTCCTCTTCTACTGGGTCTTGTCCAAGCCATCCTGATGCAGAAGGGCATGGTTTGATACAATGACTCCTTGTTGTTTTCCTCTTCTACTGGGTCTTGTCCAAGCCATCCTGATGCAGGAGGGCATGGTTTGATACAATGACTCCTCGTTGCTTTCCTCTTCTACTGGGTCTTGTCCAAGCCATCTTGATGCAGGAGGGCGTGGTTTGATACAATGACTCCTCGTTGCCTTCCTCTTCTACTGGGTCTTGTCCAAGCCATCCTGATGCAGGAGGGCATGGTTTGATACAATGTCTCCTTGTTGTTTTCCTCTTCTACTGGGTCTTGTCCAAGCCATCCTGATGCAGGAGGGTGTGGTTTAATACAATGACTCCATGTTGTTTTCCTCTTCTACTGGGTCTTGATCAAGCCATCCTGATGCAGGAGGGCGTTGTTTGATACAATGACTCCTTGTGGTTTTCCTCTTCTACTGGGTCTTGATCAAGCCATCCTGATGCAGGAGGGTGTGGTTTGATACAATGACTCATTGTTGTTTTCCTCTTCTACAGGGTCTTGTCCAAGCCATCCTGATACAGGAGTGTGTGGTTTGATACAATGACTCCATGTTGTTTTCCTCTTCTACTGGGTCTTGATCAAGCCATCCTGATACAGGAGGTCATGGTTTGATACAATGACTCCTTGTTGTTTTCCTCTTCTACTGGGTCTTGTCCAAGCCATCCTGATGCAGGAGGGCGTGGTTTGATACAATGACTCCTAGTTGTTTTCCTCTTCTACTGGGTCTTGTCCAAGCCATCCTGATACAGGAGGGTGTGGTTTGATACAATGACTCCATGTTGTTTTGCTCTTCTACTGGGTCTTGATCAAGCCATCCTGATGCAGGAGGGTGTGGTTTGATACAATGACTCCTAGTTGTTTTCCTCTTCTACTGGGTCTTGTCCAAGCCATCCTGATACAGGAGTGTGTGGTTTGATACAATGACTCCATGTTGTTTTCCTCTTCTACTGGGTCTTGATCAAGCCATCCTGATGCAGGAGGGCGTGGTTTGATACAATGACTCCTTGTTGTTTTGCTCTTCTACTGGTTCTTGTCCAAGCCATCCTGATACAGGAGGGCGTGGTTTGATACAATGACTCCTTGATGTTTTCCTCTTCTACTGGTTCTTGTCCAAGCCATCCTAATACAGGAGGGCGTGGTTTGATACAATGACTCCTTGTTGTTTTCCTCTTCTACTTGTTCTTATCCAAGCCATTCTGATTCAGGAGGGCGTGGTTTGATACAATGACTCCTTGTTGTTTTCCTCTTCTACTGGGTCTTGTCCAAGCCATCCTGATACAGGAGGGTGTGGTTTGATACAATGACTCCTTTTTGTTTTCCTCTTCTACTGGGTCTTATCCAAGCCATCCTGATACAGGAGGGCGTGGTTTGATACAATGACTCCTTGATGTTTTCCTCTTCTACTGGATCTTGTCCTAGCCATCCTGATACAGGAGGGCGTGGTTTGATACAATGACTCCTCGTTGCTTTCCTCTTCTACTGGGTCTTGTCCAAGCCATCTTGATGCAGGAGGGTGTGGTTTGATACAATGACTCCTCGTTGCTTTCCTCTTCTACTGGGTCTTGTCCAAGCCATCCTGATACAGGAGGGCGTTGTTGATACAATGACTCCTTGTTGTTTTCCTCTTCTACTGGGTCTTGTCCAAGCCATCCTGATACAGGAGGGCGTGGTTTGATACAATGACTCTTTGTTGTTTTCCTCTTCTAATGACTCAAAGGTACATCTTGAAGTATGTGGTGAGGAAATTAGACATTGGATGCTTTTGAACTAGCCTGTTGTCAATGATTCAAAGACTGAGGTAATTCATTTTAGTTCCTCGTTTCGTAAATGTAACTCTTTGTCAAGTTTGTGGGCTGGTATGGATGAGATTACTCCTACCACTGTCGTCAAAAACCTTGGTATGTACTTTGATAGTCACTGTAATATGACTACTCATGTTTCTAAGATATGTCAATCAGCATATTTTGCATTGCATCGTATTAGCAAAATTTGTAATGTTCTTGGTCAAACCACTACTGAACGACTTATCCATGCCTTTATTACGTCACTTTTGGATTATTGCAATAGTCTTCTTTATGGTTATTTAATCCGTAGGTTACAGTTAATAGTTCAAAATTCAGCCGGTCGTCTTGTTACTCGAACTAAAAAATATCAGCATATCACTCCTATTCTCCAAAGTCTTCACTGGATTCCTGTGGCACAGCGTATTGAGTTCAAGATTCTTATTTTAGCTTATAAAATCTTACATAAACAATCACCTGATTATTTGTCGGATTTGTTGAGAGTTAGAGAAAGTTCTATTGTCACTCGCTCCTCCTCTAAAATACCCTTTGTTGAACCTCGTTTTAATCAGAATCACTATGGCACGCGTGCTTTTTCAGTCTCAGCACCCTTTGTATGGAATAGACTGCCTCATTATATTCGAAATGCACCCTCTTTTTTGTCCTTTAAGTCTGCTCTAAAAACGTATTATTTTCGTCAAGTCTTTTTGGTAATATTGTTTTGTTTTGTGATTCCTGAATTCTCTAATTTAACTGAGTCTTATTGCATCTTTTTGTGTATTTTATCGTTGTATAGGGATAATTATTATTGTAGTATCAATGTTTTTATGTGCTTTTTATGTATTTTAATCTATCATTGTTTTAATTGATTACCAGTATTTGTAATAACTATGTAAAGTGCATTGAGATTATTTGTTGATGTAATGCACTATATAAGAATTAAATATTATCATTATTATTAATACTTATCCAAGCCACCCTGATACAGGAGGGCATGGTTTTATACAATGACTCCTTGCTGTTTTCCTCTTCTACTGGGTCTTGTCCAAGCCACCCTGATACAGGAGGGCATGGTTTTATACAATGACTCCTTGCTGTTTTCCTCTTCTACTGGGTCTTGTCCAAGCCATCCTGATACAGGAGGGCGTGGTTTGATACAATGACTCATTGTTGTTTTCCTCTTCTACTGGGTCTTGTCCAAGCCACCCTGATGCAGGAGGGCATGATTTGATACAATGACTCCTTGTTGCTTTCCTCTTCTACTGGGTCTTGTCCAAGCCATCCTGATACAGGAGGACATGGTTTGATACAATAACTCCCTGTTTTTTTGCTCTTCTACTGGGTCTTGTCCAAGCCATCTTGATGCAGGAGGGCGTGGTTTGATACAATGACTCCTTGTTGTTTTCCTCTTCTACTGGTTCTTGTCCAAGCCATCCTGATAAAGGAGGGCGTGGTTTGATACAATGACTCCTTGTTGTTTTCCTCTTCTACTGGTTCTTGTCCAAGCCATCCTGATACAGGAGGGTGTGGTTTGATACAATGACTCCTTGTTGTTTTCCTCTTCTACTGGTTCTTGTCCAAGCCATCCTAATACAGGAGGGCGTGGTTTGATACAATGACTCCTTGTTGTTTTCCTCTTCTACTGGTTCTTATCCAAGCCATTCTGATTCAGGAGGGCGTGGTTTGATACAATGACTCATTGTTGTTTTCCTCTTCTACTGGGTCTTGTCCAAGCCATCTTGATACAGGAGGGTGTGGTTTGATACAATGACTCCTTTTTGTTTTCCTCTTCTACTGGGTCTTATCCAAGCCATCCTGATACAGGAGGGCGTGGTTTGATACAATGACTCCTTGATGTTTTCCTCTTCTACTGGATCTTGTCCTAGCCATCCTGATACAGGAGGGCGTGGTTTGATACAATGACTCCTCGTTGCTTTCCTCTTCTACTGGGTCTTGTCCAAGCCATCTTGATGCAGGAGGGTGTGGTTTGATACATAGACTCCTCGTTGCTTTCCTCTTCTACTGGGTCTTGTCCAAGCCATCCTGATACAGGAGGGCGTGGTTTGATACAATGACTCCTCGTTGCTTTCCTCTTCTACTGGGTCTTGTCCAAGCCATCTTGATGCAGGAGGGTGTGGTTTGATACATAGACTCCTCGTTGCTTTCCTCTTCTACTGGGTCTTGTCCAAGCCATCCTGATACAGGAGGGCGTGGTTTGATACAATGACTCTTTGTTGTTTTCCTCTTCTAATGACTCAAAGGTACATCTTGAAGTATGTGTTGAGGAAATTAGACATTGGATGCTTTTGAACAAGCCTGTTGTCAATGATTCAAAGACTGAGGTAATTCATTTTAGTTCCTCGTTTCGTAAATGTAACTCTTTGTCAAGTTTGTGGGCTGGTATGGATGAGATTACTCCTACCACTGTCGTCAAAAACCTTGGTATGTACTTTGATAGTCACTGTAATATGACTACTCATGTTTCTAAGATATGTCAATCAGCATATTTTGCATTGCATCGTATTAGCAAAATTCGTAATGTTCTTGGTCAAACCACTACTGAACGACTTATCCATGCCTTTATTACGTCACTTTTGGATTATTGCAATAGTCTTCTTTATGGTTATTTAATCCGTAGGTTACAGTTAATAGTTCAAAATTCAGCCGGTCGTCTTGTTACTCGAACTAAAAAATATCAGCATATCACTCCTATTCTCCAAAGTCTTCACTGGATTCCTGTGGCACAGCGTATTGAGTTCAAGATTCTTATTTTAGCTTATAAAATCTTACATAAACAAGCACCTGATTATTTGTCGGATTTGTTGAGAGTTAGAGAAAGTTCTATTGTCACTCGCTCCTCCTCTAAAATACCCTTTGTTGAACCTCGTTTTAATCAGAATCACTATGGCAGGCGTGCTTTTTCAGTCTCAGCACCCATTGTATGGAATAGACTGCCTCATTATATTCGAAATGCACCCTCTTTTTTGTCCTTTAAGTCTGCTCTAAAAACGTATTATTTTCGTCAAGTCTTTTTGGTAATATTGTTTTGTTTTGTGATTCCTGAATTCTCTAATTTAACTGAGTCTTATTGCATCTTTTTGTGTATTTTATCGTTGTATAGGGATAATTATTATTGTAGTATCAATGTTTTTATGTGCTTTTTATGTATTTTAATCTATCATTGTTTTAATTGATTACCAGTATTTGTAATAACTATGTAAAGTGCATTGAGATTATTTGTTGATGTAATGCACTATATAAGAATTAAATATTATCATTATTATTAATACTTATCCAAGCCACCCTGATACAGGAGGGCATGGTTTTATACAATGACTCCTTGCTGTTTTCCTCTTCTACTGGGTCTTGTCCAAGCCACCCTGATACAGGAGGGCGTGGTTTGATACAATGACTCCTTGTTGTTTTCCTCTTCTACTGGTTCTTATCCAAGCCATCCTGATTCAGGAGGGCGTGGTTTGATACAATGACTCATTGTTGTTTTCCTCTTCTACTGGGTCTTGTCCAAGCCATCTTGATGCAGGAGGGCATGGTTTGATACAATGACTCCTTGTTGTTTTGCTCTTCTACTCGGTCTTGTCCAAGCCATCCTGATACAGGAGGGCGTGGTTTGATACAATGACTCCTTGTTGCTTTCCTCTTTTACTGGGTCTTGTCCAAGCCATCCTGATGCCGGAGGGTGTGGTTTGATACAATGACTCCTTGTTGTTTTCCTCTTCTACTGGTTCTTGTCCAAGCCATCCTGATACAGGAGGGCGTGGTTTGATACAATGACTCCTTGTTGTTTACCTCTTCTACTGGTTCTTATCCAAGCCATCCTGATTCAGGAGGGCGTGGTTTGATACAATGACTCATTGTTGTTTTCCTCTTCTACTGGGTCTTGTCCAAGCCATCTTGATGCAGGAGGGCATGGTTTGATACAATGACTCCTTGTTGTTTTGCTCTTATACTGGGTCTTGTCCAAGCCATCCTGATACAGGAGGGCGTGGTTTGATACAATGACTCCTTGTTGCTTTCCTCTTTTACTGGGTCTTGTCCAAGCCATCCTGATGCCGGAGGGTGTGGTTTGATACAATGACTCCTTGTTGTTTTCCTCTTCTACTGGGTCTTGTCCAAGCCATCCTGATACAGGAGGGCGTGGTTTGATACAATGACTCCTTGTTGTTTTCCTCTTCTACTGGCTCTCATCCAAGCCATCCTGATACAGGAGGGCGTGGTTTGATACAATGACTTCTTGTTGATTTCCACTTTTACTGGGTCATGTCCAAGCCATCCTTATACAGGAGCATTGTTTGATACAATGACTTCTAGTTGTTCTCCTCTTTTACTGGGTCTTGTCCAAGCCATCCTGATACAGGAGGGCGTGGTTTGATACAATGACTCCTTGTTGTTTTCCTCTTCTACTGGTTCTTATCCAAGCCATCCTGATTCAGGATGGCGTGGTTTGATACAATGACTCATTGTTGTTTTCCTCTTCTTCTGGGTCATGTCCAAGCCATCCTGATTCAGGAGGACGTGGTTTGATACAATGACTCCATGTTGTTTTCCTCTTCTACTGGTTCTTGTTCAAGCCATCCTGATGCAGGAGGGCGTGGTTTGATACAATGACTCCTTGTTGTTTTCCTCTTCTTCTGGGTCATGTCCAAGCCATCCTGATTCAGGAGGACGTGGTTTGATACAATGACTCCATGTTGTTTTCCTCTTCTACTGGTTCTTGTTCAAGCCATCCTGATGCAGGAGGGTGTGGTTTGATACAATGACTCCCTGTTGTTTTGCTCTTCTACTGGGTCTTGTCCAAGCCATCCTTATACAGGAGGGCGTGGTTTGATACAATGACTCCTTGTTGTTTTCCTCTTCTACTGGGTCTTGTTCAAGCCACCCTGATGCAGGAGGGTGTGGTTTGATACAATGACTCCTTGTTATTTTCCTCTTCTACTGGTTCTTGTCCAAGCCATCCTGATACAGGAGGGCGTGGTTTGATACAATGACTCCTTGTTGTTTTCCTCTTCTACTGGTTCTTATCCAAGCCATCCTGATTCAGGAGGGCGTGGTTTGATACAATGACTCATTGTTGTTTTCCTCTTCTACTGGGTCTTGTCCAAGCCATCCTGATACAGGAGGGCGTGGTTTGATACAATGATTCTTTGTTGCTTTCCTCTTTTACTGGGTCTTGTCCAAGCCATCCTGATGCAGGAGGGTGTGGTTTGATACAATGACTCCTTGTTGTTTTCCTCTTCTACTGGGTCTTGTCCAAGCCATCCTGATGCAGGAGGGCGTGGTTCGATACAATGACTCCTTGTTGTTTTCCTCTTCTACTGGCTCTTATCCAAGCCATCCTGATACAGGAGGGCGTGGTTTGATACAATGACTTCTTGTTGATTTCCACTTTAACCGGGTCATGTCCAAGCCATCCTTATACAGGAGCATTGTTTGATACAATGACTTCTAGTTGTTCTCCTTTTTTACTGGGTCTTGTCCAAGCCATCCTGATACAGGAGGGCGTGGTTTGATACAATGACTCCTTGTTGTTTTCCTCTTCTACTGGTTCTTATCCAAGCCATCCTGATTCAGGAGGGCGTGGTTTGATACAATGACTCATCGTTGTTTTTCTCTTCTTCTGGGTCATGTCCAAGCCATCCTGATTCAAGAGGACGTGGTTTGATACAATGACTCCATGTTGTTTTCCTCTTCTACTGGTTCTTGTTCAAGCCATCCTGATGCAGGAGGGCGTGGTTTGATACAATCACTCCTTGTTATTTTCCTCTTCTTCTGGGTCATGTCCAAGCCATCCTGATTCAGGAGGGCGTGGTTTGATACAATGACTCATCGTTGTTTTTCTCTTCTTCTGGGTCATGTCCAAGCCATCCTGATTCAAGAGGACGTGGTTTGATACAATGACTCCATGTTGTTTTCCTCTTCTACTGGTTCTTGTTCAAGCCATCCTGATGCAGGAGGGCGTGGTTTGATACAATCACTCCTTGTTATTTTCCTCTTCTTCTGGGTCATGTCCAAGCCATCCTGATTCAGGAGGGCGTGGTTTGATACAATCACTCCTTGTTATTTTCCTCTTCTTCTGGGTCATGTCCAAGCCATCCTGATTCAGGAGGACGTGGTTTGATACAATGACTCCATGTTGTTTTCCTCTTCTACTGGTTCTTGTTCAAGCCATCCTGATGCAGGAGGGCGTGGTTTGATACAATGACTCCATGTTGTTTTCCTCTTCTACTGGTTCTTGTTCAAGCCACCCTGATGCAGGAGGGTGTGGTTTGATACAATGACTCCTTGTTGTTTTCCTCTTCTACTGGTTCTTGTCCAAGCCATCATGATACAGGAGGGCGTGGTTTGATACAATGACTCATTGTTGTTTTCCTCTTCTACTGGGTCTTGTCCAAGCCATCCTGATACAGGAGGGCGTGGTTTGATACAATGACTCCTTGTTGCTTTCCTCTTTAACTTGGTCTTGTCCAAGCCATCCTGATGCAGGAGGGTGTGGTTTGATACAATGACTCCTTGTTGTTTTCCTCTTCTACTGGTTCTTATCCAAGCCATCCTGATTCAGGAGGGCGTGGTTTGATACAATGACTCCTTGTTGTTTTCCTCTTCTACTGGGTCTTGTCCAAGCCATCCTGATACAGGAGGGTGTGGTTTGATACAATGACTCCTTGTTGCTTTCCTCTTTTACTGGGTCTTGTCCAAGCCATCCTGATGCAGGAGGGTGTGGTTTGATACAATGACTCCTTGTTGTTTTCCTCTTCTACTGGGTCTTGTCCAAGCCATCCTGATGCAGGAGGGTGTGGTTTGATACAATGACTCCTTGTTGTTTTCCTCTTCTACTGGTTCTTATCCAAGCCATCCTGATTCAGGAGGGCGTGGTTTGATACAATGACTCCTTGTTGTTTTCCTCTTCTACTGGGTCTTATCCAAGCCATCCTGATACAGGAGGGTGTGGTTTGATACAATGACTCCTTGTTGCTTTCCTCTTTTACTGGGTCTTGTCCAAGCCATCCTGATGCAGGAGGGTGTGGTTTGATACAATGACTCCTTGTTGTTTTCCTCTTCTACTGGGTCTTGTCCAAGCCATCCTGATGCAGGAGGCGTGGTTTGATACAATGACTCCTTGTTGTTTTCCTCTTCTACTGGCTCTTATCCAAGCCATCCTGATACAGGAGGGCGTGGTTTGATACAATGACTTCTTGTTGATTTCCACTTTTACCGGGTCATGTCCAAGCCATCCTTATACAGGAGCATTGTTTGATACAATGACTTCTTGTTGTTCTCCTCTTTTACTGGGTCTTGTCCAAGCCGTCCTGATACAGGAGGGCGTGGTTTGATACAATGACTCCTTGTTGTTTTCCTCTTCTACTGGTTCTTATCCAAGCCATCCTGATACAGGAGGGCGTGGTTTGATACAATGACTCATTGTTGTTTTCCTCTTCTTCTGGGTCATGTCCAAGCCATCCTGATTCAGAAGGACGTGGTTTGATACAATGACTCCATGTTGTTTTCCTCTTCTACTGGTTCTTGTTTAAGCCATCCTGATGCAGGAGGGCGTGGTTTGATACAATGACTCCTTGTTGTTTTCCTCTTCTTCTGGGTCATGTCCAAGCCATCCTGATTCAGGAGGACGTGGTTTGATACAATGACTCCATGTTGTTTTCCTCTTCTACTGGTTCTTGTTCAAGCCATCCTGATGCAGGAGGGCGTGGTTTGATACAATGACTCCATGTTGTTTTCCTCTTCTACTGGTTCCTATCCAAGCCATCCTGATTAAGGAGGGCGTGGTTTGATACAATGACTCATTGTTGTTTTCCTCTTCTTCTGGGTCATGTCCAAGCCATCCTGATTCAGGAGGACGTGGTTTGATACAATGACTCCATGTTGTTTTCCTCTTCTACTGGTTCTTGTTCAAGCCATCCTGATGCAGGAGGGCGTGGTTTGATACAATGACTCCTTGTTGTTTTCCTCTTCTACTGGGTCTTGTCCAAGCCATCCTGATGCATGAGGGTGTGGTTTGATACAATGACTCCTTGATGTTTTCCTCTTCTACTGGTTCTTGTTCAAGCCATCCTAATGCAGGAGGGCGTGGTTTGATACAATGACTCCTTGTTGTTAACCTTTTTTACTGGGTCTTGTCCAAGCCATCCTGATACAGGAGGGCGTTGTTTGATACAATGTCTCCTTGTTGTTTTCCTCTTCTACTGGTTCTTGTTCAAGCCATCCTGATTCAGGACGGTGTGGTTTGATACAATGACTCTTGTTGTTTTCCTCTTCTACTGGTTCTTGTTCAAGCCATCCTGATGCAGGAGGGCATGGTTTGATACAATGACTCCTTGTTGTTTTCCTTTTTTACTGGGTCTTGTCCAAGCCATCCTGATACAGGAGGGCATTGTTTGTTACAATGACTCTTGTTGTTTTCCTCTTCTACTGGGTCTTGTCTAAGCCACCCTGATACAGGAGGGCGTGGTTTGATACAATGACTCCTTGTTGCTTTCCTCTTTTACTGGGTCTTGTCCAAGCCATCCTGATACAGGAGGGTGTGGTTTGATACAATGACTCCTTGTTGTTTTCCTCTTCTACTGGGTCTTGTCCAAGCCATCCTGATACAGGAGGGCATGGTTTTATACAATTACTCCTTGTTGTTTTCCTCTTCTACTGGTTCTTATCCAAGCCATCCTGATTCAGGAGGGCGTGGTTTGATACAATGACTCCTTGTTGTTTTCCTCTTCTACTGGGTCTTGTCCAAGCCATCCTGATACAGGAGGGTGTGGTTTGATACAATGACTCCTTGTTGCTTTCCTCTTCTACTGGGTCTTGTCCAAGCCATCCTGATGCATGAGGGTGTGGTTTGTTACAATGACTCTTGATGTTTTCCTCTTCTACTGGTTCTTGTTCAAGCCATCCTAATGCAGGAGGGCGTGGTTTGATACAATGACTCCTTGTTGTTAACCTTTTTTACTGGGTCTTGTCCAAGCCATCCTGATACAGGAGGGCGTTGTTTGATACAATGTCTCCTTGTTGTTTTCCTCTTCTACTGGTTCTTGTTCAAGCCATCCTGATTCAGGACGGTGTGGTTTGATACAATGACTCTTGTTGTTTTCCTCTTCTACTGGTTCTTGTTCAAGCCATCCTGATGCAGGAGGGCATGGTTTGATACAATGACTCCTTGTTGTTTTCCTTTTTTACTGGGTCTTGTCCAAGCCATCCTGATACAGGAGGGCATTGTTTGTTACAATGACTCTTGTTGTTTTCCTCTTCTACTGGGTCTTGTCTAAGCCACCCTGATACAGGAGGGCGTGGTTTGATACAATGACTCCTTGTTGCTTTCCTCTTTTACTGGGTCTTGTCCAAGCCATCCTGATACAGGAGGGTGTGGTTTGATACAATGACTCCTTGTTGTTTTCCTCTTCTACTGGGTCTTGTCCAAGCCATCCTGATACAGGAGGGCATGGTTTTATACAATTACTCCTTGTTGTTTTCCTCTTCTACTGGTTCTTATCCAAGCCATCCTGATTCAGGAGGGCGTGGTTTGATACAATGACTCCTTGTTGTTTTCCTCTTCTACTGGGTCTTGTCCAAGCCATCCTGATACAGGAGGGTGTGGTTTGATACAATGACTCCTTGTTGCTTTCCTCTTTTACTGGGTCTTGTCCAAGCCATCCTGATGCAGGAGGGCATTGTTTGTTACAATGACTCTTGATGTTTTCCTCTTCTACTGGTTCTTGTTCAAGCCATCCTAATGCAGGAGGGCGTGGTTTGATACAATGACTCCTTGTTGTTAACCTTTTTTACTGGGTCTTGTCCAAGCCATCCTGATACAGGAGGGCGTTGTTTGATACAATGTCTCCTTGATGTTTTCCTCTTCTACTGGTTCTTGTTCAAGCCATCCTGATTCAGGACGGTGTGGTTTGATACAATGACTCTTGTTGTTTTCCTCTTCTACTGGTTCTTGTTCAAGCCATCCTGATGCAGGAGGGCATGGTTTGATACAATGACTCCTTGTTTTCCTTTTTTACTGGGTCTTGTCCAAGCCATCCTGATACAGGATGGCATTGTTTGTTACAATGACTCTTGTTGTTTTCCTCTTCTACTGGGTCTTGTCTAAGCCACCCTGATACAGGAGGGCGTGGTTTGATACAATGACTCCTTGTTGCTTTCCTCTTTTACTGGGTCTTGTCCAAGCCATCCTGATACAGGAGGGTGTGGTTTGATACAATGACTCCTTGTTGTTTTCCTCTTCTACTGGGTCTTGTCCAAGCCATCCTGATACAGGAGGGCATGGTTTTATACAATTACTCCTTGTTGCTTTCCTCTTCTACTGGGTCTTGTCCAAGCCATCCTGATTCAGGAGGGTGTGGTTTGATACAATGACTCCTTGCTGTTTTTCACTTCTACAGGTTCTTGGTCAAGCCCCTCTGATACAGGTAGGCTTGATCGGTTTCCTCTGAAACCTGCCCGTTTTCTTTGATGATCTAGCTTGTAATAGTTTCCCTGGACACTACAGTGTGATAATATTACCAACGGATTTTATTGACCAAGATTTCTCATTTTTCCTTTGCTTCTTCAATACCCAAATCCTCCCTCAAATTTATCATATTTTTTTTCTTTTTTCGTTTTTTCTTGCATCTGAATCATCATATTTTGGGCCGCAAATATTTTAAAACAACAAGAAAACTCAACATTTTACAATCAGTCAACAAAAAAAGAGAATGAAGTTAAATTGTCCTGAATAACATAACTTGTGAAATGGTAACAATCTATAGTTGTCAATCTCTCCTTTGGTGACCTATTTCAATGTTTATAATTATTTCTCAAGAGTTATGTATGTGTGAGGGTTACAAATATTCCTGTCACTATATTGTAGGTTTTCTTGAATCGTTTGAGCGGCCAATTTCACTTTCATGCATTGGTAGTTCAAGTGATTTTGCCTCTTCACTAGAAACCGCCATTCAGTGTCATTTGGATATATGCAAATTTATATATTATTCTATTAAATTTAACTGATCAGAAATTCGTTTGATATGTAGCCATGCAAAAATGGTATTTAATTGAGCAGAGAAGGCGTAACAAGAGATTTCTACCAGATTGTTCATTTTTGTTTTCGGTTTGCGACAAGCAATTCCTCATAATGAGCAAACAAAATTAATGCACGTAGTTTCTTTAATTCTTCATTTCTCATTTCCGCATTCTTTGTTTCTTTTTTTCCTTGTTTCTTTATGTCTTTGCTTCACTGTTTCTTTGGATTGTTTCTTTGTTTCTTTCTTGAGTAGCTAGGGTCAACAAAAGGTGTTGGACAATTTCAAGAACCTTTGTATCGTTAATTTTTGAAAGGGTCTTTCATTCTCTATTGTGTTTTCTTAACAATCTTTCTGTTGGTGTGCCAGGCATCTAGGCATGTTTGGCTAAAGTTATACCACTACTTACATTTCTTCACAGATTCTTCACTTTGTAGTTGTACTTATAGCTGTTGTTGTCAAAGATCATCAGAAAAGTGATTCTCAAACATTAGTTATACCTTTTATACCTTTTAAAATCTAAAGGAGAGGGCACTTGCATTATAGATTAACAAAGCATCAATTTAGCCGCACAACTCCCACAAATGACTGCCCCAAAATTAAATTTGAGTGATGTTTAAGTTGCCCACTTATTTGCGGAATAACTTGTTAGTCCATAATATTGTTGTTCGCAAGTTCCTCCCCAACCTCATATATGTTTTTTTTTGGGGGAGGGAGAGTTGTGATTCCCGAGTATAACTTCAGCAAGTTTTTTTATTATGAAACTCTTAGCTGTCATCGGAGTGTGGGTTGCATCCCATCACCCAGGAGTATACTCGAGGGTAGAGATTGTGGATGTCAATGATCTAATCAACCTAATTTAATCAATGTAATAGCAACCTGTGCACCCCTTCAGCTGTCAGTGCTGAATACTCCTATAAGGAGTTAAGATCATTTCAGGAATGCAAAGGGTCTGATGAACAGGGGGTGATAATATTGCAAGGTGCTTTTGAGGGGCCTACTTTGGTTGAAAAAAGTGCATGAAAAATACCAGGGAATGTTGTCATCAAGTAATTTTAACTAGAAAAATATTTAGCCTGAAAAAGTTTTGTGCACACTGAATGCTGATATTATGAGTAGCAACTGATACATTTTGTGAAGCAGTTGTCTCTGTTATACAATGAAAACCAGTCATTGAATACACATTATTATTAAAATAGCTGATAGGAATTGTACTAGTGTAATGTAACAACACAAATGGCAACAACTAAAGTACATTATGTTTTGTTTTCTCCTTTTCAAGTTGAGAGTCATTTGAAGAAGCCCAATTTTCTCAAGAAAATGCAGAGAGATTGGTTCAACACTGCAGGATTGGACAGACATGTACCTAATTGAGTGGATGGTTTAACCTCAATCATGGACATCAAACTGATCAGGTAAGCTACATGTATATGGTACAATAAAATAGAAACTTTGTGTCCGTATATTGGGAGAGCCGTATATTGGGAGAGTTGCGACAAACAGGGACCAGTTTTCTTCAGTCACGTGGTTGCTAGATGTCATTTTAGGTCCAAATGCAGCAAAACTCATTGGGCAGACTAGACTGGCACCCTGTATTCGCCCATGTGTTGTTGTTTTTTTCGACACAAAATGGCTTCTAATCACAGGTTGTCACAACTCTCCCAATAAACGGCGCTGCTCAGCTAGGGCACTGCATGTTGATTTGAAATGTCTCATTAGAGCGTCACCTATTGTCAGAGGTAGGTGAGTCGTGTACAATTGAATAGGCACAATCATCGTCTCGACATTGTGAGTTAAAATATGATGAGTGGGAATAGTCAGCACAGTTTGTTCACTTAGTATATGATTCTACATCTGTTTAAGTTGATCTCCCCAAAAATTATGTGATTTCATGACAAATCTTTGAAGGTACTTGTATCAATTTCATACGGAAAAGAAGTTTTTCAACCCTATTTTATTTTGTTATTTCACATTTCACAATTGATATTATATGGTCATCATTTCTCTTGAATTGCACATTGTGATAACAGGTTTTTACAACTTTGGATGCGCAATAACGAGACGTTTTTTTAAACAATCTCCTTCTGCAAATTAAGTTGGATGATGTTAAGGTTAATCCATTCAACTGGTTCAACTAGAAGTTTTCATTTGTTGGGCAAAGAGGGAGCAGTAATTTGTGGGATTTATACACTTTATACTTTATACCAAAAGTAAGCATTTACCTGTTTACAATAAGTGAAAGACACACATAATACCGTTACATTACATTAGTTGTGCTGAACCATTTATGAAGTTTCCATTCAGTCATGTAGTTTGCAGGTTGTGCAGGTTGTCTTATTTGGGTACGGGAAGGGACAATGCTTCTGAATGAGGGAAACAGTCCTGCACCCCTCTGGTTACGCCACTGGCTCACTCCAATGAGTTCTTGCCTTCAATCTCTAAGATTTGTACCTTGTACCTTGTACCTTGTACCTTGTACCTTGTACCTTGTACCTTGTACCTTGTACCTTGTACCTTGTACCTTGTACCTTGTACCTTGTACCTTGTACCTTGTACCTTGTACCTTGTACCTTGTACCTTGTACCTTGTACCTTGTACCTTGTACCTTGTACCTTGTACCTTGTACCTGGTACCTTGTACCTTCTGGTACCTGGTACCTGGTACCTGTTACCTGGTACCTGGTACCTGGTACCTGGTATCTAGGCATCGTCCATCCACTGCAGGATGTAGCCCTCTGTCAGACTCCTCCATGTAACCCTTTCATTAGCCGTTCTGGTCCAGTTCTTCCCTGGGATCTTCACTATATCTTCCCTCCATCTTTCCTTTGGTCTACCTCTGAATCTTTTCCCTACTCTGGGTTGCCATTTTGTGGTTCTTATTGTCAATCTGTTGTCTGTCGTCCTTGCTAAGTGACCTGCCCATTTCCATTTCATTTTGTTGACATTGTTTGTGATATCTGTCACTTTTGTTTTGTTTCTGATTGCTTGGTCAGGTCTCCGGTCTCCCAGTGAAATCCCTAGCATTATTCTGTTGCTCATGTGTGGCATCCAAAAGCTATCGTTGAAAGTACACATTTATCAAGCACCTTTTTCTTTAGTGAAATTGGTAGATTTTTGTCGCGGAAGATTTTTCTGTACCTTCCGAAAACACCACATCATGCCTTTATTCTGTTAAGAAATTCCTCAGTGGTTGTGTCTTGCGTCTTCAGAGACTGGCCAAGGTAATTGTATTTTTCAAACTTTCCTATTGATTCATTTTTCAATTTTGACAGACTCTTGAAAAGCGATATTTGTCATGAATTTTGTCTTTCCTTTTAAGTCTCGATTGCTTGCATTCCTGGTTGAGAATCTTTAATTGTTTTTTCTAGACTTTCGGTGTAGTTTGTGTATATGGCTACATCATCAGCAAATATGAGGTTCGATATGTGTTCTCCATCGATGTTAATTCCTTCTTCTTCCAGCTCTGACTTTTTAAAGATTTCTTTGAGGGTTATGTTGTAGAGTTTCAGGGATAATGGATCACCTTGTCAAACACCTCAGGATATTTTGACCTCTTATGGAATTTCTCTATCTAGGTGGATTTTAACTGTTGGAGTCTGTGTACATATCATCAAAGATGTTGGTACAGGTTTCGTTTTCTCCTATTTTTCGTAGTGCTTCAAACATTTCTGGGTGTTCTATGGAATCACTCCAAGACTTACTCCTCTGAAAATGTTACCTGAGTTTGAAATTTCTGAAGATTCTCAATGTCTACGAGAATCTGCCTTAAACATCTCTGAATTCCTCATTGAGATGACACAGTTTAGTGTACTTCTTGTTTTAACCATCTTCTCTTTAAAATTCTGATGATTGTAGTTTGACCAAGTTTCAATATTTGATGATCCTTGCAGCCCACTCTCCCTTTTAGGGGGGGATGTTGCAATAATGCACATCAGGCATGTGATTTCTCAGGATATTTCCTGATTTAGGATTTTCTCAAAATCTCCTTGAGCCTTAAAATTTCCTTCAAAGAAGTAGAGCAGTCACCAGAGGGAGAAAGAAACAGTTCACGTTGTGTCCAAAGCTGTACTTTTGTATTTCTGGTGATGCACAGAGTCTGTAAACCTCCTGAATTGTAACATCTTGGAGGTTCTGGGTCTAGAGTAGGGGGACCCCGGCCCCCAATCTGTTTTTCAGGAATTTTCTCATTCATCAAATTTCATCCCTGGCACATCAAGTAGAGCCATTTGTGGGAGAATTCTTTTCATTCTTGCATTTTCTTTACGACTCTTGCGTCTGACACATTCTCTCACTTTAACCATTTCCCTATCATCATTTACACTGAGTCAGCGTTCCCCCTTAACTGTGGTCCTCTGGCCAAATGCCACTTAAATCACCCAAGGACCAATCAGAATTCTGTCCAACTAGTCCATCAGGCCAATTGATTGCTCACCACTGCTACACATATAAACCACTGTTCATATTGCTTCAAAGTTACATGTTTAAACTTTAACGGTCGAAAAACGGAAACAAAATTCGAAAGTCCTGCAAAACTCAGACTACATCTCGATCACAATTTACACAATGCACGCAGTCACATCGTTTCCAATTGCAGGCTCATAGTCTTCGTTATTTATAACAAAGGCAAGAAACATCGAACACTAGAGGGCATTTTAGAATAATAAGATAGGATGATAATAAGCACCCTCTTTTGGTAAAATGTCCCAAGGCATTAAATGATAGACACAACACATGTTAAAAATGCCTTCACCAAAGGCTTTACGTGTCTGCCCATGCTCAGGAAAAGGGGATTTTGCCCCTGAATTGCAGTAATCGACATCGCTGGTGTGTGCGCTAAAACCTTGCAACACCACCAACGTCGCTGGTATGCATGCACAGAGGAAAATGCACGAGGTAAATGCGTGTTTGTATAATCTAATGTAATGAATGGTTGCGATCAGGATTGCTACCGCGGCCACAAAATGCCAAGATTATAAGAGGATGGTGGCCTCGTGCAGAGTCCCCTTTCCAAAATAAAAGCATGACCCCACCACTGACAAAAAGTCCTGGCTATGCCACTGACAGCAATGCAAATGTCAAGAATTTGTACAAATGCTGATTTACAAATTTTTGTAATTTTTGATGTCATGATGACAGATTTACCTCTCAAATTTGAAACTTGGCTCATCTTCAAAAGAGCCTCACAAACTTGTCCTTCCTGGTGTTCGCATCCATCCTCCTCAACAGGCAGGTTGTCTGGCTGGCAGATGATCGTTACTCGGGTGCCAACATTTTCTCTTCTTGTCCATCTTTGTTGCAGAGTCACTGTCATCCTCTTCATCTTCCATGACACCGTCAATCCTCCTTCTTTGGATGGACGTTGACCCCCCCCCATCACCATCACTATCCTCTCTTATGTCTGGTCTTCCTCTTCTGGTGTCACATAAAACTTTTCTCCTTCTTCAATGGGTCATGAACTCTTCTTCGACACTTTCTTAGGAATTGCCATTGGCTGGGTGGTCCTCATTTCTATGTAGCCCTACGAATTGCACTTAATTGGAAATGCTTGGTGGGGCTGTTTTTTTCCTTGCATTTTGGCTGTGTCCGAATTGGTGGCTACAGCTACGGCTACCGCTGGATTGCCTCGTCATCATGGATTGAAGTATTGAATGTCTTTGGCAACACCCTAAGCTACAGTGGTAGCTGTAGCTGTAGCGCCAGATCAGATACGGCCTTTGCCTCCATTGCTCCTCGGACCCTGTATGTACTGTTTTTACCGCTCTCTTCTCCAACTCCCATCAGTTGGGTTTTCCTTCTCAGAAGTTTTGCTTCTCTGAGGTTTCCTCCTTAATGAATGTCATCAACAACACCTTTTCAGTTAAAACCAAGTAAAAATTCTCAGTTTAAAAATTGTTCTTTAGACCAGGATTGTAGCACTTTTCATTTGTTTGTAATTTTGCAACAGTTGTTATATCTATTTATTGTACGATGTAAGAATAATTTACTAGGTATTATGTGTTGGTAAACAATGTTGAGATCATAAAAGTGCCATGACTGTTTGTACGACAGTCCCATGTAAAAGTAGTTCAAACCCATCAGCAACCTAAAGCATGGAGGTACCTGCTCGCCTAAAGTAGGCCCTGTCACATCTTTTTATTTGATAGTAGTTATAATTTGTATAAATCTGTTTCATTTTGGTTGCAGGATTGAGTCTTGTGAGCTATTGGGAGAGGAACTTCACCAGTCTAAGACATCACCCTGGCCTGGCTATTCTGTAAAACCCATTTTAGATTAAGAACAAACTAACATTTGAAGTTGGTTTTAATGTGCACGAGACTTCAATTTAAACTGAAACGCCTATTTGGCAAGGCCCTCACTCAGAGTGCATCATTTATTCCTGACACAGGAAAACTGAATCTATTTCATACAAGTGAAAGTGAAAGAGACAAATTGAAGGCAATTAATTGCACATAAATGTATAAATGTGCTGATCTGACAAAAGAGTTAAGGTTAGCAGATTACCAGGCCAGTGATTGGCTGCAGCATGAACCCGTAAGCCCTGTTGACGGCATCAAAGACCTTCCTGCTGTGATATCAACCTTCAATTTTAATCTCAACAGGTGAGTTGACAATCTAATGAGTATTTGTTTTCAGCGATGATCATCGGTGGACATGTACAAGTGAAACCTACTGTCCAAAACAAAAACTTGACCTGACCTGGATCTTAGGCTACAATATTGACTAGTGTCGTAAAGATTTTCAAATGAAAGACTATCATTTCCTGTGAAGGTTGTACAAGTTCAGGTCACACAGAGATGAGAATTTCAGACTTTCGTCTGAGTTCCGACTTTTTAAAGTCTGCCTGGAGAAATGAAAAATGCTGTATTTTTCTCCTAATAAAACAAGTCGGGAACTTTGATGTACTTTTCTAGCAGTGAGGATACTGCTCCCAAAAGCTCCTTGGAATCTATATTTCCAGGAGTTATTAAAAGGTGGAAATGCCATCATTTCAATGGACCTTCTAAGATCTAGGTCCAAGTTTCAGAGTTTTTGTTGTTGTCAGCAATGACTCTCACTACAGTTGGGGTATTTTAATGAAATGAGGAGTTGCTATTAATACCCCCAAAAATATACTCGGGAAAGTTCTCGAACATGACACCTTAAGGTGTAACCCTTATGCATCGTTCTTAGACATCCTGGAAATCGAGAATTGATATTTTTGTGGTTATCAATCATGGTAATCGCATACCAGAGGATCAGCATCTGCCAAACCCTCAACACGGCAGTTTGTGTCATTTTCCCCCTGTTGGGAATTTTTGAGGGGGGAAAAAGCAGCAATGGATTTATTGTAACAGTAAAGCGACACATATCGGATAAGATGTCAACATACAATGTGTTGTGCTGATGCGTTTGTATATGAACGAGTTGTTGAACAAATTGTGTTCAATTTTATTCGTTTGTGCAATTGTATCAAATAACCTCTTGATATATTGCAGCCAGATTTCTACCATGTAATGGGTGAGTTTTTGAGGGGCTAGTTGAAATTAAATATTGATGAACTTGTGCTTGGTTCAGTTGATCTACTTCTGGAAAGACAAGTTGACAGTGCAGTGCTAACTTATAAAGTTGGATTTTTTTCACAGATTATTTGATATTTTGTGTCCATAAGTCGCAGTCTAATCGTATTTGAAAACATGACAACCTTCTACCATTGCATCAACTTAAAAAGAATGACACCTGAACTAAACTTATCATAGAATCATTGATCCAAGTTGAGGCAAGTTTTGTATTTGAATTGACTATTTTAGCAATTGGAATGATGGAAGCCATTGTAGATTCATAAATGACTCTATTGTGATCTCAACAATCCCATTTTTCGAAAGAGGATTGTTATATCACCTTTTTGAGCCACTGATTTAAAACGGGATGCATGACTTGGTCTGATTATTAGGCCAATGTAACCTAGGGTTTTGAGTAGCTTAAACAAGTTTGTGGTAAAGTTGAGGATGGATTTTGGCATTTTGTACTCTCAGTTAATTTATCCAAGAAAGATAAAGCCTTGTTTTTTATTAGACCTAGATTGACTTGTAAAGATATAATTGGTTGGTTGGGTCTTGTCCAATAAGAGATGCCAATGTCTCTTTCACCTATTGCTCCGACCCACCTTACAAGAAGCATCAAGACTTGACCTCCTTGGTCTTAACATCTTCCTGTACCTCTGCAGGAATAAATTTATCAAACAACATTCTCAGACAGTATGCAAGTGAGTTGTTTTGAGGGGCTGAGGTTTGTTGTTTAAATTGCCTCATGTCCTTGGCTTGCTTTGTCATCCTGGCTGATACTTCAGTCCCCCTTTTCGTAAAGTGATTGTGCTCAGCAATGTAGTTATTTTTCTTTGGTTTGTACAACACTGTTTTTCTTTTTTGCCATTAAAGGTAGCATAAAAAAAAAAAAAGCCAAGGCACCAGACAATTATCATGTTTGAGATGCACTCGTTGCAAAGTTATTTGCAAATGGCAACATTCAAAAGAGGCGTAATGGCTCACTCAATTTGTTATCGCCTATTCTTGTCACTCATCAAGATCAACTTTCGGCAGCTGATTTTATTTTCCTTAAACAAAGAAAGAAAATGCACACAAACGAAGCACGTGTCTTTCATTTGAATACAGTGAAGAGACGCATAGGCATCAACTCTTTAGCAATGCGTAATAAAAGCAACAATTTGTATGGCATCGAAATTCTCCATAAAAAGTTTTACCATTGATTTATTTTATTTTATTTTTTTCGGAGGGGAGGGGGGATGTTAGGTGCAGTGAGTAATGTCAACTGGTATACACACAACTTAAGTATTACCTAATATCAGCAGGTCATAGCAACTCTGTCTTTTTGGCTGACGCTGTTATGATAGAAGGGACAGTGCTTGTCCTTTCATCTGTTGGGATGTTGAGGCACTACACTTCATTCATTCCCCATAAAATCCAGTATTTATATACTTTCCAATCCCTTCTTGATCTGTTAGAATTTTTGGGGCACCGCTGTGCTGTGCATTCAACCTCCACAAGTATCAGTACTTCTACATACCCATCCAAGTTTGGTTCATAGTTCAACAGACAGCTATCCTCTATCCATCTCAACTTCTGTCTTTCTTGCCTAACACAGTGTCTTATCAACCTATGGGATCTATAACAACTGTCCGAGGTAGTACCAAAGGACATTATGCTATATACAGCTCAGATATTTCAACCTTTTTATGTACAAGAAGTTTGGTTAGCATTATGATGAATTTGAAACCATAATTATGTTTCAGTAAAAACCGTGAACACCAAATCTCTCTTCGACTAAGGTGATTCTAGAGCAAACATTCAAAATGTCAACATCGATATAATGTGACATCGCCCCATTTGCTTCTCTCTGTGAAATTAAAGCTCTGGTTAGGTCATGTAAGATTTGTTTGATCAGAAACAGATTTAAATCACAAACTAATCAAAGTGACTACCCAGTACGATGAAATGAAAACACCGGGTCGATACCCATAATGCCCATTGCCAGCTTCGGCTGACAACACTCATTACAACTACCTCCCAGTGTGAGAAGTAGATGAAATTAGGCCACGATGGTTGCCCCTCCTCCAAATCAATAACCCGTTAAATGGTTCTACTAGTACCTGTTTAATAATTAAAATGGGAACTTCAAAACTTCAAAACTTCAAAATTCAAGAAAGATCACCTCTTCCTGGAGAAAGGAAACAGTTTTTCAAAAGCACTAGAGTTTTGGGCTCCTTTGGGTTCCTCTTTTGATCAATGTTGGTACACAAGTTGTACCCTTTTACCAAAACACAAAAAAAAACTAACTTTTTCCCCGGTTTCTTTCAATTCCTAATTACAAACGTGTGTGACTAAGTCACATTTAGCATTAAATGTTTGGTTTCTGTCATGAAAAGACTTGGACATGTTCGCTTTTGCTCTCAAACACTACAACATTTAGCAAAAATCTACCTCAAAGATGCTCCAGTTTATTGCCAGGCTCTCATAAACTAATTTCTACTAAAGAATTTACTTTCTCATCAGTACACTTTCATGGTGAGAATGATTTGTCAAATCCAATGATTATTCAGTCTAACTAACTGTGTTCCTGGTCAGATTATTTTCAAGTTGACAAGGAGTTATGTTAAAGACTTGGTAAAGTTTTGAAGAGCACCAAAAAATGCCAAAATGTTGGTGTGGTACTAAAGCCTGGTTTAAACTTCCTGCGATGCAAAGTTTGACGTCAAAAATTCGCAACGAACAATTCGGAAGAGTTTCGAAACATTCGCAGCTAAAACTGAGTTGTGATGTCAAATTTACTCCACACGAACTATTGGCAGGAAGTATGAACTGGGCTTAAATGGACAAAATTTACAACATGGAAGTCAGTGAGAACAAATTTACTTTGGCGTAGTCTGATTTTTATTGCTCTGTCCGAGGAAAAAAAAAGTGGGCATGAAGTAGTTTGTACAAAAAAGTACATACTCCAAATTATGGAATCAACTTTTTGGGGGTAAAAACTTTTTGCGAGTTAGTTTATGATTGATTTTTTTTTTAACTAGAGGAATGGAATAAATGCAAGTGTTCCCAATAATTTACCATCTCTTTAATATATATAAATTTAATGGATAATTTCCTTGGCGCTACATGGCTTCATTACTGAAACAAAAAAACTTGTAAACCAGAAGGACATTCCTTTATTATTTTGTCAGAATCAATGACATAAATTTATTTATCCTTGACAAAAACTGTTGAAAGGTAATAATCTTTTCAAGTAATCAGACATGATGTTATTTATAAAGGGAAAAGTATTTTATGTCATTTCTATTAGAAACATCTAGACCTATAATTATAGACCTTATGCATTGACGTCATCCAGCTGCCATCTTAGAGGTAAAACGATGACGAAACAATCGAAACGCACAGATTTTTACGTGCGGCGCACAGGATTGACCAATGAACAACCTCCTTTTGACCTCTAGGCGAGGGCGCCCTACTGAAATGACGTCATGTGCATAAGGTCTATTAGAGAAAGCAGATACTGGACAAGCCGTCGATTTCACCAAACTCTTTCTAACTTAGGATTAATCTTAGGAGTTAGGACGAGTCCCAGCCTTGCACTGTAACATATAAACCTTAAGATTAATCCTAAGTTAGGACTAGTTACTCGTCCTAACTCGAGATAGGATTTATCCTAGTGTTTCGTGAAATCGGCTGCTGGGTTCTTTTGACGATGGTCACCAGAACAATAGGTTCAAATCCTGTATACAATTTAAAGTACCCTAGAAAAGCAATGTTTCTATGTTTTTCATGACCTCAAATGACCAAGTTAACTTAAAACAAAACATTTAAATGAAAATATGTCTTGAATGTGAACACATAAACAAATTTGTTAAGTTAATACCAGACTTAAAAGAATTTGCTTTTAAATTTCTTCAGAAGCAATATAAGTTCAATTGAACTGAGTAACTTAAGTTAGAGTTACATTCTTAAATTATTCTATGATGTTGCTTCAAATTCCAACTTGGAATCAAACCTCATTTCTTGACCATATTTTTCATCAAACTGTGCAATTAGGGCACAAATAAGATTATGTGGTGACATTCTACGTATTATTCTAATGAAAACTAAACTGTGCAGAAACCATTGGTTGAAGTATCAATTTGGAAGCAATATATTATGCTCCTTGACTGAAAAGTCATGGAAACAGTGACATGTATACATCTCATCATTGCAATCCAGTGAATAATTGTAAAAGTGGGGGTTGAAGTTAACTTCAATGATCAAAATTAGCAGAAAGGCAAACTTTCTGTAAGTCTTTAAACTGTTGCATTTTAAGTGTTGACACCAATATGCTCCTTTCATTGCTTCTTTATTGGCTGAATGGTCACTGACATGTTGACATGTATACATCTTACCATTGCAACCAGGTGAATTATTCTAAAAGCTGGAGTTGGAGTCAACTTCAATGTTTAGGATAAGCAGAATGGTCAACTTTATTCATGATTGCCAAGTGCATCAATCTCAATCTCAGTAGTTATCGTTCATCGTATGATACTTTAACCAAAGGCCTCTGCTCAAGGCTTCTTTTTGTGGCATTTACAGTACTGTCAAAATAAATTTTTGGGCAGATGTAGATTTTACATGTTGTTAAATCTTGTACGGAATTAGTTGGGGCTTGGTTTCAGTGCTCATTGATACAGTAATCATAAAATGACCTCCAAGTTTGTTTGTTTTTTCAAAGAGCCAGAAAAAACTTAAATTAAATCAATTTACTTGTGGATACAATCAACATCTATGAAACACTTGCTTTGCAGTATACGTGAATCATGAAACTAGGAAACAAGCTCTCTTTAACAATAATCAATTATTAATTGAGCAATTGATACATCAACACTCATTCACGGCATGGTGTTTATAAAAAATGGACTTGGATTCTTGTGGCGATGGTCATTGGAGTAACAGGTTCATATCTTGACTTAAAACAGTCTACATCATAGTAGAGATATTAGAGGTGGTCAATGACTGGATGTTCTTGGGAATAATCTCTGGTCATGAGAATAATGGGTCAGTCATAGAGGACTAAACTCAGATTTAAGAAGTGGTCAGTAACTGGACTTGGATTCTTGTGATGATGATTATTGGAATAGTTGGTCCGAATCCTGACTGAAATAATTGGCATCCTGCAGGAATAAAAAGAAGAGGAGTGGTCAGTAGAAACTGGACTTGGATTCTTGTGGTGATGGTCATGAGAATAGTGGGTTCGACTCCTGACTGCAAGTGGTCAACGTCATAAAGCAAGTAGTGGGGGTAGTCAGTAACTGGACTTGGATTCTTGTGGCGATGGTCATGCGAATAGTGGGTCCGACTCCTGACTGCAAGTAGTCAACATCATAAAGGAGAAATTGGGGATGGTCAATAACTGGACTTGGATTCTTTTGGCGATGGTCATCAGAATAATGGGTTCGAAATCTGACTATAGGGAGGCAATATGAAAAAGGAGATCATTATTAACTGCAGTCAGTGTTAATGGACTTGGACTCTTATCAAATCTGACTGATATAATGAACAGCAAAAGTTGCCTTTTTTGTTAGACACTTGGACACAGCAACATTTGTCAATAGTCATCATCTCTTCTCTCTCTATCGACTGTCACAAATGTATGTTTTCAAATTATTCTTAACTGAATTGCATGTTTTTTAACGCGTCTTCCTCAAAAATGGATCAGTGCTCATACACGTCGTTAAAAGTAGGTTGTTTCTTAAAGAGAGTTGTTTCATCAAAGAGGACAGAGGGGGTGTGTAGCATTCAAAGAGAAAATGTTCTGTACGCCCATTATTTCTTCCTTTTTTTTTTCTTCAATGGGGTGTAGGGGTGTTTCATACCTGTTTCATGACTGTACTGTACATGCCGTAGGATGCCCTGAAATATTGTTGAGATTTTTTTTCAAAACGTAATGTATTTTAAGTTAATTTCCAAAGCAAGACAAATCCAGTCTTCTGCAAGCTGGTTTCTGAATTCTTTGAAGAGGATTTTACACTGTGTCCCATTATTGTCTTCAAACAACAATTCCCATAGTTTATCAGAATTATTATGCCAATAATTCGTCGCTCGTACCACGAAGTGACCTAACTCGTTCACAGTATATAAAAAAAACGTGTTCGGAGAAAACCACGATTGAAGTTGCACTATTTTTCAAACTGCTGTTTCGGAGTCTGCTTATTATTTTTATTTTATTTTTTTATGACGAAAATAAAGCTGAATACTTTATTCATACAGAACTATCAATGTGTTTTCATCCCTAAAACTATTTTAATAAGTAATTAATTCCTAAACAGATAGGGTTAGGTCACTTTGTAAAAAATGAAAATTTGAGTTTTGCCCGCAGAGCGCTGTGTACAAACCAATGTGTAATAGAGACCTATCGAGATAGGTCACTTTGTGAAAATACTACGCTTCCTCAGTTAGGTCACTTCGTGGTACGCAAATGCTCACGCGCGCCCGAACTGCGCGCGCTGTAGCGCATAGTATACCATTGGTAAAGTGGCGTATCTAAATAGGTCACTTTGTGGAAAGATAAAATGGCAAGTCTAGTGATACGTCGTTTTTACTAATTAGTGTAATTACGAAACTATTAAGTATTAGGCACTGAAACTTGCTGAAAATGTTAACAGAAATGAGTATGTCAATAATTTGGTTAAAAAAATATTTGCAAAAATGTGTGATTTTAGTCAGTTAGGTCAGTTCGTGGTACGAGTGACGAATTGTTAATGTTTTGCAAATGGATTCTCTTACATGCTGTATGGCTAATGTTCTACATGTCCAAGCGAGATTGTAAGAGACAGAATATAAAAGAAAGATCAACAATCTTAGCACTTGTAAAGAGCTGCTGTTTATATAAATTCAAAAAATAAAATAAAAGTAACACAAAGCTGTTTTTTGCTGGAATGTAGTAGCTAATCCACAGCTTGTTTCATTGATAATTTTTTTAATGCTATCCCGGTCACATGCTGCTTTAGGGGCTTTGTAAGGGTAGCGGGTAGCAGGAGCTACTTCAGGATCTGACACACCTGCCCACGCGATGTTACAGGTCCACTTTCCCTCAGTGGTTCCACCTGGTTGGGCCCTACCCGGGGTTAAGGGCTGTTGGCGATAACTAAGAACTGAGCAGTCAAAACGTCTGGCTTCTTGGAATAAGGATGTGTCAAATGGCATTTACAACAACCGTAAATGTAGCGACATGTGGAGACATGAAGAGCGAGAACAGAGCCAGAGTGCCAACTGCCTCAACTACCTAAAAGACACACATTGAAATGAGACAGCTAACATTACCTCCAGAATAAGAAAGATTGTCAAACCCAGAAAAGATTTGCCAACAACATTACAGTATCGAGGCCTGTGCAGGAGTTGCAGTGAAAAAACGCTTCAACCAATGGAAAATGTATGTATCCATTGATCACAGCGGACTAATGACATCAACCTAATTACAACCTTTTTATCAGTCCAGCCCTGACCGCAACACAGTGACTTCAAGAGAGTTTAACCAGAGGAGAACTTTAACAGTAAGAGACTGCAAGTTCATGATTTGATGGAATGAGATCACATTCAATGATACCAACCGAACCGTTATCAATAACCACAGGAGGTCCTTCAAATTCAATGACAGCAAGTAGATTCTATTCAAGGAGTGGAATTACATTCCATATCAACAGAACTGTTATCATCAACCACAGGAGACCATTCAAACTGTGAGACTGCAAGCAGACTCTAGTAGAGGAGGAGGTAGTATCCATTGTAAATAGCGAGCTGATGGCAGCTAGATCCTTAAAAACGTTTTGCTATTCCTTCCCTGTCTTCAATGTAAAGACTAAAGGAGAGTGATTGGAAATCCTTCAGAATGTGGGACTGCACGTATATTCTATTCGGGGAATGGAATCACATTCATCATCAACGGAACTGTTGTCAGTAACTACCGGAGACCTAAAAGAGTGTAAGACTAAATTTGATGTCAAGGAATGGAATGATATCAAACAACAACAACAGATCTATGACGACAGGGCTCAGATTCTTCCAAACGTTTTGCCAGAACTGTTATCAATAGTGAATGGAGACGAAGGAATGCTCAACATCACACCCAAACAGCATTTCATTCCATCCATTCACTCCAATCAATTATTGTAACATGCGTGCGGCTGGGATAGCTGTTAAAGCTTTTGTAAAGATACACTAAAATTTCTTAAATCGATTAACTTTTTTACATTTAACGGGAAAGTACAACACTCAAAAGTCCACCAAATGAAAGCACTATATTGCTTCAATGTAGTCACAACATCATAAGTATTGTGTTCATTTTCCAAAGTGCTCCACTTTTATAAATAAAAATTTCCCTGCAATAGCACAACTGAACAAGATCTGCGTGATCCCACTAGGGTTTTTACACCCCGATCAGTTGTACATTTCCTTTAAATGAATTTTTTTGTAACAAGAACCTTTCAGGTTTTTCTTTTGAATCACTGGTAGACTGAATAATATGGTACTCGACAAAGTGTAAATTTGTTTTATTCCTTGATTTTTTATAGGAGAATTTCATCGCTCAAAATTGAGCAGTTCAGTTAAATTCAGAAACAAAAATTTGTTTTCTTTTATGAAGGACCTCTTCATAAAACGAAACAACTTCACGCCATGCTCATTTTCCTTTTCATGACAGAACTATTAAAAAGATTTCATAAAGTGGATTTGGGCATATCACATTTAAAGGGTGCTCCTTGAGCAATCAGAGTACTGAGAGATTGAAATCCAAGATATCTGATCAGTTAGAACTATGTCACCAATACATTGTTATTTTCAAACCCTTATTTATTTTGCCTTTCACCTTTAAAATGACCCAGGTTGATATTCCACTGTGAAAAAGCTTGGATCGGATTTCAAATCCCTTCCTGAAGATCTTGGGTTTTCCTCTAATTCTTTCTTGAACTGCAACTTTTTCTTGTCCTTTCGAATAAAGACCTTGTACCTTGTGTGTATACCAGTGAGGGCGTAAAGGTTAAAAAGTAAAGTCGTTATAAAAAAAAGAAGCCGTTTTATTATCATGAGGGAGATTTGAATTTAAGATACTGTTTGGATCACAAAATGAAGAAGAATGAGAGTGAGCCTAAGCTGAGCACATTTACTATCCAGAGAGTGCCATCCGTCCTCAATTTCAGTACACTTTCTTTGGGTACCTCAGATGGAGTTTCCTAGAAGACCCCAACCACAATATAAACTGCCTCAACTTGGTCAATGATTAGAGTGGTTAATAGGCAAAGTATGCTTGATGCGATTTTAGTATTTGAACTTTTTCAGAAAATGGTTTTAAATACTTTTAATGTTTTTTTATTGTATCGGATTCGAATCGGCCAAGGCAGGGTACAGGATCAAATATTTAAACAGAACCAAGATGTTATCTGAACATGAAGTAAATGTTAACTTCAACTTTGTCGGACTGCTGAGAGAACATACTGATCTAAAGGATAACAAGATGCCAAAGACAAATTATTTTGATCTAAAGGCGAAATGAAACCGTTTGCAAACAACAAGAACCCGGAGAATGCTTAATGTTCAACTTGCTGCAAGAAATTATATGCTCAAAAGTGGTTACAAGAGGTTCCTTGTAAAAGTTTGAAAACTACATATTTAAACACAAAACAAAAATGGCGAGTTCATCCTGTACCCTGTCTTTCAAAACTTTATCAACTTGAAATCTAATATGTTCATCTACTTTTGTTTGCAGTGAGCTTTTGCTGCCAGGAGATGAGTTGGATGTGGATGGAACAAATCTTGATGTCTCATCTAGCTTGCCTTGAACTTCAGTGAGGTCTGCATAACAGCCTCCTCTAGTCTACACGAAAACATCCAGGCGACGGGAACTTGATGCAGAATGGTAGTAAAGAAATAGCAAATCCATGTCAATGGGAGGAGACTTTGCCCTCAAGGTTCTTGAGTCAATCACAGTCAAACTTATAGACAGCAATGCTTCAACCACAGTTTGCCAGGAAATAATACTTTTGTCTACATTCTCATTGTCTCTCATATATTCTCATTGACATGGATTTGCTTAAAGTTGGTTCAGATTCACCAAAAATGTCTTAAAAAAGAGGGGAATAGTGGACATGTCAAATTCTTATTGCCAGGCACATGGTAGGAAAGGCCTTTGGGTTAAATAAAATGGTTTGCCGAAGCCCAGGTACACTTTTATAAACTTGAGTTCAATTCCTGAGAACCACAAAACTTTTATGAGAAGATCATCTTCTTCAAGACTTTAACTAAGCGTTGGATGTTATCATCTCGTAAACAAAGTGCAACAGCCTCTAGTGACAAATAATACAATCTTGTAATTTCTGTTCTGGCCAAACAGAAGTTATATACAAAATGGTTTTCCTTAGTGGCATTGTAACAAGTGTATATCAGAGCAAAGGGCATCTGAACAACCACATTTTTGGGGTTGATAGTTAAATGTGAATTTGGTGAAAAAAGGCTTCAATAATTTTCTCCATGTGCCTGGATATAAAGCCAAAGCGCAGCATTCAGTTTTGTATTTCTCGCAAAGAAAAAATTTGTCAGTTTCATCACCAATCCAATTGAAGATCGTCTTGAGGGTACACACAGCAGTGAGACGATGGACAAGTTTGAATGTCAAGGGTAGAAAATAACCTTTTTATCAACTGCAAATCAGACTGAATGATGGATCACAATCATATATCCATGCTATCTGACTTTTCCAACAAAATTTTTGAATCTTTTCCTCGCATAAAAGCAGTTTGCTCTAAACTTTTTCAGCGCAGTCCAAAAACACTTTGTCAGGAATGCAGACATGATTTAGGAATATCTGACACTGTCAGTCGTCCAACTCGATAATTAGTAAAATTTTGTACAAAAGGTTTTATTTTTCAAAGTAAGGATGCTGTGCTTTGGCTTTATATGAAAAATATAAACAAATGTGTAGGATTTTTAAGAATGATGCTTTATCAAAACATGTAAGGAGAATACTAGTTTGCATGATTGAATATTTAATATTACGTAGGCAATGTTATTGTTTGATATGGAAATGTACACTGGCACATCATATGTAGACTGATAAACTATAGTTAAATATATTCTGGTGACCTGTGGAGTATGTAAAGAAGCAGTCTGGTATAGCAACAACTTAATCAGTGTTGAGACACTTTGGATCACAACAATTCCCAAGCTTACTATCGTTGTGAATGAGTTCCAAGTTTTGTGCATTTATACTGCCAGCAGAGCATGAACCACAAGAGCATAACAGCTCAAGTGCATGGAACCAAAGTTGAACAACTGTTCCTAAATTACAAGCACGAAACAACAGTTAGTGCGTCCATTGTATGCAGGCAGATCACCGCATCAGTCTAAACCTTAAGTCCGAAGCACTACAACAAAATGTGCACTGATAGAGCACTACAGATGTGCAAAGTATATAAGCTAAAGGTCATGGTGTATTACAGGACTGGACCACACTGAGCCAGAATCAAGCCTCAACCAGGACTTGGGCTTAGCTGATTGCTTACAAGCAGCTATTATAAAGCACTGATATCGAACTCTCTATCCTAAAGAGTAAATGAATTCTTCAAAAGATGCATCCTTAGGATTGAAAAATTATAACGGTGTAACAAGACAGCGCAGATTGCTGTAATTTTACTACAAACCTGCACTGACTGCCATAATCCACTCCTGTTGAGCTAAGTCAGTTATCCTAAATAATTAAGTTTTAGAAATTGAAGGTACACACACTTCCAATTCACTACAGCTTTGGTAATTGGTATAAACAATCACTTGAAAAAGTTGCATTCAACAATTAAAATTTAAAATGTTACAAAATAATGCGTATGGAAACTGTTTTCTCAAAACAGTCAGTCAGATCAGTCTGGTACCAAGACTTAAATATGTGCAGAGTACCTCATTCAATAGTTAACAGTTAAACAATCATTGAGGAACCAATTCATTGATTATATTTCTTTTATTTGAACAAAATTGAAAACATTCGGCAGTCCGGCCGTGCCAACCAGCGCGTTTTGTTTATCAATAAATAGACTTTGGTCCATTTTAGGACAACAATTCACTAAATTGTGTTTACACAAAAATTACACAAAAACTGTGTTCTGAAAACAGAATCATAGGTCTGTCTAGTGACAAGACGTCAATATTATTAACTTTAACACTCTTGTCAGTTAAACAATCATTGGAGACCATCAATAGTGTGTGTACCTTTAGTAATGAGGAATATGATGTGCCAGTGTACAAAGTGTTTATGAAATATTAAAAAAAGAGTCTGTTGTGTTTTATTTTGTTGTCTGTTGTGTGTTGGGAAGCATCTGCTTTCTATTTCAATCTTGTTGCAGCACTGACCTTTATCACGCAAAAGCCATCTTGTTTTTTTCTCCCATTCAGTTAAACAAACCAGGGCTAGACAACAGAGTCTAGCCATTTTTAACGGTCGGTTGATCTATCATGAAGGAACGAGGAACTTTGTGAGATAGCGTTGAAAAATTGCTATCAAAACATGCATCTGTGGCCTATCAAAGTTATTAGCAGTCTCTAATCACATACGTGATGAGCAGAGTAGCATTGCCTGTGGCATGCACATGTACAGACTGCTGTTGTTGATAAATTCAACCTTTGTCACTGAGGCCAATTTGTCTAAAAAAAAATACAAGGCACAGTTGACCAGTGTAATCTGTTTGTACACAGATGATGAAACATTGCCACATAAGATCACCTAAGCATTGAACAGAAAGAAGTTCAACATCTTACCAAAACAATATTACGGTTATTTTTCTAAGGGCAAAGCAATGTCAAAAAGACAAGTTTTAAACAGAAGACATCATTGAAGTATTCAATCTGTGTGTATACACAGACAATGAAACAATGCCAAATCAAGTCACCCGAGCAATGACCTGACAGTTCAATGCCAGTGTTAAGGAAGCAGGGTCAATCGTACAGTTGTTTCAATTACAAGGCATCACCACACTGTCCTTACGACGGACAGAACATACTCTCTGAAATGTTGAGTCCAACGGTTCCATCGGAACCACACATACTCAAGAGAGACAGATTTGTACCACATTGTGATACCGCAAATGTCCTTACTTATCACCTAGTGTCATCTGTGTGTGCACAGATGATGAAACTGCCAAATTGGATCATTTGACCAAGAAACAAATACCAAGTTTTATCGTCACTTATTAGTATGCAATGGAAAACTTTTTTTTACAAAAACAAGTTGCTTTGCCCAACAAGATGGCGTGATAAAGGTCTGAAACACTTCTGGTAATGTGGACGGTGAGTTCAAGGGAAGGTACAATGCTAGAAACAATTGAAGGAAACAAAGAGTCGTTGGACAACAACTTTTTGTAACACATGAAAACCAGCATGTGTTTTTCTCACAAAATAGTTTCAAGGAGACTTATGTTTTTTTTAAACTGTGACCACTAAAACCTCCAAATGTGTGTACTTCATCACTGAAAATTATGTCTAACAATTTCAACCAAATTTGTTATGCTGTTTGAGCATTTTAATGCAAGAAAAACTTGCGTTTTTTATCTCTAAAAGTGTTACACAATTTCTACCAAAATCCACACTGTTTGAGCATTTTAACGTTAGAAAAACTGACGTTTTTTTCTCTAAAAGATGTCTAACAATTTCAACCAAATTTGTTATGCTGTTTGAGCATTTTAATGCGAGAAAAACTTGCGTTTTTCATCTCTAAAAGTGTCACACAATTTCTACCAAAATCCACAATGTTTGAGCATTTTAACGTTAGAAAAACTGACGTTTTTTTCTCTAAAAGATGTCTTACAATTTCAACCAAATTTGTTATGCTGTTTGAGCATTTTAATGCAAGAAAAACTTGCGTTTTTCATCTCTAAAAGTGTCACACAATTTCTACCAAAATCCACAATGTTTGAGCATTTTAACGTTAGAAAAACTGACGTTTTTTTCTCTAAAAGATGTCTTACAATTTCAACCAAATTTGTTATGCTGTTTGAGCATTTTAATGCAAGAAAAACTTGCGTTTTTCATCTCTAAAAGTGTCACACAATTTCTACCAAAATCCACACTGTTTGAGCATTTTAACGTTAGAAAAACTGACGTTTCTATCTCTAAAAGAGATGTGTAAAGGTCACAACTGTTCAACAACTTAAGTTCCTTGAAGAAAATGTACCTTCCCTTTAAGTCCACATATAAAATAGTGCTGCAACTTGTATTGAAATAGAAAGCAGATGCATTATGGGGGCATAGGGACTTTGTATATGGGGAAGGTAAGTACATAGAGGGCAGCAGAGTCTGAAATAAAGACTAAGTATACACAAGTGTTCATATCTGTTGTTATTTATTCATATCTGTTCATATCTATTCATATTTAAATTTGAACTTGAACTTGAAAAAAAATAAATAAAAAAAGAGTAGCACCCCGGCGAATGCAAGCCCCCCCTGGTGCTCGCACAAGTGTTCCCCGCCCACAGGTGTCAACAGACCTGTCGATGAGCGCCCTCTATCAACACCATTCAGTGAGAGACTTACTGCAGTGTGTTCAATTGTCCCCAGTCGAAGTCTGTGTGGCCAAGGCGCCCTCTGTTAACTGTAACGAGGGAAGGATCAGATGAACTCTAATAATCAGTTGACTTAGACACAGAGTCGGATGTATCTATCTACCACTCCTGGCATTGCCCACGGAGAGAGCATCCTCGACGCCTACTCTGAAATCCACCACTGTAACATTAAAGAAGTTGCATCATGGGTTTTGATCAAATCATGTAAAAATACAAACAAATGGACATCATTTCTGCGAGTTTTCTCTGACCATCTTGCGATTTTAGACCACTGTTACAGCAATACCAATCATGTTCCCAATGTCTCTAACAGAAGAACCTAATCGATTTCTCTGCTTGCTCTTTGATACTACACTTTAAGGGGGGGGGCGGTTAAATGTACATGTAAGCTACCATTTTAGGCTGTGAAAGTACATGTAAACAAATTTTCAAATACGGTAGACAGCCTATGATTGGCTGTGCATGATACCTAACTATTGACGACTTAAAGTTCTTATCGGAGTAGTTGGTTTAAAGCAATGCACTTTAAACCGATGTAGTTTCTGTGCATGTAAAGAATTCACATGGATTGAAAAGCGTACAAGTATTTCTTATGTTTCGTTAACAATTCTGGTTAAACAACTTTGGTTTTTAAGTTGATACTTCATGAACACAAACAGCGACTATTAAGTGTCTAAAAAAAAAGTTTAATGCAAACATGCAAACCTTAGTTTAAGGTCTGTTACTATTTTGTTCACGTGAGTTTACAATCAATTGTCTACAATCAATCGTGAGATTTTCCCACAAATTGTTTGCAACTGTGAAAAAAGTGTAAGGAGAAACGATTCTTATAGAATGAACATTTTTTGGTGTTTTTCTACGAGGCATAATGAACTCCATCCAAGGTATGCTTACTTTTGAAGGGATTCAACAAATCTAAATGTGTTTTTACTTTCATGACGAGTTCAACTAGAAGTTCAGAGGTAATTGTGGTTAGCTACAGTCCAAGAATAGGCATTTGCAATACGCTAGATTTAATTTGATTAGATATTGGTATATTTTTAAGCTAGAAAGATCTTCTCTTAAGTCAAATTGTTGCCTTGATAGAAACGTCATTAATTTTTGTATCCTATTTTGAGGCAATTATTTTGGGTTGTTTAACGAGATAGTCTTACATATTTTGCATTTAAAAGTTGTGCTAAGTACAAATCTTTTCACTTTTATCTAACTGCTAATTTGTGTGTGTGTGTAAAACCAAGTATTAACTTGTAGCTAGATTGGGGTCCCACATAATATCAAGGGTTTGGGTGATGCCAAACTCTTCTGCTACTCAAAAACAATGTAAGGCACTCAAATCCATTTGCGTCCAATGTGCTTATTGCAAACAAACAAACATCCAAAGTGTTTATTGCAAACACACAAACCTTAGTTGAAGGTCTGTTAACATTTTGTTCACAGTTAGCTACATGAGTTTATGAATCTTCATAGGTCGTACGAGCTATTTTACGCAAACTTTTTTCAACATTTTTGTACTATGCACAAACATACACGTTACACTGTTTTGTAACTTATGTTATGAACGTCGTACATACATGCAGTACATACATGTTCATATGCAGTAGTATGATGATCAATATACCAAGATTACATCTTGCTATTCATGTGTACATGACCATCTGGAATTCCGCAAACAACAGATCATAATTAACGTTTCAATTTATGCCTTTTCACAAATTTTCTCCACTTGGACTTCCACTTGATTGTGTTTCCTTTTCTATTGCATGCCCTTATATTTTTTTGAGTAGCACATCTGTAATGTTTTCCTGGTGTGCCACTATTTGGCACCATACTCTATTTGTGGCTGTATTGATTGACGATGTGGTGGCAATCTAATGGCGGATCCCATGGAGATTCAACGCCTCTGTTGAATCTCCCCCTTATTCAATGTTCGGGGCACTCCATGCTGGAAAGTCCTGCCTCTTCCAAATAGGCCTATACCTATTTTTTATAGTGTGGGGGGGGGGGGGGAGGTACAATATTTTCCCATAACATGTTCACAGTTTTTCCTTTCAGAATGTTTTTTTTACAGTTCGTTCCATAGAACAACTGATTCCAAATACTAGTTACGTTTTACAACTACTTGTACACGCCCATATTTTTTCTCTGGGCAATATTTCCAGCTCAGGTTTTGTTATCACAATCTGTACTGTGTATTGCAATACAACATACAAATAACCAAGATGAAAAGCTGGTGTCGTGCACAAACATGTCCAAACATTGTGCACTAACCACTGTCTAGTAAAGCTATAGTTTTTGTGTGCTACTATATCGTCACATCAGTGCAAAAACGTTGTATGTCCTAAAATAGCATTAGCGTTTCAAGCCAGTTTGACAGTTTCTAAACGTTGTATCTCACTTAAAGTAATTTGGATGTACCCACAAAAGCAATAGGCGCCAAGATACAACAGATTTTGCATGGAATATTTTCATGCGCGATATGGAGACGTCATACAGTTGAGACATGGCGTTGTTGCACTGACGAGGATATTTGACTAGTTTGTAAATTTCTGCTAAGTTCTATGAACAGAACCATTCTACTGGTTTTCTCTAGTGGTCGTTTTGCACTCTACGATTATTTGTGGAGTTCAACTATTTGCTTCTGTCAACGTTACAACGTGCATAAGTAGTTGCATTACTGTGCCCTATTTTAGACCTGCTAAACACCTCCTCCCCCATTCTTTTTTATGACAGAACCTCCGGCCAATTTAACCCCCTCTGTTTTCCAGATCTGTGATCCGCCCCTTTTCAATCTGCCCCTCGGTAGCCAGGGAAACTATGGTGCCTTTTATCGACACAGGGTTTGCCAGTCCTGCCCTTATTTTGTCCATGGTAAGTTTAATTGAAGTTTTCACGAATTCATGTACTGTACACTTTACTATACATCCTCATGTGTATCGGAGTATGGTGTATACATAACCACTATACACTAAGCTCACATGCACACCTATTGCAGGCCCTGGGGAACATCTACACTACAACAAAGTTTCTACACTATTTGTTGATCCATGCTCAACAAAGAAACATATTCCTACATTTTTCATTAGAAACAAAAAACATCTGCTTTGATTTGTTTCTTCCTAAGTTGCTTAATTCGGAATTGATTTCCTCGTGAGACCGTGCAAGTCCTGCCCATATTAAAACCTTTTGGTCCATTTTTGTTGCCTTCACCAGTCACGCTTGCGCAACTTTGTTTTTTTCAAGGGGCTTAAGAGGAAACTGCACGCACATTTTTGTACAGTGTTAAAACTTTTCTCCAGCACCAAACAGAAAAAAAAAGGAAATCAACTGATCAGCTGAAAGGATGTCTGCCTGCTTCACATGTTGAAGCTATCTGTGTGGGAACCCAAGGTTTTCAAAATGCAGGGCTCCCAACAATTTTGAAATAAGGACGAGACTTGCACGGCCGTTTGTATCACCACAGATGGGAAAACATCCCACATGAAACCTACAAATAGTTACGGATTTATGTGATGGGTACACGTTACATACAAGTAAGGCCAATGGCAATACAACAGGCATGATAAGTGGCCCTCTGGAAAAAACTAGGACAACTGTATTTGAGCAAAAGGGCTGACCTACATGCTCTAGACTTTTAAGGCTACTCTACAAACATTTCGCTGATGTTTCTGGGTACAAAAAAGTCGGAAATCAATATCATGTCATTTTCTTCTTGAAAATGTAAGCTTAGTACTCCTACATCTAAGCTAATTCCGCTGTGAGTTCATGTTGTTCCAAGTTGTATTCCGGGCCTATCTGTAACTACAGACCTGATCCTTGACACTTTCTAACACGGGTCTCACATTTTGCTTATTGACTACAATTTCTTTCTAGCTAATATTTCCAATCATGGCATCTGATCAAAGAAATTACTCCTGCCTAAAGTTGTAGAGAATTCCCCAGGACCTGCTCTAGTTCCAATGCTACACTACAATTAAGTTCTACAGCAAAGCGATAACAAAACCGCATCTTGTTACTGTACCATAGACTTTGACTTTGAGTAGCTTCCTACATGCACGTTACATATGACGATCTATCCTACAATACTCATTTGAATTGCAGAATATTACCCCTCAATATTTTGGGATCATTGTGTTTATGTTCATTGAGAAGACTAGTCCTTACTTCTCTTGTAGTGTCCCAGGCACACTTAAAACACAGTGACCTGTATTTTGTTGTGCTGTTTGCCTACCTAAAACAACGATAGAATAACTTGTCAAACCTCAAAGCTACAAATATCTCGTTATGTCTGTCGCCAGGGTTAGCATGTTTCATAATTTCTTTTTTGAAAAAGAACAACTAGTGCTCCTATCATCCCTATGTTCATGTTTTAAAAACGTTCATGGTGCCTGTAGGCATGGTGAATTATCAGTGTGTTTTTTTTCTCTGGAATACCTCTCTACTAAATTCATCCATTTTCCCCTTTATCTATTGCTGCTCTCAGTATTGAGTATTTTCCTTATCTGTACATAAAACTATTGGAAGATTTTAAAGGTTCACTGAACATGTATTTACCTCAAATACAAATGAAGAAATTGTGATGACGATGCTTATTCTAGTCATTGAGAAATCAGCGGTTAGCTTGGCTGGATTTGAACCCACAACCTTGTGATTGCAGCTCCTGCAGTCTAACCAACTGACCATGGCGACATTATTTTTTCAGTATAATGGACTAACAAGTATTAAATTAATTATCCTCAGAATTGGACCCACGGATGAATTTTAAAGGAGCTAGTTCTACTTTTCATCTAACTTCTTAACTCCAAAAATATCATTCACAACCTGCGCCAAACTAACAGAGAGTCAGAAGCTACATGTTACTGATGGTGAGTCCTATACAGGAAGTACTATTACTAAGTACCATTATCTACCATCTTTGATAGAGCTCAAACTACTGGCTGTACTTTTCCTATTTTCAGCATCGAATCTAATTGTTACTGACCTGGTAACTAAACAAAAAGCACTGTCTGTCCTGTTGCTAAATTATGACAAGTGGCTAGTTGCAAATATTACTGTATGATTAAAGGCTGTATACACCATTGGTATTGAGTCGCCATCAACATCACCTTATCCCTCTGTGTTTATTTTGAATTTTGACAAGGAATTCTAAAGTTTTGCGTTAGACAATGCTGTGTCCAATTCATTTCTCTGTTTGAAACTGTGCTACTCCAAAAAATTGGAAATACTTTCCCTGTTTAGTTTGTTGAAGGGTGAAATTTCCTGAACTCCACTAAAAGCAAAAGCTAACATAACTTTCAAGGTTTTTTTCTTCAAGTGGAAACAGCTTTTGCAGGCTGCCTTTCTAATGAGTTCTTGGATTATTTCTATTTGATCGAGCAATTTGGCAGCGTCATCAAATATGTACTGTTCAAAAACTTTGATGATCATTCAATTTTTCCTTTTGCAGGCTGCCTTTTTAGAGAGTTCTTGGACTATTTTGATTATTTCTATTTGATCAAGCAATCTGGCAATGACATCAAATACTGTACTGTTCAAACACTTTGATAATCATTCATTTTTTCCTTGATTTTTTCCCCAGATACTGTTTTAGCAGTGATTTTTCTCTCTTAAAGACTGTTGCAGTGTTACTTGCTGGCAAAGACCAATGGTGTATACAGCCCTAAAATGCATGGAGCTTAGTACATGTAGATAGTCTTCAATCAAAGGATATTGACCTATCGCCATTTATCTATGCGTCTTCATTATGACCAACTTGATCTAAGACAAAGGGACATTCCCAAGTCTAGACCATGTGACTCACGCTTACATTTCATAGGCCCTCTTTTTACAATTTGCTACAGACCTTATGCACATGACGTCATTTGAGTAGGGCACCCTCAGCTCGAGGTCAAAAGAAGGTTGCTCATTGGCCCATTCTGTGTGCCACGCATACATAGATGTGCGTTTTCCATTGTTTTACCTCTAAGATTTGATGCCGTTAATGCATAAGGTCCATTGCTGAGCAAGAGTTGTTTTCCAACAAAAGAAGTTGCACAATTTGAGCTTTTCCATTTGAGTGTCCGTTATAAACACTTAGATCCCAATGTGACAGGTTTGAGGTATGATTGCCTTTAGCTGTTTTCAGTTGCCTAGAAAATTTTAGGCAAATAATCTCATTTGGTGCCTTCCACTGAATGCAATGGAGCTTCTGCCCGTCACATTTGTTTTTGTGATCAGGCTTCTTTTATGAACATGTGGAGTGGAGATCATGTCATGTTTGACTGTCTTTGCTTTTGCTTAGACACTTTAATTCATGTGGCACATGCAGACAGAATGTACTGTGCCTTCACTAATACTCCCATGGATGTAGGCAAGTCGGCATACACGTTTTTAATGCTCAATGTTGTGCAAGCTACTCGACAGACAACTCAGATCTGCTGACGTACATCAACATACGTCAACCTTTCACTGTGTTCAATGTAAGGCGCAAATTGTTTCCCTAGGAATATGGTCAAGACGCAAATGACGATAGGTCAATACCAACCTTGTTCCAAATGTAATCCTCCCTATGGGACACTTCAAATGTGGTTTGCAAGTTTATTTTGTCGGTTTTTACTTAAAGTATGCATATATGGTATTTGAGAATACCTACGTGAGATTCTATAATGGTAGCCCAAGTATGTAATCTATTGATAGATTGACTAGTGTTGGTATCTGCCTATTGTTCTTCACCCCAACAATTATGGGCTACATTGGAGTTATGGTCTTATGCGCAGTGTACATACAGTTCAAATCTACACTTGCACCAGGGGTGTGGTGCCTTAGAAGGTAGATTGACTCAAGTATGTAACCTATTGATAGATTGACTAGTGTTGGGCAAAAACCAATTGTATCTGCCCATTTTGTTCTTAACCCCAAAAATAATGGGCTACATTGGAGTTATGGTCTTATGTGCAGTGTACATACAGTCCAAATCTACACTTGCACCAGTAGTGTGGTGCCATAAGAAAGTAGATTGACTCAAGTATGTAACCTATTGATAAATTGACTAGTGTTGGGCAACAAACCAACTGTATCTGCCCATTTTGTTCTTCACCCCAAAAATAATGGGCTACATTGGAGTTATGGGCAGTGTACATACAGTCCAAATCTATATACATTGAGGAATTTCAACCATCATTTCTATGCAAACCACTCTAGATAATATGGGCTGTGGGAGGGAACAATGTTGGAACAATACCAAGCAGGGTTTTTATGACATCCTGAAAGTCCTTCACCTCTAAAGTTATGGCTTTGTGGGGAGAGTTAACCCTAGCAGTGCCCAAATAAGATTGACCCGATTTTTGGACTGAGAATTGGCAGGGCCGATTAAATCAGCCCTTCTTATACATGCAAGTCATTTGTATTGGTTACAACAAAATGACCTTTGTGACAGTTCATGCTGCGATAAAAGAAAAGCTCAAGCCCTCTGAACTTTTGTATGGCTCGACTGATACAGTAATTGTTTTTCAATTTGATTCAAGGAAAAAAGAAAGAAAAGATAGTACTTTACAGCTTAAAATACATGGCATTCCACATATTTCATACAGGTCATTGCTAGGGTCAAAGGGTCAATGCTAATTTGACAAGTTGCACACGTACATATGTACAATTTAGTAGGAGAAAGTGTGTTTCTATCATTGATCAAAACAAGTGTTTTGATGCTCAATGTGGTCACAATCATGGTCATTGTGCTATTTCTTGTGCACAGTGATATCACTTTGTTTCCAACAGGATGAAAGTAAAAAAAATTTTTTAAAGATTCAAATCTAAGCCATGAATGTCGTACTTCAGGACAACACTTCATCAACTTTTTTTTGGTCATCCTCGGTTGAAATTTAAACTTCCGGCTACTACGAATCATTGCAATTCCTGGATGGGGATGAAAAGCTCGGACAGATTGAGAATTCATGAGATTTAGGTATTGGTGTTGCTGCTATGACCAGGAGTAAGGCACTTTCAGCATCACATTATAAATGAGGTAAGGTTTGAGTCTTGTTTTTGTTACTCAAGGAAACCTAAAGAGTGGCAATCTATTTTAAATACTTGATTACCTCTATGCTGGTTCTGAAGAAAAAAGAAAAAAAAATGGTGAAGGACTTTCAGGCGTCTTTATCAAAATGACTGGGTCATTTTTTAGGTCTAACATTTTTCCGTTGTGGAAAACATGAGGCCTTGGTTTAGCTCTAAATCTAGACCAAATACATCTTTCCAGATAGTGTTTTGGTCATTCAGTTTTTGTGCTATCAAATGACCACAAAAATTGAGTTGAACACTCAACCAGGCCTCGTCAGAAACTTGAAAGTTCTGACCCTTCATGAGAATTTCAAGGCATGGCAGGATAGGATTCAATAGTACATGTAGTTGCTCATGGTTTGACTTCACTGGCAAGCTACTAGGATTTTCCTTGCATAATTTTGAGCTTGAAACAGCTCTTAAAACACCAGAATAAATAATACTGCATATTTCAAATGCTCTCTCTCTATTCATCTAGTATGATTTTACAAGGGCTGTGACTACTGCAGCCCCTGATTTCTGTCATCTCTCTCTGATAACAACCAGCATCTGCCATGATGGTTTTATTTTATCATTGTTTCTCTGTGCAGGATTTCTTTCATTTCACAGAAATATCAACTGCTATCTGCACCGTGTTACTTTTGAACTTGTGCTCAGAGGCAATAGCCTCTTATAGGTAACTGTATCCTACGGCGGCCATCTTGGTTTCTCTAGAACACAGTTTTGTGTGATTCAAAAGCAGGCTTTTGCCCGATGCCTAAAAGATTTGATTCCTAACCTACTGATATGGCCATGCCTTGAGTCCATCTAAAAGGTTGTTACACTCTGGCCGTAACAATCCTACGGTCTTTTCATCCAATCTCAATACCCTTAAGGCCCTTAATGCTTGGTATTGCCTTTGATTGAAGACTATCCGTTATGCATACTACTCCTAGATATACATTATTGAGGATGTATAGCTACAGTACATGAATTCAAACTTCAATTAAAGTTACCATGGACGTATCTAACAGGACTGGGACCCCTGTGTCTAACACCACAGTTTCCGTGGATACGGAGGGACAGACCTCCACCACATCGCCCCATTTACAGCTCTAGTTACAGTATGGTGCTCTCCATCTGCACACCAGGTCATTTTGTTTTACAGATGTTTGAAGAGTTTGGCATTCCATTTTATTCCCTATGTGGGACCTTGTGTTGCAGTCTAGCTGGAAAGGTCAATATTCAAATCCAGCACTGTTAATTTATTACTTTCCAATTTTGAAGTAATATTGCTGTTGAAACTTCATTATTTTATGACTGCAACACTAGAATTAATGGGTTCGTTATTTTTAGGGCTACAAGTTAAACACAGCTTATTAGGCCACTGAAAAAAGGAATCTCTTTCTGAAGATTTGTTTTCTCTCTTGGTTTTCTAACACACAACTTCATGACAATCAAAACGAGGCTGATGTCTAACATAGACTGGTGCCTTCTCTACTGGTGTCCTCTATACTGGTCAATTTTGAGTCTGGATTTCAGACATTTTTTGACCTGTTCCAAATTCTGTTCAGTAGAACAGTGCATGAAACCGTTATAATGTAGTTTGCTTAAGCTGATGCTTTTTCGCAAAAGCTTTTGAGTGAAAAGATTGATGCACAAGAAAGTTGGTTATAGATTCACCGACTTGTTTTGATCTAATCTCTCGTGAACTTTCATCTTCACGGACTGTGGACAAGATGCACATTTCCACTTGAATGTGTTTTTCGTAGCCTTTAGAATTTTTGAACTACTTGAACATCATCAAGATGCTCCGAATATAATTTGTATGTCTATAATTGCCTCCTTTTAGGATTTAATTTTGAAGCTTGATTTCAAACTTCTGTTTGCTACTAGCATGACGACTTTAGATACTTTAGTGGCAACAACTTTCGTGCCGAGTTAGGATTTGATTTTGAAGTTTGATTTCAAACTTCTCTTTGCTAGCATGACAACTTTAGATATTTTCTTGGCAACAGCTTTTGTGCTGAGTTGTTCAAATGGCAACAATTTTGACTTAATTGGAGGTGGTTTAACACTCTAGAATTCCAGAGGCTTTTGCACCTTTTAAAGTAAAATTGTCAAGTTGCAGTTTTGTGCATCAAGGTTTTACTTTCAATATTTAAAACTTGTTTCTGTTTTCAGTTAGATTTTTTGCTGCCTAGCTTGCAAGTGCCTATTTCTTTCCATGATCATTGCATGATCAAGAGTGATTTTTAAGATTTGAATTTGTCTTCATAATGGTATTTGCATTGTCTGATTTCATTTTATGTACTAGATAAGATTAACTTGCCTTCTTATTCATCAGAATTTAAACTAGATAACATTACTTGAATGTAGTTTATTACTGTTTGTGCTCATGAAGTAGACTTGGTTTTTCTATTTTAACTAGATTGTATTTCTCTAGGGGAACGTTTCTTAATAACTTTTTGGGGCTTTTAAAAAATGTTCAAAACTACAATAGGTCCAGTAAGTTTGAATTTCTTATGCAGAGATCAAAATTGATTTGGGAGCTTAATTTAAAATGCAGAGCACAGAGTATAAAACCCAGACATTATCTACATGATTGGCAAGCTGAAGTAGTGACTGTTATCTCACAGATGTCAGAACAACTCAAAATGTGTACCACAGGTTCATATTTCACAGTCAAGGATTCAAGGCTCATGAGACAACTCGAAGTCCAGAAATCACTAGTGAGAATTTCAGAGTAGGTGTTGAAGGTGTTCTGTCCGTGCTCAATGCCCGGAGTGGAGGATAGATACATCCTCCTCTGTGGAAAGAAAACTGGTTATTATAGTTCAAAGGATCCTTACCATGTTGCAGCCAACTTTGGGTCCTTGATTCATCCAGACCACAGTATTGGGAAGGTTGACACACCACAAACAGCCAAACACCTTCAAGTGCATCCAGAGGACAACTCGCCGACCAGCCTGCCTACACCTGCGGGCGGGGAACACTCGTGCGAGCACCAGGATGGCTTGCATGCACCGGGGTGCCGTAAAAGGGGAGGGGATACATTCACTTGCTGTTGGTAGAACACATTTAAATGTCTCATTAATAACACTGCATTGGATTTCATTGAAAATTTCATCAGGAAATTTGAGAGTAAAAGGAAGATCCAGAAAAAAGAAAAAAAATTTGCAATATTTTTGAAATGCAGAGAATATGAAACAATATTAGGGTACAAGACTGGTTAACACAAGAACTGCCAAAATATGAACAATTTCGAGAAAAAAAACTTGGTAAAGTACATCTTGGTGTCTCCTCTGTCCTATCAAATGTGAGGAGGCCCTCCTTGCTAGTTTCAGTAATCATCTCACTGCCTTTTTCACCAATATCCCAACCTCACTGCAAATTAAAAATGGTGTGTCATTTATGAGCTTTTTCCATGACCTCTAGGCCCCATGTATCAAGTATGTACAATTTGGATGCATTAGATGAAATAATCATGCATTTGTGTTAGTGCTGCATTCATGTCAGTTTGCAGGCTGAGTAAATTTTTCTTCAGTTATTACTTTACCGTTATCATTTTTACCAACTGGCTCAGTTTATCAGCCAGGAGAAACACTGCTACAAATTGTCTAACTGATGCTTTCGCCCCAGCAGGGATCAGCATCAATTATGTTTATGTGCGTACCACATCTTTCAAAACTCGGTGTTTTTAAATTTCACGGGAAAAACTGCAAGTTGCTTTCTTATTCTGACCTGTCTTCTGACAAAGTCGAAGTAATTGAAGAGTATTACTTGTTCACAGTTCAGGAGCATATAGGGACACTGTCACATCAGCAGATATAACTAGTGTTCCTAAATTTAAATACCTGATAGTTTCAGGAAGGTTGGAAAAAAATCATGTGTCACCAATCTTGTACCCTGCTACCAACAAGCATTCTTTGTGTTTCCCCTCTTATTTTAAACAAATAAACCATTAACTACAGGTACAGCATTGGTTATACTAATTATAATTAAATTTAACCCTTTAGAGAGCATACGCCAAGACATGATTACCATTGTCAATTTTAGTGGGTTTTTTTTATGTAAAAACTCAAAATGGCTTTAAAAAACCCAATATGAAACAGCAACCCTATTTTGTTTTCCTTGTAAACAGTATGTCAACATGAGAAACATTAGAAAATGTCAATTCTGGACATGCCTTTCAAATTGGCCTCTTTCTGTGAAATTGAAAGTAGATCAAATGTTGCGGCTGTTTGCAGCCGCTTTGGGAATTTTGGGACAAGCCACTTGCCGCTGATACGGTCTCTAAAGGGTTGAGAAAGAGACCGAAGTACTGTAAAATAGTAAAGGAAATACTAGGGTTTCTTGGAGTAAGTAATTTAAATGTTTCCTGAAAATGACAAAAGGTTGGGAATCCTTTTTAATGTTGAAGGGAATGATGTGCCAAGGTTTTGGGCTAGCTATTGAAAAAGATAAATCGTTATCTTACAAAAGTGGCAGTGATGGTTTTACCTGATCAAGTGTGTTTTGAAAAGATGAACTTGTCAAACAAAATCAACTTGGTAAATTGGTAACATGAAAGACTAATTTTAAAGTATGTTTATATATATTATGGTAGCTTTTCCGAAAGTATGTTGCCTTGAAATATCAAAAGCATAAACCTTTTTGGTTTTTATTTTGGAGAAAATTATAGCATAATCAATTACTGACTAAACTTTGTAGTGGTAATTTTCTAAAATATAAATTCCTAACTAAAGTAACCAATGCTGTACCATTAATCTTACAGACCACATGCTTACAAAAAGAGTGACCTGGAGTATTGCAAGGCGCTTCCAGGCAGGCAGTACACAGGAAGTTTGACATTTTGTACTGTATTTTCCACATAAAGGCAAGAATTCTACAAGAGACAATAGCTGAATAAGTTGTGATTTGCTCCCCTTTTCCCCTATGAAAATGTGATGGAAATTGTACACCTTCATTTTCATAAATGAAAGATTTTAGGTGTTTTTTCCTCTTGAACTGTGTACACTTTTTGTGCCTGCAGGAAGTCTATGCTCTGAAGCCTATTTGTAAACATGTGGTCACAATTTTTATCATTATAAGCCCCTCACAATTGCTTGCATAAATTCACTTTTACTTTTTGACAACCATCTTACTAACGTACCACTTCTTTTGAAAAGTAGAAGTGTTTAAGTGTTTCGCTCATAAAACTTCAGTATAAATTGACTTTTTGTCAACTATGTAACTTTTGCACTACCTTTTTTTAAGGTAGACTGTTTTAGTGTTTGTATTGCTCATCCTTGGTGTAAATTGACTTTTTGTCAATCACTTTACTTTTTTGCTACCTTTTCAAAGTAGAATTGTATTTATAAGTAAAGATTGTATTGAGTTTTTGTCAACCATCGTACTTTTGTTCTACCTTTTTAAAAAGTAGAATTGTTTGAGCACATGTATTGCTCATTCTTCGTAATTGAGTAGTTGTCTATTATTTCGTACTATTTTTAAAGGTAATGGTTGATTAACTATTTGAAATTTCAACTTTGTTGAAAGTTGGTTTAACTTTTTAGGAGTTTGCGGCAGAACTGCCATAATTCTCACGACAACTTATATCATGTGATTGCATATTCATACATAATTCAGGATAATTTTTCTTGCATTGCATCTTCTTAAATTGAACCTTTACGTATTTGTGGTTTTTGTGAGGGGCTGCTATAGTTCATAAGAAGTAATTATTTCAAATTATCCTGTTCAATTCCTCCAGATGACCGTCCACATTCCACTTCACTATGGCCCCAGGTGACCTCATGTCACACTGGGGTTGAAAGGTTATCTATCAATGTTCTCCATCTCCATGCAATGAGCAAAGTCTATCATATCATGTCATCATGGTGTCACTTAAGTGTTCCATTAATTGATGACATTTACTTAGCCTCAAGAAAGTCAAGAAGTCATTTGCAGATTGTTAGTATAGACAAAGAAGCGTTCCAAGCTTTTAAAACTGTTTGATGAAAAATGATGAACACAGGCTGGATTTCAAAGAGTCCTTGCAGAAATCATCTCTTTGACAAGTCCAAGACCAAGATCCTCAGTTTGGTGACCAAGATCCTCAGTTCAATGTTTGTCTGCAGTCTCAAGAAATATTCCAGCAAAGATTAATTAAGACGCAGGTCTTATGTCCATCAACAGTTTGTCTTGAACAGCATTGCGTCTCAAAGACTTGTGTATCCATGGCTTGATTGAAGTCCAAGTCTTCGCAGTCTCTGTAGAAATGATATCTCTGCAGCGTTGCATCTCAATTCTTTGATGGCAAGATGGGTAGGTCTCTCATGCCTCATGATGCCTTGTAGCCGCCCATTTCCCATTTTCGTTGTAGTCGCCCATTTGTCATGAGGTAGTTCATGGCGAGAATTATCAACGCTGGGCGAACATACATCGAAGAGCTCCAGTTAAGGTTGTGTTGGAATCTTCATGTTAAACACAAGAAAGGAGGTGTCGTAAGATTTAACCTTTTGTGTAATGTTTATGTAATAAAACTTTGTATGACTTTATATAAAACTTCTTTCAATTGGACCAAACCCCTTGCCCACTGAAAGGTGCTCAGTTTCCATGGCAAAAATGTAGGTCCAATATGTAACCAGTAACAAGGCTTTAGCCAGGATTTGGTAAAAGGGTGTCCAAATTTGCTGGATATTTAAAAACTGGGTTTCCAAATTGTTCACTTACAATACATTTACATGTAAATGACAGATAAAACAGGGTGTTCAAATTTAAAACAGAGTGTCCAAAAGACACCCAGACACCCCTCCGGCTAACACTATGTACAGTAATGATCCTGGGTTTTTTTTATGTTGAGGATCTTGAGGTAGCTAAGTGTAATCCGAACACAAGCTTTCAAAATACTTACATGTACGTACATGATTACTTTTCGCCACCAGAGCATCAAATCCAGCATCCTTTCAGACAGGACGATGGACTATTGACGGAGTCTACAAGATACACAAGAGACAAATATATTTTGTTAAAAAAAATTAAGCTGATGACAGGTTGGCTAGCTAAGTTCTTTAGGTGCCCAGCTTCCTATGTGGCGAGTTTGCTATAGTGCTACGTTTTCTTAAGTGCCGAAGTGAATGGTTGCCAACCCAAGCACATCGTCTCTCATAGTCTGACATGCAACAACAAAAAGGTGAGCAAAAATGAAGGCAAAGCAGGCCATGGATGGCAGATGACTGGATAAGCCCTAACCCAAATATTTAACCTTACAGGAATCGCCATGATCAAGTTCCCAGCAAATGGCTATTTATCTTTTAAGCCAAAATTTCTTCAGATCACACTCCATACAAATACTCTGTTGTGGACCAATCTGACTAGTGGTGAATTGCACATACACTGCAAGCATAACTGAACGGGAACATTTAGTGCATGAGAAGCGCTCAAATAGCGATGCACTATGTGTGTGTGGGTGTGCACATTGTACATGCACACTACATCAATGCGTAATCTGGTCCTTAAAACATGGTTATGAAACTGTCTTTTCCATTGGATATGATTTGTTGTCCCGTAAAATGGCAAACGGTTGCAACTAACCAATCATCGATGATCCTTATATAATTTGCCGAATAGTGTCAGTGTGCGAGTATGTCTGTATTAGAACTGTATTCTGAATTCTGCATTATACCTGTTTTGCATTGGAGAATAATATATTTTTTTTTTATCTTCAACCTCCCTTGTAAAGAACAAAATCTGTTCAGAAATGACCAAGTTATGAGCAAAACCCCTGAAAATCCATAGATTTTACAGGAATTTGTAGGTGTTCAGAGTGACGTCAGGATGACGTCATCACATTTTGCACCACTTATTACATACATGTTGAAAACAAAAATAATTGCAATTACATTTTATTTTGCATCTGGCTTGGAAGGTCATATCATCACCATTTTCATGAAGAGCCACATATCTTAAAATGTTAAATTATTGATTACAACTGGAGGGGGCCTTTATCCCAATAACTGCATTTTGCATTTTTCACGAAGAGCCACAGGCCCCCAAATTGCATTGTTATACATTGCAACAGAAGCGCGTAAAATGGAGGTCAAATCGTTTTTCGGGTTTCACGAAGAGCCACGTATGATCGCGTGACATACACGCCCCTTTCCTATGTAAAAACACAATAACCAGTTGGGTGTTTAAGTAGGACATCTCACTTTTTCGGTTTCACAAAGAAACACGTATCTTTGACTAATTAATATGGTAATTACCCAATATATTTAAAGAAATTAGTTGGCCAATGGAGAGGTTAAACTTATACAGAATCATATGAGAGATCTTAAACTGCAAACTGTGGTTTTAGTTTTGCAGATTTTGAAGTTTTAAGACAAGCAGAATATAAAATGTAAACCTCAATCAGGCATTTGGACATATGTGGCTCTTCCTGAAAACGGTGACGATATATGGAGACATTTATTGCCACATGATGTTACCACTAATGTAATGTTTTACAAGATATTTTATAAAATCACAACTCGTGAACCACACAATGAATTAGTAGAATCTATGCACTCTTGGAAAGGTCTTCAAATGCTAAATAAATGCTGCAGACTGTGACCTCATTTGAAATGAATTTCAAAAACTCATATCTCAAGAACAACTCTACTCATGAATGTATCCAAATCTTTACATCAGGTTGTTGGTCCTTGAGCCTAGACTCAAACATTTGCAAAGAGATGAAACCAGTTATCTTTCAGTGCAGTGGGGAAAAACAAAATATTTAAAAAAAATATGTCAATTTTAACGAAGTACATGACATTTCCAATATTTTATTATCAGATTAGCAGGAAGTTCTTGGATACCGATGACCTGCATTTAAAACGCCATATCGGGGAATAATGGACGACGCAAAAAGAGATGATCACATAGGCCTACCATGAGGAGATTTAGTCACCTGTCTTGTCCGGAAACTGGAAACCAACAAATTGCTCATGTCTTGTTTTAAAGCAAAAACAGGTATTTCCAAAGTTAAACTAACAACAAATTTATCTTAAGCTAATAAAGTACCCACTAAGTTGATTTAAAAAACCCCAAACAATTACAATGCATGGACAAATATGAGTTAAATCTTACCGCCTGAAAGGTCCCTCGTGTCGAAAATAACGGGTTTTTTTTCTTAGACTGGTACCTTTCAAAATGATTAAATCAATCCTGCAGTTTACAGTGAGAATTTTAAAGGGACTCTGGGTTCTATACTTTTGGATGCATAGCGCCCTCTCTAGGTAGAATAAAGTCTATTAAAAAATGTTTTTTTTTAATAAATAAAATAATCGACAACCTGCTCTCGAACTCAGGCTTCTTGGATCCGAGTTCCAACTTTTACCCTCTGGGCTATTTCGTTCTGTTACGTAACATCCCAAAATCTTAGATGAATGAATTTAATTTGTTTTCAAAGAATAAGAAGAAAAAGAAAGAAAGATATATGCCTCAAAAGGGTTCGAACCAGGAGCACTGTCGGAAATCATGGCACCAAGCTACTAAACCGTGATTGAGTAATATCAGTTTTGATTGCATTATGTTGTATCATACATTTTTTTGATTGAAGAAGTCTTAAAAAGTAAATAAATAAATAAATAAACACAAGAATTGACAACCTGCTCTCGAACCAAGGCTTCTTGGATCCGAGTTCCAACTTTTACCCTCTGGGCTATTTCTTCGGTTACGTAACACCCCCAAAACTTACATTGATTAATTATTTTTTTAAATGATTATGACGAATAAGAAAAACAAATAAGCCTCAAATGGGTTCGAACCAGGGTGACTTGTATGACTGTCGGAAATCTTGGCACCACGCTACTGAACGGTTCTTGAGTGAGACAAGTTTTGATTGCATTATATTGTATCATACATTTTTTAAATTGAAGAAGTCAATAAAAGTAAATAAATAAATAAATAATAACACGAATTGACAACCTGCTCTCAAACCCAGGCTTCTTCGATCCGAGTTCCAACTTTTACCCTCTGGGCTATTTCGTTCGGTTACATAACACCCCAAAAACTTTGATGAATTATTGTTTTAAATGATTATGACGAATAAGAAAAACAAATAAGCCTCGAATGGGTTCGAACCAGCGTCACTTGTTTGACTGTCGGAAATCTTAGCACCACGCTACTGAACGGTTCTTGAGTGAGACAAGTTTTGATTGCATTATATTGTATCATACATTTTTAAAATTGAAGAAGTCTATAAAAGTAAATAAATAAATAAATAATTACACGAATTGACAACCTGCTCTCGAACCCAGGCATCTTCGATCCGAGTTCCAACTTTTACCTTCTGGTCTATTTCGTTCGGTTACGTAACACCCCAAAAACTTAGATTGATGAATTATTATTTGTTTTAAATGATTATGACGAATAAGAAAAAGAAATAAGCCTCGAAAGGGTTCGAACCAGGGTCACTTGAAAGACTCAGAAATTTTGGCACCACCCTACTGAACGGTTCTTGAGTGAGACAAGTTTTGATTGCATTATATTGTATCATACATTTTTTAAATTGAAGAAGTCAATAAAAGTACATACATAAATAAATAAATACAAGAATTGACAACCTGCTCTCGAACCAAGGCTTCTTGGATCCGAGTTCCAACTTTTACCCTCTAGGCTATTTCGTTCGGTTACGTAACACCCCCAAAACTTAGATTGATGAATTATTTTTGTAAATGATTATGACGAATAAGAAAAAAGAACTAAGCCTCGAAAGGGTTCAAACCAGGGTCACTTGTATGACTGTCAGAAATCTTGGCACCACCCTACTGAACGGTTCTTGAGTGAGACAAGTTTTGATTGCATTATATTGTATCATACCTTTTTTAAATTGAAGAAGTCTCTAAAAGTAATTAAATAAATAAACAAATACAAGAATTGACAACCTGCTCTCGAACCCAGGCTTCTTGGATCCGAGTTCCAACTTTTACCCTCTGGGCTATTTCGTTCGGTTACGTAACACCCCAAAAACTTATATTGATTAATTATTTTTTTAAATGATTATGAAGAATAAGAAAAAGAAATAAGCCTCGAATGGGTTCGAACCAGGGTCACTTGTATGACTGTCGGAAATCTTGGCATAACGCTACTGAACGGTTCTTGCGTGAGACAAGTTTTGATTGCAATATATAGTATCATACATTTTTTAAATTGAAGAAGTCTATAAAAGTAAATAAATAAATAAATATTTACAAGAATTGACAACCTGCTCTCGAACCCAGGCTTCTTGGATCCGATTTCCAACTTTTACCCTCTGGGCTATTTCGTCCGGTTACCTAACACCCCAAAAACATAGATTGATGAATTTTTTTTTTTTTTAAATGATTATAAAAAATAAGAAAAAGAAATTAGCCTCGAATGGGTTCGAACCAGGGTCACTTGTTTGACTGTCGGAAATCTTAGCACCACGCTACTGAACGGTTCTTGCGTGAGACAAGTTTTGATTGCATTATATTGTATCATACATTTTTAAAATTTAAGAAGTCAATAAAAGTAATTAAATAAATAAATAAATAAATAAATACAAGAATTGACAACCTGTTCTCGAACCCAGGCTTGTTGGATCCGAGTTCCAACTTTTACCCTCTAGGCTATTTCGTTCGGTTACGTAACACCCCAAAAAACTTAGATTGATGAATTATTTGTTTAAATGATTATGAAGAATAAGAAAAAGAAATAAGCCTCGAATGGGTTCGAACCAGGGTCACTTGTATGACTGTCGGAAAACTTAGCACCACGCTACTGAACGGTTCTTTAGTGAGACAAGTTTTGATTGCATTATATTGTATCATACATTTTTTAAATTTCAGAAGTCTCTAAAAGTTAGTACATAAATAAATAAATACAAGAATTGACAACCTGCTCTCGAACCCAGGCTTCTTGGATCCGAGTTCCAACTTTTACCCTCTAGGCTATTTCGTTCGGTTACGTAACACCCCCAAAACTTAGATTAATGAATTGTTTTTTTAAATGATTATGAAGAATAAGAAAATGAAATAAGCCTCGAATGGGTTCGAACCAGGGTCACTTGTATGACTGTCGGAAAACTTAGCACCACGCTACTGAACGGTTCTTGAGTGAGACAAGTTTTGATTGCATTATATTGTATCATACATTTTTTAAATTGAAGAAGTCAATAAATGTAAATACAAAAGGAAATAAATACAAGAATTGACAACCTGCTCTCGAACCCAGGCTTCTTGTATCCGAGTTCCAACTTTTACCCTCTGGGCTATTTCGTTCGGTTACGTAACACCCCAAAAACTTAGATTGATGAATTATTTTTGTTAATGATTATGACGAATAAGAAAAAGAAATAAGCCTCGAAAGGGTTCGAACCAGGGTCAGTTGTATGACTGTCAGAAATCTTGGCACCACCCTACTGAACGGTTCTTGAGTGAGACAAGTTTTGATTGCATTATATTGTATCATACATTTTTAAAATTGAAGAAGTCAATAAAAGTACATACATAAATAAATAAATACAAGAATTGACAACCTGCTCTCGAACCAAGGCTTCTTGGATCCGAGTTCCAACTTTTACCCTCTAGGCTATTTCGTTCGGTTACGTAACACCCCGAAAACTTAGATTGATGAATTATTTTTGTAAATGATTATGACAAATAAGAAAAAAGAAATAAGCCTCGAAAGGGTTCGAACCAAGGTCACTTGTATGACTGTCAGAAATCTTGGCACCACCCTACTGAACGGTTCTTGAGTGAGACAAGTTTTGATTGCATTATATTGTATCATACCTTTTTTAAATTGAAGAAGTCTCTAAAAGTAATTAAATAAATAAATAAATAAATACAAGAATTGACAACCTGCTCTCGAAACCAGGCTTCTTGGATCCGAGTTCCAACTTTTACCCTCTGGGCTATTTCGTTCGGTTACGTAACACCCCAAAAACTTAGATTGATTAATTTTTTTTTAAAATGATTATGACGAATAAGAAAAAGAAAGAAGCCTCGAAAGGGTTCGAACCAGGGTCACTTGTCAGACTGTCGGAAAACTTAGCACCACGCTACTGAACGGTTCTTGAGTGAGACAAGTTTTGATTGCATTATATTGTATCATACATTTTTAAAATTGAATAAGTCAATAAAGGTAAATACAAAAGTAAATAAATACAAGAATTGACAACCTGCTCTCGAACCCAGGCTTCTTGGATCATAGTTCCAACTTTTACCCTCTGGGCTATTTCGTTCGGTTACGTAACACCCCCCCGAAACTTAGATTGATGAATTATTTTTGTAAATGATTATGACGAATAAGAAAAACAAAAAAGCCTCGAATGGGTTCGAACCAGGGTCACTTGTTTGACTGTCGGAAATCTTAGCACCACGCTACTGAACGGTTCTTGAGTGAGACAAGTTTTGATTGCATTATATTGTATCATACATTTTTAAAATTGAAGAAGTCAGTAAAAGTAATGAAATAAATAAATAAATACAAGAATTGACAACCTGTTCTCGAACCCAGGCTTCTTGGATCTGAGTTCCAACTTTTACCCTCTGGGCTATTTCGTTCGGTTACGTAACACCCCCAAAACTTAGATTGATTAATTATTTTTTTTAAATGATTATGACGAATAAGAAAAACAAATAAGCCTCGAATGGGTTCGAACCAGGGTCACTTGTATGACTGTCAGAAATCTTGGCACCAGGCTACTGAACGGTTCTTGAGTGAGACAAGTTTTGATTGCATTATATTGTATCATACATTTTTTAAATTGAAGAAGTCAATAAAAGTAAATACAAAAGTAAATAGATACAAGAATTGACAACCTGCTCTCGAACCCATGCTCTTGTATCCGAGTTCCAACTTTTACCCTCTGGGCTATTTCGTTCGGTTACGTAACACCCCCAAAACTTAGATTGATGAATTATTTGTTTAAATGATTATGACGAATAAAAAAAAATATAAGCTTCGAAAGGGTTCGAACCAGGGTCACTTGTATGACTGTCGGAAATCTTAGCACCACGCTACTGAACGGTTCTTGAGTGAGACAAGTTTTGATTGCATTATATTGTATCATGCATTTTTTAAATTGAAGAAGTCAATAAAAGTACATACATAAATAAATAAATACAAGAATTGACAACCTGCTCTCGAACCAAGGCTTCTTGGATCCGGGTTCCAACTTTTACCCTCTAGGCTATTTCGTTCGGTTACGTAACACCCCAAAAACTTAGATTGATGAATTATTTTTGTAAATGATTATGACGAATAAGAAAAAGAAATAAGCCTCGAAAGGGTTCGAACCAGGGTCAGTTGTATGACTGTCAGAAATCTTGGCACCACCCTACTGAACGGTTCTTGAGTGAGACAAGTTTTGATTGCATTATATTGTATCATACATTTTTTAAATTGAAGAAGTCAATAAAAGTACATACATAAATAAATAAATACAAGAATTGACAACCTGCTCTCGAACCAAGGCTTCTTGGATCCGGGTTCCAACTTTTACCCTCTAGGCTATTTCGTTCGGTTACGTAACACCCCCAAAACTTAGATTGATGAATTATTTGTTTAAATGATTATGAAGAATAAGAAAAAGAAATAAGCCTCGAATGGGTTCGAACCAGGGTCACTTGTATGCGGTTGGAAAACTTAGCACCACGCTACTGAACGGTTCTTGAGTGAGACAAGTTTTGATTGCATTATATTGTATCATACATTTTTTAAATTGAAGAAGTGTCTAAAAGTTAATACATAAATAAATAAATACAAGAATTGACAACCTGCTCTCGAACCCAGGCTTCTTGGATCCGAGTTCCAACTTTTACCGTCTGGGCTATTTCGTTCGGTTACGTAACACCCCAAAAACTTAGATTGATGAATTATTTTTTTAAATGATTATGACGAATAAGAAAAAGAAATAAGCCTCGAAAGGGTTCGAACCAGGTTTACTTGTATGACTGTCGGAAAACTTAGCACCACGCTACTGACTGGTTCTTGAGTGAGACAAGTTTTGATTGCATTATATTGTATCATGCATTTTTAAAATTGAAGAAGTCAATAAAAGTAATTAAATAAATAAATAAATACAAGAATTGACAACCTGTTCTCGAACCCAGGCTTCTTGGATCTGAGTTCCAACTTTTACCCTCTGGGCTATTTCGTTCGGTTACGTAACACCCCCAAAACTTAGATTGATTAATTATTTTTTTAAATGATTATGACGAATAAGAAAAAGAAATAAGCCTCGAATGGGTTCGAACCAGGGTCACTTGTATGACTGTCGGAAATCTTGGCACCACGCTACTGAACGGTTCTTGAGTGAGACAAGTTTTGATTGCATTATATTGTATCATACATTTTTTAAATTGAAGAAGTCAATAAAAGTAAATACAAAAGCAAATAAATACAAGAATTGGCAACCTGCTCTCGAACCAAGGCTTCTTGGATCCGGGTTCCAACTTTTACCCTCTAGGCTATTTCGTTCGGTTACGTAACACCCCCAAAACTTAGATTTAAGAATTATTTGTTTAAATGATTATGAAGAATAAGAAAAAGAAATAAGCCTCGAATGGGTTCGAACCAGGGTCACTTGTATGACTGTCGGAAATCTTGGCATAACGCTACTGAACGGTTCTTGCGTGAGACAAGTTTTGATTGCAATATATAGTATCATACATTTTTAAAATTGAAGAAGTCTATAAAAGTAAATAAATAAATAAATATTTACAAGAATTGACAACCTGCTCTCGAACCCAGGCTTCTTGGATCCGATTTCCAACTTTTACCCTCTGGGCTATTTCGTCCGGTTACGTAACACCCCAAAAACATAGATTGATGAATTATTATTTATTTTTAAATGATTATAAAAAATAAGAAAAATAAATTAGTCTCGAATGGGTTCGAACCAGGGTCACTTGTATGACTGTCGGATATCTTGGCACCACGCTACTGAACGGTTCTTGCGTGAGACAAGTTTTGATTGCAATATGTAGTATCATACATTTTTAAAATTGAAGAAGTCTATAAAAGTAAATAAATAAATAAATAATTACAAGAATTGACAACCTGCTCTCGAACCAGGCTTCTTGGATCCGAGTTCCAACTTTTACCCTCTGGGCTATTTCGTTCGGTTACGTAACACCCCAAAAACTGAGATTGATGAATTATTATATGTTTTAAATGATTATGAAGAATAAGAAAAAGAAATAAGCCTCAAAAGAGTTCGAACCAGGGTCACTTGTATGACTGTCGGAAATCTTGGCACCACGCTACTGAACGGTTCTTGAGTGAGACAAGTTTTGATTGCAATATATTGTATCATACATTTTTAAAATTGAAGAAGTCAATAAAAGTAGAAACAAAAGGAAATAAATACAAGAATTGACAACCTGCTCTCGAACCCAGGCTTCTTGGATCCGAGTTCCAACTTTTACCCTCTGGGCTATTTCGTTCGGTTACGTAACACCCTAAAAACTTACATTGATTAATTATTTTTTAAATGATTATGAAGAATAAGAAAAACAAATAAACCTCGAATGGGTTCGAAACAGGGTCACTTGTATGACTGTCGGAAATCTTAGCACCACGCTACTGAACGGTTCTTGAGTGAGACAAGTTTTGATTGCATTATATTGTAACATACATTTTTAAAATTGAAGAAGTCAATAAAAGTAGATACAAAAGGAAATAAATACAAGAATTGAGAACCTGCTCTCGAACCCAGGCTTCTTGGATCCGAGTTCCAACTTTTACCCTCTGGGCTATTTCGTTCGGTTACGTAACACCCTAAAAACTTACATTGATTATTTATTTTTTTAAATGATTATGAAGAAAAAGAAAAACAAATAAACCTCGAATGGGTTCGAAACAGGGTCCTTTGTATGACTGTCGGAAATCTTAGCACCACGCTACTGAACGGTTCTTGAGTGAGACAAGTTTTGATTGCATTATATTGTATCATACATTTTTAAAATTGAAGAAGTCTATAAAAGTAAATAAATAAATAAATAATTACAAGAATTGACAACCTGCTCTCGAACCCAGGCTTCTTGGATCCGAGTTCCAACTTTTACCCTCTGGGCTATTTCGTTCGGTTACGTAACACCCCAAAAACTTAGATTGATGAATAATTTTTGTAAATGATTATGACGAATAAGAAAAAGAAATAAGCCTCGAAAGGGTTCGAACCAGGGTCAGTTGTATGACTGTCAGAAATCTTGGCACCACCCTACTGAACGGTTCTTGAGTGAGACAAGTTTTGATTGCATTATATTGTATCATACATTTTTTAAATTGAAGAAGTCAATAAAAGTACATACATAAATAAATAAATACAAGAATTTACAACCTGTTCTCTAACCAAGGCTTCTTGGATCCGAGTTCCAACTTTTACCCTCTAGGCTATTTCGTTCGGTTACGTAACACCCCAAAAACTTAGATTGATGAATTATTTGTTTAAATGATTATGAAGAATAAGAAAAAGAAATAAGCCTCGAATGGGTTCGAACCAGGGTCACGTGTATGACTGTCGGAAAACTTAGCACCACGCTACTGAACGGTTCTTGAGTGAGACAAGTTTTGATTGCATTATATTGTATCATACATTTTTTAAATTGAAGAAGTCTCTAAAAGTTAATACATAAATAAATAAATACAAGAATTGACAACCTGCTCTCGAACCCAGGCTTCTTAGATCCGAGTTCCAACTTTTACCCTCTGGGCTATTTCGTTCGGTTACGTAACACCCCCAAAACTTAGATTGATGAATTATTTTTTTAAATGATTATGACGAATAAGAAAAAGAAATAAGCCTCGAAAGGGTTCGAACCAGGGTCACTTGTATGACTGTGGAAAAATTAGCACCACCCTACTGAACGGTTCTTGAGTGAGACAAGTTTTTAATGCATTATATTGTATCATACATTTTTAAAATTGAAGAAGTCTATAAAAGTAAATAAATAAATAAATAATTACAAGAATTGACAACCTGCTCTCGAACCCAGGCTTCTTGGATCCGAGTTCCAACTTTTACCCTCTAGGCTATTTCGTTCGGTTACGTAACACCCCCAAAACTTAGATTGATGAATTGTTTTTTAAAATGATTATGAAGAATAAGAAAAAGAAATAAGCCTCGAATGGGTTCGAACCAGGGTCACTTGTATGACTGTCGGAAAACTTAGCACCACGCTACTGAACGGTTCTTGAGTGAGACAAGTTTTGATTGCATTATATTGTATCATACATTTTTTAAATTGAAGAAGTCAATAAAAGTAAATACAAAAGTAAATAAATACAAGAATTGACAACCTGCTCTCGAACCCAGGCTTCTTGGATCCGACTTCCAACTTTTACCCTCTAAGCTATTTCGTTCGGTTACGTAACATCCCCAAAACTTAGATTGATGAATTATTTTTTTAAATTATTATGAAGAATAAGAAAAAGAAATACGCCTCGAATGGGTTCGAACCAGGATCACTTGTATGACTGTCGGAAAACTTAGCACCACGCTACTGAACGGTTCCTGAGTGAGACAAGTTTTGATTGCATTATATTGTATCATATATTTTTTAAATTGAAGAAGTCTCTAAAAGTTAATACTAAAATAAATAAAGAAAGAATTGACAACCTGCTCTCGAACCCAGGCTTCTTCGATCCGAGTTCCAACTTTTACCCTCTGGGCTATTTCGTTCGGTTACGTAACACCCCAAAAACTGAGATTGATGAATTATTATATGTTTTAAATGATTATGAAGAATAAGAAAAAGAAATAAGCCTCAAAAGAGTTCGAACCAAGGTCACTTGTATGACTGTCGGAAATCTTGGCACCACGCTACTGAACGGTTCTTGAGTGAGACAAGTTTTGATTGCATTATATTGTATCATACATTTTTAAAATTGAAGAAGTCTATAAAAGTAAATAAATAAATAAATAATTACAAGAATTGACAACCTGCTCTCGAACCCAGGCTTCTTGGATCCGAGTTCCAACTTTTACCCTCTAGGCTATTTCGTTCGGTTACGTAACATCCCCAAAACTTAGATTGATGAATTATTTTTTTAAATTATTATGAAGAATAAGAAAAAGAAATACGCCTCGAATGGGTTCGAACCAGGATCACTTGTATGACTCGGAAAACTTAGCACCACGCTACTGAACGGTTCTTGAGTGACACAAGTTTTGATTGCATTATATTGTATCATACATTTTTTAAATTGAAGAAGTCTCTAAAAGTTAATACATGAATAAATAAAGAAAGAATTGACAACCTGCTCTCGAACCCAGGCTTCTTCGATCCGAGTTCCAACTTTTACCCTCTGGGCTATTTCGTTCGGTTACGTAACACCCCAAAAACTTAGATTGATTAATTATTTTTTTAAATGATTATGAAGAATAAGAAAAACAAATAAACCTCGAATGGGTTCGAAACAGGGTCACTTGTATGACTGTCGGAAATCTTAGCACCACGCTACTGAACGGTTCTTGAGTGAGACAAGTTTTGATTGCATTATATTGTATCATACATTTTTAAAATTGAAGAAGTCTATAAAAGTACATACATAAATAAATAAATACAAGAATTGAGAACCTGCTCTCGAACCCAGGCTTCTTGGATCCGAGTTCCAACTTTTACCCTCTGGGCTATTTCGTTCGGTGTTATAACACCCCCAAAACTTAGATTGATGAATTATTTTTTTAAATGATTATGAAGAATAAGAAAAAGCAATAAGCCTCGAATGGGTTCGAACCAGGGTCACTTTTATGACTGTCGGAAATCTTGGCACTACGCTACTGAACGGTTCTTGAGTGAGACAAGTTTTGATTGCATTATATTGTATCATACATTTTTAAAATTGAAGAAGTCAATAAAAGTAAATACAAAAGTAAATAAATACAAGAATTGACAACCTGCTCTCGAACCCAGGCTTGTTGGATCCGAGTTCCAACTTTTACCCTCTGGGCTATTTCGTTCGGTTACGTATCACCCCAAAAACTTAGATTGATTAATTATTTTTTTAAATGATTATGAAGAATAAGAAAAACAAATAAACCTCGAATGGGTTCGAAACAGGGTCACTTGTATGACTGTCGGAAATCTTAGCACCACGCTACTGAACGGTTCTTGAGTGAGACAAGTTTTGATTGCATTATATTGTATCATACAATTTTTAAATTGAAGAAGTCTATAAAAGTAAATAAATAAATAAATAATTACAAGAATTGACAACCTGCTCTCGAACCCAGGCTTCTTGGATCCGAGTTCCAACTTTTACCCTCTAGGCTATTTCGTTCGGTTACGTAACATCCCCAAAACTTAGATTGATGAATTATTTTTTTAAATTATTATGAAGAATAAGAAAAAGAAATACGCCTCGAATGGGTTCGAACCAGGATCACTTGTATGACTGTCGGAAAACTTAGCACCACGCTACTGAACGGTTCTTGAGTGACACAAGTTTTGATTGCATTATATTGTATCATACATTTTTTAAATTGAAGAAGTCAATAAAAGTAATTAAATAAGTAAATAAATACAAGATTGACAACCTGCTCTCGAACCCAGGCTTCTTGGATCCGAGTTCCAACTTTTACCCTCTAGGCTATTTCGTTCGGTTACGTAACACCCCCAAAACTTAGATTGATGAATTGTTTTTTAAAATGATTATGAAGAATAAGAAAAAGAAATAAGCCTCGAATGGGTTCGAACCAGGGTCACTTGTATGACTGTCGGAAAACTTAGCACCACGCTACTGAACGGTTCTTGAGTGAGACAAGTTTTGATTGCATTATATTGTATCATACATTTTTTAAATTGAAGAAGTCAAAAAAAAGTAAATACAAAAGTAAATAAATACAAGAATTGACAACCTGCTCTCGAACCCAGGTTTCTTGGATCCGACTTCCAACTTTTACCCTCTAAGCTATTTCGTTCGGTTACGTAACATCCCCAAAACTTAGATTGATGAATTATTTTTTTAAATTATTATGAAGAATAAGAAAAAGAAATACGCCTCGAATGGGTTCGAACCAGGATCACTTGTATGACTGTCGGAAAACTTAGCACCACGCTACTGAACGGTTCCTGAGTGAGACAAGTTTTGATTGCATTATATTGTATCATACATTTTTTAAATTGAAGAAGTCTCTAAAAGTTAATACATAAATAAATAAAGAAAGAATTGACAACCTGCTCTCGAGCCCAGGCTTCTTCGATCCGAGTTCCAACTTTTACCCTCTAGGCTATTTCGTTCGGTTACGTAAGACCCCCAAAACTGAGATTGATGAATTATTATATGTTTTAAATGATTATGAAGAATAAGAAAAAGAAATAAGCCTCAAAAGAGTTCGAACCAAGGTCACTTGTATGACTGTCGGAAATCTTGGCACCACGCTACTGAACGGTTCTTGAGTGACACAAGTTTTGATTGCATTATATTGTATCATACATTTTTAAAATTGAAGAAGTCTATAAAAGTAAATAAATAAATAAATAATTACAAGAATTGACAACCTGCTCTCGAACCCAGGCTTCTTGGATCCGAGTTCCAACTTTTACCCTCTGGGCTATTTCGTTCGGTTACGTAACATCCCCAAAACTTAGATTTAAGAATTATTTGTTTAAATGATTATGAAGAATAAGAAAAAGAAATAAGCCTCGAATGGGTTCGAACCAGGGTCACTTTTATGACTGTCGGAAATCTTGGCACTACGCTACTGAACGGTTCTTGAGTGAGACAAGTTTTGATTGCATTATATTGTATCATACATTTTTAAAATTGAAGAAGTCAATAAAAGTAAATACAAAAGTAAATAAATACAAGAATTGACAACCTGCTCTCGAACCCAGGCTTGTTGGATCCGAGTTCCAACTTTTACCCTCTGGGCTATTTCGTTCGGTTACGTATCACCCCAAAAACTTAGATTGATTAATTATTTTTTTAAATGATTATGAAGAATAAGAAAAACAAATAAACCTCGAATGGGTTCGAAACAGGGTCACTTGTATGACTGTCGGAAATCTTAGCACCACGCTACTGAACGGTTCTTGAGTGAGACAAGTTTTGATTGCATTATATTGTATCATACAATTTTTAAATTGAAGAAGTCTATAAAAGTAAATAAATAAATAAATAATTACAAGAATTGACAACCTGCTCTCGAACCCAGGCTTCTTGGATCCGAGTTCCAACTTTTACCCTCTAGGCTATTTCGTTCGGTTACGTAACATCCCCAAAACTTAGATTGATGAATTATTTTTTTAAATTATTATGAAGAATAAGAAAAAGAAATACGCCTCGAATGGGTTCGAACCAGGATCACTTGTATGACTGTCGGAAAACTTAGCACCACGCTACTGAACGGTTCTTGAGTGACACAAGTTTTGATTGCATTATATTGTATCATACATTTTTTAAATTGAAGAAGTCAATAAAAGTAATTAAATAAGTAAATAAATACAAGATTGACAACCTGCTCTCGAACCCAGGCTTCTTGGATCCGAGTTCCAACTTTTACCCTCTAGGCTATTTCGTTCGGTTACGTAACACCCCCAAAACTTAGATTGATGAATTGTTTTTTAAAATGATTATGAAGAATAAGAAAAAGAAATAAGCCTCGAATGGGTTCGAACCAGGGTCACTTGTATGACTGTCGGAAAACTTAGCACCACGCTACTGAACGGTTCTTGAGTGAGACAAGTTTTGATTGCATTATATTGTATCATACATTTTTTAAATTGAAGAAGTCAAAAAAAAGTAAATACAAAAGTAAATAAATACAAGAATTGACAACCTGCTCTCGAACCCAGGTTTCTTGGATCCGACTTCCAACTTTTACCCTCTAAGCTATTTCGTTCGGTTACGTAACATCCCCAAAACTTAGATTGATGAATTATTTTTTTAAATTATTATGAAGAATAAGAAAAAGAAATACGCCTCGAATGGGTTCGAACCAGGATCACTTGTATGACTGTCGGAAAACTTAGCACCACGCTACTGAACGGTTCCTTAGTGAGACAAGTTTTGATTGCATTATATTGTATCATACATTTTTTAAATTGAAGAAGTCTCTAAAAGTTAATACATAAATAAATAAAGAAAGAATTGACAACCTGCTCTCGAGCCCAGGCTTCTTCGATCCGAGTTCCAACTTTTACCCTCTAGGCTATTTCGTTCGGTTACGTAAGACCCCCAAAACTGAGATTGATGAATTATTATATGTTTTAAATGATTATGAAGAATAAGAAAAAGAAATAAGCCTCAAAAGAGTTCGAACCAAGGTCACTTGTATGACTGTCGGAAATCTTGGCACCACGCTACTGAACGGTTCTTGAGTGACACAAGTTTTGATTGCATTATATTGTATCATACATTTTTAAAATTGAAGAAGTCTATAAAAGTAAATAAATAAATAAATAATTACAAGAATTGACAACCTGCTCTCGAACCCAGGCTTCTTGGATCCGAGTTCCAACTTTTACCCTCTGGGCTATTTCGTTCGGTTACGTAACATCCCCAAAACTTAGATTGATGAATTATTTTTTAAAATTATTATGAAGAATAAGAAAAAGAAATACGCCTCGAATGGGTTCGAACCAGGATCACTTGTATGACTCGGAAAACTTAGCACCACGCTACTGAACGGTTCTTGAGTGACACAAGTTTTGATTGCATTATATTGTATCATACATTTTTTAAATTGAAGAAGTCTCTAAAAGTTAATACATGAATAAATAAAGAAAGAATTGACAACCTGCTCTCGAACCCAGGCTTCTTCGATCCGAGTTCCAACTTTTACCCTCTGGGCTATTTCGTTCGGTTACGTAACACCCCAAAAACTTAGATTGATGAATTATTTTTTTAAATGATTATGAAGAATAAGAAAAACAAATAAACCTCGAATGGGTTCGAAACAGGGTCACTTGTATGACTGTCGGAAATCTTAGCACCACGCTACTGAACGGTTCTTTGGTGAGACAAGTTTTGATTGCATTATATTGTATCATACATTTTTAAAATTGAAGAAGTCTATAAAAGTACATACATAAATAAATACAAGAATTGAGAACCTGCTCTCGAACCCAGGCTTCTTGGATCCGAGTTCCAACTTTTACCCTCTGGGCTATTTCGTTCGGTGTTATAACACCCCCAAAACTTAGATTGATGAATTATTTTTTTAAATGATTATGAAGAATAAGAAAAAGCAATAAGCCTCGAATGGGTTCGAACCAGGGTCACTTTTATGACTGTCGGAAATCTTGGCACTACGCTACTGAACGGTTCTTGAGTGAGACAAGTTTTGATTGCATTATATTGTATCATACATTTTTAAAATTGAAGAAGTCAATAAAAGTAAATACAAAAGTAAATAAATACAAGAATTGACAACCTGCTCTCGAACCCAGGCTTGTTGGATCCGAGTTCCAACTTTTACCCTCTGGGCTATTTCGTTCGGTTACGTAACACCCCAAAAACTTAGATTGATTAATTATTTTTTTAAATGATTATGAAGAATAAGAAAAACAAATAAACCTCGAATGGGTTCGAAACAGGGTCACTTGTATGACTGTCGGAAATCTTAGCACCACGCTACTGAACGGTTCTTGAGTGAGACAAGTTTTGATTGCATTATATTGTATCATACAATTTTTAAATTGAAGAAGTCTATAAAAGTAAATAAATAATTAAATAATTACAAGAATTGACAACCTGCTCTCGAACCCAGGCTTCTTGGATCCGAGTTCCAACTTTTACCCTCTAGGCTATTTCGTTCGGTTACGTAACACCCCCAAAACTTAGATTGATGAATTATTTGTTTAAATTATTATGAAGAATAAGAAAAAGAAACACGCCTCGAATGGGTTCGAACCAGGATCACTTGTATGACTGTCGGAAAACTTAGCACCACGCTACTGAACGGTTCTTGAGTGAGACAAGTTTTGATTACTTTATATATTGTATCATACATTTTTTAAATTGAAGAAGTCAATAAAAGTAATTAAATAAGTAAATAAATACAAGAATTGACAACCTGCTCTCGAACCCAGGCTTCTTGGATCCGAGTTCCAACTTTTACCCTCTAGGCTATTTCGTTCGGTTACGTAACACCCCCAAAACTTAGATTGATGAATTATTTGTTTAAATGATTATGAAGAATAAGAAAAAGAAATAAGCCTCGAATGGGTTCGAACCAGGGTCACTTGTATGACTGTCGGAAAACGTAGCACCACGCTACTGAACGGTTCTTGAGTGACACAAGTTTTGATTGCATTATATTGTATCATACATTTTTTAAATTGAAGAAGTCAATAAAAGTAGATACAAAAGGAAATAAATACAAGAATTGACAACCTGCTCTCGAACCCAGGCTTCTTGGATCCGAGTTCCAACTTTTACCCTCTGGGCTATTTCGTTCGGTTACGTAACACCCTAAAAACTTACATTGATTAATTATTTTTTTAAATGATTATGAAGAATAAGAAAAACAAATAAACCTCGAATGGGTTCGAAACAGGGTCACTTGTATGACTGTCGGAAATCTTAGCACCACGCTACTGAACGGTTCTTGAGTGAGACAAGTTTTGATTGCATTATATTGTATCATACATTTTTAAAATTGAAGAAGTCAATAAAAGTAGATACAAAAGGAAATAAATACAAGAATTGAGAACCGGCTCTCGAACCCAGGCTTCTTGGATCCGAGTTCCAACTTTTACCCTCTGGGCTATTTCGTTCGGTTACGTAACACCCTAAAAACTTACATTGATTAATTATTTTTTTAAATGATTATGAAGAATAAGAAAAACAAATAAACCTCGAATGGGTTCGAAACAGGGTCACTTGTATGACTGTCGGAAATCTTAGCACCACGCTACTGAACGGTTCTTGAGTGAGACAAGTTTTGATTGCATTATATTGTATCATACATTTTTAAAATTGAAGAAGTCTATAAAAGTAAATAAATAAATAAATAATTACAAGAATTGACAACCTGCTCTCGAACCCAGGCTTCTTGGATCCGAGTTCCAACTTTTACCCTCTAGGCTATTTCGTTCGGTTACGTAACATCCCCAAAACTTAGATTGATGAATTATTTTTTTTAATTATTATGAAAAATAAGAAAAAGAAATACGCCTCGAATGGGTTCGAACCAGGATCACTTGTATGACTCGGAAAACTTAGCACCACGCTACTGAACGGTTCTTGAGTGACACAAGTTTTGATTGCATTATATTGTATCATACATTTTTTAAATTGAAGAAGTCAATAAAAGTTAATACATGAATAAATAAAGAAAGAATTGACAACCTGCTCTCGAACCCAGGCTTCTTCGATCCGAGTTCCAACTTTTACCCTCTAGGCTATTTCGTTCGGTTACGTAACACCCCAAAAACTTAGATTGATGAATTATTTTTTTAAATGATTATGAAGAATAAGAAAAACAAATAAACCTCGAATGGGTTCGAAACAGGGTCACTTGTATGACTGTCGGAAATCTTAGCACCACGCTACTGAACGGTTCTTGAGTGAGACAAGTTTTGATTGCATTATATTGTATCATACATTTTTAAAATTGAAGAAGTCTATAAAAGTAAATAAATAAATAAATAATTACAAGAATTGACAACCTGCTCTCGAACCCAGGCTTCTTGGATCCGAGTTCCAACTTTTACCCTCTGGGCTATTTCGTTCGGTTACGTAACACCCCAAAAACTGAGATTGATGAATTATTATATGTTTTAAATGATTATGAAGAATAAGAAAAAGAAATAAGCCTCAAAAGAGTTCGAACCAGGGTCACTTGTATGACTGTCGGAAATCTTGGCACCACGCTACTGAACGGTTCTTGAGTGAGACAAGTTTTGATTGCAATATATTGTATCATACATTTTTAAAATTGAAGAAGTCAATAAAAGTAGATACAAAAGGAAATAAATACAGGAATTGACAACCTGCTCTCGAACCCAGGCTTCTTGGATCCGAGTTCCAACTTTTACCCTCTGGGCTATTTCGTTCGGTTACGTAACACCCTAAAAACTTACATTGATTAATTATTTTTTTAAATGATTATGAAGAATAAGAAAAACAAATAAACCTCGAATGGGTTCGAAACAGGGTCACTTGTATGACTGTCGGAAATCTTAGCACCACGCTACTGAGCGGTTCTGGAGTGAGACAAGTTTTGATTGCATTATATTGTATCATACATTTTTAAAATTGAAGAAGTCAATAAAAGTAGATACAAAAGGAAATAAATACAAGAATTGAGAACCTGCTCTCGAACCCAGGCTTCTTGGATCCGAGTTCCAACTTTTACCCTCTGGGCTATTTCGTTCGGTTACGTAACACCCTAAAAACTTACATTGATTAATTATTTTTTTAAATGATTATGAAGAATAAGAAAAACAAATAAACCTCGAATGGGTTCGAAACAGGGTCACTTGTATGACTGTCGGAAATCTTAGCACCACGCTACTGAACGGTTCTTGAGTGAGACAAGTTTTGATTGCATTATATTGTATCATACATTTTTAAAATTGAAGAAGTCAATAAAAGTAAATAAATAAATAAATAATTACAAGAATTGAGAACCTGCTCTCGAACCCAGGCTTCTTGGATCCGAGTTCCAACTTTTACCCTCTGGGCTATTTCGTTCGGTTACGTAACACCCTAAAAACTTACATTGATTAATTATTTTTTTAAATGATTATGAAGAATAAGAAAAACAAATAAACCTCGAATGGGTTCGAAACAGGGTCACTTGTATGACTGTCGGAAATCTTAGCACCACGCTACTGAACGGTTCTTGAGTGAGACAAGTTTTGATTGCATTATATTGTATCATACATTTTTAAAATTGAAGAAGTCAATAAAAGTAATTACAAAAGTAAATAAATACAAGAATTGACAACCTGCTCTCGAACCCAGGCTTGTTGGATCCGAGTTCCAACTTTTACCCTCTGGGCTATTTCGTTCGGTTACGTAACACCCCCAAAACTTAGATTGATGAATTATTTTTTTAAATGATTATGAAGAATAAGAAAAAGAAATAAGCCTCGAATGGGTTCGAACCAGGGTCACTTGTATGATTGTGGGAAAACTTGGCACCACGCTACTGAACGGTTCTTGAGTGAGACAAGTTTTGACTGCATTATATTGTATCATACAATTTTTAAATTGAAGAAGTCAATAAAAGTAATTAAATAAATAAATAAATACAAGAATTGACAACCTGCTCTCGAACCCAGGCTTCTTGGATCCGAATTGCAACTTTTACCCTCTAGGCTATTTCGTTCGGTTACTTAACACCCCAAAAACTTAGATTGATGAATTATTTTTTTAAAATGATTATGACGAATAAGAAAAAGAAATAAGCCTGATATGGGTTCGAACCAGGGTCACTTGTTTGACTGTCGGAAATCTTAGCACCACGCTACTGAACGGTTCTTGAGTGAGACAAGTTTTGATTGCATTATCGTGTATCATACATTTTTAAAATTGAAGAAGTCTATAAAAGTAAATAAATAAATAAATAATTACAAGAATTGACAACCTGCTCTCAAACCTAGGCTTCTTGGATCCAAGTTCCAACTTTTACCCTCTGGGCTATTTCGTTCGGTTACGTAACACCCCAAAAACTTAGATTGATGAATTATATTTTAAATGATTATGACGAATAAGAAAAAGAAATAAGCCTCGAAAGGGTTCGAACCAGGGTCACTTGTATGACTGTCGGAAATCTTGGCACCACGCTACTGAACGGTTCTTGCGTGAGACAAGTTTTGATTGCATTATATTGTATCATACACTTTTAAAATTGAAGAAGTCTATAAAAGTAAATAAATAAATAAATAATAACAAGAATTGACAACCTGCTCTCGAACCCAGGCTTCTTGGATCCGAGTTCCTAACTTTTACCCTCTGGGCTATTTCATTCGGTTACGTAACACCACAAAAACTTAGATTGATGAATTATTTTTTTAAAATGATTATGAAGAATAAGAAAAACAAATAAGCCTGGAATGGGTTCGAACCAGGGTCACTTGTTTGAATGTCGGAAATCTTAGCACCACGCTACTGAACGGTTCTTGAGTGAGACAAGTTTTGATTGCATTATATTGTATCATACATTTTTAAAATTGAAGAAGTCAATAAAAGTAAATACAAAAGTAAATAAATACAAGAATTGACAACCTGCTCTCGAACCCAGGCTTCTTGGATCCGAGTTCCAACTTTTACCCTCTGGGCTATTTCGTTCGGTTACGTAACACCCTAAAAACTTACATTGATTAATTATTTTTTTAAATGATTATGAAGAATAAGAAAAACAAATAAACCTCGAATGGGTTCGAAACAGGGTCACTTGTATGACTGTCGGAAATCTTAGCACCACGCTACTGAACGGTTCTTGAGTGAGACAAGTTTTGATTGCATTATATTGTATCATACATTTTCAAAATTGAAGAAGTCTATAAAAGTAAATAAATAAATAAATAATTACAAGAATTGACAACCTGCTCTCGAACCCAGGCTTCTTGGATCCGAGTTCCAACTTTTACCCTCTAGGCTATTTCGTTCGGTTACGTAACATCCCCAAAACTTAGATTGATGAATTATTTTTTTAAATTATTATGAAAAATAAGAAAAACAAATACGCCTCGAATGGGTTCGAACCAGGATCACTTGTATGACTGTCGGAAAACTTAGCACCACGCTACTGAACGGTTCTTGAGTGAGACAAGTTTTGATTGCATTATCGTGTATCATACATTTTTAAAATTGAAGAAGTCTATAAAAGTAAATAAATAAATAAATATTTACAAGAATTGACAACCTGCTCTCGAACCCAGGCTTCATGGATCCAAGTTCCAACTTTTACCCTCTGGGCTATTTCGTTCGGTTACGTAACACCCCAAAACTTAGATTGATTAATTATTTTTTTAAATGATTATGACGAATAAGAAAAAGAAATAAGCCTCGAAAGGGCTCGAACCAGGGTCATTTGTATGACTGTGGGAAATCTTAGCACCACGCTACTGAACGGTTCTTGAGTGAGACAAGTTTTGATTGCATTATATTGTATCATAGTTTTTTCAAATTGAAGAAGTCTCTAAAAGTTAATACATAAATAAATAAATACAAGAATTGATAACCTGCTCTCGAACCCAGCTTCTTGGATCCGAGTTCCAACTTTTACCCTCTGGGCTATTTCGTTCGGTTACGTAACACCCCCAAAACTTAGATTGATGAATTATTTTTTTAAATGATTATGAAGAATAAGAAAAGTTATAAGCCTCGAAAGGGTTCGAACCAGGGGCACTTGTATGACTGTCGGAAATCTTGGCACCACGCTACTGAACGGTTCTTGAGTTAGACAAGTTTTGATTGCATTATATTGTATCATACATTTTTAAAATTGAAGAAGTCTATAAAAGTAAATAAATAAATAATTACAAGAATTGACAACCTGCTCTCGAACCCAGGCTTCTTGGATCCGAGTTCCAACTTTTACCCTCTAGGCTATTTCGTTCGGTTACGTAACATCCCCAAAACTTAGATTGATGAATTATTTTTTTTAATTATTATGAAAAATAAGAAAAAGAAATACGCCTCGAATGGGTTCGAACCAGGATCACTTGTATGACTCGGAAAACTTAGCACCACGCTACTGAACGGTTCTTGAGTGACACAAGTTTTGATTGCATTATATTGTATCATACATTTTTTAAATTGAAGAAGTCAATAAAAGTTAATACATGAATAAATAAAGAAAGAATTGACAACCTGCTCTCGAACCCAGGCTTCTTCGATCCGAGTTCGAACTTTTACCCTCTAGGCTATTTCGTTCGGTTACGTAACACCCCAAAAACTTAGATTGATGAATTATTTTTTTAAATGATTATGAAGAATAAGAAAAACAAATAAACCTCGAATGGGTTCGAAACAGGGTCACTTGTATGACTGTCGGAAATCTTAGCACCACGCTACTGAACGGTTCTTGAGTGAGACAAGTTTTGATTGCATTATATTGTATCATACATTTTTAAAATTGAAGAAGTCTATAAAAGTAAATAAATAAATAAATAATTACAAGAATTGACAACCTGCTCTCGAACCCAGGCTTCTTGGATCCGAGTTCCAACTTTTACCCTCTGGGCTATTTCGTTCGGTTACGTAACACCCCAAAAACTGAGATTGATGAATTATTATATGTTTTAAATGATTATGAAGAATAAGAAAAAGAAATAAGCCTCAAAAGAGTTCGAACCAGGGTCACTTGTATGACTGTCGGAAATCTTGGCACCACGCTACTGAACGGTTCTTGAGTGAGACAAGTTTTGATTGCAATATATTGTATCATACATTTTTAAAATTGAAGAAGTCAATAAAAGTAGGTACAAAAGGAAATAAATACAAGAATTGACAACCTGCTCTCGAACCCAGGCTTCTTGGATCCGAGTTCCAACTTTTACCCTCTGGGCTATTTCGTTCGGTTACGTAACACCCTAAAAACTTAGATTGATTAATTATTTTTTTAAATGATTATGAAGAATAAGAAAAACAAATAAACCTCGAATGGGTTCGAAACAGGGTCACTTGTATGACTGTCGGAAATCTCAGCACCACGCTACTGAACGGTTCTTGAGTGAGACAAGTTTTGATTGCATTATATTGTATCATACATTTTTAAAATTGAAGAAGTCAATAAAAGTAGATACAAAAGGAAATAAATACAAGAATTGAGAACCTGCTCTCGAACCCAGGCTTCTTGGATCCGAGTTCCAACTTTTACCCTCTGGGCTATTTCGTTCGGTTACGTAACACCCTAATAACTTACATTGATTAATTATTTTTTTAAATGATTATGAAGAATAAGAAAAAGAAATAAGCCTCAAAAGAGTTCGAACCAGGGTCACTTGTATGACTGTCGGAAATCTTGGCACCACGCTACTGAACGGTTCTTGAGTGAGACAAGTTTTGATTGCAATATATTGTATCATACATTTTTAAAATTAAAGAAGTCAATAAAAGTAGATACAAAAGGAAATAAATACAAGAATTGACAACCTTCTCTCGAACCCAGGCTTCTTGGATCCGAGTTCCAACTTTTACCCTCTGGGCTATTTCGTTCGGTTACGTAACACCCTAAAAACTTACATTGATTAATTATTTTTTTAAATGATTATGAAGAATAAGAAAAACAAATAAACCTCGAATGGGTTCGAAACAGGGTCACTTGTATGACTGTCGGAAATCTCAGCACCACGCTACTGAACGGTTCTTGAGTGAGACAAGTTTTGATTGCATTATATTGTATCATACATTTTTAAAATTGAAGAAGTCAATAAAAGTAGATACAAAAGGAAATAAATACAAGAATTGAGAACCTGCTCTCGAACCCAGGCTTCTTGGATCCGAGTTCCAACTTTTACCCTCTGGGCTATTTCGTTCGGTTACGTAACACCCTAATAACTTACATTGATTAATTATTTTTTTAAATGATTATGAAGAATAAGAAAAACAAATAAACCTCGAATGGGTTCGAAACAGGGTCACTTGTATGACTGTCGGAAATCTTAGCACCACGCTACTGAACGGTTCTTGAGTGAGACAAGTTTTGATTGCATTATATTGTATCATACATTTTTAAAATTGAAGAAGTCAATAAAAGTAAATAAATAAATAAATAATTACAAGAATTGAGAACCTGCTCTCGAACCCAGGCTTCTTGGATCCGAGTTCCAACTTTTACCCTCTGGGCTATTTCGTTCGGTTACGTAACACCCTAAAAACTTACATTGATTAATTATTTTTTTAAATGATTATGAAGAATAAGAAAAACAAATAAACCTCGAATGGGTTCGAAACAGGGTCACTTGTATGACTGTCGGAAATCTTAGCACCACGCTACTGAACGGTTCTTGAGTGAGACAAGTTTTGATTGCATTATATTGTATCATACATTTTTAAAATTGAAGAAGTCTATAAAAGTAAATAAATAAATAAATAATTAAAAGAATTGACAACCTGCTCTCGAACCCAGGCTTCTTGGATCCGAGTTCCATTTTTACCCTCTAGGCTATTTCGTTCGGTTACGTAACATCCCCAAAACTTAGATTGATGAATTATTTTTTTAAATTATTATGAAGAATAAGAAAAAGAAATACGCCTCGAATGGGTTCGAACCAGGATCACTTGTATGACTGTCGGAAAACTTAGCACCACGCTACTGAACGGTTCTTGAGTGAGACAAGTTTTGATTGCATTATCGTGTATCGTACATTTTTAAAATTGAAGAAGTCTATAAAAGTAAATAAATAAATAAATAATTACAAGAATTGACAACCTGCTCTCGAACCCAGGCTTCATGGATCCAAGTTCCAACTTTTACCCTCTGGGCTATTTCGTTCGGTTACGTAACACCCTAAAAACTTACATTGATTAATTATTTTTTTAAATGATTATGAAGAATAAGAAAAACAAATAAACCTCGAATGGGTTCGAAACAGGGTCACTTGTATGACTGTCGGAAATCTTAGCACCACGCTACTGAACGGTTCTTGAGTGAGACAAGTTTTGATTGCATTATATTGTATCATACATTTTTAAAATTGAAGAAGTCAATAAAAGTAGATACAAAAGGAAATAAATACAAGAATTGAGAACCTGCTCTCGAACCCAGGCTTCTTGGATCCGAGTTCCAACTTTTACCCTCTGGGCTATTTCGTTCGGTTACGTAACACCCTAATAACTTACATTGATTAATTATTTTTTTAAATGATTATGAAGAATAAGAAAAACAAATAAACCTCGAATGGGTTCGAAACAGGGTCACTTGTATGACTGTCGGAAATCTTAGCACCACGCTACTGAACGGTTCTTGAGTGAGACAAGTTTTGATTGCATTATATTGTATCATACATTTTTAAAATTGAAGAAGTCTATAAAAGTAAATAAATAAATAAATAATTACAAGAATTGACAACCTGCTCTCGAACCCAGGCTTCATGGATCCAAGTTCCAACTTTTACCCTCTGGGCTATTTCGTTCGGTTACGTAACACCCCCAAAACTTAGATTGATTAATTATTTTTTTAAATGATTATGACGAATAAGAAAAAGAAATAAGCCTCGAAAGGGTTCGAACCAGGGTCACTTGTATGACTGTGGGAAATCTTAGCACCACGCTACTGAACGGTTCTTGAGTGAGACAAGTTTTGATTGCATTATATTGTATCATAGTTTTTTCAAATTGAAGAAGTCTCTAAAAGTTAATACTTAAATAAATAAATACAAGAATTGATAACCTGCTCTCGAACCCAGCTTCTTGGATCCGAGTTCCAACTTTTACCCTCTGGGCTATTTCGTTCGGTTACGTAACACCCCCAAAACTTAGATTGATGAATTATTTTTTTAAATGATTATGAAGAATAAGAAAAGTTATAAGCCTCGAAAGGGTTCGAACCAGGGGCACTTGTATGACTGTCGGAAATCTTGGCACCACGCTACTGAACGGTTCTTGAGTGAGACAAGTTTTGATTGCATTATATTGTATCATACATTTTTAAAATTGAAGAAGTCAATAAAAGTAATTACAAAAGTAAATAAATACAAGAATTGACAACCTGCTCTCGAACCCAGGCTTGTTGGATCCGAGTTCCAACTTTTACCCTCTGGGCTATTTCGTTCGGTTACGTAACACCCCCAAAACTTAGATTGATGAATTATTTTTTTAAATGATTATGAAGAATAAGAAAAAGAAATAAGCCTCGAATGGGTTCGAACCAGGGTCACTTGTATGATTGTGGGAAAACTTGGCACCACGCTACTGAACGGTTCTTGAGTGAGACAAGTTTTGACTGCATTATATTGTATCATACAATTTTTAAATTGAAGAAGTCAATAAAAGTAATTAAATAAATAAATAAATACAAGAATTGACAATCTGCTCTCGAACCCAGGCTTCTTGGATCCGAATTGCAACTTTTACCCTCTAGGCTATTTCGTTCGGTTACTTAACACCCCAAAAACTTAGATTGATGAATTATTTTTTTAAAATGATTATGACGAATAAGAAAAAGAAATAAGCCTGATATGGGTTCGAACCAGGGTCACTTGTTTGACTGTCGGAAATCTTAGCACCACGCTACTGAACGGTTCTTGAGTGAGACAAGTTTTGATTGCATTATCGTGTATCATACATTTTTAAAATTGAAGAAGTCTATAAAAGTAAATAAATAAATAAATAATTACAAGAATTGACAACCTGCTCTCAAACCTAGGCTTCTTGGATCCAAGTTCCAACTTTTACCCTCTGGGCTATTTCGTTCGGTTACGTAACACCCCAAAAACTTAGATTGATGAATTATATTTTAAATGATTATGACGAATAAGAAAAAGAAATAAGCCTCGAAAGGGTTCGAACCAGGGTCACTTGTATGACTGTCGGAAATCTTGGCACCACGCTACTGAACGGTTCTTGCGTGAGACAAGTTTTGATTGCATTATATTGTATCATACACTTTTAAAATTGAAGAAGTCTATAAAAGTAAATAAATAAATAAATAATAACAAGAATTGACAACCTGCTCTCGAACCCAGGCTTCTTGGATCCGAGTTCCAAACTTTTACCCTCTGGGCTATTTCATTCGGTTACGTAACACCACAAAAACTTAGATTGATGAATTATTTTTTTAAAATGATTATGAAGAATAAGAAAAACAAATAAGCCTGGAATGGGTTCGAACCAGGGTCACTTGTTTGAATGTCGGAAATCTTAGCACCACGCTACTGAACGGTTCTTGAGTGAGACAAGTTTTGATTGCATTATATTGTATCATACATTTTTAAAATTGAAGAAGTCAATAAAAGTAAATACAAAAGTAAATAAATACAAGAATTGACAACCTGCTCTTGAACCCAGGCTTCTTGGATCCGAGTTCCAACTTTTACCCTCTGGGCTATTTCGTTCGGTTACGTAACACCCCCAAAACTTAGATTTATGAATTATTTTTTTAAATGATTATGAAGAATAAGAAAAAGAAATAAGCCTCGAATGGGTTCGAACCAGGGTCACTTGTATGATTGTGGGAAAACTTGGCACCACGCTACTGAACGGTTCTTGAGTGAGACAAGTTTTGATTGCATTATCGTGTATCATACATTTTAAAAATTGAAGAAGTCTATAAAAGTAAATAAATAAATAAATAATTACAAGAATTGACAACCTGCTCTCAAACCCAGGCTTCTTGGATCCAAGTTCCAACTTTTACCCTCTGGGCTATTTCGTTCGGTTACGTAACACCCCAAAAACTTAGATTGATGAATTATATTTTAAATGATTATGACGAATAAGAAAAAGAAATAAGCCTCGAAAGGGTTCGAAACAGGGTCACTTGTATGACTGTCGGAAAACTTAGCACCACGCTACTGAACGGTTCTTGAGTGACACAAGTTTTGATTGCATTATATTGTATCATACATTTTTTAAATTGAAGAAGTCAATAAAAGTAATTAAATAAGTAAATAAATACAAGAATTGACAACCTGCTCTCGAACCCAGGCTTCTTGGATCCGAGTTCCAACTTTTACCCTCTAGGCTATTTCGTTCGGTTACGTAACACCCCCAAAACTTAGATTGATGAATTATTTTTTTAAATGATTATGAAGAATAAGAAAAAGAAATAAGCCTCGAATGGGTTCGAACCAGGGTCACTTGTATGACTGTCGGAAAACTTAGCACCACGCTACTGAACGGTTCTTGAGTGAGACAAGTTTTGATTGCATTATATTGTATCATACATCTTTTAAATTGAAGAAGTCTCTAAAAGTTAATACATAAATAAATAAATACAAGAATTGACAACCTGCTCTCGAACCCAGGCTTGTTGGATCCGAGTTCCAACTTTTACCCTCTGGGCTATTTCGTTCGGTTACGTAACACCCCCAAAACTTAGATTGATGAATTATTTTTTTAAATGATTATGAAGAATAAGAAAAAGAAATAAGCCTCGAATGGGTTCGAACCAGGGTCACTTGTATGACTGTCGGAAAACTTAGCACCACGCTACTGAACGGTTCTTGAGTGAGATAAGTTTTGATTGCATTATATTGTATCATACATCTTTTAAATTGAAGAAGTCTCTAAAAGTTAATACATAAATAAATAAATAATTACAAGAATTGACAACCTGCTCTCAAACCCAGGCTTCTTGGATCCAAGTTCCAACTTTTACCCTCTGGGCTATTTCGTTCGGTTACGTAACACCCCAAAAACTTAGATTGATGAATTATATTTTAAATGATTATGACGAATAAGAAAAAGAAATAAGCCTCGAAAGGGTTCGAACCAGGGTCACTTGTATGACTGTCGGAAATCTTGGCACCACGCTACTGAACGGTTCTTGCGTGAGACAAGTTTTGATTGCATTATATTGTATCATACACATTTAAAATTGAAGAAGTCTATAAAAGTAAATAAATAAATAAATAATAACAAGAATTGACAACCTGCTCTCGAACCCAGGCTTCTTGGATCCGAGTTCCAAACTTTTACCCTCTGGGCTATTTCATTCGGTTACGTAACACCACAAAAACTTAGATTGATGAATTATTTTTTTAAAATGATTATGAAGAATAAGAAAAACAAATAAGCCTGGAATGGGTTCGAACCAGGGTCACTTGTTTGAATGTCGGAAATCTTAGCACCACGCTACTGAACGGTTCTTGAGTGAGACAAGTTTTGATTGCATTATATTGTATCATACATTTTTAAAATTGAAGAAGTCAATAAAAGTAAATACAAAAGTAAATAAATACAAGAATTGACAACCTGCTCTTGAACCCAGGCTTCTTGGATCCGAGTTCCAACTTTTACCCTCTGGGCTATTTCGTTCGGTTACGTAACACCCCCAAAACTTAGATTTATGAATTATTTTTTTAAATGATTATGAAGAATAAGAAAAAGAAATAAGCCTCGAATGGGTTCGAACCAGGGTCACTTGTATGATTGTGGGAAAACTTGGCACCACGCTACTGAACGGTTCTTGAGTGAGACAAGTTTTGATTGCATTATATTGTATCATACAATTTTTTAATTGAAGAAGTCAATAAAAGTAATTAAATAAATAAATAAATACAAGAATTGACAACCTGCTCTCGAACCCAGGCTTCTTGGATCCGAATTGCAACTTTTACCCTCTAGGCTATTTCGTTCGGTTACGTAACACCCCAAAAACTTAGATTGATGAATTATTTTTTTAAAATGATTATGAAGAATAAGAAAAAGAAATAAGCCTGATATGGGTTCGAACCAGGGTCACTTGTTTGACTGTCGGAAATCTTAGCACCACGCTACTGAACGGTTCTTGAGTGAGACAAGTTTTGATTGCATTATCGTGTATCATACATTTTTAAAATTGAAGAAGTCTATAAAAGTAAATAAATAAATAAATAATTACAAGAATTGACAACCTGCTCTCAAACCCAGGCTTCTTGGATCCAAGTTCCAACTTTTACCCTCTGGGCTATTTCGTTCGGTTACGTAACACCCCAAAAACTTAGATTGATGAATTATATTTTAAATGATTATGACGAATAAGAAAAAGAAATAAGCCTCGAAAGGGTTCGAAACAGGGTCACTTGTATGACTGTCGGAAAACTTAGCACCACGCTACTGAACGGTTCTTGAGTGACACAAGTTTTGATTGCATTATATTGTATCATACATTTTTTAAATTGAAGAAGTCAATAAAAGTAATTAAATAAGTAAATAAATACAAGAATTGACAACCTGCTCTCGAACCCAGGCTTCTTGGATCCGAGTTCCAACTTTTACCCTCTAGGCTATTTCGTTCGGTTACGTAACACCCCCAAAACTTAGATTGATGAATTATTTTTTTAAATGATTATGAAGAATAAGAAAAACAAATAAACCTCGAATGGGTTCGAAACAGGGTCACTTGTATGACTGTCGGAAATCTTAGCACCACGCTACTGAACGGTTCTTGAGTGAGACAAGTTTTGATTGCATTATATTGTATCATACATTTTTAAAATTGAAGAAGTCAATAAAAGTAATTAAATAAATAAATAAATACAAGAATTGACAACCTGTTCTCGAACCCAGGCTTCTTGGATCCGAGTTCCAACTTTTACCCTCTGGGCTATTTCGTTCGGTTACGTAACACCCTAAAAACTTACATTGATTAATTATTTTTTTAAATGATTATGAAGAATAAGAAAAACAAATAAACCTCGAATGGGTTCGAAACAGGGTCACTTGTATGACTGTCGGAAATCTTAGCACCACGCTACTGAACGGTTCTTGAGTGAGACAAGTTTTGATTGCATTATATTGTATCATACATTTTTAAAATTGAAGAAGTCTATAAAAGTAAATAAATAAATAAATAATTACAAGAATTGACAACCTGCTCTCGAACCCAGGCTTCTTGGATCCGAGTTCCAACTTTTACCCTCTAGGCTATTTCGTTCGGTTACGTAACATCCCCAAAACTTAGATTGATGAATTATTTTTTTAAATTATTATGAAAAATAAGAAAAAGAAATACGCCTCGAATGGGTTCGAACCAGGATCACTTGTATGACTCGGAAAACTTAGCACCACGCTACTGAACGGTTCTTGAGTGACACAAGTTTTGATTGCATTATATTGTATCATACATTTTTTAAATTGAAGAAGTCTCTAAAAGTTAATACATGAATAAATAAAGAAAGAATTGACAACCTGCTCTCGAACCCAGGCTTCTTCGATCCGAGTTCCAACTTTTACCCTCTGGGCTATTTCGTTCGGTTACGTAACACCCCAAAAACTTAGATTGATGAATTATTTTTTAAAATGATTATGAAGAATAAGAAAAACAAATAAACCTCGAATGGGTTCGAAACAGGGTCACTTGTATGACTGTCGGAAATCTTAGCACCACGCTACTGAACGGTTCTTGAGTGAGACAAGTTTTGATTGCATTATATTGTATCATACATTTTTAAAATTGAAGAAGTCTATAAAAGTAAATAAATAAATAAATAATTACAAGAATTGACAACCTGCTCTCGAACCCAGGCTTCTTGGATCCGAGTTCCAACTTTTACCCCCTGGGCTATTTCGTTCGGTTACGTAACACCCCAAAAACTGAGATTGATGAATTATTATATGTTTTAAATGATTATGAAGAATAAGAAAAAGAAATAAGCCTCAAAAGAGTTCGAACCAGGGTCACTTGTATGATTGTGGGAAAACTTGGCACCACGCTACTGAACGGTTCTTGAGTGAGACAAGTTTTGATTGCAATATATTGTATCATACATTTTTAAAATTGAAGAAGTCAATAAAAGTAGATACAAAAGGAAATAAATACAAGAATTGACAACCTGCTCTCGAACCCAGGCTTCTTGGATCCGAGTTCCAACTTTTACCCTCTGGGCTATTTCGTTCGGTTACGTAACACCCTAAAAACTTACATTGATTAATTATTTTTTTAAATGATTATGAAGAATAAGAAAAACAAATAAACCTCGAATGGGTTCGAAACAGGGTCACTTGTATGACTGTCGGAAATCTTAGCACCACGCTACTGAACGGTTCTTGAGTGAGACAAGTTTTGATTGCATTATATTGTATCATACATTTTTTAAATTGAAGAAGTCAATAAAAGTAGATACAAAAGGAAATAAATACAAGAATTGAGAACCTGCTCTCGAACCCAGGCTTCTTGGATCCGAGTTCCAACTTTTACCCTCTGGGCTATTTCGTTCGGTTACGTAACACCCTAATAACTTACATTGATTAATTATTTTTTTAAATGATTATGAAGAATAAGAAAAACAAATAAACCTCGAATGGGTTCGAAACAGGGTCACTTGTATGACTGTCGGAAATCTTAGCACCACGCTACTGAACGGTTCTTGAGTGAGACAAGTTTTGATTGCATTATATTGTATCATACATTTTTAAAATTGAAGAAGTCAATAAAAGTAGATACAAAAGGAAATAAATACAAGAATTGAGAACCTGCTCTCGAACCCAGGCTTCTTGGATCCGAGTTCCAACTTTTACCCTCTGGGCTATTTCGTTCGGTTACGTAACACTCTAAAAACTTACATTGATTAATTATTTTTTTAAATGATTATGAAGAATAAGAAAAACAAATAAACCTCGAATGGGTTCGAAACAGGGTCACTTGTATGACTGTCGGAAATCTTAGCACCACGCTACTGAACGGTTCTTGAGTGAGACAAGTTTTGATTGCATTATATTGTATCATACATTTTTAAAATTGAAGAAGTCAATAAAAGTAGATACAAAAGGAAATAAATACAAGAATTGAGAACCTGCTCTCGAACCCAGGCTTCTTGGATCCGAGTTCCAACTTTTACCCTCTGGGCTATTTCGTTCGGTTACGTAACACTCTAAAAACTTACATTGATTAATTATTTTTTTAAATGATTATGAAGAATAAGAAAAACAAATAAACCTCGAATGGGTTCGAAACAGGGTCACTTGTATGACTGTCGGAAATCTTAGCACCACGCTACTGAACGGTTCTTGAGTGAGACAAGTTTTGATTGCATTATATTGTATCATACATTTTTAAAATTGAAGAAGTCTATAAAAGTAAATAAATAAATAAATAATTACAAGAATTGACAACCTGCTCTCGAACCCAGGCTTCTTGGATGCGAGTTCCAACTTTTACCCTCTAGGCTATTTCGTTCGGTTACGTAACATCCCCAAAACTTAGATTGATGAATTATTTTTTTAAATTATTATGAAGAATAAGAAAAAGAAATACGCCTCGAATGGGTTCGAACCAGGATCACTTGTATGACTGTCGGAAAACTTAGCACCACGCTACTGAACGGTTCTTGAGTGAGACAAGTTTTGATTGCATTATCGTGTATCATACATTTTTAAAATTGAAGAAGTCTATAAAAGTAAATAAATAAATAAATAATTACAAGAATTGACAACCTGCTCTCGAACCCAGGCTTCATGGATCCAAGTTCCAACTTTTACCCTCTGGGCTATTTCGTTCGGTTACGTAACACCCCCAAAACTTAGATTGATTAATTATTTTTTTAAATGATTATGACGAATAAGAAAAAGAAATAAGCCTCGAAAGGGTTCGAACCAGGGTCACTTGTATGTCTGTGGGAAATCTTAGCACCACGCTACTGAACGGTTCTTGAGTGAGACAAGTTTTGATTGCATTATATTGTATCATAGTTTTTTCAAATTGAAGAAGTCTCTAAAAGTTAATACATAAATAAATAAATACAAGAATTGATAACCTGCTCTCGAACCCAGCTTCTTGGATCCGAGTTCCAACTTTTACCCTCTGGGCTATTTCGTTCGGTAACGTAACACCCCCAAAACTTAGATTGATGAATTATTTTTTTAAATGATTATGAAGAATAAGAAAAGTTATAAGCCTCGAAAGGGTTCGAACCAGGGGCACTTGTATGACTGTCGGAAATCTTGGCACCACGCTACTGAACGGTTCTTGAGTGAGACAAGTTTTGATTGCATTATATTGTATCATACATTTTTAAAATTGAAGAAGTCAATAAAAGTAATTACAAAAGTAAATAAATACAAGAATTGACAACCTGCTCTCGAACCCAGGCTTGTTGGATCCGAGTTCCAACTTTTACCCTCTGGGCTATTTCGTTCGGTTACGTAACACCCCCAAAACTTAGATTGATGAATTATTTTTTTAAATGATTATGAAGAATAAGAAAAAGAAATAAGCCTCGAATGGGTTCGAACCAGGGTCACTTGTATGATTGTGGGAAAACTTGGCACCACGCTACTGAACGGTTCTTGCGTGAGACAAGTTTTGATTGCATTATATTGTATCATACAATTTTTAAATTGAAGAAGTCAATAAAAGTAATTAAATAAATAAATAAATACAAGAATTGACAACCTGCTCTCGAACCCAGGCTTCTTGGATCCGAATTGCAACTTTTACCCTCTAGGCTATTTCGTTCGGTTACTTAACACCCCAAAAACTTAGATTGATGAATTATTTTTTTTAAATGATTATGACGAATAAGAAAAAGAAATAAGCCTGATATGGGTTCGAACCAGGGTCACTTGTTTGGCTGTCGGAAATCTTAGCACCACGCTACTGAACGGTTCTTGAGTGAGACAAGTTTTGATTGCATTATCGTGTATCATACATTTTTAAAATTGAAGAAGTCTATAAAAGTAAATAAATAAATAAATAATTACAAGAATTGACAACCTGCTCTCAAACCCAGGCTTCTTGGATCCAAGTTCCAACTTTTACCCTCTGGGCTATTTCGTTCGGTTACGTAACACCCCAAAAACTTAGATTGATGAATTATATTTTAAATGATTATGACGAATAAGAAAAAGAAATAAGCCTCGAAAGGGTTCGAACCAGGGTCACTTTTTTGACTGTCGGAAATCTTGGCACCACGCTACTGAACGGTTCTTGCGTGAGACAAGTTTTGATTGCATTATATTGTATCATACACTTTTAAAATTGAAGAAGTCTATAAAAGTAAATAAATAAATAAATAATAACAAGAATTGACAACCTGCTCTCGAACCCAGGCTTCTTGGATCCGAGTTCCAACTTTTACCCTCTGGGCTATTTCATTCGATTACGTAACACCACAAAAACTTAGATTGATGAATTATTTTTTGTAAATGATTATGAAGAATAAGAAAAACAAATAAGCCTGGAATGGGTTCGAACCAGGGTCACTTGTTTGAATGTCAGAAATCTTAGCACCACGCTACTGAACGGTTCTTGAGTGAGACAAGTTTTGATTGCATTATATTGTATCATACATTTTTAAAATTGAAGAAGTCAATAAAAGTAAATACAAAAGTAAATAAATACAAGAATTGACAACCTGCTCTTGAACCCAGGCTTCTTGGATCCGAGTTCCAACTTTTACCCTCTGGGCTATTTCATTCGATTACGTAACACCACAAAAACTTAGATTGATGAATTATTTTTTGTAAATGATTATGAAGAATAAGAAAAACAAATAAGCCTGGAATGGGTTCGAACCAGGGTCACTTGTTTGAATGTCGGAAATCTTAGCACCACGCTACTGAACGGTTCTTGAGTGAGACAAGTTTTGATTGCATTATATTGTATCATACATTTTTAAAATTGAAGAAGTCAATAAAAGTAAATACAAAAGTAAATAAATACAAGAATTGACAACCTGCTCTTGAACCCAGGCTTCTTGGATCCGAGTTGCAACTTTTACCCTCTGGGCTATTTCGTTCGGTTACGTAACACCCCCAAAACTTAGATTGATGAAATATTTTTTGTTTTAAATGATTATAAAGAATAAGAAAAAGAAATAAGCCTCGAAAGGGTTCGAACCAGGGTCACTTGTATGACTGTGGGAAAACTTGGAACCACGCTACTGAACGGTTCTTGCGTGAGATAAGTTTTGATTGCATTATATTGTATCATACATTTTTAAAATTGAAGAAGTCAATAAAAGTAAATACAAAAGTAAATAAATACAAGAATTGACAACCTGCTCTCGAACTCAGGCTTCTTGTATCCGAGTTGCAACTTTAACCCTCTGGGCTATTTCGTTCGGTTACGTAACACCCCAAAAACTTAGATTGATGAATTATTTTTTTAAATGATTATGACAAATAAGAAAAAGAAATAAGCCTCGAAAGGGTTCGAACCAGGGTCACTTGTATGACTGTCGGAAATCTTGTCAACACGCTACTGAACGGTTCTTGCGTGAGACAAGTTTTGATTGCATTATATAGTATCATACATTTTTAAAATTGAAGAAGTCTATAAAAGTAAATAAATAAATAAATAATTACAAGAATTGACAACCCTGCTCTCGAACCAAGGCTTCTTGGATCCGAGTTCCAACTTTTACCCACTGGGCTATTTCGTCCGGTTACGTAACACCCCAAAAACATAGATTGATGAATGATTATTTGTTTTAAATGATTATAAAGAATAAGACAAAGAAATATGCCTCGAAAGGGTTCGAACCAGGGTCACTTGTATGACTGTCGGAAATCTTGGCACTACGCTACTGAACGGTTCTTGAGTGAGACAAGTTTTAATTGCATTATATTGTATCATACATTTTTAAAATTGAAGAAGTCAATAAAAGTAAATACAAAAGTAAATAAATATAAGAATTGACAACCTGCTCTCGAACCCAGGCTTGTTGGATCAGAGTTCCAACTTTTACCCTCTGGGCTATTTCGTTCGGTTACGTAACACCCCAAACGTTAGATTGATGAATTATATCTTTAAATGATTATGACGAATAAGAAAAAGAAATAAGCCTCGAAAGGGTTCGAACCAGGGTCACTTGTATGACTGTCGGAAATCTTGGCACCACGCTACTGAACGGTTCTTGAGTGAGACAAGCTTTGATTGCATTATATCGTATCATACATTTTTTAAATTGAAGAAGTCTCTAAAAGTAATCAAATAAATAAATAAATACAATAATTTACAACCTGCCCTCGAACCCAAGCTTCTTGGATCTGAGTTCCAACTTTTACCCTCTGGGCTATTTCGTTCGGATACGTAACACCCCAAAAACTTAGATTGATGAATTATATTTTAAATGATTATGACGAATAAGAAAAAGAAATAAGCCTCGAAAGGGTTCGAACCAGGGTCACTTGTATGACTGTCGGAAATCTTGGCACCACGCTACTGAACGGTTCTTCCGTGAGACAAGTTTTGATTGCATTATATTGTATTATACACTTTTAAAATTGAAGAAGTCTATAAAAGTAAATAAATAAATAAATAATAACAAGAATTGACAACCTGCTCTCGAACCCAGGCTTCTTGGATCCGAGTTCCAACTTTTACCCTCTGGGCTATTTCATTCGGTTACGTAACACCACAAAAACTTAGATTGATGAATTATTTTTTTAAAATGATTATGAAGAATAAGAAAAAGAAATAAGCCTGGAATGGGTTCGAACCAGGGTCACTTGTTTGAATGTCGGAAATCTTAGCGCCACGCTACTGAACGGTTCTTGAGTGAAACAAGTTTTGATTGCATTATATTGTATCATACATTTTTAAAATTGAAGAAGTCAATAAAAGTAAATACAAAAGTAAATAAATACAAGAATTGACAACCTGCTCTTGAACCCAGGCTTCTTGGATCCGAGTTCCAACTTTTACCCTCTGGGCTATTTCGTTCGGTTACGTAACACCCCAAAAACTTAGATTGATGAATTATTTTTTTAAATGATTATGACGAATAAAAAAAAGAAATAAGCCTCGAAAGGGTTCGAACCAGGGTCACTTGTATGACTGTCGGAAATCTTGGCACCACGCTACTGAACGGTTCTTGAGTGAGACAAGTTTTGATTGCATTATATTGTATCATACAATTTTTAAATTGAAGAAGTCTCTAAAAGTAATTAAATAAATAAATAAATACAAGAATTGACAACTTGCTCTCGAACCCAGGCTTCTTGGATCCGAGTTGCAACTTTTACCCTCTGGGCTATTTCGTTCGGTTACGTAACACCCCCAAAACTTAGATTGATGAAATATTTTTTGTTTTAAATGATTATAAAGAATAAGAAAAAGAAATAAGCCTCGAAAGGGTTCGAACCAGGGTCACTTGTATGACTGTGGGAAAACTTGGAACCACGCTACTGAACGGTTCTTGCGTGAGATAAGTTTTGATTGCATTATATTGTATCATACCTTTTTTTAAATTGAAGAAGTCCATAAAAGTAAATACAAAAGTAAATAAATACAACCTGCTCTCGAACTCAGGCTTCTTGTATCCGAGTTGCAACTTTAACCCTCTGGGCTATTTCGTTCGGTTACGTAACACCCCAAAAACTTAGATTGATGAATTATTTTTTTAAATGATTATGACAAATAAGAAAAACAAATAAGCCTCGAAAGGGTTCGAACCAGGGTCACTTGTTTGAATGTCGGAAATCTTAGCGCCACGCTACTGAACGGTTCTTGAGTGAGACAAGTTTTGATTGCATTATATTGTATCATACATTTTTAAAATTGAAGAAGTCAATAAAAGTAAATACAAAAGTAAATAAATACAAGAATTGACAACCTGCTCTTGAACCCAGGCTTCTTGGATCCGAGTTCCAACTTTTACCCTCTGGGCTATTTCGTTCGGTTACGTAACACCCCAAAAACTTAGATTGATGAATTATTTTTTTAAATGATTATGACTAATAAAAAAAAGAAATAAGCCTCGAAAGGGTTCGAACCAGGGTCACTTGTATGACTGTCGGAAATCTTAGCACCACGCTACTGAACGGTTCTTGAGTGAGACAAGTTTTGATTGCATTATATTGTATCATACAATTTTTAAATTGAAGAAGTCTCTAAAAGTAATTAAATAAATAAATAAATACAAGAATTGACAACTTGCTCTCGAACCCAGGCTTCTTGGATCCGAGTTGCAACTTTTACCCTCTGGGCTATTTCGTTCGGTTACGTAACACCCCCAAAACTTAGATTGATGAAATATTTTTTGTTTTAAATGATTATAAAGAATAAGAAAAAGAAATAAGCCTCGAAAGGGTTCGAACCAGGGTCACTTGTATGACTGTGGGAAAACTTGGAACCACGCTACTGAACGGTTCTTGCGTGAGATAAGTTTTGATTGCATTATACTGTATCATATCTTTTTTTAAATTGAAGAAGTCCATAAAAGTAAATACAAAAGTAAATAAATACAACCTGCTCTCGAACTCAGGCTTCTTGTATCCGAGTTGCAACTTTAACCCTCTGGGCTATTTCGTTCGGTTACGTAACACCCCAAAAACTTAGATTGATGAATTATTTTTTTAAATGATTATGACAAATAAGAAAAACAAATAAGCCTCGAAAGGGTTCGAACCAGGGTCACTTGTATGACTGTCGGAAATCTTGTCAACACGCTACTGAATGGTTCTTGCGTGAGACAAGTTTTGATTACATTATATAGTATCATACATTTTTAAAATTGAAGAAGTCTATAAAAGTAAATAAATAAATAAATAATTACAAGAATTGACAACCCTGCTCTCGAACCAAGGCTTCTTGGATCCGAGTTCCAACTTTTACCCACTGGGCTATTTCGTCCGGTTACGTAACACCCCAAAAACATAGATTGATGAATGATTATTTGTTTTAAATGATTATAAAGAATAAGACAAAGAAATATGCCTCGAAAGGGTTCGAACCAGGGTCACTTGTATGACTGTCGGAAATCTTGGCACTACGCTACTGAACGGTTCTTGACTGAGACAAGTTTTGATTGCATTATATTGTATCATACATTTTTAAAATTGAAGAAGTCAATAAAAGTAAATACAAAAGTAAATAAATACAAGAATTGACAACCTGCTCTCGAACCCAGGCTTCTTGGATCAGAGTTCCAACTTTTACCCTCTGGGCTATTTCGTTCGGTTACGTAACACCCCAAAAGTTAGATTGATGAATTATATCTTTAAATGATTATGACGAATAAGAAAAAGAAATAAGCCTCGAAAGGGTTCGAACCAGGGTCACTTGTATGACTGTCGGAAATCTTAGCACCACGCTACTGAACGGTTCTTGAGTGAGACAAGTTTTGATTGCATTATATTGTATCATACAATTTTTAAATTGAAGAAGTCTCTAAAAGTAATTAAATAAATAAATAAATACAAGAATTGACAACTTGCTCTCGAACCCAGGCTTCTTGGATCCGAGTTGCAACTTTTACCCTCTGGGCTATTTCGTTCGGTTACGTAACACCCCCAAAACTTAGATTGATGAAACATTTTTTGTTTTAAATGATTATAAAGAATAAGAAAAAGAAATAAGCCTCGAAAGGGTTCGAACCAGGGTCACTTGTATGACTGTGGGAAAACTTGGAACCACGCTACTGAACGGTTCTTGCGTGAGATAAGTTTTGATTGCATTATACTGTATCATACCTTTTTTTAAAATTGAAGAAGTCCATAAAAGTAAATACAAAAGTAAATAAATACAACCTGCTCTCGAACTCAGGCTTCTTGTATCCGAGTTGCAACTTTAACCCTCTGGGCTATTTCGTTCGGTTACGTAACACCCCAAAAACTTAGATTGATGAATTATTTTTTTAAATGATTATGACAAATAAGAAAAACAAATAAGCCTCGAAAGGGTTCGAACCAGGGTCACTTGTATGACTGTCGGAAATCTTGTCAACACGCTACTGAATGGTTCTTGCGTGAGACAAGTTTTGATTACATTATATAGTATCATACATTTTTAAAATTGAAGAAGTCTATAAAAGTAAATAAATAAATAAATAATTACAAGAATTGACAACCCTGCTCTCGAACCAAGGCTTCTTGGATCCGAGTTCCAACTTTTACCCACTGGGCTATTTCGTCCGGTTACGTAACACCCCAAAAACATAGATTGATGAATGATTATTTGTTTTAAATGATTATAAAGAATAAGACAAAGAAATATGCCTCGAAAGGGTTCGAACCAGGGTCACTTGTATGACTGTCGGAAATCTTGGCACTACGCTACTGAACGGTTCTTGACTGAGACAAGTTTTGATTGCATTATATTGTATCATACATTTTTAAAATTGAAGAAGTCAATAAAAGTAAATACAAAAGTAAATAAATACAAGAATTGACAACCTGCTCTCGAACCCAGGCTTCTTGGATCAGAGTTCCAACTTTTACCCTCTGGGCTATTTCGTTCGGTTACGTAACACCCCAAAAGTTAGATTGATGAATTATATCTTTAAATGATTATGACGAATAAGAAAAAGAAATAAGCCTCGAAAGGGTTCGAACCAGGGTCACTTCTATGACTGTCGGAAATCTTGGCACCACGCTACTGAACGGTTCTTGAGTGACACAAGCTTTGATTGCATTATATCGTATCATACATTTTTTAAATTGAAGAAGTCTCTAAAAGTAATCAAATAAATAAATAAATACAATAATTTACAACCTGCCCTCGAACCCAAGCTTCTTGGATCTGAGTTCCAACTTTTACCCTCTGGGCTATTTCGTTCGGTTACGTAACACCCCCAAAACTTAGATTGATGAATTATTTTGTTTTAAATGATTATGACGAATAAGAAAAACAAATAAGCCTGATATGGGTTCGAACCAGGGTCACTTGTTTGACTGTCGGAAATCTTAGCACCACGCATCTGAACGGTTCTTGAGTGAAACAAGTTTTGATTGCATTATATTTTATTATACATTTTTAAAATTGAAAAAGTCTATAAAAGTAAATAAATAAATAAATAATTACAAGAATTGACAACCTGCTCTCGAACTCAGGCTTCTTGGATCCAAGTTCCAACTTTTACCCTCTGGGCTATTTCGTTCGGTTACGTAACACCCCAAAAACTTAGATTGATGAATTATTATTTGTTTTAAATGATTATGAAGAATAAGAAAAAGAAATAAGCCTCGAAAGGGTTCGAACCAGGATCACTTGTATGACTGTCGGAAATCTTGGCACCACGCTACTGAACGGTTCTTGCGTGAGACAAGTTTTGATTGCATTATATTGTATCATACATTTTTAAAATTGAAGAAGTCAATAAAAGTAGATACAAAAGGAAATAAATACAAGAATTGACAACCTGCTCTTGAACCCAGGCTTCTTGGATCCGAGTTCCAACTTTTACCCTCTGGGCTATTTCGTTCGGTTACGTAACAGCCTAAAAACTTACATTGATTAATTATTTTTTGAAATGATTATGACGAATAAGAAAAAGAAATAAGCCTCGAATGGGTTCGAACCAGGGTCACTTGTATGACTGTGGGAAATCTTAGCAGCACGCTACTGAACGGTTCTTGAGTGAGACAATTTTTGATTGCATTATATTGTATCATACATTTTTTAAATTGAAGAAGTCAATAAAAGTAAATAAATAAATAAATAAATAAACAGAAGAATTGATAACCTGCTCTCGAACCCAGGCTTCTTGGATCCGAGTTCCAACTTTTACCCTCTGGGCTATTTCGTTCGGTTACGTAACACCCCAAAAACTTAGATTGATGAATTATTTTGTTAAAATGATTATGACGAATAAGAAAAACAAATAAGCCTGATATGGGTTCGAACCAGGGTCACTTGTATGACTGTGGGAAATCTTAGCAGCACGCTACTGAACGGTTCTTGAGTGAGACAATTTTTGATTGCATTATATTGTATCATACATTTTTTAAATTGAAGAAGTCAATAAAAGTAAATAAATAAATAAATAAATAAACAGAAGAATTGATAACCTGCTCTCGAACCCAGGCTTCTTGGATCCGAGTTCCAACTTTTACCCTCTGGGCTATTTCGTTCGGTTACGTAACACCCCAAAAACTTAGATTGATTAATTATTTTTTTAAATGATTATGACGAATAAGAAAAAGAAATAAGCCTCGAATGGGTTCGAACCAGGGTCACTTGTATGACTGTGGGAAATCTTAGCACCACGCTACTGAACGGTTCTTGAGTAAGACAAGTTTTGATTGCATTATATTGTATCATACATTTTTTAAATTGAAGAAGTCAATAAAAGTAAATAAATAAATAAAAAAATAAACACAAGAATTGACAACCTGCTCTCGAACCCAGGCTTCTTCGATCCGAGTTCCAACTTTTACCCTCTGGGCTATTTCGTTCGGTTACGTAACACCCCCAAAACTTAGATTGATGAATTATTATTTGTTTTAAATAATTATGACGAATAAGAAAAAGAAATAAGCCTCGAAAGGGTTCGAACCAGGGTCACTTGTATGACTGTCGGAAATCTTGGCACCACGCTACTGAACGGTTCTTGTGTGAGACAAGTTTTGATTGCATTATATTGTATCATACATTTTTAAATTGAAGAAGTCAATAAAAGTAAATAAATAATTAAATAAATAAACACAAGAATTGACAACCTGCTCTCGAACCCAGGCTTCTTGGATCCGAGTTCCAACTTTTACCCTCTGGGGTATTTTGTTCGGTTACGTATATTGTGTCATACATTTTTAAAATTGAAGAAGTCAATAAAAGTAGATACAAAAGGAAATAAATACAAGAATTGACAACCTGCTCTCGAACCCAGGCTTCTTGGATCCGAGTTCCAACTTTTACCCTCGGGGCTATTTCGTTCGGTTACGTAACACCCTAAAAACTTTCATTGATTAATTATTTTTTTAAATGATTATGACGAATAAGAAAAAGAAATAAGCCTGATATGGGTTCGAACCAGGGTCACTTGTTTGACTGTCGAAAATCTTAGCACCACGCTACTGAACGGTTCTTGTGTGAGACAAGTTTTGATTGCATTATATTGTATCATACATTTTTAAAATTGAAGAAGTCAATAAAAGTAGATACAAAAGGAAATAAATACAAGAATTGACAACCTGCTCTCGAACCCAGGCTTCTTGGATCCGAGTTCCAACTTTTATCCTCTGGGCTATTTCGTTCGGTTACGTAACACCCTAAAAACTTACATTGATTAATTATTTTTTTAAATGATTATGACGAATAAGAAAAAGAAATAAGCCTCGAATGGGTTCGAACCAGGGTCACTTGTATGACTGTGGGAAATCTTAGCACCACGCTACTGAACGGTTCTTGAGTGAGACAAGTTTTGATTGCATTATATTGTATCATACATTTTTAAAATTGAAGAAGTCTATAGAAGTAAATAAATAAATAAATAAGTACAAGAATTGACAACCTGCTCTCGAACCCAGGCTTCTTGGATCCAAGTTCCAACTTTTACCCTCTGGGCTATTTCGTTCGGTTACGTAACAACCCCAAAACTTAGATTGATGAATTATTATTTATTTTAAATGATTATGAAGAATAAGGAAAAGAAATAAGCCTCGAAAGGGTTCGAACCAGGGTCACTTGTATGACTGTCGGAAATCTTGGCACCACGCTACTGAACGGTTCTTGCGTGAGACAAGTTTTGATTGCATTATATTGTATCATACACTTTTAAAATTGAAGAAGTCTATAAAAGTAAATAAATAAATAAATAATAACAAGAATTGACAACCTGCTCTCGAACCCAGGCTTCTTGGATCCGAGTTCCAACTTTTAACCTCTGGGCTATTTCATTCGGTTACGTAACACCACAAAAACTTAGATTGATGAATTATTATTTGTTTTAAATGATTATGAAGAATAAGAAAAAGAAATAAGCCTCGAAAGGGTTCGAACCTGGGTCACTTGTATGACTGTCGGAAAACTTAGCACCACGCTACTGAATGGTTCTTGAGTGAGACAAGTTTTGATTGCATTATATTGTATCATACATTTTTAAAATTGAAGAAGTCAATAAAAGTAATTAAATAAATAAATAAATACAAGAATTGACAACCTGCTCTCGAACCCAGGCTTCTTGGATCCCAGTTCCAACTTTTACCCTCTGGGCTATTTCGTTCGGTTACGTAACACCCTAAAAACTTACATTGATTAATGATTTTTTTAAATGATTATCACGAATAAGAAAACGAAATAAGATTCGAATGGGTTCGAACCAGGGTCACTTGTATGACTGTCGGAAATCTTAGCACCACGCTACTGAACGGTTCTTGAGTGAGACAAGTTTTGATTGCATTATATTGTATCATACATTTTTAAAATTGAAGAAGTCAATAAAAGTAGATACAAAAGGAAATAAATACAAGAATTGACAACCTGCTCTTGAACCCAGGCTTCTTGGATCCGAGTTCCAACTTTTACCCTCTGGGCTATTTCGTTCGGTTACGTAACAGCCTAAAAACTTACATTGATTAATTATTTTTTGAAATGATTATGACGAATAAGAAAAAGAAATAAGCCTCGAATGGGTTCGAACCAGGGTCACTTGTATGACTGTGGGAAATCTTAGCAGCACGCTACTGAACGGTTCTTGAGTGAGACAATTTTTGATTGCATTATATTGTATCATACATTTTTTAAATTGAAGAAGTCAATAAAAGTAAATAAATAAATAAATAAATAAACAGAAGAATTGATAACCTGCTCTCGAACCCAGGCTTCTTGGATCCGAGTTCCAACTTTTACCCTCTGGGCTATTTCGTTCGGTTACGTAACACCCCAAAAACTTAGATTGATGAATTATTTTGTTAAAATGATTATGACGAATAAGAAAAACAAATAAGCCTGATATGGGTTCGAACCAGGGTCACTTGTATGACTGTGGGAAATCTTAGCAGCACGCTACTGAACGGTTCTTGAGTGAGACAATTTTTGATTGCATTATATTGTATCATACATTTTTTAAATTGAAGAAGTCAATAAAAGTAAATAAATAAATAAATAAATAAACAGAAGAATTGATAACCTGCTCTCGAACCCAGGCTTCTTGGATCCGAGTTCCAACTTTTACCCTCTGGGCTATTTCGTTCGGTTACGTAACACCCCAAAAACTTAGATTGATTAATTATTTTTTTAAATGATTATGACGAATAAGAAAAAGAAATAAGCCTCGAATGGGTTCGAACCAGGGTCACTTGTATGACTGTGGGAAATCTTAGCACCACGCTACTGACCGGTTCTTGAGTGAGACAAGTTTTGATTGCATTATATTGTATCATACAATTTTTAAATTGAAGAAGTGAATAAAAGTAATTAAATAAATAAATAAATACAAGAATTGACAACCTGCTCTCGCACCCAGGCTTCTTGGATCCGAGTTCCAACTTTTACCCTCTGGCCTATTTCGTTCGGTTACGTAACACCCTAAAAACTTACATTGATTAATTATTTTTTTAAATGATTATGACGAATAAGAAAAAGAAATAAGCCTCGAATGGGTTCGAACCAGGGTCACTTGTATGACTGTGGGAAATCTTAGCACCACGCTACTGAACGGTTCTTGAGTAAGACAAGTTTTGATTGCATTATATTGTATCATACATTTTTTAAATTGAAGAAGTCAATAAAAGTAAATAAATAAATAAAAAAATAAACACAAGAATTGACAACCTGCTCTCGAACCCAGGCTTCTTCGATCCGAGTTCCAACTTTTACCCTCTGGGCTATTTCGTTCGGTTACGTAACACCCCCAAAACTTAGATTGATGAATTATTATTTGTTTTAAATAATTATGACGAATAAGAAAAAGAAATAAGCCTCGAAAGGGTTCGAACCAGGGTCACTTGTATGACTGTCGGAAATCTTGGCACCACGCTACTGAACGGTTCTTGTGTGAGACAAGTTTTGATTGCATTATATTGTATCATACATTTTTAAATTGAAGAAGTCAATAAAAGTAAATAAATAATTAAATAAATAAACACAAGAATTGACAACCTGCTCTCGAACCCAGGCTTCTTGGATCCGAGTTCCAACTTTTACCCTCTGGGGTATTTTGTTCGGTTACGTATATTGTGTCATACATTTTTAAAATTGAAGAAGTCAATAAAAGTAGATACAAAAGGAAATAAATACAAGAATTGACAACCTGCTCTCGAACCCAGGCTTCTTGGATCCGAGTTCCAACTTTTACCCTCGGGGCTATTTCGTTCGGTTACGTAACACCCTAAAAACTTTCATTGATTAATTATTTTTTTAAATGATTATGACGAATAAGAAAAAGAAATAAGCCTGATATGGGTTCGAACCAGGGTCACTTGTTTGACTGTCGAAAATCTTAGCACCACGCTACTGAACGGTTCTTGTGTGAGACAAGTTTTGATTGCATTATATTGTATCATACATTTTTAAAATTGAAGAAGTCAATAAAAGTAGATACAAAAGGAAATAAATACAAGAATTGACAACCTGCTCTCGAACCCAGGCTTCTTGGATCCGAGTTCCAACTTTTACCCTCTGGGCTATTTCGTTCGGTTACGTAACACCCTAAAAACTTACATTGATTAATTATTTTTTTAAATGATTATGACGAATAAGAAAAAGAAATAAGCCTCGAATGGGTTCGAACCAGGGTCACTTGTATGACTGTGGGAAATCTTAGCACCACGCTACTGAACGGTTCTTGAGTGAGACAAGTTTTGATTGCATTATATTGTATCATACATTTTTTAAATTGAAGAAGTCAATAAAAGTAAATAAATAAATAAATAAATAAACACAAGAATTGAGAACCTGCTCTCGAACCCAGGCTTCTTCGATCCGAGTTCCAACTTGTACCCTCTGGGCTATTTCGTTCGGTTACGTAACACCCCAAAAACTTAGATTGATGAATTATTATTTGTTTTAAATAATTATGACGAATAAGAAAAAGAAATAAGCCTCGAAAGGGTTCGAACCAGGGTCACTTGTATGACTGTCGGAAATCTTGGCACCACGCTACTGAACGGTTCTTGAGTGAGACAAGTTTTGATTGCATTATATTGTATCATACATTTTTTAAATTGAAGAAGTCAATAAAAGTAAATAAATAATTAAAAAAATAAACACAAGAATTGACAACCTGCTCTCGAACCCAGGCTTCTTGGATCCGAGTTCCAACTTTTACCCTCTGGGCTATTTTGTTCGGTTACGTATATTGTGTCATACATTTTTAAAATTGAAGAAGTCAATAAAAGTAGATACAAAAGGAAATAAATACAAGAATTGACAACCTGCTCTTGAACCCAGGCTTCTTGGATCCGAGTTCAAACTTTTACCCTCTGGGCTATTTCGTTCGGTTACGTAACACCCTAAAAACTTACATTGATTAATTATTTTTTTAAATGATTATGACGAATAAGAAAAAGAAATAAGCCTGATATGGGTTCGAACCAGGGTCACTTGTTTGACTGTCGAAAATCTTAGCACCACGCTACTGAACGGTTCTTGAGTGAGACAAGTTTTGATTGCATTATATTGTATCATACATTTTTAAAATTGAAGAAGTCTATAGAAGTAAATAAATAAATAAATAAGTACAAGAATTGACAACCTGCTCTCGAACCCAGGCTTCTTGGATCCAAGTTCCAACTTTTACCCTCTGGGCTATTTCGTTCGGTTACGTAACAACCCCAAAACTTAGATTGATGAATTATTATTTATTTTAAATGATTATGAAGAATAAGGAAAAGAAATAAGCCTCGAAAGGGTTCGAACCAGGGTCACTTGTATGACTGTCGGAAATCTTGGCACCACGCTACTGAACGGTTCTTGCGTGAGACAAGTTTTGATTGCATTATATTGTATCATACACTTTTAAAATTGAAGAAGTCTATAAAAGTAAATAAATAAATAAATAATAACAAGAATTGACAACCTGCTCTCGAACCCAGGCTTCTTGGATCCGAGTTCCAACTTTTAACCTCTGGGCTATTTCATTCGGTTACGTAACACCACAAAAACTTAGATTGATGAATTATCATTTGTTTTAAATGATTATGAAGAATAAGAAAAAGAAATAAGCCTCGAAAGGGTTCGAACCTGGGTCACTTGTATGACTGTCGGAAAACTTAGCACCACGCTACTGAATGGTTCTTGAGTGAGACAAGTTTTGATTGCATTATATTGTATCATACATTTTTAAAATTGAAGAAGTCAATAAAAGTAATTAAATAAATAAATAAATACAAGAATTGACAACCTGCTCTCGAACCCAGGCTTCTTGGATCCCAGTTCCAACTTTTACCCTCTGGGCTATTTCGTTCGGTTACGTAACACCCTAAAAACTTACATTGATTAATGATTTTTTTAAATGATTATCACGAATAAGAAAACGAAATAAGATTCGAATGGGTTCGAACCAGGGTCACTTGTATGACTGTCGGAAATCTTAGCACCACGCTACTGAACGGTTCTTGAGTGAGACAAGTTTTGATTGCATTATATTGTATCATACATTTTTAAAATTGAAGAAGTCTCTCAAAATAATACATAAATAAATAAATACAAGAATTGACAACCTGCTCTCGAACCCAGGCTTCTTGGATCCGAGTTCCAACTTTTACCCTCTGGGCTATTTCGTTCGGTTACGTAACACCCCAAAAACTTAGATTTATGAGTTATTTTTTTAAATGATTATGAAGAATAAGAAAAACAAATAAACCTTGAATGGGTTCGAACCAGGGTCACTTGTTTGACTGTCGAAAATCTTAGCACCACGCTACTGAACGGTTCTTGAGTGAGACAAGTTTTGATTGCATTATATTGTATCATACATTTTTAAAATTGAAGAAGTCAATGAAAGTAAATAAATTATTAAATAAATAAACACAAGAATTGACAACCTGCTCTCGAACCCAGGCTTCTTGGATCCGAGTTCCAACTTTTACCCTCTGGGCTATTTCGTTCGGTTACGTATATTGTGTCATACATTTTTAAAATTGAAGAAGTCAATAAAAGTAGATACAAAAGGAAATACATACAAGAATTGACAACCTGCTCTCGAACCCAGGCTTCTTGGATCCGAGTTCCAACTTTTACCCTCTGGGCTATTTCGTTCGGTTACGTAACACCCTAAAAACTTACATTGATTAATTATTTTTTTTAATGATTATGACGAATAAGAAAAAGAAATAAGCCTCGAATGGGTTCGAACCAGGGTCACTTGTATGACTGTGGGAAATCTTAGCACCACGCTACTGAACGTTTCTTGAGTGAGACAAGTTTTGATTGCATTATATTATATCATACATTTTTTGAATTGAAGAAGTCAATAAAAGTAAATAAATAAATAAATAAATAAATAAACACAAGAATTGACAAGTTGCTCTCGAACCCAGGCTTCTTGGATCCGAGTTCCAACTTTTACCCTCTTGGCTATTTCGTTCGGTTACGTAACACCCCAAAAACTTAGATTGATGAATTATTTTTTTAAAATGATCATGACGAATAAGAAAAACAAATAAGCCTGATATGGGTTCGAACCAGGGTCACTTGTTTGACTGTCGGAAATCTTAGCACCACGCTACTGAACGGTTCTTGAGTGAGACAAGTTTTGATTGCATTATATTGTATCATACCTTTTTAAAATTGAAGAAGTCTATAAAAGTAAATAAATAAATAAATAATTACAAGGATTGACAACCTGCTCTCGAACCCAGGCTTCTTGGATCCAAGTTCCAACTTTTACCCTCTGGGCTATTGCGTTCGGTTACGTAACACCCGAAAAACTTAGATTGATGAATTATTATTTGTTTTAAATGATTATGAAGAATAAGAAAAAGAAATAAGCCTCGAAAGGGTTCGAACCAGGGTCACTTGTATGACTGTCGGAAAACTTAGCACCACGCTACTGAACGGTTCTTGAGTGAGACAAGTTTTGATTGCATTATATTGTATCATACATTTTTAAAATTGAAGAAGTCTATAAAAGTAAATAAATAAATAAATAAATACAAGAATTGACAACCTGCTCTCGAACCCAGGCTTCTTGGATCCAAGTTCCAACTTTTACCCTCTGGGCTATTTCGTTCGGTTACGTAACACTCCAAAAACTTAGATTGATGAATTATTATTTTTTTAAATGATTATGACGAATAAAAAAAGAAATAAGCCTCGAAAGGGTTCTACCAGGGTCACTTGTATGACTGTCGGAAATCTTGGCACCACGCTACTGAACGGTTCTTGAGTGAGACAAGTTTTGATTGCATTATATTGTATCATACATTTTTAAAATTGAAGAAGTCTCTAAAAGTTAATACATAAAAAAAATAAATACAAGAATTGACAACCTGCTCTCGAACCCAGGCTTCTTGGATCAGGGTTCCAACTTTTACCCTCTGGGCTAATTCGTTCGGTTACGTAACACCCCAAAAACTTAGATTGATGAGTTATTTTTTTAAATGATTATGAAGAATAAGAAAAACAAATAAGCCTGGAATGGGTTCGAACCAGGGTCACTTGTATGACTGTCGGAAAACTTAGCACCACGCTACTGAACGGTTCTTGCGTGAGACAAGTTTTGATTGCATTATATTGTATCATACATTTTTTAAAATTGAAGAAGTCTATAAAAGTAAATAAATAAATAAATAAATACAAGAATTGACAACCTGCTCTCGAACCCAGGCTTCTTGGATCCGAGCTCCAACTTTTACCCTCTGGGCTATTTCGTTCGGTTACGTATATTGTGTCTTACATTTTTAAAATTGAAGAAGTCAATAAAAGTAGATACAAAAGGAAATAAATACAAGAATTGACAACCTGCTCTCGAACCCAGGCTTCTTGGATCCGAGTTCCAACTTTTACCCTCTGGGCTATTTCGTCCGGTTACGTAACACCCTAAAAACTTACATTGATTAATTATTTTTTTAAATGATTATGACGAATAAGAAAAAGAAATAAGCCTCGAATGGGTTCGAACCAGGGTCACTTGTATGACTGTGGGAAATCTTAGCACCACGCTACTGAACGGTTCTTGAGTGTGACAAGTTTTGATTGCATTATATTGTATCATACATTTTTAAAATTGAAGAAGTCTATAGAAGTAAATAAATAAATAAACAAGTACAAGAATTGACAACCTGCTCTCGAACCCAGGCTTCTTGGATCCAAGTTCCAACTTTTACCCTCTGGGCTATTTCGTTCGGTTACGTAACACCACAAAAACTTACATTGATGAATTATTATTTGTTTTAAATGATTATGAAGAATAAGAAAAAGAAATAAGCCTCGAAAGGGTTAGAACAAGGGTCACTTGTATGACTGTCGGAAAACTTAGCACCACGCTACTGAACGGTTCTTGAGTGAGACAAGTTTTGATTGCATTATATTGTATCATACATTTTTAAAATTGAAGAAGTCTATAAAAGTAAATAAATAAATAAATAAATACAAGAATTGACAACCTGCTCTCTAACCCAGGCTTCTTGGATCCAAGCTCCAACTTTTACCCTCTGGGCTATTTCGTTCGGTTACGTAACACCCCAAAAACTTAGATTGATTAATTATTTTTTTAAATGATAATGACGAATAAAAAAAGAAATAAGCCTCGAAAGGGTTCGAACCAGGGTCACTTGTATGACTGTGGGAAATCTTGGCACCACGCTACTGAACGGTTCTTGAGTGAGACAAGTTTTGATTGCATTATATTGTATCATACAATTTTTAAATTGAAGAAGTCAATAAAAGTAATGAAAAAAAAAAATAAATACAAGAATTGACAACCTGCTCTCGAACCCAGGCTTTTTGGATCCAAGTTCCAACTTTTACCCTCTGGGCTATTTCGTTCGGTTACGTAACACTCCAAAAACATAGATAGATTAATTATTTTTTTAAATGATTATGACGAATAAAAAAAGAAATAAGCCTCGAAAGGGTTCGAACCAGGGTCACTTGTATGACTGTCGGAAATCTTGGCACCACGCTACTGAATGGTTCTTGAGTGAGACAAGTTTTGATTGCATTATATTGTATCATACAATTTTTAAATTGAAGAAGTGAATAAAAGTAATTAAATAAATAAATAAATACAAGAATTGACAACCTGCTCTCGAACCCAGGCTTCTTGGATCCGAGTTCCAACTTTTACCCTCTGGCCTATTTCGTTCGGTTACGTAACACCCTAAAAACTTACATTGATTAATTATTTTTGTAAATGATTATCACGAATAAGAAAACGAAATAAGCTTCGAATGGGTTCGAACCAGGGTCACTTGTATGACTGTCGGAAATCTTGGCACCAGGCTACTGAACGGTTCTTGAGTGAGATAAGTTTTGATTGCATTATATTGTATCATACATTTTTAAAATTGAAGAAGTCTATAAAAGTAAATAAATAAATAAATAAATACAAGAATTGACAACCTGCTCTCGAACCGAGGCTTCTTGGATCCAAGTTCCAACTTTTACCCTCTGGGCTATTTCGTTCGGTTACGTAACAACCCCAAAAACTTAGATTGATGAATTATTATTTGTTTTAAATGATTAAGAAGAACAAGAAAAAAAAATAAGCCTCGAAAGGGTTCGAACCAGGGTCACTTGTATGACTGTCGGAAATCTTGGCACCACGCTACTGAACGGTTCTTGCGTGAGACAAGTTTTGATTGCATTATATTGTATCATACATTTTTAAAATTGAAGAAGTCTATAAAAGTAAATAAATAAATAAATAATTACAAGAATTGGCTTGCTCTCGAACCCAGGCTTCTTGGATCCGAGTTCCAACTTTTACCCTCTGGGCTATTTCGTTCGGTTACGTAACACCCCAAAAACTTAGATTGATGAATTATATTTTAAATGATTATGACGAATAAGAAAAAGAAAAAAGCCTGGAATGGGTTCGAACCAGGGTCACTTGTATGACTGTCGGAAATCTTGGCACCACGCTATTGAATGGTTCTTGAGTGAGACAAGTTTTGATTGCATTATATTGTATCATGCATTTTTTAAATTGAAGAAGTCAATAAAAGTAATTAAATAAATAAATAAATACAAGAATTGACAACCTGTTCTCGAACCCAGGCTTCTTGGATCTGAGTTCCAACTTTTACCCTCTGGGCTATTTCGTTCGATTACGTAACACCCCAAAAACTTAGATTGATTAATTATTTTTTTAAATGATTATGATGAATAAGAAAAAGAAATAAGCTTCGAATGGGTTCGAACCAGGGTCACTTGTATGACTCGGAAATATTGGCACCAGGCTACTGAACGGTTCTTGAGTGAGACCAGTTTTGATTGCATTATATTGTATCATGCATTTTTAAAATTGAAGAAGTCAATAAAAGTAATTAAATAAATAAATAAATACAAGAATTGACAACCTGTTCTCGAACCCAGGCTTCTTGGATCTGAGTTCCAACTTTTACGCTCTGGGCTATTTCGTTCGGTTACGTAACACCCCAAAAACTTAGATTGATATTTTTTTTTTTTAATGATTATGAAGAATAAGAAAAAGAAATAAGCCTCGAAAGGGTTCGAACCAGGGTCACTTGTGTGACTGTAGGAAATCTTAGCACCAGGCTACTGAACGGTTCTTCAGTGAGACAAGTTTTGATTGCATTATATTGAATCATACATTTTTAAAATTGTGGAAGTCTGTTAAAAAAAAAAAAAAACATAAATAAATACAAGACATAACAACCTGCTCTCGAACCCAGGCTTCTTGATTCCGAGTTCCAACTTTTACGCTCTGGGCTATTTCGTTCGGTTACGTAACACCCCCAAAAACTTAGATTGATGAATTTAAACAAATTAAAGATTTCTAACTAGAATCATAAAATTTCACATAAAACTGTTCTTAAATTAGTCGTAATTCAGTTAGATTGTAAATAGGGAATTTGTACTCCGAACTAGAAAATTAAATAAATAAATACATAACAAAATAAGAATAAATGATAAATAACCTGCTCCCGAACCCAGGGGTCTTGGCTCGAGTTCCGAAATCTTCCTCTCTGCCATTTATTTCGGTTACGTAACACCCCCAAAAACGTAGATTGATGAATTTAGAAAACTTTTTAAAATAAGAGGAAGAAAAAAGAAAAGGGTTAGAGTTAGGGTTAGGGTTATGGTTAGGGTTAGGATTAGGGTTAGGGTTAGGGTTAGGGTTAGGGTTAGGGTTAGGGGCAACAAGATTATTGAGCCATGCTTTAGTAGCGTTAGGGTTAGGGTTAGGGTTAGGGTTAGGGTTAGGGTTAGGGTTAGGGTTAGGGGCAACTAGATTATTGAGCCATGCTTGAGAAGGGTTGGGGTTGGGGTTAGGGTTATGGTTAATGTAAGGGTTAGGGTTAGGGTTAGGGGCACCTAGATTATTGAGCCATGCTTGAGTAGGACACTTTTTGATTGCATTCGTTTATACCACAGATTCCAGAAGAAATCTACTGATAATAATTTCACATAAAACTGTGGTTTATGGTAGCATTTTAATTAAATTATAAATGATGAACCTATATTCAGAAAGATAAAAACCTAAAACTAAATATTAGATATCCTACTATCGAACCGACGGCTCTCGGCTCCAACTTCCAAGTTCTATTGCTGTGCCAAATTCTCCTAAAAACTCGGATTGATTAACCAAAATATCTACTCGGCCAACCCAAAATTGACTAGTTCAAAAATAGAAGGTTTATGATTCGAAATCAAATATTTTTGTAGTTGATAATAATTGATAGCTTGGGGTTTCGCAGGGAGGCTCTTCAGTTCCACGCGTTATAGAGTTTCATTTTAACGCTGCAGATCACAACCTTTGATATCAAGAGAGAAAAAAATGGTCACTAATTAATCCAAACTGTTTTAGCTTAATTCCATTCTGCTTAGGGCCTACTGGGCAGAACTTTTTTTAGAACAATAATAAAATATAAAAAAACACACGGGGAAAAGAAGAAACTAATACACAATAGTTTTAATAATAAAAGTTTGTTTTATTTGACCGTATTTCCCAGTGCTTTAATCACCCTATTCACACATTGTTTGCTTGAACACATTTATTCATTAACCACATAATGGCATAATCGAAATAATACAATGTTGTTGTATACGGTAGACCCACCGAAGCCTCAAATATTTACTGCGGTTCAAAAAACAAAACATTCCTGATAAAGATTTAGCACAAAAACTCTATTTCCCAAAATAAGAATGTTAGTAACCATTGGGGTGGAACCGAAATGCTTAAATTCAACAATCATAGGTTTTAGGCCATACAATTATATTCCCATCACCTGAAAAAATAATCCAACAGAAAATACATTATTGTGGATTATAACACAGGACTTAAACTCATGCTTAGACGTTTACTTAGAAAGCATAAAAAGCACAGGTCTGATATTTGGCCGGTTTGATCCGACTATTTAAATTTAAATTTAAATAGCTATTTATATAGATTCAAGAAAGTTGTAAGCTTTTATTCAAGGTGTTGCACACACACACACACACACAAATGTTTTTTAAAAATGAGGGGAAAAATTTGCAAATAATTAGTGGTAGGGTAAATTAAAGACTAACAATAGATTACTGTCGGGACTCTGACGTAATTTATTAAGATCTCATTTTTAATTTGAAATTTTCTCTTTCCTTTTTTTAAAAACTTTGTTTCTAAGTAGTTGTAGGCCTAGGTAATAATCATATGCATTTTAAACACTTCTATTTGGTTATAAACACAGAACCATGCATTCAAACATCAACATTTCTTCCTACGCACCGTAACGAGAGCCGACCATTATTATATAGGCTCTAATCAAGATAACAAGAACTGGCCATTACTTATGATAGGTTCTCATCCAGATAAAAAAGAACCGAACAATTGTATGTTCTAATAAGGTAACGAAAACTGACCATTATTAATATTATGGGTTATAATCAAGGTGACAAGAACCGAATAATATTATCGGTTCTAATCAATATAACAAGAACCGACCACATAGGTTCTAACCCAGGACCGCCGGATCCAGTGTAACAAGCACAACCAGCTGCTGGTCCTGAAAGGTGCCTGTTTATTTTAAAGAAAGAATAAATGGATTGGTAATTGTTGAAAACACGGCAGATTATTCCAAATCTAAACGGAATATGGAAATATAACCATGAGATCAGAGGTCCCCAAACGATAGGAATGCAGAATACCCATAATTTGAAGATAGGCAATCTTCACTAACTTTTCATCCCCCACAGTAAAAGGTGCGTATTTTACGTACGTTTAAATGTAACCTAAACTGGACAGTTGGTTAAACAAAAAAAATGTGAATTTGAACCCCATTTCAGACAAATAACAAACGCCTAGCTCTTTAATTGTTAAACTGTAAAAAAACTCAAAGGCAACAATTGGACTGACCTTTAAAGATGTGCATGAGAAACAATTGGGGGAGGGGGCTGTGTGTGCGTGTGCCCTTACACACGCCAACTTATGGGGTATGCAAGGGTACGTGTTTGGGTTTTGCGGTGGGGGGGGGGGATTTATCTTGGACTCGTCTCAAGTCCTTCCAAAAGCAGTTTTCCCTATTTGTTTGTTTTTGTTGTTTTTTGTGACGTTTTAGGGTTATACAAATTGACAAATTCGGATTATAAAAATTGACAGATTTGGACTATCTATTACCAGAGAAGTTCCAACCAAGTTATAAGGTTATTTTCAAACAGTGCAACAAACATGTGTATATAGGCCTACGGGCTAAACGGCGTAGAGCCTGGAAAATAATAGGCTTGTATGTCAAGCGTTTCATTTTAACCATAGGCTTATCGTACATCGTCTACCATGGTATGCCCACTCCGCCACTTTCTTTATAAAAGAAATAGAATAGGATCAAAGATCCAATTCGATTGTTCGATAATTGACTCGATTCTCTAGCACTTACTTCCAGCAATTAAAGACAATCATACCCCTTGCGACTTGACTGAACAGTTATATGCATCGAATTCTAAAATCTCATCCACTCCAGACTATAGCTGAATAATTATTTCTTCGAAAAGACATCTTTTCCCCACCTAATTTTCACCCATGAACTAACTCTTGCTACAATGTTGGTTTAAAAAAAATCAAATGCAGGTCAGTGGAGAGAACGTAATGCATCAACTTATTTAGAGCGTGTGGCGATAGAATCTGTAAACCACAGCGCTCTCATGAAATTTGAAATTTTTTCAAACTAACTTTAACTTTTACTTTCGAACATTGATTCTACACTTAGAGGTCGTTAATTCCACTTCTTAATTTCATTAAGGTTGGTTCAAGCATCTCAGGAAACTGCAGATGCAGATACATTCAATTTCCACAAAGTTCAAAAGTTCTGAATGGCAAATACGGTTCAAGTGTTTTACCTTTTTAAAAATGAAAGGGTGAAGTACATAAAGTCTGAAGTCTGAAGGGTAAAGTATATAAGGCGGTATAGGAATTGGCTGCAACAGCTCCGGCTACGACTATTGCTAAGGGAGTTGCTAAGGACGTCCTATACTTCAACACATGATGACGCGGAAATCTAGCCAAAGCTGTAGCTGTAGCCGCTAATTCGGTCACAGCCCTAGTTTGTCAATCCTTAAAACAATCAAAATTCAAACAGAACAATAACAGCAACTAACTAATAAGATAATGAACAGTACACAATGTGTTCATGAAAACAATCTTTTAATGCTCTAGCGTGCTAGCAAAAACTTTTGCTAAGTAAAATAGTTTGAAAATAAGTGCAGCAATATCTAAATAAATAGTACTATCTTAATGTTTGTTTGTCAAATGAATGCAGTGTCATAATTTAACAGATATCACAATCTCAACAGATAGATAGTGTTTTGGCAATGGCGAACCTGCCCCTTCCATCCCTTCAAAAGGGCTGGAGAAAGACATAAAATACAAAACAAATGATACAAAATAAAATTTTAAAATAAACAAACACAATGCAAATAATTGTAAGAGGAAATAAATAAAGCAAAGTTTGCAAACAAATAAAGCCACAAAGACATACATGCAAACAAACACCCCAACACCGACAAAAACAAATACAATAATTTATAAAATAATTAAGTATAACATAAAAAAGTAAAATAAAACATAAATAAAAAACATGCAACAAAAAATAAACAAAACAAAACCATTTAAACAAACAAAAATAAAGAAGCATCCCTAGAAACCAATATGTCTATCACCTGAACCATATTGAGAAACAGAGAATCATTGATTTAAAAATAGTCTAAAGCACATTCCTAAAAAATCAAAAATACCCCCCCCAAAAAAAAGGGGGGAACCCAAAACACCCCCCCAAAGAAAACCCACCCAAAAACAAAAAATAACACTTTAAGCCTTTAAACTATGTGAAGTAACATTATTTATGAAAGAACACAGACAGCATTGGTAATTGTCAAAGACCAGTATCCACAACTTATTTAACACAACATAAAACAACAAACCTGTGAAAGTTTAAGCTCAATCGGTCATCGGAGCCAAGAGAAAATAGTTTAAAAAAACACCACATTTTTTGGGGTACCCTATTTTCGTGGTACTCTTTTTTGGGGGTACCCTATTTTCGAGGTACCATATTTAAATCAAGATATTTATACTGGGGATTTTCACCTTTTTCAAACATTGGTTTTTACGGAGCCCCTAAAGGCAGGAAGTTTCAAAAAAAAATTGAAAAGGAAAAAACAAAATATCAAAACTATTTTGTTCCCTCGAAATACTATTTTGATCCTTTAGGGGCGCCGTAGGTTTTGGACTTGCGAGATCAAAATTAAATGTTTTTTTCTTGCTTCTCACAACTATAGCATATCAGGCTAAAACCCTGATTGAAAGTTTGCCACGACGACCATCTCTATACCAGGTAAGTTATGTTATGTGTACATTTATATTTTCAATCTTAACCAACAGCAATATCTATCTAGCAGTCTGACATTTCTAAAATCAATTTTAAAGACAATTTTTTATACATTTAGACTTTGATTTTGTTTCTCCACACTACCACCCAAAATACAATAAAACCCCCTGAAATAAATTGAGAGACATATTTCTTATAAACTAGAGATTGAAAAGGAAGTAACCTTTCCAACAAACTAATGCAGTACCTTAAAAAAAGTTTCTTCATATTGTAAAATGTTCATTAAATATTTTTCCCCAATCAATATTCTGTTTTGGCACTGAACCTTGCATAACCATATAATGATCAACCAATAAAGTTGCTTGTTTTGGTTACAGTAGCTTCAAATTCAGCAAAAAGTATCCAAGTTTTGCAGTGTTTTCTAGGAACCAATACTACGCTAAGCAAACAACTGATCAGACAAATTAAATACACTTATACTTCATAATTATACAGATCTTACTTTCAAATCTAATTTAAACCAAATCTATGTTAACTCACTTTATTCTAAGGCAACTAAAGCAACCTAGCATTACAAATACTTAAAAATTTATACTCGTCTTAATTAACCTTCAATAAATTCTGAAACAATTAATGATAATCATAAAAGCTTCAATTGCACATTGATACAAATTAGTTGAATAATTTCAGTAGCTTTTGCACTATTTGCTTCAGCTAATATATATTCTTCATGATCTTTAAATATATAGCATGGGCTTAACATACAAAGTGAGAACATTGTGTATTTACAGATTTCAGTAGTCATGGAGATAACAACCTTGTTCTCAGTAGTTTATCTGTCTTCTAGAACCCTACCCCAAGCACACGTAAATCAAACACCCCTTATCACTAAAACAACTGAGTAAATCTACCCCAAACTCTTTGCACATGTCTGTGAGATTCGTCAGAAACCGAACCGTCACAGTTCAAGAGAAATTTTCATTTCTCTGCATTTTCCTTGAAATCCTCATCTTGTGTTTTTTTTTTACAAAAAAAAATGTTACATCCAGACAATGGTTGAAGATGTTCAGTATGATTTGTTTTTGTTCTTGTATTAAACACTGTGTACAAAGGACTCGGGAAAGTACTGTGTATACCTGGTACTGTCCCAAGACCTATAAACAAAAATTCCAAGGGCAAATCATTATGGTTGGGTTCAAACCCACAACCTTTGCCAAGCATGATATTTGTCAGACTTGCAAATACAGAAGATAAGCTAAAATCTCATTAGTTGGGAAAGATGAACTGCGATGAAGTTGAAAAAAAAATCACCAATTCCTAAAACTTACAAGTTTGGCTGAACATTTTTTTCCTGATTCAGGCATGCAACTGCCCGATGAAAAAAAAAGAGGAAAATTTTCGAAGCCACAATACCACACAATACGCCATTCCGGGTTTGTCGTGAAGGTACAATTGGTTGTGCACTGGACACTTTATCCTCAAAATCTCCCATGATTGATACATGTACTTATTTATCTAAACACTCAAAGGTGCATACAATTGTTGAAGCTATAAAGAAAATAATTTGAAGAAAAAAAACCCAAAAAACGGAAACTGAAGTTCGAAAACTTGCGTTTTTGAACGATCTTATCCCCTAATTTCTGCCCTTAATAATACCATGGAGGTCTATTTTACCTCCATGATAATATTTTTTTCATCAACAACCATTTCCATGGATTCGTGAATAAAGGATCGCTTGTTTAAAACTTCTTTTGCAATACATTTTCGATTGAACGATCGGTCGACAATTCACAGTGGGAAAATTGTGCGGCGAAAGCGAAGTGTTTATGCGTACGAGGTTACAATTTTGTATAACATATTACCGGAAAGAGGTCGCGATTAGACTCCACCGCACGTCTTCTAACCCCTGGAAAATCGAGTTGTGTGTTTCCCTACTCGCCTACGTATTGTAGTAGGAACACTGAGGAGAGAGCCAGACTAACAATGTGCATGCGTGTTTTTACGTTCGTTTACTGAAATGAACGATCGCGGCTAGTAAATATCAAGACTAGGGACTTTATCGCCAGAATTTTGAAGAATTTTGAAAATTACAAACAATTAATTTTACGATCATTTTTTAAAAAAACGTGGAAATCCGCGGAAACGCGGAAGAGTTGCATGCCTGCTGATTACAGATTAAATGTTCACCTTAGTGAAAAGTACATTACTAAGTTGGGGACTGACCCGCTTATTTGAGTCTCAAACAGAATGAATGCATTAACACTAACAGATTGAATTCCCAGAAATTACGGTTACTATCAACTACAGACTTTGGTAACTAATGATAAACTTTCATATTTTACAAGTACCCTGAATGTTAGTGACTATTAATAGAAGAAAAGACATGCTAAATAAATCCTGATTAGTTTGTGGTACCCTATTCCCGCGGTACCCTATTTTCGAGGTACCTTATTTTTGAGGTACCCTATTTTCGCGGTACCTTATTTTCAAGGTACCCTATTTCCGCGGTACCCTATTTTCCTGGTAATCTATTTTCGAGGTACCCTATTTATTTTCGCGGTTCCTTTTTTCGAGGTACCCTATTTTCGAGGTACCCTATTTCCGTTGTACCCTATTTTCAGGGTACCCTATTTTCGAGGTACTCTATTTTCTGGGCACCTTATTTTCGGGGTATCCTATTTTCGAGGTACCCTATTTAAATCCATATATTTAAACTGGGGATTTCACTTAAAAAGCAGAAAAATATTGTTATGTCATAAGTAAAATATTTGAAAGTGTGCCATAATAAATGGACCTTATGCATTGACATCTTCCAGCCGCCATCTTAGAGGTAAAACGGTGGCGAAACAATAAAAACGCACAGATTTGAATGCTGGTGCACAGGATTGGCCTATGAACAGCCTCCTTTTGACCTCTAGGCAAGGGCGCCCTACTGAAATGACATCATGTGCATAAGGTCTATACAAAGTGACCAACAAGTAATGAGTGCTAAAAGTGTCAGCGTGCCCATGTGTGAGTGACCTTTTACAGTGAAGATTGCAAGTCTTAAACAGTGAGAAGCCTCGTCCAAATTAGCGGCTGTGGCTTCATCACCACATTAACATGTGTTGAAGCACAGAAGACCCTTTGAATCGTCCTTAGCAGCAGCCGTAGCCACCAGCGCGGACACGGCCTATGTGTCTGAAAGGCCAAGATCCTGACTCAGAGAATTTCATACAGATGAGCCACTCTATCCATAAACTCCACCACTGCCTGCCTCACCCGGTCATCCAGGACATGCCTAATGAGCTGGTTGATACCCGGAAACACAGCTGGCAGAAGGGCTTGGAAGTGGGAGTCGGGGAGCAGCTGCAGTAGCTGAAGCATGGTGTGCACCATGTCACTCCATGTATTGATTTCTGCCTCACTGTCTCGCGTGATTGAAGATCTCTGCTCGTCCTTGATCTGCTGGTGCCGCTGCCGCTCCTCGTGAGTCGCTCCAGTGGCAGCAGCAGCATCCCGTCGCTCAAGCATCTGAGTGTATTTCAGCTCTTTATAAGTTGGCTTCTTGACGAAGACGGATCTTGAATGCTGTGTCTTCCTCTTCTTGTACTCCTGCATCAAGCTCTTGATTGTCTTACGTGATGCAACAGTATAGATGCTCTCACCCTTCTTTTTTGAATCTCCTGATTTCTTTGTCAAGTGTTCCTCCATGACGTCAACAACGCTCTCTTCATGGGAATCAGATTTTATCTTGGGAGTCCAGTGAGAAGCAAATTTAGGACTTTTATCCTTAGAGGCTTGGGGTTTTTCTTCACTCTCATTGTCCTTATCCTCACTTTCACTTTCATCCTCATCGTCACCTTCGTCGAAGCCAAAGAACTCGCTTGGCTTAGAGGGTACCTCAGGAGATTTAGGAGCAACGAGGAAAAACAGTGGTTGCTCATTGATCCGTGATATGTCTACCCTGTTACCTTGTTGATCAAGGTACATTTGAATGTAGGAGGCGCAGATGTCATTACAGATACCATGAAGGCGGCGTACAATCCAGTCAGGATTGGGGCTTTTGCTAGAAGGGTAGAACGTCAGGTCGCACAGAAGCTGAACGTTTCCCTCTGAAGTGCTGCCCCTGCTGGAGATGCTATTGTCAGTATCGGACCGTTCTCTCTTGATGCCATCCCCGACGTGCTCATTCTCAGATACTGGGTTCTCAAAGCTCACCCTCTTAGTGACCGGTTTTGGAGAATACGTCCGACCATCTTCCTCTACACGCTGTCTCACTAGGTTCTTGATGTGATCAAGTGTTAGTTTCTCCCCACTGGCATGGTGGCAAAGCTCCAGCAAAGTGTGGAGGTAAAACGTGAAACTTACCCCAGCCTGCCAGTACAAGTTGACAGCCACCTCAAACTTTGCCACTTTCTGTAGAAGAAACTTAAGACCAGGACGGCTGTTGAAGTCACAAGCTGTCTGGTACGACTGGACAAAGCACTCCAACAGAAGCCCAAGATTCTTTGGTGAGAGGTACGCCAGAAGCCCAGGCAGAGAGGTGTCCGTGAGGTCTGGGTCTGCATCCTGACCGAACGTTGTCCTATGCTGTGGAACACTGCTTGGTGTGGCAATCATATTTTGCTCTTTGCTGGTTTGGTTCTCAGCTCCATACAAGAAGATTGTCCCAAGGGTCTGGATGAGCAGCTGATGGGCAAGCAGACCCAGGACAACACCCCTGAATGACACCCTAGATTCACAAATTAAAGATACAAAACGTGGTCAATCATATTTATAGGTTCTAAGTGTTACAAAGTAATACAAGGATAACATTGTTTAAATAACCTTTTAACAAAGTATGATTGTTAATAACTTGTGCTGACATTACTTTAAAGCTTGATGAATATTAAAGTTTTTGAGCTGATAGAGCTTGGAGTCCTTTAAAGTGAATGGTGCTTTATAAACCCTAAATACAAGTTGTTGTTTTTGAACTTAAATGAGTGAATCCACGGAGTTGAGACTGAAAATTGTAAAACCCTTTTGCCACCAAATCACTTTGTTTCTTATATAAATGACTCACCTGCTTTTTATTTGGTCTATGCTTGTGTTCAGGTCCATGTCCGGAGGATATATGATAAAAATGAAGGAACGGTTGGAGTCATTGTCCACGTCAACAGTTCCAGTGCGTTGAGACTCCAACAGAAACACCTACAATACAATTACAACACATGCAATACAATTACAACACATAGACTCTCGTTAATACGAGCTCGGAAGATACGAGACGCCTGTTAATACGAGGTATTTCACCGGTCCCGAACTGTCCCATGCGTGTTTCTATGTCTTAAAAAACGGAAGATACGAGCACGGTCGTAACGAGAACACGGATATTACGAGGTATTTTTGCGGCCCCGTGATGAAAAAATGTATTGTTTTTCATACTTTTATAGCGAGATCGGAAAAATATTGTTGCGTAAATAAAAGCTTACCATTCAGTCAGCCAAGTTTCTGAAATTACATGCGTTTTGCCAAACTTTTTTTCGGATCGGACCGGCTACACGGTTCCGTCCGATCCGAAAATCAAAACATTACGCTGGTAACTTATGCTTGAATGGCTACTTCGCCTACACGTCTGGCGGCTACCAGCGAAAACAACGTTCAGCATAGGCGCTACGCAGTATCGAATCTGTCACATCATGGTCACATGAACAGCAAGTTTGACATGACTTTGCTATGATTTTTATTTTCAGTTATACAAAATATTAAATTTCTATGATCATAGTCAACAAAATTGCCTTTTTCATTGATATTTTTGTGTACAGGATGCTCGTAAGAACTGTACTAGGAAGCCAACCGCTCCGTTCTAGCCTAGACACGTGTGTAGTGCATGCACTATGACGACGTGTGTATACAGTACATGTACATGTACGTGTAAATAGTGAGCTGCGTTTAAGACGAGGTTCGGATGATACGAGGAAAACGGGCCAGTCCGGCGGACCTCGTATTAACGAGAGTCGACTGTACTTTCATAATGCTGCAAAGTGAATTTTTGTCCAAAACATTTGTACAATTCGTGGTTTTTTTTGTAAATGAACTTTTACTTCTTAATTTCAGGAACAAATTGGACATTGTGTCTATTATATGTCATGGGTAATCGGGTGTGGTTTCGAATTCCAGTCATGACAAATGTGTTCTTGAGCAAGATGCTTTTTAACTCTAATTTCTTCTCTTCTCCCAGGGGTAAATGGGTACCTGAGAGGGCAGAGATGGTTCTTGTGATTGATTTAGCTTGGTGCACTACATACTTGGCAGCACAATCTTTAACCTCCCCAGGGAGCTGAGAGTGATCAAGGAATGAAATAAATGGCCAAGTGACATGGGGTAATAATGTTGGAGCGTCATGAGCATCACTGAGTGATGGATTTGAGCGCTATATAACAAGCCATTATTATTAGTATTATTATTACATTCACACAGTTCTGTGCAATAGGCCAGTTGCTCTTCTGGAGTGGTTAGGATTCAAGGAACCAAAAAAAAAACCCACACCAACCTGTTGTGCCAACTGCTGCAGCCTTAAGTACTCCAACTCGCTTACGTCCCTCCTGGCAGCTACCTTCACCTGGCAGATATCACCCATGAAGTCATCAGACCAGGGTTGGAAACATGACATCAGGAGTTTCAGGTTGCGCAGACTCATAGCTATGGCACGCTGCATCGCTAAGCATGCCACCGTCCACATGTCATGGGTGAAAGAAGGACCAGCACTCAGTAGTAAGTGCCTAGGGGAGAAAATGGGGACATGAGAAGTAGAAGTCAGGTATGACAATTCAACTTTCACATGGAGCACATTCCGATGGGTGACAAGGGTCGAGCAGACTTGACAATAGTTGATCTAGATGTCAGCCGAACGCTGCCTGAGTTGACTAGCTGTTTCAACTGGATCAACCTTGCCCCGGAGCACTGTTGCTTTAGTCAATTCGCAAGTTACATGTACGTCATAATTAGTGAGCAGTTTAACAATATCGGTAGGTTTTGTTTACTATGACAATAATTTATCTTTGCAGTGAGATAATCAATTAATAAATGCACAAAAGTAGAGCAAATAATAGAAAATGAAAATGACGTGCCAAAAGTTTGCTTCGTTAACAAATAAAAACACAGAGAGAACAAAATGCCTCCCCCCTTGCTACCACAAGCTGGGTTTTTTATGGTGGGCACTGAAATATTGAGGGTTCAAACAGAGCATATGTTTCCATAATACCTGATACAGGAGCAGCCTAGTCTGGACACGGACTCATTTGGTTGCCCAACACACTCGATCAGCACATCCAGCATCTGGCGTAGCATGGAGTACAGTCCTGTCATGGGCATGTCTGTCTTCACGAAGTGCACAACATATTCCACCACAAGGTCCGTGGAAAGACCACATGCATGCTTGAAGTTGGCTGCAGTAGCTTCCCAGACAGAGGCAAACTGTCGACTACGCTGGACCCAGGAGTGCAACATTGGAAGAAGGAGCTCTGAGATGGCAAACACAGCAAACTGCGGACCTAAAAATGAAACAAAAGTACAATTTACAATAAGATATTTAACTTTCTGATGCAGATGAAACTGTGCAAAACATTTCATAGGCATATTTGGCACTTATATGAGTGTTGCAGTTTGGCACAAACTCAGTAACATTTGATATACACCCCTTGCATTCGTTGCCATCTTTGATGACAGACAATGAAAACCTGCATGCCTGTACGTATGCCCAAGACTCGGCCAATGATAGCTCTTCATCGACCTCAGTAAGGGGACTGTTTTGGGCTTGTGGTTTCATACGCAAGGGCATGTCCTTCAGTAGGCCATCATGTCACATCACTTACCAGGGACCTTCCATCTTAGTCAAAGAAGTTTTCACCGTATATCACTGCAACAAGGCAGTATGTCAATTTTTTGCTGCAAGGTTATATCTTAGTCTCTTGCAAAGTTTCTCAAACCATTCGTGTTGGATTACATCCAGACCATAGGCAAATGCCCTGGGAGCATGGGGCAACTGCCCCCACCCCCATTCTGGCAAAACAGTGGGACAAATTTGGGTACAGCAAGAAAACAAAAAATAGACAGAGAAACCCCAAAAAACTTGTTACCTTGTGTTAGAAACTAGTGTGTAAATTTTTGGGCAAATCAACGCCTCTGTCCCCTTAAGAAATAAGTCCCCATAGGCCCATGATCCAGACACATAACGTTGAGTGTACAACAATAAATCACATGTTGTGTTCCATAAAACATCATTATTAAGACTTGACAACTTGTACATGCATGATATCCGACCCTCAGAAAAAAGCAGGACAATTTTATTGAGTACAACATGTACAAATGGTATAACATTTTATAGACTTTTCAGGCTATTTTGAAACAATTTTGCTGATTTTTCTGAGGGCAAACAATCGGAAATCCGACTCATATTAAGTAGGAAGAATATCATTCCCGAACTTTTACCTGGAACAGAGAGAACTGATCGCAACAGCTCAAAAAGCAGCTCTAGGGTCTGAGGCTGGTGCTGCCGTGGACATGTCGACACTGCTCCTGCCAGACCCTCCAGCAGAAGGAACCAGACTCTACTGATCCCTGTTGCATCGTCCACCTGCTCCGCCATCACTGGCTCAAAAAGATCCTCTTCCTTGCTGCTAGACCGGCGAAATGTGTGAACACCTGGTTGAAATGTTGGGGTCAAAGGATCATCGAGGACAACTTCCTGCGCCCCCAACTTGATGGACTGTGCCCCACGGAAGATGGGGCAAGCTGGCATGGTGTAGATGGAGGCGAGGATCTTGTGGCAGCGATGAAGGTAGTTGAGAGCCGGGAAGCACAGGTCTAGGGTATTGGCATGACTATCAGGTGATGGAGGCTCAGAGGAGCTTGGTGATAAGTTATCTGCAGTACTGGTGTACCCTGAAACCAAACAAATATTGAACTTAATACATTGGGTGGGTCTCGTTTATGAAATGAAGTACCAGTCTGTGAAAACTCAAATTGGGACTAAAGACAGGGTTGCTACGTAACATGGTTCAGGGCAAGCTTTTGTATAGCAACCTCCAGATGGGCAAAGCCTGGTACTATTAATTTTTGCCATACACATTCACACAATCTTACGAATTGGGTTTGTGGGGTCCTGCTATTGGTCTGTTATTCCCTTTTCTAAAGAACTCTCTTGTGGGGTTCGGGTTGAACAAAGAATTTCCTTGTGGGGTCCATTGTTCCCTTGTTGAAAATGCCCCACAAGGGCGCTGCCGTAAGCCCATTTAAAGTTGTGTATGGGTGTTCGCTGTCTCTTGCGTAACTACGCAAACACTAGTGACACAGCATATGTCTCTAGTTTGAGGAATTCTAATTTCAAACGGTCAGCTGTGACGTCACTTTACGAAACTTTATTAAAATCAAACTCGCAAAAGGCTTGTTGAAGGTCTTCATCATCAATGACAAGGTTAAATCTTTGGTTATATTCACAATGCTGCTTAAAAATTAAATACAGTTAACTGATGTTCTGGCACCATTTTTATGGGACTTGGGGATTGTTTATAAAAAATATTTTTAAAAAGAAGAAAAAAACTTCAAATAGAATGAAATAAAAGTATTTTTGCAAAAAATATGTATTTTGCGTCTTTGAATTCTTCCTCTTAAACCCTACTACCCTGCAAGCTAAGTTTGAAAGAAGTCTTACCAGAACCCCTGAGAAATTTCAAAAGGCACAGTATGCAGTCAACGGCGGCGTTGGCAAACACTGCTACATTGTCTGTATTCAGAAAGGCTTCAAACACATTGAACAACGGGGCCAGAGGGTGTTCGGTACGATCCGTGGACTCTTGGTCCTCGTTATCAGTCAACTGGTGCTTGTAGACTCGCACAGCACGGAGGGCGCCAAACAGTGGCCGCCAGCCGGATTTGATATTGGCGAAGGAGGCTTCTACAGTCTCGCAAATGGAAGACACAACCTGCAGAGTCAAAAGAACGAAAATGTATGAAGTTGAAGCTTTGCATGGTGAGGCTTGCTGTAAACAACTTCAGACTTTCTGAGAAATTCTTAACTGAATGACAGTTGCAGTTCTCTACAGTCTCTTCTCAAAAACATGATTTTGAAAACGATGCTGTAAAGCGCTTCCATAGAATAGCTGACTTGTGTACAGGTTATCCAAAATACTTGACAACTACTCTTGCTGTGTTTCACAAGGGGAAAAAAAACTACATTAGAATCTGTTATTCCTACCTGGTCTTGAACATCCTCATCACACAACTCAAGACACAGTAGGCTCTCAAAAGGCTTGAGGAGGGCCTCGTGGAAGTTGAAGTACGGGTGCTCCATCTTGACTGACAGGAGCTCAGTTAAGACATCGTGGATGGATATAATGGCCTGCTTGGAGACATGCCGGTCCCTGTGGCAGGCAGCCTGCAGAAAAGTACAGAGGACTAGTTCATTAGGTTAGAGCAGTGGAACCTATAATAGTACTAATACTGAGTTCCTCAAACTTTCTCAACTCCCTGGCGAGCTAATGGCCTCAAGCTGCTGATGTTAGTACCAAGGGGTTAATCTGACACACCACTATCTACGCAATGCAAGAGTGTATGGGTGAGAACAAGCAGAAAGCCTGGTTTCAGGCTCCACTATTCTGATAGGAGGTACCAGGTTGGACACACTGGTGGCACATTTACCATAAAAAATGCTTGTGGAAAAGACAGAGGCTGGCTACAGACCTTTGGTGGGAAAGAGGTTGTAACATTGATCCCAACTCTTCACTTACAAGATTAACAATACACTTCTGCAATCTATCTATTAAAATTATTCATAAAGAAGTTCCATACCTCAATAAAGTGGGGTGCCACTACACTCCAAGCCTGCATGAGGTGCAGCAGGGGACGGCTGGGATGACGAGCACACTTGAGAATCACATCTCCCATGCGGAATAGAAGCAGAGAGGTGCTAGCCTGACCAGATGTGTTCAGAGACTTCCTGGGGGAGGTTGGTGCTATGACGCTCTGACCCTACGTGGAACCAGACCGACAAAGATTGATTTCATTTGGGGTTGAACAAAGAAACTGCGACCTCTGGATTAACATGCCGGTGCTCAAAATTTTAAGAGGTTAACTTTTTGGAAGTATACCCATGAAAGTATCATACAGGACTGGTAAGGAAAAAAACATAATTGTTTAATTTTAGTCTGAAAGCTCAGTAATTATGAAGTTCATACTAGAACCTTTTTGTTCACTTTTAAGCAATGTTTTACCTTCTCTGCATGTTTTGTGGAGTTCTGGTAAAGCTGATGTCTGGACGCAGCTCTCAGTTCCCGCAGGAAGGCAATCAGGGCACCCAGATTCAAGTTATTTGCCGCTTCATCAAAAAACCTGTGTACAAGTTACGGTAAAAGTCACTTCAGAAACAATTGTCAGCCTGCACGACATAAAGAATTTTTTTCCAAACTTGTTAAGTATGCGGGATCTGAAATGGATCACCAATGGCAGCTATCCATTCCTGTATTACAGAACTGAACGTTTGTCATAGTATTTGGGGGGTTATTTCTTATTTCTGGCTAGCCTGAGTTTTTGTTTTTGATTGTCTTTGTAATACTTAATGTTTGATTTTGTAAGCATGTAATTTTTAGTATTACGTTGTGATACTACCAACCATTTTTTGTGTTTTTATACCGTAATAAGTAAATAATAAAAAAACTGCAGTAAGCAGTGCATTGAAGTTGGTCCCAGGTTTGGAGACAATGTGGACACTGGTTTTATCCTCTTTTTGGTTAATCCTTTACTTCTTTTACTTCTTTTACTTCTTTAAAAGAAAAACTTCAAAGACTCAAGGAGTTTCTTTGACAAATTCTGAAATGCCCTGTGCTCACCTGTCCACCTCTGAAGACAGCCCACATACAACCTTTGCTGCTGTTGTTGCACTCAGCATTCCTCCTCTTGCCGACCCGACCTCAAACCCAGTATCTTTTCCTATCTCACTGTTTATGACCTCCGACACATCAAAGGTCGGAGCAACTGGTGTGGCTGAGGGGATGGGGACGTAGGAGGGCATTATGAGGTCTAAGTCATCCCCACTTGGAGTGTTTGGAGGGGCGTCTGTGACCTTGGGCAGGGGTATCGATGGCTGGTTGTTGCTGCTGAAGTGACAGTGTTCGAGCTGGGAAACATAGGCGCAGCACCTGGAAAATGTTAAGGGATTAACTCAAAATAAGCACAATCTATACGTTCACAATTAAACATTTTCAAACATTTTGAAAACCGAATGATATGTTTGAATAAAGTCTACAAAAACATATGTAGACAATACTTGAGTGAAATAAATGGCCACAGGATGACTTTTCCATACTTTGCTTAGCAATTATTATTGCAAAGGCAAATTTAATTGGTATTTTGTGCAGACGATATAAAATATCTGAACGAAAAACATCACTGTATTCCAGACTTTGATTGGAGGAGGTTTCTGCACAGTAAAGGAAGATGATAAAGTCATATTTCTGTTAGCCTCATAGCAGTCTTGAACCTCAATACTCACTTGAATATATGCTGCCAGCATTCCCCAGCGTGGCTTCCCATCTCCAGCCCCATGGACAGTATTGCGTCCAGACTCAGTACGTGTGCTGCATGAAGTCGGATTCCCTGGCTTTTTGAAGAGCGCCCTCGCAGGGACATCTTCCCACTGACAGATGATGTGTCGCCTCCTCCCCCTGAAGGCTGCTGGGGGCGAAGAGCCGGGTCTTCGCTCATGCAAGAGGTGTTTGCAATCTGCGAAAAGAGGTCTGCACAGCGGGCCTGTAGACCTACAGTAATTTGCATACAATTGTAAATGGAGCATACTGTGTGTATTGATTGATTAGCGCCCACCTAAGCTTACGCGCCAACACTCATATGGTTATGAATGCCGAGTGTGCTTTAGCCAACAGATCTTAAAAAGCTCCAGCTATATCTTTATCAGCCATTTAATACTAGGTAAACATAACGTAACATAGATTTCATGTATATGGTGGTACCCTGACCTATTTCTTTCATATCCATCGACTGTTTTGGTTTTACGCTCAACTATCCTTGGTGTTTGTATACACCTGATTAGGCCTATTGTTTGGAGGTAGAATGGTTCTATGGTGTGTATGTAACACTATGATAATACCCAGCATAAAATGTACGCACGCCATCGACTCGTGGTCTGTGTCCTTCAAGTGTGCCACCGAATCATCCAGCATTGAGTTTAGCCTTCAGTAAAAATATGTTCCTTCTGTATTAAATATGAATTATGTGTTCAAAATAAAACACCCTAAGTTGAAGAAGTTAAAGAGAACAAGTGGTCACTTTGTGCTATTTGCTGAGTTTGACGATCCCTCAGGCGGGGTGGCAATGGCAGCCAAACCATCAATAACACTACTGCAAACCTTACTAGAACAAGAGAAGAATTTCAATTTCTTACCAAGAGTGCAACTGAGAGCAGCTGCTTTCCGTAACGCCTCCAGACTGAGGCAGAGTGCGTCTCTGTCTCGTATATTCTGCTCTTTCGCTCCCTCTGTGCCCAGCATGAGTGCAATGCTGCCAATACCAGACAGGTTACGCATGGAGAGTGGGACAGCGAGGACTGCCAAGAGCTGCTTCCACAGGGTCAGCAGAATGTCCTGGGTGAATGCCATCCCTGTATTTGGTGGTAAGAAATATGTTGGTTATAAGGCCGTGTCTGAATTGGCCGCTATGGTTACGGCAACAACTAGATTGCCTCGTCATCATGCTTTGAAGTAAAGGACATCCTTAGCAACACCCTTAGCAATAGTTGTAGCCGTAGCTGTAGCTGTAGCCGCCAATTCAGATACAGTCTAAGCCTAACTGTTAGAGTGAGCAACTGACCTCTTGCACTGACATCACACATAGCAACTGCCTGCCCATGATCTGCCATGTTGGGAGGCAAAATGCAGGTAAAGATATGGTTCGCTTGTAACTGCACACATGTTGCCTAAACTAAACAAGCTTTCTGCTTGTTCTCACCCATAAACTCTTGCTTTGCTGAGATGTAGAACAAAGAGCCATTCCAACAGCTTTGTTCCATGTACTGCATTTCTTTGGAACTCCCTGCCTGGTGCATGTTTCCCTCCATCCTACAATCTAGACTGTTTTAAGAGGAATTTCATTTCCTTCCTTCAACTCCCCATACTTCCATCTGAATTGTTTTATTTTATAACCCCTTACCAAGAGTGGCTTTTAGCCTTGTTTTAGGAAAGTTGCATAACAAAATTATTAAAAAAATAGGCATCTGACTCGCAAACTGGCACAACCAAAACTTGTTCTGTGGTTGTGTGATGACCTCAGGTGAAGGAGCCATATGCGAGATAGGTTTGAATAATGTCTGGTACAATGACTTGGTTGTTTACAATTTACCACTTAAGTTTGAATTCCTCCGACTATCCACACAGTTAGGTCACATGATTCGGGGAAAGCTTTTGCGTAGTTGCGTAAGAAATGGCGAACACCCATACACAATTTTGAGCGAATGTGTATGGCACAATGGTTCCAGGGTTTGTTGATCTAGAGGTTGCTAGGCAAAAGCTTGCCACAAACCATTTCGACATAGCAACTGTCCCCATAGTCTGAGGAATTTCAAGTTTAAGCAGAAACTTGTTACTAAAAAAGCAAGTCAATGTACCAGACATTATTGAAATTGAACTTGCAAATGACTTATAGGGCTGAATTCGGCGCCAGGTCAAACTGAGTGACTGCAAAAAGAGGCCAAAGCCAACGAGGAGATAAGAAGTACCTGCTTCACTGGCTTGTGTTGTGCTCTTTGTGATAATGGAGAGTAGCTTCTGGTTATGTAATGCTGCATCATGAAGCATCTGACCTCCCAACTCCTGACTATGTAACCCATCAATATCTATGAAAATAAAAAATTAAAAATCTATATATATTAGATTTTCATAAATACCTGGAACAGTTCATCCGTTCTGATTGGTTGAGAGGAGCTCACAAGGCAATGTTTAAACGTGCAATATAACATGGTGAGGAGTGTTTAAACATGGCCTGGAGAAATTGAGTCAAAAGAGGGAGCTATCAGATGAATGATATGCCCAGAGCGTGCATATTCCATGGCCCAATTTAAGTTGCCAGGTCGCATATTTGGCTCGCACAAGTTTGAAACTTGCGTGCGATAGTTTGCAACTTAAGTAAGCAAATTCTAAACTTGCGCGAGGAGCTACTTAGCCTTCAACATGAGTTAAAAGTTCAACGCAGAGGTGAGGTGAGCAGAGGCTAAACTCTCAGATTTTATCTCAACTTTTTAAAGGTTTTTGGATGTCTTTAATGGAAAGGTATTTATTAAATGGGAAAAAAAGAGTGGTGACTTTAAAACCTTGCAGGGTCATGAACGAGCAAGAAAGGACCTTGCCTTCTGCTGGGTCTTTTAACTCAAGGCCACGACCCTTCCCATTTTAAACGGCCGTTTAAGACCTTGTCGCCTACTCTTTTATTCCCTTATTATAATAAATAGTTTATTAACCATTTAGAGACCATTCATTTCTGTATATTAAAACACAATATTTGTGTAATCCAATTCTTTAAGTAAAAATGCCTAAAAACCCCAAACATGAAACAGAAAATCTGTTTTGTTTAACTAATATATATAGTACGTCAATATGGGAAACATTGGAAAATGTCAATTCTGGACATGAATTTTACTGTCACCACATCATAAACTGAAACTTTCTAGTTTGTCTTCTCTCCATGAGGTTCTTGGCTAGTAAAGTGATTATGTTCGCTTTTCTGAGAGTCCTTGGCTTCACAACCAGAAGAAATTAAATTAAGTGAAATGAAAATGAAATGAAAAAGCAACAACACAACAACGACATATCACCTCTTTCATAACCAAGTCCATTGTAGCCACTTACCAGTGAGGAGAGATATGAGGGCCTTATTGCAGTGGAAGGACCTGGTCTTGTACCCTGCCTCCCCTAGTAGATCCCGTGAGATTAGAATCTGATACAGCTCCCCCAGCCAGGCCGAGGACAGGTAAACCAGCACTCCACTGTTATGAACACTCTCAATGAACTGATTCTGTAAAGAAAATTTAAAAAAATAATAATAAAGGTCAGCATGTTGGAAAATCATGAAGCAAAAAGCTTTGGTAACTTTCCCTATTGGCCAGACAAAACAAAGAATGGTGAACAAGGGACAGTTTGACAGCTGAGAACCTCTTATTTAATTAATGTTATAATTATAGTAGTATTACAAACAAGTTGATGAAAGATCATTTGACAGGTTTTTAAATGATATCCTTGATAGGTACAACCCAGAGCACAAACCCCTGGCTGCCACTTCCCAGGTTGTATCAGAAACTTGGATGTGATCCCTGGCTACAAGGCAGCTAACGGTTATATAGCTTCTGAATGGAACCCCAAAACAAAGATAATGACAAAACAGGAAGACCGCCAACATAGGGCTAGATAGCTCAGTTGGTAGACCACTAGCCTGTTAAACCAGAGGTCGTTGGTTCAAATCCCACTCAAGTCAATTTTTCTTTGTTCAACCCCAAACTATTTAAACTACTTAATGACTTTTTCACCTACTTTATGAGGACTCTATCTATTAGAAAATGAGTGCATCACAAAACTCCATTTGACCTTGGAGCCCCAGTTTGAGATCAAATCCTGTTCCTTCATGCTTACTTTGGTCAGAGGGAGCTGGCCAGGGCTCTCATAGTGACCGCTGCGAATCAACTTGAGATTGAGAAGGAGACCAAAGTAGACAGCTAAGTAAATGCCATCTGCATTAATGACAGGTGCCATGTTCAGCCCCAGGGGGCCTTCGTCCATGCCATGTTTTCGGAAAGAGTGTCCTAAGAAAAGAAAACAATTAAAACCATGTTATTTTATGAGAGAAATGTTCACAGGGGTGTTTGAAAGAGTGTTTAAAAATCAAAAACAAATGTTATTGGTTTCATAATTTTTGGGGAAGGGGGTATGGAAATCTGCAACAGCACCATGAAACATCTCACACAAGATGTAAAAAGCGTTGGATCTCAAAAAAATTGGTTTGATATTAGTGAAAGTTCATGTTATAAACCACAAGGGAAACTGACTGGTCGATCTCTAGATTACAGTGTCGGTGTTGCTGGAGATTTTGTCCTCCCGGAGATTCTGTTACCCAACATGTGTTCAAACTTCTTCTGATAGCGCCCTCTTTTGAATCCTCCTCCTGCAGCGCATGTTAATTTCCCATATGGGGGGACAGAATCTCTGGGGGAAAGATTTCCCTAGGATACCGGGACTCTACCAACTGAGTTATCTAAATTTGTCCTTGTTCATTCAAAGAATTTGAAAGGTACGCCATGAAAGCTGAGCCTTACCTGCAACAAAGTGTGATGCAAATTTCTGCAGTGCCTCATCCACATCAACTGTGTCAATCAACGGTATGATGGTAGGCAGTAGCGCCACCAACGCCTCAGTGAAATCCCTCGCTCCCTGTTTTTCCTTTTCAAGATTCTGTAGGGACAGACGCTCGATTTCCTCCCGCTTCTGCTCCTGCTGCTCGGCTAGAATTCGCTCCGCAGAAATCTTCTCCGGTGACATATGCGGCGTCGAGGATGATGAGGTGGACGAGGGAGCCGATGCGGAAGACTGGTCATCGGCGTTGTCCTCCTGGTCCAGGTGATACGTCATCACATGGGTGTCGCCAGTTGCTAGGTCGGCCATCTTCGACTCCACGTCTTGGATGACCTTTGCGGATTTCTTGGTTTCAGGTTCCTGGGGAGTGGATTCCATAGCCTCCTCAGGCATTGCTCCCTCGGCTGATTCTTGCTCCTCATCTTTTGAGATTTCTGCATCCTCTGCCTCACCGGCTGTAACATTCTCTTCTTTTTCATCATCTCCTAGCAACCCGTCTTTGCTCATTGGACCCTCTACATCCTTCTCCTCGCTTCTCTCAGTAATGCGGCAGCCCAAATCGGCAATATCAACTTCCTCTTCCTCTGGCTCACCGGCGGTAGCAGCTCCTCTTAATTCCTCTGCTTTCGCTTCACCATTTTCTACTTGAATCTCTGCATCTTGTCCATCTTCCACAGTTGCTTCCTCTGTCTTCTCATCTCCATCACCCTCTCCTGTTTCCTCGTCGCTCCTTTCTATTTCAACCTCCCTGGCTTCGTCAGAGCATGCAGAGGCTTCTTCTCCATCAGATGTTGATTTATCCTTTCCTCCCAAAACAACAAGTTCAGGCTTTGGCAAGTCATCGTCATCTTTCTCATATTTCTGGGCTTGTAAAACATCCAGATTATCTGCGCATGAAGAAAATGATAAAAACAGTCTTCAAAATGATGTACAGAGTTGGTGTCAGAAAAAAAAGAAAAAAAAGAAAGAAAGTTTGATGAATTAAAGGTGAAACTTAATCTTTCTGTTGTTGAATGATACTGGACTGGTACATTTATGAAAGCTATATATCTTCTACGTGATTTGGTTCTTCTCTTCGCTCCCTTTTTCAACTTGTCTTGTCTTGTCTTGATGGGTAAAGCACCAGCAACCCCCCTCAGGGGTCACACGTGCGGCGTTGGTTGTGCTCATGGAATTGCGAACCATGCCAGAGACACTGGGGCGAACCCCTTCTCTTAACGATAAGTGTATTGGTATTGATTTTATGTGCATTACACAAAACATCAGGACCTCTTACTTTAGAACTCATCAGGATATTGAGCAATGATTACGGTTTAAGTGTCTTGCTTAATGACACAAGTATCAAGTACTGGGCACAATTTCATAGAGCTGCTTAAGCAGAAAATATTGCTTACCAATTGTCTGCTAAAGCAGAAATGAGCAGGATACCAGTCACAAATTGTACATGTGACATGGTAGTCTGGCTGGTAACCTTATTCTGGTAAGCAAAATTTGGTTGTGCTTAGCTACTTTTTGTGCTTAAGCAGCTCTATGAAATTGGGCCCAGGACTCAAACCCATACTCTGCTGATCAGAAACACCAGAACTTGAGTCCTGTGCACCTGACTGCTTGGCTACGACATGCCAAAAACTATTTGTGGGTCACTACAGATCTACCCTTAAAAATATTAAAAGTGGATTTCAACACGTAATTTTTTCAAGCAATGTTTCCACCAAACATTAGTTCTAACTATAGTCGGGACGATTCCTACAGTTGGGATGGACCATTGACACAAACAGACAAGTGTCAGGATGTTACAATGCTTATTCCAAATTCATCTTACCATTTTCTTTCTGTTCTTCTTGCGCCCGACTCAGAATCAGCTCCACCTGTTTCTCATTCAGACCCTTGCCCTGACTTATCTCGTCCAGTGAGGACAAGAGCGCCCCCACACAGGCAACGCTGGACAGGCAAACAGCACTATTACGAGATTGCGTGGCACCTGCTATACCATCCATCAACCTGTGATCAAAAGAAAATTACATTGTAGAATTAGGGTATAAAAAATAACACATCTTATGCATTTCACTTATTCATGGCACGATTTTGTCATGTTACAGTGCAACAGGATATAATATTACGAAACAAAAAGCTTTTGGGACAAAATACAAACTTTTATAGTTTAATCAGCCCAAAATAAAGCACCTTTTGTATATTCTAACTCAAAATTCACAAAAATGTGACATATGACCTTGTTGCACTGATGTGACGAGATCTTGTTGGTAATACTTTTAGTGGTACCCTTGTACCGATATTTGATAAGTACTCAATGCTTTCTCGAGTCCTCCGGGAAAAACCCCCACAGGCAAACTACTTGAGTGGGATTCGACCCCGCATTCTAGACCAGTCATCTTAACCACTAGACCAACGAGCAGGCTCGGTGATGTGAGTCCAGTTTGAATCCTGTTAACAGCAGTGGGTTCAGCAAAAACTTTTAACGAATGTAAGAATTGCATCAGGATAAAGAATATCATTTTTTAGTTTTACTATACACAACGGTGAAAGAGTAAAACCCCAAATATGTTCTTTTTTCCTGATCCGATTATTTCATCTTTTAAAAATATCTTGTTGGCTTTCTTACAACTTTAACAGGTCCATATCAGTGCTTCTTGTCTTGTTCCCTGCCTTCCCTACTGCAGTCTTCTCAGGGTCTTGATCAGTCAGAGGAGGACCAGCCAGATCCAATATACGCTCAGGTGTTGAAAGCATCTGCAAAAAAATGCATGGGGGAAAACAGATTTCAGGCAACCAGCAATAATAACTTTTCCAGAAATGAACAACAAATTAATAGACCCCTTGAATATACCGTCACAAGCTCACACAGTGCCCTCACTGAGGTCAAAGAAAGACCTCCTATTGGTTGGTAGTTGTGTGCGGCACTTACACACGCGCGTGTTTCCATTGAATGACCTCAGCAATGGAAGCGTAGGCATGGGGTCTATAAAGCTATTTTAGTTCAAAGCACTTATTATTATTTCTGGTCAATCTTTTCTATAGGGTACATGCTATTTGACTTCCTGGTTGAGGAAAAGCAACTATGGTTTCATGTCTTGCTGTTACAGAAACAATTTGCTTGTGAACAATACCTGCAGTCCAGTAAATACTTCTTTATGACTTTTTTGTTTTGTAGGCTCAAAGATTCTTTTCAAAATATTTGTATTTCCGATAAACAAAAAGGTGTAAAATGAAGGTTTCTTCTGGTAGTAGAACACTTGTTAATATCGGCATTTTCCAATACAGGCAATTCTCAATACAGTGCGCCCTCTACAGTTTGCACAGGAGAGGGCCATTTTCACAGTGCAAGTTTCTAGTCATCTCGCAGCACAAGCCCCCAAGACTTGATCGTTTAAGTTCATTCGTGGTTTGCGTAGCAGCCAAGTCGTATTTGTCTGTGTTTACAGCATAAGACGGTGTTTTATGAAACGATGGTAATTTCACATTCAGATCAACCATTAAATGTCTCAAACTGCTTGAGCACCGCTGAGTTGAGCACGAGTGTGAGTTTTTGGTAGACTGCTTTTGGGGCCTCTCCGAGTTGGGGGCGCACTGTATTGAGAGTGGCCTGTACAGACCCCTTGCATATTACATCACACGCCTAAAACAGTCTCCTCACTGAGGTAAATGAAGAGCTACCATTGGCCGAGAGTCATGCGCAGTGTGTGCACATATGCACGTTTCCATTATTTGACATCAACGATGGCGGCCAATGCAAGGGGTCCATTGTCAATCCTACAAATATTCACTTACCTCTTTCAAGACTTTCAGGGCCTCATTTCTGTGCACAGGAGGAGGATAAAGTAGCATCCTGTGGAACAGCGACCCGAGAACAGGCCTCATGGACTCCAGACCTCCTACAAGACGCACCAACTCCGTGGCGATGCTGTACACGATCCTCGCAGATGAATTACCCGTGGCTGGTGCAGTCGCCGAGCCCCCAGAGCCCCGCCCTTTATCTTGAAGGCCTGAGTGACGGGCGTGGTTGGTCTCATGATTTGGGGAGGTGGCGGGCGGGGCTGGGTGATGGGAGGAGACAATGGATTTCTCATCTCGAGGGATGCCGAGAATGGCGATGAGGCTTGGACAAAGCTGTTGCCTATGAAGAAAAGTTGCAGAAAAATACAAAATTGAAGAATAAAAGAATTTTAAACAGGGACAATCGACCTGTAGTATGAAAGTGAAAGTGGTAATACATGTAGATGACCAGGGCCCTATTTCATGGGCCTGCTTACCACAGAATTCTGCGCTTATGGATCCCTGTAAGCGCATGAGTTCAATGGTAAGCAGAGCCATGAAATTAGACCCTGATGTTTTGGCCCTAGCAGAGTCTTTCTCAAAACAAAACAAAAATTAATATATGAGAAAAGTTTTTACAAACTTATTTGAAGAAGTAACTGAGAGAATCTTTGAGTGGTTATCTTACCAGATGGCCTTGACAAGTATTGGACTCTCTCTCAACTCAGGGCCAGCGTTACTCAACATCGCCAAGACAGCCTCCAGCTGAAGAGTCAGGAGTGGTTGAGTATGATTGCCATGGTGACCTTGTGAAGCTCTAGCAAACAAAAATACAGTTTGTCATGGTTGAAGCTTTGCATGGTGTGGATGAAAAGGTAACTATAAATAGTAAACTTGTGAGTACAACTATGTATAAAATCTCTTTTAGGAGAAGTGTTGGTTCTGTGAAGAACCGTTGTGGTCTCTCTCCGTTTTTTTCTCAGAGCCAACACTTCTCCCAAAAGAGTTCTTATACATTTTTGTACTCCGATCCCAAGTTTACTACTAGTTATCTTCAAAATAGAGTGGTTTGTTAAAAGTGAAAGCGGAACCTTGCATTGGAGTAACATATAAAATGTATTCTGGATCTAAAAACTGAAACAACCTTCCTTTTTATTGCCGCCTGGATCCCAATCACTTGCTCTTTGAAAACAGAAGCTCAAACCTGTTCTAATTCACCAGCCTATTTCAGACACTTCTTGTTCTACCTTAATGTTATAAATGCTGTTTTTGCAATAAATTATTTATTTTCAGTGTAACTGTTTTGTCAAACTTAGTTGTTGGAATAAGTTGTTTAGTATTGGGTTTCATATTTTATACGCTGCTGTTGTGTTTTTTTGTTTTTTGTTTTTTGTATTTTTGTATGCCGACTGTTCCTTGTCAAGGAACATGCCTCCACATTACTAACCTCATTGTATTTTCTTGATATTAATACAAATCTTGAAATAAGTCTTATTCGAGTTTAAATTTGAATTTGAAAATTATGAAACACAATCAGCTCATTATTTAAGCAGGTGGTTCTAGAGAGGTTAACTAAATGGTAAGGGTTTGATCTTCAGTGGGTTCTAAAGTCATTATGAAAACATACAATAACAAGTATTATTTGTTCAGACTCTAAACCCTGTACCTTTGTGAATCATTCAGCTTGGAGCAGAAGTACTGCAGGACTTGCACAAAAGCCTCATGTGGATCTAGAGTTGAACCAGGAACATGCAAGTTGTTGTTTACTGTACAAAAAAACAAAACAAAATCTGACATGAAATCTGTGCATTGACTAGCGAGTTCAATTGGCAGAAGACTTTGGAGATGTACACATGCAAAACATTGTTAATGACCTGACATTTCGACCCCAGCAGAGTCTTTCTCAAAGGCTAAAAAATGACAACCCAACCATTTAGACTTCGAGAAAGACTCTGCTAGGGTCGAAAGGTCAGGCCAATAACTATTTTTTGCATGTATAACATAGGTCCTTTTGGTTGGTAAGCATTTACCGAAGGCTAATTATATTTTCTCAAGATGTACAGGTGTTAAAATGCCTGTAAATGAAGTATGTACAAATGAACTTAATTTTAAACAAACACATTGGGCATTAAGTCTAGATAAGTGATGTAATTGTTTTCCCACTCTATTGTATGCGACAGCTGTACATAACAGCCAGCTAACCATGCCGTGTTTGAGCTATGGCAGTCTAAACCAGCGGTGAGAGTCACTGCCGACAAGAAAAGTTCTCAAACTCGGACCCAGGGCCCAATTTCATAGAGCTGCTTCAGCACAAAAAGTACCAAAGCACAACAAATTTGATCAGCAGAGTGTGGGTTCGAATCCCGGTCAAGGCATCAAGTGTCCTTGAGCAAGATACTTTACCATATTTGCTTTGTCCTTCGGGTGGGACGTTCAGCCAATGATTGGTAGTGCAAGTAAAAGAACCCAGAACACTTGTCGTGGAAGAGTAGGGGGTTAATAGACTTTTGCCTTAAAACTTATATAGCTGTCCCCTACCTTTGTCATTATTTTGAAGTGCATTCAATAAGCACGAACGATACAAAAATAACAATAATGAACTCAGCTAATTATATTGTTAATTTAATATTGTACCACATTGTGTATGAATGCTTAACATATGAACATGTGTAAGTCCATGTGAGTTGACAAATAAATAAAGCTTGAAAAAAACACACCCCAAACTGCGTTTCTGGTTCACATAACAAGAACCCTTGTTTAAAGGTTTCTTCAGGCTTGTGACCTACAGTGATTGAGTTCACTTATGAGGCTTCCTTGGTTTCATTACCAGAAAATATATAATATTAATAATATAGGTTAACATCACACTCCTGTTGCTATGGATTGACCAATCCGAGTCAAAGACTCAAGTTTGCTTGATAAAGATAAATCTGTAAAATCTACAGCTTGAACATTGTTCAAACATTTTGTTGCTGCACAGACCACTTTAATTGTTAAAACAAACATCTGTGACTTCTGTTTGCTTGAAAGGTTAAAAGGCATCTTTCTTTTTTGTCAAGATACACTCATGAATTTCAAAAGCTTCAAATTGTGTAAATAACATAAAACAAGTGCAAGTTTAAAAAATAAAGTCAGGTGAAAATTGAAACAACACTTACTGATAACGACAATCCAAATTAGCGTCATGCAATGCAAAGAAAATAGCATCAAATAAAAAAATTGTCACAATTATGAAAAAGTTTGAAACAAGAAGGTGGAACATTTGGTTAATTTCCAGCAAGAAGTGCTTATGAGTATATACAGGTGTACATGTAATCCACAAAACACTTCAGTCGAGTGCATGTTCTTAAAAAGAAAACAATTTCGGGGAGTGTACGGTTTCATGACTATTGACTAGTGCCCCTGATTTTGTTAATGTTCTACTTTCCCTTTAAAGGTGCCAATGAAATTAAAAAGAGTGAGACTGGTGCTTTAAAGTGTCAAGTGATTGCGAAAGGAGACACTTACCACAAGAACAACAAACAGAACACCAACATAAACAATAATGAAAACATACAAAATATAAAAAAAACAAACCCAACAAAGTCTTTTGACATATTATACAAATATTGACTACTTCAAGTGCTATGGTTAAACTACCAGTCCCGAGGTGATCCTTGGAGCGTTCGATTTCAGAGCTGCTTAAGCACTAAAATTACCCACGTACAACAAAATTATGCTTACCAGAATATGGTTACCAGCCAAAACACCATGTCCTGTGACTGGTATCCTCACTTTTGTTTGGCTTCACAGAAATTGAAAGCATAATTTTCTGCTTAAGCAGCTCTATGAAATTAGACTGTCATTTCACTGGTCCCCAAGCTTTTCCACTTTTAGGTTTCTTTCAACATTCTACATAGTAATTTGTATGAGACTTGTAACATGGAAGTAATACAATCAGTGGTTTGCATGTAGCAGCGGGAGCTCAATAAATAATAATAATAATAATAAGTTATAAAGAGTTATAAAGAGTTTAAATGAGTTATAAAGCACATTTTCTGCACTGCCAAAGAATGCTACAAAATGGTCGGAGAAAAAAAAGCTAATAGGTGAAAAGAGAACAGATGTGCTGTTAATTTAGACTCAAAAGTCTAGAGAGAGTTATTGTTGTGAATGTAATTTGGCTGAGAGTTCCAGCATCAGGAACCAGCAACTGAGAAGGACCGGTCCCCTGCCCCTTTTAAAAAATAAACTAACCAGCCAGGCTAGTTGGAGAGAATTTTTACTGGTTTTCAGGTGTTCTAACTGGCATTTCGCCAGCTGAATGCTGTTGAACAACCACAAACCACAAAGTGTAAACAGCACAAAAACCTCAACCTTTACAATTTCTGGATCACCAATCAACTCTTCATTGGAAATCAATTCAGATTCTCTGACAATTGTTCAACAGATGGTCTCATCAAACATCAACTTCTAACCCAATTTGTCGTGTTTTCTTTCCCACACTGAAAACATCAGGGACAAAAAATTGATTTGTGATTTGTATCTTCTGGCCTTAATTAGTTCCTAAATTCTTTCTAGGCCACGGGTTCAAACTTCACACGTAGTTTTTCAATAACCACAAAAATTATGTGGATTTTCTTTTCTGTGCATTAAAAAACCAAACAAACAAACAAAAATCCTCGAATGAAAGAATTGTTCGAAACAGTAACAATCACAAGCAGGTTTTGATAACTTAACGAAAAAAGAAACAAACCATACCAAATGTGTTTTTCGCTTTGATTCTGTACACGAACATACCGCAAACTTTGCGTCACAACTAAAAAGTCGGTTGCAAAAAGAGTTCAAGCGGCTTGCCAAACGTTGTCATAAGCGCTGAAATTAGTTCAGTGCAAAACTATTGTATCTCGCAGGAATATAGTCCATTCAAAAACGTCATATCTTGGTATGTGTGTACATCTGGGTTATTTTAAGGGAGAGACGATGTTTTGACATCAAACTCGCGCATGACGCGTAAAAGTGCTTTTTTAGGAGATATGCCATTTTTGCACTGACACCACGAATGTAACATTTTGTTAACATTTTGTTAACATTCCGTTACCAATAAAAAGATCGCCTCACAATCAATCAATCAAAGTTAGCTACAGCAAGATCAGTCTGTTTTTCTGACATTACCTCTGCAGCAGGGGGTTCAACTAGCTGGCAATCGGCAGGTGGTTTGCAGTTGAGTGCATTAAATTTCATTGGGTTACCAGCATAAAAGCTTGTAGATTGCTGATGTACACAAACAGTGAGTTGAAACAAATGAAAAAACAAGAAGTGATATGAGACAGACACAGGGTCTTCATGAAATCACAGCTTTGGCTGGATCTGGCTTAAGCATGGTCCACGATTTGAAAACCCTTTTATGAAAGGATTAAAGATGGCCGACACAAAGTTTAAGCCAAAATCCGAGTCAAGGCCTTGGTTTCCTTAGCACCATAACTACACATTGTACACATCACAAACCTGCACTCGTTGTCACTGCATCCTGCTGCCACATCAAGTGTTAGCAACGCAAAACAAAAAAACAAAAACTTGCAGTTAAAAGTTAGGTTTCTAAAAAGCCTAAGATCTGTCACGATGGAATTATCTACATCTATCATTACTTTTTTCTCTGTACTGCATTTAATCAAATTCTTTCTAACAGACACGATCTTGTGCAGCTGGCAATGGACCTTATGCACTGACGTCATCCAGCTGCCATCTTAGAGGTAAACCGCTGATGACGCAATGGAAACGTGTAGATTTTACGCGCAGCGCACAGGGTTGGCCAATGACCAACCTTCTTTTGAACTCTACGTGAAGGCAGCCTATTCAAATGACATCATGTGCCAAAGGTCTTTTACCTTTCTAACATTCTGCTTGTTTCCTCTAAGAATAGTAAGCTCAGACTCATTTTTAATCACACCTTTATGAAATTTGGACGAGCGCTCTAAACTTCTGAAAGTTTTTGATACAATATGTTTACAAAAGACATCTTTTGCTTTCTTCAACTCTCGAATATCTTGAAAAACTTTATCATCATCAATTTTTTCAGGTATTCATAGAGACAAAAAACTAAAAATGTTTTTGTTTTGTTTTTTTGCATTTTGCATTTGAAATCATATTTTTTTTACCGTGGGTTCTTCATCATTTTGTGAGATATCTTGTGGCATTCTGTTAGTGATGCTGAATGATCCTAGGGTCTGTTTGACGGCCAGGGTCGAGATGGCACGAACCCCTGCGTGAGGGCTCTGCTGGAAACACTCCATGCACAGCTGATTTCATGCAAACATAAACAACAAAAATGCAAACATAAATAACAAAAAAAACAACAACAATCACAAGAAGACGACACATTAAGGGTGTGTTGTTACACCATGGAAATATCTCTCCATACACTCTATCCAGCTTCAAAACTAACTTGAAAACTCACTTGTTCAGTCTAGGTTTTAAGTACTGTCTTTAACAGAGTTGATTTTTTATGCGACAGGAGTGTTTTTCAGACAGACATGGAGCACTACAAATGTCCATTATCATTGTTATTATTATTCATTATTCTGGATAGTGATGAAAGAACTCACGTTTTAGTCATCTCTTTTTGTCTTTATCACATTTTACGACAAATTTTGTCTTCCCTGTGAGACTCAGAAAGCACTGCATACACATGCAGGCCTGGAATTTCATCTTCGAGAGGGCAACGCCATTTTCATTTTGCAAAGGGCACTTCCATTGGAAAATCTTAAAGTCTATCGGAAACTTCTGAAGGGGCACCAAGGCCAAGACCAGGGGCAACAGAGGCCACATGGCCTCCGTGTAATTCCAGGTCTGCACATGTACTGTGCTTATCAAACATTAACAGGGTTGTCCTTGTGCACAAGCTAGCGTATCGCACCGATATGTGCAAATTACAGGCTGATATGGTTTTGATTGAGAAACAAACTATGCCAGCCTGCATTATGATAAAAATGTAAGGAACACATGTACACACTGCACCACAGTTAATTCTGAGCACAGTTGTGCCACCATACACAACCTGTGCAGTTGACTGGTTTCAAATTGTTGGTCAACTGGAAAATGTTACCAGGACTACGAGGGTTAGTAGCTAAGAGATAGTTTCATAGTGCAACTGTAACCCTCCTCTGTGTTTTACATCATGCAACTGTCAGATCCTAGGTTTATGCAAAGTATACACTCATCTAACAGCACAGTTTAAACGTTGATACAAGATAACTGTCAACAGCCACAGAAGTGCTTCACTTGAAAATGTCATTTCAGACAGTTGTGTTTGCAAATTATTTGGGATTGCTTCTCTACATGAAAACACATCATAAAATATGCTCAAACTAGATTGCAACTAGTCAGTTAAAAGAGGGACTGTTGTCGTGATCAAAGCAGGCCTGTGGCTGTACATGGAAATATTAACTCAAACCCAGTTACAGCAAATACGCTGGCCATCGCATCACAATTAGCGGCGTCGTTATTTGATTGCGGTTGAGAATAAGCTCAAATGCCAAAACAGGGTTAGAGTTTATAATTCCATGCACAGCCACAGACCAGCTATGATCACAATGACAGTCACCTTTTTTAAAACTAGAGCAAGTTAATTTTAGTGTGGTTGTTTCAACTGCTTTAGCTTGAACTATGGGTTAAAAAAACACATTAAGCTAGATTAATTCAAGTCAAAAACAGGGAACTGTGTTAGTCCACAAAAGGTAAATACAGCCCAACAGTTAGTTCAACCATTAACTGAATGGCAACCAACCTTTAAAAAAGCTGGAAAATTGATTCATAAATCGAAGATTTGTTTTTCATACATAATCAATCTGAATTCCATTCAAACATGTAAGCTTTCCACCTCAAAAGCAAGTAATTTTGCATAATAAATGTACTTTACCTTCTCTTGGCACCAAATTAATTATTTTCAGCCACACATTCTGGATTGGTCGGGAGGCATGAAACTTTCTTAATACTAAAAAAAATACACCTCCTCGTACACAAAACAGTGTACAGGTGAAGTGCCCACCTTTTTATGACACTAAAACGAGGCCCCCTCCATAAAGTTCTATGCCTGGATGACCATGTTCTTTTTAAAAGTTATGTCACTTTAATCTGATAAAAATGTTTTATTATATTTATTCAGTTGATTACTCTTAAAGAGTGCAAAGCAGCATGAAATGGATAAAGGTAACTAATGAATGAATGATTGTGGCAGACATTAGTTTAGTGTATCATATCTACGTCACATGATGCAACCTGAACCAATGAAGTGCAAACTGACACAGGTATTCACTACAACACAGAATATATGCTTTCATTGAGTAAGATAAGACCATAAATTCACACAAGTGAGTACCTAAACTTCAAAACGGAGTCAACATTTGTGAGTCTGATTAGTTAGTGTGCATTTATGAGTCAGTTAGTCAGGTACTGTGCAAGTTTTTCATGTATTTACCTGGAGTAATGACTTGGGCATACTCTACAGTGTCATGCAGAATTAATAAGACAAGAAAAAGACATTGCAATTGTGAAAAGCTACAGAAAGACAAGTTAATATGAACTTTGAAAACTTTCCACATGCATCGTTTTTCCCCATCTCATCCAGACAAGATTACACAGTTAAGCTATTACAAAAAATTAACACCACATCTAACCACCCAGTAGCAGTAGGCTATGACTCTAAAAAGATTTTAAGCTAAGTTTGTTTGAATATATTTTTTGTTCTGTGCTTGCTTTTTTTTCCTTTCTTTTTTTCTTCATTTCTTACAGCTTTATCTATTCAACAACAACAACAAAAACCAAACAATAATACATCAATTCCACATAAATAAAAGTTCATACTGCTATTATATAGAAATCAATGAGAAACAAAATAATAAAAAATATGTTATACAATTTATTGTGACATAATCACATGATGCGAAAAACCGAAGAAAAATAATACAAATTCAAAAAAATTACTGGACTAAGGCTTTTTTTCCAAAACCTCGGCTTAGGCCCTGTCTCTGTCTCTCTAACAAATGTTAAAGATAAACAGGCATTAGCAAAACATGCAAAATTAGGTTTAAAAAAAACTAAGGGTGAAAGTTTAATAGTTTTTCCGCCATTCATGAGTATTTATAAGAAGGTTAAGTTCTGCATGAGAATGGAAAGAGCATGTCTTTGGGGTAATTTAAGCAACACAAAGTAACAGTTATGCCATATGCTTTTTTTTGTTTTTTTGTTTTTTAATGAGCCATTTTATTGCATAAAGCTTTCTGTTACTTGGACAACATACTTTGTATGCCTGGAAGATGGTTTTGGGTTTTTTTCCTTCTTTTTTTCTTCAATTTTTATGAGCGATTGCCTAACATCACAAAGCCATGGACGGCCGCTTCAAGGTGAGGGCTAAACTTACAATGTAACTGACCCAAATCAACTGCCACCGGGGACACGTTGCCACCTACTCCTGGGTCTGAAACAGGGTTAACCCCTTCACAGTCCGTAAGGATGTAGGCATGGGTATCGTCCACTAGAAACCTGGCTGGTAGAACAGAATTCACTACCTTCCCAACTTCACACAAGTGAGTGGTTTAACTTCAAACAAGTGAGTGCCTAAACTTCCTCAAGTGAGTACATGTGGGTAGCTTAACTTCATCCAAGTGAGAACCTACGAAGCAATTATGGTCAAGTGCCTTGCTCAAGGGCACAGTGTCATGACCAGGACTCGAACCCACACTCTGCTGCTGACAGCACCAGAGCTTGAGTCCGGTGAACTAGACCACTCAGCCCCGACTTGCCAACGTCATATAGCCTTATGCCCTTTTCCCGGGCACACGGTGATGTAATCACTCGACTGTGCAAAAGTTTGGTCATGGACCATAAATGATGCGAAGCTTACAGGAATTAAAGATTGATGGAGGGGCAGGGGGTGTCAATATTGAGTAACCAGCTGCCTCCATATATGCGTGACCTCATGCCTCACTTCCTTCTTGACTCAATTTACACGTGTGTTTGTCCCACTGATACAGTATCGACAAGAAGATACATGTAACATTCTTCAAGGGGAGCACTGCTGTAGAATATCTCAAAATATTGCAGTTTGGAATTACTCCTTGTCTTTTTTAAGAGTTGTTCATGCACTAAAAAAACTAATTGTTCTCCTAATGTATTTTGCCTTAATCTGTTTAGCAGTATTTTTACCCCTTAATATTGCCAAAGACTGGAAGGACCAATGGGCGATACTTATTATTATCTATTCTCCTGGAATATGTAATTTGGTAAACTTTTAGCCGTTTTTCTGCTAGTGACTTTTGTCTTTTTATCTAGCTTTGTTTTTGTCTGGCTGTTTTGTGGCAATACTGCACTTTGCAAATTTCTTTTTGTTATTATTATTATTATTATTATTATTACAGTGTGTTGTAATTAGTGAATAGCGATTAAACAAACCCATAAATTTGCCTCTTGAAATACAACCAGTGGAACACACAGCCTGCCATTTTGTGGAGTCAATATTTGGTTGTACAAAATAGACTGTGTTCTGTCATGAAATTACACAAACAACTTTTTTTTTAAATATGCGAATCATCATATTCTGCTTTCAAAATATCTTTCCAACCATAGTAATAAATTTATTTTTAAAAAGGCTTTTTATTGCCCAAGGCACATTCCCCTTTGAGTACAAAAATGATGTGGTTTGCTGAGAAAACATGGCTTAAACTTCACAGAGATTTATGATGCAAAATGAAATGCTGATGAAACAAAACACAAACGAAAGGTGACAACATGTACATTAATACAACATGACTCCACCATGCGTGACGTGACATCAGTTAACCGTGCACCACCAAGGTATCCACCAATCGTTTGTATGTTATATGCGTTACCTGCTTCATGAGTTGCGTAGCGTTCTGGGCAAGTATACTGAGGATCTGCAGCAGCGTGATCTGACACGCCCTGTGCACGTCATGCTTACTCAAGTTGTGTGACGTTAAACAAAACTGTAGAGGCAAGTTGGCATTCAGGTTGGGGTTTAGTGGTTTCATCAATGCCTTTCAACCTCTGTGGAACCCCGGTTCGAATCCCGGACCGGAGCCTTGAATGCGAATTGGGTTTCCAGTCCCTCCCTATTGCTTGTGTTTTCCCTAGTTTGTTTTCCTCCCCTTAGGTGTACAACCCAGGCAAAACAGCAGGAAAAATTTGGGAACAACCACAAAACAAAAAAAATTTGCCCAACCAAATATGGGCAAAAAAGTAGGATAAATTGGGCACAGTAAGAAAAATAAAAAAATGGATAGTAATTGGATGTAATTGGATGCACAATCTGAGAATTCTCAGATCCTAAATTTGGGGGATAAAAACTGATATCTGTTTCCATAACCACATTACTTCCAAGTGAAATGATTCTGAAAATGCTTTTTACTATCGAAAGCTGCTGTACTTCTAACCAAGTAAGTTATTATTGCCATTAATTTTAAGAGTGATTACCAAACGCATGCCTTCCCTTTAAACAAAATCGGCGATAAAAACAAAAATTAAAATCGGCGATATTAGATTTTTAAGGGCCCTTAAAGAATGTAGTTATGGACAAACTCTGGGCAGTTGAACAGTTTATGCCAAATATATATAAAGATGTAAAAAAAAAGAAGAAGATGTGACAATGAATCATATGATATGGCACTTTGTATACAAATTGAACTGAACAGATAACCAATGCATACAAAAGTGATTCCATTTTGTTTGGTTTCTTTTCTGAGTGTGAAATATGAGATGTTCTTCAGACAATGCTGTTAAATTTTTTTACATTGAATGTGGTAATAAAGAAACTCAGTTAACAACAGGGTTAGGTTTAATCTAGTTTAGGTTTTCAGCAAAAGTGCAATCAATGAGGAAAAAATAGACGTGGGTTTAAAAAAATTACAAGGTCAAAAAGAGAAGTGGGGCTACAAATTGGGGAGGGGGCTCCACATGCAAAATATCCCTGAATAACCAATGAAAAGCAAGAAAGAATTCAGTCCTGACCTCTGACACCTTGATGACGGACAGGGCACTCACTGAGCAGGAGGCGGAGCATGTCACTGTCAGGAGAATCTATTGGTGGAGATTAATATATGAATATTCAATTAGCAAACCTCAAAATCTGGGACAAACTGTAGCACTAGAACCCTTCGCCCCTCAACACCCTCGTTCCAAACACACTTGGGGAGACCATTCTTTTTCACATGCTGGACCATCTCTTTGGAATGCTCTTCCACTGAACCTCAGACTAGTAGACACTCTCTCCACCTTCAAAGCTAACTTGAAAACTCACTTGTTCAGTCTTGGCTGTGAGTGTCATCATGGTGTCTATTATTATTATTAGTTCATCTTATCACACCATGCAAAAAAAAGATCACGTTTTCCTTTGTGCCGGTAACTCCTCGAGTCGGGCTACGTCCCATAGCCTTAGATCTCAAGGGTCTTTCTCAGGATCCTCGCTGTTCCCAAAAGCGCCGCCTTCTGTAACAGATCTACCCTCACATTTGTCCCTATTTCATCTAGATGTTTCCCCAGTGCTTTGGGAATGGCGCCAAGTGCTTCAACCACCACAGGAACTACTTTCACCTCCACCAGCCAAATCTTACAAAGTTCCCTGACCAGGTCTTGGTACTTTTGGATCTTGTCTACCTCCTTCGAAGCTACCCTTATATAACCTGGCATTATTATTGTTATTATTATAAATATTTGAAATGCCATACACACCTTCAGGATTTCCACCTGGATGTCTTCAGCAAGCTGTGGAGATGACGCAACACATTGAAGCACCTGCAGGGGTAATCTATGCTCCTCATCATCCTGGGATGGGTCGGATTTGAAGCGAGGATCTGAAATCAGTTTCTGTGAATCAATTAGATTTCATTTATTAGTTTCTCAGGTATGAATACAACATTAAAACAACAGTACAAAAGTACAAAGATAAGTAAAAGGCAAGCGATTAAACTGACAAAACAAAAACATTTATGTACAAAAATAAAAATAGGCCAGAAGTAGAAACTAAACAACTTAAATAATGATCAGGTACATTTTAAAAGCAGGACAGTGGCACACCTAAATAATTACAAGAAAGTAAAATAAACTACTATTTAGATGTTTTCCCAAATGTCACAAAACAAGCAACATTCTACAAACTCCAAAAGAAGAAATAGAAGGAGAGAAAAAAAGAAAATAATACTTGAGCAAAACACTAACACCAAAACCCCCAATCAGTCAATCAATCAATCACCAATTTGATCCAATTTATTGGTTTGTTTAATACGGAAAATCCAGGAAAATTGCTTTCCATTTGGAGACATTTAAGAGAGTTTTTTGGGGGCGGTAATAATTTTAAAAAAAGTGCATGTAATCCAATAAGTCTGATAATGCATGCATCCTTTGAACATAAAAGTAGAAAAAATACCCACAGCCTTAACGCATCTTTTTCCTGACTTGTACAACTTAAGTTTCTTAAGTTCTCTGTGCATTTTTGTAGGTCACTTTAATTTCTCCCTAATGGGATTATTAGGCCTACAAATTTTCAGAGGCAATTTCCTGCAAAACCCTGGGCTTGGTTTTGTTGTTTTTTGTATTACTTATTTCCCTTTTTTGGTTTAACGCAAGGTAAACCCCATCAGTTGTTACAGAATAAATACAAAATAAGCAATTAAAAAACAACAACAACAACAAAAGTAATTTGAGGGTTTGTATTACGGGTATGGCAGAGCTACCAACGATTGCGTCTTAGAATCAGGGAGATTTTGTGCAACAATCAGTGAGATATTTACAATTAAATTCAACATAATGAGGAAAAAGTTGCCATAATCAGGGAAATGTTCAAATGTGTTCATCCAAACATGGAAAGATTGTGTTATTTTCAGGAAACTTTCTGCAGAACCAGGGAGAATTGACAGCTCTGGTATGGGCACGACACAAGCGGGCTATGTGAATTAGGCCTGTAGCCATATAAGGGCTATTATTGTGTGATGGTGCACGTTTAAAGTAAAAGGAACAAAATATTAGAAAAACAAAAAACAAAACCAAAAAATCAATCATGAGCAGGGAATAGATAAAGCATAATTACCTGAAGCCCAGTAACAGCATGAGCAGCAAGCTTGTTGTTCTTAGACTCAAAGACTAGTCGCAACGGCAGGAGGCAGATCTCTCTCAGATCACTTGGGCCTAGAGAGGGCGTCGATTCTTTGCACTCTAACGCATCTGTAAGATTAAAACAAAAAGTCGTTTATTTCAGAAACAAGAATACTCTGTTCAGTGTCTCAAAATGAGAAGTACATATGAGAAAATATTTGACACACACACACACGCACGTGTGTAAACACCGGCAATCGTGGACCCTCCTTTGTTCAACCCTTTGTGATAGCAACCGTGGACCACAATGTTTTCCTTTGTGATAGCAACCATGGACCTATCGTCCCTTTTGTTATAGGTCCCCGGTTTGAATGTGTATACTTTAAACCACACACACACACGTCTGGAATCCCGTAAATCAAGGACTTCTTGTTCTTCTCACATTGTTCGGACTTAAGTTTTTTTTACAACGTCCCAATTGGTTTTGTACATGAAAGCGAAGCAAGGACGTCCTTGCTTCGTCAAACCCCCGGATTCCTTTTGTGAAAGTCCTCAGTTTCAACGGGTAGACAGGCTCACACACACACACACAGTGCATTTGTCAATGCCAGCGATGAAGATGGCTAAGCACTCCATTAATATTGAATACCAGCAAGAAAAATTTATAATTAATTTTACAAATTTTTATTGTGCTATTTGTATGATTGTGCTATCCCTAGTTGTTAATTATTATTTGCTTTGGAACTTTGTATCCTACGCTGCCTCCTTTTTGTTGACTCTTATCCATGGCGATAATTTTTGGGAAAATCCACAAGACAACAGGACTTGTGGCTCAACTGGACCAGAATGAAAATAAGAAAAAAACCTTCCTGACCCAATTTAACATGCATTTAAGTTAACTGTTTTTATTTGAACAAGTGCTGAGACATGTAAGAGAAGATTGATTTCATTTGTCTTCATGTATTATTAAGTAAATTAATCTTAGGCCTATGTAATTACTCAGTAGAATTGAAAGGTTATCAGACTCCAAGTAAATATTTGAACGTAATATGTTTTGTTCAAGATGTTACACAAGGCGAGGTTTTATTCATCATTAGACCACAATAATAACCTACTACATAGCAAGTCAACGATTCCTTCACACTGTGTGATAATCAAAAAACATTGATCAGCACATGATGGGAGTACCTCTTAAATTTATTCAGATTTTCTTTTTTTTAACTACAAATTAATATTCTTATTAACCTTTAAAAAATAGTTCTTTCAAAGAGTAAAAAGCTTCTTTTCAACCTCTGCTTGATGAGGATGATGACAAGGTTGATGTGCATTTATTCAAATGCCATTTTTACAATCTTTAAAGTGCATCAACGAAAGTGTGGTGTGTTTTAGTTAATTAATTTAACTTTAATTAGTTTAATTTAATACTTTAACAATTTGTGTAAATTTTGTGTGTGCAGGTACATGTACCTTTGAAGAGCCATCCAAGGTAACGGCAGCATGGTGTAACCAGACAGTTTCATTGTTCGGGGGTTGGCGGGGGAAAGCGGGACCAAAGAAATAATTCAATGTTTTCATTAATTTATTTTTTACAATATTATTATTACCTTTTTTTATAATTACTATTTATTTTTGTATATTTTATTTGTACTTGCACAAGACAATCAACTATAAATTCTCCTCTGTGTTTACGTCCTAACTTATGTAGAAGAAGAACAATTCTTACCAATGGCTTGTGAGCAAGTCTCCCTGATGGTCTTGTGCTTGCTGGCACTTGCCTCCTTAATGATGCATCCCAAGACGTCTTCCATATCGGTAAAGATCTCCACTTCGTCTTATTCAGCTGAGTATAGAAATTACCTTCACCAAGGCACAGTGTACATCTCTCTTGATTGGATCCACCAGGGAAACACTCAGAAGGTTCTGATAATAACAAAAAAGGAACTTTTGTCAGGAAATTGAACCACAAGTAAACGAAAAACCTCTGAAATTTCCAAAGTTGACTGTTGTCAGTTGTTTTAAGGGTGAAGTCTAAATGGGTACGGCAAGTGTAAAGATTTTTGTGTGATCAGTTACTGATAGATTAGCTTCATAAATAAGTAACAGCAGTTTGGCGCAGCTGTATTTAATCCAAGGGAGTTAAGGTGGTTTTGGGAATGCTTGATGAAAGTTAAAAATTACACACTTTTTATTTCATCATTAGGCCCATTTATTAATTATTGATTTTTGTACATGTTTTTAAAAAAGGGATAGGGCCTCAGGTAGACCCAGTAACTTGGGCGCTGTACTCCTTTAAAATTTGTTTTGACATCTTCGGTTGTACTGGCTAGTACATGTATGGCTGAATATGTCAACAACAAATTTTAGTACAGCGCCCCAGTTACTGGGTGAAGGCCTTAGGATACACTGGATGGATTGTAATGTTGCCTACTATTTCTACCTCCAAAATCATATGTGATGTACATGTAAGTAATGAAAGTTAAACATTACACTTTTACACTAAGTGTGAGTGCCTCCTTCATGCACTATACAAGAAGATAAAGGATATTGCCAGTACTGGCCAAGTTGTACAAAATAAATGCTAAAGCTGGCAAATCTTACACTACAGCCAAGACCCTTGTTTATGTTCGAGTAGCTGACATTGCATATTAATTACATTGCAGTGACTTTCAACTGTTTCCATAGCTCAGTGGAATGCCTCCTACTTTATCAACCGATCCGACCTGCTCTGTGATCAAATCCCTGCAGCCACCGTTTGTTTGTTTTTTCATCCCCCCAAAATAATAAGAATGCTTCTTTAATTATTACAAGTTTGGAATACATTTAAATGGGTTACAGGAAAAAAAGGAAATAAATTTTGTCCAGCAATTTTGCTCAGCAAAATGTTTGAACTGAATATGTTTTGTGCATACTGAATGCGAGGAGCAAATGAGGATTTCTTGAGTAGTAACTGAGACAGTGTAACATTTTGCCTGCAACGAAAATTGTCACTGGATTTTTAAAGTAATTTTTCTGATTTAATTCAATTGTGCTTAGTCTTCTTTTTTTAGTGGCTCCCAACAAGGATTGTTGTTTGAGGAGGAAAAGTGTGACATTCATTAAATGGTTTCAGTCCCCTCAAAACATTCACTGCGCATGTTTAGTACTGGCAGACTATCACTATCAGTAAAATTTATGAATGATTGATATGATAATCTTTGCAATATGATACTCAACCTAACATCCTATCAACTGAGCAATAACATGATGGCGTGTCTGATGATGTCAATACGAAACTAAACATCTGTATTAACGTGGTTTATTTACGACTGCTTTAATTTCAAACAAAAACTCGCCAATGGGAGCCTTCGACGATAGCAGAACAATATTTTATCGCCAAATATCTGTCAAACGTGATAAAAACGGATATATTACCTCAAAATGCAGGGCATAATGCCAACTAACGAAACAGATGGTCGGTTTCCAGCGCAATGGCCCGATGGAGACGCTTGAGGGCGCTCGACTTTGTTATGGTCGAGGGTGGGTTGTTGTTCATTTTTCGAATTCCCGAGAACAATATTGTCGGGGTGGTGCATTGTCAGATTACAAAGCACCACGTGGGTGAATTAGACCGTCGCATATGCTGTATTACGTAACCTGTTAAAGTCTGTTAACCTTCTTGGCTGTGAAGACTGCAGTTGACTGCAAAGCCTGTAATGTTTTCTTATTAAAAAAAACAATAAAAAATGTGTATGCTTTAAAAAGTTTAAATTTCATTCTCAAAGCAACCTTAAAGAGGTGTAGTGTATTTGTGTTTGTTTTCAAATTGCATAACTAACAAACATAGTTGCAGGGGAAAAACAAAAACAATAGTTAGCACTTCCTCAAACACGCATCTTTTTTCCAGTTTCTATCCCTCTCCACTTTTGTAAACACAAATACGATTTTAAACAATTCTGGGAGATTTCTTTTGAAAGGCCTATTCAGTGAGTCTCTTTAATTGCTGGGCAACTAAAATGTGAATTCAGACATTCACAAAACATTAACAACTTGTCTCAAGACTTAGTCAGTACTGGTACCGTGTGTTTTTTGGTTCTTTTTAATCAGTCTGGCTCAACCATGCATTGTTTCAAATTTGTTTGTGATGTAGGCCTAGGCCTACAGTGTTAAACTTAAACATTTATTTCCCAAGTTTGCCAATTATCATTCATATGTGATTCTGTTCGTGATTGGTTTCCCATTTTCAGATTAGAAGTTAATATGTTTTCAAGTCACAGTTGTCACATTGGTTCACTTTTAGTTAATCCTGGGCCCGATTTCACCAGAGAGAAAGGACCTACTCTTTATGATTTCACAAAGCACTAAGATTCATCTTCCGGATGGATTGTCAATATTTATTATGATTTTTATTGTGACATCGCACTTTGCTTAGCAATAAAGATTGCTTTGCAGTTAAGATCGTTCTTAGCTCTTTGTGGAATCTGCACCCCCCCACCCCCCGGACACCTTGGCGGAATGAATTTGTCTCGTGGTCTTGTCTCATTGACTGTTTCAACAAAGCAGCCTCAAAACATTGAATAAACCTCTTGCGCACCACGACACAAGCCCCAAAACAGCGCCCTCACTGAGGTCAACGAACACCTATCTTTGGCCGAGTGCCAGCTCGTACACCTGTGCGCATTTCCATTGCTTGACCTCACCGATGGCGGTCAACAATGGCCTCTATAGTTCCAAGCCCTGCTTGTAAAAGGGGGCACATAACAAAACACTGAAAAAAAACCAAACAGAGCAGTTGTAAATGGAAACTTTTAATCATATATTTCCAATAATTTATTGACAAAATGTTACTCAGACTTTGTCCCAAACAAGGATGTTCTTCTACATAATGGAGTTGCAGCATTGTATAGAATTAATCAAACCAAAAGAAAAAAAAAACGAGGGGGAAAAAGACAAATAAAATATCATATACAAATAAATTATAGTTAAGACCAAAAGATTTCATTTCTATCATCAAAAAATTATAAAAGCAATTTTATATCTATATAAAGGCATTGAACAATAATGAGAAATTAAAAGGGTGGTTCTAATAAGGTGAATTAATTCATAAAAAGCAACAATTTTTCAGTGATTTTTCCTTTCAGTCTAAAAACTCAAAATCCAGATAATTTCCAAACTGATTAAAGAATTGGCGCAAAATTCATGTCAACGGCACAAAGAAAGCAGCTGAAATTTGAACCCCTTTTTATGTTATACTACTGTAACTAAACACTACATAGCAGGGTTTGCCCTTCACTTTCTAACTGACAAGCCAGCAGAACCAGTTAATAGCTTGCCGTTTCTGTAATCTGCCAGCTTTTTCACTAGTCCGTTATTCATACTAAATAAGGACGCTTTTCAACACTGAACTCGGCAGCAGGACCACTTGGAGAGGATTCTGACTGGTCCTCAGGTATTTTTAACTAGCATTTGGCCAACAGACCACTGTTAAGAGAGAACGCTGCTTAGTAACTCTGTCTGCTTATAGAAATAAACTTTGCAGTGGCAATCAATCACAGCAAATAACAATAAAACGGTAACCTGGTTTTAGTAAGCACATTTTTGAGTGCTTAGTTGCTGTAAGTAGCTCTGAGAAAAAAAGCCACAGATTTTTCTCATGTGAACATCTCAGTCGCAAGTTTGCCAGCATAAGAATACTAGGAGCCCTAATATTTCAACTTGACTTGAAACACTATGTAGACTTGCACACGTCCACACAGTGTTTTTGTTTTTACAGTGTTGAAGAATATGATTTTTTTTTTAAGTGTACAGAACAAAGGAATGTACACAGAGTTTATGCAAAACAAGAACTGGGTGTTTTCCTGAAAATGTGCCCACCTTGTTACTTTGAATTTTTCACTGCTGAGTGGTATGGTGCGTTTCTCAAAAAGCAGAGAATAAAAATTTAAAATTTGTATTCTTCAAATGATGAACCATAATTTTAACATAAAACTTGATTCGTGCACAACACAAACACATATTTTTGACGAAAAAAATATAAAAATGTACATGAAAATATTGACATGTCAACATTTTCCTTCTCTTCATGTCTGGGAGAAGTGTTGCTGCCCCTCACTTATTATTAAACACAAATCTTTCAGCTCCAATTTATGACTATGACCTTACTCTAAAAGGGTAAAAAAAGGGTAAAGTCTATTAGCTTTCTTTTTAAGAGCTGCTTAAGCAAAACTGAAAGTGCTAACTAAAACTTGGTGTGGAACCAGCCAAAAACAGTCTAAATACATGATGTTTTGGCAGGTACCCTGTTTCTGTTGAACTCTTTTTCCCCCAGTGCCCTAAAAAAAAATTGTGTGTGCTTAGCAACTCAGATGAAAGTGTCACACGGCTAAGAAATCTAAAATGGAATCATCGTTTTTGTTGTTTTCCCCCCTCCATCAACTTGTCCTGCACTGCACAGGTCCGTCCGATCCCTCGTCGTCGGAGCCGTCTGACATCCCTGTGATGTGGTAGCCCATGTTCATCAACATGACCTCCAGGGGGTCAGCGTTCATGCGACGCTGGTTGGCCGTGGCTGCTGTGTCCGGTTCGCGGATGCATCGCTCTTCAGCTTTGCCATCCTGGAGGACCACAAAACAAAATAAATAAATACCAGATGAAACATTAAAAAGTATTACACAGGATCGGTAGAGCTGACAAAAAAAGTCGCAGACAGTGCTCATGTTTTGTGTGATCAACCATGTACATGAAATAACAAACCTGTAAGAATTTGTGCTTTAATAGTCCGTTGTGTGAGTCCGAAGAAAATAGTGCACTTTTTTTCAACTTGGTATTATTATTAATATCACACTCTAGAGAAATATCTGCTCTTTCTCAGTCATATTTCCCAGAGTTAAACTGCAGTCTGACGACAGGCCGTTTGACAACAGCTTGAGATCTTCTGCATTAATAAGAGCGTTTCCTACCTGAGGTTTGGGTCCCCATAACCTGACTACAGGGTCGATACCGCTGGTTGCCAGAAGACAGGAGCTGGGATGAGGCTGTAGACAGTTCACAATGGACTCGTCTCCCCGCAGGACTCTTACGATGTTGGTCGTCTTCCGCTCCCAGACAAAGAACGAGCCATCGTCTGACCCGGCTACTATAAACTGCCCATTGCTGTGAAGATAAAGGAAAAGAGCACGTTGACTACAAAATTTCAAATTTTCCCGTTGATTTTCATCCCTTAACTGTAACGATTATATATAATGTATGGGAATAGGTACAGGACAAAACTCAAACAGGTATTATTACTATATCTCATACATGTTCATGAGCTAAATTCTGACTGGTCCATTGACCATCACATGCCAAACGCTTTGTTGTTGTTGCTGATTACCAAGCGCACACGCCAGTATTCACGCACTGGGCAAATACGCATGCGTAGTAAACTGTCGCATCTGTAGCAGTCTACCACGCATGCGCTTCACAAAGCAATTGCTGAACTGTCGCTCGCACAGTGTAGTCAATTACACACGCGCACACGTGAAGACTACATTTTCCTAAGCTCAATGATGGCGCACTTAAAACGAGAAGTATGAGGTACAGTCAAACAAATATATTTTTTTTTCTTTTTCGGGTGGACAGTCGATATTAGAAGTTGACAGACTAGTTCCTGAAGCCAAGCCGAGGGAACTAGTTTGTTAACTCCCAATACTACGTGCTAAAAAAGCCTGTATATCCCAAAACTATGGTATATTTTTACACTAATATTTACTTGCGTTTATCTTGTTTGACAACAAATAACTGCCCAAAATGAATAAGTTATAGTTATGATAATATGGACTATGCTGATGTAGTTAACAAAATAACTCGATTAGGGAGTATAAAATGCCTCAGTTATGACACTCCCACTTCATTAAGAATTTGTCAAGACGGACTTTTGTGTTTACCTTCCGAAGAAGTTGGCTTCTTTAATGTCTGTGGTGGTATTGCAATGTCCACAGAACCTTTCTGCGTAGTCAAACGCCTGGCCCCTGAGCAGCTTCTCCTCATCTGACACGTGATCTTGATGACTCCATCGCCTTCTCGGGGATGTCTCCACTTTCTCTTTGTCACTAGTACTACTATCTTCTGTAAGGATGAAGAGCACAAACGTCCCACTTTGAGGTCAACATTTTGTACCTTGCCATTTTAAAAATCGTACAATTTTGTTTTTCGGAAAAAATTGAATTAGTTATGAATGCAAGCTGCTTACCAACCAAAATGACCTAAGGTGTAAATGCAAAATAGAAAACCCACTATGCCAATGACCTCAGGTTTCAACACTACTAGAGTCTTCTCAAGGCCGAGTGAAAACATTACTTTTTTTCACAGATGTCCCCAGTAAAGGTCTGTACAATTACCTTTTCTCCATCTTCCTGCCAGTGCTTTCATATTTTGGGTCTCCACCCACCTTCAGCTCCTTCCCCCCACCTACTTTGTTTCCCGTCTCCTTTTTCATTGCTCATCTTGCTTTTTTCAGACTGCATTCTGCTTCTCTCTTTCCACCCGACTAGATTTGTTCCACTAGTTTACTGTCCCATGCCTGATAGTGATCCAAGTCTCTGTCTTTTGTAAACAAATGTAACCCCAGGCACTATGAACTTCTCCCGTGTTTTCTCTGACACTTAATTCCAAACAAGGTGAATTAACGGCGGGTAGAAAAACCTTGTGCCGGACGGCACTTATCCGCTGGTTGTCCTGGAGTCATTTTGACAAGGTCCCCTTATCAGGTGAATTGGGTCAACAGACCCCTTGCATTGGCCCCCAATGCCGAGGCCAAACGTAGGAAGCGTGCATGCGAGTCTGCACCGCGCACAACTCTTAGCCAATGATAGGTCTTCTTCTGACCTCAATGAGGGCGCTATTTGGGCTTGTGACGCCATATGCAAGGGGGGTCTATACAGTGATTCATCATAGTTGGGATTTGGCGGGGGAATTAAAAAGATCTTACCACTATCACACATGGAGAACACAGCGGCCGTGATATCCCGATCCAGCGCTTCGCAGTCCCGATGCCTGCCGTGGTCCGGGAACTTGAACTTGTACTGTTTGAGGCAATCCTGCGCCTCCCGCGCCCACGTCAGCTCCAGGAGGCACTGGGCGAGGCGGAAGTGGGCCTTCTGGTGTGAGGGGTCCAGGGACAAGGCACTGTGACAGTCTCGTAATGCTGCATAAAGGTCACCATCCCTGTGTCCAAAAAAATACTTTCATTTTGAGATTATTGTCCTCTGTTTGAGTTTGAAAGCCTGTAAGCCAACACTGGTAATTGTATCTAGTATTTCATTAGTGACTGGTACCCACACTTTGTGTGACCAATCATCTACACAAAATAACAAACCTGTGAGCATAAACACTCAATCGGTCATCAGTGTCACAAGAAAACAGTGAAAATCCTCTTATATAATTTCAATTTTTCAAACATCAGTTTTGGACTGGCAAGATTAAAAACCAATCGTTTGACTGATTTCTTAAAAAAACTACAGCATGTCAAGCAAATATGTTTCAAGGGAAGTTTTTTCACCATGACTAAGGAACGCAAGTGCCTGACGTGCACGTGTTAGTACTCCAGCATGGGGAGTGACAAAATAGTGACGACATCTGAGAAGGGTCATGATGTAAGTATTATCAGTTTGCAGTAACACCGTAGATATAAATCTACCTTGGTGTGTAGATTTTGTTCTTTGAGAGCTTGTCTTGCTACTTATTCTACTGCCGCTGAGTAGATTTCAGAATTTGGGAGACTACTTAGTTCTGAAAAGAACTGTCCCACTTATTAAGTACAACCTGGGGATGTAGGAAATTGGCCGGGACTACTATTTTCGCTTAGTGGATCGAGGGGACTTCTTGTTATTAACTTCACTGCCGCAGAGTGAGTTCTAAATTGGTCTCAACATTTGGACCTAGCCTGCTCTACTAGTCATCGTAAGGAGACAAACGCTGATGGAGCTTACCATTTCCGTCTCATGAATGCCGCAGCCCTGTTGCCATACAGTATGGTGCTGTTTGGAGCTATGCTGAGTGCCTGGTTGAATAACCTTATTGCTGATGTGTAATCTTTGAGCTCACAGAAGAATCGGTTGCCTTCCTGTTTGAGGGCCACTGCTCTGGGGGGAAGTTCCCTACTGTTAATAAATAATAACAATATATTGAACATTTCTAGTGCGCCATGTCTGTCAATGATGACACTCCTGGCGCAAAAAAACAAAAACTCTGCTAATACACAAGATAACCAAAAGTTTGAAGGCTATATTTTCCGAAATAGATATGTTTTGAGATGTGCTTTGAATTGGGAACAAGTATCTGCTTTTCTGAGTTGAAGTGGGACGCTGTTCCAAAGAGATGGCCCGGCCTGTGAAAAACAGCGATTACCCCAGGAGTGCCAGCAACGTGGAACGTTCAGGAGCAAGTTGTTTGAGGAGCGAAGCTGTCTGGGAGGTTTGTACACATGAAGTAAGTCGTTGATGTATTCAGGTGATGTGTCATTCAGGGAGTGGAAGATGATAAGGAGAACCTTAAAGATGATGCGGTCTCGAACAGGAAGCCAGTGTAATGCTTTTGTAGGGTGGGGGTGATATGGGATGAGCGAGTTTGACGCGAGTGACAAGTCTAGCAGCTGAGTTCTGGAGGCGGTTGAAGTCGATTTATCTGATACTGAGGGAGGTTGATCAATATGGCATTGTTGCAGAAATCGAGCCGTGAGGAGATTAATGAGTGGACCATCAGCTCGGTTGCCTCTAAGGGCAAGAACTTACGGATATGAGACAGGTTTCTGAGCTGATACCCACCAGTCTTTGAAATGCCGGATACTTCAAGAAATCGGACAAAAAATTAGTTCAAGAAATGGTGGCTTGGCTACGGCTATGGCTGGATTGCCGCATCATTGTGTGCCAAAATATACAATGTCCTTAGCAACACCCTTAGCAACAGCCCTAGCTGTAGCCACCAAATTGGATATGGCCTAAAATCTAAGCCAAAAATATCTTGGCCTAGAGTGGCCCAATGTTTGTATCTGAAAGGAAAAAGGCATGCACTGGTCTTACAAACTCATTGGTTTCACTGTGCTCATACTTAGTACCTTATGGAGACCAAGGACAAAACTAAAAAAGGGAAAATAACATATTTCCATAGGGGAATTCTTAAAGACCGGGGTGCTCCACAAGGAAACTTGTGTACAAAATCTATGGGGAAATGTTCAGCACAGGGACAAAGGAAAGAACAAAAGATATCTCCACAGGGATGCATATTTTGAGAATGTGTGGCTACACAAATACATGCAATAATGCAAAAGTTCTCAATAATGCAAAAGTTCTCAACAATGCATCCCTGTGGAGCATTCTTTCCTTTGCTTTCACTTTCGGTACCTCATGGAGACCAAGGACAAAACAAAAAAGGGGGAAAAAAAAGGTCTCCACATGGAAATTCTAAAGACCGGGGTGCTCCACAAGGAAACTTGTGTACAAAATCTACGGGGAAAATGTAAAGTGCAGGGACACACATACCAGTCTGATACTACAGGCGGGAGTGTGGGCATACGCATGGGTCCTTGTGGGGTCCAAAACACAACGGAATACTGGATCCCACAAGGGTATTCTTTGTTCAACTTGGACCCCACAGGGGAATTCTTCAGAAAAGAGAATAATAGAACAACAATAGCAGGACCCCCACAAGCCACCATCCTTAAACAATAGGTCCACGGTTGCTATCACAAAGGAAAACATTGTGGTCCAAGGTTGCTATCACAAAGGATTGAACAAAGGAGGGTCCACTATTGCCAGTGTTTACACACATGCCTGTTTGTGTACACAAACACAATATTATTGCATGCAAAATGAAGTGCCTAACAGATGATGTCCAGTATTATTACCATCAAATTGGTCAGGCAAGGTATTCAGCCTAAAGCTCAATAAAATTTGGGATTCCTTTAATAAAACAAAAAAAACACAGGTACCTTCTGGCAATGCTTGTGTGAACTGAGCCCTCTTGGAGTTTGAAGCTGCTAGCATGAGATAGATGCTTGGTCACTCCGTTTGTTGAGCCTATTGATGTGCCGTTAGCTGACAGGGCCTCGGCAACTTGACTTGGAACTTCTGACAGGAAGATTACACAAATATTCCCCCTCAATGTATTGATTCATCATGTTATCTTATTTATTGATTGTTATTTGTTTATACTCCCCAGGGAGCTGAGAAGGATTAAAGGAACTTTATTGGCCCAATGACAAGGGCATTAATGTAAAGCCAATTGATTTGTTATTGCGCTATATAAGAACCAGTTACTATTATTATATTATTACTATAACTTCTCATTATCACTCCAAGAATAAATGGGTACATGTGAGGGTAGAGATTGATGTGAACAATTACCAATCTGTGGGCCTGTTAAGAGGGTGGTGCTGCATACTCCTAAGGAGTTGAGATGTTTCAAGAATGCTTGAGGCCTCATACACAGGAGGAGTGATAGCTTGGATACTTCTAATAGTGTATGAATATTCATAAAGGGACAGTTTATCGATTCTGATTGGTGGAGAAGAGATCACATGGCTGTGTTTAACCATGCAATATAAAAACGGTGAGGAGTGTTTAAGCATCGCCTGAGAAAATTGTGTCAAAAGAGGGCGCTATCAGTAGACTGTGAGGAGGGCTAAAAGCCTTGAGAGCCCCTCTTAAATTACACTCCCTAGGTGTTTTGTCCTCACCCTTGCAGACGCCATTACTGTGCTCCGGCAGTCGGTAGTCACCGACGGAGAACGCTTTGGGCTTCTTGAGGTTGTGGAGGTCAAACAGATAAACCTGCTCTCCGCCAAGGTTCACCAGGAGCTCTTGCCCCGTTGGACTGAAGGTAAGGTAGGTGGAGACCAAGGAGCGGTATTTACGCTTCCGGTTGTTATCCTTGAGGGGCAGATGACCTGGGGATGGAGGGGCGAGGGTTGGGAAGAAAATGTATCAAATTTTGTCATGGTTATTTAAAAACAAATTTACTCTGGCAAACCAATTTTGTACTTTGAGCGTGGTTAAAAAAGAAAAGAAAAAGTATTTGCAAACTGCTTACCAACCTATGGTATAAATGCCAAAGAAATAGTAAGAGACTTGATGTTTCAACCCTAGCAGAGTCTGTCTCTAAACATGGCTTCCCTTATTCCCTCTGTTCCCTCCTATGTAAGCTCCGAAATCTTCCCCTCTGTCAAACATTATAAACGTACCTGCCACAAAGTATTGCACACATTTGGTGGGTAGAGGGCCGCTTTCATCAGGCTCTGGGGCCGGGGTTCTCCAGGAGGCTCCCTGCCTCTCCTCCCTGGAGAAATGTACAGCGTGAGGAGATAACATCCGTGCATCGTAGATACGCACGTATGGATCACTAGCACCAACTACACACACACACACGGGAATAACATTAAGTTTGAAGTCAAGCCACTTCTCAATAAAATAATCTACCAAACCTCACTTAACCCGTAGCATGCAGTTACCTGTAATGTGTTTAATGCAATTTTAACCAGTTCACTTCTGAGGAAACATTAACGCACAAACATTTTACACAACACGCAGCGACAGTTTTATAATCTGGCATTTGAGATTTTGTGCGTGTTTGGCAGTAGTCAATGTCAACAGGCCATGTGTGGTGAGGCACTGTAGTGGATTGCGCAAACACAGGCAACTGTTTCACAGAGTCCCTGTGGTTTTGGTCGGTGGCCCCAGTGAAAAAGCAATCAATGAACGGGTTAACTCTTTGTTTAAGTTATGGAAACATTAAATGCAGTCGTAACTTAAGAACTTTGAAAGCCGACATTCCAAATACATTTTGGTAACAACTTGAACTTTCACAAAGGTCATTTAAAGGTCAAGTGGTGTGTTGTAGCCAATACGAAAACATTATAAATAGGGCCGACTTAATCGGACCTGCCGATACACATATTTAACAAGGATGAGATTCGATGAATGTGAACATTTCTGAAAAAATGGCTTGGGGCCTGGGTCATTCCCTTATTCTAGACCTAGAATCTCCAACATCTTACAATTCAGGAGGTTTGCAGTCTTGGTCAGTGCATCACCAGAAATACAAAACTAACAGGTTTGGACACAATATGGACTGTTCCTTTCTCCCCTTTGCTTCGGTGATTGCTTTATTTCTTCCAAGAAAACTTGAAGGCTCAAGGAGATTTTGGGAAAATCCTGAAATCAGGAAAAATTCTGAGAAATCACATGCCTGATTTACTCAGCTCGGGACAATGCTTACACAATTTGGTAATGTAAACAATGCCTGCTCTCAATTTACATAAGAAGCAGCACATTTCCTTTTAAAGAAAAGTAATTATTCAGCTCCGACTGCTGGATTTAATGCTTGGTCTTGAAATGTACAAGATGAAGGGTTAGTTTCTTACCTGCCAGTAGTTCTGGCCTATGGGGGTTTATGGCAAGGCACTTGCATTCTGCATGTTTCCCAATGTAGCAATTCAAATTGATCACAACATTGTCACAGCTCTCACTGCACGTATGCGGCTCTCGGAGGTCAAATTGCCTGCAGAAAAGAAATATACACGTAGTTCACGTCAGATTATGTGTGTATTCGCAAAAATATTTCTGGACTCTCTGCCTACAGCGGAGAGTTCATTGTAACTGTAACAACTCCAGGGAGCTCTAAATGTTTTGCTGCCAGCCTATCTATCTGGACTTTCCATTGTGTAGCGTACACAGGCATGCACCAATGAGGCTACACTTCGCTTCACCCGAACAAAGTGGGACACAAGGTACTGGCAATCATGCTTTGTAATATAACTTTTCCTGTGTTTTTGTGTGTTATTCCTAATCCAGACCTTTGTCCCGTTTTAGTACAAATACACATTATTATTATTATTATACTGCATAAAAGTGACATGGCCTTAAGGGGTTTGCATGTCATTGGTAAGATTGAAAATATATAAAAATGCTCAGAGATTTACACAGAACTTACATGGTATCAAGATGGTCATGGTGGAAAATTTAAATATTTTTGCTTCAAATAATACAGTTTTTTTAATTGCACATCGCCTGTGCGCCTTGACACAACTGGTTGGCAAAATAAGGAAGCGCTGCGCCTTTTTGCATGGAGCTGATGGTGGCATGACAGATGCGCATTTCTACATCTGCCTAGGGTGCGCATGCGTGAATGTAATTAGCATATTTCATGGGAAAGGCTAATTAGCTTTGATCTCATGAGCTCTGATGTCACTAGTCAGAAAACGGTAAAACGGTGAAAACATACAATGGGGGTTTCATTATTTTCTTGTGTCTCTGATGACTGATTGAGCTTAAACTTTCACAGGTTGAAAAAGTAACTACAAATAGTAAACTTGCGGGTACAACCATGTGTAAAAACTCTTTTGGGAGGAGTGTTGGCTCTGAAAAGAGCCGGTGTGGTCTCGACATTTCAAACTGTATACTCTGCTCGTCTCCAGGAAAACATTTCGCCTCAAGACAAGCAGCGTATACAGTTCGAAATGTCGAAACCACACCGGCTCTTTTCAGAGCCAACACTCCGTCCAAAAGAGATTTTACATACGGTTGTACCCGCACGTTTACTAATTATAGTTACTTCTCAATTTCCACACCATTAAAAGCTTCAACATCACTTTCACAGGTTTGTAATTTCATGTATATGTTGGGTCAGACAAAGTGTGGAAGGGGTCGATTTCACAAAACCCATCCTAACTTAGGACTAGTCCTAGGCAATGCTAGGAGATAGGACTAGTCCTAAGTTAAGACCAGTTACTGGTCCTAACTTCAGATAAGACTAGTCTTATCTCTTTGTGAAATCGACCCCTGGTCTTTGATATTAACAGTTATTGATAATCATGAATGTTTTAATACCTGACTGTTCCGTCCTCCCCAGCGCTCCAGAACATGTAGGGAACATTGGGAGCAACGGCCAGCCTCTTAACCCTGCCAGCGTGGCAGCTGAAGGCATGAGTGGTTTCCTGATTGGCTAGACTGTGGACCCTCACCTTGCAGTCTGCTGCTCCAGTCACCAAGGTGGCGTCATTTGCATTAGGTAAAAACTGAAACAACGCACGAATACACACGGAACATTAAAAAAAAAAAGAATTTCTGAAACTGTCATGTTGTGTAATGCCCCAAATTGAGACTGTTTAAATTGATACAAAGAGGAATTACTAACAGTAATAATAAGTGATGGGATCAAGCTAAACGAGTCATTTGTCAGAAATAACAGTATGGAGAAAACAGGCCAACAGGGGTGAAATTTTCTCGATTTTTAATTTTTTTTAAATTTAAATGCAAAAAATAAAAAATATCTTATTTTCTATTGGCAACTTCCTTTCTGATAAATAACATCAAAAAGGGGTTAAAATAAGCATTGAAAGAAAATGTGCCAATTTTCAATTAACAACTCGACTTTAAACCCCTTTTTCTCAGTTTTATCCTCTCGCATCTCCTGGTGTTTCTACTTTCACAACTTCTGAACCAAAGGTGATATCATCACGGGGTTTTAACAGTTTTACAGCTTAGGTATTGTTCTTTTCAAATGTATTAAAAAATTGATCATGATCATGTTTCAGAACCATATGGTCCAGTAAGGTCATGCAGTAATATCTCTCTCTGATTTGTGTTGGTTCTGAAAAAAACCTGTTAGTTTAACCACTCTACACGTTTTTTTGTCGACATTGTTGTGTCAGTGCAAAAACGCCAGAACTCCTATAATAGCACCATTATGCGTTACGCGCGGGTTCGTTTAAAAAACGTTGTATCTTGGTTTAAATAGCCCAGATGGACACAAAAAACAAGTAAGCGCTGAGCTACAACGTTTTAGCACAGACCATTTTCCAGCGAGATACAATGTTTTAGCAACTCTAAGATACAGCGTTTTTGCACTGACGTGACAAAATGATTGGCTTCAGGAGACACAGCGTTCTCCCTTAACAGTTGTCCGCTGACCAAACGCTAGTTAGAACACCTCACGACCAGTCAAAATCCTCTCCAAGTGGTCCGGCTGGCTAGTTCAGTGTTAAAAAAGCATCCGTTTCATTTGAATTTATGGACTAGTGAAAAAGGTGATGGACTAGTGAAATGGCAAGCTAACTGGTCCTGTCGGCCAGTCACTTAAAGAGTTAAGGGCAAACCCTGGGGAAGCAGGGCACCAATGTCATGGATTTGCTTCCTACAAAATTCTGCTGTTATGGCCCAATAACTCAAACGGTTTACAGGGCGCTGTAACATGTGTAAGCACAGAATTCTGTGGTAAGCAGAGCCAAGAAATTCGGCCCTGGACTCTGATGTGACGGGCAGTAATAGTACTGTAGATGAGGTTCGTTCCTTGATGCGCAAAGGCCCGAAAGCTAGAACAGGTTCCTTAAAATTAGATCTAAAAAAAACCAAAAAAACTGAAAATACCTTAACAGAAAATATGTTGCCATGGTGACCAGTTCTGAGAGTGCAGAGCTTTCTCTTCCTGTGAGGGTCCCATACAATTGCATTCAGGTCATCAGAGCCACTGCCTAGCAACCTAAAGGAAGAAGCAAAAGTCGATAAATATGACCACCCTACAAAGGATTCCAACTGTCTCTGGCCACCAGGGCCCAATTTCATAGAGCTGCTTCAGTAGAATATATTGCTGAACAGTTTTCTGCTGAGCAAAATGTGCAGGATACCAACCAGAAAAGGTATACATGTTACATGATATTTTGGCTGATAATCTTAATCTAGCAAGCATAATGCTGCTGTGCTTAGCAAATTTGTGTGCTTAGTCCACAATTAACCCTCCTACTGACTCACCAATCAATACCATCTGTTTTTGTTTTGATTGATAGATAAACTGTGCCTGCCTGCACTTACGATATCATGTGATGACATCAACATACATTACAGTTAACCCTCTTTCTGTCTGACCATTCAAAATCATCCACCTTGGTTCAGATTGATAAATAAACTATGACAGCCTGTAACATGATGTGGTGAATGCATACTACAAAGTCCACAATTAACCCTCCTACTGTCTGACCATTGATCACCATCCACTGTGGTTTTGATCGATAGATAAACTGTGCCAGCCTGCAGTAAGTTGATATCATGTGGTGAATACATCCACACAGTACACACATGTACAGTCGACTCTCGTTAATACGAGCTCGGAAGATACGAGACGCCGGTTAATACGAGGTATTTCACCGGTCCCGAACTGTCCCATGCGTGTTTCTATGTCTTAAAAAACGGAAGATACGAGCACGGTCGTAACGAGAACACGGATATTACGAGGTATTTTTGCGGCCCCGTGATGACAAAATGTATTGTTTTTCATACTTTTATAGCGAGATCTTAAAAATATTGTTGCGTAAAATAAAAGCTTACCGTTCAGTCAGCCAAATTTCTGAAATTAATGCGTTTTGCCAAACTATTTTTCGGATCGGACCGGCTACGCGGTTCCGTCCGATCCGAAAATCAAAACATTACGCTGGTAACTTATGCTTGAATTACTACTTCGCCTACACGTCTAGCGGCTACCAGCGAAAACAACGTTCAGCATAGGCGCTACGCAGTATCGAATCTGTCACATCATGGTCACATGAACGGCAAGTTTGACATGACTTTGCTATGATTTTTATTTTCAGTTATACAAAATATTAAATTTCTATGATCATAGTCAACAAAATTGCATTTATCATTGATATTTTTGTGTACATGATGCTCGTAAGAACTGTACTAGGAAGCCTACCGCTCCGTTCTAGCCTAGACACGTGTGTAGTGCATGCACTTTCACGACGTGTGTATACAGTACATTTACATGTACGTGTAAATAGTGCGCTGCGTTTAAGACGAGGTTCGGATAATACGAGGAAAACGGGCCAGTCCGGCGGACCTCGTATTAACGAGAGTCGACTGTACACAGTTCTGTGCACAGTTGTGTCACCAGTACACAACCAATGCACGATTTCAAATGGTTGGTCAACTTGCTCGAAGAGGGCTACTGAAAAAAAAAATCCAGGGGATATGAATACACTTTGTACAAACTTACTGGCCACTGTGGTTCCATTCAAGGCAGTTCACACACCCATTGTGGCCCTGAAAAATCAAACAGACAAGGTTATAACTATAAGGTATATTTGCCAACATGATGCAGTAACTGGGGGAGGGGTAAGCAATGAGTTAAAGTGGACAAGATTAGACATCCAACAAGGCGGTTTCTAAACAGTTTTAATCTTTACTTCTTAAATGCCTTTGAAAAAGCTTATGGGTAAGAAATTAGACTGCGATTTACAAATGTGCCACCTTAATGTTTCAAGACAAGTGTTGCTAATCTCCACATATCTTTTGTGCAAATGAATCCTACAAAGACCTACATGCACCACTTAGTCTGGCAAACAAGAAACCACAGCAAAGATTACACTTATTATCTCCTTGCATTCACTCCTAAAGCCCCTTTCACACGAGAGCAATTTAGCAAGGGTCCCTTGCTAAATTGTAGCATGGTTGTAAAATTTTACAAAATGTACCTCGTGTGAAAGGACAAGTTTTGTACTGTCCAGGATCCCTTGTAAAATATTGCTACATTTTGCAACATCCGGACCTACAACAAAATCTTCTGCATAGCGCACAATGGTTGTTAGTTTTTTGGCTTGGCCGTGTGAAAGCTTGCCAAAATCAGTCATGCACTGTGACAACAAATAAACAATCAGCGATCGTAAAATTCGTAGCAAGGGACCACGGTAATTTTGTTGTCGTGTGAAAAGGGCTTTAAGTGTCCTCTGGAAGCGTTGAGGTTTAGCAAGGTTGAAGCAATGGATTAACATAAATGGCAAGCACTGGATTAACCAATGCAATAACTCTACACACAGTTTACAAGTCCTTCACATAATAGTGTAGGGACAGCGGCATAACCCTTGCCTCCATGACCCCGTTTACACTAGATCCAGAAAGGTGGATCAGACCCGGGTCTGATCCGGCAATGTGGATTAACGGCTAGTGTAAACGCAAAAAAGCCGGATCAGACCCGGTTCAAGATCCGGCAATTTTAATCCACCTTTCGAGGAGGGTTGAATCCGGCAATTGGTGGATCAGATCCGGCAAAGTGGATTCCAAATACAAGTGTAAACGCAAAGGTGGATCAGACACCGCAATTCGATGTGGTCATTTCCGGTTTCGCTACGAATGGCGCGCTTTTTGCTTTTGCTTTGGTGGGACATCCGTCGCTGTTTATATTTGTGTGTGTGCTGTGTGCACATGGACTGTGCGTGTGTGAAACGTTTTGTTGTTTTCAGCGTCCTTATACATACATCGTTACGTTCGGAGCTTGCCTTGTTGCTGTATTTTTTAAATTCCCATCTACCAAATATTTCTACCTGCATGGTCGTTGTTATCCGTATCATTTGCTGTACTGTATTTTCTGCATTCTACCTTCGCCTTGATAATGATTATTTCTAGAAGTGGCGCGCTGTAATCGTGACCTTTGAGCTCTTTGCGAGGAGCGGTGACGTCATGACCAATATACATCCGGTTCAAAAGTGGGATCGGAGCCGGATCAAGCGCTGGTGTAAACGCGACACAGGATCTTGATCTGCGGTCGTTAAAAAAATGCCGGATCTCAATCCACCTTTCTGGATCTAGTGTAAACGCGGTGCATCTCCCACCCCCCCCCCCCCCCAAACCAAAACAAAAGAGATCGAAGAAAAGATAACCTATAGGACTTGTTTGTTTTTGTAATTAAAACGTCTGGTTTTTTTTGCAAGCTGTTCCACCTACAGTAGACTGTTTGCGAAATGCATGAATGTATGTTTCAGTCACATACATCAACGAATACAATGAACAATAAATGTAGCCCTATGTCTTGCATCACTTGCAAATGGTTTCTCCTGCTAAAGTATGATGCACTCCCGAACTATTTCTTTGCCCCTACCTGTCCCCCTCCTTCCTGAATGAAAATCTCTAGTTACATGCCACAGTGTAGTAAAGGCCTTTCTCAACCTTTGAATTGAATAGCCAGTTTGTTTTTTACACCTGGTAAAACCATAATCATGGCAAAAAAGATCTCGCTCGTGAATGACAAAGAAATAAGTAAAAAGCAACTTTAAACTAGTAGTAGCACATTAACAATACCATGTTTGCAAAAGAGACACATAGCATGGACTTCCTGAAGGCACAGTTTATACACAGCTCAATGGAAGAACACATGAAATCTGAAATCTTATAGAGATTACACTGCCTGATTTTATCAACTTTTGATGTGAAGAAAGAGGGCACATCTAAAAACTTGTTCAGCTGTTATTTAAAATTCTTGAATTATGCAAAAGTTATGACACAAAATGAAAAAGTTCTCTTATGGCCAGTGCAGTATCTGGCATGCCAGAAAATGCCCTGCAATGTAAAATGTCAACTCTTTTTGTTACATGGTCTCTATTTCCTGTGGATAAAGTTGGCCTACATGTACCATTCACAGATTTCCTATCCATGCTTACTTTTCCTTGTCAAGAATAACAAAAGTTCCACCTTTATTTGATCTTTGTTCACTTAGATCGACCCCTACATGTACCTCTAATTCATGCAGCAGGCCTAGTCGGTTTATCAAGCTCTCATCGACGTGATGCTGTCGCTGGAAACGAATCCGGAACTTATCCTGAAGGGATAATAAATTGCAAATATTAGAAGACTTAATAAAGGCAAAGTAAACCTTTGGTTTTTGCAACCGTTCGATTGTTGTTTTAATCCTACATAAATGTCTATGTATACAATAAAACTAACCGGTGAAAATTTTATTTCAAAAGGTTGTAGCTTTGTTAAGATATCTGGAACGAATATGTCCACGCAGGAACTATAATCCCTAATAGAAATACACAACCTGAGAAATGTTTTTGACAGTATTAATGCTCTTTAGATTCAAATTTCAGGGCATAACAACCGATATCTTTATATTACCACATTACTTCGAAGTGAAATGTTTCGCAAAATGCTCTATTCTATCAAAAGCTTCTTAACCCAATAAGTTTCATTGCCATTAACTTTAAGGGCGATTACCAAACGTATACCTTCCCTTTATTGAAGCACACAGAAAAAGAGCAATTTTCCCTATTAATTGAGGCTTACTATGTTGGCCTGTTGTGGCCGAGCAGCTTAGTGCATCAAACTCAATTTCTGGTGACTAAGCCATCAGAATATGGGTTTGATTCCTGGTCATGACACTTAGAGACAATAACTATAATTGCTTCTCTTCACCCAGGGGTAAATGGGTACCTGTGAGGGCAGAGATGGTTCTTGTGATTGATTTAGCTTGGTGTGCAACAAATCTGGCAGTACAGGCTGTATACTCCCAAGGAAGATGAGATGATTCAAGCATGGAGGTAAAAATATTTCTACCTCCATGGTTCAAGGAATGAAATTAATGGCCCAGTGACCAGCTAGGGGTAATGATGTTAGAGAGCCATGAGTGTAACTAAGTACCTTATGGTATAGTGTTAAAGTTTTGTGTATTTTAGATTGTTTTTGAGTTATTTAACCTTTCACCAATGTCATGAATGTGTGAGAAGCATTGCATACTCAACCCTCACAGAGTCCTGAAAACAAAAAAATCACCAACTACTTGGGTGGGATTTGAACCAACGACCAGTACTGCCCACAACCCCCACATTCAAGAGCAAATGTCTTAACAACTAGACCATTCATCATATGAGAAATTCATCATATGAGAAATTTAATTTGCAGTTGCTTTTTAACATATAACCCCTTTTGAGACTAAGTTGCAAATAGTTTACGTAAAATAATTTACCTCCAAAACTAGCAAAATACTAAGTCAGTTGGTTTTTGTTTTTGATTAAGGTGGGGCCTCCAATAAAACAAAAAAGTGGAAAAATATGACTGTTAATTTCACTGAGGATCTATACTACAAATTATAACTTCATTGATTTTGATTCAGGCCTGGAGTTTCATCTTTGAGAGGGCAAGGCCATTTTTATTTCGCATGAGGCACTCCCATTGGAAAATCTTATGTTCAACATTTGACAGGGCACCAAGGCCAAGACTAGGGGCAACAGGGGCCGTGTCCTCCATGAAATTCCAGGCCTGGTGGATTTTGTCTATGAAAATATCTTCACTACAAATCTTGTGTTTCACTAACTTGAATCTGGCGATTAAAAAGATGGTGGACGGTGTTATTCTCTCTCTGCTCCATCTCAAAGCATAATTACTACCTCATAAAGTACCGATACTGTTGAATAAAAATAACAAGTAATACAGGTCAACCACAAAGGAAACTTACTGCATAAGTTTTATTGCAAAAAATAGTTAGTGGCCAAACGTTTCGACCCTAGCAGAGTCTTTCTCGTAGGCTTAATGACAAGACTACAAACATAAACAGGATACGGTTGTAACTAAAGCAGTCAAGTGAAAGTTGATGATAGAGATGAAAGCACACAGAGAAAGCAGGGGATGAACAAGGAGGAGGGTAACAAAAAGGTGGGGGGTTGGGGGAAGGGGCTGGTTTTAAAAAGCAACTTTGGGTAGAACAAAGACAAATTGACAGGAGCGAGACTTGAGGTCGGCAATCTCCGGATTAATGTGATCCCTCTGCTGCCACTTCCTAGTTTGTATCGTAAACTTGGGTGTGATCCCTGGCTATACCAATTACAGGTATCAAAAATAGTGATCAAAACTAGGGAGACTGGCAACATAGGGCTAGATAGCTCAGTTGGTGGAGTGTTAATATGGAGGTCACAGGTTTCAGTCATGCTCTACTCAATTTATCTTTGTTCAACCCAAAATTGAATACACTTACAGTACACATTATGATTATTATCAGAATAAAGATTTTCAGGGTAGGATATTCTTAACCCTTGATCCTTCCAATTGAAGGAATGTGACCAAGAGCTACGATTATTTACAAAAGCTTTTATTTAGGAACTGAATCCTCAGCACTAGAGAAGTAGATCAAAGAGCACAATTTCTAAATCTAGTTTCTGCTTCTATGGGTTCTTCCACATTTGTAATCCTTTTTTAAACATGACAATATAAAAGAAAGTTGTAGCTACCAAGATATGTATTTCCACTCCATTTTAATGATTGATAAATAAATGATAGGAACTTGAAGTTACCATTCCCTCCAAAGTTCTGCCGACCACAAAAAAGTATAGTATGGATGGGTTAATGGACCAACAACGCTTCTTTAACATCATTATCACAGACAAACTTCTGGAAAAACTTCTAGAAGTTCTGGGAAATGGCCATTTCCATTTCATTTGCTGATTGATGGCTATGCTTGGCACAATATCTTGTTGGGTTTGTTGGTTTACTGATTACTCATGGATGGAGATATTGTTTTAAGTGGATGTTATTCTTCACATGTACCAACACTCAACAGAAATTTGTAATGTGGTAATTGATTTAAACAGTTAGACCTATGTGGTTATTGCAAAGTTGATGGTTGAAGTGATCCAGAACTGGCTAATGGAATGATCCGGAACTGGTCAAACCACCATGGAGCTCAAACTAGGCATTTCAGTGACGTCACGAATTCGTTCCGACAATTCGCGGTGCAAAGCACTCGATATTTATCAAAAATAATTATTTAAAAAACCTGATCACCGACATATAATTTGTAACGCTGATATTTTTACTGAATACCTTATCTCAAATCTGTGAAAGTTTCAATCCATTACAAGCAGAATTAACGAAGTTACAGTGTGAGAAAGAGCGAAAATATTAGCGAAATTGGGGGTTTCTAAGGGTGCGTGCGTCGGGGGGAGTTTTTGCCGAGCGCCGCTCCATGTCACCCACCATTAACTCGGCAGGCGCACGGGTTGCGAAGGTCGTACCATTGTGAAAAATGAGGGTATGATAGGGGGGTTAACGACCTGTATTTTGAGGGGTCGAACAGAAAAATCGGCCGGGAATTACAAAAGTTACACACAAAAAAGGATTTCAGCGGCATTTTAGATCATATTAACCTCTTTATTTCCGCCCGTTTGGGCTTTAATTTTCAAAAGTCATAATTATACTTCAGTTTTATCTTTTATTTACGGTTATTTTTTTGAGAACAAATCATGCTTCCACCCCTTTTAAAATGGTGTGTTCCAAGCGGGCCGATCAAATTTTAACATCCGGGAGCTTTTCACCAATCCCTGGTCAAAGTCCCTGTGTCATTGTGCGCTTACAGGATACACGTTGAGTTGGGGAGCTGACTATATTTACCGATCACGCAAAATGTGCGTTTGCCTGAATGAAATTTTGTTTGAAATAAGTGACATGATGCACCAAAAGCCGCAAAATCAAGAGGTAAAAGGAAGGTTTCTTAGCTTTTCTTCCAATACCTTTCAGTTTATTTTAAGATTTGTTAATGTTATCCAAAATGGGTTAGCAAATATCTTTTTGAGATTATAGTTAATTTGTCATTTGTCGGACCAAATCGAAAAAAATTGTCAAACCTTTTTCTATTTTGTTTCCTCGGTCATGTGTCGGTGTTTTGTCTATTTTTTAAATTCCCTATTTCGTATCCTGCCACGTCTTTTTCCATGTTTTCAGTCGTTTATGAAATAAAAATAGTATCTAATTTACTAAATGAAATATTCCCTTTTCCTTTTTGTAGTGAAAAAGTGGTGGCATGGTTGGTACTGAAAGTTTTCCAATTGTTTTCACAACTTGTAAAAAAAAATTGTATTGACATATTGTTTATTTGAATTAAATGTTGAGTTTCCATGGCAACACTCAAAATTCAGTCAAGGAACACATCTGGATTTGAATGCATTTGTGCATCATAGGTCATTGTGAAAATTTGGTAGAGATCGGATAAAATATAGCGATGATATCAACATATAAAAATACTATGAAAAAAATTAATACTACAAAATGGTGCCGTGTCCTTCCATATACCCTATGGAATGTCAGACAACTCGACCGGTGGACAACTCGACGGGTCGGACAACTCGACAGGTCAGACAACTCGACGGGTCGGACAACTCGACGGGTAGTCCGTTCAAGCGTCAGACAGCTCGACTTTTGATCAGACAACTCGACGGGTGGATGGTAAATCCGCATGACGTCTGGCAGAGTGGGGCTGTTCAGCACGGGGGACGATCATGTACCGACTGGGCACGTACGGGCGTCCACGGGCTGGGAGTGGGCTCGCAGACTCGCAGGGGCCCGGGGGGACACGCAAAGACGGCGGGGTTGTCCGGAGATTTACGTGAGGCGCCAGCTGACTGCGAACGGGGCCGGGCGTACACACAACCTCTTATGACACTGGCGAGCAATTTGGCAAAGCATGCGACTTGAATAATATGTTTTGTGCGATTCCAATCGATTGGCAGACTATTTAATTTAATATTGTATTATTAATTAAAACTTATTTATCTTTATATAACCCTGTATTGTAGTTTTGTGCCAGTGAAAATGTGTAATAAAATAAATCTTCGGAACATTAATTCATAAAACTGTCAGGGCGTGCTGATGACAAAGTCATTCTTTTCCGTTTAATATTTCCAAGAAGTGTAAAATGTGTTGGCATATGTAGTATTATACAAAGGTAACTTTATATTTATTGTGAATTCACTGCCGTCGAGTTGTCTGACCCGTCGAGTTGTCTGACCCGTCGAGTTGTCTAGGCGATCCGTCGAGCTGTCTCACTGTCGAGTTGTCTGACCCGTCGAGTTGTCTGACCCGTCGAGTTGTCTGACCCGTCGAGTTGTCCGACCCGTCGAGTTGTCCACCGGTCGAGTTGTCTGAACTCCACCCTATGGCAATGGTCGTTCGAAAAAAGCTAATTTTTTTAATTAAAAAATATATATATCTCAAGAAAGGAAAGTCCGATTTTCTTCAAACAAAGTTTAAAATACTCCATACATAGATACCTTTCCAATGGTACTCATTTTGATGCAGTGGGGAGCATACATTTTTTTCACATGAAACCCCTACTCAAACCAAGCAAACGACTGTACCAGTACACCGCAGCAAGCACTACACCATCGTTTCCATTTTTACAGCTCGAGAAAAGTTCTTGAACTGTTGAACAATTAAAAATCCTACAAAACTAAAGACAACACACAGATAAATCGAGCTAAATTCATGATAAGAATCGTTTACTTTCAAAGCTATAGACGAAGAAGAAACAAATTACGTTACCGTTCACCCATACATCAAATTTTCTCTTGAGTTTTTGCCTCAGAAGCTGTTCCAGCTTTACACAGAACTTGCACTTGGCCTCAGAATGGTAGAGACGACATGTTATGATGTGGTTATTCCCAGGGTGCTGTGCTGATGGATGGTCTAGTCGTTGTAATAATCTTGAGAGGGATCAAATGTAAACACGGGGACGAAGTTGTAAGTTTTAAAGGGACTATGGCGATACCCGTGAATGCGCTGATGCGTTGTGCATGGGTGGGCAAGATTTAAGTTGCTCTTTTTCAACCTCAGCACCCTCCCACCTCCTGCAGGAGATACCTGAATCTTGATTGTGCTGCAAGATTGTTTTTCTGTTCGCCATCATCTATGGCGAACAATGGGCAAACTGAGACTGAAAGAATTATGAGTTTTTGACCTAACTTTGTAAAAATTGTAAAAACTGATGTGTAGTGATATTAACATGGTAATAAAAACCAACATTATTTATGTAAAGCAAGGAAAACACAACCATTTAGAAATTACTACTATAGAGCGAGGCGATGGTGGTGGGGATGGTGACTTATATATGTGTGTATATATTGAGCAAACATCATGGAAGAATCTTTCTGCTTTGACCCTTTCTCTATGCTTTGACTTAGCGATGCATACTGCCTAGAGTGCGTACCAGCATTTCTTATTTCGGCATGGTCATAAAAGACAGCAGAGATCAGATATATAGCCAGGTATTTTGCGGGTTTGTTTATTTATTAATTTATTCAATTACTATTTTGAAAACCATCTTCATCTATGAGTTGAGAAAGGTTGGGAATAAAATAAAACCAAATCTCATTATGAACGAATCAAAGTTTTAAACTTGATCTAGGCTATAGTTCACTAGCCAGTTGCCAAATAAATTCAAATGAACTAGTTTTGAGCACAAAAATATTAACAGTTCGGGTTAAACATTAATTCTGTGGTTATAAAACTTCACCTTTAATAATATACCACAGTTGGTAAGTTTTGAGCTATTGGTGGCGCACTTCAATTAACCGGATCGTGGAAACAACACGATCAAAATTCCAAATGGCTGCAATGAATCGCCTTATAAATGTTCCCAAATCTCTTTGGGTAAGTATCTATTTCTAATGTTACAGTGAATGAAAAACGAGATGAGATGTTAAAAGAGATGGTGTGCAGTAGATCGCCCATAAACGATTTGATCTACATTTTTGCTTAGTTCGGCTTGCTCTATATGTTCGAGTTCATAGAGTACTGAACCCCCCCCCACACTAACATTTTGTTTGGACATTTAATATTATCTTAAACTTAGCCCTGGTTGGACTACTAACTCCATTTCACTGATGACGTCCTACTAGAGCTAGATATTACATGATTGATACCTGGTGTACATTGTATGCCAGGTAATGTCCAAATGTTAAAAAAGCGTTATTCAATATTACAATATTGGTCTGGATTCAGTAACTCGGATCGGAGTATTCATCATTATTTGAGTTTGACCTTTGCTGGTGTTGTGTAATTTATTCTTATTATTTGTTGAAAGCTGATTTGGAGAAAAACTAACATTACTATTAATCATCTTATTAAAATAAAATTGGCCTAGAACATGTAGAACCATTTACTTTCGATCTCAGTCATAGACCAAAAATAGTAATACAAAGTTCAAATGAAGGAAAACAACGCTCATACATGTAAATTTGCAAGAACAAGATGTAATTTAGTAGATTAAACAGCTAATAAATCTGTGTGACACTTTCATTAAGTTTTAACAGTCAGTGGAACTCTCTGATGCTGGCATAGTGGGAAAAACTGTCAAAAAGCAACAACGTGCTCAAATTAATGTTCAACTGTAACTGTTTATAATGATTATCTTTTTGTCATAAGCTTCCACGGGGCAAATCCTTAAGGAGAACTCTAGCCACTGCATCCGGACTAAACGTAAGTAGAAGAGAAACTACAACTTACTCCCAATAAGAAACACAACATCTACTCCTAGAACTATGAGGTTCGTTCCGCTATCGATAGTCGGAGTACACAACACCATGATGAGCTGCAATCCATCACATTCACAGTAGCATTTTTAATCAATTAATTCTGGTTGTGAAGCCAAGGACTCTCAGAAAAGCGAACTTAATCACTGTACTAGCCTAGTACCCCATTGAGAGAAGACAATGAAGGAAGTTTCAGTTTTAGACGTGAGAGGAAAACCCTAGAGAATTATTTAAGGGAAAACACAAGCAGGCAGGGACTGAAAACCCAATCCACATAGCGGCCCCCCCCCCCCCAGTTGGATTTGAACTGGGGTCTCAGAGGTGGAAGGCAACGCAAGATACCACTACGCCAACCTGACTGCCCATTTTAATAATAAGAAATGTAGCAAAATATACCTTTCATTTGCTTAAAATAAGGGACTTTACTTCGTCGGACAAAATCATTTATCCAACACTTTCAGAAGATTTTCTGGAACCGACTTCTTTGTTTGTATGACTTCACCACTGATATTGTTTATATTTTTGGCTTTTCACCCAGGATGTGAGTGAGTATAATGTAGTGCCCTTTTCACTGGAAGCTACTGCTCCCTTTGGCTGCCGATAGACCCCTTGCATTGGCTGCCATGATTGAGGTCAAACAATGATAGGTCTTCTTTTGGCCTCAGTGAGGGCGCTGTTTGTGCTTTTGACGTCATATGCAAGGGGTCTTTACAATGATATTTAACCAAAAATACCAACAACAACAACATGATATATTTTTGAGAAGAGGATCAAAACAGTTACAATCTTTTGACACAAATTACAGCCAAGATTTGCCCTGGGTTCAAGGGGGCTTGACAGTCACTGATGATGTCGATTGCTTCTTCAGGATGTTGTGATTGTGAGTGCAGTAAGGACCCCCGTTGGATCGTTTCGGGGCATCTTGGCTAGCGTCCCAGCGACCAGACTTGGTGCCATAGCCATCCAAGGTGCCATCCAGAAAGCAGGTACAGTATTTGAAAACAAAATGTCATACTATGAGGTTTAACTGCTCTTGTTTTTTGTCTTGGCCTTGCTTGCCTAGGGCCCAATAATTTCATAAAGGTGCTTTAAGCACCAAAAGTATATAAGCACAACAAAATGATGCTTACCAGAACAGACTGGTCTCCTGCTCATTTTTGCTAAGGAAAAGGTACATATGCAAGCACGGTGCTTATATTAGTGTTAAGGGCTTAATCCAACGTAATACTGTCTCAGCCCTTGCAGGCTCCCATTTATACATCTGGGTTAAGAGAAGCAATTTGTGGTTAAGTGTCTTGCTGAAGGTCACAAGCGTCATGACTGGGAATTGAACCAACAATCTGATGACTAGGCCATTGGAACTTTTATCTGATGCCACGGAATGAAGGATTTCATCAACATAGACTTTTAACAACAGCTTGAAAATCAGAAACTGGGTAATAGAGTTGAACCACCAATCAAAGTGAATCAAACTCAACTCTTCAACCACTTTTAATCAAGGACACAAACACTGAGATAAGCGTAGTATTTTTAGTCAGTGATTTGTTTTCTTCTTACAGGAATCCCTAATGAAGAAGTCAAGGAGGTGTACATGGGGAATGTGATCCAAGCAGGAGAAGGACAAGCACCAACGAGACAGGCTGCCCTTGGAGCTGGTACGAACAATACTGCCCTCTACTGACCAGTGTTTCTGAGAAAACCTCGGGAAAGTTTTACTAAGTTACTAAACAGACAGTGCTGTCTCAACCATAGAGTTATATAAGCAATAGAGAGCATGCAACACCATGTGACTAGACCCAGCAAGAAGAACATAAAATGCCACTGTGTTTGATACGCTTCAAGTGCAATTTTTTATCAAAATCTGAGTCACTTTTCAAACTATGATCTACACTGTTTTGTACAGAGAATTTTTAGTGCATTCCTGAATTTTGATGATGTTTAATCAAACTGAATTCAAGGAGGGGTACCGGTATAAGTTCATACGGTATAGACAGTAAGAAATTCATACCCAAAAAGAGAAAACTGCCAAATTAAATTGAAGTTGGTATTTATATTTATTTGTTGTACCTATTGAATGGTTTCAGGTCTTCCTCTCAGCACACCTTGTACCACCATCAACAAAGTATGTGCCTCAGGAATGAAATCAGTCATGATGGCAGCTCAGAGTCTCATGTGTGGGCACCAGGTAAAGATCTCGCTTAGCGGAATCAGGTCACCAGCCAAAAATGAGATATAATGGATACTGTTTGTAATGGGTTCCCCGTCTAGTTACTGCTTAGTGGATAACTGTATGTTACGAAAAAATCTCAACTTTGCAGCTCTGTGAATTTTGGGTGTAGGGCTTTATTGATTGAAACTTTATATTGACTGCAGATATTGACCAGGTTCCTGCTCATGTCTATTGACCAGATCAGTGCATTCCCTCCTCTCTCTTCCAATCTTCAGCTTGTGATGCATGTCAGTTATGGAACTCTGTAGTCTCAATAAACAGTAATAAACTGACTGGGTAAATTCCAAATAATTCTGAGTGGAACAATTTTTTTTTACTAGATCGGGTCTTGAACCTGGGGTATCTGATTTAACATGCCAGTGCTCTACCAACTGAGCTATCTAGCCCTAATGTTGGCGGTCTCCCTATTTTGTCAATATCTTTGTTCTGGGATGCCAGTCAGAAGCCATGTAACCTGTAACTGCTGTATAGCGAGGGATCACACCCAAGATTACGATACAACCTAGATTAAACATTGGCTTCTGACTGGCACATTTCGACCGTGCTTGTATTTTGACCAGAATCTTTAATCTTTGTCCAGGATGTGATGGTTGCTGGTGGTATGGAAAGTATGTCCAACGTTCCGTTCCTCATGGCAAGAGCCGAACCCGCCTATGGAGGTCACCGCCTTGAGGTCAGTCAAAATGTCAAAAGGTCACATGAATATTCATCAGGACCCATGAAGTGGTCTACATGATTTTTAATGCTCCATTGCAAAACAAATTCACATAAAGGAATCTTTGAGCTAAATATTGTTTGATAAGTGTAAAGTTTTGCAAGTTTGTTGAATGACCACTGCATGCGAGATGGTTGTTTGTGTTTTTAAAATTTTGGTTAGGGGTGTACACAATCACGTTCTAAGTTAATTGTGCACAATTCAGTTGTGTTTGACCCATGGGTTTGTGAGTTTCTAGAGTAAATCAGAAATACTTTAATAGTTTTTTTTTCTTTTGTTTGTTTGACTAGGATGCAATTGTTAAGGATGGATTAAGTGATGTGTACAACAAGATCCACATGGGAAACTGTGGGGAAGACACGGCCAAGAAGCTGGACATCTCCCGGGCCCAGCAAGATGAATTTGCTCTGGGGTCGTACAAGAAAAGCCAAGCAGCTGGAGCTGTAAGTTCAAAAATTTCTGAAGTTCTCTGCTTTTCTCTTTCTTTGGGCAGCATTCATCTCTAACAAATGTCTGCATGTATCTTTCTCTTGACATGTTTAGGCTGGTGTCTTCCAAAAGGAAATCATCCCCGTCAATGTACCACAAAGGAGAGGTGAGAGGTTTTCTAACTTGAATATTGCGTTTTAAAATAAAAATATTGGTGGGAAACACCATCTCAAAAGCGCAAGTGTAATACGTTGGCAATGTAAGGAACTAGACCCAATTTTAACTATGCATAAACTTGCCCCGCCCCCTTACCATAATAATAATATATAGATAATTTGCTCACATGTCAGTTAATGGCCATGCTCCTACATATATTCAAAGTCTAATTTCTCCACAAGTTCCAAAGCATTTCTTCAATTTACGGTCATCATACAACTCACAATATCAACTTGCAAATGGCCCTATACCCACACTCGCTATGGTCAATGAGCTTTCACCATCACTATGGAACAATCTCCCTCTCAGTATCCATCAAGCTACCTCTACTGACTCATTCAAATCTCTGTTAAAGACTCATCTCTTTGTAATTTAAGGTTAATGCGCTTGGAAATGCCTGTATTAAGCGCTATAGAAATAGTATTATTATTATTACTATTATTATTAGTGAACGCATCTACCCATAAGGTACTCAAGGTGCTCGAACAAACAGAAGCATTATAAACAAAGTTTTGAAGTTCTTTAATTATGAGACCGATATATTTAGCACCTAAGGGTTTATAAGGTGCTGTGACATAGCGACAAGGTACCATGCGACATGGCAACACTGAAATTAGCATTCACTTGTGCCTGAGCAAAGCATTGCGCCAGAAAAATATTTGAATCAAACCGGTTTGGTCATTTTCAGGTCATTTGTAACGATGAAATTTGAGAAAGAAATTTAGAATTTTGTTTCTGCCTGAAGTGTTGGTTCACTACAGAACCAATACTATTTCAAGCACCAATAATTTCAATAGCTCTTGAATCGATGCAAATTTCAGAGAGAACAGTTCTTTGAAAACTGTCGGGGGTTGCCCACCCTAGTACAAGACGAAACTTGATTTGGCAGTTGATGATTATGTGACAAATCACTTCTTTCTGAGCAGGGAAGCCGGACGTTGTGGTCGCAGAGGACGAGGAGTATCACAGGGTCAACTTTGACAAGATCACATCGCTCAAGACTGTCTTTGAAAAAGATGGTAAGCGGGTCAAAAGAACGAGTCTTGAGACTTTAGGAGGGACAGAAAGAATATCTAGAAAACTGTTGTACATCATTGATAATGACCAAAACAATTAAAGAGCGTCAATTAAACGTAGGGTCATACTTTGGTAATGACACTGAAAAAAAATTGAGTAATTTTTATCTGAAAGTCTACTTGTTATAAAGATGGTATTGGTGGTAAGCATCTGGCAAAATTATTTTGACTGAAGTGACCACAACTTTCCTGTTTTCGTACTTAAGGTACAATAACAGCAGGGAATGCAAGCACATTAAATGACGGAGCAGCAGCTCTGGTGCTGATGACATCACAGGCTGCCGACAGACTTGGCGTCAAACCACTCGCAAGAATTCTCGGTAAGAAAACCTCTCTGGAGAATGTTAGTAAAGAGAGACATAAAGCACACCAAGTGCCACAAAACGGTCTCATAGTGCTACGTACAACATCAAAACTAACTGAATATAGTTTCAATACAACTAATACTCACAAAATTGTGAAGAAATGACCACGTACATTCATTAATTTGTTATTTCTGCAGGATTTGCAGATGCTGCCGTAGCTCCCATTGAGTTTCCTATTGCACCTGCATATGCCATGCCAAAGGTAACAAAAGAACATTATTTCTTGCTGAAAAGCAAGATACAACCCAAAGTTTTTTAATTGTTTATATCTTTCTAATTTTTATCTACTTTCCGTGTTTATTGCCTGTCCGAACTTTTTAGAAATATTTTTATCGGCAGACTGAACCTTTTGGAGCTGAAGGTAGGAATTTATATTCCTCTTAAAACAGTCTAGATTGTAGGATGGAGGGGGAACATGCACCAGGCAAGGAGTTCCAAAGAGATGCAATACATGGAATAAAGCTGGCTCTTTGAAATAAATAATAAGCATAAAAAACAGCTGGTACAGTTTACATTTTACAGAATTAAGAAAACTTGCCTTACCAGGGCTCAATTTCACAGCACTGCTTACCACATAATTTTGCACTTACAGCACTTTACTGGATGCCAAAAGTGCAGAATTTTGTGGTAGGTAGTAAAATGAAATTTGTTGAGGAGCATGAAAATATGTATCTTCTTTTGACGGACAGGTCTTGGAACAAACGGGTGTAAAGCTTGAGGACATATCAATGTTTGAGGTGAATGAAGCATTCAGTGTTGTGGTATTGGCCAACATTAAGCTCCTTGGGCTGGATCCAAGTAAAGTCAACGTGAACGGTGGAGCAGTCAGCATTGGACACCCCATAGGGTGAGTTAGAAGTTTAATTTATGCAGATTTATTCAAAGTAGGGTAGAGAAATAAGTGCAGTGAACGAAAAACATTTCAGCTTGTTTAATTGTACCGTTTGGGATGATGTGCCTAGACGATGTAAGTGTTTGAAAGCTTTAGAAATCATGTTGGGCAATCATTCCTTTTTTTATAGTGTTACTTGGCATGGTCTAGTACATGAGACTCAAGTTCTGATGGCATAGCCATCAAAGTGTGGGCTCCTATCCCGGTCATGACACTTGTGTTTTTGAGCAAGACACTTAACCATAAATTGCTTCTCTTCACCCAGTTGTATAAATGGAAACCTGCTAGGGCTGAGACAGTTGGGATTAACCCCTTAGCGCTAATATAAGCAGCTTGAGGTTTTATGCTCCCCAGGGAGTTGAGAAAGTTTGTGGATTGGTCTAAAAGTATGCCCGATGAACAGGGATAATGTTGTTAAGCGCCTTTATCCACAATAGTTACTAGGATATGTGGGCTATATATAACATGGCTCAAAGTTGGGGTAAAATTCCACAAGACCACAGGGCTTGTTAAAAATGTTTACTGGACCAGAGTTTCAATTCACAAGACCGAATCTTCAGAAGAAAGAGCTTCCTACAGTTTAATACATACTCAGATTTTATTTGAACAAGCACTAAGAGAAGATTTAAGTCTAATTTGTCTTATGGGTTAGTATATTCTGATACTAAAACAACATTTTGGGGGGTTTTATTTCCTGCAGAATGTCAGGGGCAAGAATCACGGGACACATGGTACATAATCTACAATCTGGTGAGAAGGGTCTGGCTGGAATCTGTAATGGTGGCGGTGGAGCCTCGGCGATTCTTATCGAGAAACTCTAAAAGTGACTTTGGTAAACTGGAGAGGGCTCACTATTCCTTTTGGCTTTTTTCCCCTGAACTTATCAACAAATAGTATTGGCATGTGTGTGCGTTGGAGATATTTTTGTTATATTGTATTCAAGAGGTGTTGAAAATGGTACTAGGCATTATTAAGTGTTCTTTCGAGTACACAATGTAAAAAATGTTAGCTCTGAGAAATGACCGACAGGAGACTGGTAAGAAGATGACAGTATTGACCAGGGTTCTCCCGTAACAGTGGTCCGCTGGCCAAGTACCAGTTAAAACAACCAAGGACCAGTCAAAATTCACTCCAAGCGGTTCGGTTGGTAGACCCAGTAACTGGGGCATTGTACTCCTTTTTGAAAAAATTGTAACATCACCGGTCATACTATTATGACTGCAGATTTCAAAATGAAAAGGAGTACAGCGCCCCAGTTCCTGGGTCTATCTGGATGGCTAGTTCAGTGTTGAAAAGCATCCCTATATATTTTATATGAAATATGGACCGGCGAACAAACTGGCGGACTAGTAAAAGTAACAAATTAACTGGTCTTTCGGCCAGTCAATAACAAATTCAAGGGCAAACCCTGTTGACCCAATTCACCTGACGTCATCGTCACATTGAATCTTGTTGCGTCATTTTGGGAGTCAATGTTCATGTGTGTAACACAGTGCAGTGTTCATTTTATGCTACATGGCCTTTGCATTCATACCATAAATTTGACAAAAGAAGTCACTGTAGATAGAAACATCTCCATGATTGTGTATCAATTGAGAGAGTGCGACATGTTTGGCAACTAAATTTTCACAAGTACAAAGTATGTGTATGCATTCACTTCTATGAAGTACAACCTCAAGCTCAGATTTTGTGGAGCTAAATAAACATAAAAATCTTGTAACATAAAGACAAAAACTCATTTTAAAAGTTAATTAAAAAGTATGGACACACATGTACATGATGAATTCGGCCAATCATGAATGCATCAAGTCTGGTCAGTCCACCGACTGTCCCAAGCTCTTAGCAACCTGGACAGTTGGCCAACAGTCTACTGGGATTTGGCAATCTTTTAGAGGACGCCCCTAAATCAATTGATTTTACAAATATACAAATTGATACAAGAAAAGATTTATTCTCAATAAAACACAATCCAGTCTAAAAAATTGGAAAGCACATGATTTTAGTTTTCAAATTTTATCAATTACCATTTTTCCAAAAATATTTTGTGGATACATTATTAGTTGAAGTCTTTAAAAGGCACAATGCATGTCAATATCTCTTTGTAAACTACTTCTGTACACAGTAAATATGGATTAATTTGCATATTAAATATGCATAATATCATTGAAAGACTTAATAAGATTTGATTTACGAATATAAGTTATGATCTTAGGGTCTAACATGAAAGGACTTGAACGTACATAAAACTTTTCAAATAAATATCGGGGTTAAAATGGATTTATTGTACACTGTAAAAGATTTATTAAATAAAGGTAACTTCCCTCACAAATACAAAGTGGTGTTGATTCTGTTTTTGTAAGTTCTGATCGCTACACCGGTAGGGTAATAGATGGGGTTTTTTTTCAACAAAATGTTTATTTATAGGTAGTTTTACAAAGAAAAATACAATATAAGTCGCATGTGAAAGTTTCAGCTGAACAGTGTCTACTTGTTAAGAAAACAGCCAAAAACTGTCATGGTATTTTCACACAAGCGTCAAATCCATCCGGGTTTAGTGCAGCATCCTCGAAAAGACGCCAACCCCCAGAAATCTGAGAAATGACTCGTGCATGAATCGTTTCTCCGATTCAAATGTTTATGAGTGAAAAATTATCCAAACCATATTAAATCAAATGGAATCCTTTCTCAAATTAGTGTTCTATAAACAACAGCTGCAGTGCTTCTCACCAAGTAAGTTTTTATGGTAATCTGGGTTTTTTTTTTTTTACCAATCTATGACACTCCCTGGATGTCATCCCCCAAATTTATGCCCAACAGACTTTGAGCATGGTGCGACCGTCCTGTTTTTTCTTACATTCAAACCAAATGCTTGTCAAAACCCGAATTATTGGCTACAGCTACGGCTGTTGCTAATGGCATTGCTAAGGATGTCCTATATTTAATCGCATGAGGGCGAGGCGATCCAGCCATAGCCTTAAATTTGGACACAGCGACCTCTGAACTATTCCGTCAACCAAACACACTAAGAATTGATCTCCCATCGACAATGTTTCAAACCAGAAAATGTTGTGCCATCCGGACCTAAAGTCACCACAAGTTTGTAACCAAACCACTGAAGGGCAAAATAAAACAAACTTAAAAAATAATTCATTTAAAATGCAAGTCTCTGCTTTTCTTAAAACCACAATACAAATGTACATGTATTACACAATTATCCACATTGTTTTCAACTTTATCAGAAAAGAGGAAAGATGCTCACAGCGAATATATAATTTACTTGATATTTACAAATAAAAATTGAGCTGGAAAAATAAAGTGGCGCAGTTGCTTCAAACACCGATGACAGTTACATGTATATGTACATCTGTATGTTTTTAAACTTTAAACTTACATTTGGTCCTATGTCATACATGTACATTTGATCAATGTACCCAAACATGAAGGTTACCAGTGATTAAAGCTGATTGCTGATTTTTTTGCCGAAAGTAATTTCTCTGAAGAAACATTTTGGACAGATGATGCTGTTTCAAAATGAAAAAACATTCAAACACTTCTGCCGCCTGCATTTTATACGCCAGTAGCAATGCACAAAATACATTCAAAATTAGTTGTTCATGGCTGATGGACAATAATTCACTTTTAGTTTTCAATTATCTACCACTTATCACTGGCAGAATTTTCTCGTGCAATAAACCTTAAATGAAAGTTTATAACTTTCGGTTAAAATAGTTATTAAAGATTAAAATCTAAATTTGTTGGTCCAATCGGTAAAAAATTGGTCCAATCATGTATTAAAAAAACTTGTTGAAACCCTCAAGGGCCCGAGTACTGTATACTGCTAATGGTTAAACTGTACAAGAAAGAAATCACGCAAATTAATAACGATGAAATATGCATTGGCTCTACTCATTCCCATAAACCAGGGCCAAGTTTCATAGAGCTGCTTCAGTTTAATTATTTACTGCTCAGCAAAGATATGCAGGATACCAGTCACAGATGGTACATATGACATGGTGTTTTGGCTGGTAACATTATTCTGGTGAGCATAATTTTGTTATGCTTAGCTACTTTTTGTGCTTTCAGCAGCTCTATGAAATTGGGCCCGAACCAAAATGACAGCTTTATTCAAACCATACTTAAGGACAGTAATATTTAACAATTTGACCGTGCCTTCTGTGTGGTATCGTTTTTTGGTAACTACAATGAAAATTGGACTTAACAAAGAATAGAGAATGTTCTAATAAAATGCACAGGATGTTTGTTCTCTTTCGAGAAAATATGGAATGTCTTCACTGTGAATCGGCCAATGGCCATGGTATGCTGGAATCTTGGACTTGCCTCCCATATGCTGAATACAATGATGAACAATGGTGGCAGCCTATTGATATCTCGTAGTCCTTGTTTGTACAACAAACCAAATGACAAAGGTCTGGAATTGAGAAACCCCCAGAAAAAGGAGATTTGGAGCATAAATTCTAGTACCTTTTGTCCCTCTTTTTATGGGGGAAATAAAGCTTAGCACGGTCAGTGGCTGAGTGCATGCCAGTATACACTACACAATGGAATGGCCGGGCATAATTACACATCAACCGACATGACCGATCCAACTAAAAAAGAGCATTTCAAAACTGTTCCAAAGAGAGAGGAGTATAAATGTCCGCAGTTATTCCGTTTGGAAAAGTTTTGCATACCAAGACGTCATCCAGCATCAAGTGGTTAATGTAGGGCGATATTTGACGCAAAAAAGAATTTTGTTTAAACAACTCAAGATTCTTTGAAGACTGTAAGGAAAATCTTATCCACCTAAACTCTTTGGTATCGTCTTTTGACTGTTACCACCATTACCCTGGAGCACAAGGCACACTGAATTTTAATAGTGAAACACTATTTGCCCAAACATACTATGTAATTAGCACACCAACTTTTTTCACTGATTGGGCCAGGTTTTATTTTTTATTCTGAAGAACAAAGCTTAGCAGCACTGAGAATCTTTTTTCTGCAGTTTTTGTTTTGTTTTTATGTTTGCAGCAATTTACTTGTTTAATTATTTCTGAATAAGATAACTCTAATATTGTCTGTTATACAGACAGATTTGTAAAAATCATTCTAGAATTATGAGCTTTCTTGTTCCATTTTTTCGGACTGCAAATTGGAAGCACCAGTAGTTTGTCAGCTTCATTTTTATTTCCTTCGACTGACTGATACAAAGGAAAAACCAAACAACTCTGTGTAAAAAGGACACTTCAATCATTCTCGCAAAAGATGCCATGTTTATGAACCAGCAACGTTGTGGCTGGCTTGCGCCAAACGGCTTTTGGCGAACCGACCAGAAATATGTTTCTGACATATAAGTCACTGACCGAAACAACATCCAGGAGCCAAGTGAAAATGGGTCAGTTTAAATAAAACTTACAAATACATAGGAATCCAAAGGTCCTCTTGGAGCATGTCCATACCTTTGACAAGACATTCACACTTGTTATACCACAGTAATAGATTGTGAATTTGATTGGTCAAGAACTAATCACATGATTTGCTACAAAGACACATGTACATGGCTCAGGGGAACAGGAGTGCTTAATGTACCCCACAGGGTACATTACCATTACCACCGTTGGTCATTTTCACAACCCTGTATGCAATATTAGAAATAACCCCGGGTATGAGGTTGGTATGATGAAGCAATATTTCTGTCAACAACCACAGTGTTCGCCACTGTTAGTCTGGTTTTTTTTAAATGTGCTGATTTCATTGTAATAATGTTGGAGGATGAAAACAGATCTCCTCCAATCTATAACTATGGTATAACAATTGTTGCATTCTGTGCGGGGGGGTCCATGGGTTTTGTACACCATGGGGTGCAATAATTGCATAATGTATGGACATGGGTGTAATTACGTTTGAGTTGGAGATGAACTCATATCTGAAGTTCATGTGTTTTCCTTGATGACGTCTTCTGCATACTGCCTGATGGGCCAATATCTGTCCTTGTAAAATTCTTAACGTAGACAGATTGTTGTGCAACCACCGTGGCTACCGGGTAGCCTACCCTAGGCTGCTCTTGAGATATACTCTGAGCTGGTTTGTTGTTATTGTTCTCCCGTTCCATCGCTAGAGCTCTGATCAGGACATCGTCGATTGGGTTCCTCCGTGATCGCCTAGAGGAGGTGGTTGCCCCGTCCCCAGAGGAGACTCCCGACGACGAGTTGGATACGGTGGACTGTTGTGGCGAGTATTTGGAGGACGACTGGGAGACTAAGTCAGGGGAATTTTGGTCGCAAGACGTCAGAGGTAGAGATTTTGTGGAAGCATCTGATGGGAGGTTGTACATCTCCTGTTGTAGTGAGCTGTGTGTGAGCTGTGCGTAAGTTCGACTTTGAATGTCTTCAGGTTGTTGCCACGATGCATCATACAATTGCTGGTGCACTGCGTCATGAGATTTGTGGAGACTTTCGTACTGCGCTTTCTGCTCAAGTGCAATCTTTGAGAGGCGCTGGAATGGACGGTTAGATGTAGGTATAGCTTCTTCTTTGGAATACATACTCCCCAAGCCTTGGGGTTGCTTCTCTGGGTGATTCGAGATGATCTGAGGGCGGGACACAAGTTGGGAACGAACTGTGCTATCACTGGATGAATCGTCCTCACTTGAATCTGTCTGAAAATTGAAGCTAGCGGCAATAGCCTTACTCTCTGGCTCCCTTGGCTGGGAAGACTGAGGAAGATCTGGGTGGGCGATTGGTGGGATGTAAGTAGCTGAAACGAGCTCCTTATGCGAACTGTCATACTCCCTCAATTCAGGGCTTGAGGATGCATTACGATACATGGCTCGGGTAAAACTACCTGTTCTTCTACCCCTCGGAGGAGGGTTGCGACTTTCTGTCCGTGACCGGCCCCAGTTATCAACAGCAGGCCCTTGTGGTTGATAGTCTCTCCCTGGGTACACTTGTGGGTTAACTCTTCCGTTAACCCTCAGGTGGTTTGGGTGGATGGCATTCCTGTCCACACTGACTGCAGTACTGTTTCTACTCGGACTCGGTGACTGTTTCCTCCTCGCGATTACTCTCCCACTCTGTCCAGAGGTGTCCGACTTGGACCGTTTCAGAGGGTCCTTGTCAGAACCCGAAGAGTCCTCCGTCCCTTCTGAGATCCTATCAAAACCAGAAGGGTTACCGTGCAATGGTTGTCTCTCATTCGGCGGGTAATACACTGACAGCTGCTGCTGAACTGTCTTTAACCTGACCTCAAAGTAACGCCGGAGTTCATCGCGTACATAGCTCAGCCTTCGCTCGTATTCCTCAGACCACAGCGCCCTCTCTTGAAGCATACGGCGATCGATCCGATGCAGGCATTCTGTCCGTTCAGCTGCCACACGCTCCTTGCTGAGCTGGTCCAAGCATGTGCCCTGATGGGTCAGTTTCTTATCCAATGTACCCAGCTTGTGCTCAAATTGGGCCCTAGTGGTATCTATTTCGTACAGCATCTTCTCTTTGCTAGCCTCCAATTGGTTCTGGAGTTTATGGATGTAAATTGAGCAGGTGCAAGTCTCCGCCATTGTTCCCTGTCAACAAAGAGAATGGAAAATAGAATGAATACTAGTTTATTTATTCATAAGACCAGGTGGGTTCTCCCTGTGCACAAGCCAGGGTATGGAACTTGAGTTCGATGCTCTAGACTCCTCGGCAAGGACATGCCACATGAGCGCGTGCTTGGCGTTTGAAACTGCGGAGCATGATTGGTAAAACATGGTACAGACAATAGTACAAGAACTTGATTTTCAGAATCTGAACATTTCGCTAATGTTTACCTGGGTCACATGACCTCCCTCATCTTTGTAGAGACACTTCTGATGATGTTTGTGCTTGTGGTGCCGACCCTTGTCTGGCACCTTATGTATCTGGTGGTGGAGTTGCTGCTCCCATAATAGTTTGCTTCTTAACTCATCCTTGACAAATGTCACTTGTTTCTGAGTGGTGGGTTGTTGTGTTTTGTGCACACTGGGCTGCAGAGAGGAACAACCATTTTGACTCATTAACGCTAACGGTCCCAAATACTCCAAATTCCTCTTCAGGAAGTTGTTTGACTTTTTAAAATATGATCCTGAATGCCCCCAAAAAACATTTATCTATCATTAGATCCAGCAAAAACCAAATAATAGTATTTTTTGCAAGTACGAGTTCTAGACTGCTTAAACTGTAAAAAAGAAATTAATTTTGGCTCCAAACATTTGCATAAGCCTGAACTAAAACCCCTGTATATTAAAAATGTACATTTTATAAGCACATCTTTTTTTAGCAAGAAAGTCTAGGCAATTTCTCTTGTATACTTGTATATAAATAGCAATAAACCAAATCTAATATAATCTACAACAAGGTGTATAAGATGCCAAGTGCCAAAACTAGGCACTTCTTTGAAAATAGTGAAATGGCATTAAAGAGTGAAGACAAACAAAACACCAGGCAATACTATCACTAGAATCAGGCTATTGTGGAAATTGGCAGTAGACATTATTCAATTTATAAAAGTGCCTTATAACACAGTCCAAGCACAGATATAGCTCTTTGGTTCAAAGCAGCGGTATCCCAATAGGCGGCTACAGCTACGGCTATGATTGTTGCTAAGGGTGTATGTAGCTAAGGATGTCCTTGGCAGCAATCCAGCCATAGCCGCTACCACAAATTCGCACATGGCCTGCATTTAAGCTGTAAATGAAATTGCATATTAACATTCTAGAAACAACTACTGCAGTCAACACATACACAAATTCAAAGATGACGTCCCAAACATTATTTTGGTCACAACTTGAACTTTCCTAAAGGGGATTTTAAGGTCATGTGTTGTCTTGTAGCCAATACAAATGCACTATAATCAGCCCTGCCACAACACAGTCTGTTACTTTGGCAGATATATTCGTTCCAGGAAACTGCAAGTGCTTTTTAATGGATTATTTTGAACAGAAGCCAATATGCATGTCCCACTGTACATGGTCGGCTTGCAAAGGGGTCTGGGTGAAATCCGAGTCCAAGCAACACCGGCAACCATCACGGTGCACTGATTTTGAAGCAATGCGGGACACAATTATAAAACCTGGCATAGTTACATGTAAACTACAGCATGGCATCCATTTTGGCAGCTTGATTTTTTTCTTAATTATACTCGATTTCCCAAGACGCATTGGGGTATATTTTTAAGATGGCGATTGTGCATATGGCCTATTAAATAATTTCTTTACACGTACCTTCTTAGCTAGTGCAGAATGTTTGGTGGTATGCTTCTTGACTTCTCCTTTCTTTGCATGTACAGGGTCCTCTTCTTTTGTCTCCTCATTCCGAAGTTCTCTCCTGCCTCTCACGCGAGACGTTAAAGGCTCCCTGCCGTCCACCTTGTCAGTGTTCTGTTTGATTAATTATGAAAATGAATCATATTCTCATAGAGTTGCTTGAGCAGAAAATATTGCCTAACAATTTTTTCTCTGCAGAGCAAAAATGAGCAGAATAGACCGTGCAAGTCTCGTGCATATTCAAACATTTTTGGGACCACTTTGGTCCTACGCAAATTGCTTTAATGCATGAAGGAAACAAACTCCGTATTTTGATGGGTCCAATGCTCGCAACGCGCGAAACTTGCACAGTCTATACCAGCCATAAAGGTACAAGTTACATGGTGTTTATTTATTTGCAGTGTTCTTTAGACAGGGTTGCCTTATCAACTATACAAATGCTATCCATAAACAATCAGCACAAAGTAAAATAGTAAAATACAGAGCAATTAAGAAAAGGCATGAATCAAAAACAGGAAACTGAGAGTAAAAAAACCCAAACAGAAATCTAAGATGGTTAAGGAGGAAAGTAAAAAGAATGTAAAACACATCTCTAAAGCAAGGTAATGAAAATATAAATGTTAAACTAATAAAACTATACATGTAAATGCACCTGTAGCAATTGCCTCCATTGCCCCTGGTCATTGCCTTGGTACCCCTCGAAAATGTTCCAAAAGAAATTTACAATTTCCTTATAGAGGTGCCCTTTACCAAGGAGTAATCGCCTTGGTGCCCTTACCCTTTCAAAAACGATCATCGGGCCTGATACATGGAATTGCGTGCACTGCTTGGCGTGTGTTTTCATTATCAGGCATTGCGCACTACACATTATGCATAACGGGTACATGGATTTCTGGCCCTAAGTCAACAAGCCAAGCCATTCTTGGTATCTGATGTGCCCATTTCAAGAAGCAAGAACTTTGCAGCTCCAAACAAAACAAATAAAATTACCTTATCGTGTTTACGATGATGAGTTGTTTCTGGTTTGGTCGTCTCCCTGTCATGGGGCGTGGTGAGGGGTTTGTGTGGTGACTTGCTCCGATGGTGGTGGTGGTGGTGGTGGTGCTGCCGTGATGACTGGCTTTTCTGTAACTTTGGGGGAGAATAAATGATTTAAAAGCCGGTGCAACGAACACTTTTTATACGCACACATTATTTGATTAAATTTGACGCTGGTCGTGGCTGAGCCGTTAAGTGCAAAGGTCTGCTGATGTTTCTGATCAGCAGAGTGTGGGTTTGAGTCTCGGTCGTGGCACTTGTGTCCTTGAGCAAGATACTTTACCATAATTGGTTGGTGGATGGCCGCTGTTAATGGACCTTGTCTTTGGCTCAGTCCATATTAACAGCGGCCAGCTATCAGCCGGTCATTAACATGCAGTGAAGACCAGGTCATCACAATGTTATCCCGTAATTCAAACATATGTCTCAGACTTGCAGTCTAAAAATTGATTTTCTTTGAACATGTACATATCAATGGGGATACCTTCATGGCTGCTAGCAGTAACATGACAACATCTGCGTGGTTGTTCTTCCTCGCTACCTCCAATGCCGTCTCTCCATTCTGATAAAATAAGAGAACAGTATTCAGTACAAGGGCCGACATACACACATAATGGTATAGGCTTTAAATAAAAATTTTGCTGATTTTTCAGAGGGCCAACAAATCAGAAATCAGACTGAAATAGGAAGAATATCTTGCCTGATTGACACAAAAGTCAAAAACGATTCAATGCCGAGTAAGTTTGTAAAATTTCCATTGTTTACGTCGTTTTGAGCATGCTCTATTTTCCAAGAACAATGGATTTACCTGGTAAGTCTGCTACAACCTAAAGTTCCCAAAAGACTCTAATTAGGACCACAAAGAACTCGTCCTTCTGTTTATCTCCTGCCCCGGAGCAGATTTGAAGAATCGTATCAACTAACAATATACATGTACCTGATGCCACACAGCCACTAAAAATGACTTTGTGTTCAACATAGATGCCAAAAATTACTTACATTGTTTTTGATGTTAATATCGGTGGACGCCTCTATCAATATCTTGGAAATCTTCTTCTTCCCAAGACCAGAGACAACATGAAGAGGTGTGTTCCCCTCCTGAATAAAAAATACAAGAAAGAACATTGATTCAGGTCTAAATTGGCCGCAACAGCTACGGCTACAGCTGGATCGCCGAGTAATCGTGTGTTAAAGTATAAGACGTTGTTAGCAACACTCTTGCCATCAGTTGTAGCCGTAGCCACCAATTTAGATACGGCTTTACCTTCAATTAGGCATTTGCAAGTTAGATTTTGCATAATGTCTGGTACCATGACTCGATTAGTCACAAGTGAACACTCAAATTTGATTCCCCAGACTAAAGACAGCGTCGCTATGTCATATGGTTTGGGGCAAGCTTTTGTATAGCAACCTCCAGATGGGCAAAGCCTGGTACCATTGTGCCAAATCAGAAAAAATTGTAAAGGTGTTTGTTCACCAGCTCTTACACATGTACAACATAAGCTTGCCCGAACAATGTGACAAAGCAACTGTCTCTAGTCTCAGGAATTCAACTAAGTGGGCACCTGTTACTGAGCAAGTCATTGTACCAGACGTTATTGAAATCTAACTCGCATTTGGCTATTAATTAATATCAGCTGATTGCTTTTTGTACATACAAATGCATGCCAAATAAACTACGCAGTACACAGTTTAAGTTTCAAAAATATCAAGAATGACAAATTTACGGAAACCCAATTTGATGGCGTAAAAAGCAATGTACAATCTACAACAAATTGGAAGCAAACAAGATTAATAAATTAACACAACTGTACATGTGCATGAAAAACAGAAGATTTATATCTTCTGCCCTCAAAGATACTCTCAGTCACTCACATCAAGAGCAAAAAGAATTCCAGCTAATTGTTGCCGAAATAATTACACAATTAAATTTGATGCGCTTATCATTGATTTATATTTACAAACAATAAAATACACATTTCCGAGATTTACAAGAATACATAAAGCGGCAAGTTCAATAAACATACGTACAGAAGTGCAATGAAACACAAATTACAATCAGCGATCAGTCAAAAGACAATAGATAATAAAATAACAAAGCCAGTGTTAAGAACAAGATTGCGACAAAAGCAAACTTAACAAGCGAAAAAATACCTTGTTCTTTCATAAAGATTTGTAATTTGTCCCTTTTCAGTCTGTTTGAAAAAGTTTTCTTTCACTAGGCCCCAACAAAGGCCATGGTGGGGGCTATGTAAAATGAGGAAAATTAAACAAGAACAAAATGTAAGTATTGGATCCGAATCTAATAACACTACTATCATTACTTAACAGTACACTCCCACTGTCTGATCAATCAATATCATAGATTTGGATGGTAGATAAACTATACCAGCCTACTATGCGATATCAGGTGGTGAATGCATCTACACAATTCACAGTCAACCCTCCTACTGTGGGACCTTTTAATATCACCCACTGGGGTTTTGGATGATAGATGCCAGCCTGCAATATGAAATCATATGGTGAATGCATACAGAGTACTCAGTCAACCCTCCTACCGTCTGTCCATTCAATATCATCCTCTGGTGTTTTGAATGATGCAAGTACATGAAAATTGCTCGCCTGCAATTATGACACCAGACGGTAAATACATCTACAAAGTACACAGTCAACCGTCCTAATGTCTCACCATTCAATACCATCCACTGTGGTTTTGAATGATAGATAAACTACGCCAGCCTGTAGTGTGATCAAATTTGGTGAATGCATCCTACACATTGAGTCATGTCACCACACACAACCCTTGCAATTGAATATTTTCAAATTGTTGGTCAACTTGCTGGAAAATGTTAACTACGAGTAGGAGGCTTATCACGCCTTGAAATAACCCACAGCACCCACAGCAATTGCCGTGGTACCCTGTGCTTTTGCTGTGGTGCCCTTTGCAAAAGTTCCAATACAAATTTACATTCTCCTCATAGAGTGCTCCCAATAGAGTGCCCCCAACCAGAGGAAAATTGCCGTGCCCCATCAAGAGCGAAGTTCAAGGCCTGGGTAATGTACCATGGACCTCACAGTTAGACTGCATAAGGAAACATTATGATTTTATGAGTCAGGACCTACCGCGTTGGTGGTGTTGACGTTGCTTGAGGCACTTATAAGTATCCTACAGCAGGTGATATGTCCAAACAGAGCAGCAGTGTGCAACGGACTCTCACCATTCTGCAGTAGAAAAAAGAAAAAAAACACAATCAAAAGCCTTGTTAAAAAAATAATTAGCTTGAAGAGCTAGTAACTTGAAAGGTAGGGTCATAACATAGATTGGTTATTACTCCACAAATTAATGACCATAAAAACTTAGTAGTAGAAAGCACTGCAGCTGTTGATAGTATAAACTATTCTGAGAAAGGATTCCCTTTGAAGTAATTTGGTTTGGATAATTTTTCATTAAACAAAAATTTGAATCTGAGAAATAATTCCAGCATGAATCGTTTCTTAGATTACCGAGGGTTGGTGTCTGTTCGCAAATGCTGCGGCCAGAGATGTGGTTGGTACCCGCTGCCATCTCGCTAGGATGGATTCAAAGTTTTTGTGAAAATACTGTGACAATTTTTGAAGTTTTCTTAGCAAAATTGACACTGTAATTCAGCTGAAACTTTCACATTTGACTTTCATTGTATCCATTGTATAATTTTGCCTATAAATCAGCATTAATGTCAACAAAAACCAATCTAAATGTATATGACCCTATCTTTGAAAAACATTGACTAAGACGAAGAACGTTAAATCTCTTTAGAAAAACAGGCCAAACAATGCTTGGAATTTCCTCACGGCCATTGTCACCATCGCTCTGGACTTGGCCATGGTGCTATAACACATTTTAATAGGCCACTTGGGAAGTGACATTTCCTGTCATAGAAAGTGGCCTCACCCCTGCAGGAATGAAATTCCAGACTACATGTACATGTATATACAGCCAGGGTATAAAAAACAACTTGTTGAAGGGAAGGTGTACGTTTGGTAATCACTCTGAAAATTGATGCCAATAAAACCTTACTTGGTTAGAAGTACAGCAGCTTTTGATAGTATAAAGCATTTTGAGAAACATTTCAATTCGAAATAATGTGGTTATGGAAAAAGATAACAGTGTTTTTATCCCCCAAAATTTGAACCTGAGAACCGTTTCTCCAGATTTCACCCCCGTGTGGATATTCTGTGACAATGCACTCAGCTCAGATGCATAAAATATTTGTATAGTATGTGAGCATGTTTAGTGTACACTGATGAAATGATGTAGCGATTCAATGATGTTTACTCATAAACTGTTCATGCCTGACTGATTGAATGAGGGGTCAAATGGTTGGGACTACTGCATTCTATTTTGACACTAAATATAGAAATCAAAAATGGCAATAATGTACTTTTCTCTTTCAAATTCTCAAAAGCCTAAATGATTTCTATACATGAATTGCTCTTTTTTCAAATGCGTAATAATGAGTCATTGCTGACAAAAAGGACTGCATCTGAGAGCAAAATGTTAGGAGGTACATGTATGTTGAAACGATGGCATTTCCTCCTTTTGGGTAACCCACAGGGTGCGTTTTGGCGGTTGTAACCAATAGCTGTTTTGATTGAATCGGCCATTGATTAATCACTGGAATGATTGACTAAAACAGTCTTTTGGTTATGAATGCCAAAAAGCACCCTTGGTGTTATAGATTGCAAGGAACTTCTGCAAACATAATCCACAGTGCTACAGAAGTACGGTATGATCAAAGAGAAAGATTTCTATAAATCTCAGCTACTTTTTTTCATCAGGCAGACCAAAAAAGGTCCAAATTCAGATGAACGCCTGAAACTTCTTAACCCTGTTTTAAAGTGTAATTTCTAACAGGCTCTCCTGTTGGCAAGAGTAAGGTCTATTGAAAGTCAATGTCCACCCCAAAGCAATCATCAATGGAGCTTTAAAGTTAGGGTCATCGTTTGGTTTTTGTCACCATCATGCTGATTTATAGGAAACAATTTTCAAGAAAGATACAATAAAAGTCACCTGGGAAAGTTTCAGTTGAATACAGTGCTCACTTATTGAAAAAACGGCAACACAAATCTGTCACGGTATTTTCATCAAATTTGTCCACACTTCGTGAGGTGACAGCGAATAGCAACAGCATCTCTGGTCACTGTTTTGAGGACAACATCCAAATGGGCACAACAAAAAATTTCCAAAAGTCACTTGCAGATGATCTTTGGAGATCCATATATTTTGACATACTTTTATTGATTTCTAATCAAGGGGGGGGGGGTACTTTTGACGGAATAATTTTGCAGGATGCTTTACTACCATTACCATCTTTGTAACAAGTAGGTGTTCAGATAAAAATATGACAATTTCTTTTCAGGGGTCATTACCAAAGCATGACCCCTCTATTTAAGTCGGAGGTTACTTACGTTATTCTTGATGCTTGGATGGGATCCACCCCGTAGGAGTATGCGTGTGGTTTCACTATGACCGTTCTGACACGATTGGTGAAGGGGTCGGTTGCCATGCTGCAGAAATTAGAAGAGAAGCCACTTGTACATGTCATAATGTAGAAATACATCGTCAATAATACTAATAAGCAGTTCTTATAGTAAATTAATATCAACAATACTTTGTGAGGCTAATCATCCTTACTCGCAGCTGAGAAGCTAATGACCAATGACCACGAAGGACAGTCAAAGATTTGAAAGTGTTTTATGTTTCCGGAGGGAGGAAAACTAAAGGGTTCCAGAGAAAATCCCTTATGGCATGTTAGGAGAGAACCAATGCACCTTTCTACTCACATTGTGGCCCTAGCTGGGAATCGAACCAGGGCCACAGTGGCGAAAGGTGAGTGCTTTACGGACTAGCCACCCATGCCACCTTTATAGCTCTGTGTCACACCAGACAGGCATCTCAAAGAGCTCCTTATTTTTTTTACAACAGGTTTGCAGAGCTATGTTCAAATTACAATACAAAAATAACACTTTGGAGGGTGTTTACAAGGCCCTGATTCGGTGCAATCTGATGGTACATTGACCGCCATAGACCATTACACAAAGTTAAACATATTGCAAATATCAATAAATAAACCAAAGGGGAAATTGAGTATAATTAAACTTTTGGGTGAACTGATAAAAAATTGACTAGAATGGTATTTGAACCTTTTTCGTCAATGTCTTTGTTCGGGGGTGCCAGTCAGAAGCCATTCAACCTTAAACTGCCATATCACCAGGGGCCGATTTCACGAAGCATTAAGATTCATCTTAAGATGAAGTGTCAGTATTACCACAGTAATTTTGTATTGCCACATCACACTTTGGTTGTCCATAAAAGATTGATTCGCAGTTAAGATCAATCTCGGCTCTTTGTGAGATCGAGCCCAGGGATCACACACAAGTTTAAGAGAGGGCTTGATAGCTCAGTTGGTAAAGTGCCCACCTGTTAATTCTGAAGTCGCAGGTTCAAACCCCATTCCAGTCAATTTTCTATGTTCATCCCAACAATACATTTAAAGTATTAACATGTAGGGCCTACCTTATTTCCTGCATGTAGGTTTGCCTTCCCCTGCTTGACCAATAAGTGTACTATTTCATCATATCCGGTCCACGCTGCTTCATGTAGTGCTGTGTTGCCGTTCTAATTAACAGGACAAACATTTTCATTCTTTTTTTCAAACATAAACAAGTCTCGATTCAGACCTTAGCTGAACGTTCAAGCACTAGTCAAGCTTGCTAAGAGCTAGCCAGACTAGCTTCTTAGGTAGCCCCGTGGGCAACTCATAAATTACCAACTTTAATATTCATGATCGATGTGGTTCAAGCATGTGAGAATTTGGTGAAAACAGGTGCGGGCTAACTAAAACATACAGCAGGCTAGCTTGGACAACTAGTTCAGAAGAAAAGATAGTTCAGGCCTGGTTGTTAAAAAATGAAACGTTCATACTAATAACTAATAACTATCAAGCTACTATTAATTGAGTTAAGACTTTTTTGTGCGTGTTAAATCCACCCTTAGCAGAGCCTCGTATTGGTTTCTTTCACCTGCCTAGCTCCTAGGGCTGGTCAGCTGCAAATTTGTCTTACCCAATCAAGTTTGACTGGTGCAATTTTGAGAGATGTCTTCATGGAAAATAGACAAAGCTTGACATGTTTTTTACTTGTTTCTGTTCACTAGACCACATGGGGCAATTTCAAAGCGCTGCTTAACAGTAAACAAATTTTTGTGCTAACTTTAGCAGAAAAATTTGCATTTAAAGCGTAAGCGTATTTCACAGGTTAGCGAGAAAATTAGGTAGCCAGCTTGCGCGTTCACAATGAATTTGCATTGTTACGCCATGCGTTTGCACACGGTTAGCAGCGCTATGAAGTGGAAACTCGTGCAGTAAGCACAAAACCGGCAGGTAAGCATCTATGAAATTAGGCCCAGTACACCTACAATATGAAGTTGGCTAGGCCACTCCTGTCTACTGACTATTGAGTTCTGATTAGTTTTGCTAGTTGTACTGAATTGATCAAATTCAAAGAGCACAATTCAACAAACAAGTCAGCCAGTGAAACCCAGATGGAAGGGGGGCATCAAAAGTTCAGATATTCAACACTTTTACCATAAGATTCGAATCAAAACCTGTGGTTGGATTTAAATGGATTTTAATTTCCGTCACTTCCGATGGAGGGGAGAAAGAGACATAGCTCCCAGGCGACATGCAATGTCCCTCCACCAATAATTGCTTTTTGACATTTTGACTGAGTGTGAGCTTGACTTTCCATCATTTACTGTACCTCATCTTGTCTGTCTACTGCACACCCCTCCAGCAGTAATGCTTTGATCGCATCCAGGTGATTATCAATCACTGCTCGGTGTAATGGGGTGCATCCATACTAAAGAAAAGGAGGACAAGGATGAGAAAGTTAAGGATACAATTGAATCATTTGACAAGAATCTACAATGTATAGGTGGTGGCAAGCATCCATCATTCTGATAAAAAACAACCATTTGAAAATATTTATTTTCTGAAGAAATTAAATTGAATTCTGAAAAGCCAATCAATAAACAGGTGTGACATGAACTTGATGGCAAATGTGGTAAAAAAAAGGACGAACAATCCTGTGGCAGTGGCTGCTGGATGCACCGCAGCATCTTGTAAACCCGTACAAGCTTGACAAGGTGTTACATAAATGGGTCTCATAATTCAAAAACTGTTAAAACCTGTCTGGAAATAAATAATGACAAACGCTTTGAGACGCCTGTAGATACAGTGCTATATAAAACTAGTTATTGTTATTATTTTAAATATTTACCACATCTTGCGTGTCCAGATCACAGCCAAGATGTACACAGAGCTTGATAGCCTCAATCTGACCATAATTGGCTGCATAATGGAGGGCTGTCCGTCCATACTGTGTAAGAAAAAACAAAGTTAGAATAGACCCATTGCACAACACGTAGCGCACATACACGCGCGTCTCCTGTCCGCCATGCTGGGTGTCAAAACGTGCACAAAAGGATGGTACACGTGTTTACGAACAATGCACGTGTGAACACGTGTACCATCCTTTTGTACACGTTTTGACACCCAGCATGGCGGACAGGAGACGCGCGTGTATAATGCGCTGCGCGTTGTGCAATGGGTCTATAGAAAAACTTGAAAGTTTACCGAGTTGACTCAGAGGCAATGCACCATGAAATGGCAAAGCACAGAGAAAACTGTGCAATGTTTTCTAAACGAAGCAGATGGGGAAATCAGCTGATTACATGTAGTTGAAAAGGTGCGTGCCTAAATAGTACTGTATGTGAAATAATGTTTCTCGCTAATTTTTGCTTACCAAATAAGTATTGAACAGACATTTTTGATGGGGTGAGATCGGGTGAATGTGAAAATTCCTGAAAAAAATGGCTTGCAGGTCTGAGTTCCACTTAATCTAGGCAGAGGACCTCTACAATGTTACAATTTAGCATGTACAGAGAGAGACGCTGTACATTAATCACCAGAAAACTAAAACTACAGCTTTATTAACAAACTTTCTTTCTTCATTTGGTTGACTGCTACAATTCTTCCAAACAAATTTGAAGGCTCAAGGAGGTTTTCAGGAAAAAACCTGAAATCAGGAAAAAATCTTGAGAAACGGAATTACACAGAAGTTGTGAAGGCAATGGGCTGGGTTTTTTCCCTGGTCCCTTCAATATAATTCCAGGCCTCGAAATAACCCACAGCACACACAGCAATTGCTGTGGTGCCCTGTGCAAAGTTCCAATACAAATTGACATTTTCCTCATAGAAGTGCCCACTTCTCAGATGAAAACTGCCGTGCCCCTTCAAGAGCGTAGTTCAAGGCCTGAACTTGCACAATCAGGAAGCCGGCCTTTGCAAAATGAAACTGGCCTTGCCCTTCAAAGGTGAATTCCCAGGCTTGCTGTAAATTTACATACCTTGTCTGGTGTGAAGTCTGCCCCGGCCTTGACAAGCTCTCGTATGTAATCCACTTGTCCCTTGCTGGCAGCCAATCGTAGCTTCTCTGACGATTGCGCCATGGGCTCAGCCATAGCCTAGGCCATTCTCAGATTAACGTCTCTGATCAGGCTGCAGTCTTCTCATCTGACAGGGCTTAGGGCTGGCTATCGAGACCTTCAAGTTTCCTAAAGACAGGGGAACAATAAATCATTCAAGGGAACACAGAAAATAGCGTACATGACAAACTGGCAAGAACCGAAGTGTCCAACACACATTTGGATGATTGTGAACTTCACAAATAAATGAATCTGGGTTCATTTAGATTGAACCCAAGCAGTCCCACCACCTGACGATGCCACGGGCTTGTTGTTACTAAAGGTGAGTTCCACCTTGCAGAACACCTCTCTGTGAAATAGTAAACTGTTGTCAGGCACTTCCTTCTCCGACATTATTTGACCCCCCCAAAAATGATAACTGACAAACTCTCCTATTCACATTGGATGATTATGAACTACATTTGGATAAATCTGGGTTCATTTTTATTGCAAGCCATGCAGTCCAACCACCTGACCATGCCGCCAGTTTGTTAACTTTTAACTCTACCTTGGAGAGCACCCAATGTCCATGTAATAATAGTCAACTTTTGTCAGGCATTTTCTCTGACAATATTTAAAAAAAAAAAGAAATCTGACAATTGTTTGAACTTTGAAGGGACATGTTTATTCGAAGTTTCACTGATTAGATTTCATTGAAAACTTTTATACTGGATTTGAATTGGGTATAACCACCACTCAGTCACTGCAATTTGTTCTCTTTAACAATATGTCTCCTGAGGCAAAAATGCAGCCAAAATAAAATAACCAGAACAAAATTGTGTGTCGACCAACACTGGCATCTAACCCAGCTTTCCTGATCTGTCTAGAGTGTCTACACAGACATTGTTCAATATTGACTTAATATCATTCCCTCCGAACCCCCTACAATTTCAATATTGTTGCACAAAACCCTCGCCTCCCCCATAAAAATGCATTATCAATCAATGGCCCAGCAAGACCCCTTTTTAAACCCCCAAATCCTATGTCAGTCCGCAACTGGGCTATTGTGGGCGACAATGTCTGGAATACCTGGGCTAAGTAACCTGCAATGAAGGCATTGTGTGGTGCCAATCGTTGTGGCATGGGGGTACATTAATCAATCAGCTTATTTACCTGTTGTATATATGTACATCAGTAAACATTCCCCTATACAGTACTATAGGCCACTCAGACCTTCCATGATTTCCATGATGTGGTTTATTTGCTTAGTGCCTGGGGAAAAATTTGCTTTATAATTAAACCAGTGGTTGCTACAGATTCGCAATCACCTACATTGTAATTTCAAACAGGGCTAGATGAAAATCGTAGTTAAGTGTTCAAAGAGGAAGGGAAATGACCAATTCAAATTTGGATGTACTGTACTCGCGCATTTTCCAACAGATGAAATTTGAGGCTTTGCATGGTGTAGATGGATCACTAAAAATGGTGAGAGACTTGCAGGTACAACCATGTGATAGAACTCTTGTGAAAAAAGTGGTCCTGAAGACGAGCAGAGTATCCTGTTCTAAGCGTCGAGAAACACACTGGCTCTTTTCAGAGCCACCCCTTCCTCCAAAAGGTTTCTGTCACATTGTTGTACTCGAAAGTCTCTCACTATTATAAGTTAGATAGACTCTTCATGTGAGTAGAAAAAAATTACAAGTCTCTAACCTCACGTTAAAATGGTGTAAGTTTTCATTGGATTTGATACCCTTCCAGGACACAATTTGTCAACATTTTACATACAGGGTTCTTTTCATGCACAGGCTAGCATATTCTGGATTGTGCCAGGGCTCGAATTTTTTTTCACCGGACCGCAGGCCCGAGGCCAGTGATTTTAGCCCCCTGCCAGTAAACTCATGACCGACAAGTCCTGGCAGTCTTGTGTTTTTCAATTGAACAATTTTACCTTACTGTGTACAGTATCTTTTTAAAAAAAATTTAAATGATGTTCAAATGTTGACTTTGAGTCTAGTATACAATTTTCTTGAGAATTGATACTTGTAAGACAAAAATTAAATAAATATGTTCTTATTGCCTGCTCAAATAAAACAGTTTACATGTTTAACTATAGCTGTTTCTCTTAAGATTCCAGTCTTGTAAAATAAGATTCCAGTCTGGTAAAAATTTTGAGCCCTGCCGTCTTGTGGAATTTTACCAAAAATTCGAGCCAGGATTGCATAACAAAGCTTTTTACAAACTTTCTGCAGACCTACTTTCAAATAACCCCAATTTCAATGCTTGTCTACAATGTAGGTTTGTGTCTAAAATTTCAAAAACCAGCACTTCAAACAAAATACTGTACAAATAAAATGCATTACAATGTGTGTACTTGTAGGCCAGCATTTTATGTACATGTACGCGTATGTTTATTTAATGCCAACATCCAGCATAAAAGAAAGCCTGTTCGTATTTTCCATGTCTGAGCATTGAGCAAGTTTTCTCCAAGTTGTTTTTTTATATTCATGAGTACTTCAACCTAGCCCTTTCCTTCCTCCATGCATGGAGCAACAGGTCATGGTTACTTAACCAAGAGGGGACTATAAAAATATTGGGCCACCTTTAAGGGTCATCCCCAGCTATTCTCGCTGACTGCTGACAGTCCATCATTAACCCTCTAAAACAGTCCCGTGTTAACCCCATGGGATAGCAGGAGAACTGCAAAGGTGTTCACAAGAATGTCTTACACTAACACGGGCTTTAGAATCTACCTCCTCCTGGAAAAGGGTCCAGTTGTGAACTGGGGGTCAAATGGTTTATGGTTCAGCTTTGAGTACAACTTGAGTGGCAGTTTTGGCTTCTCAACCTCTGTTCCTTAATGGGGCCATAAGGATTGATATTGAAGAAAAGCCCAAGAGCTCCGTAACTTGTTTATAGAAGGCGAAAGCCACAATATACTCTCATAGGCTTATTTCATGGCAAAGTATAGTTTTGAAAAAGAATTACATGCAAGGTCGCCCCAAACAAGGCTAAAACCCAATCTTGGTTAGGGGCTACAAGACGAAAATATTTAAGATGAAAATAACTCAGGGGAGCAGAAGGTAGGAATTGATAATCCTCTTACAACAGTCTAGATTGTAGGATGGAGGGAAACATGCACCAGGCAAGGAGTTCCCAAGAGATACAGTACATAGAATAATAAAACTGTTGGAATGGCTCTTTGTTCCACATCTCAGCAAAGTGAGAGTGTATTGATGAGAGAAGCAGAAAGCAAGGTTTCATGCTCACACATGTCAAACACCCTGACAGGAGAAGCCAGGTTGGACCATGGTTGGACACACTGGTGGCACATCATGCCAAAGTGCTCACTAATTTATTTCACACAAGGGGAAAGCAATAACCCATGCTTTTATGGCCAAGAATAGCCAAAGTGCTCTATAACTTTACAGGTGCAACATTTTATGTCTGTAATAACTCTTCCATTTCTTCATTTCACAACTCTGTGCACTTATATAAAGTCCCTCTGTACCAACCCAGGCCTGAAATTTCATGGAGGCCACAGAGGCCATGGCGTCTATTGCCCTTGGTTTTGGCATTGGTACCGGCCTTCAAAAGATTCCCATAGATTTTTTTAAAGTGCCCTTTAAAAACATAAAATTGGCCTTGCCCTCTTATACATGTAGCTGAAATTCCAGGCCCGACTACACCAGTCATTTCTTGGACACTTGTTTGTCTACACTATGTACATGTACATATTACATTATAGGCCTACAAAGTAGCAAATAATGTACAAACAAATAAACAGGCCTGATGCCTGATGCCTCCTGGGGCAAAGGAGGCAATCCTGTTGCCTCCGTGAAACTGAAGTATAAGGTCTGATTTGAAACAGAAACTGTGAAAGTGTATGGAAATCACCAAGAGTTTAATTCCGCTCACCCGCATATCAAATCCCATGTCATGGAGACCAGTGATGTACTCATCTGAAGTGCATTGCATTATGGTCCGATGCTAAACCGTAACTCAATACGAGCCACCCGAGACAAATGCACTAACAAACAAAAAGGTTTCTGGATTTGGCTATTGATGGTTAAATCTTCAATTACTTGCGACGTGAACCTGATACGGGTGAGGAACAAACCCTCAAGTAGACCAGAGTCACATGAGGGAGTGTCACAATGTTGAGTGTTTGGTCGCCACATACCTAGTAAGTTTGAGTCTGGTGGGACGACAGATCATATTTCTACAGTATGAATCATACATTTCAAGGAATTTGAAGGGCTATTTACTGTAAAAAAAAAAGTTTCATTCAATGACATCCATCCGCATTCAGGGGTGGCAGGACTGGAATTTCATCTTTGAGAGGGCGAGGCCATTCTCGGTTTGCAACTAGGGCACTCACATTGGAAAATATTGAAGTCTGGGGGAAACTTTTAAGGGGCACCAAGGCCAAGACCAGGCCAATGGAGGCCATAAGCCCCTTTCACACAAGAGCAATTTAGCAAGGGTCCCTTGCTACATTGTAGCATGGTTGTAACATTTTACATTAATGTACCTCGTTGAAAGGACAACAATTTTTGTACTGTCCAGGGTCCCTTGTAAAATCTTGTCAAACATTGCTACATTTTGTCGAAGGTCCAGCACACAGTGGTTGTTAGGTTTTTTAGTTTGGCCATGTGAAAGCTTGCAAAATCAGTCCTGCACGATGACAACGTGTGTGTGGGTGTGTGAGTTTGTTTTCACATTCAAACCGGGGACCTATAACAAAAGAGGACAATAGGGTCCCCGGTTGGGTTAAGGTCCCCAGTTGGAAATTGTGTACAAAACCAATGGGAGCTGTTGCCAAAAAGTTAAAGTCCAAACAAAAGAGGGACAATAGGAGGTCCCCGATTGGAGGTGTTTACACACTTGTGTGCGTGTGTGTGTGTGTGTGAAAAGGGCTATAGCCTCCATAGCCTCTGTGGAAATCAAGGCCTGGGCTGGGTCCAGAGCTAGCCAACTTGCCAGTTTCCTGGGGGCTGCATTGTAGGTGGATCGGTGGCCACTAATCCAACTACATAATATGCCATTATGTAACTTGGTGTTAAGTTAATAATTAATATTGCTGATAAACATGAAGTTATAAACCACGAGGGAAACTGAATGAGTAAGTTTGTCTTTGTTCAACCCCAAAAATGTTTTGTTTTATTACACATTCAACAGCACAATAACAGGACGAATAAGAAATGATAAGAAATGCCCAGTCTTAGTTTCAAGGGGAAAACCCCAACGGGGAACAACCCGCGCAACAAGTAGGGATCTTTTTGGGGGTATAAAAAAACCTCCTGAACGATTCCTTTATTTATTTTTGATGGGAAATCCCTCCATTCAGCACCTTTTCTTTCATCATGGCTATCAGAAGCTGAGCTTTCTTTCCTAGTTTAATCTAAACAGACCAAGGGGGCACTATGGGATGTAATCCCTGAACCACATCTTTACATAAGCTGTGAGATGATGTCTGCAAAGTGCAGGTTTGTTTGGTTCGCTTGCTACTCAACACTTGACTTATTGTACGCTGCCTGTTTGTGGGCGTACCACTAGTGTGCGCGAATGTGCACCATCATAAGGCCACCTGTTTTTTGTTATGATCATTTTAAAACTACAGATATCAACACACACATATACATGTAGGCCTACATATAGTTGAGACTTGTAATTTTTTCTCAAATTTCATGAGGACTCTATCTATTGGAAAATGAGTGTGCCACAAAACTCAATGTGACCTCGGTGCCCCTCTTTAATATCAGGTAATTCCTTTAAAAATCAGAATATCAAATTTAATGCTCAATTCGAAGCAAATTGGTTTGTTCAGTTTTTCTAGTGACGTGCTGCTGCTCACTCTGAATTATTAGCATGATCCAAAGAGGGAACACCTGGAACAGCATCCTGATCAAAAGATGAAAGAAACCCTGTTTTTTAAGAATCGGCTACCTGGACCATGAAGTCATTTGGCCACGGCGATTCATACTAACTTGCATAGTTAGACCACACAGTACAGTATGTGGTTATCGGGAATATCATAATTGAGAGATTATGTTTATCAGCCATGAAATTCACTTCAGACCACATCACTTCAGATCCGGCAAAACGCGGTGTGAAGAGAGATTTACCGCTCACCACAAACAAACATTAGTCCCGGATCAGTGGGTAAACTCAAACGAGATTGCTTCCTTAGACAACACAAGCTCAATGAAATGGAATAACAACCTGCAGGTCATTTACACAGTAAAAATTATGATGCCTTATAAAGGCTCAACTTTAGTCCGGCGGCAAGAGTTAATCACTGAAAAACTTCCCCCCTGAGAAGCAAACGGATGTGTGCCTCATTTTGGTTCTCTTCACATTAGAGACAAATTATGAACAGAGCTCTGCACAGCTGCTCAATAAGTTTTAAATTTTAGATTTTTTTCCTCAACCTTACCTTGTAGCCAATTCAGATTGCTGCACCCTTTTTTTTACAGTCTGTTTTGACTTTTGAAAATAAAGGCAGGCCTGATATTTGGTTCTTAGATGACCAAATCATTTTATCCCTAATAGTAAAGGGCGCCTCTGAGTGGGAAGTTTAAATTTTTACTAGAACATTTAAAAGGGAACCAAGGCAACGCTGTCCGCCTTTTGCTCATTATGCTGTATACTGTTTTCTTCAAAAATCTTTTTTTTTCTCCATTTTGCCAAAACATTTTACGACACTATTTATGTTTGTTTTAAGCACTGTAAATTTTGTACTCCCCCACCCCGAGTTCCGTGAAAAAAAAAAAAAACCACAGGCATATTACTCGGGTAGGATTCTAACCCAGATGTCTTACCAACTAGACCACCGAGATTGCCCGGTAGCTAGGGGCAGTTTCAACCCTATATTTCAGCAAAAGGTACTGTGTTTTTAAACAGATTCTTTATCCCCGATGCAAATTTAAAATCTACTTAAATTTTACAAGTTATCTTGTCTCACTTTTCTTATTCAACTTGGCACAAATCAACTTCTAACCTTTGTTAACCAGCTTGATAGCTTAAAATATTGAAGCCAAAGATGAAAAGAGAAAGACAAAACTTTAACAGCAGTTGAATCTTTGGAATCAAGCACAAGGCAGGATTAACATTGGAAGAGCCCCACACAAACTTTCCTTTTTTTTCCTTTTTATTGTTCAGATCTCAGCTCAGAGCTTTGTCAACTTGAACGCTGGTAGTGCCCCAGAAACAAGATACTTGTGCTGTACGTGTACACCAATATGTATAGGTCTACTTGGTATTCTTTCCCAAGTTCTGCAAGATTATATTACTCGGGTTTGATTCAAACCTACATTGTACCACCTTTGCTTTGGCACTGTAAAGCAGATGTTTAGAATCACGATGTTGGTCATTTTTGAAGCAGATTAAATATTTTGTTTAAACTGCATCTAGGTGTACCAAACCTAAAATACTCACATGTAACGTACATTATTCTCAGTGTACAAGAGACTCTACAATACCCTAGTAGAGTAAGTGATTAAATTAGTCACAAAAATATACACATTTTTAATTCTCAAATGTTAGGTTTTTTCATTTGTGGATTAATGACTTAACCAACAGTGAATTGCCACGAAGAGGCGATAGCTTACAAGACAAGGTCATGTACATACAATTGTACAAACAAAAACCCACTTCACAATTGAGCAAAGTCCACGACGATCATTGTTATTATTTTGCCAAGTTTGCATTTAAATGCCAATCGTCCTCAAACATAAATTATGCAAACAAGATGGCCAATGTTTTACACAAACATCTCTGCTTTCGGTTTGTAAGACGTGTTGTAGGATGCTGTTTTTGCTGTACATGTAGCTTGAGTCTAAAACGAAGAAGTTGTAAAAATTGTGAAAATCCTTCTTGTATTCAAAACACATTTAAAATGTTTTGTGACACAATATTCTACAGATGCGTATGTAGACTTCTGAAGAAACAGCCACACTTGGGACTTTCGTTTGGTTGGATTGAAGTGAGAAGAATACTGTTTGGAATGAGCATAGAGAAAGGACCCTTTCTCTATGGAATAAGGAAGGCTCTATGTAATTTCAAAATTTGCATACTATTTGGTATGGTACATGTAGGGCAGGCGGTTGGGGTAGGAGTAGTTGGATGTGTTCTAGCAGGCGGGGGTGTGAGAGGTTTGCCACCACACCAGTAAAATATTATGCACACCTCACCATGCTCACAGTAAACTATTGATTATGCATAATCGACACCATAGTATCCAGGATCAAGTATTTTTTTAAATAAATGTGCAATGTTTTTCGGGCCTGTAACCTTCTATTCTTGTTTCAGTGCATTTTTGTAATTTTTTATGTGAGCTGGGATCCATGGGAGATCAGTGAGTTTGTTCTCACTGAATGAATTACCAAGGATAAACAATAAATAAATAAATAAAAAAATAAACAAATAAACAATTTAGTATCAGGATGGTTATATATGGTTACAAATTTGCAAAGCCACACTACATGTACACTTTTTATTAAAAAGACATCGTAAATAAATACCTGGGAAGTTATGTAGAGTAACTTTTTGCAGATCTTTTGTTTGATCAAACAATACGTACTATATTTTATTCTCCTTTGACCAAAGGCCGTTTCACCCTGGAGGAAGGGTTTCAGGTCAGTCCACATAGCGAAAATCTCTGTGTTGGACACAAGCCTGACCCATATAAGTTTGACAAACCTTTTCACACTACAATACTTTACAATCCTCACTGTAGTTTTGGCTGTTTGCAAAGTATCACGTAATGAATCTTGGGACAGACTTTTAACAAAAAATATCATGATAGGCTACATGTATACAGTCACGCATATTATCGTACTTGGGGGGGAGGAGAAAAATCTTATTGAGTAAGGCCTACCAGTGCTCTGCTGACCTACATGGTGCACTTATTGACCTTTTCAGGCTTATTATAATAAAGAATTCATTGATTTTGGAAATCACACAAAAGTCAGTACATGTTGGAAACATTTCATGCCTTGTTAAAAATATGAACTACTTGTTTTAATTGAGAACATGTGGAGATAAAGCAGGGCTTGAAATTAACACTGGACCGCAGGCCCAAGGCCAGTGATTCAATCAACAGGCCAGTAAACTCAAGACCTCGTGGTCTTGAGTTTTTCAGACTTTGAGTCTGACAAAGATCTTTTTATTCTGTTGAACATGGAGGTAGGGCCTACTACTTAAAAATGAAAAAATTTCCCTTAGTGCTTACAAGTTTAAAAAACAGTTTTATGTCAAAACTGTCAGAAAGTGTTTTCTCATTTTGATTCTGGTCTTTCCACTAAAAATTTTGAGCTACAAGCCCTGCAGTCTTCTGGATTACCCCCCCCCCCCCCAACCTCTACAAATTAGAGCCCTGAATGAAACCTAAAATTCTGCGGATCATTGTCTTGGATGGCCTTGTGTCTCGTCAAAACTGTACTTGAAAGCATTAATGTGAGCCAGCAGCTGGCTCCTCCAGATGACAAAGAGGGCATTTCTAAAATGTGGCAGGTTGTGTTGATTAAAAAATGGTTCAAATTGTGTAAATAAAATATAGGGCCTATATCTTGGTTTATTTTTCAATGATGCCGAATTTGGGTAGGTAAGATTAACAATATCACATGCAACCACTTGTTCTGATCAAAATCATAATCTTCATGTAATCTGAAGTAGAGTGTTTACGCTGTACAGCTGTTTTCCATTTGGTACATCACAGTATGGGTAAACACATCACATCCATGAAGGCCTTAAGTATTCACAATTTGCATTATATTTTTACTTGAAGGTTGTCTTCTTTTCTTTGACCTAACATTGCAGAAATTTGGCAATCTGATTGCCAAGCTTCAGGCAAATTCCATAGCAATGCAGCAACCAGTGAGTTTGTTCCTCCGGCAACCACAGAGAATGGAGAACTTGCTCTATGTGGTACAGCCCATTCATTTCAAATACCTTTGGAGTCTAGGGTTGTAGGCTGACTAGACACTAACTTCTTGGCCAAAGACATCAGTGATCAACTGATGTATGCTCCAAATTCGTACTAGCGCGCCCTCTTACTCAATATTTTAATCAACTTGAGCAGCTCTCACTAACATCTTGGGAATCCTGTAGCAGTGGGTTATGTTGTCGTTGTTTTGGGGAGGTTAAATCATGAGGGAGCACTGTTAAGAATTACAAGCGTACTGTACACAATCCACTGTATCTAACACTGACATCTTGGGTCAAGACTAACTAGATGTTTGTATGATACATTAGTCATATACCCCTGGGAAAAGAGAGTTATGATCCCAACTAGACTAGACGTTATTTCCGTCAATGCTATCTGGCCGAGAATGAAGCATCAAACAATTTTATAATAGTGTTGAATATCAATCCGACTTTTGTGTTTAAAATAAAAAATATATACAACATGAGAACAACTTATAGGCCCTAATAGATAAATTCAATGAACCAATGCAGCTTATATAGTAATTCTTTTTCCCCATTTGTAAAAAAAAAAAAATAATAATATTTCAAATTAAAGGCTTTAACTTAAGTGCAGATGCTATTAGGCCTAATGCTATACATTGCGAAAATGTATTTGGTAAAGATTGTTGGAATATGAACTTCAAGAAAGAACCAAGTAGGGGGCCTTCTTGGGTATGATGCAGTGGCTAAAAATATATATTTTGACTTAGTTAAAATAACTTTGTAAGTTATTAGTTACTCATTATTAAAAAAACATCTTGGGTAACTATGCGTTACATAACAATAGACCACATGCACCTTCAACATCACGTTTACAATAAGACTAAGAGCCATGAAGAGCCATGCTGAGCCTGGACATCCTGCAGGTGCAATTTGTACACACAGCTCAATGGAAGAAAACATTACAATCTGATACATTTAATATGTTTTAAGGAGATTGCACTGTCTGGTTTGTTGTAACTTTGATGAAGAAAGGGGGCACATCTGAAAACTTGTTCAGCTGTTGTTACTTTTATAGGCCCTACATGTATAACTCTTGAAGTTTTACACAAAATATTTAACATTTCCCAGGCCACGGTTTCCAGTTAGTAGTACCTGCCAAAAAAGTGCAAGGAAATGCCCTGGAATGTACAAGTGCCACTCTTTTTGTAAACAAATGATGGTCTGGATAAAGAGCAAGGTCAAGAGCTGCTCTGTACCATTTGTTATTTATATCATACATAGCATGTCTAGCCCAGGTTGGACGAAGTGGATTGGCGCTACATGTATTTTGTTTTTTCATGCGGGCTATTTTTTAATCAAAAACAAATATTTGTGAAAAGATGACGGTCGGACTTGGCATCTTTTTCCAATGAAAAGGTGCTATCGTATATTTAGGTAACTCCCTCAAACTTCCAAACGAATTCCTTCCACCATCGACCCCACCATTAAAACATATTGATGGAAAGGATGGGATGTGATGCAGCGGACAGACAGCCACCACACACCGCCGTGTTCAATGATATTTGCCCGGCGGCACGGATTACCTTCAGTCCGCTAAATGCAGTTTTGCGGAATTGGCCAACCAGCGATCACTTACTGCACAAGTAACGATGTTAAAACACTTTTTATAAAAGAAAACTCACCCGAAATTGTGTATCTTAACGAATGATTTCAAGGCAGTCAAATGACGTAAACATAACTATTGATCCATATCTCCATGATGATTTACCAAGAAATTACGAGTAGATTTAATTACTCAATCGTCAGAGTTGACGACGCTACGCACACATTCTTCTTCAGGCAAGCGGCTGGTACCCTGCCCCACAGTAGCTAAACAAACGAGTGTCTGCTATAGACACCTACGCGTGAAATGTAAACTCCCCAAGTAAACAACATTGTGCAAGTGTTGCTCCCTAGCCGACAACAAAAAAGACTTTCGCTTAGCGTGGCTTTTGTTCGCGATGCGGCACTGCACCCCCTGCTTTGTTCGCGATTTCTTTTGTAGCTTTTAGTCACATCGTAACCAGGGTCAAGGAGGTGTAGTTTACTCTCAAGTGTCGTGTGACTGCAGGTGACGAAATGTAGGCAATGATTTCATTCTCTGAAGTGTGATGTGGTTTTTGTGGTTTGTGACAATAATGATAAAAAATGTGTTATACACACGCAGTAATTTTTTAAAACATTGAGTGGGTCTTCCCTGAGTGACTGATAGACATCTTCCCATTAGCCTTTTTTGCGATGGCGGACACCAGGGTGCACTTTTGGTGTATACAGACAGATTTACCAAAACGTAGTGGTGTCATTAGTTTTTGTCCATCATATCTCAAAATGGCTTATTGTATCAAAGTTCTTTCTGCCTCAAAGTTTGTACCCGTTTTGCAAGCCCGATATAGCTGCACACACGGAGGTGACTGGGGAGGCAATTAGCGTTGGTGCCCGCCCCTTGTCTTGTGCCAAAATAATGCTCATATCTCTCATAATACTATAAATAGGCCTAGGTGCCCCGTACTATAACGAAAGAGACATTGCCTTACCCTTACACACAAGAACGAAGTACTTTAGTAGAGGAATTGAAGAAATTCGATAACTGCGATTTAAGTAGTTTGATATAAAAGTTATTACTGTCCCACAGTGAGCATGTGTAGGTGATGTGAAATAATGTCTGGGGAGGTTTGAAGTGTGGCTGCTGGGGCCCACGCTGGCGGCCATGGCGCCGCGGCGTGTGACAGTATGAAATGGAGACACAAATCTAGAAGTAAGAGGGATGGTCGTTCCATGTAGCTCTACATTTCCTCATCACTTTGGTGAACAAAGTAAGTGAGTGAAGTCATTGTCTACAAAACGAAAATATTCACGGAATAAAGGATAATGCCGCGGTCACTATACTTTTACCAGCAGGTGCAGCAACTGCCAAACTAACATGTTTTTTTATAATCTCTAGTGGGCATTTACAAAGAAATAACCATAGAGAAAGAAACAACCGATCGTCTAAACTAGGACTAGTCTGATATGATTGTAGATGGGAGAGCAATGAAGTTGTATCCAGTTTCAGTAGAGAATTAATCATGATTATTCGACAGCTTGGTAAACAATCGTTGATCAGGAGAGTAATTAATCACTCTAGATTCCAACGATACTGGACCATGAGTTTACATTATGAAAGACAGTATAGGCTAGATTTAATAGCGCCCTCTCTGCCTGGAACTAAATCATACATGAATGGTTGTAGTTAGGCTAGACGAAAATTTAATCAGGACCAAATTTCATAGAGCTGCTAAGCCGTGTTAGCAAAAATTAGCAGGATACCTGTCACAAATGGTGCATGTGACATGGCATTTCGGCTGGTAACCTCATTCAGCATATTTTGGTTGTGCTTAGCTACTTTGTGTGCTTCAGCAGCTCTATGAAATTGGGCCCAGATACTGAGGGGTCATACGGGTAAACAATCTTGCTAGAGCCAATCGACTCGAAAGTTTTTTATTGTGCTATTTCTTGAGACAAAGTAAAAAAAAGACTATGTTTGAAGGTCTATATCTCATAAAATAAAACAACCCAAAATAAACACAGTACACGTCAGAATCGACCCTGATCCCGGGTCCCAGGTGGCCTGATCCAGAAGTTTTTAAAGCGTAGTTGTAAGACACTGATCGTGCTTGACACCATGGGTTAGGATGCATTTCATATACACGGTGATTGACAGAAAATTCAGGATAACTAAAAATAGGTAAACAAATTAATTGAAGTTATCGAATGTATCCTTCATTAATGCATCTGACGAAAAAAAGTGAATTGTTACAAATTAAGTATATTTAAAATTTACTCAGTCGGTTTCCTTTGTGGTTTATTACTTGAAAAAAAGAAGTAATCAGCAAGTTAATACCAGTATGTTTCATAAATATGAGTAGGCCTAGTGTTGAACCCCCCCCCCCCACCCCTCAAGCCATAAAGTTGATACAATGAGGCAATTTTTAAAACACAGGGTCATTTAATTAAAAAAAATATTGCGAGTGTTAGTGCCCTCTCTTCAATAGCTTCAATGTCAAAATGGAATGTCGCCCTCTCGTGGCAAAACTATAGGCAAAATTAAACGTAGTGGGCGGAAGTATGCCAGTATTACGACGTAACTTAACGGCTGTCTTTTCATCAATTTTTACAAATAAAACAGCCGTACTTGCTCATTGAATACTATAAAGGAATGTGCCTATTAGGGTAAACAATCTGCAGATATTTCTGTCCAGTTTTTAAAATGATAATTATGTTATTTCCGTTCTCCATTGTCCAATAGGCCTATTGTGCTGCGATCAAGCAAATGGTATTTCCGACAAACGACTCATTTAGCTTGATCGCATCACAAAAAGTGTTCCATGTTCATACAGTTTTATCCAATTGCAGATTTTCATTTCAACTGAGCTGCTATTATGTTTTACAATGGCGCGTTTTTATTATGGCGCATCTACTTTAGCCAAGGCACGGGGCATCCGTTATTTTTCTCCCGTTTAAAGCAGCAATAAGAGTCTGATGGAAGGGCTATATATAGTGTGCTCTATTTGGTGCACTGCAAAACAAAAGATTTATCTTATTGGTGTAGTTGAACCTAGGGGGAATTTCCTTCCTCCACTGCTGAACCCCGAACCACGAGAGTCCCTAGATCCCAAGGAAGTAAATTAACACCAGTTTTGATAGAAGTAGGGCCTACTTTATTCCAATGACGTTTCATTGAAAACCCGAGAGCTGTTACCCCTTTAATCGGCAAGTTCAATCCGCCACATACGAAAAAGTACACATCGCTTGAGACTGCAGATCGTCGTACCATAAATCTGTCATAATTCGATTATGTTGGTTTCGCGTTGACGTTCTTGACTGTAAAGCGTGGCGATAGAGCAAGTAACCGCGTATCAATTTCACCATCGATTCTTGTATACCCTTTCAACTATCAGTATCGATACTATTAATCGGTGTGGTGCTCCAACATCGCTCACTATAAAAATAGTATCGAAAAAGGTTGCAGCGGTCATGAACCGACACTGCAATGTAATTAAGCGATAAATCACATCCAGAATTCCAACGATTATGCGAATGGTACAAACATGTGTTAGTGGTAACTTTGAGTATCAGCATCAACCAGATCTTAAGAAATAAATCTTGGTCAGTTTTCTGCATGCAATTAACAAAAATGAAAACACGAAAAGGTTAGAAATTCTGGACAGGATGATGGAGTGGTAAGTCACGCGTGCCAGTTGGTCTTTTGGATTGTTATCTTACCATATAGTGGGTCTTGTTCGGTGTGAGTAAAATTATAGAATAAACAAAACGAGACACGACATTAAAATATGGTGTTCTTCAGAATGTCCAGTAAATTACATCAATCTGTAAATGAGGTTCCAACTTTAAAGCATAGCATAACTCAATGCTGGACACTCCAACCGAGTAGACTGGGCTTTAGATCTGTATCATGTCACAGCAATCTTGTCTCTTTCATTCACTTCAAGTATAACCAAACCGAGGCCGAGGGTGAATTGGTTTGGTTCCTTGATGTACACAATGACACTCAGTATTATGGGGCTATACCAAATAATGTGACAAAGAGATCTGTTTACAGACCAATGCGTTTAAACCGGCCATCAACAAGCAAAGGCAGATGCGTTATTTTAATAAGCTTCTTGTGACACAACAGTATTATTACGGTCTGTGGAATTGCAGGAAAACAAGATACAGAAAAAACACGATATGATTATATTGTTATAGAACGTATAGAGTCTAGGGAGGATTCGTTGTGTGATAATTGTTGTAGAGGATGACGACGTTCAAACGAATTACGGGGTGATGACATACAACTGCACTGATGAAGAAGCGTATCAACTGAACATCCAATGACACAGATCAGTCCAACGAGGAATTTCAAATCCAAGAGGGCTTACCTTTTCAGAAACATATCTCAATTAGCATCTGTTGAGGTGTGGTGGACAATGTAGGAGTGCACTGTTTGGTTTGGGTGTACAAACAAATAATTTGTTACCCAAACCTAATACTAATAGTGACAAGAATGTTTCCACAATATCTCAAAAGGCTTATGGAAAGTCGGCTATGGGGAAATTGTATTCAATGTTGGGTGTCACACACGAATTGTAAATTTGTTTTAGTTCATAGATGAACAAAATATACATTCCTCCGCGGTTAATTTGATTTTCTTCCTCCAAAGGTTGATATAATTTGGTAATTTGAATGTTGCACTCTATCGTTTCCTTACAAACAGTTGCTTTGGGCTTTTTACTATCAATCTGTTTCTTTCCTCCGTGGTATCATCTCTGCGGTATCATTAAGTGTATGACTTCTACACCAGACTGTTGTTTCATCACAAACTGTAGGCCCTGAAGTGGAGGGGATGTTTAGCCCCTGGACCCTTTTTTGCTGTTACGGGACAACAGTGTTGGTCCATACTCAATAACGCAATGAGTCATCATTTATAGAGCAAAAGGCCCCTTTCTCATCTTTAAGACCGAATATCGTGTGTGTTTTGGTTGTCTCTACGGGAACATTGATTTAATAAACTGCTCCTTTTCCTTAGAATTAAAAGTTGCTCTCTGGATTAAAACAAAAAGTAGATTTTTCAGTAGAAGTAAAGTTTTCTGTAGTTTTCAAGGTATTTTGGGTCGTTCTTATCAGTCTGACATAGTATGAAACAAACTTGAGACTGCCGTGGAAAGGTCTGCATAGAAACAGGCCGAACCTGAGTGAGTCACTCACAACCGTGCACGACATTTCTGAATATGTCTTAAAGATTTTGGGTTTGATTACCTGGACTCTTTCTTGTGTGTGTGTTTAATGTAAACTTTTGTTTGACAGGTCCAATATTGAAAATGTATGTGACAAGCTCCTCTGGTAATGGACGGTCATTCAATACCGTCTGTTGTGCTTCAGGCATCACTGTCTTTCACTGTCCCTTTATCAGGCCATCGGGGGGAAAAATGAACTCCTTCCTTTATCATCGGACGGCCTACCTTCCCATTTCCTCCCTTTACAGCTTCGTTATTATCGTCCCTCTAACGGACTGTCTCAGTCAAGCATCTTAACACTTTCTTCAATTATCCCTAGTTTGTTTCCTTCCTCCACTGAACTCCTCCTTTCCGTCTCACCTCTTTTGTCTCTCACGCTTTCTCGATTCAGCACTTTCTTCAATTATCCCCCATTCTTCCTTCCTTTTTCTTATCCCCTTCACCCTCCCATCCTCTTTTGTTCATCATGTGCTCTCGATTTTGCGATGGTTGTCTCTCCCCATCTAAGTCTAATTCCTCTCCTCGCATCCTGTCTTCCTCTATACACAGTATCCGTGCTCGGTGTGCTGTGTCGCCAGCTCTCCGATTCCCCAGCCATTACTCCCAATTTCCCCCGATTTCATCTGCCCCTGACGTCCAGGGAGAAACTCGGGTGATATCAAAAGTCCGCCTTTGCACGATCGGTGTAATTGCCGCGCTATGGCGGCCTACTTATTCCAATTACCCTGCCGGCAACCACGATTGAGTTACTCACACGGTGCCAGATACGCCGAGACCAGCTCTCCGGGGTAGCCCCCTTGATTGCTAGACGGTAATCAGCCGCATTTATTCCCTTTATGGATTTGTGTAATTTCTTAAAATGAATCCAATTTCTTTATTGAATTAGGCAATTAATGTTTGTCCGTACGCTGTGATTTTAGAAAGTGTGTTGCATTTTGTATTATTTCGCTTGCACGGTTTGTTGTAAAGTGAAATCACTTCAAGCTCAATTTGTCAATCCACTTGCACTTGTTATCACGGCTGTTTATACAGGCATCCCGAATGACCTAGTTCATCAAAAGCTTACCATAATTCACATGAAACTTTTGTTATGACGGTAACAAACTCTAGTCGATTTAACAAGTTGGTCCTTGCATCAGAGAATTTTCCTCACCACTTTTGCATTAACGTGAAACAAAATACACTTTCAAGTTTACAACCTAAGTTTACACGGCCATCTTTTCTACATACAGTCTATACCCATTATGGCAATCAGATTGATATACCTTCTGATTTGCATCTCTTTTTTCAGGGGCCCGGCTCTGGTAGAAATGGCCACAATCAATGATCATAATGTTACACCTCTCCTTTAATTGTAATTATTTCCTAACGGTTAACGACCTATAGTGGAGATCTCCCTGATCATTTGAAACAGTCTTCACCGAGGCATGCACCCCATACTGCCTCGGCTGTATGGCAATAGAAGGTCAAGCCAAGTTTAATTTAAACGCGACACGTTATGTGGCATGCCTATACCATGTAAATAAGCCCGCTTGTAATGTTTGTCAACTGAACTGGGATGGATCTGATATGGGGCCCATGCTGCGGAAATTTTCAACATCAAAGCAAAGACCAAAGGGGAGATGCCATCCAATAAAACTGACTTCATGTGCTGATGTGTCTTTCAAAGACAAAAATGCAAGATGGACATTGTTTCGCGGTCGAGCTTATTGGAAGAAAACCTTTTACACATGTTTCATTAACCTGATCTCTGCTGAAGGAACGACCGTGGCCTTTCCGTCGTTTGGCGACTTCATCCCCTCCTTGTTGTCTTTCAATTTTTATCTATTAAATAAAAAAATCCACCCTTCTTATATGATTTATAACCCATATAGTCCCATCAGTCACCTTCCCGAACCTGAAGTAATTCTCCAAACACATACGGTCACATAATATTTTAAGCCACGCCCGCCAAAAGCTTGCCTCTTTTATCCGATTGGTTTAGAGTTTTACCATGGACAGCGCTTGTCTCTTTGGTAAAATTGATTTTTCGTTTGAATAAGACAATCAGTTTCAGTAAAGATTTGAACAATCTTGTACAAACTATATTGGTTTTAATCTTGTTAGTAGTTTTGTCTCTTTAGAAATAAATCTAACTGTGCAAAGTAATTGAGGTAAATTATAGAACATTGAATAAGGTAAAGGTTAACAGTGTCCATGGTAAGTTCGAATCATTTCAAAGATGGCTGCCGTGGTGAAATCTGGATTTTCGTCTGTCAAAGTGACAATGGGATACTTCTTTTGAGAAAACTGTTTATTTTGAGATGAACATACTGCTCCATTCGTACCCAAGATGGAGATATCATAACCAAGACAAAGGTAGAGTTACAAGGTAAGTTTTGAGCGTAGAAACACTGCCTAACAGCTTCCGCCCAAAACATTGAGCAACAAACCATACATGGCCTGCTCGCCAGAGAACGACCCGTGGTGAACGACGTGACATTGTGCTACACTGCTACAACAACTGCTAGATGTAATGAAATCCAACCCAGTGTATTTTTTTTCGGGAAGGGGGTCTCGTATAACAACCGTGACCGCACGTACCTAATATACAAGGTCAAGGTCATCTACCTCCCCACCTTCCAAGTTTTTACACGATTCACCTGTTTTTAAATTAGAAAAAATTGAAAAACAATGTCAATGGATTGTCACCCAGCATCCCAGTTAGCCCCAGCAGAGGTGGGTGAGTCCAGAGTACTGGCACGATTTAATGGGGTTATCGCTCGGTTTTTAGTGAGGAAAAAGTGTTGACTGTCATTTAAAAGCACAATTATTAGTGTTTTATACTAATTATACAATATTATACAATATTAGTGTATACTATTTTTGATAAATTCCCAACAATCAACATATATACCACTAAATCAGTGTCAAAAAGTGTGACTTTGAGTGTGAAATGGGTGTAGTGGTGGAGATAATATATTTGCCAAGATGAGGAGTGTGGAGTGAAGAAAAATCAAGCAAGCTGGAAACATGTTTTTGTCAGCCAATTCAGATGAAAATGTGGGATGGGGATTGAGTGGTGGGTGTGGGGTGGAGTGGGGGGGATAGGGAGGGTAAATGCCTGCCTCCATTAATGTTGGTATCCTCGCTTGTTGATGATTGAAAAGTGAAGGCTTTGCACTTGGAAAGTGTTAACTGTATTTCTGTCTAGCAGGCCTGTGATACTTTGCTGTTGTAAGGGCAAGGCAGTCTTTATGCAGTGTGCACCTCTATGAGGGAAATTAAACTTTCTACTGGAACATTTCAAAGGGCACCAAGGCAATGACCAGGGGCAGGAGGCAATTGCCTTTGATACCTCCGTGAAGCATCATGCTTGCATAGTCAAAGTTGTCTTTGTACTACGGTCCAGTGTTGCAGTCGCATACTTTTCAGTTGATTGAGTATTGAGTATAAACTTCAAGTACGAGTATTTTGCTAGTAGGGTACGAGTACAAGTATGAGTGCGAAAACCATCAAAATGGTAGTAGAGTAGTATTCAAGTGTAGTAACAAGTATGAGTACTGCAACAATGCTACAGTCCTTTGTGAAAACAACCAGTGATGGACATGTACAAAGAAATTTATGTTTTGCATCCATTCGTTTGTGGAAATGAAGTATCAAGGCCTTTTCACACTACCTCCATTTCGAACCGGTTGAAACCTACCCGGGTCCTCTCCGGTTCAGCCTCGCTTCTTTTCAACACGGATCAGAGATAAGCAACATTCACACTGGTCTTTACGTGAACTGGCTAATGCGTGAACCGTATAATGAAAAATGCAATTTCGATCCGGATTGAGATTTTCAACCCTGGTCCCTGTCAGGGTTGATTTCTATCCGGCTTGAGCATGCTACCCGGATCGGAGGCAGATTGAAATTCTTACAGTGTGAAACGGGGTGAACAAAATCTCCGGTTCGGAACCGGTTCCGACCCTGAGATTTTGGACAGTGTGAAAAGGCCTTCAGTGTCACCTTAAATGACATGTTTCATGTTTCTTTACAGAAAAAAAAGCTGTACACCAAAGACAACAGACAACATGTGGACTTCTAGGAACCAGAAAGCTTCATCCTTAGTGAATAAGTAAGTGTTGAAGGTAAGGTACATCGTTCGTTGTGTTGGTAGTGGTACATGACCTGCAAGATGGCGCAACCAAGTTCAGAGAACTCTGCTGCAAAGTGGCGCATCCAGTGGCAGCTTGATTATGAAAACACATATGAAGCAGGCTGTCCACATTAAACAGAGGGTGTCCAAAAGAGATCCATCCAGCCCTCTGCCTGACTTCCACTTTAGGCTCCATTTAAAAGTTGATGATAATGATTCACTTCAGCTGTTTTTTGAATACTTCAACCAGACTTTACTGGATATATTTTGGGGTCTGCATTGCCAGTACAGTATGACCAATTACACTGACATCATACAGAAATGCATAATGATGCTCCATTCTGCTTTCCCTGTACTCTAAAGGCCTGTTCACACTGCAGAGCCAATTCCCTTGAAATGAAACCAAAGGAAAATCCTTGGGAGTTTTCACCTGGGGAAAATGAGCACCTGGAATGCTTACCCAGGAGTTATCTTGCTTAACCCTACTCCAAAACAGGGATAGCTATTCCCAGTGACATTTTCCTAGAGTTTTCTAGGGCTAGCCATCGCCAGTAGCCATTGTGAAAAGGTGACCCAAATGCTTGTAGTGTGAAAGGGGCTTTAAAGCTCTTCACACTATCAAGCAAATTTACAGAGTTGAAAACCCCACGATATTCCTTGGGAGTTTTAACCCTGCTGGTACCCCATGTTCATTTCACACTTGATGTGATTTTCCTGGGGAAAATGCACACTCGAGACAATAACCTTGGGGTTATCTTCCTTAACCCTTGTCCCAAGCAGGGGCAGCTTTTTCCAGGGAAATTGTCTTTTCCTGGGACTTTACAAGGGTTGGCAGTGTATAAGTGTGAAAAGGTCAAATAAATTTCCCCAGGAAATTTCCGGGAAGTTTGTGTCATGTGAAAGGGACTTTAGTTATTTTACATGGGGGGCGGGGAATTCTGGCTTTTATTTTTCAGGTCATAGCCTATAAACAGCTGGTATTCTCAGGCCTGTGTAGCAGACTCAACATGACAGCAATGAAATGGGTTGGAATAATTGGATGGATATGCCAACGGCCATGCAAGAGGTGACCTAAAAACCACTCCAGAAGGATCTCACAACTGAACTAGTGTACAAATTCTCCTTACAAATAAATAACCTTCTTCCCATGGAGGTCCTTTGTTATATCTTCCCATTACCTGAGCTTTTTAAATACTTCTAGGTAACTTTTGAAACAACCGTTTTAGAAATTAAAGGCCTACACTCCTTTAAATGGCTGATAAAAAACATGCATTCTCAAAGCTTAAAAAAAACCTGTTTTATATTCAAAGGTTATACCATGGAGGAAGGAACTTCCTCCATGGTTATACACTGATCATTACAATATGACCTTAAGTTTGAAGATTTATTTGGATTTTGCTTAAAAACCATGATTTAATCCCTTTTATCTCAGTCTTAATCATTTGAATATGGTCAACAGTTAAGAGCGGTTAAGAGCACCAGACTCAAGCTCTGGTGTTTCTGATCAGAGAGTGTGGGTTTGAGTCACATCATGTCACTTGTGTCCTTGAGCGAGCTCCTTGCTTTGTCCTTAGGATTGGACATTAAGCCATAGGTCCTGTGTACTAGGATTGAGTGTGCATGTAAAAAGAACCCAGAACACTTATCGTGGAGGAGTAGGGGTTAACCCCAGTGATTCTGCTTCACATAGCAAGCACCCTTGTTTACAGGTTTCCTCAGGCTTATAAGCAACAGTGGTTCCTTATAAGACATCCTTGGTTTCATTACCAGAAATGTATAATAATAATAATAATATCTTTGTATACCCACCTTTAAAATCAACTCTCTGTAAAGGTACAGAAAAGTGCAGCTTGTACTACATGTAATGTACTTTCAAAATGAGGTACATAAGGTGTCTTAATCAGTGCAACCTGTACTTTCAAAATATGTTTTGTGAATTATAATTATGGGGTAAAGAGTCTATGTATTCATTCCAATGTTTACAGTAATGGGATTCAGATGAGAGAGTATTGCTATACTAGCCAAAGTATTTCCTACATAATTGGCGCTTGCTCAAACTAAGCTGGCAATATAAAGCATAGCATTATACACACACAACTTTGTTGATTCTTAAATCAGACATTTATCATGGTATCCTAACCGTATAATTGAGCACAAACAAACTACTATAATTTGAACATCTGATTAATTGATTATTCAAATTACTTTTACAGGGGATGCAAACTGATCAGTGTGACTACAATATCCAGTCTCTGATGACCGAGTCAATGGTGAGTCAAACTCCACTTAAAAAACAATTTTAACTTACCAAGTATAAATGTTGTGTAAGTATAGTGGTCTACACAAAATTATGCTTAAGCAGTAAATGTTGCTTAACAATTTGCTGCTAAGCACAAAATAAGAAGAATACCAGTCAGAGGGGGAGGAACATGCCCCCTCCAATTGATGACCACTCCCCCCCCCCCCCCGCACCCCCATTTGGAATCTGGACTTTTTAAAAATTAAAAATCATCAGAGTAAAATTTTCTATTTTATACGCAATAATTGTGATAATTTCAATGTTTTTCAAACAATTTTTTCATTTTTGCAGACAGTGTATTTGTTTTTACACTCAGGTCAGATTATAATAGTAAATAGCAAAACAAGAGTGCTGAAAAGGTATTGTTTGGAAAAAACAACAACAGAACTTTAGCCAGAAGTGCCTCCCTAGAAAAAATGGTGCAAGCTCTTGTGCCCTTTAAAATTTTACTCCAGTTACGGTGCTGGTGACATCATATTTTGGCTGGTAACCACTAGTCTGATAAGCATTTTCTTGTGCTCAGCAAATTTTTGGTGCTTAAGCAGCTCTATGAAATTTGGCCCAAGGTATGTATGTTTTCATGAAAAAGCTGTACCAATCATTTGTCACTGTGTCATGTTTATTGTTTTACCTTGACTTTATCTCCCTTTCAAACAATGAGACCTTGACCATGTCGGACTGAAAGCCCTCAACACCCATTATTACAAGAAAACCACTCCTGTACATCAATTTTTGGTTGCTGACCTCATAAATATCTCAGTGATAAACACTGTTAGCTTAAGTCATGATCATTGTTTGTGTTTGGACATGAGTATAAGGCGGCCATGCAGCAGCCTATGATACATGTGTACATAGTGACTTATAATGTACATGGTGTGACTACTAACACTCGGGCCTACTAGGAAAAGAGTTAGGACTGTGTAAACGTCTTTATCTGTTTTTGATAAAGACATCATGATACCTTGTACTGTAATTTTAACCATTGTGATATTTTTTAAGTGGATGATGTGTCTGTATGTTTTCAGCAGTAACTTTAGCAAACACTAACTTTGAATACAATGGAATACATTGTACCAAATAAGAACATGGCGGGGTGCATGTGCATGGCTGGCAAAAAACAGTTCAGAGAGCAGATGTTTCCTTTGATCGCTCCATGATCTAACAGATTTGTTTGGGCTTGTAGATCAGGGCTCAATTTTTTTTAGAGCTGCAGCTTTAAGCAGAGATAAAACTGCTCAACAATTTTCTATGCCAAGCAACAAATGAGTGGACCCCAATTTGCAACAATAAACCTTATAATATGCCGGTGTCTGGTAACCTTACTTGAAATTTAAAAAGTAAATTAATTAAAAACGATTGAAAGTGTCTCTTCCTACATGAATGTTTGACGTTATCTCAATAGAGGGCGGTATTTGAACGCATATTCACCCAGGGTGTACCCCGCCCGGTATGACCACCTCCATGGTATGACCATGGAGGTAGAATTAGCCATGGTATGACCATAGAGAAATCTGTGGGTCCTTTCTCTATGGTATGACTGAATCAGTGTGCTGGACCTCATAAAAGTTGTGTAAATGGCAGATTTGACGGCCAGTAGGGATTGTTTAATTAAATTAGGTCCAATATTTTTTCTTAGAGCTACTGACTCTCAATCTGGGGCTTTGGGTGTGAGCTTGGTCCTTAAAGATTGTCATATTTTGCCTACAAGCGTTGGGCCCCTTTCCCACAAGATGGCTGCTTTTCTGTTCCGAAATCAACACCCCTGTAGCGGTTATTTCTGACAGGCGTAGCTCGGAAAGTCCCCACAGACTTACTTAAAAGAACTAACAGACTTCTAAATTATTTTATTTTTTAAATATTTTTTTTAAGAACAGGCATGATATTCTTCCTACTATAGTCTGATTACCGATTTCTTTTTTGGGCTATCAGAAAACTCTGTAAATTTGTTATTAAATAGTCTGAAATATCTATAAAAGGCTGTAGTGAGGTGGGTCAACCCATGTTTTCAATAGACTTTCCTACTCTTTCCCAAGGGCCAAATTAATATCATGCCTGTTAAAAGTAATTTATTTTTGAATAACCATTCAGTCGCTGGTTGCGACAGTGCATCCCTAGAAATCATCTGTCCTTAAATTAAAACAGAGAGACAATAAAGGAAATAGGTAGGAAGACATTCATAGAAAGATCAAGGTTAAAAGCTTGCATAAAAAGAAAATGCAAGAAGACAAATTGCACATGAAGTTTTAGGCAGACGCGCGAAGTGCCGATTAAAACAATACAACACGCAAGCGTGCGACCAAAGTCAACCGACAACGAAATGTTTACGCTAATCCTAATGAAAGCGCCCGTTGGTAAATTATGCAATTCAAAAATTGCCATGTGCTGAGAAACGAACATGGATTGAGAGAAGAAGCATTTTTAGCGTGAGACTGGGGCAACATCTGATCGTTGCAGGACTGCATTCAAAGCTAACATCAGTGCTTCTTCAAAAGCCAAATTTCTATCGTTGAAAGTAAAGATAATGGTGTCATCGCAATGCAAGGACGAATGACGCGGTTCAGCTCGTGGGCGACGAGCGCACAGCGAACGAAAAATAGGTCGACCCTGGCAAACTTTGCAGTTAATCAAAAATTAAAGTCTACACGTGTTAAATTTATGGCTCCGTTAAACGTGGTGAAACCTGCACAAGAATGTTTACCATTGAGCTACTCGAAGGACATGCTAAACAGGCTTTTTTATTAGTGTCGCTGCTGCTGGGTCGGTCAGACCACCTGTTTGGGTACAAATCTCAGCAAATTGGAACCACAGTTTCGTATAGATTTTTATGTCTCAGTAGACATTCTGATCACCGAGTTAGAAAGTGCTGGTTGTTTTCTTGCATCTTGCATTTCACATCATAGTGTAGGCCATACTCTCCTAGAAGTATTGCTAATTGCTGCTGTTCTGGACTGAGAGGGTGTGTTGCAATCCCATATTCGTGTCACACTTGATGTGATTTTCCTGAAAATACACAATGCTAACCCCGCATTTAGCTGGGTTAGGGAAAGTATACCTATGATTTTTGGTAAACCGTTCGATTGTTTTTAATCCTATATAAATGTAGACGTATACAATAAAACTAACCTGTGAAAACTTCATTTCAAAAGGTGGTCGCATTTGTGAGATATCGCCGATAATCCGGAGCGAATATGTCCACGCAGGAAGAAAAATCCCTAATAGGAATACACAACCTGAGAAACGTTTCTGACAGAAATGCTTCGCATATTCAAATGTTGGGGCATAAAAACTAAAATTATTTTACACCACATAACTTCGAAGTGAAATGTTTCCCAAAATGCTTTATACTATCGAAAGCTGCTGTAGGCTTCTAACCAATAAGTTTTTATTGCTATTAATGTTAAGAGTGGTTAACAAACGTATACCTTCCCTTTAACCGTACTCCAGGGGCCGTACTCTAAAAACGAATATTCGCTGCAACCACACATTTTCATTAGAGGGTGGGGACAGGGGGGGGGGGATACATAATTTACGAGCTGCTATCGAACCGTTCAGTTGTGCATTTTTCGGTCTCATTTGGGATGTGGTAAGTCCAGCCCCTTCCGATCCCCCGGTTACGTCACTGGATCAGAGTTACCAGGAAAGTAAACCGGAGTCAGATAAGCCTATGTGGTCGTCGATCACAAAGTTATGGTCCACTCTAAAATGCATTTTAGGTACCAAAGGAAGATTGTTTTCTGCGATCAGAGTTTGATCATAAGCCGCCCTCCGATCAAACCTACGATTTTCTGCACTGCTTTGTGATGTTTTAAAAGTAGTATATACTGATTTACACATCATATCCCTCGAAATTGTGTGGTTTTCCTTTCACTTCGTGAACTATAAACACGGTCCGTAATTTTGTGGAGTCAAAAATGTGGTTCTACAAAATGGCAGACCGTGTTAGTTCACGAAGTAAAAGGAAAAACCACACAATTTTGAGGGATATTTGTGTGAATCATTACATTTCCCAACATTTTCCCAACCATATTCATCGGACGCTTTTTCAAGCCCAAATCGCTCAATCCGAAGGAATATGACGTGTTCCTTAACGCCCAGTTCACAACAGGCCCTAGGTATAGAAATCGGCGAGACAAAGTACAGGGCTAGTACCCTTCGGTAATTTTCGAAGAATAAAATTCGCTTAGTGTCAGTCAAAAATCCCTGCAGTTTACACGGTTTAAATATGTCATAAACACTGCCAAGGTTGAGAATTTGAAGACACCCTTCGAAAATCACAATTTCCTTTATCGCTTTCTATTATCGAAGTGAGCCCGATATGAACTCGTGCACAAAATCCCTTTAGGCCTATAATACAAAACAAAAACAGTTTTGGGGTTTCGTTGTTTTCAACTACGTGATCACCTGATTCGATTGGTTGATGTGTTTATGTAAACTAGACAGAATTTGAAAGTATGCGCTTTTCAAAAACAAAAACCTAACAAATTAATACGAAGCCAATTTTGGAAGTTAGCCAACCCCTGCAAGATCCAAGACTCTCTATACTGTGCACTTTAGGTAGGCTTAATAATATCTTTTTCTTTTATGGTAACACAATACCATGGAAACAAATGTGGAACAATTATTCATTGAATTGAATTGATCCACGAATAAATAAATATTAAGCTGTTGTTTCATACACGCACGTTGTTCGTCACAAGGACGCAGAAAAAAGAAAAGGGAAATGTATTGGCGCTGTCTCATAAATTGTCAAATTGAAATCATCATGATGGGAATTTTTATTTGTCACCGTTTCCCCGTTAAATATTATATTCTTATTATTTATATCGATTGGCATTTACTGCAAACAGTATGAAAATGACACACTGCAAAATACTGCGGTGTTAAAATTGACACCATGGGTGTTGTCACATAGATACCAAAGAGAGAATCAAAATTAACACCGTAGGCTGTTAAATGTTAACACTAATGTAACTGTTTTAATTAACGAAGTGTGGAAAAGAGACCATTAATTAAAAAAGATGTCCATATATGTGTAAGGACTTGAAACACTATGTGGACTACACACGTCTACACACTGTTTTCATTTTTGAAGAATAAGATTTTCCTTATACAGAACAAAGGAATGTCCTCAGAGTGACTGCAACACACAGCTGTGTGTGTTGGCAGAAAGAAGTGTTATTTGAACACCCTTTGTTGTAAATGTTGATTCTTTTTTGGTATCTATATATATGACAACACCCACGGTGTCAGTTTTAACAGCCCAGTTTTTGTAGTGCAATTCAAAAAGCAGTTCGATATAAAAGGTGCCTGGTAGGCTAATGTATTTTCTTAAAGCCTCGGTCTATAGTTGAATCAGTAAAAAGTAAAAAATAAAAACCTCACAAGTTGAGGTATTTATTTCGTCCACGCAGAGTTCATAAAGCGTATACGCCTGTTATATCAATAAAGTCCATTAACATTGTATTAATATGGCCTTGACATTAAGAGTAATTATTCCTATAACGGCCGCAGCAAATGATAATATTAGCCCTACATTATTACACAGTAAGATTAGAAATGAGATGCGGTGGGCGGCACAGCTGGTTTTCAGATTTTGGACCTCGGGTGTTGTTACGGATGATTCATCGGCCTCATACAGAGAAAAATGGTTCATTAAAGAAGCGTTTTTGTACTTTATTTAACCTTCGAGGCATCAATGTTCATTCCTTAACTTGATGAAAATTGTGAGAGGTTGCGTGGGGACGGGTGTGTTTGATGAGAACCTGGGCTTGACTTCACAAAGCACTAAGATTGATCTTAACATGTGTATCAATCCTATTTGTTAAGCAAAGTGTGATTCCACAATACAAATCACTATGGAATTATTGACAAATCATCTTAAGATGAATCTTTGTGCTTTGTGAAATCGAGCTCTGGCCTTCTCGATGGGGGTGGTGTGGGGGGAGGGGGCGTCGTCACGCGTTTGAACACTGTGCAGTTTGTAGACATTTGACCCCATTTTGTCGGCCATTGTCCCAAAAAATGTTTTTGATCCAATATTGAGTAACGGCATCTTCGTCACAATAAACATGGGTCTTGGCAATTCTTAACGCAAAATTTCTAGATACTGGGTAGAAATACTGCCTTTCTTTGTGGTATGACGGGAAGAATTCGCTCTGAAAGCAAATTTATTTTGTATAATTGCAAAATACGTGCTGTAGGGAGTGAAACCGCTTTACAGATCCCAATAAAATTTCTGCAAGTAATTAACTTAACAGGAGTAGGCATCACTTTGAACATCCCTGTTATTGTCTTTACATGGCTGCATGATTTCCTCTACGCCCGGTTATGCAGTTTAGCATCCTCTGCAAGGATTTTAATCTGTTTTCCAAGGCTGGATGCCTCTACGAAAACATAATCATAAAAGTGTGTTATAAGAAATCACAGATGACCTTTAAGAACTTACCGCTGTGGCGGCGGTTGTTTTTGCAATAGGAATTTTCAAATATCCTATTCATTTACGGGAGGAAATTGTATGCCGTTGTCTGTTAAGGAAAGCATAAGACTACGTCCCAAACCATTATCGGAAAGTGAGCTTCGCGAATGTTGCAATTAAGTCGGTTGTCTTCTTTCCGCGTCGGTCTGAGCAGAAGGATTGAAATCGTAAATTGTGGCGAACAGAAAATATTGTTTATGAGTCGATCTGTATTCGTGAAAAGGTGTGGCACCCCGTTTACCAAAATCATAAGTGAACATTACGCGGAAAATATGAACACTAAATCTTATAGTCACAAGTAATAAAAAAGGAGGAAAGAAGGAAATAGTTTTTCAAAACTTAATACCAACCGAACTGACCTGTTTTAAATGCGAACATTACTAATTATTACACTGATTATTGTGTTTTGACATTTCTCTTTTGAGGAAGGCTCTGCTATGGTGGTCGAAACCTCAGGCAGGGTTTGCCCTTAACTTTTCAGTGACTGGCCAGCAGGACCAGTTAGCTTGTCATGTCACTAGTCGATCACCTTTTGCACTGGTCCATATTTCAAGAAGCATTTCAAACTAAACTAGCCAGTCGGACCTCTTGGAGTGAATTTTGACTGGTCCTTAGGTGTTTCAACTGGCATTTGGCCCGGGCGGACCACTGTTAAGGGACTGACGCTGTCAGGCCATTACCAATTTTATGTGTAGAACAAAACATAGGCCTAGAAGTTGTTCGTTACATTTATGTCTCATGCTCAATTTTAACAAATCATTAATAATTTTCAAGGAAACCGTAAACGACGCACATACAGGTTTAGTAATTTTAGACTTTGAAGAAATGATAATTCCTGCATCCTGTACATTGTTTGTTTTCATTTGACAATCCCCACGGAAATCTTACAAAAAACTACATAGACAAAAGCAAGAAATAAAATAAATACAAGAATTGTAAAAAAGACTTCGTGAATCCGAGGCATTGTCGAGGAAAATACAACCTCACTAAAAAGCTAAAACAGCTTATTTCCCTGTGTTCCTCTAACTTGAAAAATACGTTCTAAACACACTCAAAAATACAGAACATTAATTTAAAAAAAGAGAGAGCAAATAAAATAAACTGTAGGCCCTATTACACTATAAAAAAGAAGAAGAAAAAAGACAGGTTAAAAACTCGTATCAACATTAATATTTAGAGAAAGGGTATATTTTCAGTCTGATTATAGCATAATGGAATCTTCTTTTCTGGAATCTTGACATGGCACTGGATGGACTCTTTTATAACATCCGAATTCCAGTGTATTTAGTAAACAAACGTATTGTGCTGGAGTTCTTTGTGTATAAAGTAGAAACGTCACCAGCACCGTATAATCAAGGATACCCGATGTCAAATAGATCATCGTGACCTCACGCGAGGAGATGTTTCTCTCAAAGAAACTGTTTCTCATTTAAAGTTATATATTTTGTTCTATTGCTCCAGAGGACCTTGAGCAATCATCCTTTCGTTTAAAGGACATGTAGGCCTGTAACAAATATAACCTAGTCTTATCTGAAGTTAGGACCAGTAACTGGTCTAACTTAGGACTAGTCCTATCTCCTAGCATTGCCTAGGACTAGTCCTAAGTTAGGATGGGTGTTGCGACCCCTGATAGCAACTTTCTCCCATTTATATATTCAAAAGTCCAGTTTCTTTGCACGATGTTTAATTTGTATTATTAGAGCAGCGTCGAAACTAGGGTCACAAAACTTTAGGGGGCACAGGGGGCTGCATTTATTTTCTAGGAGGGGTGGGGTGGGGGTGGTGGGGCTCTCTTTTTGCCAATTAAAACTGTAGTTTTCATTTTGTATTTCTCTCAAACAAGCCCCTATTCAGCGCTCTTATCATGCCATTTTCTATTTTGATTTTAAGATAATCTGACGTGAGTGTGGAAACAAATACATCGTCTGCTTGTAAAATAATAGTTAAAAAAATTCAATTTAATCACATTAAAAATTATAACACAATTTTACTCTGATAAATTTGTAAGAACAATTAATGACTTCAAATTGGGTGGGGGATGGTTAGTTATAAGTAGTTAGATACACCACTGATTATTGTTAGTAATAATCCAATTCAGTTTTTGTATTTATCGCTTGGAAAGAGCTGGTGTCTTTGAAACCAATTACTAACATTTTTGTGTTGGCAAATGTTGTTTGACAGTATTTATCAAATGCATGTGCGTGTAATGTTACAAATTAGCGCGCGGGTGTATTTCATCACGGGGGAAGGATACCACGATGTATTTGTAAGCATTGGATTCAAATGAATTCCAACTATTCGAAATACCAGATCAGCGGCTGCATTTGAAACAAACATAAGCCCCATGTTTTTTTTGGTCTTAATATAAATACATATTGCAGGCGTGATATTCTACTTTGGTCTGATTTCTGATTTGTTTACCTGGAAAAATCAGCAAAACTGTGATTAAAAATAGCCTGAAAAGTCTATTAAAGCATCTATACCACATGTACATGTAGGTCAGCCCTTCTGCTCAATAAAATTGTCCCACCTTTTTTCCCAAGGAACAAATATCATGCCTGATATTGAATATGGTGGATGTGTTTTCCCTTTAAGACATCTCTGAAGATGTCGCCTCATTTAGCTGATTGAACCCTTTCAGTGGAAGAATGCAGAGCCGCTGTCCGGCACAGAGGCTGAGCTGGGTGACGAGCCGAAGACGGACGGGGGCTCCTTGTCCGTCCTCAGACCGCCCGTTGGAGTGGACGTAATCTCGTCTGAAGGACTAGGGGAGATGTAATAATACCGTGTCCTTTCCGGCTGTCGGAGCCAGTGAAATCAATTTTTCGGGCGATGGTTTTGGACAGTTGTGTTTTATACTCTTGTGAATGAACTGTCTTGACAAGTGTCATAGAAAACTGTTGGGATCGGCTCTTGTGAGGGGCTCCCTGATAAGTCACGCCTATCTTAAAATTCGTGTGACCTTATAACAGGTGAATTTAGCGTGAGTGGTATTGAGTCCGGACCCCGACTGCGATATTACAACGAGGTGAAAATGGAATTAAAATGGACCGTTAATTTTGTTCACCCATTTGTTTGGCCTGAAATTAGGAAGTTGATGGTCGACACCAAACAAGTAAATCGACCTTTGCTCATTCACTGCATCTTAGACTAAATTTGGTTCATGCTCCATGCATCCACCCAGGAAGGATCCAACAAAATCCTGCTTTATCTGCTTCATTCCCTTTAGAAAACTTTGGATTGCATTTGGTCCCATCCAATCTTTTTAACTTGTCCTTGTTTGATTACTCATAATTGTTGAGCCATGCCCATTTTGTCAACGATCACTCAAAATCACAACTACACAGAACTTATGATTTATTCTTCATCTGCATGCCAATACTGGATTTGGAATTGATGAAAAGGGTTATTAAAGAATTATTAATACTATTGTCTTTTAAGACAATAACTTCCATGCCGGTTTGTACAACTTTTATTTCCAATATTGCTTATTGACAAATTATTCCCACAGTTCAAGACTGGTATACTTCAGTTAAACAAGGGCTCCGAAACTGCTTTTAGTTCCACCAACGTTGAAGTACCTTCCCCTTTGAAATGTCACACTCACCGCCAGTTGAATGAGCATTTTCAGGGAATAATACAGATCAGGGAATTGTCATGATGAATTACTTTCCAACTCATAAAGTGGAGCAAAGACCTTGTCGGTTCAGAGGTTCGTGAGATTTGTAGTTGTGCGACATTGGGACTGTGTTTTGTCGTCTAATTTAGTATAGGACTGTAGTAAATGTTACTCAGAGCTGGAGCAGGTGCAACGAATGTCAACTTCTGGTGAAACTTCCTTGGATCCCCGCGCCGTCCTAATTTACTCTCTGGCACGTTTCTCCCCTTGGAATTCTGGTCGGGATAAAGCCAGGATCACGTAGTCCTCATTGTGGGATCCTGTCCCTTCTTTTCTATGGTGTTATTCCAGTCTGACTTTTGAACCAAATTAAATCGATACAGTAGTGAAGTCTCAAGCGGTGCTAGGCCCGTGGGACTCCGTCACTTTGGAGTCAGCTAATGGCAACCTATCATATACAAACTCAACTTTGTGCTTTATGGTTTTTTACCCTTTTTCCCACTTGCCAGGGCAAGCGATATTTTTTTTTCTTCCCCTGCCTTTTTCCCACCGTGTGGAAAAACACAAACACCACTGAGGTTTATGCCAGTCGTTTCTTGTATAATTGACTTTATTCATGAATTCACAGGCGGCCAAACCAGTTCGATTCAGCCCAGGAACCATTGAATTGGTGGGGAACTGTCGGCGGTCCATGGTGTTTTAGATCCCCCGCTGCCGGGGTCGCTGAATGGGTGCAGAAACTCACAATAAAAAACGACTACTTTTCCCCTTAACTTCTAGGGCTTTTGTCATGCTAAGAGTAGGTATCGCTTTAACCAGCTCAATGGCTCAGAAACTATCAACATCTCTACCTTTTGTGTGCAGTGACTGGTCGTAGGCTACAGTCTCCAACACTGGAGCCGCTACGACTATTTGATGTGGTTAAGTTGTAATTAAACCCACAGAGGATGGCTAAAGTCTGCCTGGACTAGGTATTACTGGCTAATGCAGGAGATAAAAGCCGCTTGGAACAACATCAAGCTGAGAGCCTTTTGTGGTGGCAGGATAACACTCTTCAGGCTTTGTTGTTGTGTAAAATGACTAAAGTTCAATTCGGAGACGAATATTGACTCCAGCCATGGAGGAAAGATGAAACACTGACCACTCACTTTATGTGGTCATATACCTTAACATGTATCCTATAACTTAAGTTTTCGGTAAACATAGTACCATCCGACTAGCCTGTGAAAGTTTCATCCAACTATTTACAAATTTACCCAGTCAGTTTCCCTTGTGTTTCATTACTTCAATTTTCATCCAGTTAGGTGGTCCTCTTTTAATTGTAAAAAAACACAAACAGATTATGCCGTGTCAAGAATTTCTGTGGTACTCAAATGCCATTTCTCATTTTTTTGACATAATTTCAGACGCACAACATTGCTCTGGATGATGGTACTAGGAGTGTAACATATATAATCAGCGAACTTTCAGATCGAAACTAGTTTGTTATCTGTAATTATCAAATATCACACAATTACAACAATGAAGTCAACTACGGGTAAACTGCAATGGAGCATGTTTTAAAACAAAGCATACAGTCCAACACATAGGATTTGTTTTCTCTGTGTATCTTCCCCATCTAAAATGGAATCGCACTCACAACGATAACACGCTAGACAAATACAGTCAGTGTTAATGTTTAAACCATGACACCAGGGGAGCAATAAAGCCAATGCCTGTATTATAATCTGAATTTATATTAGAACCTTGGAATTCGGTGCTCAGCCATTCGATCAACAATACATGCAAACCATAATCCTCCTAAATACCACAGAGAGATAGTGTACCAAGATATGACAAGCCAACATATCTCACTTTGCTTTCAAGGAGATTGCAGTGGGTGAACTACTCACTAACACCACACACAAACATACTGCCAGCTAGTCTGGGAGTGGGCGGGGCCTAAATCCGAGCCCCGCAGCAGGTTGAAATTAGTTTTTATTAGCCCGCCCGATTTTTTTTTTTTTTCGATACTGTGGTGACTCGCTGTGGATCTGGGAATAACATTAGGCAAAGTTCAATTTGATACCGTGCTCAGGGACACTTTATCGGCCTTGCGAGCCGAGCGGCGGGGGTATTTGTGACACTGTTTACGCAGAAAGGATCGCGTTCCAATGGTTTATGCGATACATGTCTGGTCGGGAACTGAACTAGCAGGTAGCAATTTCTGGACACCCTCAACTTTTATAGAGAGCAGAGATGTGTTCGCAGCAACATCGCCGCTAAGTTCAGTGTGTGTTGGGAACACCATTTCATTCATCTATTGGTGGAGGAGAAATCAATGTTCAGTCATACTGAGCATACAGAGTACGTACACGGGACGCGATAATTTTCATGTGTGAGGGATTACCATTATTAATGCGCTAGCTCGTTAACTGTAGCCGTGCCAGTCGGCAGTATACAAAGCCTCACGAGTGGCCGTGATACCCTCAAGCGGTCGGTAAAGCACTGTTGAGGAGACTTGGCACGCGGAGAGGCTTTTCAATTGCAGTGTTATGATCGGCGACGGAGAGAGGGAGCGAGAGCAGGCACACACGGACAGTTTCCCAGGCGAGTTGCTTTTTTGGAATTCAAGCTAATAGCCATGAATAGATCCACTGTTGTGATGTGACGAGGAGGGTACATACTCGATGCCCACCCGCCTCGATGTCTGGATATAATTGTTCATAAACAGAAAGGAAAAACTTAACTTTTAGGACAAACATGGCAGGAGTCGGACTGTTACAGATTGTATGTTTCCTCAGCCTTGCTGCTCGTGTGTATACATTAGAGCAGCGACAGAATCAATGTCAACGGATTACCATCCCCATGTGTGTGGATATCGGTTATAACATGACGAGAATGCCCAACTACTTTGGACATGATACACAGAAGGAGGCTGCTCCTCGCATTCATGAATTCTCACCTCTTGTCACCTACGGATGTGCCGAACATCTCAGGTTCTTCCTGTGTTCTCTCTACGCTCCCATGTGCTCTCCACAGGTTGACATACCAATCCCTGCCTGCCGTCCAATGTGCGAGACGGTGAGGGACAAGTGTGCCCCCGTCATGGAGAGTTTTGGAATATCGTGGCCGACAGCTTTGAATTGTGCCTCCTTACCACGTGGAAAGGAGAGGGACGACTTGTGCATGGTGGCGCCCAACATGTCCGGCAGCGAACGAGGAGAGGGCACTGCGTATCCAGAAGGGGATTACAACCCACCTGGAGGGGGACGATACCCCCAACCTACACCCCCGGCCAAAATGCCAAATAACACCCACAACCGGCGATGCCACAATCACGAAAGATTTGTCTTCCTGCCACAAACTAAGTCGTGCGTGCCTCGCTGCGATCGGGATGTTTACTTCCAACAATCTGACAAGACATTCGCCGAGTTGTGGATGGGAATATGGTCCATCCTTTGCTTCGTCGGCACCGCCGTGACAGTCCTCACATTTCTAATTGATAGGGGGAGGTTCAGATACCCCGAGAGGCCCATTATCTTTCTATCCATGTGCTATAACATGTATTCCATCTCGTACATCATTCGGTTGATTGCAGGACCACGAGCTATAGCATGTGGCCATACTGTAGGGGATGAATACTATCTGATCCAAGAGGGCCTAGAGAGCACGGGATGCACAGTCGTCTTCCTCATCCAGTATTATTTCTACATGGCCAGCTCCATTTGGTGGGTGATCCTCACCCTGACGTGGTTCCTCGCGGCGGGGATGAAGTGGGGATACGAAGCAATTGCAGCTTACAGCAGCTACTACCACCTTGCAGCTTGGGCCATCCCGGCCCTCAAGACTATCATTGTGCTGACGCTACGCCGCATGGACGGTGACGAACTAACTGGGATGTGCTTCGTTGGCAACCAAGACCCACAGGCCCTGGCCGGCTTCGTCATAGCTCCTCTGTTCGTCTACTTTGCAGTTGGCACCCTGTTCATCCTGGCCGGCTTCTTTTACATGTTCCGCATCCGGAAGGTCATGAAGAGCGGCGGCACCAACATTGACAAGTTAGAGAAACTCATGGTGCGGATTGGGGTGTTTTCCGTCCTTTACACCGTTCCAGCAACGTCCGTGATAGCATGTTACTTCTATCAGAGAGCCAACTTGGACCTGTGGGAGCTTGCAGCCACTCATGTCAACCCATGCCAACCAAACGGTGATTGTGCCATGGGGTTTTCCATACCTTCGGTACCCGTTCTCCTGGTGAAAACCTTCATGCTTCTCGTTGTGGGAATAACCAGCGGCATGTGGATCTGGAGCACTAAAACTGTTCAGTCTTGGGAGGCCTTCCTCGGACGGATTTTCGGCACCAATAGCCATAGAAAACAACAGTCCAATACTGTACCGACCTACCCCCCTGCCATTGCCGGACAAGCCAACCCTGCCCCGGGGATAGGGGTGAAGTATGGCAGAACTCCAAATCCAGCTAATAAAGCACATAGTATTGCATACACAAACCTAGAAGGTGGTGGACAAGCCATTGTTTAGTTGAGAAAACTTTTGTACAAATCAATAACTTGCACAAGGGAAACTACGCATATTTTGTATATAACTATTTTAATATGTCTTGTATGTTTGGCGAGGCTGTTCACTTCCTTTGTAAGCTATTATACTAGTTTTTGCTTATAAGGTTGTTAGGGGAAATAAACACAACTTTTGAGGTGTGTGGCCCTAAAATTCAAACAGCAAGTCAATACAGTTGTGCTTTGTGGAAGTTGTAATTCGGCGAAAAAAGAAAGAAGAATAAACGTATTTTCTTTCTTTTTTGTTGATGTGAAAAACGAGAAGTTGTCAGATGCTTTTATGGGGCAGATAAGTACTAGTTTATGTTAGGCATTCAAGTTGTTATCATGACACAACAATTGCTTAGTTTGTACTAAGGCTGAAAGTTAAACTACCAACATCAATGTTGTACCAGCTGTATGTCAGTGTGTCGACAACAGTTTTTCTCAGTGCACTAACATGCACTTTTGTGTTTCTGACGTGCGCACTTGTGCCGAAATCTGGCCACTCGTGTTTGTGTTTATTGTGGAAGAAATTGATATCACAACCGTACGGTATCATGTTGCCATTTTTGTGTAAACTATCTTTCTGATATCCACGCTATATACCACCCCGATTATTTTTAATTGAATGTAAACACCATGTGCATCTGTTCCAATTTGAATGTAAACAGTTGTAAACTACATAAATACTCCGGGACATAACTGTGCTTTGCTATGTATGATTATAAACTTCTTTGTTTGCATCTGAACAATGTTGAAAAGGTCTGTCCCAATTTCAGAAAGATAAATTATATCAGCCATTTCAAAGTTCAATTCTGAAGATAATTCAGATAGTATATGGAGAAAAAGTGTGTTCCAAAAACACGATTACAGGTTCACTGGCATTGACAGTCAATCTGCTGGCGAACAGGCTATTCAATGTTAAAATATTACAACCATTTTGGCAAAATAGCCAAAAGAAACTTCACAAGTTTTAAGGTGCTGAATTGAAACTGACTGTGTGTGATGCATTACATTTCAGTGATGGCTCCCAGCCCAGTGATATCACACATCAGCAAATCATTGTTTGTGAAAGATCTTTTGGGTAGGTTGTCGTGGCTTGGTGTTAGTATATCAAAATGCATATGCAAAGCTATGTGAGCCTTAAGTTAAATAAAGTTACTACATGTACATTGGACAGCTAATCCGATTGCAACATTACCGGATTATATTCTTACAGCTCGTAAGGTGTGAAGTCCTACAAGTTGTACAAGTATCAAACAAAACTCCAAAGTGTTCCGTTTGAAACATTTTCGTTTGTTTAATTTTAACGCAAAAAACCTGTCTTAATTAACTAAGGTTTGTTTTTTACTGAAAGCATAACGTGTATCAGCTTGGAAACTGCTGGGTTCAAAAAGACACGCCTGTCTATAATGTACAAAATAATGGTGTGCACCGTTACCTCCCGTTGAACCATTATTATTGTTATTGTCAAGGCAGAGATGGGTGACTGAAAATTGCAATTATATGGGGATTGGGGGTTCCCATAATAGTTCATAGTGTAAATGTTCAGTTAACTTCTATTCTACACCGACACATTGGCAAGGATCACCAAAGGCTGATATATGGGGGTGGTAATTGACAATTTTGACCAACGATTTTTCTCACGTGCAGTTGTTACCGTCTGAATGAGTAAAAAGGGGGTGGATGGGGTTTCCAATAGTTCACGTCATTATCGACTTCTGCTACCCCCAGTATCCATTTCAATTTGGTGGGGCTCTTTTGATCTCATAATTACCGCATCCTCCTCCTGGGCAGACAATCACTTTGGAGAGGACAAAAGGAGAAGATGGACCCATGTTAAGAGGGTGTTATTGGACGGTCCTGATAAATTGATCGCCCGGGTTGATCCCTGGGAGTCATTTGTCATTTTTTCATGAAGGGGGCGCTTTGTCCAGTTCCGTCAGGGTGCTGATTATGGGCTAATAACTTGGCTGGATAATGTCTCCCTTTAATTAGAAAAAAAACCTCTGGTCCATTTTGGTAGGGTGGCTATCGACTTTGGTAAAATGTAAAGCTTACGATTCGAGATAACTCGGTGTTCAATAATTAACTGCCGATGGCGTTTGTGAACCTGATTAGTCTACGAGGCCTTGACATACACCCTGCTAACGTACCCATGTATGATGTATCGTTTCCCCTCTCAGATGAAGTTATTGTCCTGAATTGAACAAGTTGTAATTTTGTTCAGGACTTGCAGGATTTTGCTATTTCCAGAGCTGCTAACTCTTCCTAATTCTGCAGAAAGTTCCCTGAAAATAAACAAATCTTTCCATGTTCTGTTGCACAGACTTGAAAATCTCCCTAAAGATGGAAACTCTTCCCGATTATGGAAAGTTTTCCCCTGTTATGTTGAATGTTATTCTAAACAACTCCCTGATTGTTGTACAAACTCTCCCTGATTGAAAGATGCACATTTTGGCAGCCTTGCTACTTCTGGTAGAGGTATCCATACGCCAATTGTATTAGGCGCCTATACTTGTAAAACTCATATTTAACAGTAATAATTCTAACAAAAAACTGTGAACACACATGACGTCTGGTAAATTATTATTTGGGGATGTATGCCTAAACCGCAGGATAAAATGCAACTTCTACTGTCAGATATTGTTTATTATATAATTTATACCGCGGACATAGCTATATAGGCCTATTAATAAAATTGTAGTCGATATACTTGTACATTATCAACTTGACAAACTATAGATTTATACATTGTAATAAAATATTAATACACTGTACTATTGGGAAAAATTGCAGCTTCGAGGAAATGATCACTTCAAATCAATTGAATTGAAATGAGTAAAAATTGTGCATTTCGAAACATTGTACATGTATTTTGGTTTTGTTAATGGCCGTCATGGATATATGCAGTACATAGTGATTGTTATTTGAACTTATTGCCAACACAAGTACAGTATTTTACAACAACGCAACCAGTATTCTGACAAAAAGAATTACTCATAACTTGAACTCTTGGTACCTTGTCTTCTTTGTTCGTCAGTTTTGAAGCTCAGCACGTTATGAAAAAAGATTCGCCACTTATATTGGTGTACATGCTTGACTTGATTAAATATAAACAAGCGACCGGTTGTGGCTGGGTGTAACCTCGAAGTGTCTGTAAGCTAAACATGCTATTATGTCGCAGCCATCCATTAGATTTTTGTGTAAAAACTTTCTCTGCGAACGACTTAAGTGCTTTGTCTTATCTCATACAAGATGTCCAAAATGTTGGCCTATCTCGCTCGATTTTCAACGCGGTGGCCAGTTGAGTTTTTAAAATAATCTACCAGCACCCCGTCTAAAGCCAAAGTTGTCCACTAACAACTTTCGCGATAGTCCCTTAGCCAATTTAAAGAAAACCGGACTACCCAAGTGCTCCGGAATTCGCATTGATAAGCTTGACCAGAAAATGCGCCCAGGGGCATGAAATATACACCGCTTATTTTACGGCGTGGTGGTGGATAGGGACACCGATAGCTGGCACGGCACTCCAGCACCGCTAAATAACAGCGGGATGCATGCTAGAGTCATGACTTCAGATTTTTTTTCTCTGTTCGAACAAGTTGGTGTAAGATGTGATCACACTCGTTACATTTTGATAAGATTACCCTTTTGGGCAGTTTCACATCGATAGCCATTGAGTAACGTTGCAAATCCATGGACGAATACATTGAGTTTGAGTTCAAAATTTTCCACCTTTTGTTGGACGTTTCCCCATTTGTACATGTATACAGGTTTGGTAAGGATAAGAAACATACATGTTTAGTTTTAGTCTGAAAGCTTACAGATTGTGAAGTTCATACTAGAACCATTTTCCCAGTAAATATTCCCTCTGAAATGAAGTCATATTCGAGAAAACTGTATCTGAAAACCTATTAAAAAACACCTCACAACGACTGATTTCGATTGATACAACCAAAATTATCAAGAATGTATTTACATGTTGAAAATGGGTTTTTCACTGCTTTCTCCTGACTCACACAACGGATTAAGCCAAATTTTTCACAGGTTTGTTATTTGATGTATATGGTTGATCACACAATACATGAATACTGTCTGCGACTATTTTCTAAGCTCTACCGATCCTGTATAATGCCTTTAACAAAACTAACAATGAGTGTGTTTCAGTATGAATGGCGGTGTTGGTTACACTATAATATCATGGACATGGGTATTATGACAGCAGTATAGTGCCATAAAACAAGATGGCGGCACCTCAGTCAATTTTGAACATTGGTAATTGAAAACACTTTAGTGTACACTAGTGTGATCCATCTAGAATGTGTTCGGACACGGAAGTATTCAAGATGAGTTAAAATAACAAATTGTTGGGATTCGGTTCATTTGAAATGCATGGCTTGATGTTGATACATTGTGTAGATGAAACCAGATAAGAATCGGTGATATTGTGTATTTAAAAAAGACTGTTAATGAGATCTCAAGAGAGTCTACCGCTGCATGGTACTTACGAATAAATGTTGTGACTGTAACTTGTTAGTTCTTGTACACTAATGCAGTCGGTACACCGTAAAATCAGCACTGCTTGTCCTTTGTGTTTAATATTTTTGACCGAGAGAGCCGAGTAACCTTGCCTGATATTTGTCGTATATAAACTGTAAATAGGAGGTGGTTTGGAAGAGGACATTTCAGCAAGCACAATCGTTCTGTATATAACAGAAATTATAGAATGATAGACACTTCTTCAAAGCTTCGAAGAGATTTTAAAATAAATCGTTCATAGATGTTTACTTAAAACCCAGAGCGAATACAAAGTTGAAAATGTTCACTATTTTCCCGAGTAAGTCGTTCTTGTAGTGCAATGTTGGTTTCAATTTCATATAGACTGTTCCGCTCAGACAACGGCTGAAGTTAACTGTTTGACACCTGCCTTAAAAGATAACAAGAAAACACGTACATTGAGCGAATATTGAAAATCTCTCTCAACAGTGGATTACGGTTCAACGATACCGGTTCAACTGTAAAAAGTAGGCCTTTTTTATTTTGAAATTAAGCATGGACTAGAAATATTGGTCCATATGTTTTCAATTTACCGGTAAAGTAATAACCCAGCATTCTATTGCAACAAGTACCGGCACCCTTCAAGTTGTGTACATCACGATGGAAGTCGCATAAAAATGTAGACTTTACGGGATGGTATTATCACAGATGGCATATCCAATAACTCGCCCCGTATCAATAGCCTAGACCAACACCACCCGGGGAATAGAAACGCACCGAAGCACAAGACCCGATTAGGGATTCATCAGCGATCGGTCGGAATGTTTGAACGCCGGGATTAGCAGGTTATAGAGGGGGGAAGACGACCAAAAGGGGTTTAAAAAAAAATCCCCGGCACAACACGTCCTGGGTTATGAAAACATGCGGAAGAATTGAAACTGATTGTTTGGACGTTTATAGAGGCGCTTAAATTGTTTGCTCCTTGTACACATTATAATATCTCAGGTCCATTTTGTTAAAAGGAACACTCCCCGTTGCAGACGGGGTGAATGTTCTCTGGCAGTGGGAAGACGTACACAGCTGCATTATTTTTGTCCGAGGGGGAAAGAAAAAAGATCCACTGAAATATTCAGATTTTGATCAAAAACGGGATTTTCAAATGAATTTTTTACATTTGCGCTCACGAACACCTGCTCTGCCCTGCGAGTTGAATTGAGGTTGGTACTCGGTAGCATACGGACAGTGTTCGTAGAATTCAGAACGAGCAGTGAATGATATTGTTTTGCTGACTGTATCATAATGATGAATAACTATCATCTTATACGCTTGTCTCTGTAAAATGTATTCAATATTTCATTTATGGTATATTGAAAATCACGTTGCAGCATAATGGCTGAATTTTGCGATAAAAATGAACATTTACATAAACTTGAAACATTAATAAACATACATTATTGGTTATTTACTTTTCAAAAGTCATTAAAAGGGAAATGCAAGAAAATAAATATTATATAAACATCAGTTTCAGAAGAGAATATCAACCTCAACTACATCACATATGGTTTAGTGTCAAATTTAAAACAATAGTTTTAAAGAATGAGAACATGTGTGAATCGGTAACGCTTAAAAACAACCCTCTTGCCGAATTGTTTGTGTTGCCAAAAAAAAAAAGGTGGCTGTTTCATGTCGACATATTGAAGGTATAGATCGAGAAACCGAAAAAGAAAGGCCAACAGCCTGGCGGTGGTAGGCGGCCTTGACTACCAACCGCTGGGGAGTCCGTATCGCATTCGGTGTTGAAACGCCCCGTTGCGCTCGACATCTGCGCGGTATGCTCCCCGCTATGGCCCAGTGGAGCTCTACTGTTGATTATTGTTGGTTACTCACAAAAGTAGTAACTTGTAAAATTTTGGTTGAAAGTGCCGCTAAATTATTTAAATTAATATTTGCCGGTAACAACCTTTATGAGTGATCCTTTAAGAGTGATGTGCTTTTAGAGAAAAGTACAGGTAACCTCGATGGACGTGCAATGATTTTTGAACAATTGCCTTATTTTTACTGCTTCCTCAGTTCATTTCAAAAGGTGTTGACAGTGCTGAGTATTTGGCTTGCAATTTTCAATTTAGGGTCCATTCAGAAAAAGCCCCCCAAAATGTTGAACAATTTCGATATTATTGTTCCCCTCGAAACTGTGGGTGGGTACTTGGGTAAAAAAAGAAAAAAAAGACAGGAAATCGAGATTCAGCTTTCAATTAAAATCCCCATAAAAATCCCCATCAGAAGAAAAAGCATTCAAATCCCCATCAGATTTTTCCAGCTCGAATGCCACGTCTGTCATGTCAGGTTTGTTCCATTGTTATCGGTCAACCTCGTTTCCGTAGCCGTCCTCCGCGCTTGATGGCGAGTTTGCGTGAATTTCCTCTCCTGTTCCGAGTACAAGGTTGCATCCTGGAAAAGCCATTGAAAACTGATTGATATTGAAGAGCGTTTATCCCAAAAAATATCTGCTTCATTTGAGGCGTTACTTTGTTCTTCAGTGTGTAGGTTTATATTAAATATTCTTTCAACAATTTAAACATCGAAAGTAGGGGGTTGGTGGGTGAGTCGAAAATAGTTTCGAAAAATAAGAGCCAACTTTTAAACACTGATTATTCTGAATGGCCCCTTACAGCAAATTGTGCTCACATTTTTCCCTTAATGTTTCGTCGAATTGCATTTTGTCCATTTATCACTCTGCAATTAAAATTCCAGGTCAGAATCGAACTGGACTCCGGGTCTCAGGGGCCGGACTGGATCAGGCTGACCCGGAAACCGATGAAACATTGGGGGGGGGGAGGTGGTGATTTGACTCTGATTCTGCGTCAGTTTGACACATTTGGGTTCAGTGTTGAATCTTAAATGGGTCTGGCCCCCTGCGATGCGGAATTCAGGTCAATTTTGACCGGGATATTTTGTTAGAGATGACCGTATGCCAAAATGGCGTTGGCGTTATTCAATTTTCTAGAAGTGCATTAATTTGTGTGGGTTAACAAAATGATAGAGATCCGTCGGTTATACGACAGCATCATGTGATTCACCTGAACTCCTGATTCGACTGCACTTTGTGAAACCATGGAACTACGTCTACATGAACTGTATAATTTACTTTTCCTGATATGAAGTGGTTATATTCATAACCAATACATTCCACAACTCGATGCCCAAAACAAAAAAACAATATCTATGCTGCCACCGCAACCCTTGTCATAATGATAACATTGTGATAATTAGAACAGCAGAACTGCCACGCCACAAGTTCAAACTGAACAACATGCCTGCGCTTGTTTTCGAACCGAACTGGCAAGTCCCAAGTACAACTCAAAAACGTCTGCTTGGTTCGCGATTTAGCTCCTATCACCGACCCTCGACCCAATACGATCTTGATCACTTTTGCAAACATGTTCGTTGCTGGATACATCTCTATTGTAAACATCAGCTCTATTGCCCATCCTTTGTTAGCACTTGAACTCTGACCCAGCTGTTACACAGCCTCTCCATAAATATACCAGAAGTACGTGTAATATGGTCATATACGGTTGGCGCACACACTCCAAAATAACAAGTTTGTTTGTGTACACTTTTCATGTAGACACTTGTTAAAGGTGTGTGCAGGTTTGGCAATAATCAGGAGAAGAATAACCCATTTTGAGTTTGATTTTGTTTCCTTCATAAACTTGACTCCCATACAAATAACTTTCCCTGGAGGGTGTAGTAATTTTAATATGCACACTTGCTTTTTAATGAACGTGCCAATTGGCATTCTCCTTTAGTCCAAAACACCAAGTGGTCCGGCTGGCTAGTGCAGTGTTGACAAGCATTTCTTAGTCACTGAAAAAGTTAAGGCCAAATCCTGTACGACAGTGTCATGAGCATCATGCCAAGTGTGGTCCTTTTCCCGTCAATGGTCCGGGAAAGTTGACGTTGTTTTCGAGCAAATGTGAAATGTTCAAAGACATGATATGGAGAGTTCATATTTTATATAAGTTTGGTTTTGTTTCTTCCGTTTCTGACAAAGTATTAATGTTGTGAATACATTTGGATCAAACTACATTTGGATCAAACAGAACAACAACACAAGTCATTTTCTTTTGTCGAACGTTGTCGTAGATGATCTCTAGATAGATCACGTGTCCATTACATTTTGGTTGACATCGAGCTGGTCCACTAAATTGGCAGCTGAAGTTCATTTTGAAATTAAAGACAAAGTATAGAATTGCTAATCGAAAATAATTTAAAGTTCCCTGATTATCAAGTTCATGCCACTACCAATCCTCCAGAGAAACATTTTTGTCCGAAACACTGTATAAAGTTTGAGGAAAAGGCAACGAAGACCCCGTACTAGTAAAATTGCCGTTGCTTACATCGATTGCCACAGTCAAAGTCAGCCTGATATGACTACTTGCACAAAGTCCATACCAAAACGCAAACTGAGTTTTCACTCAAACGTGACAACCGAGTTTGATGAAAATTTTCATTGGTTGTTTGCAGCGTCTATTTATTGAAAGCTACCGGGTGGGAATCAGTTTAATCTTCCAAAAATCAGTCGTGTACTTTAAGAGGTCACACTGTCAAAGGTTTTCAGACGACCACCTGACCCCAAGCATGCCTTATTAATTCAAATAATGCATTTAAACCTACATGTGTACACTTCTGATGATTTAGCAAGCTGTTTGTTACCGTTTCTGCGACTTCAATTTGACCTCTGCGTCCTGTTTTAGTGGCGGGTGTTATAATAGATGAGTGCGTTGGCTCCAGTGGTACGCTACAACTAATGCACAATGATTCCATTCTTTTTTAAGTCCCACTCAAAAATAGGTTTTATGGTAATGAAAAGAAGGAAATTGGCTTATTCAAGCATAAATGAGATACATTTTTGGAAATGCTTAAGTTTATGCTAACTCAGTTTTCGCAGAAGAATGAATGGAAACATTATTTGTTTTACTATAGTGCATGACGATGTCTCTCTCAACATGGTCATTTTATGGCAAAATTTGCATATATATTTTTTTTAAAACTTGGATTCAGGGATCTGATGGAAACATCAAAAAGATGAAAAGCGGCCCATAGCAAAAACTAGAATCAAGTTGCATAAAAGAACTACAAAAAGAAGGACCAATAAAATAATTCTATGAAACAGCGAAAAAAGGGGGAAGTGAAGCTGGTGGTCATGTCGTCCTGAGACCTACTGCTAATGGACGAGAGACTTATTGTCTGACTATTTTTTTTACCAGTACAAGAAGTATGTTTTTTTTTAATGCAAGATAACAATGTACTCCCCACACTTCGTAGTTCAAATCACAAATGACACACCCCCATAACAGCCTTTTGACCCAGTTGCGATAAAGAGGATATGTTAGTTAATGCACCAAGTACCCTTAAAAACTGGTGAAGATGAAGAGTTCCTTCCGCGCCGAAATACGTCAATTTCCACAGGCTTAAGTGAAACTCAAACGCGTGGTTGATAAACGCGATACGGTCTTTAAAGAGAGCACTCACGGGCGTGTTGGTATTTTCTTTCGCAGGTCTTTTGGATGAGAAGTGTACCTCCTGGCTGTAATTAAACAACTGACCTGTGAAAGATTGAAGAGAAAACCCTCGTATATTAAAAAAAAATAAAAATAAATAAAATATCCGGCATTTGATTGGCAAAAAAAAAACCCCAACGAATGCTCTGTGTCGTATACTCCTAAGGCTAGTTGATGGGGATTTTGATTTGCTGTCAGATTATTACTTGGAAATAAAATAGGGCTCAAGTGAACGGGAGTGCACACTTTTGATTTTGAAAGGTAAACGCCTGTGTATATATTAATGATATATTTATATTTAATTTCATTGCTCAGGGAAGTATTAAAAAAATACAAGCGCATAAAATGTCAGAGGTAACATTTACACCTCATGAGAGTTGAACTACCTACAGATTGACGGTTTGTTGCTCACAATAAACAAGCTTTCTGTCGAAGAGACTTTTCTATCTAGTGGCATAAAAAACTATGTAAGATAACAATTAGCAATAGTTCAGTTCATTAGCTAGCATGCACCAAACCAAAATTCCCACATTAGAAGTAGTATATGCATCACTCTGCATTTTCCAAATTAATGAATCCCTCGAACATCGAGAACACATCGCAGGGAATTATTAAATACAACTTCTGTGGCATGCATTGAACGTCCCTCTAAAACTCTACAAACTGAAATCTTCTGTAATGGACATTGCGGATGTATTTTTTAAAGCAGCAATTTTAGCAACATTTCTATATCTAGAAAACATCATTATGGCTGTACAAATGTAAAGGGATTTGCCATCACATATGCTCCAAATGAAACATGCGGTCTTGTGATCAAAATATCTGAATAAAGTTTAGCATACAAATAAAGTCAGAGTTAGTGATTTTGATGGTATGAGCAAGTTACCAATCGTCCATTTTGAGTAGAACACAAGTGTAATTTTTGACTCGGGGTGCGCGAAAAAGCAGAGGACATATGATTTAGACATACCTAAAGGGAACGTATACCTTTGGTTATTGGAACCATGTTTTAATCCTATATAAATGTAGATATATACAATAAAACTAACCTGGGAAAGGTTCATTTCAAAAGGTGGTCGCGTTTTTGAGATATTGCCGACAATCCAGAGCGAATTATATGTCCGCGCATGAAGAACAGTCCCTAACAGGAATTATACACAATCTGAGAAACGTATCTGACAGTAACGTTTCTCAGATTCAAATGTTGAGGGATAAAAACTGATATCTGTTTCCATAACCACATTACTTCGAAATGAAATGTTTCTCAAGATGCTTTTTACTATCGAAAGCTGTTGTACTTCTAACCAAGTAAGTTTTGTATTGTCGTTAATGATAAGAGTAATTACCAAACGTACACCTTCCCTTTAAAAAATGCCGCAAAAAATCAGCGTGGCCTGTTCCACTGCGGACATCCATATATTTTTTAATGTGGACGATCTTGAGAGTGTTCAAGAAACAGTCCGCTTTTAGAATTTACATATAACTCGGGGTAGTTGTTTCATGCCATATCGCAATACTGACGTTAAATAATTGAAATATTTCTCCCTGTGAGACACAGTTCCGGCCATAATGAAATAAGAAAGGCATTTCATCAGTGTCGGTATTGACTCCAGCGCCTCGTGTTTTGTCCTGCCTTGTCTTTCGTTTATGATAGGGAAGTGTACATCGTCTCAGTTCACGTGCGTTGCCGCGAGGATCATATGAAAAAATCATTGTTGATTCGACCAAGCCATGGTACATTACTTTTTGCTCAAAGAATCGCGGAAAAGCCGCACGATTTTTATACCATCCGCGGCTTTCGTGCGCGACGTTGACGACTGTTTAATGTTTGAATTATTCAGGAAAGTTGTCACGTGACTGTTCCAACAGACTGTGATGGAAGCACGAGAGGTGGGCATCAGTAAAGTTAGAAATTAGAAAGTTAGAATTAACATAAATTAGTAGAGCCTGTTAAAAAGCTGACGTTCAGCAAGATCAGGGCCCAATTTCATGGTTCTGCTTATACCGCCGAATTCTGCGCTTGCGATCGCCAGTCTTCGAAGAATGCCTATTAGTAGCGTGGAGTACGCACGCGCACAAGCAAACATTCCCTGTTAAACCCGTGAAATATGCTTGACGTAAGCGCGGAATTTCCTGCTTCCGTAAGTGCCGATTCTTTGCTTACGGCTGGCAGGGCCATGAACTTGGACCTAGAACAGCCCGAATTGTCTTTCATAAAATAGTGGTCCCATAAAAGAAGCACTATAGCATTTCTGATACTTTTGGCAAAAACAAAATAACAGGATAAGAATAAGTAAGTTTAATTTCTAAAGAAACTTTTTCCTCGGTAAAAAAATTACTGCATGGAAAAATAAATGAATGTTGTCAAAATGTATTACACATGGAATAGAATGAGGGGCCTATTTTGGTACGAGTCTAGACACCAGACTCAAGTGGAGTACCGTAAAACAATCTGAGCCATTTGGATCATTTGTAATTATAATGTACATCCAATGCCTCAATGAATTGATTAATCCATGCGGCATAACGTCAAGTCACAAGTTAATCCACAATAAGCTCCCTGATATACCCAAACATTAATTACGCAAAAACATAAAGCTAGTTTTCGCTTTGGACCAATACAGAAAATTCCATGTGAACAATATTTTGATCGTAGTGCACACCAAAATGGTACTTTGTTGTTGTTTTGGGGACGAGGTAAATTCATTGTTCATTTCATTTTGAAAAAAAAAACCACCATAAATTAGAGAGAGTGCGCATATTTTGTGGTAAAAGTGGCAAAATGTTACGGTGCATTTTGCCCATAATGCTCCTTCATCGGGACGAACATGGAATCGAATTCTAAATTTGTTTTCATCGGGTAGGGGAAAGATTGATAATGTTATCCTATATAGTGCAAGGCAGATTACAAAATGGTGGAATCAATTTTGTTTTGGATATGGTCGCTCAGGCTATACATAAGTCATAATTTTTTCAAGTTATCGTTTGCCTGTATATAGGGAAATAGAATCCGTTGTCATTGTCATTGTCATTGTCATTGTCATAAGGGGTTGTCCACTTTTGTTTTAAAGATGTTGGGGGAATGGGGGAATGTGCTGGGCGTTGTGGCGCTGAAAGGCAATGATGTTTGCCAGTGGTGCAAAGTTGATCATTACGGATATACTCGTTTACAAGTTCAGTGAAGAAGTACAAACTTATGTTGATAATTCGGGGATATATAGGGTTGATGAAACAGTGTTCTGTGCAAGGATAGGGTATGTTGGAAACTTGGCAACAGCAGTGGGAATGCCCACCCCCCCCCCTTTGACTTTCCATATAGGTCTATATAACCCGTTTCGTAGTTGCGTTATAAGAAGTAAATCAAAATGTGTCATGGGTAGCTTTTGATACCGTGTCGATCGGTCAGCAATTCGGACTTGACAGCATAGATAAGGTGCATGGATGGATCAGACGTTAAGACTGTAGAGTCAGAACTAAGAGGCCATTCTGAGTAATCAATGTTTGAAAATGTTGGGGTTTTCGAATTTAATTTACCGTATACGCTGAATGGCCCTTTCTGGCTTCCAGCATGCAACTTTGTAGTTGAAGAAAATGTCATCTTGCATAAGGCATCAGGCGCGGAGGTCGGCTATCGAAACAAGGTTGATCGAAGAGACAGCACAGACACGGTAAAACAATCAAGAATAGTTGCTATTTTTTCTTCTTATTTTAACTGTAAACTCAATTTCGATATTCTGTTATTTCTTTTGACCAACCACCCACAACTTAAAAAGAAAGAAAGACATTTTAAAACATTGATTATTCTGAGTTGCCCCTGGGCATTGAATTACGAGGGTGCCCTACAATATTGGCAGAAAGATACAAAAGACACCGGCAGCGCCTGTATGGGTGTAATCATGAGTAGAAGCAGATTGCAATCTGTAAATCTTTCGGATCCAGTCCTATAGAAATGAATGTAAAACCATATTTCTTTAACTTATATTCCAAGACCTTTCGTTTATTGTGATAATTTCAAACCGGTCTCTGAGCAGTTCCTAAGTTTGGAAATGTATAGGTGAAATTTCAATAAACCCTTGACAAGTTTGACAATGTGTCCATTGCCTCTTTTGCACGATGAGAGAGGTTGTGCAGCTCCTTTACCAATATAATCCGGGTTAAAATATGCCCTCAAAATTGTACTACAAGCTCCTTGGGCCATTGATTTATGTGATATGGGAGACGACAACAAAACCCATGAGCCAATTTCTGGCCGTCATTACCAGGCAAGCAGCTCGTCGATGGGCCCTTTGTCGGCGAGATTATACGGCCAAGGCGGCCCTCACGATTCGCCTGGCAACGGCCCGAGAGCCGCAGCGCTGTCTGTATTTGAACTTGTCACCTGGAAATATTAGTCCTGTAAAGTTCATTAGTAAAGGACACGGCAGAGGCAATTTCGGAACTTAATTATTTCGTCCCGAGCCTGAGCTCTCGCAATCAGATAGAGAGAGAAACCAGCTGATCTTGTTGTGCAAAATGCCACAACCCAGTGTATCGCAGCGATTAGGGTTTCCTCAATACAGCCGGTACCATGGGATTTCTTATAAATAATGCTGTAAGAACGGAACGCTGATGCTTATGGCCATGGGCCCGCTTATGAACACCAGAAGCTCCGGATGACTTATGATTATAACTTTTTTGTATACAATAAGTATTTCTGGATGGATTGTGAGTACTGCTGCAAGCAACATCACAATTCCAACAGTCTCTGGGCCCGATCGAGGACCCCGGAAGCTCGGGCAGTGCAGATTAGCATTTTCTCAACGGCTATTTCAAGATATATTCCCGTCGGAATTCAAGATCGTAACCCAGTGATGGGGCCTGGCGACCACAGGTCTCCGTTCTGAGAAACTTTCATCATGCTCTCTTGACATTTTTTTTTTCAATTCAGATATTCACAAAACTCCTTTAAACCTTCCTGGTATTTTCTACTTCTCTTTAGCCCCAATTCAAGATTTCTTGGTTCGCTGTTTTAAGCGCTCTTGGTCTAGAATAATACTTTGGCAGTGTAATCCATCCCATTGTTGAAAAGTATCTTCATTCAGGGTTTTTGAGCAATGTAGATACATGTGCACGTAGAAAGCGGGAGGATGTCTAGGCCTGCTTAAAGACACTGGAGGCTTTCTTGTGTGTTGATTTTCTAGTTTTTTATTTTTACTCGACAGGTTGGATGGATGGATGGCATATTTGAAAGGGCATGCTACACCTTGATTTCAATTGAGGTCAATTAAGACCGACAAATTAATTTCACAGATAAGAAATTGTGTCTCACTGGTGAAGGATGGCTAGTGGCCGAGAAAAAGCATTTGTAAAAAATGTTGTAATTGCTTCTTTCGACGAATTTTGTTCATTATGTGGTATTTTGGCCCTCCAGGTTCTCATGATGGCTTCTGTTTTAAACGGGACATGTATAATTTATGTGAATATGATGATTTGCTAGCCTATACACAATTTCGGGTAAAATAGTTTTGTTTTCGAATACTCTTCACGTCACTGGAAGTGGACAGCAGCGGCTGATTCCACACCCGACGAAAACAGTTTCCAAATTCAACCGACTCTTTGACAAACACATAAAACATCCGTCGCGTACATCACTCTCTTTTTGGGTCCACCAAAAAACAGTTCAGTGCATTGGCATTGGAATATGACTCAGCCGCCGCCGAGTCGGTCCCTGACGCCGCTACTAATAAACCAGGCAGCGAGGTCGTAAAGTATGCCCCGGGGCACGGCACGTTGTTTGCCCGGTTCCAACCACGGTAATCCTGCCGGCGGTGTCGCTACATTCTCGGTCAAGTGCAGGTTTTTTAAACCATTTTTTTAATCAATAGACCAAACGCCCTTATAACATCGTTGTGTTATTGAAAATAAACGTTACTATGTTTTCAAATTGATTTTTTTTTTTTACGAATAACCAATCGAAGTTAAAGGGATTATTATATCTTCGAATAATGTTTTCGAATATTGTTTTTGAATAATGTATACTGACCAGCATTTACCACGCCGCCGTAATGGCTCTGTTTCACCATGAACCATTTTCAAATTGTCCTCGTGACACGGAACTAGACACTGACTTTACTTGAGCGTCAGTTACATCAGTGGACAAATACATGGCTCGCATTATAACACTGTACACTGCAAACACTGGTGGTTAAAATTGACACCATGGTTGTTGTCACATAAATTAAAGAAAAAAATTCCTTAAAACTTGATCTTTAAAAAAAATACCATACTTAGTGCTCCTAAAAGCTAAAATTATGACAGAAATCGTAAAACTGTTTAAAGTGATTCTGGAAGTTATCATATATTTGTTCCTAGATGATTTTGCAGGTACCGTGCCCATTTCAAGATAAATTTGACAAAAAACTCTTCCTTCACTTTAAATTCATCTGCCGGTATAAACATTAGTCTCGTTCAAGAAGTTCATTAAAACTAATCTCGGCGCACTAGGATTTGTTTTGAGACAGTCCCCTGACTAAGCCACAGAAGGAAATGTTGTTACTGTCTTCGGGTCACGCTGTGAATTCCATGTGGGACGATTTAGTACGACCCACGAGACTGCAGATTTCCAAACGGGAGTGGAGTCCGCCGATCTCACCCTCGCTAGGTTTATTAGTTGGGAGCATGAAATCTTTATCCGCGCGACTCCTTGGGGGCGTTTTGTGTGCTGGAACAGCTGTGGGGTGGGTGTTTTTTTTTAATGATATCTGAGTTACAGCGAGGAAGATCCGCAGCATGGGTGGAACAAATTGTAGGTTTCCCCGGATATTTCTGCTAAAAAGGAGCCTATTTCACTGTATTCATGAATTCGTATATTATTAAAGTGACTTTGCCTCTTCAGTTGAAACAGTCATTCAATTCCACTTTGAGAGGCATAGTAAAATTTATAGTATAATTTACACTCAATTAAACTTATAAGGCGTTTTTAAATAGCCATACGAAATCAGCATTTTAGCAGAGTAGGCACAACTCAAATTTAAGCTCAATCAGTCACAGGAGTCATGAGAAAATAGAGAACACCCCCTCCCCCCTTATAATGGGAGACTTTGGAACACTAGGTGGAAGCAGATTTAACAGGTACATTTACATTGTTTACAAGGTTCTGAGCATGCGCATATTACCGAGAACAATGGTAAGTCTGCTGCCACCTAGAGCCCCAAATGCACTCCATTTTGTGTGTACTCTTTTCACAAAAACTCTGTAGCATTCAAGCAAAAAAATTTCAAGACTCAAGGGAAGTGTTTTACCATGGCCATTTTTATATCATGTAAAGTTATTATGTAAACCTTCATTTTTTTCCAGTGAATGTTGTGCACACCATTTAAACCAACTACTTCTAAATATAAAACTATATATTCCATGCTAATCATAGGTTATGCCAGATCATTGTCACGTACCGTATGGCTAATAAGTCTTGTATCTTTGCAGCGAGGTTCAGTAAGTTTCACCACTGTTGCGTCGAGTCAGTCTTAAAGGTACTATACAGTATTGGTAGAGCTGATGAAATAATCACAGACAGTGTCCATGTTTTGTGTGATCAGCCGTATACATGAAATAACAAACCTGTGAAAATCTGGGCTTAACTCGTTGTGTGAGTCGGGCGAAAATAGCGAAAATATGCCAAATGTTCAGCATGTAAACACATTATACTTACTTTGGGTTGTAGCAACCGAAATCACCTGTTTTAAAATGGTTTTAAGATATAGGCCTACAGTTTTCTCGAATATGACTTCATTTCAGAGGAAATATTTTACAGAAAGGTGATTCTAGTACGAATTTTCGGGCTAATGTGTGTTTTTTAGCCTCACCAATCCTTTAGGATTCCTTTAAGTGACTCCGTGTTGTTCGGTTGATTTGGCGACCCTGGAAGTTGACTAAGAGCATCAATTAATCAGAGAAACGGAATCAATTATTCAGCCAATTAATAGTTCAACCTGGTCTGGATTCCGTCAACTGGAAAATCATGAGAGTTCAAGAGTATAAAATGAAGCGTGAGAAAATTGATGAGACGAAGGCGTCCCTTATGAGTTAAGACTTTGGAGTCTTCCCGTTAGCATTAACGTTTTTGGCAACTGTGTTAATTAATTGCAATTTGGTGGTCAGACGTACTACTGCAGTTGTATTGTTTTTAGTTGTCAATCTACTTTTGTTTATCTTTGTATTTTATTCGCCCAGTTTCATCAGAGCGAAACACGTTTAAGATTTATTTATTTATTTATTTATATGTTTGAAATCTTCTGACATAAAATACAAGTCATGTTTAAAACTGTTCGGGTCAAGACAAAAGTTTAGATAGACCATGTAGTATCCTCACTTGGTGTATTCCAACATCATATTATGCATAACATAACAATTGGCCATCGAAGTTGCAAGAAAATAACGAAAGAAAAAAAAACTCTTGTTGAATAGAATGTTGTGCTTTCGGGTTCATGCCCGAAGCCTTTCTGAGATCAATTTTTGTGTGTAAAAATAACCTCTTTCCCTAAAAATATTACTCATGGCTTTTTACTTTTAACAATGTTTTGTAACACCAACAGCTTCCAGTGCTCTTTAGTATACCAAGTAAGTTTTTACGATCATCAATTTTTGGAGTAATTACCAAACGTATACCCCCTTTAAGATTTTAATGTTGTTAAAAACAAATTTATATTTATTATTCATTTTTGAAAATCTTGCATCCTCATCACTGAAAAGAGTTCTTCATGAGCATCTTCGTCATATTTTTGTAGTAAAAAAAAGTTTACAAATTCGCATCGGCGTTACAAACTATTATACTTCGTTTGTATATAAAAACAAATCCACATTACCGCCCATATTATTCGATGGACTTGCCTTGACTTGCAATTTGTACCGGTCGTCTGCGTACAAAAATTAGCTCAGCATTTTAGATTTACGATATCGTAACTCATCAAACGCTACGTAACTCGAAATATTTCATTAATTTGCAGCTGTGTTAGTGCGACTCCGGACTCCGCATTTTAAGAAATTATCCCGCTCCATAAATTTTAATGGAGCCCCCGTGCGCCGAGGAGAAAGTTTCCTCCGGTAAGCTGGGAATGTCACGGAGTGATTATGGGGGATGAGACGTGATGGGACATACACGGACGGTGACAGTTAGTTTGAGGATTAGAGAAACGGATGCGACGACAAGATACGAGGTGAAATAGATTCACGAGGCAAGCTGAGGATTCAACCACAGTTGCACTTTTGAAAAATATATAATAGTTTTGAAAGAAAGACGGCCATATTTGGAAGCATGAAATCACGCAAGGTTTTCTTTTCTTCTTTGAACCTTGCTTAAAGGGGCACTCTGCCTTCGGTTTGGGCACTTTGGACTGTTAAACGCGTTTGTTGTGAGATTAATGTAGAACTTTAATGACAAACATAAATATCCCTTGAAATTGTTTGATTTTTGTCCAATTGCATGACAGAACACGGTCCGCTATAAGAGCCAGATTTTTGACTCTACACAAAATGGCGGACGTTTTGTTTAAGAGGCACATTAGATAGGTAATCACTATTTAATTACAACACACTATATTAAGATATTTTAGTGGATGAACAGCTCTAAAGGATAACAGTTCTTCCAAAAAGCAGAATTGAAAGATTTGAAGGCAGTGTGCCCCTTTAATTGTAAGGGCATTTCACCATCGCGACAATTGGTTTCGGAAAATCAGTAATGAGATAACACAAGGCGTCTTCTATACGGCGTTTCGGCCTGCAACAAGTTTTTTTTGATCGATGCCACGCCCATCAGTTGAAGCGCCACTGCTTTGTGGACTGTGGTGGCCAATGCATTTGACAGGCACAACTTTTATACAGCATGTTTCATTTAAAAACGTTTGCATCCTACACTTCTACGACATGAAAATCCAAACAAAATTATGCTGGCTTCACATTACTGTGGAAACGAGTTCGGAACTAGTCGTAGTTGAAGATCACAGTTCTACAATAAGATTACTTACTTTAAAGGGTCTATATGCGTTTGGTAATGACTCTGAAGGTTAATGGCAATAAAAACTTACTTGTTAAGAAGTACAGCAGCTTTGGATAGTATAATGCAGTTTGAGAAAAATTTCACTTCGAATAACTGCGGCTATGGAAAAATAAATCACTTTTAATCCTCAAAAATTTGAAACTGAGAAACGTTACTGTCAGTAACGTTTCTCAGATTGTGTACTCCTATTAGGGATTATTCATCCTGCGTGAAAATGTTCGCTCCGGATTTTCGACGATATCTCAAAAACGCGACCACCTTTTGAAATGCAATTTACACGGGTTAGTTTTTATCGTATATGTCTACATTTATATAAGATTAAAACAATCAATCGGTAGCAAAAACCAAAGGTATACTTTTACTTTAAAGGCAGGGAGCCGAAGAATTAAAACATGACAAGTCCATCACTTTAAAGTTCATGTTTCCACAAGTGCAAACGGCAGTCACCGAGTACGAAATATTAGAGATTTTAATCTGGTTCCGGGGCAATGAACCATCAACTGCACAGCGTGATAATTAAATGCATGCGCACCATATGAAATGAATATGTGTTGACAGGCAACCGCCGCATTCATTGTCGGGTTTTCTTTTCAATAAAATCGTCACCAGCGAACCGTACGGGAAATTCCGAGACCACAATCGCTGAAAATTAACCTTTTCAGTGATATTAGTTCCGGTTCCACGGATGCATTGGGTGTCAGGGCAAGTTCTACCTTAGTTAGGAGTCATCAAATGAAAACCTGTTTACTTACATCAATAGATGTTTACTTTATTTCTCAATTCATCCATATCGCGAATTTTGTCTGTGCTTGTACCCGTGCTACCGGTCGTAAACTGTGTGTGTGTGTGTGTGTGTGGGGGGGGGGGGGGGTTCTCCTGTCTTTCAAGATTTCAAGAGGAAATAACAACTTTTCATAATGATTATTGCGAAAATTAATGTACGGTATTAAACAGGATTTGTAGAGCTGGCAAAATAGTCGCAGACGGTGTTCATGCTTTGTGTGATCAACCACATACATGAAATAACAAACATGTGAAAATTTGGGCTTTGTTGTTTTAGTCAGGAGAAAGTAGTGAAAAAAAGAAACAAAAACAAACACGTACGGTTTTCAGCATGCAAACAAACTGTTCTTAATGTTGGTTGTATCAACTTAAATCAGCTGCTGCGTTTGTATACAGATACAGTTTTCACGACGACGATTTCATTTCAGAGGGAAATGTTTCACAGAAGTAGATGAACTTCATAATCAGTAAGCTTTCAGACTAAAATTGAACAATCATGTTTTGTATCCTTAGTCCGTTGTAATACCTTTACATGCCCTATTGTCGCTGCTTCAGTGAAAGGAGATTTCCTTGCAGGTCATGGTCACTCGGATAAGATTCCGTAGGTCATATCGTACAGTTTACTGATTTAGACTTGCACTTTGCAAGAGAGCATAGGCCTACATTTGTCATGGTGGTAGGGTGTGCAGGTCTCGAGCGTTAACGTACGCCATTTTGTTTCTTTCACAAATTAACGAAATTGCAATGTACTGTCGTGTATACGTTTATATTTAGGTTATATTCTCTGTAATATCTTTGTACATGTTTTGTGTAGTAAAGTTTTTTGTTTTATATTCAGGAATGTTTGTAACTGCTGGGCACCTTTGAAAAACAGTGTTTCACTGAAAGGTTTCCCCGAAATAAACGAAAAAAAAACCCAAAACAAATAAATAAACAAATAAATAAATATAGCCCCTTACGTTGGAACCGAAGGTTCATAAAAAAACACGTTTAACTAAGTGCTATACTTGGGCTATTGTTGCTTGACTATCAATTACATACTTTACCAACTTTACATCACTCTAAAATCATGATTTGAAATCATACAGGCTGTGGAACAAACATCAAACAAATAAAAAAGCAATGATATCGAAAATATTGGAATAGTCAAAGCTTGCTTATATAAACATCTGAATTGCTATACATTGGTTCCGTGTTCACCGGCTCTGGTGAATTATTCCAAGGTTTTTAAGGAATGTTGCTGTTGTTGCTGCTGCTGTTCTTGTTGTTGTTGGGTATACTATTTGAAATGGAGAACCTACTCCCGATATGTCGCCGGTCCCACCAGAGAAGTTGGAAGTTCGCTATATCAAACATTCTGCCAAATATTTCTTTCTTCAATTTTTTTTTTCCACTGTATAGTAAGTTTTGTTTGGTTCCATCTACATTTTTACAGAGCCCACAAAAGTACATAAAAACCGTGGCCGTTTATGTTTTCGCAGTTTCCTCGAAAGGTCTTCACCCTTTTCACTGAAGCCTGACAGGTTTTGAAAAGATAGCCTTTTTCTTGAAAAGTAGATGTATGGATGATATCCTCTTTCGTAAACCAATGCCATATACCATTATACTTATATTTTGTAATGTGCCTGAGCATTGACTCCCAGGGTGTCCAAAGATTGATCGTTGTTAGTATTGATGGGTTCCTCTCTTCCATGAATGCTGCTGTCTGTGGTGTGTGTACAAACCGTGTACGAACCGAGGAGCCATAAAAAAATCCACCGTGAATAGCCCGGTGAATAATTACTTGGAAACAGCCAGTCTTTATTCTTTCGTACACCGCTGCAGCAAACGTTAACGACCAATAAAACTTCACAGACCGGGGATATTAACTGCTGCCATTATCTTTCATGGCCGTCCAAAGCCCGGTCAAAGGTCACAGTAAATAGGTGTTTATTCTCAACAAGAGGATCATTAAAAAAAACACAGAATGGGTGTTTGGATTTAAAATGGCGATGCTCATCTGGGTCTTGTTTACAACATCGAGGTATCCGCTAACAGTACATCTCATAATGTACTTTCCACACACGGCATTTATATTATTTCACGGTGTACACATGCAAAAACGAAACCTTATTTTAATCATTGGCCTATATTATTAATTCCCAAAATGTTGATTATGAAAAAGGGACAAACGTTTTTTCTCCTTCAGAACCTGCTACAAAAACAGATGGTTTTTTTTTCAGAACACGGAGGAAGTTCCTTCATCCACACTCTAACAACTTCTGGGTCGGAAATGACCCGGGTTCCGTGTCCCGCGGGGTCAGTCTGGGTCAGTGTGACCCCGAATCTGTATCAAAATATAAATGACAAGTAATAAACCACAAGGGAAACTGACTGGGTAATCTTTTTTTAAATTTGGGTTTGAACAAAGAAAAACGACCTCCTGAATGGCTTTTGACTGGCACCCCCGAATAAAGATATTGACTAATAGGGAGACCGCCAACATAGGGCTGGATAGCTCAGTTGGTAGAGCGCCGGTACGTTAATCCGGAGGTCGTTGGTTCAAGTCTAGCTGCAGTCAATTTTTCTTTGTTCAAACCCAAAATTAAATATAAATGAGGCAGAAATGGGTCAAACTGACGCAAAAAAAAACAAAAAAAACCCAAAACTGTTTCCGGTTCTAACCTGAACCAGAAATGGGTAAGGCCTCTTGGGGTCCCAAATCCAGAATCCGGGTCAACTCTGACCATGCTCTGACTCGGGAAAAAGTAGAGTGCAGTATCAGTGAAGCAGAGTCCATTATAGGAGCATCTATAGGCCTATATGCAGCGCTTGACAGTGATAAACAGACAAACAAACAAACAAACACGACAGACAAACAGACAAGACGCAGTAAGAAAGATCGATGAATGGTTTATTTATTTTCAAGACAACAAAACTCATCAGATTGATTCGCGTCTAAATTTACACTGAGTCTAAGTTAAAGGTCATTAGGAAATTAGAAAATTACAATGCAGCATTCAAAACAACGCTGCACTAAACCAAAAGTTAATAAACAGCGCATCGAAAAGCTTTGCTGCAAATTAATTGTGTAGCCTTTTACAGATACAGTCGTGTTCAGACGTTTACATCCGTAAATCAAAATATTTCTTTTCTCCAAAAAGCAAAATCACCCGTTATGATGAACTTCTGAACAAGTTACAAGAATTGATATGGCAACATAGCCGATTGGTATAGGCCTTTTTATATACATGTGTACAGGAATCTAAAGTTTAGCTTACAATAAAACAGTTTATTTGTTCGTGTAGCGACACTGTACTAAACCACGCCGTTAAAAAAATGACACAGGCACAAATCAATCAAAATGATCCAAATAAAGTTCTTAACACTGCAACGAGGAGATGCGGTGTGGGACGAGGATGGATGGGAACGGGGAATGGCGTCACACCTGACGAAGCTCATAAGTGCAAAATCATGAGCCCAATTCCATTTCCTGCTTTTACAGGATACCATTGCGGACCCCGAACAAGACGACCCATGCCATTTCACTCAACCTCAGCTCGGCTGAATATTTACGACGTTCCATTCAAATCGACGACAACCCGACGAATAGACTGTTGATGCTACATTATTTTTATTGCCTCAAAAAATGTGGTTATTGTAACATAAGGATTAGGGATGGTTTACAGCACTGTCAAAAATGTTTCCTTGTAACTGGCTGTGTTTTATGACTGCGTGCGCTGGATCAGAAATCTGGACGTAAATCATTTTGTGATATTATTTCAGATTTCGTAATGAAACAAAAATGTGGAATTTGCAAATATTTTATCCTGGAGAGTGGCACACCGGTACCTAACTTTATTATGATATATTACGAAACTGTAGAGAGGAGTTCGCGAACGTAGGCCTACTAGTTGACGCCACGGTGACAAAAGCCCCTTCCACTCGAGAGCAATTTTAGCAAGGGTCCGACCCTTGCAAGGCTTGTTCAATTGTAGCATGGTTATACAATTTGACAAAATGTACCTCGTGTGAAAGGACATTTTGTCGGAGGTCCGGACCTACGACAAATAGCTATTATTAGTGGGGCAGATGAGGGGAGATATTTTGGGGAATTATTCAGGTTAAGCCCCTTTCACACGAGAGGGGGGGGGTAGCCGTGATAGTCTGATAGATAAAAAAAGAGAGTGGTATAGCAACTTTTGGAGATTCAAATTTTCGTGGTGTCCGTCTGTGACTTTTGCAGTCATCAGAGACGCGGCTGGTATACCCGCTGTCACCTATCGACGTTCTTGATGAAAATACCGTGATGGATTTTCGCTGTTTTCTCAACAAATATGCACTGTATTCTGCTGAACCTTTTCACATGTGACTTTTATTGGATTTTTATTGACGATTTGGCCTACAAAACAGCATTATGTGGACACAGACCAATCTATGACTCTACCTAGGCTATTATAATATAGGCCTAGTATAGTTATGGCATGATTTCTAACAACGGAAACTAGAGTATACGCTTCTTGTGAATAAGTAGACACCTCCAAGCTTTTTGGTTCCGCCCCCTTGTTATTGATAATGAGTGTACCGTCACTGGAAGTCAAAGTTGTTTTGGGCATGACCCATTATGAAGTAATACATAATCATGTACGGAAACCTGAAACCACTGGCGGGGTTTTCCGTGGCTTTCAGTCGAAAAAACCCTCTCATCAATTCTGTACTTATCGATGACTCGCCTTCAAAAGAGCCTCAACACGAGCCCAGCTTGAGTCTTTAGCTGAGTGTCGTTGAATTGATAACATATTGCGGCGATTATTATAGACCTATCACTATGCGGCTACCATTCTCCCATAATGTAACTTACTATAGCACTCTGATCCCATCAGTCGAAAATGGCAAGACGACTCTGTTGGGTTAGAATTGACCGGGATTCCGGATCCTATGGGCCTTGACCCATACCCGGGTCATGCTGACCCGGGAAACTGATTAGATTTCAACTAGCTTTCTGCGTCATTTTGACACAGATTCATGATCATACTGACTTCGAATTTGAATCACATACAGACTGATTCATTACTTTTATATACCTGCGTGGGGAAGGCTGGGTTGGGAATTTTTTTAGAGAGCTTACAACGGAGGCAATTGCCCTCGTGCCCCTTGGTTATTGCCTTGGTGCCTTGGTGCCTTGTTAAAATTTATGGTAACTCTTAGGACAATAGGAACATCTTGGCCAGGGGTCGTCCAGGAAAATACAAAAGTAAAACAAAAACCCCTTACAATTTGTGTTAACACTTCGGACATAGAAGCATCTTTACCAAGGGTCTTCCAAGGAAGTACACAAGTAAAAACACAAACAAAAACAAAACAAATCAAAACTGTCGTCACTAGATGTGTCAATCTCAAACCCCTGGTCAAAAAATCCGAAAAAATATACTTTACATCAGAATGTGAATAAAATGTTACAGGAGAAATTTTTACGGTGCCCTTTACTACACTGCAACAACTGGGGTGTTAAATTGACACCATGGGTGTTGTCACATATAGATCCCAAATAGAGAATCAACATTTACACCATTAGGGTGTTAAAATAACATTAATTTCTGCAAAACCAATGACACTGGTGTTATTTTAACACCCCATGATGTTAATTTTGATTCTCTCTTTGGTATCTATTATGTGACAACACCCAGGGTGTCAATTTTAACACCTCAGATTTGCAGTGTAAGGAGAGTCTGCCTTGTCCCTACGTACAAGAATGAAGTAGCAGGACTGCATTTACATCCACTATAAGACGATATTGAAACCAATATTTTCAGCGACATCACCTCATCAACCGGAAAGTTAGTAATGAGATTTTCTGCGATTGTATCCAGCGTGATTTGATCTGACGTTTTGGGGGTAAAAAGCGAAACCCATTCCAATCCCTTTTGTAGCAAGATAATCCCCCACTAAATCGATTCTACCTGGGCATGACATTCACTGCAAGTAAAAAAAAAACCTCAGTTATTGACGGGACGGTGGTAATGGACGCTAAATTCAGCCCCGGCTCCATGATACACGGGAAACTGGATAGAAACTGATACTGATTCATTGAGCTCGAACTAGCCTTGGCCTAGTTGACTTAAAGGCAAGATATTCTTTTGGTAATTACTCCTAAAGTTAAGGAGCATAAAAACTTACTTGGTAAAGAGCACCGGAAAGCTGTTGTTATTATGAAACATTATTAGAAACACCACCATTTGAAGTAATGTGGTTTTAGAGAAAGAGGTAATTTTTCACTCCAAAATGTGAATCTGAGGAAGGCTTCAGGCGTGAAGCCTTCCTTAGACATCTGAAAGCACACAATGTTATGCATGCAACAAGGGTGTTTTTTCTTTCATTTTTTTCCTTCAACTTATTGACCAATTATAACCAATTGAGCCCCAAAATTTTCACAGGTTTTATTTTTTTATGCGTTTGGGATACACCAAGTGAGGATACTGTCTTTGACATTAATACCAAAAGTAAACCCTAGGCCTACCTTTAAATTTCATTCCTCGGAGTTGCATTTCTCACGGATTAGTTTGTTATGGAACATGTAAGTCGTTTAAGTTCGAGTTTTAAAGGAATTTGGAAGGTCAAATAACCTTTTGAAACTCGATTTAACGGTCGTTCTTGTCAAGGTGAGAGTAACTTGGGATCACAAGCTTTGACTGCACATTACAAAAAGTCTTCATTCTTTTAAAATAACGGTACCTTATTTCCAGCAAGTACGGCGCCCGAAATTATGGGGCTCATGTGGGGTGGGGGTTGGGCGTAGTTTTCGTTGGCGTTATGTTTTAAACAAGCAGCCTCTTTTCAGAGCCAATGTTTTGCCGTTTACTATTTTTTTCACAAGATAATGTGACATGGAGGTAAAAGCAAATACATTGGTTTGAACTTTGAAGTTACCACCGTATACAAGTTTATGAAAATGTAACATTTTATTCCATTGTTTATGTCCAGGTTTCAAATTGGAGGAACGGGGGGAGGGGGGTGTACAGACATCAAATTTAGCGGGAACACGTGCCCCTGTGCCCCTCGCAGGCTAGCAACCTATGACAATATCACCAGTATTCACGCGCACGATGTTTCCGAAAACGCCGAATAAATAGCGGGTTTCTTTCTTCAGAGATTCTTTTTTCGTTTCCGTGCTTAATTCGGTTGTTGCAATCGAAATATTAAGTGAAGTTGGGTGCAGATTTTCAAGCCCTAGTTTTCTCCACCTTTACAGTATTTCAGACGGTTATATATCCCTCGGAAAGTATTTCAGAAATGGATATATCTCCAGGGCATGGTCCTGTAAAATAAGTGGGCTCAGTTTAGGTCGAACCAGCAATTTCCCCGACTTCCCAGTCAAATAGGCCTTAAGGTTGACCCAACTATTGCAAACTAATTGTTTTCACTTCTATGCAGTTCAGGTATGTCCACAGGACACCATACTAAAAGTCTACTTTAGAAGGCTTCGATCTCTTTCCACTTTAGTTATTTAAAGTAGACTTTTAGTATGGTGCCCAGGGGACCTCTCTGAATTGCATAGGAGTGGACTTTTTTTTGTGCAAAAAATAGCTGTAGGTTGAGCCCTGAAGCCCGGTTCATACTTCCTGCGAACGCGAATGCGAAGCGAATATTGACGTCACAAATTCGCAACGAATAATTCGCAGCAGTTGAAATGTGCTCAACTCCTGCGAAACATTCGCTGCGAAAACGGCCCTGTGACGTCAAAATTCGCTTCGCATTCGCATTCGCAGGAAGTATGAACGGGCTTGACTGGACTATTATGTATAGGCCTATTATCTAACAAGTTGCCTCTCTTTGTCTTTAATTGGGTAGGCCTAGAGGCCTATGTGGTACTACATTGCTTCTAGGAGAGTACATTCATATGATAACTGTGTAAAGAAATAATACATTCATGACTTTACTGGTGACAATCGGAGAAAAACTGAAGTTCGCAATTTTTTTTTTAAATTCGCAGTGAGGGCGTGTGTGGATCAAAGTGATTCGAAACAAGAAAATCCGAACAGTTTTTTCATTGTTGTTATTACTATTTTTTATTTATTTGGCCATTGACACAAGAAAACAATATACAGGCACTCAAAATAAGATAAACTGTAATTCACCGTTGAAACTTGAGCGCCCCCATGTGGTAAAAAATACGGTTAATTGCCAAAGTGAAGGATTCGGACGGACTGAAGTGCCAGTATATGCTCAGGGATACCAATTTGATTTTAAAGTCCATACGCCAAGACTACCTTGTCTCCTGAAGCCTAGAAGTAGTACTCTAGCCAGTGAGTGAATCATGCAGTAGGCTAGTCGTAGGGCAGATAATTTTGTAATGAAAGCAGGGAGCTATGTTCCTTTAAATATACTGAAACTATTTTACGTCACCTAAACATAAATTTTTACTCTCAAAAGACAAAGGAAAAGACAATAAACATAATTCCAGTTAAGTTTCATGCTTTTGACCTCCTTTACTTTGATAGATAATGAGGTGAGTATAAAGGCAGCCTATGCAGAAGCAGGCCTCCTCCACGGACAATGTGTCATACCGCCCTCATCTGCTAGGAAATGTTCAGTACAAGATGGCGCCGCCCTGTCGTCTGAAATCCAGGTAACACCACCTATTTATAACAAAGTGAAAACGTGTGTAGTGTCACGTTAAAACCTTAATCCTCAGGGAGTTTTTTGTAGTGTAAGAAGAAATCAAAGGACTAGTAAGTTCAATAGAAAGCTTTTGAAAATTTGCCGATTTCGACCACCACTTTTTCTATTTGTTATGCAAAAAAAGCCAACAACCAGATTCTACCTGACTACACACTAGAGAGAGTAGTCAGGTAGTACACTGTACTGACACTGCTGCTAAAATAACTACAACCTACCTATGGGCCTTGCACTGCATTTGCAAAATGCAGCAGTGTTGGGTCTTTTGCTAACTTTTAGTCTGCGCAACTGAACTAGCCACGAGCCCTTTCCGCATGTTACTTGCTGTTGAGGAGATTATGCAGTAACACTGGAGTGGTAGCACCAGAACGAGAACCAGAAGAAAAATGTTTTTAGGTAAAGGGAAGTTGCGACGAGCGAATGTCAACCATTTACGAAATGGTAAGCATGCTTTCTTTGATTAACATTTTTTTATTATCGATGTGTGATCATTTAAAGTTTATATTTTATAAAAAACTCGTTTTATAAAAGCCACTGCGCTCTGGTGTTTGCAACGTAAGGTTTCTCATCATATGAAAATGAAGTAACTTAATCATTAAATAATATCATTGTTAATGATAAACTCCCAGAATAATAACCTCAAACTGAAAGCCATAGTTAGTAAATCTTTGCGGTATCTGCTGCTAAGGATGTTTATTTTCTCAGTCATAACTAAGTAAGGTTTGCGGTAACACCATGTGGAAAACTCTTTTGAGTAGTGTAGGTTCTGAAAAGAGCCGGTTTTCAGAACCTACACTACTCAAAAGAGATTTCCACATGGTGTTACCGCAAACCCTACTTAGTTATACTCCCACCATGCAAAGTTTAAAATCCTACTTCTCAGTCATAGTTATATTTTGTGGATTGTAAATGACTTGTAGTAGTTGTTTTGCCAGTGTAAAGTGTATTAAAAAAAATAAAATAAAAACAACACTGAACTTGCCAGCCGGACCACTTGGAAAGAGTTTTGACTGGTCTTCAACTAGCATTTGGCCAGCAAACCGCTGCTAAGGGACAACGCCGCAGTTGACTTACACACTTGACACCCACAATTAGAAGATTTTAATCTTGTTTAAATTCTACGACGATACTTTCTTCTTTTTTTTTCATTGCAGCCTTTCATCCTGTTCATGGTTTAGTTTGGTCAGATGGTGAACATGTAAACCTGTCTAGTATCGCAGTGAATCAAGATGATGTCACAGCATGCTCACATACTACCCTTGGGCAATTTAGGTGAGTATTTTGTAAGAGGTTTCATGCACATGATCACTCTGTTGCGGTTATTTTCATACTTTAATTTCACGGGGCCACGTATTCCTATTCCGTGCCACCTATTCTCCGGTACTAAGGATACTGTTCCCAGAAGCTCCTTGAAATCTATAACTCCAGGGGCTGCCAAGAGGTGGAAATGTCATCATTTCAACATAACATCCTAATGTTGGGTTCTAGTTTCCTACCTTTTTTTAGTCAGCAATGATTTTCACCCCTGTCAAAGCTATGTATAATCCTAACAGTTTCTTATTCTGTTTTTGTAGCTCAGTGGAGCAGGTGGCATGGAGCGGAGACTCCACTCAATGCTTTCTGAGTGTGCAGCACACGAGGTCTGTCACTTTATGGAAGGTGCAACTTGAGTAAGTACAAACTTAGCATTTAAAAGTTTGCATGGTGGAGATACAATCTAGTAAGGTTTGCAGTAACATCATGTAAATGAGTAGGATTTGAAACTTTGCATGGTGGAGATACAATCTAGTGAGGTTTACAGTAACACCATGTACATGAGTAGGATTTGAAACTTTGCATGGTGGAGATACAATCTAGTAAGGATTGCAGTAACACCATGTACATGAGTAGGATTTGAAACTTTGCATGGTGGAGATACAATCTAGTAAGGTTTGCAGTAACACCATGTACATGAGTAGGATTTGAAACTTTGCATGGTGGAGATACAATCTAGTAAGGTTTGCAGTAACACCATGTACATGAGTAGGATTTGAAACTTTGCATGGTGGAGATACAATCTAGTAAGGTTTGCAGTAACACCATGTACATGAGTAGGATTTGAAACTTTGCATGGTGGAGATACAATCTAGTAAGGTTTGCAGTAACACCATGTACATGAGTAGGATTTGAAACTTTGCATGGTGGAGATACAATCTAGTGAGGTTTGCAGTAACACCATGTACATGAGGGATTTGAAACTTTGCATGGTGGAGATACAATCTAGTAAGGTTTGCAGTAACATCATGTACATGAGTAGGATTTGAAACTTTGCATGGTGGAGATACAATCTAGTAAGGTTTGCAGTAACACCATGTACATGAGTAGGATTTGAAACTTTGCATGGTGGAGATACAATCTGGGAAAATGTTAAACAATTTTGGGTTGAACAAATTTTGTTTTACTGGAACGGGACTTGAACCTGTGACCTCAAGATTAACGTGCCGGTGCTCTACCGACTGAGCTATGTAGCCATATGTTGGTGGTCTCACCATTTTGTCAGTATCTTTGTTCGGGGGTAGCTAGGGATCCCACCCAAGTTTATGAAAAGGAAAAGCGACGGCAGAAGGATCATCTTTAAAGGGTAGGCGACTTTTTATTTCAAGCGTCAAGTAATAAAACCACAAGGGAAACTGACGGAGTACATTTTTAATAGTTCAGTTTCCCTTGTGGTTTATTACTTGATGCTTGAAATAAAAAGTTGCATCCCCTTAAGAATAAAAAGTATCAGTGGATTTCATTCTTCGATTTAGTCTGTAACCAGTCCCCATCGTTTCTTGGATGTATACAGGTCCAGGTTGTATCAGTTATTAGGTGCTAATTTGTCATTTTGGCACAGACAGGAGTCCAGTCTTTAATTATTATGAGCCATTATACATTTAGACATGCTCTGGGTGAAGCAGTGCATAGATAGGTTGCAATATGACGTAAATCTGCCATCTTTACAGGCAATTTGGAACACACAGTCATGCATTTCGTATGAGAACAGCGTGCAGCATGCGCACATTTTACGATACTCATTGCATGATTGATAAGTGAACAATGCATCTACGATAATAGTTTGAATTTTGTACTTTCCATGCAGCAAATCTCAGAAACTGAAGCTCAGCAAAGTTTGATTAAAACATGAAAGATGAAGTAACTTGTTTTTTAAAAAAGTGGTACTAATTTTGTACTTTCCATGCAGCAAATCTCAGAAACTGAAGCTCAGCAAAGTGAATGAAATTCATGAAGAAGCTATTCCCCAAGGTATGTGTACAGGAGGGCTGCAACAATTTTGTTGAGGATCTGAAAAACTATATGTCACCTGCTGCAATTAAATCATTAAATTGAACAACTTTCATGCACATGTAACATTTCACTCTCTCACTTGACAGTTGAGGGTTGGATGCATTCATGATCATATACAGGAATTTTACACTGGACCGAGGCCCGAGGCTAGTGGTTTAAGTGTCGGGCGAGTAAAACTATGACTGGACAAGTCCGACGGTCTTGTGTTTTTCAATTGAATAACAATACCTCACTGTTTAAAATCTTGATCAGAAACAAATTACTACAAGTATTGATTTTGAGTCTAATAAATATCTTTCGATTTTTGTTTAGTAAGGAAGAATGCTTAATACCCATAAAGACACAAGAGATAAATCTCCTAAATGTCTTTCTTAGTGCTTAATTGTTCACATAAGAACAATTTTCTCATTTTGTTTCTGGTCTTGTACGAAAATATCTGGTCCAGTAAATATTTTGAGCTACAAGTCCTGTGGTCTAGTGGATTTTTTTCCAGCCAGCCACATCGACCATAAGTATGACCTCGGAGCACTACCTGAATTCAAAAGTGTTTGTCTGGAAAACCAGAGGGCATGGAGAAAAACCTTTGTGGCATAGGAGAGAACCAATGCATAACTCCACTCACATAATGGCCTTAACTGGGAATCGAACCAGCACCACAGTGGTGAGAGGCAAGTGCTTTACGCACAAGCAAACCATGCCACCCAGACGTCACTGGTTGGTTTATAACCCCATGTTGTTTTTCGTCAATTTCACACCCAGGTTGTGTGTGGCATCCCTCCATACCACTACTTGTTATCCTAGGCAGAGACCAGCTTCTATTAGTCGACCCAGAGAAAGATTCGTTCAAGACTCTACCTTTAGCCACACACCAAAGAATCACAACAGGAATGTGGTCCCTGGATGGGTCCAAGGTCATTGTTGCTCTTGGATCAGAAATAATTGTGAGTGAACTGTTATGATGATCATAGGAAGTCAGTTTAAGGTCAAAGATTGAATTAGACAATATTATAAATGAATTGTATATTAGTAATAATAATACTTGGTTCTTGTATAGCGCTTTATCACATCCCTAGGGGCATATCAACTACTCGCTATTATTTCAAAAGGATAAGCAGAGCTATGTTTGGAATTATGTGACCCATTTATGTAGCAGCTTCTAATGGTTCTATAAGGTGCTGCGGGGCGTTCAGCAGCCACTGCCAGAGACACCGGGACAAGCCCCTTCTCTTAGCGATAAGTGTAACTGAGTTCTTTTACGTGCATTTCATGACAGACATGACCTACGGCTTTACATCCCACCCAAAGGACAAAGCAATCATTGTTAAGTGTCTTGCTCAAGGACACAAGTGTCAAGACCGGGATTCGAACCCACACTCTGCTGATCAAAAACACCAGAGTTCATACAGTGAACACTTTATTTGATGTTGCGCTCTCTACTGGCGACTAATGCAAAAACCAGCATCACCCACCATTAAGACTACCAACAGATTTGAGCAGATCCAGATGTAATGGAAGAATGGATTGTTGAGGTCCGATACCTACACTGGAACTCCATGTATTTTGATTAACAATTTTCTATTTTTCTCAAACTATAGGTGTGTGAGTTAAATGGAAACAGTCAATTGGTGGTAGATAAAACAGTTCGAAAGTGAGTAACAAAAATCGTTGCCACAAATGGCTTCTGACTGGCACTCCCTGAACAAAGATATTGAGAAAGTAGGGCGGCCCCCAACATTAGGGCTTGATAGCTCAGTTGGTAGAGCGCCGGCACATTAATCTGGAGGTCGCAGGTTCAAGTCCCACTCAAGCAAATTGTTCTTTGTTCAACCCAAACTAGTCATAAGTTTTATTTACATCTTTCTGGTAATGAAACCAAGCTATTCTCATAAGTGTTCAATTCTAGATGTAAGATGTAAACTTCAAATGGGAAAAAGAACCAAAATCTTTGTTACATTTCGTTGTCTGAGGACAAAATTCAAGCTTGGATTGACAACTAGGGCTATGAGGGCAAGCAGAAAACAAAGAGGGACATCACTAAAAACAGTCCAAACAGCGGCAGAATGAAGAGAAGTGCTCCACTTACGGGGTGACAAACATCAGTGTGTTTCTGTTTTTTCGAATCCAGGTACAAATCTTGCTCTAATAAATTGTTCTTTGTTCAACCCAAATTAAAAAGATACTACAATTAAATTTGTAGATTACAACTGATTTGTAAAAGAATGCCTCTTAAAAAGGTTTACTTCAAACTTGACTTTTGTTGTGTTCAATTTACAGTTTCTCTGGACCAGTCAGGAAAATAGTGTCGTTGACACCTGACCTTGTAGTGGTGACCCTTGACCTGCCCTTGGCACGTTTGCTGAACCAATCCAAAGAGGACATGTTTGAAGCAACACCATTGGCAGAGCTCATGATGAAAAGCACTTCAGAGGATTGTCAACTCGAGTCAAATGTCTTGCTTGAAAGCAGGTCAGAGGTGAACAGTAGAGAGGTGAAAGGTCAGAGTGCGGAGAATATCAGTGGTGTAGATAGTGAACTCACGAAAGAGATTTTGAAGAGGTCGGGGCCCATTGATGTCACTGCTTTGTTCCGCAGAAGAGGAGTGGGAAACCAGACATCTGATCATCAGTCGGAATCAGATTACCTCCGAACTCCAGAAAAGTTGCCCAAGTCAGGCGGAGACTCTTACAATAAGCAAGATTCAGACTTGAGATCTGCTGGAGACAAATCGACAAGTAGGAATGGTGATTTGATAATGGCTGATGGGAGTTCCTGTGAGGTTGACCTCCCCAATCAGTCTGAACCAGCAGAGACCATAGATCTAACAAGTCTAAGAGTGAATCCAGCTTCGCTTGGAACCAGGCCTGAGTTGAAATTAAAGCAAAAACACCAGGTAACCACATGTACCTAAGAGGTTTCCCTTGTGGTTTATTGGCGAGCTGCGAAGCAGAGTGAGCCTATGTAATGACAATTTCCGTCCCGTCTGTCTGTCCGTCCGTCCGTCCGTCCGTCGGTCCGTCCGGCCGTCCGCGTTCAGTGGAAATGTTAAAGTTTTTGTTTTAAGTTTCAGTCTTTGAGTTGAGTTGTTTTATGGTATGTACAAGCCCAAGTGAGATTGTTATATATAATTGCCAGTAATTTTTTTGGTAATTTTCAACTATTTTTTCCTATAATGTTGAAGTTTTGGGAATAAAAAAAGTGTTAAAGTTTTGGGAATAAAAAAAATGTTCAAGTTTTTTTTTCAGGCTCAATTATTGACCTCTGGATTTTAAAGAACCAAACTCAAACTAAAATTTTAGTTGTAACTTTGACTTACAATTGACAACAGACAGGCTGAGCATAAAATCGGTTCCGGTTAAATGAGCTAAAACAATTAAAAACTTAAATGGTCATAACTCCTTATTGCAATGATGTACTGACTTGAAGCTTGAATCAAATATTGCTTCTTACACGTAGATTCATATGAAAAGATAAAACTCAAGAGTTTATCACTGGTTCCAGTTGAATGAGCTAAAACAATGACAACCTTAAATGGCCATAACTCCTTATTGCAATGATGTACTTACTTGAAACTTGAATCAAATATTGCTTCTTACACGTAGATTCATATGAAAAGATAAAACTCAAGAGTTTATCACTGGTTCCAGTTGAATGAGCTCAAACAATAAAAAAAACTTAAATGGTCATAACTCCTTGTTGCAATGATGTACTGACTTGAAACTTGAATCAAATATTGCTTCTTACATGTAGATTCATATGACAAGATAAAACTCTCAGAGTTTATCACTGGTTCCAGTTGAATGAGTTAAAACAATGAAAACCTTAAATGGTCATAACTCCTTATTGCAATTAGTCATTGGTCTTCTATCTGGCGATCGGCAGCTCGCCATGGCAGCTTCGCTGTTCTCGTTACTTGATACATTAGAAGTCAACAAACAATCTTGACAGGCTGATAAGCTTTGTAAATTTGTCCCTTAACAAAACTGTCTGCTTAGCACAGATCCTCAACAGGTTACAATCCTAACATGCAAGCAAAATGTTCATGGCTTGTTCCCACTATGTTTTTCTAAAAGGAAACTTATTCGTTGTTGAAGTCACTTTCAGATTTTGTCTGTTAGGGACCTTGTCAAAACTAATCCCGGACAGCCATCGGACGGCACCGGTCCAGGACCAGGTTTCTCGTCCCATGTTGAATTCCCTTGTAGTGATTACTTCATCGGATGGGCCATGGGATGAGTTCACAGTGACTGGCCTTCACCAGAGATGGTTTGTTTACAAACCACAGGGTCTTTAGATCGCTATCTACTGGAAAACCAGCAGGGGGTCTCCTAAGGGCAGGTTTTCGGTTTCACGGTTAGGCCTCAATGACCCTGAGTATTTTCTAAAGACAAATATCATAGATGATCATTTGATGCTTACATTCCATTTGTTTAATTATTAACTGTTAACCTAAAAATTTAAGAATGGAGGAAGGGAACACAAGCAACGGTTTACAAGAACTTGGCTAGTAATTTTGTCTATTTCAAAAAACAATGGGTTAAAAACTCCACCACACTATAGTGACCTCCGAACGGTCGGACCAGACTCCTCCAAACTGCAAACCACAAGTTTGTTTATATTAGTGTTTAATCAGCCAGTGAAACCGCAGAGCACTCTGTGGGGTGCCTTGGGTACTGTGCATCGGACGGGAGGATACTGTTCAGCGTGTGAAACATCACCTCATTGGAACTCCCATCCGATGGCCCGTCCAACAAAAATTTGACATGGGATGAACCTTGTCCGATGGTCTGTCCAGGATTAATTTTGACAAGACCCCTTACAACTTTGTGAAGTAGAACTCTTTGTTGATCCTTCAGGAAATTGGAAACTTTTGAGAAACTGTAGTTGATGTTGTTTGTCACTGTGTGGACAGTACTAATACTGTGTTAACGCAAGGTACAAGTGTGTATGTTAAATTATCCAGTGAATCATTTCCCTTGTATAGACCTTATGCATATGACATCATTTGAGTAGGGCGCCCTCGAATCTGATGGTATCTTTCAATTCTGTTGAGTATTGAAGTACACAGTTTAGGCATATAGACAAATGCGAAAGATCTTTTCTTAGTGCTTGTCCAACTCATTTTGATTCTGGTCTTGTAAACGAAATTCTGGTCAGGTAAAAATGTAGATCTACAAGCCCTGTAGTCTATGTGGATATTCCCCTCCAAATTCGAGCCCTGCCTAGACCTTCAGAGATGAAATTCCAGGCCTGAAATAGTTAACATTTTGAGCTAATTTTTCTTATTTCTGTCCATCCCAGGAGCTCATATCAGAATCCTCTCAACTTGTATTAGTCCATCTCAGAAGTAACAGCAATTTGATCTCAGAGGATGCAGAAGGAAGCATCATCTCGTCCTTGAGTCTGCCTTGCATTCTGAACCCTGACCTCCTCGTTTATCAAGTAAGACATAAACTGGGTTTTAAGGTAATTTACAGGATTGGTAGAGCTGACAAAATAGTCGTATCAGAGGGAAATATTTCACAGAAAAAATGGTTCAACACGTAGTATGAACTTCATAATGAGTAAGCTTTCAGACTAAAACTAAACAATGATGTTTTTTTGTCCTTACCAATCCTGTATAATACCTTTAGGCCTAAGCCTACAGACTACTGAAACCATGGTAGCCAATTGATTGAAATGTTCACATGTTGGTCGTTTGGTTTTCTTTTTTTATCTTTTTTTTTTAAACTAAAGGATGAAATTGAAATTTCCAGTAAACAACAAATATAAAATATGATAAACATATAAGCATCTTAGTATAGACCTTATGCAGATGACATCGTTTGAGTAGGGCGCACTCGGCTAGAGGTCAAAAGAAAGCTGCTCATTGGCCCATTCTGTGCGTTGCGCGTACAAAGATGTGCATTTCTCATTGTCTCCTCGCGGTTTTACCTTTATGACGGCTGCGTGGTGACCTAACTTGTTATACAACCTTGTTGAATTGATGTAACGAAACAATGTATTCTCTTTTACTCTGTAGAGATCGAGTGGTGTGCTTGTCGTTGGCAGTAACACTCAGACGAAGTCCTATCAGGTATCAGTGCATGAGGGGAAACAACTGAGAGGAAGACAAGCTCTTGTAAGTGTTACCTGTTGAAACAATTCACCCAAGCTCAATTTCATAAAAGTATCTAAGCACGATAAAATTACACTTGCCAAAAAAAAAAAATACCACCCAAACTACCATGTCACATGTACAATTTTCGACTGGTATCCTGCTCATTCCTGCTTAGCAGACAACTGTTAAGCAATATTTTGTGCTGAAGCAGCTCTATGTAATTGGGCCCAGACGTTCTTACACGTTAATTATTAGTTGTGATAGTTCGGGAGATTTCCTGTGTGTTACTTTGAAGTGTGCAGTTTAGGCCATGCACATGCACCATATATTTACATGCATTTACATCACGTCATTAATGCGGTAAAATTGTGAAAAGAGAGTTTTTTCCTGCTCCTTTAGACTGAAACAACACAATCCTCAGTTAAAGATGTATGATTCCTTTCTTATTTTTGTTATTAAGGATTTCAATTTATCCAACCATGAGAGACCCCTTGGTCTGTGCACATTATCAGGCTCCAAGGATCTTCTACTGTTAACCGGTGAAAAATCCCGTGCCTTGGACATTACATTTCTTCCTTCATCGAGTTCGTCCGAGTACCAGCTGAAGCTGCGGAAAGTCAACTTGAATTATGGTGAGCCCTAGGCCCAATTTTATAGAGCTGCTTAAACACAAGAAGTAGCTAAGCAAAAAAAAACAAATTTTGTTTACCAGAATAAGGGTACTACCCAAAGTACTATTGGTACACGCACTGATTTCCTGCTTATTTTTAATTAGCGGGAAATTGTTGGGCAGAATTTTCTGCTTAAGTAGCTCTATGAAATCAAGACCTGAATGGATGTAAAGTTTTTTAAATGATGTAATATTAGTCAGTAGATGCTTCGAGTCAATACGGAAGACTTGGGGTTAACTGTCAACTATTATCTTTTTCCATTTTAAAGTTACAAACTTTCACATTTGAATTTTATTGTATTTTTCTTTGTAATTTTGCCTACAAATCAGCACCACATTGACAAAAACTGATCTATGACTCTACCTTTAAAGCAGCTGCTCCTGCTGCATAGTTAGAAAACCTGAAAAAAAACCACCAAACTTACATTGGTTGCAGTTTGGCTCTCATTGCGTGGTGTGCACTCCAGCTGGTGTTAGCAACAAAACTGATCTATGACTCTACCTTTAAAGCAGCTGCTCCTGCTGCATAGTTAGAAAACCTGAAAAAAAAACCACCAAACTTACATTGGTTGCAGTTTGGCTCTCATTGCGTGGTGTGCACTCCACGGGTGAGCGGGGGATGGTTGAGGGTAAGTTTATGGTCACATGGCCCAAGCATTTTGGCCGGGATTGTTGGTGGGATGGTTGTAGCATTTTGTATCCTAAAGCCATTATTTCCTGGTATGGTTGCGTCTGCAGCAGCTACAGAACTTGACCAATGTATTACTTCAACACCAGAGGGGAATTACTCTGCAATAAGTGACCTTTCAACCTTGACCCTGCCAAATGGAGGGCTACTGACAGGGACAGACTCAACGCTATGGTAAGTGATCAATTCACTTCAGTTCAATTCGGTGTTCTGCATTTGCGTAACAAAAATGCACCAAAAATAAAGACAAAAGTCTTACAGGAGGCAGTAAAAATATCACAATGAACCTTTCTTTCTTATTTATTTGAAGCCTCCAGTAGTGAAGGGGTATGGAGGTGGGCAATGGTGGGAATTCGCCTCCCCCCCCAAAAAAAAAAAAAAAAAAAAAAAGAGAAAAAGAAAAAAAAGAAAAGAGATTTAAAAAACCCAATAACATATAGTATCAATTGCTTTTCTTTGGTCCCCCTTTTTGGTCCTACCTCACCCCTAACACACTCACGCACACACACACACAGCCGTACGGATCCGGTTTGTGGGGTACTGCTATTGTTCTATTATTCCCTTTTCTAAAGAATTCCCTGATGGGGCCCAATTGTTCCTATTGAAATTACCTTGTGGGGTCCATTGTTCCATTGTTGTCAGGACCCCACAAATGCCCTTCCGTGTGTCCACACGCACATGTTTGTAAATGGTGTAAACCGAAGAGATCCCATGGTTTGGACTTAGTTTTTTTAGCGACGTTCCCATTGGTTTTGTACACGAAACAAACCGAGGACTCTCCCCGATACGTCATCCCTATTGTTAAACTCCTCGGTTTGAATGCATAGACATGTTCACTCACACACACAAACCCTTACAATGTACATATTGCAGTTATGAGTCCTTCCATTATTGTTTGAAAATAGCCTTGGTCATCTTGGGTTGGAAAAAAAGGACTGTTCTAAGCCTGTAAGAATAGGTCATATGTGGAACCAATGTGTCAAGACAAAAAATATCAACAACAAAAAATCCCCACTTCTGTCTTTCATTTTTGTAATTGTAGCTCAGCAAGGAAAGTTGAAGAAGTCTCAGATAAACAAGGTTAAAGTTCACCCATAACAGCAACTCCTGCCACGGAACTTCAATTAAACACCAAACAGTCTCAGTTTTTGGCTGGATTAGTCGTGAGATTTGTTTTTGTATTTATTCATGAAGCAGTCAGTTTGAATTATTCATTATTAGTCACAGGAGGGTATAATCTTTGGGGAAATACCCATTTAGCATACCATCACATCCTTACATCTGGGCAGTTTAAACAAAGCATGCAGTATATTTATGGCATTGTGGTCAACATGAAAGGTACTTTATAAATTGCTTAATAGTGTCCTGCCAGTGAGACACTTACATGATCACAATTGTAGTGATAGTAAAGTACCGGGAACAAAGAACAAAATTAACTAGAGAAGGACTTCAACCAGTGACTGCTGGATTATTGTGTAATTTGTATTTAATATTAATACAATTTGGGTTTGAACTAACTGGAGGGGGATTTGAACCAACGACCTCCGGATTAACGTACCGATTAACATGGTTTATTACTTAATATTAAAGCATGTAAAAAGTTTATTTACGGATAGCAAATTATTTTTTAAAACCTGAGCAATAAGACAACAAATTGGAAATTGTAGTGTTAGAATGTTTCCAAATTATTGGTGTAACCAATGAAAGTTTAACTTAATCATGAATTAGACTATCCCACACACCAAGCTTTAAATCAAAACTGCATCCATGCAATAAACCGAAACCTAATGTCTGCCAGAGGTAAAAACAAAATAATACGGGCTTGCTCCAGAGATTCCAATAATCAACTAAAATTGTGCTGTGATCTGAGTCCAAAAACTTCTGGGTCAGAACTGACCCAGATTCTGAGTCAAAGGGGCCTGACCCATTTCTGGGTCAGCCTGACCCTGGAATGAGTCAGGCCCCACCCAAGGGACCCAGATCCGGGTCAATTATGAACTTCGGTGTACGTTTACTATTTGTAAAATGAAATATTCCTAGATTTTTAGGTTTTAAACTTATGAACCGAATGTTCTCAGGGGCAAGGTAAGCATGGTATTTTTATACATGTTGATAGAGAAGTTTTATATGTTTTAGGAATAAATGAAAAACGAGCCCAGCCTGTTGAAGTATCTGCTACACAATGTTTTTATTTGACTTCTAAATTATGAAAAGCTACACTGTGAGATTACTGCGAGATTATAGCAAGCTTCATCTGGAAGTCCTCGGTTCAAACCTCCAAAACCTCATTAAATTATCGATTTACTTTTTAAAATACTGTTTGAGGATACCAAATCAACTTAAATGACCACAGCTGCTAATATCCGGAGGGAAAGTGTGTGACTGCTGTTCTGAGATTCTCATTGTTTCGAACCTTCCCCCAACAACGAAAAAGGTCAAAGGTTATTACATGGCTGTGTACGATTGACAAAGCACAAGTGTCATAAACGAAAACACAAATAATTGTTTTCTGGGGGAAAAACTATAAATTACAAGAAGAGGAATACACAATTGTGAAAAACCATGCACAATTTTCAGCACGTAAACACATTTTTTCTTATTTCGGTTGCAACAACCAAAATTAGCTGTTGCGTGTTTACAGGTTTTCAGATACAATATTCTCTAATATGGCTTCATTTCACAGGGAATTATTTCACAGACAAAATGGTTTATAATGAGTAAGCTTTCAGACTGAAACTAAACAATGATGTGTTTTTTTATCCTTACCAATCCTGTATAATACCTTTAGGCCTAAGCCTACAGACTACTGAAACCATGGTAGCCGATTGATTGAAATGTTCACATGTTGGTTGTTTGATTGTATTTATTTATTTTGTAAACTAAAGGAGGAAATGAGATTTCTGGTAGACATATAAAATACGATAATAAACATTTAGGCATTTTAGTATAGACCTCATGCACATGGCGTAGTTTGAGTAGGGCGCCCTCGGCTAGAGGTCCAAAGAATGTTGCTCATTGGTCCATCCTGTGCGTCGCGCGTACAAAGGTGTACGTTTCCCTTTGTCTCGTCATCGTTTCCCCCCCCCCCCAAGGTGGCTGCGTGATGACGTCAATGCGTAAGGGCGATTATGAAGCTGGTCATTTATATTTTTAATACACCACGTAACTCCATTCGTGATTGTCATAGGGCACCGCTGATAAATAACTTCTACGAACAATCAGTCAAGGGTTTTTCATTTGTTCCACAGTGCTGCAGACACTTTGTGAAAAACCCCAGCTTTTGCAAAGATATCGGACCTTTCCTTCACCCTTTCCCCCCTTAAAATAATGAAATGTGTCACTGTTCAGTTTGGGGATGCAATTGTTTAAACCTTCCACAAAAGCAAAATAACAATAATAGGCCTTCTAATAAAAATTGTAGATAATTAAGTACATGAGTTGCATTTTACAAAAGCGATGAGCTCTCTTGTTTAAGGAAATAATACACATAGGTTTAAATGTGTATAGTACTCTACACAGCTTTTATCCGATGAGTCCTTGTCTTGTTTTGTCAACGTAATGCTGATTTATAAGCAACGTTATCAAGAAAGATACAACAAAAGTCACATGTGAAAGTTTCAGCTGAATACAGCGTCTACCGTGCTGAGAAAACAGCAAAAACAATTGTCCCGGTATTTTCACAGGAACGTCGAACCCATCCACGTTTAGCGAGGTGACACTGGGTACCAACCGCATCTCCGACTGCAGGCATTTGCGAACGGACGCCAACTTTCGGAAATCTGGGAAACGATTCATGCATGAATCGTTTTTCAGATTCGAATGTTTTGGGGTGAGAAACTATCCAATACCTCGAAGGGAATCTTTTCTCAAAAATAGTTTGTCCTGTGAACAGCTGTAGTACTGCTCACCAAGTAAGTATACATTTTTGAGTACTTGCCAATTTGTGACATTACATTTAAGTTGAACAGTTATCAACATTGCTTCCCAGGAGTCTCCAAGTAAGCTGATGTGGGTATTTGCAGCTTTGCTATCAGTTAGGTCGGTACTGGTATCGCTGAAGCATCTTGCAGATGTAAGGTAAACTAGTATAACAATTGTAATCATTCCAACCCATATCAGCCCACATGTAAACACAGTCCTCGTTAGACGAATCATCAGGTTGCCCAGTATACCACCAGTATTGAGGTCCGATGGGTTGCCCGTCCTGCCACACCCAGACCCCTTCTCTTGCGCTGTCAGTTAACTCGATCCAGGCACTACCGTGCTGAATGTACCCGGCGAGGAATGCAGCTTCGTCGGTATCCAGTACCGAGGTGAGATGGGATTCTCGGCCGCCTAGCCCCCAGGCGTTGCAGTTGCTCTCGGCGCCGTAGAAAGTTTCCGGTCGGCGCATGTACAGATAGCAATGCCGTCTGTGATCATCCCAGCCTTGGGGGCACAGACAGCCTGCATGCCCGTAATGTACAATAACCGCCAGGACAGTTAATAATTTGACATTCTCTATGGGCTATTTGGGCTACAAAATAGGCTAACATATGACTTCAAAGGTCTTCCAGGAATGGAGAAGAACGGTTCCTAAAAGAAACCATCAAATTTTGCCGTTTTTGAGCATTTTTCAAAAAACTAAGGTCACGTGATTTATCCGAACCAAAAAAGTGGTTAGGATAAATCACGTGATCTTCGGAGATAGTTTTACTTCCAGCCGTATAAAAGTAAATTACTGAACCAAATTTAAATCTGTTTTTTTAAATATTATTCATGAGTATTTGACAAAAAAGACTATGTATTCAGATTATTGATACAATTTGTAAATAATGATGAAAAATCGAACGTAAGATTCGCATTCAGAGAGTCCGTGCAACCGAAGCGTGTTTTACGGCGCACCAGCGTGGGAGCTAGCGGAATGAAACCTTGGGGCATATCCCGTACAGCCTGTGCCGTGTCTCGTGGGGCCAGAGAGACAAGCCCGGGCTTGCCGGTCTAGCCGTGAGCTTGGGAGCTTGTCGGAGGGGTAGGGATCCAGACCAACAATTACGTTTTTTTAAGGAGGATTTTAGTCTGATACCCTAGCTATTATCCCCTAACTATTGCAACGTGTTGCCTGCGCTACACACGCGGGACGACGACGGAGAATATTTATCCCATACAGCTGGTCTACTTCTATGATAGCTGCAGTGTCCAACCCCCCCCCCCCCCCCCACAATTGCTGCTTTTGCTGGCTTTCCCTTTGGATTTATCGTGTTTGGGTTTTTTTACTCTTTACTTTTCGTTGGACCACCTTCTGGGTGTTTTTCCTTGCGATGTTTTTTGTGCCGATCCTTGGATGTCGAAGAAACGTTCTCCATTGCAAGTACACAGAATATAGTACGTCGTCGTACACAGAATACAGGTTGGGGTGCGTTTTCGCGGTCGTAACCAATAACTGTTTCAATGGCAAGTTCAACCGAAACAGTTATTGGTTACGACCGCGAGCGGATTTCGACTAGGACTGACCATAGAGCAAGGAACCTTGTTCTATGGACTGACGTCCGTTCATGTCTGTTTTTTATTTACACGTGAATTTGTGCTTGATGGATATGAAGTCTGGATCCTCATGCCTCGCCATTTTTATAATTTATACATAAACAGAGCTCCAGTCTACTTACAACATTGCGCAACATTGTACGTAAACTTGACAGTTGCAACGGCTGGAAAAGCGTATAAGCTGACCTTTGACCGCATTTTGTTTTTTTCACATTTTTCGTTAATTACGTGATATTTTGATGATTTTTTTTTACACGAACCATCTAAAAATTGTTGTCTGTCATTCCACATCACTATATTAGATAAACAGTAAGCCGGTGTGTCCCTTTAAGAAATGCATTCTTCTCTCTTGTGTTATCAGCGTTTTTGTTTTGTTTCCTTTTGGTTGCTTTTTTATAGAAAATTCAACTGAGTTCCATGGCATCACATTCACCTTAGAGAGGGGAGGGACACTGCAAACAAGTTATATTGTAGCACTTGTGTTATCACAGAAAATTAATAAAAGAACAAAAGCCAAGTTTGAACTGATTGACAGTTTAAAGAGTGGGTCTAGTTAAATATTAAAACAAAAGTTAGCTTGCCGGACAGTTTTTGTTATCGCTCTGCTAGTTCAAACTACCGCAAAATCGTGAATAATTAATCCTTGCCCTTGATTATTGTAGTTCCAAATTGACTGAAATGTCAACAGTGTCAACCGTTGAGTAATAATATTTGTGAAATAAATTGCCCTGTCCAAGTCCAAGTTCTGTGTATTGACTGGTTGGGAGCGAGTGACTGTACAAATAAGTGTGGATCCATTAGCAGGGTTCACTGTTATAAATTATTAGGTTGCTTGTATGTCAACCTTTCAACTCTTATCGTGGCGTAACACTATGGAGGAAAATGTAGATTATTTGTTACGAATCATGAAACAGTAAATGCGTAAACTTCGTTTACTTTAGATTCGTCTGCAAAAAAACCTATATTCTATTGGGAAACACCTTTTGTAAACTTAAACATACTTAAAAGTGCACTCGAAAAAAATCCGGGTCAGATTAGTTTGACCAGGATTCTTGGTCCCAGGGGTCGTAGGGCCAATCTCAAAATAAAATTCCTTTCGTCAGCTCTCCCACTGTGTTCAGGTATTAGGTGCGAATCTGGGGGGGGGGTGGGCAGGGGTAAGTGCCCCCTGGGTAAAATTAGACCTTTTATTATTATGTTTTACTTCTGCCTGTTTAAAAATTAGCCACAAGTGTGTGTGGTGTATGTGTTTTAATGAATATGCATGACAAATGCAGCGACCAGATCCAAACGCGAGATTTGTGGGATTACGTTTTTTCTTTTTCTCTGTTTTAGACACATGGAGGCTTGATTTTTCACCCCTCAAAACGCCAAAGGCTAAGAGCTTCCGGAGGCTTCGCCCTCCTGGACCCCCACCGGGGCTTCGCCCCTGGACACCACCCTTTTTTGGTTTTATGTGGGTTTTTTTGAGCACCTAATGCAAATTCCTGATTGCGCCGTTGTGCCCCCCGGTTTAAAAAATCTTGGATCCGCTCCTGACCAGCACGCTTAGCATGTGAGGCCTCGACAGTTATTCCAAACTCTATCGGTGTTGCGCTTACAGGAAGTACTATCTGGTCAACAGTTTTCAGGGGTGGAAATTATTTATTGAAGACAAACGGCAGCTCGGTTGGAACACCACAGGCTTCCCGGTAGTCACAATAAATGTGCAGTTGTAAAGCAATAACTTTTTTTTGCAGAACGTTGCTTCATCCTTCCCTCTCGCTTCTTTCTTCCTCTTTTTCTCTCTTTATTATTACTTTTTTCGAATCTTACCGGGGCGCGTGCTCTTTTGGCCCCCAGATCCGCGCCTGGGTATACCGGACCCCCCCCCCCCCCACCATGACCCTTCTCCGAGTCAAAAATTCGGCTTGGATATAGTCCAAGAGCTAGCTAAGATTTATTTGTCATGAGAGCTACAAGGCTTTGACTGTTTTGGGGATATCAGGATGGCCTCTGACCCCAGAAACCCTTATCTTAACTGGCAATTCCACCACAAAATCGTGTAAGTAGGTCATTGTTGAAATTTAGACCTTGCAAAATCTTGTTTGAAGTTGCAGATTAATAATAATTGTGTCTTTCCTTACAATCTCGTTGCTATGATTGGCAATTTTATTTTATCTCATGCTGCCACTCTTTGTCATGTTGATTAAATGTAAATGAAAGTTGTATATAATTTAAGGAACTGTGTATGCAAGAAAATCACTAGCACATGGCGAGTTCATCCTTTTTCCTATAGGCCTACTCGACTGTTGAGGTCAACCACCGTGGCTCCGGAAAGCTCTGCGACTTGTCCTTACTCTTGCTCCTGATTCGCATCTCCCTGCCTTCCACCTCTGTGGACCTGGGTTTGAATCTCGTTTCAGACTGGACCTTTCCAGTGGACTGCGTGTTTTTCCCCCATTTAGATTGTTTTCCCTACCAAATCTAAACCTGAATATTTCTGCGTCGTCTGCGATTCATTCTGTTATTGGTGCTTGCAACATTGAATGTGTAACGAAAATGAATAAATAAGTAAATAAATAATAACAGTGAATGAATAACCAGTTCCTGGTTCACTATTGGTATTTTTTTTACATTGACATGTTTTAAAGGAACTTGCCACTATCAGGTACACATCTGCTCTCTGTATACTGGCACTTTCAGTGGTTAAAACTGTCACCGCGATATAATGAAACAGCGACCATAGATATCTACTTGAGTAGGAATACGAAAGTCATCACAGATAACAAGGACTCGTTTCTAATAAGAATTAAGGTTGTTACTACATTGTTACTAAAGACATATTTTTTATAAAGCACACGGACAACATTGGAGTAGTTGCCAAAGACCGGTATCTGCAATTTATTTGATCGATCACATGCTACATGAAATACAAAACATCGGGGTTGGGACTCGCGAAATCAAAACTAATTCTTTAACTCATTCTCACCCCCCCCCCCCCAACAAACAAACAATCATACAAGGCCGGGTAATCGGTCCCCACATTTAGGTCCGGTCCCCACTTTGTTGGCGTGTATTCTTACGGCGGTCCTCAGATTGCACACTGGGTGAATGCAAACGAACAAACACCCCACAGACAGACAGACGACTATGCTTAGGAGAGCTACATTGTGGGCTTTCCACAAGTGTTGTCTGTGATCCCTTTTCTTTAATCTTTCCTGTTAAAAAACATTGTGGGCACAGCCCCACAATGTAAAAAAAGCCCACAATTACACATCCTACCTAAAACTCACCCCACAATGTATCTCTCGTCCGCCCAGACAGACAGACAGACAGACAGACAGACATAAAAAATAACAAATAAAAACAACAACAGCAACAACCCCCCCCCAAAAAAAAAAAAAAAACCCAAACAAACAACAACAACAACAACAACAACAACCCACCCCAAAACACCCCGACAGCAACTAGCATTTCGAGCACAACTATTTTAAGGAAAGTTTATCCACAATGACCATCTTTCTACACAAAGCTCTTTGCAAATCTGTGAATATTATTTTTACAATCTCACCAATATAATAATAATATTAACGAGTATTTTATAATGTGCCATTCCATTAAGAAGATGCGCACGCAAATGCTGCGTCAAATGGAGGGTTTGCCCTGAAAATTGTCAGAATCTAGCCCGGGGCACCAGCTAGCTTGTCATTTCACTGGTCCCTTTTCACTTGTACCTTCCAACACTGTGTGACTTTTGGTTTGAAGCAATGACTATCAGTGATTTACATTTTTTAGCATTGGGAGTTCAATGAACTAGCCAGTCGAATTTGTAGTTTGACAGAATTTTGATTGGTTCTTCGATGGTTAACATTTGGCCAGCGGACCGCTGTTAAAAAAGGGAGCATTTATATTGGGTCGTGGTTAAAATTGGAAGATGACTTGCAGTAAAAGTGGCTCAAGGATTTTTGCATGCAAAATGAGCTTTTAGTCAATTGTTGTTCTTCGTTCGCCACAATATGTAGAATTTAATTACCAGTTCGATTCTGCTATATGAAAAATTATGTTTTTCAAAAAATAATCTATACACATTCTGCCCAATATTTAGTTTCTCTTTAGGAATACGGTCAATTATATAATGCGTCGTGAAAATGCCGTCATGTATTAGCGTTGTATCTCCTTTCGTCCTGCCAATGTAGGTTCAAAACGTTGAAGTTTCTTCGATTCATTCTTAAAAAAAAACCCTCATTGTTCCACAAGAAAGACGTGATTTGTATTTGAAAGGCTTTGTGCACTAATGTAACACTATAATGCTGTGAAATACTTGTCGTCGATGATGTCGAGACCTAGACGACTGAGACAGCGAGGCCGTTATGATGAAAATAACATGGGGCCCGAGGAGGGGGGGGGGGGGGGGACTAGGCTTAGGTGTTTGAAGCTTTGGTCTCACACTTTCCTGGTGTTTTCTTTAACGTTTAGGGGTATCTTCCCCCAGACGTTGTTAGGCGCTTGGTCGGTATTGATATCGCTGTAACATCTTGCACACGTACGGATACGTATAGCTTGAACACACATAATTCATCCAGTATCGACCAGAAACAGCTGGGGACATTAGAATACAGTTCTCACTAGTTTCATAAGAGCTTGTGGGATAGCTAGCACCCCAGTTAGTGAATGTGTACGGCTGCCCGTCTGTCCACTGCCATGCATAGTACCAACCTTTAAGTCCAATCCAGAAATAAGACCGTGTCTCTGTCGTTGAAATTTCTGCAATGAAATCCGCTTCTCCGGCGTCCAATATTGAAGCGAGGTGGGATTGGCGACCGTTGAGGCTCTTGCCAGCACAGATTGCCTCGGCATTGTGGAAATAAGTCGGCTGTGACGTGTAAAGATAGCAGTGCCTACCGTAGGCCGACCAGCCTTTGGGGCAAACACACATCGCGTGCCCTGAAGTTGGTAACATTAAAACCATCAAAATCACGTAGAATTTCATGGCGATAATAAAGTAGAGAAAGCAATTCTTTTTCCCAGTGGTTGGTATAAATGGCGATCAAAAGCAATCCCCTTTAAAGTTATGCAAAGGAGCCCTTAGACGCTGACGCACTTCCAATGGAAGTCTTAGGTTGGAGTGTGAGCACATCGGGTATCACTCGATTTATATTACCCTGTTGTCATCTTTGATATAACGAAAGGAAACGAGTGGTTGGTAACATGTGGATATTAATTTAGTAGGCCTACATTGAATTAAGGAGTACTGTTTATTCAAACACACCTTGGCGTGGACCGTGCGTGAGGTCCGCAGAAATTGGGTCTTGGAGGAAAACCATCGACGTTCCTGGTCGATGCGAGCAAAGGCGACATTGGTGGATATTTGTTTTACTATGTTATTATGTGCGGTTAAAAAAAAACCCACAGAAATCAATATCCCCCCACTAACCAACTACACATTTCGTATGCAAAAGCCGAATAATATTACATTTTAACAAAGTCAAAACTGTACAAGTCGTGTGGAAAATATTTATAAGTTAATTGAAAAAATAAAACAATAAATAAATAAAGGAAGAAATAAAAGTAAAAACCACGTCACACTTACAAAACAGGGGCCACTTTCATATAGAACTGCTCTAGCAGAAAACATTGCTTAATGGTTTGCTGCTAAGCAAAATAGAGCAGGATACCAGTCACACATTGTACACTGTACTGAGTTGATGACTCATTTTGTATTCCAATATTGCTACTTCAGTTTCAGTCCCCAAGAAACATCGGCCTAACACTGACCTCGGAACCGAAGAACTGAGAATCCGTCTCACCAGTTTGTGTCTTTAAGGTGAGATGTTTTCAACCATACTTTTTAATTTTGTATCGGGATAATATGAAACTATGCACAACTTTGTAACTTTTTTAAAGATAATGATTCTCCTGATGGAAATGCCTGGGTGGTTTTAGACACTGAAAATTTAAAGCATCTCTTGTAGTTCTACCAATTAGGGCGGGTACTGTTTATAATGTAGGAAAATGTAGGACAATCGCAATCTAACCCTCACCTTGGCCTTGTTTGGTGCTTTCTAGTTTCTCTGGTAGTCGTTGGGGCAAATCTATGTGTAACGAGCGGGGTTTACAAAAGATGTTTCACTATAACCATTGAGAGAAAAAACATTTCCGAAAACCTTGTTTCAGTAGTTTAAGTTTGTAGGGAAGATATTCATGGTAGACCTTTGTCGTAATTTTCCTCCCCAGAATCTTGAAAAGCATGTCTCGGTATAATGACCCTTTTTGTAAGCAATTGGAGACTTTGGAACGCTAGGTGGCAGCAGACTTACCATATAAATTTCCAATGTTTACGCAGTTCTGAGCATGCGCACATTACCGAGGATTCACCTGGTAAGGCTGCTGCCACCTAGCGTCTAAAAAGTCCCCCATTTGTAACAATATTGACTGTTAATATAGTTGTGTTATATGCTGTGGTAGAGACAAATTACATGTAGATTTTGTACACTGCACTGCAGTGTGTTATATAAAATGTACTATTTTGGTCCTCACCTCAGTGGCATTGTATAGTATAGCCTAACGGACCATTTTCATGCTACCATCATTTCGGTCATTTTTTAACCAACAACAATTGATGGATGCTAATTATTCACGGTACAAAAAGGAACAGACTGTTTCTCTTTCCAGCCTCGGTTTTGGGAGAAAATCAAGATGGCTGCACCATGATAAAGGTTTACTACAACGGGCGAGACTGGGAGAGATTCAACGGGACTATCGGGTTCGTATACACGGAGACGTGTACCCCAAAACAAACACAATTTATTGAACTATTTGAATATTTGATGTTGTTTTTATCGGGGGAACTGCGTGGAAATATCTGTTTACACACTCCGTCAAACAGGGCCTCGATCGATGAGAAGCATATGTTACTTTCCCGTTCGAGGCGTCTTTAAAGAACTATTTTCCAGGAAACTCCCTTCATATAATTATATCTGACAGGCTTTTTATGTTTTTTGAGTACACAATTACAAAATCATTTTGGGGTTTTCCGAAGTGTGGCTAGCTGCTGGAAAAGATAACACCCCTCTTTCACAGGTACACGTTAACGAGATGACTGCAGTCATGGGGGGTACTTACTTAACTGTAGTTATTATTCACATTGGTTGTGTACTTCTTTTAAGGTGTCTCGGTTTTTGCTTCTTCATTTTAACCATTAATTTGTGAGTATTTTTCTTCGGTAGAAATCCCTGTGTGGTGAGATGGCGGCTGAATTGAGGCTTGCTTGTGTGTGTTGCTGCACCAAAAGACGGTACAGCAAACCTGTCATTGAGCGCAAGTGCATACCAGCTACAACGTTCCCAGCAGAGGGTATCAATGGTCAAGCCATTCCAATGACAGAGACGGTAGCTTGGTGGTAAACAAACTCAACTGGGTTGGTTTCAGTTTTTTTACAAACTGTCATTTTGAAGGCTGTTTCGTAACGAAAACACATGCAAAAACTTTCCGCATGTGGCCCGGGCAATGCACACATTGCAATGTATTTAACTTACCACGACTTATAATTGGCAGTGTTTTTTGTGCATTACTTTTTCGAATCTATTTAATAACTTTTTAAAAATTTAATCTTACTTTTTCGCCTAGTAAAATTGGCAAAAATTTGACCTATCAATATTTTATACAGTGTTTTGTAAGGTACAGTAGTACGAAAACCCAATAGCGTCATTGCTCTTTGATTTTGGAGATCATTCATGTATTTTTTAGTTCGGAGAGCGGTTATTCTTATTTTGGAGATATATATTTTCAAGAGCGGTAAATTCTTATTTTCCAACAGCAGCTCAGGGGGTCGATTACCAACGAGCCTGCGGCGAGCCTTGCATCGTTGGGGTGAGTGCTTGTCATGGCCTCGTCCCCTAAGGGTCATATGACGCGCAGACTATTTTAAAATGACTTTCGATAGAGCAGTTATTTTTATTTTCAAGATCAGCTGGAAAGTATAAATAGGTAACTCTTAAAAAAAAGGAAAAACTGCTCTTCAAAATAAATAATAACTGCTCTCAAAAATAAAGTAGTGATGGCACTTACAGGCTTTCGTACAATAGCATCAGAATTTCGAAATGGTTTATTGTTAAAGTTGCAAGGGTAAGATCGTGCACCAGAATGCGCGTTTGGTATTGCGCCCTGTATACCTTGGAGGTAGAAATTGTCTTATGGGTCTTTATTATTTCAGTTTAAACACTGGCTATATGAAATTTATTGCCATGTGGGACAGCATAGGTTATCCTGTTGGTATATGTGACGTTATTCTACCACAAGCCACGCCCCTTTTGTCTCGAACGATTTTGCAGAAGATTGTTTATTGAAAGCATGTAATGAACTCGTTTTTCTGGCATGATTTACACATTAAATTTAAAGTTCTTGAATCGCCGTTTACATTGATAAGATACCCAAAGATTTGATCTCTCTCAATGCCAAAATCTAAATTTCAAAAAGGGGTCTTATTTGGGGAAAATGAGGGTTGTGTATGTTTTTAATGAAATAATTCACCCTCAGAAAACTCAACTAGCACTCATTCCCTGAACAAAAGTCACTTGATGCTAAGTTAAACTTGCTGCAACATTATTTCGTTTGTGGATCAATGTGTAGTAGGGTTTTTTACCACAGGAGTGTAAATTTGGTGTTCTGTTCCACCGTTTTGATTCTTTAACCATAACAAGGTATGCCATGGTTTGTGAAACTTAAAGCCTCCTTTTTTAAAATAATGTGACAAACTCAGTGTTTTTGACTATTCATGAGTGTGTTGATGTGACGTTGCAAATGAATAATAATGAGACATTTAATGCGTACACATACTTAATAGGTTTCAGACTACTTGGAAATACAAAAGGTCATTTTTACACTGCAAAAACTTGAGTGTTAAAATTGACAACAGGGGTGCTGTCACTTATAAGTCAGAGAGAATACAAATTAACACCCTAGGGTGTTAAAGAAACACCAATGTAATTGTGTTGGCAGAAAGTAGTGTTATTTTAACACCCTGTGGTGGAGATTTTGATTCTTGTTTTGGGGTACGTGACAACACCCACGGTGTTTTAACATCGTAGATTTTGCAGTGTACCACAGGCTTGTTGTATACAACAACCTGGATTGGTGAAGTAGAAATTCAGTTATATACACATAATCAATTTTACCACCAGTAAAAAGTAAACATTGCTCAACGCTAAAAACAAAGTAAAACTATCTGCAAAAAATCTTATTTTTCACAACAGCAAAAGACGAAGAAGAACAAATCGATCGATTGTCAACTAATTATTCAGAACTTACATAAATGTAATTATTATTATAACCCAAGCGTGCAAATCTATATAGGTAGGTCTTGACCATCTGGATGTAAAGGAAACAATCACATTAAAAATGTTAAGTTTCTGTTTGCTAGAAGCATGCCTAGTGAAGAGCTCGTTGTAAATCATTTGAATTTGAATAAAACTGATAATAATGTGATGAGTTTTTGAAATCAACTTTGTGTCTGGCTGTATTTGTGCGTGTCATGGACCTGTCATAGGCATTCTATGATTGCTGACGATGGTCAACGTTGAGTTAGCGACGAAAGGAAAAAAAAATGAAGACATTATTTATGATCATCTCCATAAAAGTTAACAGCTTCGGTTTGGTGAGATAGATTTATATGGAATGAAAACAAAATCCTGTTCAATGGTCACAATTCTCAAAGATTTTGTAACAAGTGCATGTTTTGCCGATATGTTAACGTCAGCTTTAAAGCAGTTTGCTATATTCCAATAATGTTGGCACACACGAACGGGCGTTTGGTTGGTAAATTTGTATGGGAAATCCCGGGGATATTATTTAATTTGCGTAACGATAAAAGTGACTTTATATCAGTTTCTTAAAACCAAAGACAAAAACCAGAGCGAGGCTGGAGGGAGGGGGTGCAATACTTCGAACTTTAGTATTCTAGATAATAATTGAGTGGCACTGTGCTGATATTACTCGGTAGACCATGGTCAAAACAAAAAAAGAAAGCAAAAGGTCTCAATATGTAAAAATTCTAAAGACCGGGGTGCTCCAAAGGGAATTTTTGTGCACAAGGTGTATAGGTGAGATGTTAAGTACAGGGGAAAAGGAAAGAACAATAGAGGTCTCTACAGGGATGCATATTTGAGAATGTCTGTTTCCAATAACCGAGGAGATGAGACGGTGATGGCGTCAAGAGAGTCTTGTCAACGGTCTAAGGAGTTTCCAAGCGGTAAGTATTTTTTACTCAGTGTTTCCAGGATGGTTGAGGATAGAACTCCGACGTTGCAGATGAAAGTAGAATAAAAAGGTTAGGGAAACGGGGGCACCCACAATATTAATTTAACCATGAATCATGGAATTTTTTTAATGGGATACAGCCATTTAGCTATATTTGAGATATGTATTTCAAAAATCATTTTATTTAAATAACAGGGCACGATGGAGCGAACGAATGATACTTTAGTGATCTCCACTAACAATTGGCCATAACTCTCTCTGTCGCTTATATTATCATTGTATATAAGTTGAAAATGTTTACAACCTGTTAGGAAACTCATAGACATGCCTAATTTTAAATGAGAGAATAAAAAAAAATTATGGAGGGGATTACAGGGGCCAAGTTTTTATTTTTACCAGTACATTATTCTAGTGTCAATTATTCAAATTTGTGATGAAGTATTACGAATTTCACATCTATTAAAAAAAGTGAACTAAAAAGTTAATGGGGTTATAAAACTTATTTGTACAGTACTGGCTTCCAAAAGAGGGCGCTAACAGTGTCCCTTATTCCATATGTGTGGATCCTATAGTCGTGGTGGAGAATATGCACCGAAAGTATACCTATCTAAATGCAAAATTGTATCAGGAAACCAGTCTACACCAAAAGCTAGGTTGGATTTTTTGTTTCATCCCAGCGGTAATTTTGATCTGTCTTTTTCATCGCGTTTCTGTCGATGTGTGCCATTTTAGACGAATGCGAAAACAAGAGAACCAGGTAAGGATCACATTGGTTAAGTACAATTTGGTATTGATAATTTTGGGGGTAAAGTGGGACCTTTTGAAGATGGACTTTTTACTACCATGCACGTAAATGCAGACCCATACGGTTTGTACAGTACCCAGTAAACCACGTGTATACAGCATCAGTGCGTAGTCACGGGTGCATTAATAATTGATTGCAAGTATTTTGTTTGGTTACCACTATACACACATCATTTTATTGCCATCTATGTTGAAAAAGCCACTTTGTTACAGGGCATCAACACAATCCTGGTGCAAAAGTGTGATTTTTGTCTTATAATATTTATTATTTATTATTTATTATTATTATTTTTTAATATTTAATTGTATTTATTTATTTATTTTGTAAATTTTTTAAAAATCTATTTATTTTATATAATTTTGTATTTATTTATGTATTATTTACTTATTAATTAATTAATTAATTAAATTTTTTATTATTATTATTATTAAATTTTTTTTGGGGGGGAGGAGGTGGTTAGGGGACTCGGAGGAAGTCTAGGGTATTGACAATATTAGGAAGTGGGGAGAGGACCGTCAGTAGAGGGAGGTGATAGTTCTGAGTGGGGCACCTGGGAGGGGGGGGGGGGGGGTTTAAAAACAATAATTCACTTGTTGGTTGAGATATTTTCATTTATTACTCAATCTCAGCACGTTAATAAGAATAACATGACAAATACAACCATAAAACCTACAGAGGACTTTAGACTTAACGACAAGGTACAGCAATGGTAAAATATATCGTAATTAAGAAAGTAATAGTTAACAATAACTAGCTTAATGGTTTGAAAGTTCAAATAAAATATATAAAAAAAAATTTAAAATACCAATAAGAAATTACCCATTGGATACTGTCAAAGTCGAGAAAACAGAAACTTTGAGAGACCCTGAAAATCGCCATAAACTGAAGCCTGATATGAGCATAAAATTGTTGAAAAAAAAAACACTTCTCTGTGTTTTTCCCCAAAGACCACCTCGTGATGAAATGGTAACTTGTTGGTTGAAGGATGTGTTTATTGAAAACAAATAAAATGGGAATTAATATACTGTTCCTATAACAAAGCCCAGTTACAGGTAAGCAAAACAAAATTATGCTTACCAGAAAAAGGTTACCAGGAAAAATGCCACTTGATATGAAGCAGAATATTAAAAGCAATATCTTCTACGTAAGCAGCTCTATTAGGAATTTTACACTGGATGACAGGCCCAGGGCCAGTGATTTCAGTTTTAGGCCAGTAAACTTATGCCCAGACAAGTCCTGCAGTCTTGTTTTTTTTCAATTGAACAACAATACCTCACTGTTTAATACCTTGAACAGAAATAATTCATGTTCAAATGTTGACATTGAGTCTGAAAAATACCTTTTAATTCTATTGAGTAATGAAATATACTTAATACCCGAAGAGACAATTGAGATGAATCTTCTCTTACATGGCTTAGTGCAGTTATTGTTTAAATCAAAACAGTTAAATTCTTGTTGTCAGGACTCAGGATGTTGTTTCTTCTGGATTACAAATTTTTCCGTGAACAAATTAACTTAATCTTCAAATTTAGAAATAAAAAATACAAATGTTAAGAATTGAACTTATAAAAGATCAATAAATAAATAAATAAATACACAAACAAATAAATAACTAAATAAACAAATGAACAAATAAATAAATAAACAAATAAATAACTAAATAAACAAAGAATAAATAAATACATCAAGAGAACAACAATATGAAAACCGATACATATATCAAACAATCAAAACATAAGTAAATACTCAACAATACTCAAACCATAATTCATATAGTAACGTCTTCCCTTCTCAAGAAAGCCTTGCAGTACATGACTTTGCCACAGCCAATCAGACTCTTAAAGTTTGCAGACTTTGATCCCTTTTGAATTTTAAATTATTGATTGTGGAATCTTTTTGACAGAACTCGGGAAAGTCCTGAGTATATACATTTCTTAAAATACATCAGTATAAGGGTAAAAACCAAATAATATAAGTTATCCCCAATGCAACTATCTGACCAACTATTTGACAACTATCTGACTAAAACATATTACTACTAACTGTTAAATTGTGCAGTTAGTTTTGTTAGATTTGACTGATATTAAACATATATATAACAATCATAGATACTGGTTTTAGCATTTGCTATTCTCACCTACATGAAGTAGCTATACACATAAAATACCTCAGAGACAGAGCTATGACTTGTCTGCTAAATGTTAATTGTTAATTGATCATTAAACAAAAACATTGTGTATACCATAAGCAACACATAACATTAATACAAGTAAAATTAACATGCCTCTGACAGCAGCATAACTATGGGTTGGGACAGGGTCAATTGAAGCTTGTCCCCCCCCCCCCCCCCATTTGGACTTTATGATTTAAGTTAACAGAGTAAAATTTTACATTTATAAACTTTTATGTTGTAATGTCAAAGTTTTTAAAACAATCTGTTTCTATTTACACAACCCTCTACATCAGATTATCTTATACAAAATATTAATTGGCATTTACAAGAGCACTAAAAAAAGGCCTTGAAATGCAAACAGAAACTTTGTAATAGTGAAAAATGTGTCCATTATCCCAATTTTATTTCTTTGGTGAGATTTTAAGTTTGGATAAAACCTGAAACATAGCTGCAGTCCCTTTTTGGCATTGCTTCTTTTGAAAACTTTTGAAACTAAATAGTGTAATTGATTTTGTCTTGACAAATTTAAAATTGTCTAGTTGTGTTAATTTGTCCATCCTCTTCTTAGAAAATATAAAATATAACTTCATAAAAACAAGACTTCATGGTCGAGGGTACACCTTTGGTAATTACACCGAAAAGTAAAGACCATTATTGACTCACTTTGTAAGAAGCACTGTGGCTGTTGATAATATATACAATTTTGAGAAACAATTCCCTTCAAAGGAATGTGGTTTTAGAGAGAGGGATTCAGAGACACTTTAATCTGAGAAACCTTTCTGCATGAAATGTTTCTCAGATTGTGTATAGGGAGACTGCCAACATAGGGCTAGATAGCTCAGTTGTTGCAGGTTCAAGTCCCGCTCAATTCAATTGTCTTTGTTAAACCCAACATTGATTTAAATTTTCCCAGTCAAAATCCCTTGGGGTTAATTTGTTGTGAGCTGAGGCATTACAATTTGTAGCAAAGCATGTACTTGTACCTGTATGAATGCATAAGCATGCATAGTTTAATAAGTATTTCAAATTATTTATTTAGGTCGTTGAACAAAGAGTCTCTTATTTTGTCTTTCATCCAGGTTTGTTTTGTCTACATTCACTAAGACATCAAGGTCATCGTTGGAGATGGACACCAGCTATTCACAACATGTGAGGAGCAGTCAATTTCATACAAACATAGACACTGCACAGTGCAACTCCAGTTTCCCCCAAAATCGAATGTGTTAAGGTCGTCGTTGGAGATGGACACCAGCTAGGAGCAGTCAATTTCATACAAAGACAATGCACTGCTTAACTCCAGAGTTACCCGGTGTGTATGTTAAGGGTATCGTTGGAGATGGACACCAGCTATAACAACATGTGAGGAGCAGTCAACTTCATACAAAGACAATGATCGGCTTAACTCCAGTGTAACTCAAGAGTGTTATGTGTTAGAAGTATTGTTGGAGATGGAAATCAGCTATACACATCATGTGAGGAACAGTTAACTTCATAAACACAAAGACAATGCACTGATTACCTTCATTGCAACCCAGAGTCTAATGTGTTGCCTGACTTGAACCGATTAAGTTATTGAGCATTACATTGAATAGTAGAACTCAAATGAGCAACGCAAGGTAACTGCAGTCTGGAAGAGTAGCTTCCACAACAACACATGGACCCACAAACTGCTTATTACTAACCAAATGAACTAAGAGGTTTGTAAGTTGAAACTCTTGAAACTCATTTAAAACTCACAGTGCCAAAAATCAAGAAGAGCAGCTTTTGCGAAAACACTTTGCCCCCACAGACTGCTTATTAGTCACCACTGGAACTTTGAGAATTGAATCTTGTATCATGGTACAATGGAAACACAGCAGAGAAAGTTGTAAAAACAGCGATAGAGAGCTGCACTTCAAACTCACAATGTCATCCATCAAGAACAGGACAAGAATGCAACAATTGAGCCCACGCACTCAACTCATTGCTCAACACAGGAACCAAAAGAGTTTTTCCAAGGTGCTGCACTTTAAACTAACAATGTCAGCCATTAAGAACAGGACAGGAATGCAACAATCGAGCCCACGCACTCAACTCATTGCTCAACACAGGAACCAAAAGAGTTTTTCCAAGGTGCTGCACTTTAAACTCATAATGTCATCCATCAAGAACAGGACAAGAATGCAACAATTGAGCCCACTCACTCAACTCATTGCTCAACACAGGAACCAAAAGAGTTTTTCCAAGGTGCTGCACTTTAAACTAACAATGTCATCCATCAAGAACAGTACTAGAATGCAACAATTGAGCCCACTCACTCAACTCATTGCTCAACACAGAAACCAAAAGAGTTTTTCCAAGGTGCTGCACTTTAAACTCACAATGTCATCCATCAAGAACAGGACAAGAATGCAACAATTGAGCCCACTCACTCAACTCATTGCTCAACACAGGAACCAAAAGAGTTTTTCCAAGGTGCTGCACTTTAAACTCACAATGTCAGCCACCAAGAACAGGACAGGAATGCAACAATTGAGCCCACGCACTCAACTCATTGCTCAACACAGGAACCAAAAGAGTTTTTCCAAGGTGCTGCACTTTAAACTCACAATGTCAGCCACCAAGAACAGGACAGGAATGCAACAATTGAGCCCACGCACTCAACTCATTGCTCAACACAGGAACCAAAAGAGTTTTTCCAAGGTGCTGCACTTTAAACTCACAATGTCATCCATCAAGAACAGGACATGAATGCAACAATTGAGCCCACGCACTCAACTCATTGCTCAACACAGGAACCAAAAGAGTTTTTCCAAGGTGCTGCACTTTAAACTCACAATGTCAGCCATCAAGAACAGGACAGGAATGCAACAATTGAGCCCTACAAACTCAGCTCACGGCTCATTGCAGGCTCTAAGAGAATTTACCACAAGGTATGCTGCACTTTAAACTCACATTGAACTAAAACACTTTATACATGGGAATCTTTACTGCTGGAGTTATAAGGCATGCTTAAAAAGATATATATTTTCACCAGATTGAATTTAAAAATGTAACTCTTTTATATCCCAATGTTGTTTGTTTTCTTATGATGATTTTACAACATTTAACGAGTTTGTGCATAAGTAAATGAAAACCTCTAAAAACTAAAATGTAAACGCAATTAACTAATAAAACGCTATCATCGTTACGTCATCATAATTTTTATGAAGTGATAAACATGTCAAAAACTCAAAAACTTTGCAAATCATTTTTGTGTGTGCAAATTCTTGATGTACTCAATGATGTAAGCATTTTCAACAACTTTCAGGACCTAATACAACTAGTTTTGTAATTTTTTGTTTTATGAAGTAAAAACAAAAAAATGGCACTTTATCTTTTGAAATGCATAGCATTGGCACAGCGCTAAAACATACTTGGTTTGACTTTTATGTTTTTACAAATTGACAAATTTGTTCATAAAGCATTTTTATGAAGTGACAAACCTAAAAATGGATTGGTTTGTACACAGCACTCTGCGGACAGGTCTGGGTTTTTTTATGTAACAAATGTTTAGGAATTATTAACTCATCAAAACAATAAAGAGGTTAAGAAAAATACTAATAGTTCTATATGACTGAAGAACCCAGCTTTGTTTTGATTATAAACTATAATATTCAGAAAAATTTGTTGAACTTCAAAGATGATTCTCAAAAATACACAGATTTTTGGCTTCAGGACTAATTTGTGACTTTGTAAAAAACAACGACAGCATTTAACCTTTTTTCCATGTCTCCATCAGAGCTTTATCGTGATAAGAAAATGGGGGAAAGTTGCGTAGCTTACAGAGTTTTTAAAACAACTATTGTCTCTTACCTTTCTGTCTTAGGTCTCTGATGACATGACTACCGTTACCTACAAACGCTCTGATAAAGAGTCTGCAGAAAATACCTTCAAGTTGTTGAGACATTCCTTCTTTGAGGTTCTTGGGAGAGTCCTTTTATTCTGTTATCAACACAGCAAACGTTGATCACCTCTACACAAGCTCTCAACATTGCTCAGTACAAGTCCAGTTTTCCTTCAGTGTCCATGTATGTTCCTGCTGTCACCTTTGGAAGTTTGCCTGAAAATTGCTCCGGTTAACTCCGATTGTTCTTCAACACATTGCGCTGTTTTCAATCAGCCTGGTCCCACTTGTAACGATGTGAAGTAATTCCTATCCTGTGCTTATCTGCTGGAAGGTCACCTAATTGCCTGAACATTTTCTCCAATAACTTCTGTTTAAAAGCAATCCCCACTGAGCCAAGTTGTGTAAAGTGTGGAGTACATCTGTAGCTATACTCATGCCCTCCAGCTGGCAGTTCCTCCGAGGTCCACAAATGTCCTCACCAGTTGACATATCAACAAGAAGTAGCATGGTTCTCCTCTCATGGTCATCTACTGATTGATTCCAGTGAGCTCTGCCTGGACACTCTCTCAGGGGACTCAGTGATTTCATCTGACATGATGTTTAACAGTTCTCAATCAGCAGTGACCAGTGGCATAGTTCCATTCCTGTTTCCCTCCAGAGGGTTGTACCATCCGGCATTTCAGCTGGATTGATATAGATGATCAACCATCAGGATATCAGTCACCTGTAAAAAGGTAAATGTACATTTTTATCATCAGATAAGAGTATCTAAAAATTAGATCACAATAAAATTTATGATACAACCTGGGAAGCAGCTGCTGCTGGAGCTCTTTTGATTTTCCAAAATGAAATTGTCTTTTTCCTCAAAGACATTGGCTCTTTAAAGAGACTTGAATGCACTTGTTCTAATGCTGATGCACAGATAGATTACAAGTACATACTTGTGTGTATATTTTTCCTAAGGTATACACCACTTGTAAAATCTGCTAATAGTTTATGTGTTTCCTTGTGTATTGTTTTAGGAATCAAGTATTCAAGTGGAAGGGAGATTTTCAAGATGCACTGCTTGAGGTGATTGACATCAGTTCTGCAAGGATTTTCTGAACATTGAAACATCATCAACCCATGGTGCAAGGTTCTACACCAAGCTGGAGGAGACCAACATTGCAGCAATGACTCTGTGAACAATTTGGAATAAACTCTTAATAAGACTCTTTGAACATCTTGAGATGCAAATGAGATGAGAAGGATACATCAGTTCTGTACAGACACAGTATATGCAAGGCTAGAGACATTTCTGAACCCACATTGACATTGAACTCTTTGGAACAACAATGCGATCAACATACAAGGACCAGACCGTTTGTATAGTATCTAAAAAGCAATGAAGCAATGCCAATGTTTAAAAGTAAACAGTCTTAAACTGGACAGGGGAACACTTCCATCAATCAGTTTATATATCGTCACCGTTTTCAAGAACAGACAAATTTGTAACTAGAATTTTAAAAACTGTAACTAGAATTTTAAAAACTGCAAGTTTACGATTTGTTTATGTTTTTATCGACATCAACATTTTCCCCAAGCTTTTAAGTCGAGAAATTTCTTAGTTTCGTACACAAATTATCACACAGACAAATCCCCAAATTTAATTTATATTAATTTTTTTTACGAACAGGCAATTTTAAGTGGGCCCATTTTCGATATTGAAGTACCTGTGCTAGCAAAGTGCCAAAAACCGGGTGCTGAAATTTTTGAGTTTTCAGAAAGAGACAACCTGTGTTACCTTTGTGACAAGTTTACAGTTTTCTAAAACAGCCATGTTTGTTCAGTTTCCTTGGAAAGACAATCTTGTTAAACAATTGTTCACTTATTAATCAGAAATGCTCCGATAAAAGGTACATCACTAAAAAAAATTGCAAAAAATAAAATCTCCACTTTCATGTTTTGTCGAAATATGAAAGGTAAACTGACTAACAGTCTCCAAACAAATGGTTTCAAATCTTTATACTAAAGTTGCTGCAAAGGCTAAGTTGCTCTTTGTGAAAACGGTGACGATATCTTTGGCAAATAAGTATTAAAGTAAAACTGTAGCATTAAGGTATAGTCATCTGTTCATGCATGAACATACACAGGATTAGTGAAGTAAAAGGGCTTGACTAGGAGAAATGGTACAACTGTGCATTTTGATACGTTCTTTTAAAAAAACTAGGATTAAAACAAGTATTTTCAAATATTTTGTAGATACAGGTAGCATTGCCGTAAACCCCAATGGGAACACTAAAAGGAAGATACTAGGACTACAACTAAATAGGAATTACAATATAGGTTATCAACAGTTTCTCTTTAAGCTACCAAGAGTGCTAAATGAAATAAGACTAAAACAGAAAAAAGGTATTTTTAAACAGGTTGTCAACAGTTTCTCCATAAACCAAGCAAGAGTGCTAAAGTGACTTGGGCTAAAACATACCGTATTTCTAAATTTCTCCTTAAACCACCAAAAGTGCTAAATGAAATAAGACTAAAACAAAAGGTATTTCTGAATAGGTTATCAACAGCCTCTAGCATAAACCAGTAAACTAAACGTGGGAGATAAAGGAAAATGGTGTATATGTACAAATACTTTACTATATCTCAACCCTGTTTCTTCTCACAATCAACACTTCTCCTGAAAGAGATTGAATTCATATGAGTGATATCCATAAATCTACTCAGTTCTTACTTCGTGTACCCTGCAAAGGCTTAAATCTGACTTAATGGGAAGATAGTTCATGTTAAAATGAAGTATTTTAAGCTCAGTGAAGTATTACACAAGGATTCAACCGAAGTTAGTTTTTGTAACTTGAAAGACCTACAACAGGACATTGCAGGAGAAAAATTGAAATAATCTAGTTGGATTTGACTTTAAAACCAAGTGTATCTGAGTCAATGTGGAACATAGGAACTCATGCATGAACAGTGAGTAATAAGTAATAGTACTTGTAGTTCTAAATAATGCTATGAACAGCCTCTCACATAAACCTGAACTTTCACAAATCAATTCACTGAAAACAAAAGCAATACCATTCCAAGAAAAAGAGGATCACTGGACATAAATTGTTCTGGTGACACTTTATAAAGTTAACTGTGTGGTAACAGAGTATTCAGATTCTCTGTCCAAAACCTATAAACAAAGACAATTAGACGTCCATTGGATTTAGCTTTATAATTAGCATTGCGGTGTAAACAAATTTATACTTTTAATTCTGTACAAATTTCATGTGATATCAAAAACTGTTCAAGCTTGTTGTGAGAGGCTGGTCTATTAAAAAAATTGTAAGTAAATTTAATTAGTTAGTAAGAGAGCGGAGGGTGAATCTACAAAGTCTGTTGGTAGATGGGTACAAGATTGGTCTTAAATGTACTTCTGAACTCAAAACTTACACTCAAAAAGTCAATCATTTAGAGTGAAAACCATCTAAAGTAGCCTGCATGTACAGCACAATGGCTAGAACAGCTACTGTGACTGTTGTCCCTACTACCTACTGCTGTTTTTATTATATTTTATTTTTACTTTTTACAAACACTCTTCAAAAAGAACTCTGCAAAAAAAACCCACCCCAACATCTCTCGGTAATTTTTAGCAGCATGGACAAATTGTCTTCAAAAGCTGACATCTAAATTCTGGATCTTCCTTTTCATTTTTAAAATCAGTAACAGTAAAGTTATATTGCCAATCTTTTTTTTGTGATAAATTATGTAGCTAGAGGAAATTTTGTAGTTTTTATATTTTACCAAACGCATTCAAAAAGGAACACTGATGCATGCAATCCACCCTGTAAGGAAAGATCATTTTCACCACTTTGACACTTCTCTGATGTTCTTGGTATACATTGATATGTATGGAGCACAGTAGATCTCTAAACTATTAGGCATACAAGACAAAAGCTCAATTTAAAACCTTATGTTGCATTTCACGCACTTTAAACATTTTAAAACTATTCTGAAGTACATTAGCCAATCTTGTACACCACATTTTGAATTTTTAGCAGCATTGAAAATTTGTCTCTAAACGCTGAAATCTAAATTCTGGATCTTCCTTTTACATTTTTAAAATCAATTACGTCACATTTATTTGCCCATCTTTTCCAGTGAACAATTATGTTACTAATGAAAAGTTACTTTGTATTTTACCAACAGAAAAAGTGAATGTATCCCCTCCCCTCTTATGGCACCCCGGTGCATGCAAGCCATCCTGGTGCTCGCACAAGTGTTCCCCACCCGCAGGTGTCGGCAGGCTGGTCGGGGAGTTGTCCTCTGAATGCACTTGCAGGTGTTTGGCTGTTTGTGGTGTGTCAACCTTCCCAAGATTTGGCGGTCTGGATGAATCAAAGACCCAAAGTTGGCTGCAACATGGTAAGGATCCTTTGAACTATAATAACCAGTTTTCTTTCCACAGAGGAAGATGTATCCATCTTCCACTCCGGGCATTGCACATGGAAGAAATGCCCTCAAGTCTACTCTGAACTGTACATTTCAAATGTTGCATCGTGGTGTTTTGATCCATGAGAATGGAATATCATCAAATGTACTTTTTTGCCAAGTATTTCTGAGATGTTTGTCATAAAAAAGATTTTGGTCACAATGTTTAAGCCAGCCAATCATTTGTTGAACGATCACTGTCTAAACCACTCTCTGCCTCGTGTTAAAAAAGTCAAGTTTTGTAATCTTAAGGAAAAGAAAATCCATTTAAAAGAGCAAAACTCAATCTTTGAGGAAGCAAAAACAGCCTAAATCACCAGTCAATCAAATTTGAAAAAATAATTTATCAGCACAAATAGTGAACAACTGCTTTTCAAATCAATAAAGTAAAAATTAAAATAAAAAACTAAAAAAGACCTCAACAGATTCAAATCTTTACAACAGAGCAATCAATTTTAAAACTTAATCTGAAAATCCACAGAGCAAAAAACAGCTTTGTGTACTCTAACAAATGAATAAGATATTAGTGAATCAAGTAGAAATGAATGAACTATTCTCAAATATTGTTTGGTGGAAAAAAAACCACCCCAAAATCTTCCTAGCAAAACGTTTAACAAAGAAAAACATATATTTTAAAGCCAACAAGATGCCAAAGTATTCTCAAATTAGGATTGAAAAGGTAGCCATTTCACCAATAGCACTAAGAAGATGCTACTTCTAGTTCAAAAATAATTCACTCCATACTGTTAAAATCATACCTTTGAGAAGAAAATAAACAATCTGCTGAATTACAGTTTGTTTTATATTAAATATTAAATTCTACTAAAAGAGGCAAAACCATAATAAATAAAATTGAATAACATCTAATTTGATGTTTAAACAACTTGCAACAAACTTACGTTTGTTTAAATGATCTCTTACTGAAGAGACAAATCCAGTTTCTGTGAAAAAAAAGTCAAAATTATATTTACAAATAATCTGAAAACCAACTTGGGTTATACTCATCAATATCTTGATAAGAAAGCGATCAATTACTTTCAACAGACAAAACTGTTGATACATTATGTTGTAAATCATGCAACCAAAACAGAACTGCACTGCAGGTAGTTCTCAAATCTATTTCACTATTTCAAGCAAGGCAAATTATAAAAAAAGAAAAAAGTAATCAAACCAACAATAGCAATGATGTAGAACTTAAAATGAGTTCAGTTCTATCCTGCATGTCATTGTACTGCAGCTGAAAATACCCAAACTGTTGTGTTAATAATCACCATGACAATAATCACAGATGGAGAAAGGCAGCAGTCTACTGGAGACTTAAGCCTCAATGTGAATCTAATAGGCTTGAATGTTTAACAAACCACAGTGGCTTGCCTTGGATAAGCATCCATTTCCAATGGCAGAGTAAACTAGTTTAACTTGTAACTCCCAAGATGTCAGTATTTGAGCTGAAATGTACATGTGTAATAAGTCAGAAAAAGTATTTTTAAAGTAAAAATACTAAAGTACTCTCCATTAATGGAGAAGTTTATATCAGATCTACATGTATAACCATGGTAGTTCCTGGCCAAACTTTAAATCATGATAGTTCCTGGCCAAACTGAAAATCATGGTAGTTCCCGGCCAAACTGTTAAATCATGGTAGTTCTTGGCCAAACAGTGGAACTGATCCCAACACTGGGAAATATTGGGGTGTCAAACTCTTTAAACTGCTGTAGGAGGATGGCCTGGTGTGCAAAAGTAGAGCACCATACTTTAACTAGGGCTGCACACGGGACGATGTGGTGGGTCCCTCAGTATTGACAGAATTTGTGGTGTTAGACACAGGTTCCAGTCCTGTTAGATAGGTCCATGGTAACTTTAATTGAAGTTGGAATTCATGTACTGTAACTATACATCCTCAGCCATGCACCGATAGTCTTCAATCAAAGGCAATACCAAGCATGTTAGGGTTGAATATCAATCAAGGCATTGACCAAAGTTTTAGGGTTTGAAACGGAGACAGGTTGTCTTCAGACCTGTGGGTTTCTATAGAAATAAGAAGCATTATGATATTTACTCTGTGCCTGCATTGAATATCTTAATTTGATTCAGTTCTAAACAATGGTCTTAACTTTGAATGGGAAAGGTTTCAAGAAGAAACATGACAGTTGCTGTCAAATTCCCTGAACTCGGTCATTGCAGTGACCTCTCGCCAAACCAAAATGGCCACAGGTCATTTGATTAAGATAGCAGAATCGGGACATACAGCATGGTAAATATATTCAGGACAATCCTTTGCTGATGATACATGATGTGACGTCCCTGAAATAACCATAAAAGTTAAAAAAGTAATGCAGGCACAGTCCACCTAGATACCCTTAGAGACTTTAGATACATTACAGTAGCAGATATTAGTCATACAGACACTACCCTCAATGATACCCATACCCTGGGTAGAGAGGGACTTAATCTAGACCAGTAGCTACTGTCAGACCTATCAAGAGATCTAAGACACAAACTTCACCAAATGAAGGAAGCAATGCATCATGAGGCTTTATGTCCAAAGCATTAAGTGTCGACATCTTAACATCCAGTTAACCTGTACATGAATGTATAAGTGACGACAGTTTGACATTGTTAAAGTGCAACAGAAAATCCTCATATAAAGGTTTCTTTGAATGGTCAATGCCTTGATTGATAATTTTTCTAGTTTTAGGCAACCTTAAACTATTAATTCAGGCTTGGGGTATTTAGTTGATTCATGTGTAAGTATTACCGTTTACAAGTCAGAACCAAAAATACAAGCAGTGGTTAGCTTTTAATCACTGCTCTCAATCAACCAGTGAAGGTTTTGAAGAAACCAATAACCTTAATACACACTTTTATTTAGCAATTCACATAATGGGTTGGAAATTTATAACCCTTGGTCTGAAACTACAAATTTTTACACTCGTTATGTGATTGACAAAAGCAATTAATGTAGTCACCTGGTCATTTTAGAAACAGTGTTTATTACCAACCTCGTTGGTAATATTTAACTTTCTTACATAACCCCAAGCCTAGTTTGTCCTTAAACAGATAGTAGGGTTGCACCTTGTATAATTATAGTCCTGAAAGTTCTTCACATTTGAATGAGAAGTAGCTGACCATTCCATGTGTACTTCATGAGGTAGAATATTGTAGTAATTTGTTAAGCTAAACCCTCGAGTATGAAGGAATTATGTTGAGTTTCACATATCCACCTACCCCCATCATAGTGTGATGCTCAAGGTGACTTCACTCCTGGCTCTAGAGCCGGTGAACAATTCTCCCAACTGTCTCAGTAGCAATTGCATGTAAGTTGTTGCCTTCCAGTGGGCACTTACAATGTAGAAGCATTTGGCAATGTGATTTCCTAAATATCCAAAAACCTTGGATAAGCTGATCACAACCAGTCTATGGGAACCAAGTCCTTAGGATATAAATCAATATCAGACAACGTTGTGCTCATTAGTTAGTTCACAATTGTCAGTAAAGCACAACATATTTGACTTTGTATTTGTGGCACTTTAGATAATGTGAAGAACTTTCAGGACAATGTTTTACTCAAACTTGCTTGGTATTGCCCAGCCTCGTTCCCAACAACTAGTCCGATATAGACAATTGAGGTATATACTAAAAACAAAAGTGGCTACTAAGCCCAATACGCAGTATGTTTTTAGTTTGCCCTCTATGAACCCACCAAAAGCCCCAATTGAGCCAAAATCATTCGATTTACACGCTACTGTCACCAGTAGCTGCTAAGTGACAATCTATAAGACACAAACTATGGGTTCACCCATAATTACCCCTATACCCACTGTTAGTCCCGCTGTTTCCCTTCTGCATTCACCCACAACTTACCCTCAATGTTGCCCTCAATGTCCCTTGTTGGGCAAACAGATATACATGTACCAAAAACATCCACCAACATAATCCCTACTGGGCAAATTGATTTGTAGAAAGTGGTTTACACCAGCCCCTATTGATCCACCAGACCCAATGGGCAAATGGATGTAAACGTGACAAAGTGGTCACGACAAAGGCACTTCTAATTTCCCTCCTCCATCAGCCCCTGTTGGGCAACCAACAACCTAAAAATAGCCCCTTTTGGGCAACCAACAACCTTACTAGCCCCTACCGGGCAACACAAATAGCCTCTTTTGGGCAACCATCAACCTACAACTAGCCCATGTTGGGCAACCAACAACATTACTAGCCCCCTGTTGGGCAACTAAAAACATACAACTAGCCCCGGTTGGGCAACCAACATCCTACCACTAGCCTCTATTGGGCATCCTACAAATACAGCTAGCCCCTGTTGGGCAACCAACAGCCTACCACTAGCCCACCTCTCCCCATGACAACCAAAAACCTACAATTAGACCCTGTTGTGTAACCAACAACCTACAGTTACTAGCCCCTGTTGGGCAAGCTACAACTAGCCCTTCGTGGGCATTCAACAACCTGTTTGGGTTTTATAGCCAGTCATTAACACTAGTTCCCCAATTTTAGACACTATACCAGTACACGTTACTAGTGAACTCATCTGGTTTTTTTCCTTTAAAACACACCATCTTCCCTAACAGTTGGGTAAAGTCATTGATCAGCAAAATCAACCACTACTCCCAATGTCCTACAACATTAAATTAGTTCCATGCCATAGTGAGATACTGTGGGATGGATTACCAAGGGAACGAGGTAATTAACATTGATCTATCGCCATTCACAACCCAGCCATATCTCTGATGACAAATATAAGTGATAGCAAGTTAAAACAAGCACTCTCAGGAAGTAGATGCAAGTTAAGCATTGGATGCACAGATGACTTTTGATGTACTTGTCAAGAGAGAATGTTGGGCAAATGTACATGAATAAAGAAACACATATTGGATATGAATGAGATTCATAAAGTATTGTCTACATGTACTGCTAGGAAAGTAGTCAGAAAGGAAAATTGCTCATTAGTTTTGGATGAACATACAATGAAAAATATGAGCACATACAGTACTGCATATGAATAAGCATCATGTATGGTCTACATGTAGAACAAGTGCATCTCATTGTCCATGTGTGCTAAATGAGGCATATTGTACGTCAAGTATGTACATGAATAAATACATACATGTACATGTTTATGTATGAGATGGGTTATCACTTTCCAGTATTGTAGATCTGGTTGATCATACAATGTGCTTAGTGCACTAATAGTGGCTATCATAATATGAATGGCGACAGGTCAATAATGTTTGATTGAAGACTATCAATAAGCTTCATGTATTTTAGGGCTGTATACACCACTGGTTTTTGGTAAAGTAGTGAAACTAAAATAGGAAACCATATCATCAAATGTTGAAAGATACCAAGGTGATACATTTTAGTTACATATGAAATGAAACATTTTAGCTGCGAAACATTGTTGGAAACTGTATGCATTCTTATAAGTTCGAACAGGTGTACATCTTTTGTTGAATCGCAAGGAATGCATTTAAACTTAGTAAAAACCAGATCAATGTAGACACCAATCTGTCAGTGTAAACTAGTCTAATGGCAAAAAAACAATGAGCAAATAGGATTAAATTACAGGTCAGTTTTTAACATTGAACTTGATCATTGGATCCAGAGCTCCACTTCATATTGTGGATGATACTTTGAATGGTTAGTCTTACAGACATAAACAAATGTTGAAGGATGATTTGAATTAGTTCAGTAGAAAGATGAGATTACATCAAGTTTAAAAGAGTTGAAAAGAAACTTTAAGGATATTTTAACTGACACTCTATTGCAAGTGTAAGTTCACAGGTGGTAATTAAAGCCAAATACTTGGATGTAATATCCCATAGGATTCCAGCTCTTTCACTACATATTTTTTTATACCAGTGGTGTATACAGTCTGTCCAATGTCCATGCATACAACTAGCTCTAGGACTAAGGCCTTGCTCCTTTTGATTTTGAACAACAGAGATGTAGGCCCAGACATTTGTAGTCATAGGTCTTTTTTAGATTGCCTAATAAACCAAGTAGGTATGTTTACCTTGTGAAGAAGATGCAAGGAATGATCCATGAGCTGTACATAGCTGTCATAGGAGTGTAGATACCATGATGGATAACAGTTGATAACACTCATTAGTTCATCAGTGACACTCATTATTGGCTCCTTGATACTAATATACAGAAGGTCCATCTTGTATGAGGTTTTGTAGTTTAGGGATAGATCAGCATATCAGTAGCTGCTGCAGGGATTTCATATGACCTGATGTATGTAGCACATAAATCTCAGTTTTTAATTCCAGTCCTGGATAGATAGAAAGAAATGTTTCTACATTTATTGACCTATGGGTTACATCTTGGGGTAAAAACTTCTTCATTACAAACAGTGTGAACTATAAGTCTGTGGTTGTCTTTTCTAGGTAGACAATCTGTGGAGAGATGTAGGGCCTACATGTATTTTTGATCACAACTTGTGATAGTAACTAATGATCAATTTCAGCAAAAAATCAGTAACTTTTAATGAGTATAGGAGATATTTCAACAGCAATCTATGAAATAAGTTGAGCAGACTTAAAATTTGTTGTAAAAACTAACATCAGTTATTATAGGTACCTTATTACAGCAGGCATAGCTATCCTGACATCTGACAGTATCGAAACTAACATCAGGCATGTTAAGCTACACTAAGAGCAGGCCATAGTTGTTGAGTTTGTACAAGAGGTACAAATGTAATTTAAAAGGAACAGTTGTATGCATGTGAGACTCTAGCAGGCCCTGGGAAAGCCTACGCTGTTGTTTAGGATTCACTTCATCAAATCTGAAGTGAAGAAACATGAACATCTAAGCCAACTGTACTCTAGTTCAATCAGTTTGCTCAGCAAAAATTAATTTAGCGCCAAACATTTGCTTGTTACAAGCTTTGTTAGTTTTAACTAAGTAAGTTTAAGAGGTTTAGGAAAAATGTACTAAAGAAGGCATAGAAAACATTGAGCTGTATACTTTTAGAAAGACCTCTTCACTTCTTAAACTTCAAATAAAATTGAAATACCCATCAGGAATAGTTCTATTAAATAGTCTAAATAAAAGTGTTGTCACGAAGGATAAAGTGAAGTATTTTAGTTAAAATCTTCCTCTTCGGCAGAGACACATTTAGTTCTAACGACTTGCATGTAACCTTGAATGCTTTTTGAATGACCTTCTTTAAATCTTTAATTTCAATTTAAGATGAAATAGCAATCAGGAGCACTTGATTTTCAAGATGAAACTCTCTCTTTTAGTGTAGAGGAACGACATCTTTGATTTATCAGAAAGTGTGATCCAAACCAACTGAACAAACTAAAGGTAGAGTCCTTTAACAACTCAAAGGGCTAATTGAGTTGGACAGGAGAATGGAGTTAGAAAAGAGCTAGGTTGTCATTCAGAGCAAGTTGGCTGGTAGAGGCAGCAGTAAAAACCATTACTTGATATTTCCCAGGGCCTGCTTATTATAGGTTTACATGTGAGCTGTAAAAGGTGCATGGTATTTGTTATACATGAGGATGTATAGTAAAGTGTACAGTGCATGAATTTGTAAAAACTTCAATTAATCTTACCATGGACAAAATAGAGCAGGACTGGCAAACCCTGTGTCGATAAAAGGCACCATAGTTTCCCTTGATACTGAGGGGCAGATTGCAAAGGGGCGGATCCAGAATCTGAAAAAGAGGGAAGGTGAAATTGGCCGGAGGTCCTGTCATGAAGTGGGGGGGGGGGGGGGGGGTAGGGGAATTAGGGTTGGTCACACATAGAATTGTGTCTTAAATGCACTTCGCATTTAGACCGGTGATATCAAAATGCAAAGATGGACAAATTCGGGGTAGTAGCAATGAACTTCAGGAAATCGCAAAACCTCATAGATGTATTCACCAAATGAGACTGAAATTACTAACTTCTGTAGTCATTGTGATGTTTCAGCAAAGTTTAGATGCACAATTTAGCAGGACACCTGTTTTGTAGCATGTGTCTCAAATGTCACAGATTGTTAAGTTCTGCTGGTCATCATAACGCTGTAAACGCGTTGAGATGAGCCAAACAGCATCTCCAAATTCTACACAAGACCAATCTAATCATTGGTTACACTGTAGTCCAATCAATCAGGATAGCATTGTGCATGTTGCGGAAAATAATGTTCAAAGAGCTCCAGGTTGGGGCCCCTCTGAACAATCTTAAAATCTTGTAAGAGATCAACTGTAAGATTGTGTGATCTGTATATCATGCCCCCCCCAAAAAAAAAAAAGGGAAGAGAGAAATGCACCAAAGTACAGAGGGCAATTGTACTATAGAAAAAGGAGAATTGGACATGACAGGGCTTTCCGGCAAAATGTAGGGAGCAAAAAGAAGGGAGATCAAATTCAAAAGAAGGATCTCCCATGGATCCGCCAGTAAATTGCCACCACATCGTCAAAAATTGAGCCACAAACTGAGTATGGTGCTAATAAACTGACACCCCAGGACCATAGTACAGAGAAAATTTGCTACTCAAAACAGTGTAAGGAAACCAAAGAAAAAACTAAAAACAAATAAAACACATCTTTAAGGAATGAGTCATTACATCAGAAGATAAAGAATGAAAACGATAAGACCAAATTTAGTCTACACCTAGATCAAGTACAAATGCAAAAAGAGTACAAGACAACAAATTATTGCTTGAAAAAGTGAACAAGAAGGAAAATTCTTCGTTAAAATAAGTCTATGTTTTAAGTTTTAACTCATTTCCGAACCTAAGCAAATGGACTCTTGTTAGTCAGTTTAAAGTGTAGTACTACTAGTGAAGTTATGGAAGATTACACTTACCAAAAATGATCATTTGGGAAACATGTCAGTGTATGGACTTGACTTGTTTGGTGAAGTACTTTGGACTCATAAACACATGAGAACCTTGCATTGTTTTGAGTAGCAGGAGAGTTTGGCACCCTAGAAACTTGGAGAAAGAAAATTTTAGGGAAGTTACAAGTTAAACATTAAAGCCACTGAAGTCTAAAATGGTGAACAAAATCTAAAAATAACCTGCTTGAAATCAGTGAAATAGAATATAATAGGCACCAATAATTACATCAAATAAATCAATTCAATATGGACTTTGGAACCTAGAACAATACAAAATGCCTTAAATTTAGGATGCAGGAGTTGCTAAGGTTCAAATATTGATACTCAACAAAACTTCTAGTAGAAATGGCAACCAATTCAATTAGAAAATTAGCTTCCAAATATTTGAAAAGCATTAAAAACTGCTCGTCACTCTGCTAGAGTTCTCAAAAGCATTAAAAGAATATTAACAATCTACTTTTAACCTTTGAAATAAATAGTCGAGTTAAAAGTATGTGGTCACATCCATTATACCTTAATATCCGACTTCTCTACTCAATCAAACGATAGAGGGGCCGTTGCACTCAAATATCCTCTTCCAGTTTCTTTAAAAACGCTTCATGTGCAAAAGTACTTTAAACCAAGTCTCATCATCTTTTGTTATTTACACACATGAAAATCAATTCACTGTTTGTGCTGATGAACTTGGACCAAATGCAATAGTTACTTCACAACTTACTCAATTATTATTATTTCCTCGAGTAGGAAATCATTTAAACACCAACAATTATAACGTTTGGTACAACAGCCTAGATTTCTTGTCTTATCAAAATGTTTGTAGAAATCCAATTAAAAACAAGCTAAGGAACACACTTAAAAATGGCAGAGATTTATTAGGGTCTTCTTTGTGACGTCAGCAAACATGGTCAGTGCGGTTGAAAACGAAAAGTGACCTTAATCTAAACATGGCAAACTAATAAAGAAAAGTGGCAAAAATCTGTACATTTGTTTGATATTTCATTTGATAGGATCAAAAACCAGGATGCAATTATGCAAATATAATTTGCAAAAAAATAAAGTTCAGAGTAGACTTTGAGGGTGCTATTTCCATAAGCAATGTCCTGGGTGGTAGATAGATACATCTAACTGTGTCTAAGTCAACTGATTATTAGAGTTCATTTGATCCTTCCCTTGTTATGGTCAACAGAGGGCTCTTTGGCCACACAGACTTAGAATTATTGGGGACAATTGAACACACTGCAGTAAGTCTCACTGAATGGTGTTGATAGAGGGCGCTCATCGACAGGTCTGTTGACACCTGAGGGCGGGGAACACTTGTGTGAGCACCAGGGGGGGCTTGCATGCGCCGGGGTGCTTCTCTTTTTTTCTTTTTTTTTCAAGTTCAAGGTCAACTTTAAATATGAATAAATATCAATAGATATGAACACTTGTGTACTTAGTCTTTATTTCAGACTCTGCTGCCCTCTAAGTGTCTACTGCCCTCTATCTATGTACTTACCCTCCCTATGACCCCATAATGCATCTGCTTTCTATTTCAATACAAGTTGCAGCACTATTTTATATGTGGACTTAAAGGGAAGGCACAATTTGTTTCAAGGAGCTTTAAGTTTTTTTGTACTAAAAGATTAACTAGTTTGACTTGGTAGAAATTTCTGGGAAAAAAATCAACAAGTTTCTTTGTACAAATAGATATAAAAAGACGTAAGTTTTTCTCATGTGAAAATGCTCACACAGTTTGAATTGGTAGAAATTTCTGGGAAAAAATTAACAATTTTTAGTTTGATAGAAACACAAGTTTTTCTTACGTTATAATGCTCACACAGTTTGAATTGGTAGAAATATCTGGGGAAAATTCAACAAGTTTTTTTGTACAAATAGATATAAAAAGACGTAAGCTTTTCTCACGTGAAAATGCTCAAACAGTTTGAATTGGTATAAATTTCTGGGGAAAAATCAACAAGTTTTTGTTTGTATAAATAGATAGAAGCGCAAGTTTTTCTATGCTCAGTTTGGTAGACCATTTTTTGGTAGAAGTTTTTTTGGGAAACTGTACACATGTTGCTTTTTTAAGCAAGTTTTTGTATTTGTTAAACAGATTAAGACTCCTTGAAATTGGAAATTTCAAACCGGTGTAACTTTTGGCGGAATTTAAAAAAAAAAAAAAAAAAAAAAAGCCCTGACAAGTGCAAAAAGATAATGTCCAGTTGAACTTTTTCCTGGCACAAAATTGTTTCCATCAAAATTTAAACGATTGAACCTTGTGATCTTTTTGGTCCTAGTTTGATAAAGTGTTTCTAACATTGTACCTTCCCTTGAACTCACCGTCCACATTACCAGAAGTGTTTTCGACCTTTATCACGCCATCTTTTAAATCCATCTGGGCAAAGCAACTTATTTTAACATTTACAATTGTCAATATGAACATAACATTCTAAACTTTAGGTGTCCATTGCTCAGGTGATCTGATTTGGCATTATTTGAGTATCTGTGTACAAACAGATTACACGCCGATGTATTGCTAACTGAAACAACACATTGTCTTATTGATGTTGCTTTGCCCCTAAAAAACTGTCCGTTTACTGGTGATCCAGTGTTGAACTTTTTGTTCATTGCTGAGGTGATCTGATTTAGCATTGTTTGAGCATGTGTGTAGACACACGTATAGGGCTGAGTTTCAAACATTATATTGGCCTCAGATAGAGTGACTGTTTTCACAGCAAGAGCATTCTGTAAATGCCTTTAACAATAGTATTACTCTGTCAACAAACAGCATCTGGAAGTGATTTGTGTTGACACTCATATTGACAATTTGTGCCATGTATTTTAAACAATGTAAATGCCTTTGGCAATACTGTTCAGTCAAAACATGACTAATAACGACTGATAATTTTGATTGGCTGCATGTAACAGCAATAGCAGTTATTCAAGTCATCAAATGTTCATCGTTTTTCCAAGATAGATCAAAACTACCAGCTAGATTTGTTCCAGCTTAACCTTGTTTAATATTTGACTTGGAAAAAATAGAAATAAAAAGATGAGCTTTGCGTGATAAAAGTCTGTGCTGCAACAAGATTGAAATAGAAAGCAGATGCTTCCCAACACATAACAGACAACAAAATAAAACACAACAGACTCTTTTTTAATATGTTACAAACACTATGTTCACTGGCACATCATATTAAACATTGGTACACACACTGTTTCTTCAAGCTTTCTGTTCATGACAAGGTAAAATAACCATCAAATGATCAATTCTTGAAACTAGACTAATCTCAAAGTCTGTTTTGAGAATGGATTTTCTCATTTTCTCTCACAATCGTTTTCTTCAAATAATCATCTTTGGACAGTGTGTGTACCTTGAGTTCGTATATAACTTGTATCTTTAGGGAAACAAAATTGGCAGTCTATTCAGCTAATTGGTTTTCAAAGCAAAAGCACATAATAGTTCTTGTGTAGGTTTTGAAGCATTGCAGTTAGTGGAGGTTGACAATGAAGTTGACTGCAATTTGAGTTTCTTTCCTAATTCTGTAACATCTTTACATTCCAATTAGATGCATTTTTTTATGAATGCTTTCATACGTGAGGATGTAGTAATCAATGAGAGGGATGATACAGCATCATATATAATCAAGCTACGCAAATGTCAATACACGACAATGCTCCTGGTGTTAAGGCTTGATTCAGGTTCAGTGTTTTCTCTCCCATACTACATCATGATCTTTGGTCATGTACTTTGCACAGCTATTGTACTCGTCATTGTTCATTGGCAATGCATAACTTTAGTGTTTGAGACTCATGCAAAGTTCTTTTGCTTAGGAGTTGTTCCCAACTGCTGTGTTCTGCTTGGGATTCATGTTCATCCATGGTGTCTACCAGATAAGATGTCACTATACCAGAATGCATCTACACACCTTATCACTTACGTTGTATTACAATAAAATTTAAGAACAAATAATATGGTGTGCCAGTGTACATTTTGATATTGAACAATAACACTTCTTACGTAAAATTCAATCAAATTCCATACTCGACTATAAAAACTTAAATTAGTCTCACATGACAATTCAAAATCAATCTCACATTTTCCTTCTTACAATTTTTGTGTAAAGCCAAAGTGCAGCATTGTTACAATGGAAAAAAGAGGCATAAGTAATCAACTTTGCCGGTATTAATTATTTCAACTAAGGGCATTAGATACAAATTCTTGTATTCTCGATAAGCTGTTCTTGAATGGTAACGAAACTTAGAGCAGGAAGTACTGCTATGGCAAGAGGACAAGTTAGTTTCATTCCTTTGGTTGGAACAGTTCACTAACATAATGAATGTCAGTTGTTGTTCATTCTTTACGGTTGCTTTGCAACAGTTACAGGATTATTTCTACCTTTTGATAATGAACCTGAACATTCCCACACTCCTGTGTGTATCTGTCAAGTAAGTCCTCAATGATTCAATAAAAACAAAATTCTCAAAAGCTACATACTGGTTTTACAAATGGACTTTGAATAATATGTGTAAGAACCAACTGATGCTGCACTTTGGCTTTACAACCAGGCACATGGAGAAGAACTTGTATACCTTTCATCATCAATTTTCTCAAAATAGTTTCTTGTTCACATTTAAGAACTCAAAAAAGAGGTAGTTGGTAAGATTTCTTTTGCCTTTGCAATATCACAGAGGAAAACTTTTATGCATATAACTTCCATTTGGCCGGAACAGAAATTACAACAGAATTGTAGCATTAGTCATTGGAGACTGTTGCAGTTTGTTTGTAAGTGGATGGATTCCAACTTGGTTATAGTAAACTTGTGAAAGATCAATTGCTGTGAATCGCCTTTGTTTTCAAACAGTGAATACAGAAACATGTAAATGCTTACTTAAATGTTTCTGGGTTTAGGCATAAAACAGCCTATAACTAAAGGCCTTTTCTACCATGTGCCTGGCATTAAGAATTTTATATTTTATTGCTCCCATTTTTGAGGATAAATCAGAACCAACCAACAGCAAATCCATGTCAATGAGAGTATAATAATGACAGTAAATCTGAATTATTCAGTATAGTGATTTTCAAAACGTTAAGGTAAATATCCCTTTATCATCAATGGGAAAAACTCTGCTCAGCCCTGTTTGACAGCTGAATGACTCTGGATTCAAACATTTCCCTTTTAGGAAAATCCATCATTAAATCACTGTTTTAAACTGAAATGTGTGACTTTAGAGTATCCCCCATTGCCATGGATTTGCTCTTTTTTACTACCATTTTGTACCGACAAGATCTTAATGCCTTGTTGTTTAGTGTAGACTAGAGGAAGCTGTTTCCCAGAACTCACTGAAGATCCAGACAAGTGCAGTGAGACATCAAGAATTGTTCCATCCACATCCATCTCCTCTACACCACAGGCTCACTGCAAACAAAATGAAGTAAATGAATTAGACTTTCATGTTGATCCAAGTTTTGAAAGGCAGGGTACAGGATGAAGTCGCGACAGTTCTCTTTATTATTGTCATTTTGCTTTTTTTTTACAAGGAACTTTATAAAAAAAGCTAACATTTACTTGAGAGCAGTGAATTCAGGTCTCATCGAAAACTTATAAAAAGCCATTGCTATTACTAAGAACACCAGCAGTAAATTCTGTTCTAGTTGAAGGAAATGATCAGTTGTGGCACGAATGTTTCACCTTTTCATTTACATCAAAACATGAGGTGTTTGACAACACAATTATCATTGATTTTGAGATGTTCTTCCAGCAATCAGATGATCTTGATAGACTGCAGTGATTTAAATCTGATCGACTATCAAATTTCCTGTACCCTGCCTTAGCCGATTCGAATCAATAAACGTTAATCCATAACATATCAGCTAATTTTCTAAGCCTATATTCTAACATCATAAAAAGCATACATCATCCAGATTATTCTAATCCTTGACCAAGTTGAGGCAGTTCATTATGTTTTGGATCTTCTAGAAAACTCCATCTGAAGGAGCTGAGTAATTGGGCTGGAATCAAGGATGGATGGGACTAAACATTAAGTTTGCTCAATTTGTGTTGATTTCTAATGGGTTTTCAAAAGATCAAATCTTCTTTTACATCATTAGGAACAAATAAGTGCATATCTTCATCTGCATGTCTTCTATATTCTAAAATGACCCCAATTGGCATCCACACATGATCAAAGGTCAGTGTCTTGAGAAGTGGCATCCACACATGATCAAATGGTCAGTGATTTGAGAAGGGGCATCCACATATGATCAATAGTCAGTGATTAAAGAAGGGGCATCGACACATGATCAAATGGTCAGTGATTTGAGAAGGGGCATCCACATATGATCAATAGTCAGTGATTTAAGAAGGGGCATCGACACATGATCAAATGGTCAGTGATTTGAGAAGGGGCATCCACATATGATCAATAGTCAGTGATTTGAGAAGGGGCATCCACACATGATTGAAGGTCAGTGATTTAAGAAGGGGCATCGACACATGATCAAATGGTCAGTGATTTGAGAAGGGGCATCCACATATGATCAATAGTCAGTGATTTGAGAAGGGGCATCCACACATGACCAAATGGTCAGTGATTTGAGAAAGGGCATCCACACATGATTGAAGGTCAGTGATTTGAGAAGGGGCATCCGGTCCACACATGATCAAAGGTTTGAGAAGAAAAACGAAACCCTTTAATTTGAGAGAGAAGAAGAAAACCACAACATTTAAGAAGGGGCATCCACATATGATCAATAGTCAGTGATTTAAGAAGGGGCATCCACACATGACCAAATGGTCAGTGATTTGAGAAAGGGCATCCACACATGATTGAGGGTTAGTGATTTTAGAAGGGGCATCCACACATGATCAAAGGTCAGTGTCTTGAGAAGTGGCTTCCACACATGATCAAATGGCTAATGATTTGAGAAGGGGCATCCACATATGATCAATAGTCAGTGATTTAAGAAGGGGCATCGACACATGATCAAATGGTCAGTGATTTGAGAAGGGGCATCCACATATGATCAATAGTCAGTGATTTAAGAAGGGGCATCGACACATGATCAAATGGTCAGTGATTTGAGAAGGGGCATCCACATATGATCAATAGTCAGTGATTTAAGAAGGGGCATCGACACATGATCAAATGGTCAGTGATTTGAGAAGGGGCATCCACACATGACTAAATGGTCAGTGATTTGAGAAAGGGCATCCACGCATGATTGAAAGTCAGTGATTTAAGAAGGGGCATCGACACATGATCAAATGGTCAGTGATTTGAGAAGGGGATCCACATATGATCAATAGTCAGTGATTTGAGAAGGGGCATCCACACATGACCAAATGGTCAGTGATTTGAGAAAGGGCATCCACACATGATTGAAGGTCAGTGATTTGAGAAGGGGCATCCGGTCCACACATGATCAAAGGTTTGAGAAGAAAAACGAAACCCTTTAATTTGAGAGAGAAGAAGAAAACCACAACATTTAAGAAGGGAGTAGAAATCAAATCCATATCATTTTTAAAGAAATGAAAGTGGATTATTGGCTTGGATCTATACAGATGAAAGGCAAGGAATATACCACCACAGCAAAGTACTGGAAATAAGCATTTGAAAATAACTGAGTTTGAAAGCAATGTTTGTTATGATCTTATTTTCTTCAATTATTAGGCAGTCACTTTTTCATGAAGAAATTATTGACAGTCTTCTAAATGCATCATTATTTTTCATGGAGATGAGTATTTTAAAAACAAATTTTAATCTAAAAACAAATTTATAAAAAAAAAAGGATTTTTTCATTTTTAATTCAGAGTTCCTTTTGAAACAAAATGTTTCTCAATGATTAAGTTATGGACAAACAGAACCAATTCAAATGAATCACTTAACCGTGACTTTTAAAATTTTCATTCAATCACATCAGAAATTGGGAAAGATACAGTTTGTCACCTACCATTAATATTCAGTCTACCTGTTAATACAATATAAGGGTCTTATCAAATGTCTAGTTATTTCACATTGCTTTTAAGGGGAATGTTGAAATTGCACAGGGTGTTATTGACCCTCAATCTTGCACAATGCCTCTAGTGAATGTTTTTAATTGGAAATTTGCGTTTAGAAAACTGAAGCATTTATGAAAAGGAAAGAAAATTCATGATAATTGTAGAAAAAAAAATTGATAGCTAGATAAGCGCTCAATCTATTTTTATCATTTTTATTAATTTGTGGAATTTCAGAATTTGGGAATTGTGTCTAAGTGCCTCCCCTTAGAAGAAAGAAATATCTAAAGATCTGTAACTAATTTCAAACAGTTCAAGATTAAGGGAATTTAAAACAAACTTTAACAGCCACCCAGTCACATGCATGATATAATTTTTACAATATTATTTTTGGAATGGACTGATGGAATGGAATGCAGTCTTTGATGAGGGGTGGAGCAATCCTTCATTTACATTCCATTCTATTGATACCAGTTATGTTCATTTTGTTGACAACCCCAAGTTCCACTCCATGAAATCATCAAGTCTCTCAATCTGTTGAGTGGTGTGGTTAACAGTTCTGTTGGTAAGGTTTGTTGTGATTCCATCCACTTGCAGTCTCAGGAGCATCCTTCATTATTTAAAGACAGTTTTGATGATAATAGTTTATGTGACTCCACTCCTTGACATCATCAGGTTGCAGTCTACAAGGTCTCCGGTTGGATTTGATAATAGTTCTGTTGATTGAGCTCAATGTGAATCCATTCGCCGATAACATCAAAATACAGTGTTGGCTTGTAAAGTTCTCCTTTGGTTGTTGGAAACAGTTCTGTTGTTAATGCTGAATGTCAATGCACTTTGGGATATCATTAAGTTGTAGTTTAACATTCTTAAATCTCTCCTCTGTTTAAGTTTGTGTTGGTAACAGTTCTTGGAATGGGTGCAGGACAGGACTGATGAATAGGTTGTAACAATCTTGATGTCATTAATCGGCTGTTACCAATGGCTGCATACATCCTCAGTTGGCTTAAACCTTCATCGGCACCAACCCTTAGGTCATTGTGATTATTGCAGCATCACTGACAAGTCTTTTCTGGGTTGAAACACTTCTTCACTTTGACAAAATTACAAAGTTCTTGTCAGAATCTTACTGTTTTGGTGGTAGTGTCAGATTTCTCATTTGAACTTGATCCATGGCTCATCTGAGTAGTCGAAGCAATGGTGGTTAAATGTTGATCCATATTTTCCAAGCTCTATGTGTTCCCATTTTGTAAATGTTTATCTGCCATTCACCAGTGAAGTCTTTACTGCTTAGTCATGAGTTTCTCAGTATACCCTTAACCCCAGGTAGGGCCCAACCAGGTGGAACCACTGAGGGAAAGTGGACCTGTAACATCACGTGGGCAGGAGTGTCAGATCCTGAAGTAGCTCCTGCTACCCGCTACCCTTACAAAGTCCCTAAAGCAGCATGTGACCAGGATAGCTCTAACAGCATTTAAGAATCGGCTGCATGGATTAATTTCTACATTCCATACAATAAACTTAATTAGTATCATCTTTTTGATATTGTGAAATCTTTTTTGTTAGCAGAATCTTTTTCAATACGATATCTCTTACAATTAAAAAAGGACATGTAGAACATTAAACGCACAGCTACTAGATAAACATTAATTTCCAAAAAAATTGGAATCTTATAGATATTTTTAATTAAAAAACTATTAAACTAAAATTTATAACTTTCCATGGCATGTAGAGTACAACGGAAACGGTTAGTTGAGACAACTAAATTAGTAACTGTTATCCCCTTATGCATTAAAATTACACATTACTGATTCTTTTTGCAATCTCCCCCCCCCACAACAAACCCAAAGAGACATGTTGTATGCTTTGCACCCTCATGTTCCCCTCCCCCTGTTCAATAAAACTCAATTACCATTATCAAGTCTGTTTGGAACTTCTGTAGTGAGCCTGGTTAGAAACCATTGTTGTACATACATTTAAGGCAATATTTATCAAACAGTAATCAAAGGCTGGATAAATGCTGTACATACGGTTGAGAGACGTACAGTGCAGGCCGGACCAAATACTCAGATGACCATTGCCAAAGAATCCAATTCCAGTTATTTTCCACCTTAGGAATGTATCTCCCTTTTATGGAGACCTTTCACGACCAGGAGTAGGACCCATTATTCTTATGACCATCGACACAAGAATCCAAGCCCAGTTACTGACCATTCCCTATTTCTCCATTTTGTGCTGCCAGGGGACAGATTAACCATTCCAATGACCATCGCCAAAAGAATCCTAACCCAGTTACTGACACACACATAATATGTTGTCTTCATATAACTTTAACAACTTTCATTCAGGAGTCTCAGGTAGTCTTTATTTCTCCTTTTTTTAAACTTTGATTATTTGCAGTCAAGGGTAGGACCCATTATTCTGATGACCATTGCCAAAAGAATACAAATCCAGTTACTGACCACTCCTTAGATCTCCTGCATTATGTTAACTACTTTCATCAGGTAGTCTAGCTACTGAACTCTCCTTTTTGTATCTCAGTTTTTATTTTGCAGTCAGGGGTTGGACCAATTATTCTGATAGTCATCACCACAAGAATCCAAGTCCAGTTACTGACCACTCCTAATATCTCCTTCATGTTAACCATTTGAAAACCATTGCCAGAAAGAAGCAAGGTCTGTTTTTTGTTGCATTCTTTCAATTCCATGTGTTGATAAAATATCACATGCTCAGTCACGTCAAAAGCTCAGTTGTACCAAATGACTTTATCATTTTATAATTCTGTGTACATACAAACTGCCTCATGGGTTTCAGCTTCTTCAGCGATGCTTTTGGTTTATAATGGACAGTTGATAACAGGTTGTTTACACTGTACTACACATGCCATGAGAGAAGATTCTATAATATAAATCTTACACTTTGGGAAGACTATTAGTTTGTATTTGACAAGATCTGTTTTATCCTAAACATTGAAGTTACCACTAACAACAACTTTTAGAATATTTTGCTTCACTACTTCAAAACCATCCTGCTTTTTGTAACATTTTCCAGGAGAACTCCAACTAACTAATAACGGCAAGGGTTTTGTGGTGTTGCACAACTGCACTGATAAATAACTTCATAGATGACACTGATTAATCAGACAATAAGACAGTTTTGACAAGAACTGAAGGAAAAAAACAATGACATTTCAACAAACTGTTTCTTTGCTTGTTGAAATTGTGAAAACAGAAATTTCCCACAGTGTATGTTTCCTTTTAGACACTATAAGTAGAATGCCGTCACACAAACAAACCAAATTATGCTATTGAGAACAAAGTTTAATTGAATTTCTTGTTTGGAAACAAAACTGGTGCTTTTCTGCAGTCTTAACACTGCAGGAAGATGAAGCAATAAAACTGTTATCTGAGTCAGTCATTTCAAATGTCCATTGAGTTATAAAATATTGACAACAGGGCTTGTTCAGAAGTCAAGGCTGTTTCATTTGGGCTCACAATAAGGTCCTTGGTTTGTTTATGTGTTGAAATTCACTAAACTATTTATTTAGAATATATAGTCTATTTACTGATTCAGTTTCTGCATTGACTGGGTATTATTTCCCAAGTGGAAGTTCACTGAACTGTATTTAATGAAAGTAATACTATTACATTTTTTTGAACCAATTAATAATTGGAATTGTTTTCTGAATAAGTCATTAATATCAAATATCAGACATGCTGAGAGTATCAGTGGCCTTGTCCAATCCCCCCCCCCCCCCCCCGAGATATAAAAATGCACAAGTCAGTGCTTGTGCTATTGTTTTTTGTATAGTAATTCTTCGAATCATAAAACATAACCAGCTTTTTGTAGGCAAACAGCTGGGATATCATTTTGGCATGCTAGCATTCTTGTTAATATTCAGCCAGTATTAATCAATGATCATATGGAATTTATAGCTAGATCAGTTTGTTGGTAATAGGCCTAGTTTCTGGTAGTCCTTTTGATAAAATTCCAGTAGCTTTTTGCCAAAGGAATGAACTTTGTGGCTGCTGAGATTTTGGTATGGTAATGAAACCATATGATACTATATAAACAATTAATAAAATTGGACAAATACACTAAAGACATGGTATGTCAATGGCTTTGGGAAGAAACTATTCCTTCCAATGTAAACAAAATAAAATAAAAGAACAAGTTGAAATGAGTGTTCATATTTATCACAAAATGACATTTTACTGTTTACGCATTGATGTTCCTTTTTGTAAATGTTATGCCTGCTACAAAGGCTACCAAGCTTAAAATTAACCCCCAAAGGCATCCATTTCAGCATTTTTAGGTATCTTTTAATTTTAAATCTGTTTGGTTAAGCCAAAATTAACTTTATTCCAACTAGGTTTTAGTTTTAGACACCTAACTCTCTTTCGAAACATAATATAGCTACCATGTCCTTAACATAATTCCAAATAAACATTACAGGAATACAGTTAGACTGAATAGTTTGTTGACTAGGCACATAACACCAATGCCAAAATGAAGGTTTACATGTAAAGACATGTATAAATGAAAATGTAATTCTAAGGATTGGTTCAGTTTGTGAAAACAGAAGTTACTCTGAGTGCTAAATGGAATGAAGGAAATAACCAAAGTCATTTTTTCAGACGAAAAGTTAATTCAGCTTATCATGGTTAATTGAAATTGCCCAAAGCTAATGAGAACTTCTAAATAAGATGCATAAAAGAATTTGAATTTGTCCTGAAAACTTTTGTCAACACTGCCCTGTTTATTTGTTGTTCAATTGTTCAAGATCAAATTCAAGGATAAGAGCAGCCTGAAACATTTACAATTGTTCATTGCATCCACAGTTATTGTCAGAGCAATACTTCCCAAAGTACAAGCTATACCTTTTATAAGGATTCTATAGTATGTTTTGTTTTTTGTTTTTTAAGAGTTTTTTTAAAATGCTTTCAAGACTAATAAGAATTATAGTCATACAAACCGAGTTTTATTTTGACTGTAATTCCAACTGGAGGAATTGAATTGTTAAAGCTGTCGAGAGTCTATTCATGTACTTGTCATTCCTGATTGGTACAGGTTTTGATAAATTTCATGTCATGTACAAACACGTGACAGTTAAAGAAGACAAAATGTGACATAATCTTCAGGATATTAGGTTGGGCATTATGACGGGTATAAAGACCAGAGGAAAAGGTTGAAGGCAAAGTAGTGCCTCAGCGATCTATGGGATCTAGAAGGAAGAAGTACAGGTAGTGGTGAAGGTTGAAGGCAAAGTAGTGCCTCAGCGATCTATGGGATCTAGAAGGAAGAAGTACAGGTGGTGGTGAATGTTGAAGGCAAAGTAGTGCCTCTTTTTTTCGAAGAACTGATAAACACATTTTCAGAGAAGCAGTTGTTAGTTCATCTCATTGTTGTATTGAAAAGTTATCAAACTTTCTTCAAAGCCTTTGCTGACTATTTTATCAATTTGATAAAATTTTAAGAAGATGCCATAGTTTCTGTTATGGATCACATGACTGTATTTTTCATGTGCTCAAATGGATCAACACTACAGATGTGTCAAATGGATCCCAACTGTGTCAAATTGACCCCAACTGTGTCGAATGGATCACAACTGTGTAAATTGGATCCCAAATATGTTAGCTAGATCAACAGCTGTGTCACTTTAAGGTCTTGATAATCTCTTTTAAATATTTAGGTTGGAAGGAACTTATTGGTTCCATAAAGTGAATAACATGACAGACATCTTTGAACTTAAGACTAGAGGGACTTGAGTTGAATTCCAGCCAGATCAATATGAGAAATAAGAACATAGGTCAGTAGCTAGGATAATAAAAGGGACAGCATCAGTTGATTTATATCACTGACACACAAAAATAAGATCACTTGAACAAGTGGTCTGAGAAATACCACAGATGAGCTTGCAGTGGGTAAGGACGATGATAGATGGAAGACAAGGTGTGGTGTCAAGATTGGAGACCCAAACTAACTACCAAATCAAATTATTGGTTTTTTGAAGAGTAGACTCCCATCCTTTATAGTTTTTATGTTACACATGTAAAAAAAAACCCTGTCAATTTTGTTGATCACATTTTAGTGAACCCCCCCCCCAAGAAAAGAAGAAAAACAAAACCACACACACAAAGAAGAGTGAATCTTTGTTTGCTTCTAAAGCAGGCTTATTTTAATTGCTGATATCAAAATAAGCAACATTGATTTGTCGGTTGCAAAAAATGCTATTCTCCTAATGAACAGTTTTCTATTGGGGTCGATTGGTACTGGTAAATACCAATCCTACACATGGCATTAAAATGTCAACTGTTGTTGACACACAATATTAAATTTCTATTGAGTACTTGGTTGATTGTGAGCACAAAATTGTCAATCCATCCTTAATTCCAATGAAGCAAAATCCACACCACACATAGACTGTCCGATGAAGGTACCAAAGGCATTACTTTTTAAATATTTGAATTTTGGAGATTAACCTAAATACTATTTATCTTATATTTAATTGGATAACTTCAAACATTCTGCCTCAACATTGATCAATAATATCAAGGGTTTCTTTGCAGTGCATTATTCCATGTACTATGTATTTCAGCTTTATTGCATGCTTTCCCAAGTAGTGCTAAGACTTGTGTAACTTAACAGCAGACTCAAAACTAATTTAGACCACCCTCTTAATCAGTCATAGACAAAGGGCTGTGTTGTTATCAAGGTATTTTCAGAATAGATACTGGTTTTGATTGAACTAAAAGTACAATTTTTGAAATTGCTATATTTTTCAACTATACTGGACAATGTATGCTCTTGTAAAAAACTCACCCATTACCAGAGTGGTAGAAAGCTGGCTGCAATAACAATCATGTTTTTTGACATTAAATGGAACACACATCGAGCATCTCGTTCAGATATAGCCTTAAATAGCTGTTTGAAGATCAATACATCACACAGCTGATCTTGTATCATCACAATATGATATCAGTAAAACACATGTACTTAACCCCAAACGTATGTCAGCCACTACATGATCAGAAAGTAATGCTTAGTGGCATTATTTGGGTCTTATGGTTGGAACCTGAGTTGCAATACTTGGAACCTTCAAACCATTCTCTTAAAAGCTTTATGAAGTTTCCAGGTTATAGTGACCAATAAAGGATTGTACCTTTGATTCCTTTCCTATATCATGTTTGGGTTTAGACAACAACACATTAATCCTACCCGAAAACACCATAGAAAGTAATCTGTGTTATGTTGATTTGAACTTGTACGGCCTTTGGTTTAAATAGATCTCTTTCACTTGAAAATCCTGTTTGATACCAATGAATGGAGTACCCTCCCTTCAAATTGTGCACATATTCGACTTTTGCAGATCACTTTTTAAAGGCATAGGCCTAATTTGCATTTCTAGAGCCCAATTGTTTAACACAGCGGACAAAACTAAAACAGTGTCAACTCACCTATTAAGATTTAGGTTGAAGAGGTCTTTAATGACATCAGTCTGGTGCTGAAATTGATCGCTGTCCTAGTTTTCTGTTCAACTCAACCCTTCTTAACTGCGGAATCATTGTCCAGGAATAACAGTGCTACTGAGACATCAATGAGTAGTGAAGAGGTTTTCTTCCAATGGCTCATACTCACTGCAATCAAAATAATCAAAACAATTCATATTAAAAATATGGTTTAACATTGCTGTGATACAAAAAAAAAAACAACCTCCAAATCGACACCATAATAACATGAGAAAGTGGGACTCACGCCAATGTATTTAAAAATTGTGCATTGTTTTATTTAGATCCGGACTGTAATTGTCTAAGGAGCAATTTCAAATTCAACAAGGGCAATTGTTTCATCTTTGCAACCAAAGAAGTAATACAGCACAATCAAGAGCGAAAGCTGATCTCAGAATTGAGTATGACATGAGAGTATCAACAGTTTGAATCAGAATAAACATAGATGAGAAGACCAGCAGTCTAGATAGTTCCCAACTGTATCATAGAGAGATAGAGTTGAGACATGGATCCGAACAGGGCAACCATGATGACATAAAGAGGAAGAGCAAAGTTTTCTAGGTAAGGACTGAGAATACCCATATTGGCAACCAAAGTGTACATCACTCGTCAACGTTAAATATGCTTAAATTTAGAGAGGTGTAGTGGGTATTCATGCGCTCAGCATTATAGTCAGTGGTGTTGGCGTGGCTAGATCAATTTGGTTGAAAAGTGAAAAAGTAGTCGCCTGCTGGAATCACTAGCCAAAGTTAGTATTCTTAAATTCACAGGAGTGGTATGGGTATTCATGCGCTCAGCATCATAGTCAGTGGTGTTGGGGCTGGCTAGCCCAATTTAGTTGAAAAGTGAACAAGTAGTATTCTGCCGGTGAACCAAAGCTGAAAAGATTTTCACAGTCCAACTTTGTCAATAAACAAGCAAAAGGATATAAAGGATATTCACAGTCCAAATATATCAATAACAAAACCAAAATGTTAGAACACATTTCACCATTGGGAAATCAGCTTAGCTTGCCAAAAAGATGGATTTAAACTAAAATTTTAAATTAAATTGACTTGTTTGTGAATGTTTCTGAATTTCAAGATGAAAATTAATGCTCTCACCAGGCTTACTACGCTGTGGCAGGCCCACCGCGGTCAAGTAAAAATGTGCAAGCCCCGCCACGCTATAACTTTCCCGCGCTAATTCTTTTTGTAAAATTACCTATGAGCTGGACCGTTTTGAGATATGGACGATGACAGCAGCGCGACATCGTGACTGGTACTGACAGAATTTGGTTATAAATTAAGAATATGCTCAACCGATGTCCATGGCACTATTTTAAAAACAATAGTCACATACCGTTTCGGTTGTGATACGCCGTTGGTTCATGGCCTAAGTGTACATGTATTGTACGTTATAAAAAAGCATGGCATGGGACGCCTCTAAGCATTGGTGGTCAAACATCCCAAAGCAAAAAAAAAATTAATAGTCCTCTTGATGAGCCATTGTGACTCTTTGTGAGTGTGAAATCAGCTGACTGTGTTTCTGACTTACTTATTTCTGACACAAGTACAAGCTGTAGCTGGTTATTGAGATAATAAATTGTCTTGTTCATATACAAAATAAAAGCAAATATTTGTAATGTTAATGCAACCGCTAGGGATTTCCCACAGAGCAATACAATATTGTGTAACGAATTGGAAAAAATTATGCGCAATTTACATTTTGCACTCTGCTAGATTAGCAGCTAAATGTGCCAATCGAGCAAAATTGTGCAAATCTGTAGAATGTGCTCAATGAACATAATCTTTTACACGTGCGTGCGGTGCATTGAATTGTGGTGGGGTTTTTTTGCGCGGCAAACGTGGGAACGGGACCACGGCCGTGGTTTTTATTTCAATTTTGTTAAAAACATGTAAAGTTTGTCAATATCAGACATTTTGTCGATGGTACACTAGTTTTGTTGTTGCATTTGTTTATTTTTAAAATGAAAAATATGAAAATTATATTCAAGCCGAATAAAAAGTTTAGGGTCACGGTATAAAGTTAACCTTGGTCGAGTAATTGGAAAGAGAACATTTCTTTTTTGTCTTAAAAAAATTCAATACTTTATATCAGTGTGATGAAGAATAATGTTGTCTTTCTAATATTATTTTAAATAAGAAGTCAAAGCAGTGCTCGCCTTTACAGTTGTGTAAAAAAACCGAAACTGAGTTGCGGTTTTTGTCTGTGTGGACGCATAAAAATGATTGCAAACAAATTGGTGCGAATATCCCTTTTCTGGGGATTATTTTGTAACCCCAGATCATTATTGTCCTGTTGTTATACAAATCATTGCTGGTCCCACAAAGTGACCTGTGAAAAAAGTCTACAACCAAAACATGTGTATGGAAAAGATCAGCGTTTTTTTCAAACTGCTGTTGTAGAGTCTGCATAAATTTTTTTTTAAACATAAATAAAGCTGACTTCTTCATTTGTACAGAACTGTCAATATATTTTCATTCTTGCAACTACATTGATGAATAAGTATTTCCTAAACACATTTGTCACATTGGGATAATGAAAAGTAAAGTTTCACTCTCATGCTTTGCTTGCAGAGTACTGTGTACAAACCAATGCATATTAAGACATAGTGTGATAGGCCACCTCATGAAAACGCAACACTTCAATAGACCCGACGCGAGAGTCGAACACGTGAGTTTGGAACAATACTATACGCTTTGTACAGGCCTCAAAATTACTGACGGCACCAGCGGCAAGTATTGTCATTGCCTTGTGTCATTACTGCAATGCTCCTGATATCACTGACAATGACAATTAATATCGCCTGGCCCTTTTTATCCAACTGCTGTAAGTAGTTTTAGTAAAATTGTAACTTGTACAATCAGGCGAGAAAAAATTGCCTTTATGCTGTTATTAAATATTAACTGACCAATCATCTGGGTCTAGTCTACATTTTTACTGTACAGATAACTGTCAAAATTTGCACTCGAAATTGAAGCAAAATGCAGCCCACATTGCGATCATGATTGTACACACAAGCAGTGACAACATTTCCATTTTGCAGGCTTGTAGTTCTTGTTACCTCACTTTTTTGCATGCTACATAAAGGCAAGAAACATTGAATGCTAAAGGGCATTTCAGAACAAAGCGATATCATTAGAGAAACACCCCCTCATGGTAAAATACATCAGTGCATTATGTGATACCATTTACAAACGCCTTCATAGAAGACTTAGTGTGTCTGCACATGCTTGGGAAAAAAGTTTTTTTCCTGTGACATTTCAAAAGTCATTATCGGTGAATCAAAATTGTACACAGCACTGTTGTCACTGGTTCCTCACAAATTAAAGCTTGTTTACAAAACACTACAGATTATGTAGGCTGTATTTACAAGAATGACAATTTTAGTATGCCCTGGATTCATGAACAGAAAGAGTATTAATACTCTATAGTCTAAGATTTGTTTCTTATTTTTTATTTGTTTAAAGGTTATTTGTTATTTAAATTTTTGGCCAGTTGTTTGTGCAAAGTCTTGGTGGTAATATTGGGTGTATTCAGTTAGCTTCCTTGGGTCAACCCTTTTGTGCTCAATCAGGTGAGCCCCTGACATGAGCTAATCGCATGCTACTGTAACTTCCCCCAGCATTCACACCAATGCATCTTGGGATAGCAGACTGGAACTACTTCCATTGTGTGCATTTTGTCTGAAACGTTTTGTGAATTCACCAAAAAGATTGTAAAATAATTATACTCAAGGTAAAAATGCAGCATTAAATTATTAAGCCCACGTGGCGATATACAAAAGTAGGCAACTCAGACTAAAAAATACTTATTGCTCATAAAGTTGCTGGTCTAAAGCCCTAACCACCCCAGGTCTGCCAAAATCAAACAGGTGGTTTTGTTGGAATTTGGATGGTTTAGTACTGTGAAAGTTGGCTTTGCTGTTGGACTATGGATGGTTGAGTACTAATGGGTCAAGGTACTAGTGTTAGACTTTGGCTGAGTGAGGAAGGTGGTTAGGGTTTTTGCAAAAGTGTTGGACTTTGGCCGAGTGTGGAAAAAGTGTATGTTCACAGTGCATGTTAGGTTTGCATCGTAGGGCATGGAATTGACTTTGGCCGAGTGTGGAAAATTAGCTATGTTATGTGTATGGGTGCACTTTGACCTCTTATTGGGAAGGGACATGTTCCAGTGGTTAAGTGCTTTGTTGGGTACACTTAATTACCATTATCTAAACATGGACAACCTGCTGGTGAAATAAACAAATGATAAAGGCAGTTATAGTACTTAGGTATCCTTGTCATTGCACCTAACACAATAAAAGTAGAACATACCATTTCCACCTTCAATCATCCACTAAAAAAAGATATAAAAAAAAGAAGAAAAAAAAGGGCAATGATGGCAGTTATATTGTGAACCACCAGGCAGGCCTCGACATTTTTTTTTTTCTTTATTGCCCGATCGGGCAGGCTCCGGTCGCAGACTGCTTGCCCGAACTTGCCCGGCAAAAAGAGACGCAATTGAGACATGCATTTTGAGGAATTTAAATCAGAAATTTAAGTGTCAACTGTCAACATTGCCAGACCTCAACTTACATGTATGTATGTTTTTATTTTATTGGCAATGTAGGCTTACTATCGTAGAATAAATAAACATTTTGTTTTGTACTTGCGTTCGTTTCGTACAATGTAAACTCCGTCATCGGTATGCACGCACCACTCACACAGAACCAGCGCGCTGATGACATGGACATTGCTTGCATGCACTGTGTGTACACGTGATGCCGAGTACCCGCGATGTATTTCTTCCTAGCGTTTACTGACTGCCTGGTAAAGTGTTCACCGTCACCAGCGACGTATTAAATACCGGCGATGAACTAACAATCTGTGCAAATCTTCAGCATACTTTTACGTGGAATATTTCACTAAATTTTGGAAACGAAAGGCATGTGGGTAAACATTATTTGTCTATGAGTACAAGATTGTTTCCTTGGCTCCCCTCTATTGTACATACAAGTGTCAGTTAAGATGGCGCAACACGACATCCATGCACAACAATAAATACAATCGACCGATCGCGCAAAACCATTCTTGCACGATCGGTCAATCGCGCAAAACCATTCCAGCACGATCAATCAATCGCGCAAAACCATACCAGCACGATTGGTCGATTGCGCAACATCAATCCTGCACGATCAATCGTTCACGCAAAAAATATTCGTAGCGCGATCAATCAATGTTCGTTGCGCGATGGACCGATTGCTGCGCGAACAATAGATCTTTCAATAGCGCAGCGCGATCGGTCGATAGTGCAGCGCTATCGGACGTTGATCGTGAAGATTGACCGATCGCGCCCAACATATACACGTCAACTTCAGTGGATTTTTTAATGCTTAGATTTTGTTAATGCTTGGAACACTTTGTAGAAAATCACCAGTGGAAGAAAACGGTATTTTATTTTATTAATTAATATATAACTCATTAGTTTTTCAATAAGAGCACTTGCCCGATCGGGCAGACCGATCAGGCGTCCAGGTTGCCCGACAAAGTTTTACCGTGTCCTGGGCAATCGGACAGGCGATTTGTCGAGGCCTGCACCAGGTGTGGTACAACTCCCTGTTTTCTAGGGTAGAGCAAAAGTAATTTGCGGCTGCGCTGAGCCCACAAAAAAATAATAATAAAAAATTGCGCAAAAGTAATTGTTGGGTATTGATAGGTTTGGTACTGGAGGGCTGAAATAGTCAAACTACACACATATCCTAAAGTACCCACTAATTCATAGTCCAACAGCACAGGACCTGTTGGAGTTTGATGGGTTGTGTACTGTTCCAGTACATAAACTGTTGGAGTATGATGGGTTGTGTACTGTTCCAATAAGTAAACTGTTGGAGTATGATGGGTTGTGGAAGCTTTTTGGTAGAAATGCTTTAGGGGGTTAGGGAGGGTGAAAATGTGTCTCCAACTTACTGAAAGTGTCGTGCTGATTTGCAAACAGAGTGGTAGCCATTGAGACAGTTTTTCGTTGTGATGCTATGCAACTGGGTCAGCCCCAAGTAACCGGCTACACAAGCAGGTTGGGTTTGACCAGGGTGAGCCAGAACAACGAAGTAAAAGCTACTCAAACACAACTGGGGTCAGACCTGGGTTGACCTGGGGAAGCTAATCGAACACATCTTATATGAAACTTTGTTGTCTTTCCTTTGTCAAGTCAGGGTTTCATTATGGCATCAATATTTTAAAAGGAAAAACCATTTACTTATTAATTTGTGTTGTATGAATACTTAAATGAAAACAAAAATGCTGTGAGCGTTTTTATTCAAAAGAACTTTGTATAAATATAATTTTTAAAGAAGATTTCACTTCATGAAAAAAATGCGTGCATTTAGAATAGAGCCTAACAATCACTAATGAAAGATATCAAAAAGAAAGTTACTTGAGAACACATCAAATATACTACAATGAAGAGAATTTGACACCTTATCAGTTAAATGACAGATCCCTCATTCTCCCATTTAGAATGAATACAAACATTTAGGATGAAAAAATTCAATGTCCCCATGATGGTGAAGGCCCTACATATACATTGTATCTATATCTAGGCATTGGCTGTACCAACTTAGGGGTTTGGTTATATTCAACAACAAAGAATGGTACACCATTAATAACAAACTGAAATATCACAACTTGCAGAACAGCTGAAGATGTAATGTTGGTGCAAATCTGTGAGCGTCTCTAAGTCATATACCAACTCACAAAATGTTAACTGAAAATGCCAACCATGTATGGTGAAAACAACAAGTGCAGTTTCACATTTTTACAACAGGTATAACCAAGGATGTTGGGGTGTTGCTTAAAAAATCTAGCAGATTGGAGGCTACTTGTACTGCAGTTTTCCTTTCAGTGCAGGCCTGGAATTTCATCTTTGAGAAGGCAAGGCCATTCTTATGTTTCCAAGAGCACTTCTGTTTTATAATCATAAAGTCTATGGAAAACTTTCAAAGGGGCAGCAAGACCAAGACCAGGGGCAACAGAGGCCACGTCCTCTTTGGCCACTGGGTTATTCCAGGCCTACAGTGTAGATTTACATGAGTGATGTAGACTTACATTACCTATCAAGAGTAAGTTATTTGCTTCTTTCATCCAGTCAAGCTATGACAAAAAAGTACATCTATCTCAGGTGAACCTTTATAGGTTGACATCTTATCATCTGATGTTATTGTAGACTGTCAAGGAAGCTATTGATGTTTTGTCTGAGGTCTGTGAAACACAAAAGACAAAATAATTATTTGAAATTTTCTGTAATTTGAATTTAGGAATTCAAACTGCTCAGTCTAATAAATGTATTGAATTTTTGAATTTTACAATCTTTACATCAAAATTTCAGGTCTGCAGTTAATATGAAAATGAACTTGGACATAGTTTCATTGCATGAACTGACAGTAGACTTGTGGACAAGTTGTTAAATGTCTGTTACAGGGATAGCAAAACTTTCCTCTTGCAACCATCTCGCGAGACATGCCCGGCCTACGAGCTCTTCAGCCAATTCTCATGGAGGCATCTGATTGGTAAATTTGGTAAAATCTATAAATATTCAATCATTAGGCCTAATTGAATGTTAATAATACAATTTGTTCAGAGAATATGGAGTTGACCATATGGAGAAAGGGAGTCGATCATCATCCACGTGATTCCACACAGTGATTGAAAAGTTCTGAGACCCATAGAGCAGGGTATGAATAACTTATAAGGCCTCCCCCCCCAAAAAAAAGGTTTGTCTCAGATACTCTGAGCACATTAATTACCTTAAACCGCATTTACTCTACAGCACAGTCAGATTTTGATTTTGATTTTTTCAGTTCCCCTAAAAATCTTTAAAGAATTCATTTTTGTCCACTTTAAAAAAAAAAACTTTAAAAAAAGCAATTATTGTCTCTGTTGACATCTATCGGCCGTGTTTCTTGACAGTTCTTGCGGTTAACCGACCGATCGTCCCATTACACATTTACATTTTTACGGTTGGGATAAAATGCAGACCTTTGCGATCACGATGTACACAACGCACAATACGTGCGACACACAGCAGTCACTTGGTTTTCAATTACAGGCAGTAGTCTCATTACTTTGCGTGCTACAATAAAGCTTTGAACGCTGATTGATAATAAGGGAATAAAAGAGTGGCGACGAGTTCTTAAACGGCCGTTTAAGAACGAGTCACTACTCTTTTATTCCCATTCATAAATGCCCTTTTGTTAAAAAGCGAAAAAATGTTATAGACAATCTGTGACAATCTGCTTCGCAGCGAATTTTTCGAAGTTTGTACATTTTCAAATTAAAAAAAAAAATGTTTGGTGCACGTTGGGTTGTGTGTGCGCGTGTGTAAAATAGATTACGCGCTGGTATATAATAGCTATACATTGCGTTCCACGTAATTAAATTGGCGCACATGAGCTTGCACACCCAATCTGCTTCGTAGCGAATTTTCAAAGTTTGTACATTTTTAAAAACGTTTTAAAAATTATGTTTGGTACGCGTTGGGTTGGGTACTAATGGCTATATAATGCGTTCCGCGTAATTAAATTGGCGTACATGAGCTTGCGCGCCCAACACGCGAAGCCAGTCGGTTTTAAACAGCTCCAGCTATGTCTTTATCAGCCGTTTAAACACCCCCACGTGACATGCTCTCCACAAATAGGAATAGCGAAACTGTCTGGGGTATTTATGAATGATTGATAATGATTGGTAGTTGGTTGATAATGATTGATAGAGGGCATTCCAGAACATGAAAAAGCATGAGAGTAAACAGCCTTTATTGGTGAAATTTATCAGTGTGTTACGCAATAGCATACAAAACTAGTTACAAACACCTTGACGTAAGACTTTACGCGTCTGCGCATGCTTGGTAAAAATGCTTTTTCCCCCTGACATAGCAATAATCATCTTTGCTGGTACAAGGGCTAAAACCGTAGGTAGCACTGTCATTGCTGGTTTGCACGCACATTTCCTTGACAGCATGGTCTGCGGAACACAGTTCCTTGGAAATATTAAGCTTGTTTACGAAAAAATACGTAGGCTATATTTTACAAAAAATACACAGTTTAGGTTGCCCTGGATGAACAAAAGGCTTATTTTACTGTTTAACCCCAACCATGCTAAATGCAACAATATGCACCAAATGGTAATAGTTGTTGTGATCTGTTGCATTTGGCAGTCAACTCAGATGTCATTTTTTGACTGAATTTGTTGCATTCAGCAGTGAAGTGACCTCATGTAGGTTTGGGTGCTTCTATTGTAACTGAACAACTTATAATGGGCATTTCAAAATATTTTTTATGGGAAAAGTATTGAGAAGTATGATGTAATATTAGTAAGAATCATAATTCAAATCATATTCAAAAGACTGTATAATAACAGTTAAACATTACACTTATGTGCATACTGTTGCATTTAGCAGGGCAACCACTAGCCCTGGTAGGACGTCAGTGCCACTGCACTGACGTCCTGGGTATAAAGCTTCTCTACAACGCGAACCAATTTTTGACTAATGTTTTTTCATATTTTTACCTGATTTAAGAAGCTGAAATTCTGTTGTTATATTCTTCATGGCCATAACTACACTTTTGAGGCATCAAAAAATAACAAATATGTTCATGGATGATATTATTCCAGAAAATAAATCGCACATCCACGCTAACGTTTTAAACATCGTGTACGATTGATGAGTAAGCACGTGTGCGCATGTGTGAAATGCATAGCGGCTCCATCGACTTCCGGGTCAACGCGCCTTGTAGCGCGAACGAATGTAGTCTAGGTGCAAGACTTTGTTATGATTATTCCCAGCGAGATGGCACTATCATTTGCAGGCGGGTTCGTGGATGATAGCGCCCTCTCGCGGGAAAAATCATGACAAATTAAAGCGAGAGGAATCTTGCACCAGACTAGAACAAGTGTGACGAAATGCTATGGGCGCGCTTGCGTGTGAGTATTCATAAACGGAGTCTGAACAGAAAGTTACAGAGGAGACGTCAATTTCCATTTTATTTTCACAAATAATGTCATCCAAGGATAAAATCAACAATTCTGAACCCAGCAGGCTGATAGTTCAGGACACCAGGAATATATGGGTAAAGCTTCAGCTTCACCAATAAGGTAAAAATATGAAAAAATGTTGGTATAAAATTTTTCGCATTGGTACGAGAGCTTTATACCCTGGACTCCGTCGCGTTGTATGCAACGGAGGAGTCCAACCTGGGCTAGGCAACCACCATTGCTCAGTCCTAACACAAACAACATGCCTGCACAATGCAACAAAATCCCTTGTTGCATTTTGTTGCATATGGCATGTTTCTCATTTCAACTGTGTTGCATTCTGTTGTATTTGGCAGGCTTTGTGGAGAGACCCTAATGTAGCTTTGTTAGAGGTAGCGCGATATTGACATTTCCTATTCTGGCCGCACACAAAAAAGAGGTTTTTAAAATTGTTGTTGCTTCGAACTAACATGCTGTCTGAGCTTCAAATCACTCATGTAGGTCAATAAAACTCTCTTCTTTCATAATCTCTTTGAAAAAAGGCAAAACTTTACCTAAATTTTTCACACATCAAAAAAATTCAGAGATGGTCACCGACACGACGACCGCGAGCGCAGCCATTTTTGAACTTTTTTGAGAGATAAATTGGCTCTGACCGTTTTCAATTATACCGCCCTCTCTTGACTTCTAATCGAAAAATACTGCCATCTATTGATAGAGAGAGGATTGGAAAGTCTATGGTGCTTTTTTTCCAGTCTCAATCGTTGAATAAATAAGGTTTTTACGGTTTTTTTTTTACCGTTTTTGGCCAAATTTTGACTAAATTTCATATTTTAAAGGAATTTATACATTCAGCGACGGTGGGGTATGCTGTCAAACCTATATCAGTAAAATCATTGTCCATTTTTGAGTAAGAAAAGTTGGGTTTTGTTCCTGCGCGAGGTCGTGCATTTTTTTTATGGAGGTTTTAATTCAATCACGGTACTCGGTAAAATCTCATTTTTTAACCTTTGAGTGCACGTTAGAGATAGGGCTGAAATGCCTTAGCAGTCCGGGGGGTCTTAATTTAACAATCTCTTTACCTCAGTTGGCGACCAGAAGAGTACCTTGTGTATGGTGTCTTTAGAAAAGCATAACTCATTAACGAAAGCACCTATGACAGTCGCGTTTGCACCATTGAATTTCTCCTGAACAGACCTTTAATTTTATGTATATTTTTAATATATTTGAAAAAAGGAAATTTTTACTATAATAAAGCTAGCTAATGGGGGTAATGGAAGACTGTTTCCTCTTTATTTGTTTTGTTTTGTTGTTTTGGGGGGGTTTCTTGCGGGGTTGTTGCACTAAATCAAAAGGCTGTGATGAAGACGAAATGTTTTTGATCACATGCGCAGTTGCTTACAAATAGTACGACCGAAGATGACAACAATTCGAAAAAAGGATTACAGCGTCCCATTCCCATATCAGTCCGCGCAAAGTGCAAATAATGCAACGTTGCATTATAATGCAACGTTGAGTAGCAGTATAATGCAACGTTGACGAATTGCACTACCTCAGAGTTGCAGTATACTGCAACTCTTGCATTCAAACACGAAAAGGGAATCGAAAAAGGCTTTGTTGGAATAGTTAAAATCATATAATAGTGTTCTACAGTTCCTTACCTAACTTTTCATCTGTGCAAATCAAAAAGTTATCTGTGCGTTTTCACGCAAATGGCTTTTGAAAACCATCACTTCGCACTTTCCGTCAGTAGAAACCAGCGACGCCATTTTACAGTGAAAGACTGTATCCTCGACAAGTATTACTAATTTATACATCATTTAAAAAAATTAATACTTTAAGAAATATACGTTCAGAGTTTTAAAAAAAATTAAATTGTACATATTCACTATATTTGATATTATTTTAAGTTTAAAAAGTACAAACATATATACTTTGAAAAAGTTAGATTTATAAATGTATTGACGTGCCAGTTCATTCATAAATTGCGCGAGACAGAAACAGATGGCGGGAAGCCTAGTTTAGTCACTTTGCTCCGTTGCTGAAGTGGATTGGGTAAACACATTTTTGTATACGGGTATTTCATTTAAAGAAGGGAACCTATGTAGAAAAAGGAAAAAAAACGGTGACCGACTGGGTAAGAACTGGAGCTATGTCCGACAGGACCGTTGTGGTTGGAAACGCCGCCCGGGCCCGGGCACGGCTGACGCCCGCAAAAAATGTTGCATCGCCAACGGTCAAGACAGAATATCAGTCATCGTTGCGGTAAGTTGCAAAGTTACTGCATTTGGTTATACTATTATAATAAGTGGTCAATGTTATTATGAAACAAACATGTTTATCATCTAGCTTCAAATGTGTTATCTTTAACTGTTTTCTCCCAAACAAGTTGGCCTATTTTATTGGGGTGGCTGGGGTTGTCATGTAAGCCGACCGCATATCTCTCGTCTAAACTTTAAGTGGGGTGCAAGGTGCCTTCCCGTGACATGTTTCAATTGTTGAAAGGAAAATCCAAATCAAACAGCGACAATAAAAAAAACCCCAGTAATATTCACATTTTTTATTTTTAATTCTCACAGGCAAAGGAAATTCACATTCCAACAAGAAGTCAAGTAAAGGTCAGCATCAAGCCAAACTTGCCAACCGGTAAAACATTACATGGACTTGGCTGGCACAGCCGACACCCGCCCCGATGAGGAGGGTGAAAATGAGGTACCCAACTGGCCTATCCAAGTGACATGATTGATATGAAAAAGTAGATCTTGACAAAAATGTAAACTCTTTTAAAGGAAGGTACAGCAATTATTTTGAAAACAACAAATCAAATTAAAGTAATTATTTGAATTGTGCAATCCTTGTTAATGAGGCGAGGGGCAGGGCTATCGTACTACACAAGTTAAACCTAAGTTTATAATGTATATTTACTGTTTTGTACATTTCAATTGTGCATTCTTTATTAATTAGGGCTGCAAACTAAACTTTGTCATATCCTCTTTACACCGCCAATTATCCAGTGCTCCAATCAACAGAAAGATGTGTACTAAAAAGCCCCCTTTTAACATTATGAACATGATGGCAACATTTTAGAAACTGTAAACATTGTATACATACATGTACATGTAGTTGGTGTGCCTTCCATTTGATGTGAAAATCTTGTTTCTTTATAATTATAAAGTTATTTAAAGTTTGTCAGATTTTTTGATTAGTTACCTAATGTTATTTTTTTTTTACTTGACACAATCTACAAGAAATGTTTTTCACTTTGTTTCATTTAGGTTGTGCAATCTTGATTAATTATGATGCCAAATGAAACTTGATTTGATCAATAAGGCACATTTATCACAAGTCTTTTCATAATTTACAAAACTTATTACTTCTATTACTTTTTCATAGATCAAGTGACCTGCTTGTACCTTTTCACATTTGAATATAAATTATTTCAATCACTGTCAGCAAATTTGTCAAAAATAGCTTTACTTTAAACACAAGTTATTTTTGTATTACTATTTCCCTATTTACTACTCTTTAAATCTAGAAAATGTAAACTTTTGAAATCTGAAAGTCGTTATTTTTATTTATATTTTTTTTCTGAGTTGAGATATTTCGATAAAGATGTTTGAATGTAATAAAGAAGTGTGATTGTAATAAAGAAAGGTATTTTCTTAATTAAATAATCTGTTTCAGTTTACAATAAGTTTCAAAAATATTAATGCAATATTAATGCAACCATAAGCAGATCACCGGAGAAATAAGCCCCACCCGATTGGCTTGAATATAACACCCCATTCCCCACTCCAATTAGCAATAACGATGGTTTTCAGATGGAATTATATTAAAGTAACTAACTGGTTAGAAAATTCAAGGATAAAATTGCCAGGGAGCAGGGGTGGGCTCAATGGGATACAAAAACATGTGGGAGCAACAGATTGAGTGTGGTCTTGTGACTGCAACTACAAGCTGTATGTCAATGGACATGGGCAACATACAGTAATCCATGTAGGTAGACCTGTCCGACATCAGGTAGAAAGAAGAAAAGAAAAATACTTTGGTGGATTAAATCATCATTGTAATAATACAAAGAATAGTAAAATAACATTATGAGAAAGCATGTTTTTTAGCAAAATTAATGAAAATAACAGAAATTATTATATGTAAATATTTTTCAAACAAAAACTGAACATAAATATTTTAAAAAGTAATTAAATATATGTGGCTAACAAAATAAGTAAACAAACCTTTAGAAAGGCGGTTATTCTTCAGTGTGTAGTAATAGCTCCGCCCCCAGGTGACACCCCCTCCCCCACCCCACCCATCCCCTACAACCCAACTATCATTAAACAATCAATAACGATGTTTAATGATAACCACAGACCATAAAGTGATCAGCATTTACAATATTACACCTTATTTTCAACATAATAAGCATTTTTCTACTTTTACACCGGAAGTTGCATTATTGTGATACTAGTTGCAGTATAATGAACGTTGCATTATTTGCACTTTGCGCGGACTGATATGATTTACTGGGTCTACTTCTCTCCCACGATTTTACCAAATTTTAGCTCCCCCTTCCCGCTAGGCTACAGGCCAAAGATTAACACTGACAATCCTTCAAACAGACAACAGTTTGAACTAACATTCTACTAGGTGTTTGTTAATACAATATATAAATATACAACTAACATTTACAATTGAACGAGTTCACCGCGTTTAGGTATGCCGCGGGTGCCATTTTATCTGCCATGTCGCAGGGGAAGGTGCCACCAATTTTGAAATTATGTGGTTTTGGAGGCAAACTTTTACCGAGAAAACTTAGCTCAGTATTAGCTAGAATACAGTATGTTTTATTTTTACCTGCTTCCAGGTCCCATGGGCAAATTAAATGCGACTTTCAAAGAAAAAAATTGTCTCCTTACCTCACCGGCTGAGCTGCAATGACGCCATTTTTGTATCCTTAAGGGCGTGTTCACTGCGGGTTGTGTGACGACATTCGAACTGTCATTCATTTCTGCTTTGCATATTGTGACAATAAATATATCGTCTGCTTAGATTTTGTATATGCAGATTTTATGTAAATGAGGTCTTTTCCCATAATCCTTAATTAAAAAAGGTGTTGCCTTTGCATAATTGGAAATCCACAGTTATGTTTTTGTAAAGTTATAAAGTTTTACATACTTTGAGGGTTGTTGTACAATTAATTTGTTTGTTTTCTTATGAAAAGTTTGGTTTTTATCCATGAATGCAGTCTTTTTCTGGGCTAGATGTTTGGGATTAAAAATAATAAATTAATGATAAATCCCTAAAATAGGTGGTTTCAGGTGCCCCCCCCACAATTTAGTTGTACCTTAGAGACCATGACACCTTACTCTGTTAATTTATTTTGTTGGTTTGATGCATGATGGGCTTTGAAATTGAAATAATAGGCCTTAAAATGTGTCCCTTTTTTAACCACCTTAGTCCTACCAATCGTATAATTATACCGCCCTGCTTTGAAAAGTTGGCAGTGGGCTACTATTTCCAATCTATCATAAACTACTAACTAGGGATACCGTCTCGAGGTTTCCAAACGTGCTGTTTTTGTTTTGGAGGGAAAATTATTACCATAAACTTTCGTCCATCTGTTAGCACGCGCGCTTAGTATAGCGCCCTCCTGTGCCGAAGCAAAAAACGTCAATCAAGCCTCTGTTTACAAGCTGAGCGCAGAAGATGTTACTGTTGTAAGTTATTTCATCCAGAAGAATTACATTCATAACAAGTTGAGTTTTTGAAATGTAGTGTTTTGAGGCTGCCAGTTCACACAACCAACCTTTCTGCCGACGAATAAGTACAATATTTCAAGTGAGTACAAACTTGTGCTTAATTTACCGGAATATTTTGTAACCAACGACGACAAACATGACGAAGTTTTCCCAATTCATTCCCTTGCTTAACAATTTTATCCCAAGTCCATGGTTAAGATTCTATTGTTTTGAAATGTGACATGACATTTTCATGGGGGGGGGGGATAGAAAGCAAAAACATGTAAGGGGGAGGGCTAATGTTTCGAACAATTCGTTTGTGCATGTTTTCGACTTCGTTTGGGGAAGCAAATGAAGGGGGGGTGGTGGTTAAAAATGAAATTTTTCTCAATATATGAAACCCCAACATTAATCAGTGTTTGTGCTTTTTTACCAGTGCAAACTAGAGTCAGGAAATTTAAAAACTTGTGTCTTTGGAATAACTAACGACATAAAATGGGAGAGGGCTTTTGTTTCAAACTTTATTCTTTTTAAAAATCTCATTTGGGAAAGCAAGAGAGAGGGGTGGGGGCAAAGGGTCTGAGAGGGTATGCTTCCCCTTTGTAATGCCACTGGTAAGGGCCTATTATTACTGTATTAGAATTACATGTAAGCTAAAGTAAAGTAACTTACACATCTGACTAAGGCCCAATTCATACTTCCTGCAAACGCGAATGCGAAGCAAATATTGGCGTCACAAATTCGCAACCAATAATTCGCAGCAATTGGAATGTGCTCAACTGCTGCGAAACATTCGCTTCGAAAACAGCCCTGTGACGTCAAAATTCGCTTCGCATTCGCATTCGCAGGAAGTATGAACCGGGCTTAATGAGTGGGTTGATGCAATTGTGTTCTATTCTTCTAAATCAAATTGTTCTCAATCTGTAAAAAACAAAGGAAGTAACCCCCACATTAATTACTGTTTGTGTTTTTGTATCACCGAGTAGATAACAAGACATCTTCACATTGCTCTGACCAAGGTGTGGAGATTGCAGAGGGGGTCAAAGAATTCTGTGTATGGTATCCAAAGACGTCAACATATCCAATCTAGACGTAGGAGCAAGATGAATACCCACTCATGGATGCATCAAAAGATGAGACAGACGTGAGACTCTTTTAAAGTTTTCTATCTGGCCTGGTCAGTCAGGACACTTTAGTCCTTGAGTAAGGCACTACATTATAATTTTTCTCTCCACCCTGGAGTATTATTTGGGTACCGATGAAAGCTGTGGAGTAAACTACGATGAGCTGGCGCATACTTCTAGCGTCAATGAATGCAAACTCCTATAGTGCCAATTAAACCAGATTTATACATCGGCATGATGAGCCATATTGGCTTGGGACAGACTTTTTTTTTTAAATACTGCTAATACTCTGGACTTATCTTGATTATTGACCCTAAGACCTCCTTTCTGAGAGTTCACAAAGAATTTGGGAATAAGATTTGGCATTTTTTGCCAAATTTTCAAATTTGCCAACAATGTTTACTTATCATTTTATAGTTGTGGTGAGGAAAATGAAGTGTTGCCCCTCTGACTAGCTTTGTTGGAATTTAATAGAGAATCAAAATTAACACATTCAGGAATTTAATGGAGAATCAAAATTAACACGTTCAAACCTCCAAGGATCACACTTTCTCCATTTTTAAAACATTTAAAAAACAATTTGGGGGGGGACAATTTGCATAAAATAATTGTTTGTAGATTTGTGTGAGGCTTGTCCATCAAGTGTGGTTTTGGAATTGCCAGGTATGTTTTTGCGAGAACCTATAACACTTCATGAAAGTCTGAATTTTGACTAATCCTGGCTGATGTGAAGAGAGATCATAAACTGTCACAGCTCCAAAAGGGGATCTTCAATGTGAAATTAAGTTTTGTGATGCATCCATTTTCTATTTCCTCCCTCCCCACCTTCATGAGTGAATCACAAATCTGAATTTGACTTTTTAACTCTTTCAGTGCCAAACTCGGTCATGTACGAGGTATATTTGTTAGTTCGAAATCGCCAACCTCGTACATGTACAAGGTAATGTTCATACTTAAAATTGCCAAATCCCGTACATGTACGAGGTAGAGTAAACATGTTATCACAAGGGGGCGCTCTCGCTCTTTCCAATGGTACCGTTTTTATTCATGTACAACCTGTAATTTTTTTTCTTCGAAATAAAAAAAAAAAACGCTTGAAGTTTGGCAATTTAGGGTTTAACTTTTGAAATGTCGCTGGCACTGAAAGAGTTAAAAAGAAAATGACTTTTAACACCACCTGAGTTCAGAGTTTCACATGATCGCCTATCCAGGCCTTAAAACCTTGTCCTTGAAAGGGAATTCTACCTTCCCCCGGTCAAGGGCACTTTCTAGGAACTTTGAAAAGAACATGGCATTAAACGCTGGCAAAAGCAAGAGGCACCGAGGTCAGTTCCTTTGAGTTTCTCAGGTTTATTTGGGGTCTTGAACACTAACCTGTCACCAGCAATTGTTAAGTATTTGGCCAGAGTTAATCAATTTAATATGTTTATATATAAAATTTACTCCAGGTTGGATCCATGAGTGTGGCCATCAGTCAGTAGATGAGTTGATTGATTCATACCATCCAATCTGCTGGGCCGGAGTTCTATGCTCTTCAACTCCCCAAGGATGAAGTGGCTTGAAGACCTGGTGCTTTTCAACTCCAGAACAGTACGATTTGAAGAAGCTGCAAAAGCAGAAAGAAACACAAGGCCTCATATTGCACTGATTGTTTAGCATTATAGACCTCGTCAATCCTGGACATCACCGTCATTCTGGTGGACCCCAAACCTGGACATCAACTTCAATAGGTAGGAAGTTTTAATCCGTGGATATGTGTCACTGTTTCATCAATGTGGTAAATGCTTTAAGAGCATACAAAATCGTGGACATTTGAATAATGGCATCAAACAATTTGTCTATCTCGAGGCTATCCTGTTTTTAGTGAGATGATGTTCACCAGTAAGATACACACACTTCATACATTTTTGGCTTTACTGCTTACCAGAAGCTCATGAATTGCATAAGTTTGATAATTTCTGCAAGAGCAATTTCATAATTGGACCTGGCTTTTACATACAGTCTTCAAATACTAATGTCTTCTCAGAAGTTAAAAGTTTCTGTCCTAAAAAATGCTTTTAAACAATGAAACAGGTGATTTTGTGTAAAATTACAAAAAAATTGGAGTCAGTGTTGGCAAAATCGTTGGGCATGCAGCAGATACACACTCTTGGGGCACCAAGATTTACCAACAGAGGAAGGAAGCCATTTCCATAGATATTTCCCTGGCCATGGTACCATTTACAGGTCTTTCAATGGCCAAAAATGTAAGTTCTCATTTCTCAAGGAAGAGGGCAGGCACCATTTCAAACCAGTCTTTAGGCCATGTAACTTTTTGTGATGTTTTCCGCATCATCTCCTATACTAAGGATGTCTGATTTTACTTGATTTCCTGCTCATTTCCATTCTTCAGTTTCCTCAAAGCATGGGAGACCTCGTTTGGTAGTCTAGGAGGCACTTCCTCTGATTGACTTCCTTAGATCTCCAATCAGGTTGATCACTGGTGCATAGTGTGCTGTAAAGTCTTGTACTTATTGCTTGTTTCAATCCTGGTTTTGTATTTCATGTACGACACGATAATCGTTGTGCCCTTGAGGTTTTTCAGCACTTCATGTACTATCTTTGATCTATGTTTTCTCTTAAAATCTTGTCTTTTCTCGCCTTTCGTTTTGTTAAGTTACTTTTCTTCTACTTGGTACATAGGTACAGAACTGAATCTTGTCTGTGTGGTTTGATTGCTTTCCTCTGTATGTTCATCTGCTAAATTTCGTCTAGTCCTGTTTTGCTTGTTTTGGTCTGTTCTGATTTAATCTTTACATAAACTAAATCAACTTATTATGGTGCAGTGTTGACCATTCAGTATGATAGATTATTAACTCTATAGATTTCAGTTCTTTTACTCTGTATCCTAAACAATTTAACCATTTTTACCTAAAAACATTAATGAGAGATTATTCAAATATCAATTACATGTAAAAAAACCACAAGGGAAACTTTCTGGGTAAATTTAAAATAAGTTTGGGTTGAAAAAAAAAAATTATTCCGACCCCTAAACTTTTTAGAGATTATTCTGTCTACTGTTGAGTCTTTTGAAGGTATTTGAGAATGAAAAGGTAAAAGGTATTCATTTTTTATTCATGGTCTTACAAATACATCATCTGTGTGTATCTCATTTTGGAAATTGGACAGTTATGCATGAAAATTTATTTTTTTACATCAATCTTTGTGCACGATATTTTTGAGATGAAATATGTCAGGTCCAATCTCTCACTGTTTTGCTGTTCATTGCTATCACTTTATCCTACCTAGTGATCAAGTTTCCTCACTGTGTTTTGTATGACTTTTGAGAGTTGGAGGCCTAATACTGAAGTTAAAAATTGGTTGATATAAAAGTGTCAGGATAAATTGTACATGTAGGAATGTAGAGAATCAAAGCATCTGAAGGATCAAGGATTAGGGGTCATTAATTTTAAAAGCATCATTCAACCCATGTTCTTAATAATTCATTTAAAGGATCCTCTCCAGTTATGAGAGATGTCTTCACGAAGCTAAAGGTTTCATTGGAATTTGCCCAGAATCAGCACACCAGGCCTGATACTTGCCAAAGCCTTGTGCTTCGCTTGACCCCAAACCTGGACATCAAATTCAATCAGGTAGGAAGCTTTAAAAATTGTTCAAGTGTCACTGTTCCAATATGTGCCATTGTTTTGATATGGCAACTGACTCACAGGGCAAACAAAGTCATGACGATTATAATCTGTAAATCAAAGATTAGGCAATTTCTCAACCTCAAACTTGTTCATGGTCTAGTGATAAAGTTCTCTTTTCTCAAGAAAGGGGTTAAAAACCCTCCTGAACCAAACTTCAGGACATGTCACTGGACTCATCACTCGTTGGCAAGTTATCTTTGTTCTGCTTTTTTATGAGCACTTTCAGTGCTAGACTGCATGTAATAGAAGACAATGCTCAGAGCTTTATAACAGTTGGTAAAATTATCATGTAATGAGACCTCTAATTGGTTCACCTCGGGGAACTTATTTGAATATGCCTTCTTTGAGGCATTGGTCCAGCCTAGTGTGTTCCTAGTCTCTGCTTGTGGTAACGGGACTGCCTGCATGCCTCCTTGCTGATTTCTTATCATGCAGATACTTTTGAAAACTCAGCTGAATGTCTTTGTTATTTCTCGGATTTAAACAACCGGCCCCTTTTTCATAGAGGTGGTGAAGCACAAGTACCTAAGGACACAACAATTTTGCTGACTAGACTAATTACATGTACCATATGTAATTGGTTACCTGATCAGTCTTGCTCATCTGGGCCCAATTTCATAAAGCTGTTAAGCAGAAAAATACTGCTGAGCAATTTTCTATACTAAGCAAAATATGAGTGGGGCACCAGTCACAGCAATGTAAGCTTTATGGAATTTTGGCTGGTAACCAATTTTTGCTAAGCAATATTTGTTTGTGCTTAGCAAGTTCTTGTGCTTACAGGTTTTATGAAATTTGGCCCAGTTGAAATCTATTCAGAAACATTTTTCTGCTTCAACAAAAATGTTGCTTAGGCTTGGGAACGGGAAAGGAATTTGTAATTATTTCGGGGATAAGAAGATCAAATGTTAAGGTTCCGGTGATGTGATGGTTAAATGGTTTCCAGACTGTAACTTGGGCACTACACACTAATGGGACAAACGATATTTTTGTTTGAGAAGCATTAGAAAGTAAGGCCAAAGTAACTCTTTTGTCTCAGTAATTTTCTGTACATTCCAAAGCTACTAATGATTGTTTATACCAAAAATACTAAAAAAATCTGAGAGTTTTAGAAATTACAAAAGTCATTTGAAAAACTTGTACATATGCCTGGGAAGTGAAGAAAGAAAACATATATAAAATATATATATATATATATTGTGGCAATTACATTCCTAACCCAAGCAGTAAAACTGCAGTTTGAACTTGCAACTTGGGTAGGGGTTGCCGTAAAGGGAAAGACAAGTTGTGATTGTTTAGGGATGAAAGGGTCAAAAGTCAATGTCACATAGGTGAGTTAAAGCAAAATGATTTCCGGACCGTAACTCCAGTAAGAAGTGACATTTGGACCTGAACTTGGATCAGGTTGCCCTTTAGAAAAGGAACTTTCAAATTGGATTGTTTTTGGATGAGAAGTTCAACGGTTAAGGTTATGGTGTTGTTTTATAGTAAAATAGTTTCCAGACCGTAACAGAAAGAAAAGTTGGGATTGTTTGTGGGAAGTCAAAGATCAAGGTCACGTTGGTGAGAGTTATATCATAATGGCTTCAGGACCGTAACTGCAGGTACAAGGGACATTTAGACTTGTAACTTAGGCAAGTGTTGCCGTTGGGCAAAGAAAAACTGTACTACATATAAGTGGCATTTGGACTTGTAACTTGTGTTGTGGGAAAGGAAAGTTTGGATTGTTATGAGGGTGAACAGTTTAAAGGTCAAGTTAATGATAGTGGGTCATAGCCAAATGGTAGACCATTTGAAGTGACATTTATACTTATAACTTGGGTAAGGAAGTGCTGACAGGAAAGGAGTGTTTCCTGGGTGAGGAGGTTAAAGGTCAAAGTCACAGTGTTGAATAATTTTTATGTTTTCTGCATCACTACTTTACGATATCTATATGTTGTCACAAGTTTGGATGGAGAGTAACCCTTGACTTAAGTCAACTTGGGATTGTCAGCAGGTCAAATTTTAAGGTCACAGTGCTCGTTAAGAATATAGTTTATTATAGGGAAACGCAGAGTAAATAACCTTGGAGCAAAAATGAAACATCCCTTGTTGACAACTTCTGTTTACATAAAATGAAATTTGCTTTATACGGGGACAACAGAAAATAACCGTTCAACAAATGTCAACTTCAATCGTAACCCCCTTGATGCCCAACCCCACCTCCACCAAGGAAGTGTGGATTTTTGTATTGGAGTTTACATGAACTTATTCCGCGTTGATGAATTGTTATGTTATATTTAAAACAAATATGCTGCACTTTGTCTGTGGATATTTGATGGATTTGACTTTATGTGTTTATTGTTGGTGCTGGTTTCTATGAGGCAACCGTATGATTCACAGCTCACTGTAAAACATGTACAAATTCAGAGATTGTTCTAAGTTGTTAAAACATTTATTAGCATTCACATTGTAAATAGGTTACTAACAGATTATGAGCATTTATCGGATACAAGACAATGAAAACCTTGAAGTTCCCAGTTAATCCGTACTGAACGCATCGGGAATTGTCTTTCTAGCATTTGATATAATGTATGAGGAATCAGGAATAAATTTGTATACTTTTTAAGCTCAATAATCCGCATCAAAAAGGTCTGAAAACAATATGGTGTTAAAAAAAAATAATAAAACACAATACTGGAAAATTTAAAATTTTCAAAATGGTATGGGAAAGGGATTCTTCTTCTAAGAATTTTAATTTCCATATTGTGTCTTTTCAAAGTGTCTGTTATTATGAAGCACTTGGTTAATCATGGATGAAGGACCAATCAATTAACCTTTATACAATATATTAACATCACTTTATACACAGCATTACAATATAAGACATCGCGATTCTAAAAGGAAATTAGTTAAAATGAACATATAATAGGTATTAATATTTGCATCGGGGATAAATAATTTTATTTTATTTTCCCCCCTATATATACCGTTGTGTATTAAGCACTACTCACCATAGTTCTGTGCATTTCCACAATCAGTGAACGTTCAGACAAAAGTCGTGAAAGTTGAATAACACCGAAAAGCAGCACCGTTTACAGTATTGAATTCTCATAACATAATTTCTTCTCGCTGGATCGGAAAAACAAATCATTACAGCATTATTGCTTGTATTTGCAAAATGAACTTAATCTTGCATTTCTTGGTTACTTACTCTTCTTGACTGATTACACAGTAACTATATAGCCAAGTTATTGTATTCACTGATTTGCTTCCTATGTGCAAGTTCCATAAATTCACAACAGTAATTAATTTGCCTGTTCATTAAAAAGTACATCTAATACAAGAAAGACTCATTCAACTTCAAGGTTTTTTTAACAATGTCCTAGTTTCATATTCTCTAGATTATTCATCTTCATAAACCCCTCAAGTGAAGTTGGACAAATTACCATAATGCACACTAAGCAAAGCTTATCAATAGCAGAGTAGGCAAATAGTTCAAATTTACTAATCACAGTTAGATAGTAGCATACATCATAAACCATAAGACCAATGTCACTTTTTAACTATTCATAATCAAGTGATACACAACATTATTTAATAAAAATAATATAATATTATTTCATTGCACGAATGAGCTTACTAGGTTTGTAAATTCCCTTTGCATGGATTTTAAGAACTGGCGCAGTAAAATAATTACGTAAGTTGCATGACCCGACCGATTTTCGCTTACAGCAATCTGTTTAAAGAATGTTTCTATGCACAAATTATGACAGATGATGCTGTTTAAAAACTCAAAACGTACAAAAACATTCAGATATGCCTTTGCAATTGCACAAAATACACGTAACATGCAAAGTTGTGTTTACATAACGGCTGGTGGAGGTGAGGTAATGTCGGCATCCCAACAATTGTTCATTTGTTGTTATAAATTAATCACAATTTAGCATTAACTTATTTTTTTTTCGTGCAATACCTTAAATGAAACCTCATTACTCCTCGAATCTATAATTTAAACAAAAGTTTTTGTGTCACAAGTTTGGGGTCAATTTGGCCAAAATTCTGACCTACCATCTTGAATATTTTTTCCCCAGACGCAAGCATAAAATATACATAGCTTCGTAATCTCACTGATTTAAGCATTTGGTATCTTCGGAACGCACTCCAACACGAGTTTAAAACGAATATTTATATATTTTTGAGACATTGCGAAGAGAAATTTGCTGCTTCAGGTCACTATTTCTCAGCATACTTGAATTTTCGTAAGAGCCATATGTAAATTATTAAATTAATACAAACTATAAGTATTTACGGTGAGCGTCGAAAGAAGGTTTTTGTGTGTGTGCAACAATTGATTTTAGTGCTAACAAATATATAGTTGTTGATGGCGCTGTTACAAATTATGAATGTTGGACAAGAATGGTGTACAATCTCTTAATAATGGTTAACACTATTAACAGAGACATCTACTCCTAAACATTTATTTTGACCGAGCACAGACTCAGTTTACTACAACATCAATAATAATATTTAAACATCAGTAGGTTGTGTACATTCATACATTTTAAAAATAAGAACAGTTTTGTAAAAGTGACACTTCTTCATTAAAAAACATACATGTTAAACTGTAAAAGTGTATTGCTTGACTAGCCCGCCTCACAAATTTATGCCTGAAGATTGAGTCGGAAAACCAACTGAAGCCCTTTCCTAGAAACCTGAATTTATGTTTTTTTTAAATATCTAAATCGCTCTCATCTTAAATCTTCTTAAGCATGCGCGCAATTATTACTGCAATTTTTGTGAATAGAATTTTGTTTGTAGTGACGTCAAATATTACATAACTCTAAGTTACACAGACAGGCTGAAGTTTGTAAAGTTGTATCTAACCTACATCTGAAGGCACACTGCCAATACTTTCCCTGTAAAATAACACTTCATGTGTCTGTCCATGCTCAAGAAAATAACAGTTCAGTGACTTAATGAATTTTGAAGTTTGGCAGACTCAACAGTTGTTGTTAGGGAATATTGATTCCCTTTCTAGTTCTTTTACTGCAAACCCCTTGGCATTAATTTCGGACTCTGCCCCGTACTCGGTCATGTTTGTACTCGTATTCGGTATACCTTGGATTCATCCTCGGTCTTAGGTTTTCGGACTCTCCCCTGTACTCGGTCCTGTTTGTACTCGTACTCGGTACCTTGTACTCCTCCTTAGTCTTAGGTTTCCGGATTCTGCCCCGTACTCGGTCCTGTTTGTACTCGTACTCGGTACCTTGTACTCCTCCTTAGTCTTAGGTTTCCGGATTCTGCCCCGTTCTCGGTCCTGTTTGTACTCGTACTCGGTACCTTGTACTCCTCCTTAGTCTTAGGTTTCCGGACTCTGCCCCGTACTCGGTCCTGTTTGTACTCGTACTCGGTACCTTGGATTCATCCTCGGTCTTAAGTTTCCGGACTCTGCCCCGTACTCGGTCCTGTTTGTACTCGTACTCGGTACCTTGTACTCCTCCTTAGTCTTTGGTTTCCGGACTCTGCCCCGTACTCGGTCCTGTTTGTACTCGTACTCGGTACCTTGTACTCCTCCTTAGTCTTTGGTTTCCGGACTCTGCCCCGTACTCGGTCCTGTTTGTACTCGTACTCGGTACCTTGGATTCATCCTCGGTCTTAAGTTTCCGGACTCTGCCCTGTACTCGGTCCTTTTTGTACTCGTACTCGGTACCTTGGACTTTGACTCGGAGTACTCAGTGCTGGGATGTGTACAGATATTTTAAATTTGAAAGAGAATAAAAGGCAATACTATCACAATTTCATTCAAAGAATGTCCACTCAATTTCATTACCCACATAACGAGTTCACATCTACCCAGTATGTATTCTCAGACATTCTCAGACATACTGGTGAAAAAATCCCTTGGTTTATTATCAGAAAGATAATTTTGTATGCGTATATATATCATAATCAGTTTTTTAAAAAATGTACACGATCTTGAAAACAAACATGGACCAGATTTGCTTTATATTGACTTTTTTGTTACGTATAATCAAAATAAATTATTAATAATGTTGTTCTCTACAAACTTAACAATAAGACATTCATTTATGAAAAGTCAATCGAAATCGGAAAATACATTTTCGATAAAAAAATCAATCAATCAATCAATCAATCAACCAACAACCCCCTCCCCCTCCTATAAAAAACCTTATACTTAAACCAAACAAATACATACATAAAAGGTTTTTACTGGAGAGACACGAACACAGTACATTTGTTTGAACAAGACTTAGATTGCATCTTTGTGTGTTTGACCTTTCTTCAACAGACAGACAAGATGACTCGCTCGTTTTCATCTTCATTTGCAGCGTAGGAGCTCAAAGCGCACACACATGTCGCCGCCTACAGGCTCAATGCGGATGAATTTTGATCGGATCTTTATTTGTCTTGGGGTCCGGACAGAGACTATCACATCGTGATTATCAAAGCGGTAGAACTGGAGAAGTGATAATAAAGAGTGGAAAAAACGTTACTCCCTGTAAATATATTAGTAAACATTTAAAACTATCGCGTGTTTTTGTTAATATTCAAAAATACTAATCGTGTTGTCGAAGCAATTACTTTCTCTCCGATAACTCTACAGAGCTTGCATGCCGAAGTATCGCAAAATCTCGGTTTGGTTACTATTCAAATTCGTTGTTTATTTTGCACACTGAGAGTGCGCGACTATAATGCTGTCGGTATGGTTATTAAAGGCAAATCAACTTGCTCAAACCGCTTTGCTGATTTGAATCATCCAAGGTTAGTTTCTTTTGTTTTAGAAACATACACCGGTATTAACTGAAAGGTTCAGTTTACTAAAATGTGTGGCTACATGAACACGCGAATAAGATTGCTTTTCTGTGGCTCGGGCTTGGGGTGGTCGGATTGAAATCGGCTTTATCTAGTAAACAGGCTGTCCTCATAATGTACTGTATTTATCCCCGATTGGTGCGGCTCTCGGAACAAACCTGGGCTTGGTCTTGATCAAACAGCTTTTTGCCGTTAAAAAAAGAACTATCCAACATTTGCAAAGGGAACCATAAAATAAACCCGTATAAACTGAAATGACGTAGCACACAGTCCCGGATCATGACATCGAGGTCGGAAGAAGGTTAAGGGTCACCCCTACCCGCTACTTTGGCTTAGTGCTCGGCGTAATTTTAAAATAGTGGTAGGGATGTTTAAATGCCAGTGCATTTCTGCCGAACAAGCCACAACTAAGCGGAGAGTTAATGTACGTCTCCATTAGAGTCGTGTTATCGATAGCAGTTTCACAGTGTGATGAAAAGTACGAGCATTACCGAGCCCCTCCCACTTGACCTCTAGAGAGACGGAAACACAGGAAATAACTGACGTTCGGGAACATGTTCTACTGGTTCAGTTACCAAATACATGTAAACAGAAACAACACTTTCATATGTCAATTTACCCTGGCCTCTTCCCATGCATCTTCCACCGAATCCCACCAAAATCCATCGTCGCTGTACTCTATCCGAAATGAAGTGGTGTGTTGGTCGGTTCCATAACGGCCCTGGATGATCAGGCCGTGGATGTCAACTGTTTGGTTGAATTTCACCTGAATCCATGAGTAAAGACCCGGCTTTCCACACCAGGAACCTGAAATATTTGTCGTTTATTCTCTCTTAACTTAAAGGTTATTCGTTTAACATTAAAGTTTCAGACGGCCAATTACAGCTTGATGTACAAAGTTTGGGCGATTTGCTTGTCACAAAGACATTTAAAGTGACGGTGCAGATAGTTTCATCAAAAATATGTTCAATCTTAAAGATGGATATGAACGGTGTATTCCAAGCAACAAGAATCATTTAGCCTTCTTAACAATGTATGTACGAACCATTTTTAGCAAAGCAAATTTAATATTGGAAGTTTGAAATGATAAAAAATTCGAAAATAAAACGACTCTTACGTGACGAATTTCCGCGGTTTTTCAAAGAAGTTTCAGCATATTGACCGCTGGCGGCGCTGTGTGAAAAAGCTGATTGTATGACGTATACCCGTGAGACGATCTAAACATTGCACTTTGACCTGTACGTATAGCGTATGCTGTCTGCTGTTTTTTTTTTTTATAAAATAGTGAGGCTAGACTGCATGTCTTTTTATCGCCAAAGATACTTCTATTGAGGAAAAATGCCGAAATCGTGTGTTGTTGGTGGATGCACGAGGAATTCGAATAGAAATCCCGATTTAAATTTCTTCGAATTTCCCAAATACGAGCAAGTTCGGAAGCAGTGGTTGAGATTTGTGGAGACAAGAAATCATTATCAGAAAAATCTTCCATCATATTCTGCAAGTTCTCGACGTGTAATTCTCCAACTATTTTATTTATCTCTGGAGTCTCAGTCCACGGACCCGTATGCGTGTGTACATCGCATACACCTCACGGCATATATACGTTGTATACATACTACAAATGTATATACGGACGGGCGCAGGGTCCAGTCTCGATCCACGGCTGTACGTCATCAAAACCGGTGAACTGTTTTATTCGTGATATGTAAATGAAGTGATGACGACACGCTCATTTCGCGAAACGGCCGCTGCAATGCAACAGATTCACGTCAAATTATTGTCTTTTTAAAAACATGTCTCAAATTTTGAAACTTTGTCTAAGTGTAACTAAGGTCTTTATTACACGCCAGCAAACATGTATTTAAACATGCAGCGTATTTTATTATCTCGTTCATATCCATTGCTTTTGTTGTTAAACCAAAAGACCGCACATTGTAAAGCTTTGCACCCAGGTTTGTTCTTCATGTTTGATACAGGTTTGAACAAACCCAAGTGGATTTTCTTGTCGCTAAGATAAAAATTGTTCCATTCTTCTCGCTAGCTTAAAACGAATGATTGAATATTATTCACAAAATTAAAAAACATTACCATTGCTATTCAACCTAGCTAGTGCTGGTCCGTAGTTTGCGTAGTCGTCGTTCAAGACGTCCTTTGCAGTGATCTGATCGTCGGTTATGGCGCTGCTTTCCATACCGAGGCGAGTGATGTTGCAAACTTGTAAAAAGAAAATTATCAAAATAACTGAAAAGGTATACGGATCTGATCCATGTTTTAAATCATTCACCACACACTTTTCTTTCTTTTTTTAAACCCTGCGTGATGCCATCGAACTGTAGTCCACTGTCCGTTTTTAATTAATTAATCAGTACTCCGCCATTTTATTTATTTTTGTTTATCTAAAAAATTCCACATATCCCATCTACACCTAGCCAAATAGCATTGTAAATGTCTTGTTACCATCCGGGGTCGTTTTCACACACAAAAATCCTTCAATGACCAGCTCATCCGGAATTCCCATAGGAATTGTACAGCACTTATTTGTCCTTGGGGCTAATGGCCACTGAGTGAATTGAACCATGGAGGTAGAAATGGTTTTTAGGTGACTTCTCAATAGATTTATACAGAGCTTAGAGCACTGCCCTGGTTGTTTATTTGATGATTGAATAGGATGGTGTTGCAGGGATTAGTTAGACCCTATGAGAAGATGGTAAGAGATTGATGTATCAATTTTTTCGTTAAAAAAGAAAGAAAAAAAAAGGAGGCGTGTTCTGAAAAGGAAGCGAGCGGGGACGTTGAACATGGTTTGTTTTTTTGGCCTTAGTTTTAATTACTCAAAAGGGTCTATATATAAAGGTTCTGGGCCATTTGAAAGTGATTGGGTCCTCCACAAAAATTATTTACAAGCTAATACAACTGGTCAGTAGCCTATTGACCGATGGCCGCACGGTGTGATTTGTTTTTGATGGTGTCACGCAGGGCAATTGAATAGCTGGTTTAAGCCATGCTCGAATTGTGGGCCTATTTATGTGTGAAATTCTAACTACCCACGCTTCATTGTTAACTTTCCGTCGGTCGTTAAGATGCAACTGCTTTAGCATAGCTTCGACTTTTAATTTCAAGATAAAATCCCCAACATATCTGAAGTTTGTTTTCGGCCTTTTTTCAAGTTAAAAGTGCGATAGGGCACTTCGCCAAGTCAAATGTTATCCTGTTCTTAGTACCTGAACCCATCTGTAAAAACCAAATTTTGCACTTGCGAATTTAGTCATTATAAGAAAAAAAGAAGTTTTTTCTATACATTTTATATTATAGTGAACGTTTTCCTTACACACCTGTGACAGTTACCGCGAATGTACATGGTCTAGGGCTAACAGTTTTAGATGTGGGCGTGCATGTGACTTCAGTGGTACCCACTTTGAAGAAGTCCCCTGATACGACAGTCCTCCCTTCGTCTTTGTCACTGCATGTGACTCCTGCCATTCTGCCATCAGACGAATAGAACCATTGCGACCACGTTACAGAAACACGAGCATCGCTGTCATTGGTTAAGCCAAACTCACCTTCGGGGCATTCCAAAGTAGGATCTGCAGTTTTAAAAGATGCATGCGTCACAAAATAAAAGTGGACAAGAAAGTAAAGCAATGCGGGGAAAAGATGTTTGGATCTTACAAACAATTATTTGCTATGTGATGCTGCCTTCTTCACCAATTTCAGACTCACGTGACTGTCGCAACTCCTCTTCAGCCCACCCCGTCATCGGGTCCCAGTATATACGTTTGTCACTTCCCAGTTCATCCATGTCATCAGTGGGATACCGGAGGACAGACATTTATTGTTGTCATTTTTAGCAGATTGCCCGTTGAGGGCAGTGCATCGAGGGCCTTGTTAATTATAAAACATGTGGTGTTTGGCTTAAATGGACGTGTATTTACAGTATATAATTCTATAGACTACTAATTCCGTGCTTTCTTTTGAAAAAAAGCTTAATGCAACAAATTCCTTTTTTTTTTAGTACAAAGTAGCAAACCTTGCGTGAGATGATTGTGTTAAGCAAGGACAAAAGAAGATTAAAAACCCAAGTTCCTGTAAATCATATGCTTGAACAGAGATAAACAGTCGACCCCTTTTCCTACCTGGCTTTGTTGAAGTTATTTCGGGTGTTTGTGTTGAAAGATCCCTTGAACCTGTGCTGACCTAAATATAAACAACAATTGATTCATTCAAAACCAAACATAATAAAGATATTACCTAATTGAAGAAGCTAAAATTTGTCAAACGTCTTGATGGGCCAACCCCGTAACAACATGGGCATCTGATGTGCCAACGTAGTACGGCCAACGTTTGTTTGACGTATTGTTCAAACGTTACGACAACATAGTCTATTTTAAGATTGCCTCAACTTCGGGGGCAGTTGGCGTCACCTGGAAGTTTATTTCTCCATAGGGCTACCGTTAAAGATACCATGTCAAAGTTATCATGACGTTCAACCAACTGTTGTACCGACGTCATCAACGTTCGCCTGTTGGCTATTGACGTAATCATAACGTTACTTCTCCATGATTTTCTTTCATGTAATGCTCATTATATCTCTTCAAGAGGATTATGCATTGTTAATATATATTTAGTACTTATATATTGTTCACTTTGATACCAATGTTACACACCTTCTACGGTCCTTATAACCCACGAAATTCCACTACAAGGCATGTTTTGTATATAGTTCAGGATCCATAGAGTCTGTAGCGTTTAATATTTCGTTGCTATATTTCAACCTCTAAATTCGGGCTGAAAACACAATATCCAATCTGGCCGCCGGATGGGGATGTGGCGGCCATGTTTACTTCCGACAATGCATGTATAAATGCCATTTCATGACAGATCCTTACTATCTTCTTGACAAACAATCTTTAAAAATTGAATTTTTGTTAAAAAATATCACTGGGCGAAAACCGCTGTTTCCGTAAAAGAAAACTTGCTTCGATATGAACTGGAAACAAAGCCATTTCTTGCTCATATCGTGTCGTTTTCCGACATCTCGTTTAATGCCCGTTTCGACGAGCGTAATTGCACCCAACGGTTCCAAAACCTACGGTGTCTGGAAACGGCTGGAAATGTGTAGGCCTACTACATTCGTCCACGCTTACAGCGCGTGGAAACCGCCTGGATGTGCACCCACCGTTTCCCCTGCTTTACGGAGCCTGGAATCGGCTCGGAAGTGCACCCACCGTTTCCCATGCTTTACAGAGCCTAGAAACGGTTGGGATATGCACCCACCGTTTCCCCGTGAGCGAAGCCTCTTGGAAATATTTTCTCGTATGCTGCCACCGTTTCCCTGCTTTACGGTGCCTGGAATCGGCTCGGAAGTGCACCCACCGTTTTCCCGTGAGTGAAGCCTCTGGTTTCTTGTATGCACCCATCCCTTGTTATAAACAGCCAATTGGAAATGGCCCTGGAAGTTGCTGGGAACGGTGTGTAAATCACCTAATATGTAAAAACCCTCTACCTTGAATGTGCATCGCCTAAAGTAATTCATCATCCTTATACATTAACTCAGTAAAAAGACATTTTTAAATAAGTATGAAAATGCAAGTTTTCTGTTGATATTTCTTCCTTCGATCACAATCTACAGTACAATAATAAACACTTGAAGGCAAACTTTAATGTTGATGTTAGTTCATTTATTTATTTATTTATTTTTTACTTTTTTAAGCAGTTGAAATACAAGAAACTTATTCTAAATAAAGAACATAACTTTAATGCCTTGTAAAATGAAATAATAGCAAAGTCAGTATGTGAAAATTTTACAACGTAAAATAATTAAAATAATGGAACAAAAATTGCTGCCTTAAAAACTTCAGTGGCAAAAGCGAGGTAGCAAAGTAAATGGCACAAGATATCTTAATATCAAGAAAGCGGATCAAGAACCATTTTTTGGGCAAATGCTTAAAATAAAATCTTAACTGTTTTTCACCATATATTGGATTGGGGAAACATCAATAATTGTTTTTTAAATGACTCGGAGCTTTACCACCGTGTTTGTTATTTTACGAACCGACTATCAATACTTTATGATTTATAATTTGCACTAAATAACAAGATCAGTGTTGCCACTCTGAAAAGATGACAACCTGAAGTTTCCCAAGATTTTTCAAGCATATTCAAATTCATACAAACCCCCTATAATCACAATAAATTGCAAAAGTTCGTCAAGAAATCAATGATACAATATTCAAAATGTCACAAAAGGTGCAATAATTTCATGCGCATATTACTACGGAACCAGCACATTGCATACATACGTGCACAAGCCATGTACGTATGGTAGTACAAGCGCTTGTGGCCACGCACACGTGCTATACTACTTGGCTACATGCATATAGTGCGTGCACCGTATGGAGGGCTCCCTTTGAAAGGAATGCATTTTTTTTAATATGTGGCCTAATTTAAGGATAGATCAATCACGCATTTGATGGGTATTTGGCAGGGGTCTGAATATGGGTTCGCTTGTAAAAATGCCCAAAAATGCCTTTTTCAAGTGGTTATTTGACACAGTGAGACATTACTGACAGATTTACAAATTTTTCTCAATAATACTTTGTATCCAGTCTACTTGTGTGAGAGAAAAAAAGGTGGTTTCTTTAAAAGATTTGTGAATATGCCTAGATTAAAGTAGTTGCTGTGTACATGAAATTTAGTGATATCACTTGTTTACAAAAGAGCCGCAGAGCCTGAACTTCTGTAGGCATGGGGATTGGCTTGTACACTACGGAAGTGTAGTGCCGCCACATGAATAAAAACAAATCCTGCTCTACGCGAATAATTCGTTGGAAATGTATTGTTGCAAATGATATGATGTAGACAATGCAGCTTGATCTAAACGTCTAATAATTTGTATTGATTTCTTATGCTAAAGGGCAGGTTGGTAAAGTAACTGTTTGAGTTAGTTCACTAAAGTTTAAATGTTTGACTCCATAAAGCCTGGTTTTCTTTTTAAGACTTGGAAACATACTTAATAGTATGAGAGTAATGTCCCGGATCGGACAATACCAGTTCCTCATTTTTTTAAATAAAGGGTTTCAAGAGAATTATACATTTTACTTAATATCCGAGTATTTGGAAAGCAAGAGTGACGTTTGTTTGACAAAAATCATAATACTATAAAAAGTTTGCATTTAGCCTACCCTTTAACCCTTTAAATATTTACCGTTAGGCCTAAGTCTGTCTGTGATCGGTTTACATTGTAGTTAACAAAGGGACCCCTCCCCCTATAAAGACAAACGTGTTTTGATATAATAATAATCAAAGATCCTATCCGAATCCACCTAAAAAAGTCCCTAGGCGCTTCACACAAACGATACACTTTCGATATGAAAGTGCACAATAATTTATGTCTAAAACTACCGAACTCAATAAACGTTAATTAAAAGTACAGTCATAAGTAAAATACAAGCAAATGACAAAAGGTGATCAACGTTACGTGGAGCAAGAACGTTTTACCGTCTTCACGGTGCCGTGCGGCAATCTCTGACAAATTGCACATAATTATCGTGGAAATACTTTGTATACGTTGATTAGTTTTAATGGCCTGGAATAACCATTGGTAAACAGAACTATGTTATTTAAAAATGATTTTTTATATAGGAAACTTCAATGGAACGTATTTTGAAAAATTGTGTTTTAATAAGTTGTACACTTTTTAGAGCCATTGGTTTTGTAGAAATTTACAAAATGTGTATGAAAAAATAGTGTCAGGGTGACGTCGTTCGATGTTTTAACCCAATAAACACTTCTACGACTACAGTATCCAACAAGTATGTTATTAAAAACAGTTTGATGATCGGACGTTTACTTTTTTGAGATATGGTGTCAACATTGGCTAGTTATGTCACTATAACTGAGTCAGTAATTAGTTATTATACATTATATTTAATTTCATGACCTAAGCTTTGATATGGTAGATAATATGTACCGATAGGACACTGTAAAGTATAGGCTCTAGATGATTCATACTACGGATACGACAGACGTTTGTTACTGTGCATGTACCAGGTCATCATCACCGCGCTACCCGGCACATTGTCCCAATCCTCGGGTGAAGTATTGGATGTGTGTGCACGGTCGTTCGCTAAGACACGGCGGAGTGTTTTTACACACGCTGAGAGGGCACACTCACCCACCGAGAAATCTTCACTGGTAATTAATGATTACACTTGTTTAAGTCTCCGACCTTAAAGAATCTATTTACATGTACATTATACAAAATGCACAGTAGCATCGGTCGTAAAAGGAATAAGTCTTGATCAAGTGTAGAATTAGCATTTAGTCAAGGCGCACGCGATATCCCAGATATATCACTCACAAAAAAGACAAGCGCTTCGCCGCTCGCGCTGGTCTTTTTTCGTGCGTGACAATGGGGCCGCCGCCGCGGGCGCCTTGACTAAAGGCTAGTTTAGAATTAGCGCGATATAATCGCTGAGGATTTAGGACACACATACAAAACGCGCAATAAATGATGTCATGGTGACGTCGTTCGATATTTTAGCCCACTAAACACATCTCGGTACCCATTAAGAACATGTAAGTAGACTTCTAAAAATAACATAAAATCAAAAATAATAAAAATTTCTGTGAAACTTTCATTTTAACAAAAGTAGGTATGTTAACCTTCGGTGAAACTTTCATTTTAACAAAAGTAGGTATGTTAACCCTTACAATTAGGCCCCCTACGGAGCGTTTAATTCGTGAAAAGGGCGAATGCTGACAAACTCAAAATACCAATTGTTGTACTTTATCTGTAAGTACTTTATTGCAAATTAAATGGAATAAAAATAATTTGGAAAATAATTATTTGGAAATCACAAAGCGCAGGAGGGCGCTACCTTTTCTCATTTTACTAAACTCGGTGCTAGTCAACGGTTAAACGTGTTTATTAGAAACATATATGAATCTTGGTATTTTGCAGTCAATAGTTAAAAAAACTGGCATAACTATGATCAGAAATATGTTGAAGCTACTGTATCATTAGAAACCTTTTATAGCTCTATTTGAGAAAGACTTGTTTGACGAAAGAGTACAACGACTGAGCAAGTTGGTGGAGCAATCTGTGTCTGCGGTGGTATAGAATATTTTGAGGGGTCTCAAAATATCCATAAAAACCCTCCTACAGTTTTCTCAGTATATTTTAGTGGGCTGCAAGTGGAAAATTATGTGAGAACAACAGATTATCCACTATTTAACTTCAGCAGGGTATATGTAGAAGGGTCCAGGATGTGTAGAAGAGGGTCGTTCGTTGTCATTAAAACAGACACTTGGGCTTCTAATAGCATCGCTTTTTTATTTTATTTAATGTTTTTATTTAATATATATATATATATATATTTAAAAAAAAGGTTTTCATTTCATGCAAAGCTGTAATTTATTGTGTTTAATGTATTGAGTTTTTATTTAGGTTTAGTTTAGTTTAGTTATTATATTGGTAATTTTAGTTTACTTATTTATTTTTTTCATGCAAAACTGTACTTTTGTTGTATTTTATTTTGTATGGTATTGCATGCTTATTCTAGGATAATAGTTTAGTTTATTTAATGATAACTTAACTTTTAATTAATTATCTTCTTCGTTTATTTTTATTTCAGGCAAAGTGTATACTCTAAATTTAAATGAAACTTGTGATTTGCTATTTGATACAGTGTTTTCTGTTAATTTGTTTTACAGGCTAGGTAAATGTATGTTTTGTTATGAGCAATTCATTGCATAAAAATTTTACCACACGGTTAAAAAGCGATGAACACGTGTAAAGATTGGCCAATATAATGTGATTGAACAGAGTTGAATCAGACAAGAAACGAGACCACACAGAACTACTCGCAATGGGGGACGCGGCAGTATTGCGTCACGATTGGTCACCCAGATACCCGGACTAAACTGAGACCGTGACACCGGGCCTGAAAGAGGGTTGGAAGTCCGGTGACTATGAGGTACGTATGTGCATTCGCCGGTACACTGGCGTGGGGCCCAGCGGTTCTCCGCTCTCCACGAAGTGGCTGGAGCAGAAGGGTTGGGAGTCCGGGCAAAACGGGGAGAGCAGACATCCCGGACAGTTCTGTTCCGTGCACGAAGTGGCTAATGACAACGTGATAGTTTTACCTTCTCATTATTTACAGTTTATTCTGTGACTCAAAAATATTATGAGCTTTGCTTTTGTATAATTATGCCTACTATTTAAATTGAAAATTATACTTATTTTTATGATTCGGGCAGGTACTACACAAACTTTGTTTCCTTCTTTTTCTAACTGAACACGAAAAACTACCTCGTGTGACAGGCCTCTATTTTTTACATATATTTTTAAAGATCCCCTTCAGCAATGTTTAAACACCTTTTACAGCAACAAACAAGAGCACTAACGGTTACACTTATCTTACAACGACAGTGCCTCGAAATCCAGATACAGTCACACATACAATCATTTGTACTATACACAGCTTTGTTTAAAGAGTATCGTGTTGAAAATCAGTTATGTTACGCTTTTATCAAACACCTCATATCCAATATCCAAAAATAGCCAGAATTCAACACATTGGCAGTAACTGATACATACATCTCTTGACAATCTTATTAAAAAGAGCAAACGTCATAATTCTGATGAACTTGTTCAGTTCATTTGGTTATACCCATGTCTTTAGAAAAAGCGTAACATTTAAATGTGACATTTCCTGCATGTACCATGGCATGTAGGCCTACAGTGTTTTTCAGGTTTTAATGTAAGAAGTGAAGGGGTTATCTCGAATCATATTTATGCTTCTTAACTCTCTTCTATGTTTGACGTTATTTTAATATTACACAATATGGCCTAATGTAAATAAGCCATATACAATGTACAGTATAGCTTGACAGCTTGCACGTACATGTACATGTATGCCTACATACATCAATTTATTGCTAGCTATGTGAGCACTTTCCTTTGTCCCTCTAACTTAACACATAGACTAAGCGCACGGACAACAAATGTGAGGACACAAAAATACAAAGGATTCCAATGTGAGGACATCATTGTCCCTTTTGTATTCCTTTGTTCTACTGTCCCCAATCTTCTGGTAATACCCTGCCATGTACACGTATTCAAGCATACTTTACACGAGGGGGCACACATGTCAGTCTGAAGGCATATCGACGCGCCAGAAACAAAGGAAACTCTCACAGCGTGCAGTTTTCTTACGACCGGAAATGTTGGAAACTGGACAATAATTGATCCGCAAATTTACTTCGCCGGTAAAGCCGCTGCAGAACTGACTGGGTGCAAGCACTGCACCCGTATACAAGGGGTGAATGTCTCACTCTGTTCGCGCAGTGTATAAATAATGACCAAAGATCAAACAAGCGGTAGCTGTGATGACCAATGACCGGTTAAAAACTAAATTTATATTTTTAAACATAATTTTTAAGGATTGCTTTTCAAGGAGAAAGTAAGAATATGTCACGAAACTTGGCCATTTTAGACGAAACAATTTTACTGGATGCCTACTACTATTACCGTCTTTATAACAAGTAAGCTTTCGGATAGAAACTATATATTTTTCCTCACCGTTTTGTTTTGTATGACCCTACTTAAATAATTATTGGGAAAAGTTGGTAGAAGAAGGATGCAGCGTTACCAATTACTATGGTGGGGCCATATTGTTGTCCACCCGCCCCCCTCCACGGCCCAGGTATAGGGTTAACGGTCGGGGCAACTGGGTCTGTATATTAAGATGACAAATTTATCTGCCGAGGACTTTTTAGTTTTCCCTGTTTTTTTTAGTTTTTTTTAATACCTATTGTTTTATCACTGAATACTCAATTTAATTTTTTTTTTAAATACCTTTTACATTTTTTTGTTTTTTGGTTTTGTTTTTTTATTGAGGGTACACGATTGAAACTTGCACTGAGGATTTTAGCACAATGGGTGCGTTTAAAGAATTAACACACTTACTTGTTCAGTCGTTGCTGCTTGGGCTTGTAATGTTTCTCGTTCTGTCGTGGTTGCCGTAGTCATTTCTCCAGTGATTGGTTTGGCTTTGTTTGAGTCTTCAAAGTATGAAAAGCCGCCATCTTGCTTGTAACTCTCGGGGAAGTCCTCTTTCCTCCCGTCGTTGAGCTGACATATGCCACTGATGCCATTGTGATTGACTGACAAACAGCGTTTGTGCCTTAAGCAAAGCATTACACACTGAATTTGAATTGTCCCTGATTGATTCAGGAACGAGTGACCGATCAGTGCCTGGTGCTCGTATAGCAGGAAAATGCTCCCTTGGTTCCCCAGGAGGCGGCCAGTGTCGGCCACTGATGCCTCGCAGGACACCCATACGACCATCGCAACGGTGAAAAGTATAAGAGTTTTCATGTTTGGTGGGTCTCTCTACAACCAGTCAACCCCGGTTCAGCAGTGGAAATGATGAAGTGTTCCAAATCATGGATACCAAAAAATGTATCAAGGGAGTGGAATCTCTTGCAAACAAGTGTCAAAACAACCTCATAATAATTGCAGCGAATAACCCCAAGGGTGAAAAAATCAGACTGCGCCACTCCTTCTCTGTGTAAAATCTTCAACTCAATCGAATGGCATTGTCAACTGATTTCCGGTGGTCTTGAAACATCTAGGTCACAGTATTTGTTATATATTACGTTAAAAGTAGTCTGCAAACCAGGTTTTACTTTGAGTGGGTTGTACAATAAGGTGCTGAAAAGCAGTCCTTAAAAAAGATATTCAGGAGTAAAATAATTCATAAGATATTTAAACTGCTCAAGGGTTAAATAAATCAAAATCATATACATGTTTATGTTCGTATGTTTGCAGTCGAAGTTGAGTGTATTTACCGAAATTTAGGCTCATAGGTAGAATTTTGTTCACTGTTAGGTATTGTTTTTAATTTCCCTTTTCCTTCAGAGATGTACAAATGACGGTTTTGTTTTCACTTTGATTGACGTTCTCTGGTTGTCAATATTGCTCTTGTCAAGCAAGATGCCAAATTTCAAACGATGGGTCCAGTGCGTCATGAAAGCAAAAACATTTGAGAGAAGGAGTGGAAATAAAATCAGTATATTAACACCACGATGGGCTTTTTATAATGCAGTAATCTTGTTTTCGTTTCTATGCATCAATACAACAATACATCAATAATTAATACTAATTTTACAAAATACGTGCAGCTGAAATCTAGGTAGGTTACCTTACCACACAATAGAGGAAGACAATTCTAACGTGTGCAAAAACAACCAGCCCTTTTCAGAGCCCTTCGTCTTAAAGTATTATATCAAAGTACAACAATTTGCATTTTTTTTTACCAATTTGCATAATCTATTAAATGTGAATTTTACATTATTGAGTAGCTTAAGAGTAATGAACAACAGTTGGTCATTATTTTAGAACCAAATTCTGGCAGGAAAATGTTTGTTATTAGGGTACTTAACAAAACACTTTGCAACGTACAAATGTCAATCTCTTGGTTAACTGCATAATGTTCAAACAGCTATTTATCCTGGTCTCTCAAGTCATTTTGAAAATTTTGCGACATGAGGGCCACTTTTGCAGAGCTGGTCACAAATTACTGCAACCGAACTGAGGCTGGTAAAGGAAGTAGTCTGGTGCCTTTTGTTGCCATTATGGTATTTATGATTGAGATAATATGATAAAAGGATAAAGGATGTGGTTACTTAATTGTTGCCTTTTTTGAGCTGGATTAATGACAAGCAATCTTATTTTATAGAAATCAAGTGCCGTGATGCATTCTTGTGTTGTGCTGTAGTTCTTACTTGGTGAGTTAACACCGTTGGCAGTGAATTTCACCCTCATTATGTGTTCATGGCTGCAGTTTGAACGGGTTTGACCTTCTTTTTTTGGGGGGGGGGGCAAATTATGGGTAAAAAAGAGAATAAGGAAGATAAACATTACCCGATTACCTTATAATCAATTATAAATAAAATGAAATAGTATGTAAATATAACATAAGTGTGTGTGAACCTTTTTGACATTTTGATCATCATTGACTTTGGTATGACACAAAATTTCTCTTGAACATTTAGTATTGAATTAAAAATACATGAACATGATTTGTTCACATTATAAATAGGCCCCTACATTTAAAAGACCAGTTGCAGCACGTGCACTTGTTGACCCATGCTTGTTTACCAATAGCAATAACTAGTCTAGCTGCATCTTCAATGGTGCAATGGCTATGCTCATTCGGTTGTCTTTCCATACACTCGTACAACTTGAAGTTTATGAAACTCTTGGTATCTGCAAGGGCAGACAGACCTTTGCTTATTCACGTCTTTTCCCATGATGCACTCACACAAATTAAAGTTTATGAAACTCTTGGTATCTCCGTGGGCAGACAGGGCCTTTGCTAAATCGCTTCTCATTCCAAGCATACACTCGTACAAATTGAAGTTTATGAAACTCTTGGTATCTCCGTGGGCAGACAGGGTCTTTGCATACACTCGTACAAATTGAAGTTTATGAAGCACTTGGTATCTCCAAGGGCAGAAAGACAACTGCTTATTCGCGTCTCTTTCCATACACTCGCACAAATTGAAGTTTATGAAGCACTTGGTATCTCCAAGGGCAGAAAGACAACTGCTTATTCGCGTCTCTTTCCATACACTCGCACAAATTGAAGTTTATGAAGCACTTGGTATCTCCAAGGGCAGAAAGACAACTGCTTATTCGCGTCTCTTTCCATGCACTCGCTCAAATTGAAGTTTATGAAAGTCTTCCTAGCTGTCATGTTTCCCTGACAACCAGTGCGGTGAATTCAGAAACCGATACTGGACTTCCTCGTCGGAACGTAGACTGCCGTATTCATTCATATAAGTTGATCACGTGAATTATTGAGTAGCATCTCATTTTTTATCAAGTGCTGAGTGGAGACCGGAATTGTCTGTATGTGGAAATTATGGTAGAAGAATGAATTAATTTCCTAAAATTGATAAATTTTCTCAAGGTACATGTATTGTCATTAATATCAATAGCCAACAAGCTGTGTTAGAAACTCCTGAAATCCAGTAAGTGGTCTTAGTCATTCTTTTATAGCGAGAGGAAATTGTATATCCCTGTACATTGATTTATTGTTCAATAAATAAAATAACTGCTAACTGAAAGTTTCCAACCTAAATCAAGTTTGTAATGTTTTGCAATCATTGACTTGTCAAAGTATGGCCGTGTCCGAATTGGCGGCCAGAGCTACGACTACGGCTGCATTTCCTTGAATCTTTATCGTGAATCTGCCAGCTTTTCACCTACCACTCAAATCAATGTAAACCAATAGTAGGTTAAGACTGTAGTTGGTTCTCAATACACCGAACTGACTAAACATCATCTCACCTGACCTGATTGAGTCAAAAAGGTCGCTATCAGATGATCCGAGCAGGCAAGTTATACGGCCTTATTTAGAGACGCAAGCGGTCTCTTCCAAAATGCACATAGCGGCTGCAAACGGCCGCTAGATTTGACTTAATTTCGCTCAGACAAGAGGATCAAATAAAAAGGTATCTGACTGAAGTGACACTTTCCATTGTTTCCTCATTTCAACAGAGTATCTACAATTTTTTACTAAAAAACATGTATTTCTGCTTCTTTATCATTTTCTTGATATTTTACCTGAAAATAGCGGGGCAAAAAATCAACAAGATTAACATTGGCACTTCGATTCCCTTATTATTTACCGCACACACTTGCAAGCCCCTTGTCCTTTGATTGGTGAGACACGCCCCAAAGTGTCAATTTTGTTCTTCTTCATGTATTTACTTCTGCGAAGCTTGACACAATGTTATAGTCATATATTGCTAAATTTGGGACGCTTAGGACACTTTGCAGGGTTGGTTCGAAAACAATCGTTCTCTCTCCCGTTCGTGTCAAACGAAACAAGTTCGTATCACGGCGGACAAAGTTTATGTCTCCGTGGAATCGTTCACATTCTTCGGGAGGGGTTTGTGTTTATATAATTTTAAGAGGAGGCTTTCGAGTTTCCGAGTCTATTTTGTGTTTAATGTGAAAATCTTTTTAGTTGACAATGATCTATGTGTGTGTGATTTACTAAAAGTAAGATTCATTCTTGAAAAGAAACCCGGATGAGAATGGATTTTTTTAAATTTTTTTTTTAAGAAACATATTCGAGTAAACAAATAACGATTATATTGCTTTCTAAAACCTTAGCAAAAAAGCAATCATATCTGAAAAGTCAAATAAAATCGGAAACTACCTTATTCTTAAAAGAAGAATTAAAACCAACACCCCTCCCTACCCTAAAAAGGGTAAACAAATAATATATGTAATAAAACAATAAATAAATGAATAAATACAAAAATAAACGGTTTCGAATGAATCGACTGCATCTTTGTGTGTTTTACCTTTTTCCAAATACAAACGGGCTCACTCGTTTATGTCTTCAGTTGCAGCCTAGGAGCTCAAAGCGCATGTAACTCTCTCTAGCTGGTGGCACGGGATGAACGCGGATAAATCTTGATCGGATCCTAATCAGTGGTGAGGTTCGGACAGAGACTAACACATCGTGATTAGCAGATGTCCATCCAGAGTAGTAGAACTCGAGAAGTGATAATATTGATGGGGAAAATTACTCCCTGTAAATATAAGTAAAATGTTTTAAATAATCGTGTGTTTTTATGTTTGTTTATTTGGTTTACATTTAAGTAATACTTATCGTGCTAGGTGCAGCATTCAGTTTCTCTCCTATTACTCTACAGACGTTGCATGCCAAAATATTACCAACTTTTTTCTTTCTTTTTTTTACATTGAAAAGTCGTTTTATGTTTTTGGGGTGTTTTTTTTTTGGCACACACAGATTGCGCTACTACCATGCTGTCAGTTAAAGTAAATGCATATCAACTTAATCTCACCACTTTGCTGATTTGAATCATCCATTTTGAAGGTTAGTTTTTTTTGGTTTTTTTTTAGAAACATATATACATTTATATACACCGGTATCAACTGAAAGGTTCAGTTTACTAAAATGTGTGACTAAATGAACACGCGAATCAGATTGCTTTTCTGTGGTTCGGGCTTGGGGTGGTCGGATTGAAATCGGCTTCATCCAGTAAACAGGCTGTCCTCATAATACTGTATTAATATCCCCAATTGACACGGCTCTCAGGACAAACCTGGGCTTGGTTTTGAGCAAACCACGGTGCCTTTTTGGTGTTAAGAAAAGAACCATCCAACACTCGCAAAGGGAACAATAAAAACACCGTATAAACTGAAATAAACACGTAGCCCCGGTTATTTAAAATTCGGCGTAATTTAAAAAAGTTGTAGGGATGTTTAAATGCCAGTGCATTTTCTGCCGAACAAGCCCCAACCAAGTGGGGAGTTTATGGACGTCTCAAGTATAGAGTCTAGTTATGGATTGCGGTTTGCCTTTTGTTTCACAGTGTTCAATAAAGTATGATTATGACGACCCCTCTCCCACCTCGACCTCTGGAGAAACGGAAACACCGAAGTTTATCCTTTTATCCTTTTTCAATAACATGTTCCGCTGTTTCAATGATCAAATAAACAGAAACAACACTTTCATGTGTCAATTTACCTTAAGCTCTGCATGCACCTTCCACTGTCTCCAAACTATATCCATTGTCGCTGTACTCTATCCGAAATAAAGTCATGTGTTGGTCGTTTCCATAACGGCCCTGGATGATCAGGCCGTGGATGTCCACCGGTTGGCTGAAATTCACCTGAATCCATGGGTAAGTGCTCGGCTTTCCACACCAGGAACCTGAAATATTTGTCGTTTATTCTCTCTTAATTTTAAGTTAATCCGTAGAGTGAATTCAAAACAAAGACATAACTACGAAGGATTCCAAAAGTTCACATAGACACTAAGAAGATGTTACTGAAACTGTGTCGTTTAAGGAAGCAATTATTATGTCTTATCGACGGGCTAACTGAAAAAAAAAATGTTATTGTTGCTCACTTCACTCAAACAACATGCTTCTTATTATTGTTTATTATTATTTTATTTCTTTCCACAAATTCAATAACAATACACACAAAATAGAAACAATAAATCATAAAATAGGGATATGGAGAAGGTTAGGCTGAGTTAAGAAAAATGAAAATTAAACTTTTCCTATTACCAAAAGTTTCAGACGGCCAATTACAGCTTGATGCACACAGTTTGGGTGATTTTTCTTGTCACAAAGACATTTAAAGTGACGGGGCAGATAGTTTCATCAAAAATATGTTCAATCTTAAGGAATCATTGCTTTCGTTCAAGCCAACTTATGTTTGAGAAACGTTTGAATAAAATCATGTTGTTGTTTTTTTTCGTCAAAATTAAATTTGTTCCACTCTTCTCGCTGGCTTGAAACGAATAATTGAATATTATTCATGAAATAAAACATTACCGTTGCCACTCAACCTAGCTAGTGCTGGTCCATAGTTTGCGTAGTCGTCGTTCAAGACGTCCTTTGCAGTGATCTGATTGTCGGCTATGGCGCCGCTTTCCATACTGAGTCGAATGATTTTGCGAACTGATAAAAAGATAATTATCAAAATAACTGAAACAGTAGGAAACTGATCCGTGTTTAATATCATTCACAACACACTTCTGTTTTTAATTAGTAAAGAATCTGCTTGAATTTGCCGCGCTCGAGTTGTAATTTTGGGTGAAATTGTAACTACCCACGTGACAGTGAACTTTCCCTTAAGTTAAGTTACAACTGTTAAACAAAGTAGGATTTTAAACTTTGCATGGTGGAAGTATAGCTAAGATAGGTTTGCGGTAACACCATGTTAAAATCTCTTTTGAGTAGTGTAGGCTCTGAAAAGAACCGGTGGTTAACGACTCAACGTTTCGATCAGTATGCTCTGATCATTCATTCTCCTGAAGACGATCAGAGCAAGTTTGTTTTCGGTCTCTTATTGTTTACAAATGTGATAGGGCAACTAGCCCAGTCAAATGTTAACCTTCCTTACATGCTCACTAATTTTTTTTACCTGAACCCATCTGTCAAAATGTTTAAAACTATTTTTTTAAGCACTACGAAAAGATGCTTCTTGAATTCGTTTATATTAGCGACCATTGATTTCTCTACAAACCTGTGACAGTTACTACGAATGATTATTGTCCAGGGTTACTAGCTGCATCCAACGTCGTGCACGTGACTTCAGTGGTACCCGCTTTGAAGAAGTTGCCTGAAACGACAGTCCTCCCTTCGTCGTCAACGTCTGTGCATGTGATTTTGGAACTTGTTATTAATCCATGTACGTCATCATTCGGGACCAACTTCTTCCATTGTACAGAAGTACGAGCATTGCTGTCATTTGGTAAACCGAACACAGCTTCGGGGCAATTCTTAGTAGGACCTTCAGTATCTACTGATTGCGTCCTGCCGGAAAAAAGAAAATACCTTCATCATCGATCTCCGACTCATACCCGTGACTGTCGCATTACTTCTTCAGCCCTACTCCGTTATCGTCCGAGTGCGTATTTTTGTCACTTTAGAGTTCATCCATGTGCTTAGTTGGATACCGGAGGACAGACATTTTACTGTTGTCATTTATTTAGCCGATTCCCCGCTGAGGGCAGTGCATTGTAGGGCCTTGCGAATTAAAACATGTGTTGTTGGGCTTGAATAAAGGTGCTCTTTCGTGCCTTTGCAACAAGTCCCTTTCTTACGAAAAAGTACATTATTTTTAGCAAATCTTGCGTATGATGGTGGTGCTAAAGTGTGTTATTTTAAAGTTGACCCTGATATTTTCAAACACGTTTTAAGCACGGACAAGAAGATTAACAACATGAGTTCTTCTATGTTATACGCTTGAGCAGTGTGAAAAGTGACAAACTGTCTACCCCGTTCCCTACCCGGTTTTGTTGAAGTTATTGTGGGTGTTTGTGTTGAAAGTTCCCTTGAACCTGTGCTGACCTGAACATAAATAGAACAGTTAATCCATTCAATCATAAACAAAATAAAAATCGTAGTTGTTTGGAGAAGCTTCAATTCGAATTCGCCGCAAAATTGAAAAAAAAACACATTGCTGACAGTTCTAGAAGACTAAATAATTCAGTTTTAACTTTGGTAGTTAATGTTGAAATAAAACTAGCAAGTGGTATCCTAAACAAAACTATCAAAAAGAAAAATTTCGATCATGAGTTTCTAAAAACACGTATTTTGGGCTTCTGGGCTAAATATTTCCTTCATGAAAACGGCAACGGTGCAAAGTTTAGGACCTTGTAGCATGTTAAACATATTTTATTGATAACTAATTTTGATAAATTTTAACCTCTAAACACAAAATTCAAAATTATGAGTTCCCGCAATGTATTGAACACCATCACGTGACACATCAATACCACTTTCTTGACAAAAAACCGTTAAAAGTATCAGTTTTGTTAAACAAAGACACACCCCCCCCCAAAAAAAAAAAAAAAAAACACCTAAGTTCAAACAAACGGTTGCCGAGAAAGCAGCTGACCCTTTGATGACATCAAACAAAAATGACCACATATACGTCAAAAATATCAGAACATTTTGCTCTGATCAGATTTACCGTAAAAATATTACTGGCACAAATATGGGATTGTGCCCCCTCCCCCCTCCCTCAGTTCTGATAGGGACGTAACGGTAGAGGTAACTGTAAGGATTGGTTGATTATCATGACGACTTTTTCTACCGAGGGCGTTTCTTTTTAGTTTTCCTTGTTTTTTTTTCGAAATCCTTAGGGTTGAACGCCTACATCTCTTTGACCTATAATATTGAATGATGAACAGCCATTTTTCCATCTTATTGTTTATGGAAAAATTTTCATTAAAAAATATACCCTTTAAAGTTGTTTTCCCCGTTTATGGGGGATCCTAATGAAACTTGAATTGAGCATTTGAGCAGGATGGGTGCGTCTGAAGAATTAAAACACTTATGCTCAGTCGTTGTTGCTTGAGCTTTTGATGTTTCTCGTTCTGTGTTGGTTGCCGTAGTCATTTCTCCAGTGATTGGTTTGGCTTTATTTGAGTCTTCGAAGTAGGAAAAGCCGCCATCTTGCTTGTAACTCTCCGGGGAAGTCCTCTTTCCTCCCGTCGTTGAGCTGACAGATGCCACCGATGCCATCGTGATTGACTGACAAACAGCGTTTGTGCCTTAAGCAAAGCATTACACACTGAACTTGAATTGTCCCTGATTGATTCAGGAACGAGTGACCGATCAGTGCCTGGTGCTCGTATAGCAGGAAAATGCTCCCTTGGTACCCCAGGAGGCGGCCAGTGTCGGCCACTGATGCCTCGCAGGACCATGCAGCCATCGCAACGGTGAAAATAAAAATAAGTTTCATGTTTGTGCTCCCATCAACGGTCAAGACCGTTTTAGTTTTCGATTCAAAAGTTAACTCAGCTGGTCTATGAGTTTGTCCTCAGTTTCTGATTTAAATGGCTGCTACTTCCATTGAAACCGTGACTCTAATGAATCAGCCCTTGCCTTAATGATTTGGATCATACCATAACGAGACAGGGTATTCTTTTCCCCCCTCAAGCCTCCAAAATAGGTTTAAACATAACCAGAAAAACGAAGATTAGAGCTAAGTTCGTTGTACTTATTGGGAATTTTAAAAGTAATAGTTATTTAATAAACGAACAAATCAGTCTACTTTTACTTGACTCCTACAAACGTGAAAGCTCGTAACCTCCTCTCGACTAACATCCCCTCCTGCAAATAATGATTGCACCGCAAACTCGTGTCGCAGAAAACTTATAATTCATTTCACCTTGTGAATTGTAATTTCCCTGGTAGCCGACAGAAATAATATGTAAACGTTGTTATTGAGTGCCAGCGGTTGTCATAGTTTTCATCTGATATTGTGTAATGCTATAATGAAGAAAAGTGTTATTAGTCTTAACACACAGCTTCATGTTTCGTGCTTGTTTGTACAGATTTGTATACAATGAATTTAACAGTGTGGCAGTCACTCTTCATTATGTTTACATAATTTTATAATCACAAATCGCCAAAAATGCTCGAATACCTTTTCGCAGCACATTTATTAAAACATGCTTTCGTGCCTATAGATGCAAATAGCCAGTAATTGTTTTCAGTATAATTTTATGTACAATAAGTTTTTACAAATGATTTGGTTAGGATTTCTCATAATCTCAGCATTTTTCTCAATCCGGGTTAATTCTGACCCGGGGAAGTTCTGACCCGGGAGGGTTTTTTTTTTACCGAAAAAGGCAGAAGTCGTGAAGCTTTATAACATAGCAGGAGCAACTCACAAGATTGACTTCTCATTATTACGTTACACCGCTGGTTTCATAAGAATTCCAATTGTATAAATTACATCAGAGACACGTGCCTTGGATTGGGCGCTTTGGGCTATAACAAGTGTTTGAAAGCGTTCTTTATGAAAATGAATATGGTTGCAAGGACATTTTAAAAGTAGAATGTAATGAAAAACACAACTAGGGGGCCTATGCCTCGAAATTTTTACTTTGTCTTTTTACTTTGTGAACTTACGCGGTACGCCATTGTTTAGAACCAAAATTTTCACTCCGTGGCGGACTAAAACGAAACATCTATTCGATTAGTGTTTACTTCTACCGAGCACAGAATCAACTAATAACTACCCCCAATATTAATACTTAAATATCAAGAGAAGGTGTGCATTTAGAGATCTTTTAATGCTAGGTACAACTTTGTAAATCTGACTCTTCTTGAAAACTTGCACAGACTCCACATTAACCCGTGAATGTTTGTTTCAATTAACGTTTCTTTTGGAACTATCATTGAGGTATGAATAAATATGTTTAATTGCTTCTATCATTAACGCTTGCTCTGATTGCTGGAAAACAAAGTAAGTGTGGACCAAGTTGTTAAACGTCTAACTACGTTCTGTGCATCCTACTCTGCATTGTTTTAACATTTCCAAAGTGAAGGTTTCTTTATTCACAGCTCTTTGGATTCTCATAAATTAAATCTAACCGGTAAAACCACATCAAGACGTTCAGGTCCATTACAAACACAAATGCAGTTATTTGCGATTCTCTGGATTGTTCATCTTTCTGTACAAAACCATCAAGTGAAGTTACCCAAGCAAATCTTATCAAAAGCAGACTAGGCAAATAAGTCAATTATATTTACTAATCAAAATACAATTACAGCATGAACCACTAGACGAATAATAATACCACATTTTAAATAGATTCACATTATTATCATATTAGTTATATTAGTTTTTAAAAAATCATCAAATAAACTGGTTTTCCCAAATTAAGTGAACCTAAACACACTTATACAATATTCTGGTAATTGGAAATTTGGTCTTTTAAAAACACACTTCATCGATAATCTAAATGAATTCAGTTTAGACTTGACAATTGGTCACATTTCTCAGCGGATTCTACTTTCTTATAGACCAGCCTGAAATAGTTGATCCCCTCTGATACAAAACTAATAGGAGAAGGTTGGCAATAGGTGTTTGAGGGGGGGACTTTGGTTGTACAAAATTGTTTAGTGTCTATAAACACGTTAAAAAAAACATTTCTCCTTGCACCGACTCAACTGGTCATTCCATCAATAATCACAATTAAATATCAAAAGAAGGTGAATGTTTCATTTCGTTGTGTAAAAAAATGGTTTTTAATTGTGATATAATCACGGAGCAATACACTATTTATTGCTCCATGCTCTAACTTATAGACCTTACAATTTTCACAAAATAGCGCCCTCATTGTTATTGCGAATAGCAAGTCTCATTTTAAATAAAACCACAATACAAATACCCACAATCTTGAAAACCTAAAGTAAAAAGTTCGATCGTAAAGTTGTTCTTTAAAATATCAACAATACTAAAACAATGTATTAGGTTTTGTTCTGTTTTAAAAAGATTCGTTATTAAGAATGCATCTGTTTGTGATAAAAGCTGTATAAAAGACATATAATTGTTTCCGTTAATTAAAGTGGAGCTATACAGCTCCATTTCTTTCATTTCTCGTACAACAAACCACTGATGACACACAGCTTTACTTGAATAAGAAACAAATTAACAATATTTTACAATATTTACAATTAGGAGGTTAAACATTGAGTGCATATTGAATGAAGACAACGAATGAAACAATAAACTTACAAGTTCAACAATGCAACTAGAAATAAGTGATCGTCTTGAACACAACAAAGTACACTATTACGACAATACAACAGATTGAAGGCGTTGTCATCTCATCTTTTCCTTTCAAAAGACAGAATATTACGTAGGCTATAGCTTTGTACAATATCAGTATGTTAAAGTTGTAGTTTCCTTCATGGGCTGCTTTACATCTAACCTTCCATATAACTTATAAGTCTCGCCATTGATGTAATTAGTTGCAGCTGATAAGTTCAAAGCGCATGCAAATCTTCTCTCCTGTCGATGCCGTGGGACGTATGCGGATGAATCTTGATCGGATCATTCTCTGTGATGTGGTCTGGACAGAGACCCACACATCGTGACTATCAGATGTCAGTTGAGATCAATAGGCCTGGAATTGCAATAACGATACAAAAACGGTTTTTGTTGTAAATAATTCACAACATTACAAAATCAATGCTTTGTAAACACATTCAACGAATAGTCTACTGTACACAGCACAGCCATGGGTAAAATATTGTGACACTCAATTTGGTAACTTGTCACTATTTTGCTGGTTCGACACATCCGTTAAAAACCAACCGGTTTCTTCTTGTTTTAGAAACTCATCCCATACAAACCCAATATACATATTTTAGTTTAGTAAAATGTATGACTGATTAAATGCGTGAATTAGTGGTGGTATTGGTTTGTTGGAGAGCTGGGAGGGGGATGAGTGCCATACTCGTAGATATGAACATGTTCTGAGATTTGCCCTTTTTACCTCACATTGGATACTCCTGTTTACTGTCCTCTACATGTCCATCGTTATTACTCTTGGTACCCAAAATCGTGGATTGGTTTGCATGCAGGTAATCACTCGGCAGTACTTGTACTCGATAGACTGGGAATACAACGTAGGAAACGATATTATTTCGTTTTGAGGATGATGCTTGACTGCCGTCCGCCTAACCCAAGACAGACTGAAAGTTTTATCGGTTATCAGTTTTCAATCCTATTGAGTAAAATGCCTTGGTGGTTGACAAACAATGATACTGCCCTCATGTTTGTGCTACTAATTGGACAACACACATGATGCCTAACCGTTAGTTAATCTCATCAAGCAAATTTCTGTTTGATAAAAGTTTGAAAATGACCAAGCGGATTGTTATTACTTGCCTTAACATGAAACAATTAATGTAGATTTGTCACGGAAGATTCTTCGTGAAAAGGGATAGACTTACCGTTGCCATTCAACCAAGCAAGTGCTGGTCCGTAGTTTGCGTAGTCGTCGTTCAAGACGTTCTTTGCAGTAATCTGATGGGCGGCAATGGCGCCGATTTCCATACCGAGGCGAGTCATGTTGCAAACTAATTTAAATAAATAAATAAATTAGTAAATAAAACAAATGTATATTAATCCCCAATAATAACAGTGACAAAAGAACGCAACAGGAAATTCCTGCCAAGACACTCCTGTATGTTACGAGTCACTGACGCTGCTCTGGGCGTGGTTTTTACGCTTTTCATTTTGTCAAGAAGTTGATGGCAACAGAAGCCTTGCTCGTATTGGATATTTTGGTCAAGTGTGGCAACTAACCTCGAGGCTATGCTAACTTACTGTTATTTTTCATCCATTTGTTTGATTGTCCATTCATGACAAAAATAATATGAAAATGTTAAGAAACAAGCAAATAATTGTTTCTCCTGTTTCATGTTAATATTGCTGTAGGGCAATTAACCCGCTATAGACGCACATTCAAAGCAATTGTTTCAAAACATTGTAAAATGAATGTGCAGGATTTTCAAACTGCAGGGAAATGTGCTTCTGGAATTTTGAATATATTATTGAACATTGATTTGTCTTACAAACCTGAGATGGTGACGATGAATGTACATTGTCCAAGGTTACCAGCAGCATCCCACGTCCTACACGTGATTCTGGTGATACCCGCTTTGAAGAAAGGACCTTCAGTATCAACTTAAGTATGAAGTATAGAGGTTGTTAACAGATTTTGATCTTGCCATTTATCGCCTTCACATAACCTTCACTACCGATGTCCTAACAAATTGACATTGAGGTTGATTTATTTTTTCAAAAGGTTTGCTGAATCTACGTGATATGAATGTTTTATAGAAACTGCTGGAACACGTTTGATCTGCATTAGTGCCTTTGAAAACACACCTAATTGTTTTGAAAACCAATTACCTGACACCATACTCGTGACTGTGGCGATATCCACGTGACAAAAAGTTGCCTACCCCTTCCAATCGTCCCTGCACATTGTTAACATCCTTCATTTCGTTTTCACTACAAGAACCCACCCGCAGAGCTTTGCTTCCCACCCTTGAAGCAATGTCGAACCAAAAGCCCGTTGGGGGCAGTGTATTTTTCCGGATCATGCGTATCAAAACGTTATTTGGGCTATGGTTGTTTAAAACTTCAAACGCTGTTCAGTCGTTCAAACTGTACTGCGCGTTGTTTGAATTTTATTTTATCTATCTTTTAAAAAAGTGCGTTATAAACAATAAAAACAATTCTTGTGTAAATGAGCCAAAATTTATGTCTAATTTGAACTTTACGTTGTCAATTTTGGCAACGTCTTCATCCCAAGACGTTGTGGCTCAAATGTTACATTCTAGGAAATAAGTATATGAAGCAGGCACACGTATCTTCTGATTTACGTTTCGCAAGAAATAGTAATGAAAGAATTATGTAAAAGGATAAATGCTTTCAATTAGAACGATACAATGGATACAATTATGTTTTCAAATGTTTTGTTAAAATCTTGTTCGCCTTTACAACACAAATGACACAACGTACACACAGGCAATGATCTAAACAGTTAATGCGCAATGTCCTAGTAACTCTTCCCTTTCAAAAGGTGGTATAGCCCAGCCTGTACCTGTCAAATAGCACTGACTACATGTAGTCTTTGGTCAGTAGACAGCTTTATTGCGGTTTTTTACGGTTTTTCCTTCGTCAAATTATGTCAGCCGTGTGTTCCTTCGATTGGAAACAAGTTTGATTTTTTTTTTACATAGATATATTCATGGTCACAATCGGTTGGCGACTTCATTACTTCTACAGTGACAAATCAAATCGACCCTGGTGTCCTTATTGTCTGCACAATATTCAGCGATATTTGGGTTAATTCCCTTCCAATGGGCGTCTATTGCTGCTGCTATTGTTGCTGTTGTTGTGGTAGTATGCCTTTGCATAATGCTTTGTATAATTTTTTTTTTAAAGGTATTACAAATGATGGTTTTGTTTCCAGTTTTATTGGTGTTTTAAAATGTTCTTGTTCTTCCCGAGCAAAATACCAATTTGGATAAGGTCATTTCAGTGAACGCTACATTGTGTTAGTTACAAAATGAAGGAGCGGTGATTATATAGTTCCCATGTACTTGTAAAATGTTGAAATATCAGCAAGGGTCTTTCATTATGCTGTACCCTTTTTGCTCTTTTTAATTGAATGCTACCGAACTGAGACTGGAAGAGAAAGTAGTCTGGTGCCGTTTGCTGAGTTGTCAAAGACGGTATTTATGACCTTGGTTATTACTGACTGGGATAATCATTACGAAATTCTCGTTTAAAGAGTTGGTATATTCGTTGTAATACCTTACTTAAATGTACATGATTATGAATAATTGTAGTTTTTAAAATCATGACACAGACGCAGCTTGTTGGCTAGCGACAAACCCATAGACCACGGACAGATTGGCCTTTTGCTAAATCAGCTCTCTTTCCATACACTTAAAAAAAACGTTGAGGCTTCTCGCACGAAGTTTTTTCTCTCTCATACCAAGGCCCCAACGCTACAATTGCATCGGGGCTGATTGGAACTCTTATTTTCTACCGTGTGGTACAATATCGACATTATTCCTTGTCAAGCATTGATGATGAGCTGATGACCATGGAACAAGCACTGATGTAACAACACTGCCTTCAGAAATAATGCTGACGGTTATTGGCATAAATGCGTCAAAGTTTGTACAAGAGAATGGTGGTTCCATAGAAAGTTGGCAGAGACATAATTTTTGGGGCTACTTAAATGAATCGAACATGCATTTTTTTAAATATTATTTCATTCAGGGGCAAGAAGGTATTAATATCAACATTTAGATTACGGTTCCAAACGTGCTAATTTTTGGTACCTTATGGAGACCAAGGACAAAACAAAAAAGGGCAAATTGAAGTTTATGAAACTTTTCGTAGCTGTCATGTTTTCTTGACAACAAATGCGGTGAACAACAATCGATACTTGACTTTCTTGTCGAAACGTAGACCGCCGTATTCACTTATATAAGTTGATGACTTGAACTATTGAGAAGCAATCTTAGTTTTTATCAAGTGCCGCTATTCCAATATTCTGAGTGGAGACCGGTATCATCTTTATGTGGGAATTATGGTAAAGGAATGGATTAATTTCTTAAAACTGATGGAATCTCAAGGTACATGTATTGTCATTAATATCAATAGCCAACAAGCTGCGTTAGAAACTCATGAAATCCAGTAAGACATATTATTCAATAAATAACAAAACTGCTAACTGAAAGTTTCCAACCAAAATCAAGTTTGTAATGTTTTGCAATCAGTGACTTGTCAAAGTATGGCCGTGTCCGAATTGGCGGCCAGAGCTACGACTGCGACCATATTTCTTTGAACCTTTATCGTGATGCTGCCACCTTTTCACCTACCACTCAAATCAATGTAAACCAATAGTAGGTTGAGACTAGTCGGTTCACAATTAATGTGAAACTGCACGACATATAAAAAATCATCTATACCGCCCTCTTGTGTTTGAGTAAAAATTGTATGCGTTGTAGTTGTACAGGCCTGCACTACTGCGAAAGAAAAGTAATTGACATGTTGCGCCTTGATTTTTTTCATCCAGAATGCCATTTTTACAAGTCAAGATTGTGCTTGAAGACAGCTTTACGCCACCAAGCCTTTTGCTGACGAGTAAAGAACGACATGAGTAAGTATTGAGTACCTTTTTACCAAAAAAAGTCGGATGTGTCATTTTGGCCATTTCGTTATCCATCCAGTGCAGTGAAGCAAAGCCCCATTAGGGCCAATCCAATTCGTATCCTTGGCCCTAGCCCCACTTGTGTGGCCAAGGAAACCTGAATCCTTGGCCAAACGTCCGGACCCAATTAAAGGCACCCTTACCCTACGGGCAGGTCGACGGTTTAAACCAGCTCAATGTGTTCACTCACCTCTATATTTAGGATGTTTAAATAAATAAAGTTTTAAAAGATATTTAAATGAATATTTTGTATATTTTCTCTGATTTTGGATTGGTCCCAACATGCCAATCAACTCATGACGTCACTGGCCGGCAGGGCTGTTGGCAGAGCGGATACATATAAAAGCAACCATTGCAATGAAATAGCCCATCCTAGCACCTTGGGTTCAGGCCCTGGAACTGAGCAAAACTAAAACAGTGATTTCCTTTGAGGGACTGGATTCAAACAGTTTTTATCAAGTACAAATAACTAGTCATAATATATTGTCCTTGAAACAGGAAGACATCCTGATCACCTCAGCCTCTTCCTTCTCCTGTATCACCATGAAGCAACTACACCACGACTTCCACTCATCAACAGTCACTGATACCCTGCTGTTAGATAAGAAAGTACAGCATCTTCATGAAGCAGGCAAAATGCTACTGAAGGTAGGTCATGTGATTAACACTTTAAAAAAATAGGAAAACAATACAAGCCGAATGTTGACTGACTTGTTAAAAATCTGCATGTGTAAACTTTTTCTTATGAGTGTCGCTCTCTTATGGACTGATATATGACCATTTATGGAGGTAGAGAATCCCCATGGATCAATCAATAATGAAAAATGGACGCATAGAGCCTGCTATACTTAGCATACAGTTTCTTGTCTGAGATCGGGCTTAGTTTAGTTTGTATCATCGGTCACGCAAAACGCTATTGGGAAGGTTAACAAAGGAGAGGGCGCCATTTTAGGCAAACAATGAACCACTATTACAGACATGAACAAGAATATAACCCAAACTTGCACAGTTGAAACAGTTAGGGTCTGTGGTTGATATGCAAAGGCTATATGCACTGCATCATCACAAACATCTTTGTACGGGCACCATGAAGGTAGCTTCCGTCACATTTTTTTCACGTATTTTTTTTCCTGGTCTCGAGCGAGTCTCCAGCCAAGTCATGCTGAGTCCTAGGGTCTAGTCTGAGTCAGAGTCACAGTGGTCTTAGTCCGAGTCATCTAAAATCTGGACTCGAGACTGTTCTTTGAGTCAGAGATCAGCCTTGAGTCCTCCAGCACTGTTACTTACAACCACATTATTTGCTTCACTTAGTGTTATATTGAAAATTTAAGGTTAGGCAAAGGTTGAGAGAGAAGCGGAGATCAGGACAGGATTTTCAGAGACTTTCATGTTGAAAAGTGAATGAGAGTATGCACAGGTTAATGAATTGTGTGCACTTTTGTTGCAGTATGATATGAATTAAGCTCACTTGTACTTACAAGTGCGAAGATTACTTTTCAATATTTATTGCATTAATTTAAATTGTGGGTCTCAAAGAGTGATAAATTGGTTGTTTCTTTCCATGCACAGAGCTTTTTAGAAACACACATTGCCCTGATAGAAAGAGTTAGTCTTGTCTGACATGCATACCAAGAACTTCAGCTGAAGCGGGTGAATCAATATGAGTGACTGAGAGTGATCAGAAATACCACATGATGAGATGGTTAGCTGAAGGGATAATCTATTGAAGGTTTGCTACACAGTTGAACCAAATGCAGAAACCCACAGTGGACAGGTGAGTGCACCAACAGCCCTACAACCCAGAAACAAAAATGGTGCAAATGTTTATGAATAAGTCTCATATAGCCAGTGGCATAAATCCCTGCTGAAAATTGGGGGCGGGGGATGATTCTGAAATGTTGATACATTACCAGTGTGAAATAACGAATAATTGTTTAATATCAAGGTGGATCCAGAGTATTGTAACCTGGGCAGATACTCATGACATCATGCAGTGTGACCCAGTGTCACAGCGTTACAACCATAACCTATTGATACATTACAGCCGGCTTTCTATCATCTCGGTGAGGGTTGAAGTTGAGATGTTGTGTGAAATGGTTGAACAAGCGTTTGACCATACACCAATGCATGTCTAAACAAGTACAAGGATGGACATGTTTGCTCTCAAAGAATATTAAACAATGCAAATGAGTTAACTTAAGTCTCCATAATTCCAGTTTGAGAATATTGCCTTTTGATATCGCCTTTATGTGGCAGTTATAAGTGGGCAATTTTAACACAATGTGAGATTTACATCTTGAGGTACTGCGTGGACTGAGGATGTATTCGCATTGTGTGCACACAATTAATGTTCCAGCCAGATTCAAAAGGGGTTTATACTGGCAACAGCAGTATTTCCAGACATTTAAGAGCTTTGTAGTTCTGCTGACTTAGAGACTGACATATGAAGCAGTCATTGGTTAGTATCGGGTCTTCTCCCTATCTCTCTTTCATCTATTGATGTTTCCTTCCAGGATGGCTCACACCTTGGTCTTCTCGGTCCACACATCTCTTAGAACCTTAGATGGAATAATTCCATCTGTGGCATTTCTCAGACCACTCCCAAGTGAGTTTGGTTTCTAAGCTGGGGTCAGTTATTTACATCAACTGATGTTGTCCTTTTTATCCTCACCTCACCATCCTATGTTCCTTCTTAGCTTGGGCCTTGTCTTGCTTTGGCTTGAGATAAAGCCCCCTACACTTCACAAGCAGCATACATTATTTCAAGGTGATTTTCACCTGGAAATGCAATATAGCAATCTGTCTGACTTTTCAATCCCATTTGAAGGCCCTACTAAAACCTTCACCTGACTTCATTGCCCACTTCAAAAGTGTGTTGTTATATGTATGTTGGCATTTTCTCGCTTTAGCTTGAAATCAAGGTGCCCCCCTTCCAGTCACTTAAATTGTTTGGTGCTAGGTGAGTCTCACCTTGAAATGCAAAAGAGCAATCTGTCTGACAGTTGTACTTTTTCATTCCAAATGAAGGCCCTACTAGAACCTTCAACCGACTTCTTGTTTGTTGTTACATGTATGTTACCATTTAAATACAATCTATTCAACTATAACCACATTGAAGACAGCACATTGTAAATATGTTTAGAACATGCGATTTGAGGCTAAATCAAAACCAATAAAATGAAGAGATCAACAAACACCAACTTTTGGGGAAAACCTTCTGCTTTATAGGACCCTCTTTTGTATGCAAACAATATCCAGTTTATCATCTGTTGACTAGGGGTTTTTTTTTTTCGTTACAAAGATAGTGCTAGTCGTTCCTTCTGTTGGAATGTTGAGGCACTACTATTCATTCAACCTCCAACGGCTCCTTTGTTTCTATACTTTCTTCCTTATAAATCTGTTAGAACGTTGAGGCACTACTCTTCATTCAACCTCCAACAGCTCCTTTGTTTCTATACTTCCTTATAAATCTGTTAGAACGTTGAGGCACTACTCTTCATTCAACCTCCAACAGCTCCTTTGTTTCTATACTTCCTTATAAATCTGTTAGAACGTTGAGGCACTACTCTTCATTCAACCTCCAACAGCTCCTTTGTTTCTATACTTCCTTATAAATCTGTTAGAACGTTGAGGCACTACTCTTCATTCAACCTCCAACAGCTCCTTCGTTTCTATACTTTCTTCCTTATACATCTATAGAATGTTGAGGCACTACTGTGCATTCAACCTCCACAAACAACTGTAAGTCTGTCGGCCCAACCAAATATGATTCATAGTCCAAAGATTTATAAAAGTCTCTCATAAATTAGAGCATTCTACTCTAATTATCTCACTTTTTCACTGATACCCACTCCACTTATTAAATCTTTCAAAACTGTACCAAGTATGCTCTGTACATCTCTGATATTGCAGCCCATTCCTGTAGATGTAGTGTAAATAGCAATGTGTTTAACTTGGAGTTGATAATTATCTATGCTAAGACGTGGTATTGCCAGCATTTGCTTCTTGATGTCTTATGCTACCATTCTGTCTAAGTCACGAAACACTTTCATCAAAAATTAAATCAAAATACAAATAAATCCAAAACACAAATACTGAAACTAAAACAGTCATTTTTTAAAGAAAGGTAACCTTTTTTTTAAGGATATGATGTATGCTTCTGAAATGAACCAGCCAGGATCAAAATACCTTAGCCTCAAACTTTTTCTACAAAAGTGTAAGCGCTTTTGAGAAAATGGTTCAAAATCTTTTTGTTCCTACTTGTAAATGTCCCACTATTTCGAAGTGGCTTTGCGACTCGATTTTTGAAAGATCCCCAGATTGTTTTGGCAATGTGATGACACTTTCAGTTTCTGTAATGGATTTTGGAACAAGATTAGTTAAATTTGCAAACATAGGACTTGACCAACTGTTAATAGCTGCCGTGTAGCAAGGGATCACAACCCAATTCTATGATACAATTTTATTTTGTTCAAACCCCAAATTGTGAAATAATGATTAAACTTTTATGGCGAAATTTGTTGTCTTATGAAATGATTGATAACTCAGTCAAAATGTGTTCTTGTATTGACTTTTTAAAATTTACAATAAATGATGTTAAATGCTTGGTGTAGCTTTACAAGATCATCAGAAAAACGGAAAATTGTTCAAGGTTCAACAATGACCGATTGTACTGTCTGAGAAAAGGACAGTTTGTTGTAAATTGATTACTTGTCTCTTTTCTGGCAAGGACAAAGTATAGGATTAAAAATAAATTGTTTTTAAAAAATGGTCATGTTACAAAACATGTTAGATGTTTGACAGTTAAAAATAAGTTCCCACAGGGTCGTGGCAATCGATCACACTGCCGGTTTTAAACAAAATATTTCAAGACCTCGCCCCACTCTTTTATTCCATTTTAAAGGTTTGGTAATCTTCTGCTTGTGTTAAATCGGAGATACGATGGTTTTCTTATTCAATGAGATGTTATATTCAGTAGTATTTCAAGGTAGCTTTCAGAGATTGTGGAACAAGCTGCGACACTTGTCCAAGTAAATGGGAGAAAGTTGTAGCCTTATGGTCAACAGAGTAATAAGTTTGGAGCCTGGCTGGAAAATGTTAGCATAAACAAAATGAGGTAATTGGTCAGTAACTGGCTGTACATTTTTATGGCAATGGTCATTCGTAATAATTTTGACTCTTGACTACAACTAGTTACATGAAAGAGATATTAGGGGTGGTCAGTGGACTTGGATTCTTGTGGCGATGGTCACCAGAATAGTGAGTTCAAATCCTGACTGCTGTAATCTACATGACAGGCTGCCTGAGCACAGTGACATTTACCTATTGCCATGATCACTCCTCTCTATCCAAAGTAAAACAATTCAGAAATCTGTCATAATTGGCCTTTTCTCTCCTTTTGTCCAAAATCAATTAAGAGTGGATCTGTAAAAGATTGTTTCTTAAAAGGCTCCTAAAGAACATTCAAAGTTTTTTTGTAAATCCAAGAATGTTGTTTCATTGAAGACACTTGAGAAGGGAGGAGTACCTGAAGACCTGTTGCACTTAAGATCCTACTTTTTAAAGTGGTGTTGTTTTAAATGTTTACACTGTACTGTATATGCCATGAGATGCCATGATAATTATGAATCAAGTGTCAAATATATAAAATAACTATCCCACAGCTGATTGTTAAGTTGTTAGTGCTATCCTGGTCACATGCTACTTTAGGGACTTTGTAAGGGTAGCGGGTAGCAGGAACTCTTTCAGGATCTGACACTCCGGCCCACGTGATTTTACAGGTCCATTCTCCCTCAGTGGTTCTACCTGGGCCCTACCCAGGGTTAAGGGTTGCTCACGATATCTGCATGTAAAAACTCAGCAGTGACAACTTTGAGTTCGAAGGAAGAGACTGACAACCCCAGAGAAATGCCAGCATGCAGTGTTACAGTACTGAGGACATGCTGAGACCCAGGACCTAGAGCAGGAGATGTCATTACAAGAGGCTTGAAACTAATGGAGGATGTGTGTATCCATTGCTAATAGCGTAATGATGTCATCAAGATCCTTACAACCTGTTCATCAGTCCTACCCTGCCTCCACTGCACAAACACTTACTGAAGGAAAGTAACGTTACCAGAGGAGACCTAAAAAAATGTACATGTAGGACTGCATTCTGATGATTTTATGGGATGGAATCACAGTGAATTGTATCAAAGGAAATATTATCAATAACCACCGGAGATCCTTCAAAATTAAAGATTAGAAAGACTGATTTGAAGGAACGGAATCACATTCAGCAACATCAACAGAACTGTTTTCAACAACCACTGGAGACCCTTCAAAGTGAAAGATTACAAAGACTGATTTCAAGGAATGGAATCACATTCAGCAATATCAAGAGAGCTGTTATTAATAGGGTGGAATGAAGATGGACTTATTACTCAGCTTCTCATCCAAGACAGCATCTCATTCCAATCATCCATTCCAATTAAATATTACAATATTTTCTAATGCATGTGACTGGGATAGCTGTTAAAGTTTGACAAATTGACATTAAATGCCAAATGATTTTAACATTTATAAATTAAGTTTTAATTAGTGTTCCATTTAAGGGGAATGTACTAGAATACATTTCAAAAAAACTTATTCAAAGAAACACTAACTCATAGAGATTTACTGCATTTTAGTTGTAAGAATTTGTTTTTGTCTTTGAAGAAAGTCACTTCATTTTTTAATTTTATTGTGGATACAACTGAACAGTTAGTATATGATTAATAATGGATATTTACATTCCAAATCAGTGGTTCATTCCCTTTAAATGAGACATTGGTTTTTTTTTAGATTTGTATTTACAGGTAGACTGAGAAATTAAGTATAATGCAGAGCCTTAAAATTACTTGTTGCACTGTTAAGTGATCCATTAAGATTTATGCTTTAAAACACCATTATTTTAGTTTCTAGTGGACACCCTTCATAAAATAAGTTAAGCTGAATCCATCATCCTGCTCTTCCTTTTCATATTCATGACTATACTATGTAAAAGTAAGTCTATCCATGCATTTTGGCCAGCGTAGAAATAGGTTTGTTCAACAAATCAGATCATAAGAAACTACACATTGCCAATTATTGCTAATTTACAAATTTCCCAAATGATTCAATACCCACATTATACTTTGTATGATTTTGGAGGATTGTGGTGTATTAAGTTAAAAGACTTGGTTGATTTTGGAGGATTGACAGCTTAACAGAATTTAGCATTTGGGAACCCTAGATGATTCAGGTTAGCTGACCCAGTAAGGCACTGTAAGAAATAGAAGGATTAAGGGCACAGATGGTTGCAACTTGTGTAGATCAGAGGATTTTTGGTATCATGCAAACTGGAGGATGAATGGATGGGGTCATCAACATTATAAATATCCTAACAATCATTTTTGTACTGCTGTATTCCTTTTGCCAAATTCTTTTCTTGCACACCAGGTTGGGAAATGGCCTCCCTGCGCTGTGGTACTATGCCGCCTGCGAACCAAGGGTTGGCGGGGTCCAGAACCCTTAAATTGCTGACTCGACGGCGGGGTACGCACAGAGATTTGGTCAGACCAAGATTTGATGTGTGGGTCCTTATTTAGCGAAAAAGGATTTATTTGTCTGGAATAGTAAAAACAAAAATTTGAAAACAAATAAAAGAAGACCAAGGCCTATCTCTATTATTGATAAACAAATTAAAGGTCAAAAATTTTGCTATTGACTAATTTAAAAAAAATTTGAATCATGCTTTGAATCCTCCGAGACACACAAGTTCCATTGACAGCTAAAAGGTTGAATGTAATACCAGTAATAACTTATATCTAGCCATAAAACGTTTTTGTACACTGGTGTGTTCTACATGTGTATCATCTTTACTTTGATAAGTGGAAGTGAGAACAGTATTTGCCTCAAATCGTCCGGGAGTTCTCCAGCTGTATGTACTTTGATGTCACAATGCTAGTGTATGAGAAAATGAAACTTTTCAAAGAGGGGCTCCAAGGTCAAACTCAGTTTTGTGATCCACTCATTTTCCAGTAGCTAAAGTCCTTATGAAAATAGGGAACAAGTTTCAAGTCTGTAACCAGAGGTTAAAATGGTGTAAAATGCCACTGTATTTGGTTCACTGCATGTGCAGTATTTGTCAAAATCATAAAACCTTTGGTTCAGTAACATTTGAAATGTATAGTATGTACATTTTTGTACAGAGATTTTTCATCTTTTTCTGAATTTTAATGTTATTTGAAAAAAATAAAGGCATTGACCTTGATTTTGTTTTTATTGAAGAAGTAAATTCTCTTTGGAATGTACATACCCAAATGTTTTTTGTGTTTGATGACATCAAAAATTGTCAAATTTCACTCTGCAAGAGTATCTAATAGAATGACATTTTACATCATTTTAATAAGAAGTTAGAGACTTGCAAATTTTCCGGCACATTGAAGACTAAATGTATTTAAAAATGAGTGCTTAAGAAAACTGATTTTTACCTCGGCGCCCCTCAATAAATGTTATTAATCTTGGGGGTAGATGTACATGTAGTTTCATTGAAAGTAGATTATTATGTCCAAAAGTGCCAAAAAGCTTGAATGACTCGGTGTTTTGGACACACTCGAATTTATAGCTGCATGGTTGAAGATAGAAACAACTTTCTTGGCCCAAAATTCTCAATTTTGTATCAATTGTTTACGGTGTAAGACCTTGTGGTTCCATATGCTTTAAATTTACTTTTAGTTGAGTAGTTTATACTGTTGGATTCAGGGTTTTTCCAGAGACTTATTTCAGTCATTTGGCTTGTTGGGGGGGGGGGGCCCTTTAGTCACATGATAACTGATCCCTTGTTTTTGTTTTACTGGTACACTGATGTGTGTTAAAAACGTCGTGATGCACCACTGGTGAGATATAGGAGTGGGACTACCTCTAGCTACCAGGCAATCTCGTCGGTCTAATGGTGGGACATCTGCTGTAGAATATTTCAAAGGTTGTGCGTACGAATCCCTCCTGAGTAACATGCCTGTGGTTTTTTTTAAACAGAACTTGGAATAACAATGAGTATTCAGTGCTTAACACACATTGCGGTATTGGTAACACAGAAACAATATTGTTTTTCCCTGATGCATAATTATGGCATCTATTAAGTTTGGAAGATGTTGAATTATGATGGGGACAGGGTTGTTTGGTAGGGAAGGAATAAGCGCGACCCTAAATCTGCCACTATTATTTTAAAAGGATTCAGTATTTCAAAATGAACTAAGGACAGGGAATGAAATTTGTACTTTATATTCGTAAATCATTATTTTTGTCATCAGTTTTTACGTTTTGGACACAATGACGTTTAAACATCCCTTGAAATATTTTGTTTCACTCCTAAGGCGCTGTTCAGAAAACACAACCATGGATAATGTCTGATCTGCAGATGCATGGTTCATGACCGAACAAAAAAAATGGAATGTGTTTTAAAGACTTCTTGAAAATTTCCTCCAAAGATAATGATGAGAGGTTAGATTGTTCTACACATGTATGTATAATTACTCATGTTTTTGTCAAGATGAATTTAGGTGGTCTAAGGGCAGTTTTGCCAGAAATTACAAATTGTGTTTCAGACTTTCTTGGATTGTGGAAAGGGATATCTGTCTCACATCCACAGGTGTATTTTGCTTCTTATTGGAAGCATCATGTTTGAGTTGAATTGGCAGCTGGAACTAGTTTCTTATGATGATGGCCATCAGAAATTCAGAGTAACAATTTTAAGTTCTGACCTCTATTATCTTATTGAGTTTGATCAACTTTGTTGTGGTGTTTCATACTACAGGGAGTACATGTATGTGCATATTATGTTATGTTGCTTCTTGTCTGGAGCAATATTTTCAGGTTAAGTCTACACTCTGGATTCAGATTCTTGTGGTGATGATCATAAGAATACTGAGTCCAAGTCCTTACTGCCATAAGCTTAAGCTTGACCAACCTGCGTGTTGGTGTTTCCATTATTGAGATGCAAATATTCATCATACGTAAATGGCTGACCACTCAGCAACCCTTACATCAGTACTGATCCTATGGGTGTGTTTATAGCCTCCCATCTGGAACACCATGTTTGAGTTGAGTCAGCAGCTGGATTCAGATTCTTGTGGTGATGGTCATGAGAATAATGAGTCCGAGTCCTGACTGTCATAAACTTTAGTTTGACCAAGCTATGTGGTAGTGAATTATTCTAGGACAAATCTACAGTAATTGAAAGAAAATCATTGACAACTAGGGCAGCCCTTGGATAAATACTGATCTTAAATCCATGTATAAATTGCATCTTGATGGGAGCATCACAGTTGATTTTGTCAGCAGCTGGATTCAGATTCTTTAGGCGATGGTCTTCAGAATAATGAGTTCAAGTCCTGACTCGCGTAGTATGGAATTTGACAAACCGTTGTGTTGATGTACAGATCATGTCAAGAAACAGAAATACATGGCTGTGCTTAAAAATTGTGTGATTTAACATGGGAAATATTGGAACATGTTGAATGGGTTGGATACCTTTTCTCATGTTTGAGCGAAAGGAGGTCAATCCAGCAGCCACTATGGGCATTTTAGTTCAAGTCACAATGGTCTCCATAAGGGATAAAGGTAACTCCAAGACACGGTGTATGGCAATACATGTGTAGATGACTTCTTTCTATCTAGCAGGATAGATGAGGAAATGAAAAAAAAACGAGTCACAATTACTGTGGTCATCAGTTCTAAGATGTATTGCAAAAATGTAATTGACCCATGGCTAGGGGCGGGGCGAGGGGGCATGCTGGTACTCAGACAAACCTCAATTTATCTTTAAGTAAAACCTCTGTAAGAAAATAAGTGATGGTACATGAGTAACTGTTCAAATGGGTAAATTCATCAAGTTATAAATGAGAACATTATCTCTGATTACCAAGTGAGATGACCCTTGTGGACAATTCTGCTTGATGCTATCATCATGTTAATGTTAACTGGTTTTTAGTTCTTTTATGGTCAAAATAATGTACCTTCTTAACATGGAAAACCCATTCTAAAAACAGGCTAAGAACTGGAGTGAATCTACTCTTCAGAAACCAATTTTGAGCCATCCAGATAGTCCCTTTAAATATTATAACAGATTCCTGTATGTATTAGACATGGTTCTCAACACAGCCATATTGAACATATTTTGAGTTTAAATAGATGTTAATTTTGCATCGGGGATAAAGAATATTAATTTTAGTTTTTACCCTACACCAATGTCTGTTAGCACTGTTTACTCAGTACTTTCCCGAGTTCTGTGAAAAAAATCACATAAATAACAAAAATCAGTAATATGCCTATGCCTGTGATTTTTTTCACAGAACTCGGGAAAGTACTGAGTATACAGTGCTAACACACATCGGTGTAGGGTAAAAACCAAAATTAACATATTTTGAGTGATATCAAACAATAAACCACAAGAGACACTGGCTGGGTAAATTTTTAAAGAATTTGGGATTGAACAAAGAAAAATTTGCTAGAGCAGGATTTGAACCAATGACCTCAGGATTAACCAGTTGTATTGTTAATGTGCGTATGATCACTTGCTATACAGCAATTAACAGTTGTATGGCTTTTGACTGGCACCCCTGGACAAAGATATTGACAAAATAGGGATACTGCCAACATAGGGCTAGATAGCTCAGTTGGTAGAGCGTGGCACGTTAATCCAGAAGTCTTTTTTTCAAATCCTGCTCTAGCAAATTTGATGAAAAAAGTATTATTAAGGGCAGTAATTAGGGGATAAGATATTCACTTCCCGTTTTTTAATTTTTTTTTATTAAGCTTCAAAAATTGTAGGCATTATACTTGCGAGCAAGTGAAAAACTTGGTTCCAGTGTGTCACATTGAAAACCAAATGGAAGGCAAGTGGGTAGTTGTTTCATATTTATTGTGCTATTTCACCTTGAATTAACACTGTTGTTATCACCGAAATTGCTAAAAGATAACTCCGGTAAATAACGTCATTCAGAGTTTTAGAAAACGGAATTCAGTAAATTACATCACGGAAAATTCTGATGTCTGACTATTTCTCTCTTTCAATCTCATCAGGACAGAAGCAATCAATCTTTTCTATGTTTACTTTAAGTCTACACTTACATGCTTTAATTATATCACCAACAATAACTGTACATGTATCTGTTTTCATGAGTGTACATGCTACACTGTACTCTAAGACTTAAGTGGTTGGTCTTCATCGGTTTAGAATTAAACCCAAATGTAACTTTGACCTCAGCCAACTGTTTGGTACTCAATGCTTTCTTGGTCATGCTGAGGTTCTCCTGTTGTAGAAAAGTATGGACTAATATTTCCTGAGCATGTTTGTAAATCTTTGATATTTTCCTGCCAACTCATCATCTTATAAGTGCTTGGTCCTCTTTAGTTCAGAACTAAACCAAAGTGAAACTTTGACCCAAGTCATTTATGAACTGTTTTATTTATTTTTTTCTAGGTCATGATGAGGTTCTTTTGTGGTAGAAATCTCTGGAGTTGTTCCCATCATGTTATAAATCTGTAAATGTTTCCTGTCTGCTCATTTCAAGACAGAAGGGACACAGTCTTGCAATATCTTATTTCATTTCCAACAAATATTGAGGGCTAAACGGTCTCTTCTAGATTTCAAGCTTTGTAAGAGTTTAGGTTTTCATCTCTGAGGTTTACTTCTGTCAAATTTGTAACTCTGTCATATTTTACTGCCTACTGATCACCAGGCACTAGTCCTTCATTATCTTCATATTTCATTTTAGGAAAATGTATTGATGAACTGTTTTCTTCTTCAAGAGTTTAAACTTTTAAAAGCTTTGAAAGTGGGACTTCTCTTGCTGCTCAACTCTGTGTACTAAGGCTCGGACACTGGGAAGAAAATGTGTGCCCAGTGTCTTTCTCCTCTTCATCTTATTCACAAATTTTGTTCTTCCATTTTTTGTACTCATGATTCAAGACCTTGACTCCTAACTATACTGGTAAGGAAAAGAAAATGTCATATAGTTCTGTGAGTCCTAGATTGCAGTGATGCATTCCGCACAAGTAATGTCTACTGTTGTTCTGGAGTTGCTGTGTGTAGTGCAAGCAAAACGGTTGCAATCAGCACAGATTCTGGTGGTACGTTTGCGCTCACCTGTTGGGCAGAGGCAACACCTGCCTTGGGGTCGCGATCGAGGTTGCTGTTCGGCAGGCAGATGGTATGATACATCATGTCCAAGATACCTCATGGCCATTTTAGTCTCGTTTCCCAGTACTGCCGAGTTCGCCAGACTGGTGCGAATTTGTCGTCTGCCTTCTGCCTTTGTTGAGTTGTCTGGTCGTCAAACCGCTTCATTGTTTGAAGATCCGCAAACCGGCGCCCGGACATAGTGGCCTGGCAAAGTGCTCTGGAGTACGGCCCATGCCTCCACAAATTTCACACATTTTCATGGCCGGACTTGGTCAGGCCAAGAAAAATCAAAAGTCCAGTTGTCGATCTGATCTCTATCAATTGAACATCGAGCCAACGTAATCCTTGCTTTGCCCGTCCGCGTACATCGGTTTGGTCAACAACGATTCGAAGCATCGTGTCAGGTAAAAATAACTCGAAAAGGGTCCAACTTCGTTGACGCCCCCACCAAGGTGTTTTGGACCAGGTGCCTGGGTCAATATGTTTGCTGGTGCAGTTTTTGCTGCTCGGGACGGGTCAGATTCCCAGAGTGTTCCGTCTAGGGAAACAAATTCATTCGGCTGCTGAGCTGGGATGGGTGGCTGAACAAGGCCTGCTCCTCGACCACGGGCAGCTGGAGGTGGGCTGGGTTGCTGAGAAGGGGCAGACGGTTGAACAAGGCCTGCTCCTCAACCACGGACTGGCTGTCGTCCACGGGCTGCTGGAGGTGGGATGGTTGACTGTGCTCTGTGTCACCACTTTTGCCTTTTTGCTTGCGGCTTATATACTAAAATATGGTGACTTAGATTCCAAATGACAAAATGGTCTTGCAAAGGAGACACAGTTGAATTTTGACAAGCACAACAACAATCTTCAATTTAATATTTACAACAATTAATTACATTACAATAAGTCTTGAATTGTACAGGATTTAGTTGGGTATTTGCGAACATCAACTTTCCTATAATCCAATCACTGGGAGTAAATCAAAATCGACTACTTATTTTAGCTTCAAATATTTGTCCATTCATTTTCCGTACCGTTTTTACTTCAATTCGAATCTCAAATCAGCCATATTTACTCACTGAAAATACATTCAAAGTAATTCTTCCATCAACTTTAAGTGTCTGTTCACGTCAACTCTTCTTCGTTTCAAATTCAGTTAAAATCGCAATTCACTGATAGCTACTATCAAGTTACAACAATTTAATTATTCCCTCCACGTTAAGGGTTTGTTAGCTTCGACTCTTGTTCTCTAAGGTTTAAGATTCAGTTCAATTCGCACATCAGTGGTAGCTACAAATATATCAACGTTACAACAATTATATCCACTTTTCCTCTACACTTTGGAGGTTTCATTCATCATCAAATATCGGGCTTCTTGCTTCGTGTACACTTCCGCACAGGGCCAAGAAAAAGGTTGTCACACAGACTGCCCGGTCTCACAATATGGGTTGCCACTTAGGCTCCCTCTCATACACGCACCCGGTTCTGCCGGTGTACCTCAGCGGGTTGTCTCACGGACAATTACCCGGTCTCTACGGCCATCTGAACATATGAAATAATAACCAAAACCTTGCAAATATACATGTACATATAATCTTAACTTCTGCCAAAAATGTTACGTTGAATCGGTTTGCTTGAAACATCAATCTAATCCTTGGTGAGTTCCATAATGAAGCACTTAGCGATTATTGTAAATTCCCCTTTTATAGATACTTTGGCATTTAACTAAAAACAGAATCTTTCTGGCGTTTAAAATAAGACAGAGTCTTCAGTAAACATGTATGTACTCTTAACATTAATAATAGTTACAATAATAGTAAACTTACGGCCATTAACTGGAGACGAACTTCTTCTCTGGAGGCTGAGCGTTGCAAACGGCGGGTCCACAAGGGACCTGTGGACATTTACTGTAGGCTAATATTTGGCACTGAGTTTTGCCAAATCTTGAAACCATGGGATAGTTTTTACCCAAGGATAGCCTAATTGCTACTGGTCTGCCACACACTCACATCGGGCCTCAGTTTTCTCTCTCTCAAACTTGCTGCCTTCTCTCAGGCGATCAATTTGTGTTCTGCTTAAGTTTTTACCGATTTCATCAGCAGTCACATTCACCCTTCCTCACTCACAATAAAACACATTAACACATTCCCTAAATTCTTGAAATCCAGGTTACCAACAATGATCATGGCTACACTAACAATATAGACTGACATAAGTGCTGTGACGTTCAAGTCATGCAGGCCGCGCCTAGGTGGTACCACAAGTTGTGCAACACTTCCCGCAAATTAAACTACGCGTGATTGGCTAGAACTTATTTCCTTTAACCATTTTGAGTACATGACGGGGTGTTACGCACGTGCTAAATTGGACAATAGATGCACACATTTTTGGAAATTGGAATAAATTTGTGACACTCTGTGCATGTGAATCTGCGACACAGGCAGCAAGTACGGGTTGTCCTCCGCCGTGCTGTGCCGGGTTGACGACGGCACTTGTCGCAAGATCCAACTGGGGCTGGGGTGTCATTCCTCCTGGGCGGTTACTGTTGAGGTAGATGACGGTAATTCACCACGTATCCCAGAGATGTCATTGCCATTGTCGTTGCCCTCCTCAACCCGTGTGGACTTCCCGCCCGCAGGTGGATTTGTGGCTCAACTAAACCCATGATGACATCGTTGAGGAACATATGGCGACGATTGCTGCGTCCCTCGTTCCACCCTGGGTTCAGTTGGAGCCACAAGACGTAGGCGTTGATTCCAGCCAGGTTTATCAAATCATAGAAAGCAACCAAGGGCCATCGCTTTGTCTTCCTGCCACAATTGTACAGACTGCACAACTGATCCACAGTGTCTACGCCACCCTTTGTGCCGTTGTAGTATTCGATGATGGCTGGTTTCTGGGTAACTGGGTTGGTTGCGTTGTCATGGTGCATTGGGGAGAGGAGTGTCACGTTTCTGTTCTTTTTGGGCACAAATGACACAAGGGTCATTTTGTCGTTGAAGACAAAACGGGATGACTTGACCTCCCTTCCATTCACATTTTCTTTACGCAACTCTTTGGGAACTTCACGGCGATGGCCCTTGATTGTTCCTACTATGGTCATCCGTTGGGTGAGTAAATGTTCAGCCAAGTTGACACTTGTGAAGAAGTTGTCGGTTGTTACGTTGCATCCAGTTCCGTAATAGGGCTGGACCAGATCCTTTACAACACGAGCACCAAGTACGGTCTCACGTCTCCCATCCTCCTTTCCGATGTACGGCTGTATGTTACAAACATAGTGACTGTCACTGTCCACACAGGCCCAAAATTTGAGCCCGTACTTCGCCGGTTTGGATGGCATGTACTGTCGGAAAGAGCATCTCCCACGAAATGCGACCAGTTGCTCATCCACAGTGAGGCATTCGCCGGGGCTAAAATATCAGCGACACGAATCAGCAAACATCTCGAAGACTTCCCGGATAGGCGCAAACTTGTCGGCCGACTTTCGTTGCTGACGGGTTGCCATGTCGTCGAAACGAAGCATTGTTGTTACGTCTTCAAACCTCTTCCCGGACATCGTTGATAGACAAAGGGGGGTCGCGCATAGGGGCCAGGCGTCCAGAAAGATCAGGCCCTTTCGCGGCCCGACTTTCTCAGCCCTAGATACAGAATTAGCCCAATGGCTGACCGTAGCTTCATCATGGCGATGTTCACCAGCTGCCGTCCTCGCTTTGAGAGACCAAACGCATTTGTGTGGTCAAGGACTAGTTGCAACATTGCCACCGGCATGAACAGCTCGAAAAGCTATAATTGTGATGCATTTCTGTCCACATTTATGGGGCCCGACCTCACATTTATCACATTAGCTGCTGGAGCTCTTCCTCTCGGGGGCATTTGGTCTATCCACACAGTGCCATCAGGGGCCACTAATCGTCCAGCTGGCTGGGGCTGGGCCGGGGCTGCTGGCTGGGCACGTGTGCGTCGACGGGCAGCTGGCTGTGCTGGGGCAGCTGGCCGACCACGGGCGCGTCCACGGGCTGCTGGCTGTGCTGGCCGACCACGGGTGCGTCGATGGGCAGCTGACTGTACTGGGGCAGCTGGCTGTGCTTGCTGGGCCGCTGGTTGGACCGGCGTGGCTGGCCGGGGCGGTGTGGATGGATGGGATGAGTCACTGCTCTCGTCTATGGACATATCTGATACCATCCCGTTACATGCCTCAGATTCCTCTTCAGATGAAGAATAATTTTCATCAGAGTCATTGTCACACCATGAGACTGGGTTTCCCCTGGCTGACTTTACAGTTACGCAGTAAGGCTTCGACAGGGCACACGATAAATGATTTTTAGAGAAACAAGTTCTATAAAGTCAAAAATTGATCTAATTTAATCACAAAAAAAACCCAGTAATGTCCTATAAATTCATTCAAAACCCTATCACTACTTATACAAATCAATGAGCGAGTTTAAGCTAGGGACTTAATTAATTGACGGTACTCCACAAGATTTTCTCTAGATCATTGATTGAGGCACAATTCTGTCTACACAATTTAAACACAATGATTAATTAATTTACGACAAACTCTATTCTGTAAAGCCCACCACCAAGATGTCTTTTCAAGGTTCGTGATCGTTCATTGCAGGCAAATGTTCAATCTTTCTTTTCCAGCTCTCTCTCTGACTTTAGTTGGAGGGGGGGGGTGTTACTTGCTACTTGCCCATCTCCGTGCTTCACTTTTCTCTTATTGCAAAGCTTTGAGGGTGACTGAGTCCACTATCGCTTCACTCTTCCCTCCCATCACTCCGCCACATCTCTTTCCTGCTTTTACGCCACGGTTTTCTGCCAGACTCATGAGGTGGGTGTCTGGTGTGTTGTTGCAGCCTGCCCAATTGGTTTGACTTGTGAGTTGGGATGGTCGGTCTATGGTTTCGTCTATGTCACATTAGTCTAAATCCACTCAGGATTTGTTGTCCGACGAAGGTCCACACAGGACAGTTCTGATGGGTCCACATAGGACAGAGTCCACACAGGACAAGCTCCGGGAAGTTTATTTTTCAATCCACTCAGGATCTTAAACTTGTAAAACATCACTCAAGCCCACACAGGACTTAGATTTCTGCGTCGGATCACTTTGTTGTCTGACGAAGGCCCACACAGGACAGTTCTGATGGGTCCACATAGGACAGAGTCCACACAGGACAAGCTCCGGGAAGTTTAGTTTTTCAATTATAAAGACAGACCGCTCTCTTCAAACTCCAAGCCAAGACTGACTGGTACATAGCAAAACCCACTGTATACCCAACCAGAACAATATGGAACACATAAAGAACCCATTCATAAGGACAAAAAAGTAAATACTAACATTACTTAAAGCCACACCCTAAATACTGCCCTCTCTGGAACCTTAACCCTCTCTGGAGCCTTAATTTAAATATAATTGGCGCCCTCTTGGGACTCTGTAGTCTGCAACAAAAATGTTGGCAAACTTTAAGGAGCTAAATTAAAGAGGCAAACTTGCACATACAAAATACAGCAAAAAAAGTAATTTTAAATACTCTTGTGACAATTAACTAGGGTTAACATAAAATCCTTAAGGCACTTGTGACAGTCATCGTGAAATACGCCACAAAGTGCATCCTGAGCGGAGAGAGCCATCTTGAGAAATAATAATTATCAGAAAATGGCCGATGATAAGATGTTCCCCTGTGTCACCCACTGTTTACTTCAGCCAATGAGAGCTACATGTTACCAAATTATCTCACTAAGAGTGAGACGGTCCAAATAAATCATGCCTGATCTCTACTCTTTCCCATGGCATGATTTGTTAACACTTTGAGAAATTATTATATACCATCCACAGTGGGACAAAAGGATGGATGGGGGATGGGGTGGCCAAGTCTTAGCAGATTATCACCTCCCTATGACAGTCCAAGTAAATCATGCCTGGTCTCCACCCTTTCCCACAGCATGATTTGTTAACACTTTCAGAAATTATTATATACCATCCACAGTGGGACAAAAGGATGGATGGGGGATGGGGTGGCCAAGTCTTAGCAGATTATCACCTCCCTATGACGGTCCAAATAAATCATGCCTGGTCTCCACCCTTTCCCACAGCATTATCAGTGTCCACTGCATGATTTGTTTTACACTTTGAAAACCTTCATATATACCTATTTACTCATCAATGCCCACTGATTGGTTTACACTTGAGAAACCCATGTGTCTTTATTCATCAGAAAAATGGAAGAGGGGTGGGGGTAGATGGGGGATTCTGAATGACAAGTAAAAACATCCTAGTCTCGATTTATTGCTTCACTGACAACACTTATGCAATGGGAAAGCCCATGAGGGTCACTGACTTGCTCAATTGTTTTTGCTCTCGTGGGTGAACCAATAAATCAAGGCCACTCAAACTTTTCAATTTGTTTCTCGAATGTATAATGAAGAAAGTCAGGAAAAATTAGATTTTTACAAAATTAATCAGCGGAGTAATTTAAAAAAAAAGTAAAATGTGGCAGTCGGTGACTGTCACTCACGGTTAATGTAGGGTTTTAAAGGGTTTTACCTGTTTTTGCTAAAAACTGAACGAGTAATTAACTAAAATGTGTTTTCGGTGTACTGGCTGCAGACCATTAGGGAAATGAAGGGTTTTAAGAACATATGACCTTACTGACAATGTTCTGCATTGGAATTAATGTTTAGTCTGTTATCTTTTTGAGATATTTAATGCATCTAGTTGCAGCAGGGCTCAAAATAGAGCTGCTGAAGCAGAATAGTTTCTTTTTCGGCTGAGCACAATAAGCTGGTAATATTTTGATTCCTGTAATGACTTGTTTTGTATTTTAGTATTGTTGCTATAATATATCCATTACTTTGACCTGCAACCTTTCCCAAACAAATTTACAGCATCATCCCATACCCTGACTTGTAGATAATACATGCAATTGGAAAATAACACTTTTTTTTCATTTAGTCAGTATTTGTTACAGAGCAGACTGATCTGCTGTGGGGAGTGTACAACTTGGCTTTGTTTTTCTGCTGATTCGTCATCAACTTCAGCATCGAGCAACAAAACAGGAAACCTCAAATACTTCTCATTCATCATTAACCTCAGTTCCAGTTTGACCAAGCAATCAGATTCCCTTATGCAGATAACTGGAGTTATCTGATGGATCATTATACTTATGACCCCTCTGACTTATTAAATCTCACAATTGACACGGCTGTTCTTATACACTTGTTTCCAAAGCTGGTTGTTTATTTACAGTAAGATCTGTTGACGAAGAGAAACATGATGCACTTAGGTCTTCGTCTAAGGATATTATGAACTGATACAATAATATTTATAAAAGGTTACATAATACTAATAATTGAACTTTCAACTATCTCTGCGGTTCGCGCCATAATCTGGGCGGCGTCCGCCATCTTGAGAATCATCTCGGAAATTATCAATTAACTTAAGCAGAGCTTGTTTAATAAATAGGTTGTAAATGTAAACGAAGGGACTGCATTGTCCCAAGAGGAATTTACATAACGAATACATAAGTTGTCTTAAGGACATGAAAATGGTATAAAGCTAACTCTCCGTTTGTCTCTTCGGTATCCATGGCAAACGAGTCAATAAATCAATGATTAAATAGAAAATATATACAACTTAGACTATGAAGGTATACGGAATATGATGGTACTTGTTCGATTGAACAATATTAATGCAAAAGGTAAGCAATAAGTAAGTTAAAACATAATTACCTGTTGACGAAGAGAAACATGATGCACTTAGGTCTTCGTCTAAGGATATTATGAACTGATAGCCCGCGAAAATGAAATCGCTGAGGGCGCTACTCTGGTAGTATTACGTAATAGATAAAGCTACTAAAAATAGATTGCGGGCATGCGCAAGATAGTTTCATGACCGTCACATAAGGAACCTGGGTATCTATGAAATGACTTCATTCAGCCAAGGAAGGGTACTTGCACAAAAATGGTTAAGACTGAACAAATATATTTTGTTGAAAAATTTAAAAAATTGAAGCACATTACTTTGTTGACAAACAACTACTTAAAAGGCAGGGTACACTTTTGGTAATTGTCAAAAACAAGTATCCTTACTTGATGTATCCCAACATATATGCATGAAATAAGAAACCTGTAAAAAAACTTTGGCTCAATTGGTCATCGAAGTTGCAAGAAAATAATGACAGAAAAAACACCCTTGTTGCATAAAAGTGTTTGCTTTCAGATGCCTGAGAAAAGCTTCATGCCTGAAGCCTTTCTCTACAGATTCAAATTTAGGGGGGGGGGGTGAAAATAACCTCTTTCTCTAAAACTACATTACCTCAAAGAGAGTAGATTCTCACAATGTTTCACACTATAAAATGCTCTTTATTGCTCTTTACAATTACTTTTTGCTGGTCATTAACAGAGTAATTACCAAAAGTATACCCTGCCTTTATACAGGTAAGGCCGAGAACACCAAAGCTGAAGCATTGTACTCAATAAATTATCAAAACAGACTCACTGTTAAAAAGTATATATTTCCCAACAACAGACAATTTATTATTCTCTGCTTTATGTTACTGGAATATGAAGTCCAAGTGAACATTTTTCCAGTTTACATTCTTTGTTTAAATCCATTTGTTAGAGTTAGCACTTTTTCAAACTAATTTCTGGGTCTGACATTTTCCCTGCCCTTTCAAAATGTATAATACTTGAACAGTTTATTTGTGTTTGTTTCGTTTTTAGCCTACAGTCCACTGGTACGGAAGTGACTGATTCGCTGAAGGGACATATCAACCTGATAACTGGCATTCCAGTTCACCAAGGAAGAAATAATCAAGAAATTGGTAAACTCAGACAGCTCATCCCTCATTCAACTCGATGTAACACAAAATAGGCTGGGACTACAAAAATAGTCTGATTCCATTTAGAGCTCATAAAGTGCTTACTGTTTCCGTTAAGTCATTTACTCTGCTACTCTTTACAAAGTTATTTATGTCCTTATTATAAATGTTCAAACAAACTAACAAGTGTTTTATTTTGCCTTCGAATTAGTTTTTGTAAAAAGCTCATTTAATAGGAATTTAGAATTTGAAACGAATTTGAGATCTTAGTGTAGAATTATTTCAGTTGTTTTGCTTGATCTGGTTTGTTGGTTGCCGCCCCCCCCCCCCCCATTTTGAATGTTTTAATACACTGGCACATCAATAGAATATGCTTCAAATTATCAGAGACTCTTAGTGTCTGTGACGTCCTTAGTATCTCAAAAAAGTGATGGTTGAACACCCAAAAAGTTTATTCAAGTCTCTTTCTGGAAAAATAAATAATGAAATAACCCAAGTAGATATTGGGTTGTATCTTTGCATCATGGACTGCAGTGGAGGGTTAAGCAAAATTTTTATACAAAATTTAATAGTTTTCATGGAATTTAATAACTTCATGGGTGTTTGTACCTGTATTACTCCATGATCATCAAAATGTGTGCCAGTGTACACTTTTGTGATAGAAGTGTTTCATTATATCTTTTGTCTCCATTGAAATAAAAGAAAAGAAACTTGTGTCCTTTTTGTCTTTTTCTGGATCTAAATAGAATGAGCAACAATAGTGTCTTTGTGTCTGTTTTTCTGTAGGTAAGATCTGCTTTATATTATTGTGTTTGCAGCACAGACCTTTATCACACAGCAGCCATCTTGTGTTTTCAAAGGTATGTGAAGTAACTGAAATGGCAAGGGAATGTGTATGTGCAGTTTGTGTCAAAGCGAAAAAGCTATTGATTTATTGAAATTATATTTTACAAACACTGTCTTCACCAAGTGCTGCTGAAAATCGAGCAGTTTAGGTGAATGTATGTGCAGTTGGGTGACTTTAAAAAAGTAAATGCGCAGTATATCAAAATAAACAAAATCATTGAGAACATGGTTGAATTGCGATAAAGGTCTGATCAGTAGGAATTTTAAACAAGGAAAGTGCTTATCTTGCAGAACAGCAACATTTAAAATGACTTAGTAGTTTATCACAGGCTGTGGTTGCCATTTTTTTCCCAAATCGACCTTGAACAGTAATGATATTTTTTAAATGAAAATGTCCAATGATGTGACATCAAAATTTTCTAAATCAATGATTGAACCTGACATTTAAATTTAATTTGCTGCAAAATTGGGGTAAGGGATTTACAGGTGGGAGGGGATAGAGGGCCAGGCTTGGTGTGTGAATTGGAGGAGGGATCAAGTTTCCAGATGGTTAGTTGTGTGGGATCCATTGTAAATTGATAGGTTATGCATTTCTTTTTTCTTTTTTTAACTGTATTCTTTTGGACCTAAAAGTACTTTAGCGTAAGTAAGTGCCCCATTCCTCCCTCCCCAGGATTGACAGACACCAAGAAGCAAAGTTTGGATCAACTAACTGAGGCTGTGATCTGTGCGAGCGCCAATAATAATGTAAGTCTGTATGGCGCCCTCTTGTGAACGCAGTCATCTTAGATTAGTACCATTTTATAAGTAGAAACGTTAATGATTGCATAAAGAATAAGTATTGTTTAGATTTGCTACGATCTGTGCGAGCGCCAATAATAATGTAAGTCGGTATGGCGCCCTCTTGAGAACGCAGTCATCTTAGTTTAGTACCATTTTATAAGTAGAAACGTTTATGATTGCATAAAGAATAAGTATTGTTTAGATATGCTACGATCTGTGCGAGCGCCAATAATAATGTAAGTCTGTATGGCGCCCTCTTGTGATCGCAGTCATCTTAGTTTAGTACCGTTGTAGAAACGTTTTTGATTGCATAAAGAATAAGTATTGTTAAGATTTGCTGCTTGGTAAAGTTTTTAAAAAATAACAAGGGGCTCAGACTGACATAAATTGAACAAATCGGGCTCTTTGAGATGGAAGAACATATTTTGTCACTAAATTCTTGACAACTTGTTATCAAAATTGCCAGAAGTAATAATTACAGCAGTTAATTTCAAATCCGCCGTTGGGCTTTTGGGTGGTTTTTTTTACCAATTTAAGTTAAAATTTCACAATTCCTCAAAGTTTCGAAAATTGCCATTGTGAGGGCTTTCTTGTTTTTTGCCTGATTTGTCAAAAATTACATTCCCAATAAAAACTACTACTAACAAAATTTTGCGAAGTTTAAACAGGATAATGCCGTCAGCTTTTTGGGCCCGAGGTTGACAGTTCTGTTGTATTTCTCTGCTGACAAGATAGAAATAATCAGTGCTTTACAAATACTTTGTTGATATCACACCGGACGTACGGCCATTTTTTATACTCACAATGCATTTAACTATCGCTTGACTCATTAGTAGGCCCCTACCATTTTGTTATTTTATTAATTTTAATTTATGTTATTTTATTTATTTTTTATTTGTTTGTTTGTTTGTTTGTTTGTTGTTGTTTTGTTTTTTTGGGGGGCGGGGGAGTCAGTTGAAATTCTGTTGATAAGGCCAACAATTTATTTGTAAAAAAATTAAACCGAAGTCAGATCAATGGTTGCCATAGAAACAAGTTACCCCTTATAGCAAATTGTCAAATAACAATCTGACAAGGCTTTTACATACATTTTGGAAAAAATCACATTTTTGGGGCTACCGGATGCAGCGTTAAATAGTAACAGGCTCCGGAAATGGCACCCTCTCGTGGGTTAACCCACGAGAGGGCGCTATTTCAGGAGCTAGTGTTTAATTATACAGTTAACAAAACCACACGATTACAGATTTAGGAACCAAGTTTAAAATGAAATGCTTTTGCATAAAATAAAATATTCGTTTAGCACTATACGGAAGCTTTCAATAGACATTGAAGGGGGACAAGAAATAACAAGTAGGCCAATGACTTAGAATCTAAGAACATGATTCAGTACAAGTCTTTTTACATCTCATAATGACTTAGTAAAATTCATAACTTTAACTAAAATTTCATTTTTATGAATTAGAAAGGGTAATATGTATAACAATTAAGTAATGAGATTAAGTAATGCCTCCTCCATATTTTCCAAAGTTTTGACAAATGTTTTTGGAACTTATTACAAATTTCGTCAAGTTGTAAATGATTACGCAACAAAATTTCAAACTCGCCACTAGAGGGATTTTGTTTTTTCCCCATTTTATTGCAAAATCATTTTTCCCCATAATTGCATTTTTAGGCCAGTTGCTATAAAACTTTGCAAAGTTATTTTATAATAAATTGGCATTCTAAAGGTTTAATACGGGGGTTACCATTGGGGGCGCTCTAGTTGTTAGTGTATCCAAATTTCGGGAATGTTACTAATTTTGAAACATTTTTACACTAAAAACGCAATACTGCCGTCAGTCATCATTGGATGCAATGATATGAGGCATGGTTGACGATTCTGTTGATTTTGTTTTTGCCTGAAAATAATGTTGAAAAAAAAACGTAAAAAGCGGCCATTTTGAATACTCCATGCATTTAACACTATCGCATATCAGTACCACTTTTCTTTGTTATCCCTCTTAATTCAAAACAGGATGAAATTCTCTTGAAAAAGGCGGACAAACTGTTATGACCTAAGGCCAGACAAACGGTTGCCATGGAAACAGCCGACCCCTGTTAGCAACCTTTTATTTTATAATATAACAAAAGCCTATAGAAGTGTTCAGTTTGCATACTAAAGGTAAAATGTTTGGTTCACTGTTGTTCTGTTAGTTTATCCGATTTAGGGAAATATAATTTTTTCATTTGGAATTTTGTTGTTTCATTTAAAACTCTTGCCGTCAGTTTTTTGGGGCCAAGGTCGCAATGATGAGGAATGGTTGACGCTTGTGTTGTGTTTCTTTGCCTTAAAACTTAGAAATAAGCGTTTTAACAATATTCTGTTGATAAAACACCGGATATGGCGGCCATTTTGAATACACACAATGCGTTTTAAACTGTTTACGACACATCAGTGCCACTTCTTTTCTTGCTTTTTTCCTTTGGGGGAGGAACAAGAACGTGCGGAAATTTTGGTGAAAAGAGAAAAAAGGGCAAAAACTATGGTGACTTGGGGTGGGGCGCATTGTGCTCCCAGGTCCTAATAGGCCCAACCAACAAGAGGGCGCTATTTAAGACACTAGTGTTTGATCGTGAGGCTAAAAAAAAAAATCAACAGGTTCACAGATTTTGGAAACAAGTTTAGAATGAAATGTAATTGGATGAAATAACATTTCCGTTTAGTTTTGTACGGGAACGTTCGATGGGCATAACGAAAAAAGCAAGAAATTAAAACTAGGCATAGGCCTAACCCTAGCCCTAACCTTTTGACTTTGCATCTCGGTGATTTAACTTATTATAAGTCATAATAAGTCTTATCTCGTAATATGACTTATGTACAAGTCAAAATTATGACTACTAGGACTTTTTGTGAGATATAAGTCTCATTACTTTTTTTTCCTTTCTCGCACATCGCTTCCGTAGTTTAAAGTATTCTAAGTTCACGATGCTCTTTGAAGGAGGTAGGGGATATAGGATTTTTAGATTTTTTAGAAAGAGTGTGCAAACTTTAAAGTGTTAACCTCAAATATTAAGTACCCCTGCTGTTGTTTTTAGAAAAGGTTAATCACGTATTGACTTCCGGAACCCGCTTTAGGTCCCCGGGAAAAGTTTTAAACATGTCATGCTCTCTGGTGCAATCTGTGACATTGTAAAGAAGCGTTTTTCAGGTAAGTTTTTTAGGAATATGGTTTAATTGCGCCCTTCTCTAAATCTTCCACTGAAAAATGATAATTTGGGGTTTTTTGAGTGTTTGGTTATTTGCTAACTGTAAGAACAGTATTTCCTAGTTTGGGCCATAAGTCGATACTGTAATTCTTCAGACTGCAGCAAATTCAATATAAACATAAATCTTTAGTTTCTCAATTATCCCGTCTGAGTAATGTTAATTTGTGGAACAGTCGCTGCCTACTTAAATAATGGTCCAATAAAAGTAAACACCGCCCTGTTTTGGATTAATTATTAAATTCTTCTGAGCAATGGCATTTTATGATGGTCCACTAACAGTAAATACCGCCCTCTTGTGAAAGATAATAAAATATCCTTTTTAGTGTTGGTATATACCGCCTTCTTTATTTGCTAGTCCCGTTAAGTTCTATGTAGTTTTACCAAACTGAACTCCTCCAGATAGCTTTATGTGTTGTAGAATATAGTACTAAGAGCAACTTCATACCGAAGAATATGGTATCGTATAGAATCTTATTCTTTTTGGTATGGACACAATGAACAATAAGTTTATTTGATTTTATTGTAACTTCTTTGTGTTAAGTAAAGTGTGTTCTGCTTTGACAAATCTTATTGACTTGAACAGTTGCAGGATTATAGGTAATTATAATTATAGGTAATACATCGGTAAAGTGTAATAATTTATGAATGGCAAGCTAGGTCTTGAGACAGGGTGCCAAGTCAAATGTATTTTTAATATATATTTAGGTTCTATTATAATCGATTAAGGTGAATGCATTTAACTTTTTTTAATGTTTTTTTTTATATAAGTTTTTATGAAGAGTAACAAATTTAAAGTTCTGCAACCTCATTTTTCTATGTCAAAATTATATAATTCAAAATGTCACAAGAATCGCAAGGGTTAGCAGGAATACTATCTAATGATATCACCATGGTGCTAAGTCCTTATCAATTGTTTGTTTCTGACGACATCTCTTGGTGATGGCTGAGTGATGATTGTTAGTCATCACAAGGTTTGGTGGTGGGTTATGATTTTTTTTAAAGTATAGTATTTTGTAAAGTATAGTATTAAACAGTACTTTTAACAAATAAATGTTTTAAGTATCAAGTAAAAAAACCACCCACGTAATTCTAAAGTAAACGTTTTAAACTGCTTGAAATGATACCGTTGTAACGGTAGCAGATGAAAGTAGGTCTTAAACATCGGGGCCCAAATCATAAAGCTGTCATAAAGAAAACACCGCTCAGCAAATGTCTTTGCTAAGCAGAAAAAAGGAAGAAGAAAAAAAAACATAAGTAGGGCCAGTCGGCATAACTTAAACTACTGGTACATTTTGGGGGAATTCACTTTGTGTTTGGTTGTATTTGTAAGTGGGTGGTGATATGGGTTATTATTTGTATTTTGTAATTAAACTTAGCAATAAAAGGTTGGTCTTGCATTTATCATTATTAATAATATTCTTAAATCACCCTAGCGGTGAGTACTTGTCTCCTAATGGTATCGATTATGATAACAATCATTTGAAAATGTTTTAAACACACTTTTGCCAATTTGGTTTGGATTTCTGTTTATGGAATGATAATGATCACAGCAATATCGAGGGTGGTAGATTCTTTTTGTTCCTTTCATTAGTTTGGTGGTATGGCTTGGTATTGGCAAAAAAAGTTAAATCATTTTAACGATCATAGTTCGTTTACCCGAAGTATTTATTGTTAAAATATTATTTCCACCTATTCTCTTTAAATTAAACAATGTGTCTTTCTTCAATGAAAGTAAACGGTTTTATGTAAATTTTTTTGCGTAAGGTCGTATGGTGCTTTTATTTGATTACGTCACTGCAGTTAAATTAAATGGTACATCACAACCAAATCGAGGCTGGGAGGGAAAACAATGAATTCTTTCAAGAGGAAGCATTATATCAAAGACCATCGATATTGACGTTGGTGGCGTCTGGGAAGTCTTGTCATGGAAGGAACAGAGGACAAGATTGTGGGGTTGATTGTAACTGCCGGTGTGTTGTTTTTGTTGATGGGGGGGGGGGGGTTAGAGTTCAGTTTTTCTTTTCCCCAAGATGTTTTGTAGTCAAACTACTTGTAGGCGGGTAAACTCATCAATCATGATGAAAACAAGTAATAATGGTGTGACTTTTGTGCTTGTTGGTGTCGAAAAGTTTAATGTTTGCATTTTAAGACTTCTAGTAAAAAACTTCTAAGTTTAAACTGGGTTATTGGAGGTCAGAGACATTCCGTGTGTCTTTCTCCGTGATTTTTTAAATAGTTTCAGATGGCAGGTAAAATAAAACTCATGCCGTTACTCAGTAAGACGTGGGGGGAATGGGTAATGTAGAGAGACAGTCTGTGATTTGGGGGTTGTGCATTTTGTTTCGATGTTTAATGTTGTTGTTTTTGCTAAGATGGTTGTTATAATAAAACTCGAGAAGTAAAACTTCTTGCAGGAAAGATCATAGTTTCAGGTGTGTTCCTGTACTTATTTTGTGGTAAGGGGTAGAGTTTTTTAGGCGGTCTGTTCTAAAATTCGACGTTTAGACGCGGTAGACTTTTAGTCAAGAGGAGGAAAGTGTTAAGTAAAAGAAATGCTCTGTAGCTGTGGATGAATTGTTGCTTATAGTTTGTTTCTAAGATGGTAGGGTAACTCTGAGGGTAAACCTATACTCCGTAGTTGGTTTATATATACTGATTTTGGAGAGAAATTGTTTTTTGGTGTGGGGTTCTTAGGGATTTTTTAATCTTGTGATGAGAAAATACAAACTGAAGAGGGAGACTCATAACGGGACTTCAACGATTACCAAAAGCCTAAATATCAGTCATTTTTATGTAGTCTCACAAAATAGGTTTATAACATTAAACCAGAAGGAAACTTTCATAAATAATGTGAAAATATTAGCCAGTTAGTGATTAAAAAAAAAAAATTAAAATAGTATTATTTTAATTAAAAGTCCCATAGCCCATGCAGAAATTAATGGTGGATGGAGCCTTTACGCACCAAGTGGAACTGGTGGGAATTGTGGAGGGGGTTACGGGACAAAGTTAATTTTCCTTCTAAATAAAAATGTTGAGTGTCAAATTTATTTCAAATTAGTGTTTAAACATAAAGATTTTGCTGTTTAATGTTGGAAAGTTGTGCAATTAAAGTTTCAGAATTGCTAAGCACCTTAGGAAATACTGGCTGATTGGGACAGCACTTCAATGTATCAGGTGGGACTGATGGGTTTCGTGGAGGGGGTTACGGGACAAAGCTAACTTTCCTTCTAAATAATATTTTTGAATGTCAAATTAATCCCAACTGTTTCAAATTAGTGATTGAACATAAAGATTTTGCTGTTTAACATTGGAATGTTGTGCAATTAAAGCTTCAGAATGTATGGGTTTTGTGGAGGGGGTTACGGGACAAAGTTATCTTTCCTTCTAAATATAATTTTTGAGTGTTAAAATTATCCCAACTGTCTCAAATTAGTTATTGAACATAAAGATTTTGCTGTTTAACGTTAGAATGTTGTGCAATTAAAGTTTCAAAATTTATGGGTTTAGTGGAGGGGGTTACGGGGACAAAGTTACTTTCCTTCATAATATATTTTTCGTGTATAAATTTTCAAAATTAACATAAATTAGAAGTTTAATATAAATATTTAGGTGGTTAGCTGTATAATGTTAATGAGTAAAGATTTCTAAATCACGTAGCCCCAGTGGAAATACTGGCGTTTTGGGCCTATGTAACTTTTAAAGTACCAATGGGGGTTTAGTGTGTTTTGTGGAGGGGGTTATGGGGAAAAGTTATTTTCTTCTCCATTTGCGTGTTACTTATCCCATTGAACAAAAAATTAGTGATTTAAAGATAAAACTTTCCTGGTGGAAAGTTGCTCTTTTGAAATTTTTTAATCAAATTTTTAGGGTTTTTTAAAGGTCGGATTTGTGAGTTTTGTGGAGGGGGTTACAGGAGCAAAGTTACTTTCCTTCTATTTTTAAAAACTCAGCATCAAATATCTTAATTAAGCCAAAATGATGTCTCATTGTTATAAATTACTAATTAAAGGAAAACTATTGTGAACTTTATAATTGAAGTAATTGAAAAGTTTATAAGTTTAACATTAGCTACCAAGGGAGGGCGCTTTCAGTGAAGCTAAAATTGTATGGGTTCCAAAGTCGTAATGGAAAAAATGCACCGAAATTATACTTGTGTCTGAGAAATTATGGGAGAGGTAGCCAGTCTATTTCAAAACGAAGTGTGGATTTAAGAATTTTATCAGCGGGAACTTTGCTTTTTCAATTTCTTCGGGTTTTCGATGATGAATGAAGTTTTAGAACCATGCAATGAAAACAGAGACAGGTAAGGGTCATATTGGTCTTGAAAATCAGTAAATTTGGTAAAAGTGGTGCCCTTTTAATTTGGATCAACCCAGCCATGCTTAAGAATACAGTACTCGTGTGTACACACAGGCAATGTGTGTAATACACATTATGCAAGTACAGTACGTGTCCATACAGCCCACAGTGCACACTGGGGCTGTGTGCTGGTCTTGACAATTTTCAGAGCACATGCACAAACTTATATCAGTGTAATTTTTTAAAAGTCAGTTCTGAATAGACTGAATTAACTATTCACTCTCCAATTTTCACTTCTTTCTTTTTATAAAAAAAATATATAACAAAATTCATGTTTATTAAAACTTTATTGGGGGGGGGGGGAGGGGGGTGGCTTGTGAGGAGAGCTGCCAGACACATCAAATAAACAAATCAGTCGCTGATTTAACTTTCAATAATTTATTACACATTATTATAGTAAACACACACTGATTGACTAAAGATTTAACAATTGATTGCCCAAACTTAAAAAAAACAAAAGTACAGGATTAGAAATTATTTAGTAGTAACGGTCAGTTTCGAAACAAAACGTAAATAATTGAAACATATCACCAAAACCAGTATTCAGATGTAACATCTGATTTGCTGTAAAAATCAACAACAATGATTTCAAAGACGCCCCAAGAATGATGAAAGAAAGAAATTAAACTAAATAAATTAAAACATTACAAATGACTGTTTTTTCTTTTGTTAATATATCTCTGTAAAGTCAACCATAATGGCTTTTTTGCCCCGAACACATTTACACATAACAAGCGCAGCTGGTTGGGGTCAGTGCTGATCTTTCTTCCTACAATAATTGGTGAACAATTATTATTACAGTTATTTTACAAAATACATACTACTAATTGACTTACTTAAGTTACTTGAGCCAAACTTGACTCAGTACAAAATACATGTAAGGATAATGTGTGGTTGAAGACCCAGTCCCAACTTCATAGAGCTGTTGCACAGAAAACATTTCTTAAATTTGTGTTCAATGCTGTGACAGAAAAAGTTGAATAATCATTTTACGGTGTTTTGTGGTTGCCCGATAACATGCACCTGATAACGGTCTAAGCAAAATTGTAAGCTGCTCTTTGTAAATTAAGTTGGCACCAGTGGTGTTCATTATGGCCCTATTTCATCGCTCTGCTTAGCAGAAACATTCACACTTTCACTAAACCTAGACTGAGTAATTCAGATGTTAGCAAGAAGCTTTTACTTGTGCACATGTGTACTTCACATGACTAAGCATTCTTCACTCACACAGCCAGTGCATAGACAATTGGCACTAACCCTGTAAGCAGTAAATGGTGACACTAAGTGCAGAATTCCATGGTATGCAGAGCCATGAAATTGGGCCATGATGTCTAGCATGTAATGGTTCAATAGAACTAAGAATGTTCAATGTTGTCATTGACTTACAAAATATATAAAAAAGGAATTTTACAAAGAGAAAGATAATAAAAAAAAAATTAAAATTAGATTAAAAAAATTGCAGCACTTTGTTCCAGCATACATCGTGTAAAAAAAAAAGCATATCATAAAGCCATTTTCAAATCACGGCTTGGGGTTTGGCTACACTACAGCTTTAGCTCCATCCAACTGATGAAGCCCTGTAAGGAAAGCACATGCTTTCAAAATAACTTAGCAGTGCTTGGAAAAACTGCCTACGAGGCCCCAAAATGGCTTACATATTTGACAAAAATAACTATTTTGGTTCTAAACTTGCTTGCCAGAGAGAAATTTAAAACAATACAAAAATTATAAATATTAAATTACAGCAGTGCAGTGTGTTCAATAGCTCTCCGCACTAATGCTAAAAGCATAAGCTAAGTACCCGAATCTAGACAAACATATCAAATTTCACAAACATAAGCACATGTACATGTCCAAGTTTTATCTCCTGAATTCTTTAGAGGATTTTAGGGGGTTACTTCTGTACAAGAGGAAATTAGTGCGTTGAAGTATGGGAACATTGTTGTTGGTATCCTCTGCCCCCATACTGTTAGTACTATACTACTAGTACAGCTTGAAGCGTCAATGATGCAGTGATGGCGTAAAAGAGGTTGATTGTTTGGCTGTCAACCGGGTATTTTGTGATGTCATCAATGCAGAGTGCTGTTTACATTTGTCTACTGCTAAAAATACTCAAACTGCCTTAGAGCAGGAATCAATTCGATGGAGCTGCTTAAGCCCAAAATGTAACCAAGCACACGATAATGTTGTTTTGGCCAGAATAAGGTTACCAGCCAAGATACCATGTCAGGGCCCATTTTCATAGAGCTGCTTAAGCACAAAAAGTAGCTAAGCACAACCAAATTATGCATACCAGAATAAGCTTACCAGCCAAACTACCATGTCACATGTACATTTTGTGACTGGTATCCTGCTCATTTCTGCTTAGCAGACAATTGTTAAGCCATACTCTCTGCTTAAGCAGCTCTATGAAATTGGGCCCAGGGTGTACAATTTGTGACAGGTTTCATGCTTAGTTTTGCTTAAGCAGATCTATAAAATTAGCCCCCGTTTGTCATGCCCCCTGTCTGCAATAGCAAGCACAAAATAATGCACATTTTCATTCCCTAAATAACACCAAACTATTCTGCCTCCCAGCGTCGATTTGATTACATTGAATGAGAGACAAACGAGATGGCTGGTCCGTGATACAAGTCTGTTGGTTCGGCCAGCTATTTCATTACTTCCTGTAGCCTCAGTACATACGTGTAAACCACTGCTTGCGTAGATTCTTCATATCCATGGCTGACATTGTCCAGAACATCAGCTGTGCTTGGTCAGACTTCTGTCTCTCAAGATGGCTGTAAATATAGAAAGATACAAAACAATGTTAACATAACCAAAATGTACATGACAGTTTGCACTGTTTTTAAAATACAGCAAGATTCAACATTACATGACATTTTCGACATTTGTTGTCGAACTCCTTTTATTAAAATTCTTCATGAAATCATGTTGAGTGCAAAATAAACTTGATACAAGTTTAGCAGAGTGAATTGTGCAAAAAAATATTAAAAACAATTGACCCTTGATGCTCAAGATTTAACACCTTTATGTGATGTCACTCTATATTTGATCCATTTCTGACCTTTAAAAAGAATTTGATTGCAGCTTGCTTTGTTCTCAAGATATGCAATGTTTTAAACCAGACCCTTGCTGGAATATTAAAATGTTGGAAACAGCTCCAAAAAATTGCTACCTTTGAATAACAAGTCACTTCCGGTTTTGACCAAAAGTAGAGGTCACATACACACAAAGTTTAATTATGACCTACATTACCTTTATATACATGTTTGTAACCCCCACAAAAAATTACCTATGGTCTCTTATTCTTGATTTGATGCAGTGTTTCAAAGATTTCAATAAAACCTTTTTTTATTTGATGCCCATTTTGGGCCATCCCAAATGAGGCCATCGTAACCTCAAGTGCCATTCTTATATTGAGGTTCACAGGCCTGGAATTTCTTTTTCTTTTTTAAAATGACAATGACATTTCTATTCTGTAAAGGGCACTTCCATTGGAAAACCTTAAAGTCTATGGAAAGCTTTTGAGGGGCACCAAGGCAAAGACCAGGGGCAACAGATGCCATGGCCTCTGTGGCCTGATGAGTGTAATTCCACGCCTGGGTTCAATTGTTTAAGTAATTACAAGGCTCAATTCAGTTTCAATCTTGAGTTATGCTGTAACAAAGAAGACGGAAAAAAACCAAACCCCATAAACATGTGGTGTTCAGCTGAATCCAGAACACCTTATTAAAAGATAAACATTGTTTATAAGCAACTACAAATCACTGACACTATTGGATTCTTTTGTTTTTACAAACTCCGTCCCTAAAATTAATTTCCATAATATTTCATTTTGGAAATTTTAAGTCATTTTAACAAATATATTCACATATTCTTAAACCTGAAGTAACTTGATGTTTCATTATCAGTTACACTCAATTGGCACTGGATCTTATAAATTTAAATGTTTTAAATGAGTTTTATTATAGAGTGTTTTTTTTAAAGTAATTTTTGTCTCAATAGAATGTTACCTCAGCCAGTTCAATACCCTAATTAGGCCAGCAGTACAATATGTTGGCATTTGTTGTACTTTGTAGTACAAGCATGAAAAAATATAAAAGTGTATGTTGTGTCGAAACATTAATTATTGGCCTGTAATGACCTTGGCAACCATTTTTCAGAACAGCTATCATTTTGCATTATTTTAGGTTCCTACTTGGTAAGAAACAAGAAAAGCATTCAAATTGTTGTGCCTTTCTGTAAGTTTGCAGGTTGTAAGAATATTTTTAATAAAACCACTGTTATAAGTTTTCATTTCTTAGGTCTTTAATTTTAAAATGGTGGCCAAAGTTTTTCAAAATTGTGCCCATTTTGCAGAATCTTCATTTTTGTAACAATTGAGTGGTTTAAAGGGTTTTGTGGAGGTGTCAAACTTTATAAAATGGAGTCCATATTTTTTTCAAAATGGCAGCCATGTTTTTATCAAAATGGCAGCCATATTTTTATCAAAATGGCGGCCATATTTTTGACAAAATGGCGGCCATATTTTTACCAAATTTGCAGCCATATTTTTTAAGAAAAAAGGGAAGGAATTTCCAACGTGTCAAACTTGTGGTCTCTAATTTTTAAAATAACTGCAATCTTTTATTTATGGCAGCCAAATTTGTAACAAAATGGCAGCCATTTTTGCATTCTGATAAAAGCACGATTCAGATATGACAGTACATCATTGATGGCGATCTAAAATTCATCCAACACTCATATGATGTAAGATACCAAGATACAATCTCTTAAAAATAATTATCTATAATTCCTTAGAAGAAGATTGAATTGTTTTGCAAGAAAAAAAGTGTACATGATTCTTATTGCCTTTGGTTGGAATGGGTGAGGGGTAAGGGATAACTAGGTGTGGTATGTTGAAAGGTTACTACAATAGAAAGTTCAATGCTTCAAAAATGGCAAATTGACACTGTATATTATTCCAATTTACATTCCAATAAAAACAAAGTTTAAAAAGAAAGTTTCGCAAAAAAAATGTCATATTTATTAAAGTTATATTATTACAACTTTTTAGAAAAAGTTTAGGTACACCCATCATGACTACCAGTCAGTCCACTAATATTTAAAAGACACATATAACTGTTTGCAATACTGTTGAACCTTATACAAGATTATTATAACCTTCTCAAAAATGTAAAATGAATATCCATTGAAGTCTAATTCTTACGTTGAAAACATATTTGCAAGCCCCTCCCCCTTCTGCAAAAGCTATCTTGACTTGTTATATTATACAAATCAGAATTGTCATTTTTACCCTAATCTAAAAATTGCCATTTCATTTTTCACCTTAGTTTTAATCATTATTCAAGAATAAAACAAGTATTTACCCTGAAAGACTGGATTGTTGTTGAGCTCAGCTGACCCACTTCCAGTCATAACATAACCCATGTGCTCCTTCCAGTGTGTGGCAATGTTGACATGCGTAGATACCCTGACTTCTCACTGATTTTGCCATAGCAAGCACTGCAGCAGAATAGAACCAGGTTATCAATCATTAATAACTATTTTATAAATAGTAGGTGAAACAGTACAATATTTGTTTAACATTGTTTGTTTATATTACCTAAAATTGTCTCTGAATATATATTTTTTCTACTATTAGAAAATAAATCAGCTTTTCATTAAAAAATTAATAATAAAAAAAATGAACAGCGCCCCCAATGTTCATGGCTCTCTCAATTTAACTGCATTGTTGAAGCATGTGGCCATCTCGTACATGTACAAGTGAATGCAGTAGATGACACAAATTAATTTGAAAGATCCCTTAAGCTTCTTCTGATGGAAAGTAATTTTGTGAAGTGAGGTTTTAAGGTAAAATGAGGTTTTCCATCTGGCAGTAACAATAAATTCCCCAATGTGACTGTACTAGTTCTTGTTCTATTGTTGTAGTTTATGATTGACATTCATCAACTTTCATTGGTATTTTTATGTACAATGTATACCTTTTTGATTATACAAAATACATTGCATAAACAGATTTTGCATTGGTGTCTGTCCTGTAACAATATTAGAACTAACAGTGGAAGTTTTGGCTTCTTGGTGATAGTTGATAATGGGTCCAAGCAGGCCCCAGCTAACTTCTTACGACATTTTATATGTGTTATCAATTTTCATTAAAACTTCCACAATCAATCTAGACCAAATATCTAGGGCGCCGTACACCTTTTAAAAATTTATTTTGATTTTGACCGTTGTACTAGTACAACTGGCAAAGGTATGAGTAACCTATAGATAAGTTTCTTTGATTTGTCATGATTTTCCACCTACCAAGTTTTGAAAATTTCCAAATGGGAAAAAAAACCCTGATAAAATAGCTGGAATAATCCCCTCTGGCCTCTCAATAAGTCAAAGATGAAGTACTTACAATCATTTTCTGTGCTCCTAAGAAATCATGCAACGGTACAAGTTTTGCTTTTTCACATTAGTGGGTGATTTTCCAGCATTTGAGTCGTTTTGGCAATTTTTGGAACAAGGTGTGCAGAAAATTGTAGAAAATTACTGAAATATGGTTGATACACAAACTTTTGGCTGGGGCACTAGTAGGACATCAAAGTCATCAAAAAAAAATTACTGGGTCTACAACAAAACTGTGGTCAAAAGCCACCATTATTTAAGTTGTTTAATCTTCATTTGTTTCAACTTGGAAGGAGAGACTGTTTTTTGTGACTAAATATATATTTTTTTTACCAACACAATGGACTTTCTTTTTCTAATGATCCTTTGTTTTTTGTAAAAGGGGTTGTGTCGTCATAAACAAAGCAGGCCTGTGGCTGTACATGGGATTATGAACTCTCAACCTGTTAATTGTGTGAGAGTGCATAATTCCATGTGCAACAACAGGCCTGCTTTGATCGTGACCACACAACATGTTAATATGAAAAATCAAAATGGGCAATTGTTTACACGAGGCTAATTTTCGTACAAAAAATAAATGAACAAAAATATCCAACTGAATTGTCCAGCTTCATAATTTGACTGAAAAAATATGTCTGGGTTTTGTTTTGTTTTTGTGTTTTCATTTGCAGGAACCAACAATGTTGAGCATGTTAGTGTAGACTACATGTAGACTATCCATGCATAGATAATTAAACATTTTGTCTAATGTTCTTTCTTCCAGATTCATTTTTCAACATTCTTCAAGACAAATTTGAGCAACATGAGGTGAACACCAGGTACAAGAAACATGTGACAGCAAGTTGAAGATGTCGAGGCATCACAGAAAGACAATGTACACCTTGGCACTATTGGACCCAGAGATAGATTCTTAACATATACAGCTATTTGAACTGGTCAAACCATGGAGGATTACATCGAGTAGTAGATTCTAATGATGGCCCAAATGAACTGCTCACAACACAAACCCAGAAGGTAACCAAGGTACACTGAACTTAAAACTCAGATTGAACTCATGTACAGCTCAGAGAGAAGTTTGTTGCTCTAGACAATAACAGTCAATTGAGAACCCCACAGACTTGGATCAGTGCTTACTCCGTAAACCTGTACAGTACTGCAACAATGACTGTTTAACCTAGAGCCAAAAGACTGTATGCTGCAACAAGAGAGCTCCGAACACTGCACCGTGCTCACATTACAATACCCTTTAAAAGTGTTTGACAAGTTCTGCTCAACTTTAAATTCAGACAAGATGAGTAGAAATTACATCAACTGAAAGCCCAATTAACTTAGTTCAGCTTGTAGCAAAGTATGCTGTATCTGCATGTACATGACAGACTGATAGAGTTCTCAATATTTTAGAAAGTTGTGTTTTGAAATGCCCTGCAAAAATTGCTCAATGATGTGCAACGAAACAACAAAATGTTATTTCCACCCAACTCAACTCAACTACATGAACCAAGAGCATATTGCACTAAAGTATGATGTGCCTGTTTAGCTCACAGGACTTGCTTGAAAGACTAGAGTACCTTTACAGAATTGTGTTCCAGTACTACAAAAGCTCCACAAAAATGCCCACTACAAGACCATAAGAGTTAGAGAGGACTGCACTCAAAGTCACTTTAATGCACATCAAGGAAGGAACATGAAAAAGCTGTGACAATCATCAATTGCTAACCATGGGACCCAAGAGAGTTGGAGTCAAGAAGAGTACAATAGATAATAGCCAAACAGACTGCATGATAAGCACGGAACGTCAAACTTCTCAAGGATGACTGTAGTCGTTAGTGTGGGCCATTTTACATGATGTTCATTTGGATACTTGTTACGGTCAACTATTTAAAGGACTCATTTCAGAAATAAAGAAGACTGCGCGCCAAGCGATTAAATGTAAAACCCCTCTGAAGGAAACACAAGGAAATCATCATCAAGAGGAATGTATTGAAAGCTTAGATTTCTCTGCATCATTTGGAGTGACGTTGATTAGGAATGTGCAAAGACTTATGAGGAATGTTTTTTCCCAGTTCCCAACCCAGTCAACGATGCTGGTCATTATTAGACTCAACGGACGGCATTCAAGACATATCTTAACCGCTTTTAAATTTGCCTGAAATGTATCTGTTTCCTCTGATTGACTGTATACAAATTCAGCAATTGTCCGATCAGCTAAGTTGTGAGGAGTGAAAGGGGCTTCTTTCCTGCAGTTCTGCCGGTAGGTCACTGATGATGTTAGTCTGACAGTTTCTCATGTTAGTTAATCAACTTCAAAAGCTTTCAACACACTCTCAAACTTGTATTCAACTTTGAAACAGTTACCTGTACATACTGTGTGGAGTACAGGTACATGTTGTTTGCTCTACTTCTTCTCCCATGTCCATCTGCTTTCTGGTCCCTGAAGTTAACTTGAGAGCATTACCACTTGTTGTGTTGCAAGTATCAGCACAGTCAATGATGTTCTACCAGCAGCTGCATGTGAAGTACTGCGTTCCTCCTTGTCTGGCTGCGTCCATCTGAGGTTTGCCTGAAACCTTTCTCAAGAGACTCTTCAGCTCTTAAATAGTCCTGCAACATTCTCAATCAGCAGTGATCCACCACTTGTACTGAGTACAATGTTACCTCACGGCCATCTACCAGATAATCCGCCAGTCAGGTTAGCTTGAAAACTCTCCTATGACTCTACTCAGCCTACAAAATATACTCCAGCTTGCACTACTGTTTCCCTCCACTATGGTAGAGCATCCAGCAGGACTGAATACATGCAGTTACTCAACAGCCAGGATACACTTCATCAGCTGTAATGAAATAAGGTATGTGTTTTACAAATTTACACATATTAAAAATTTGTTTGCTTTCATAGAGTTTCAGTTATACCCTGTTTGTAGCTGGAAATTGGCAAAGATTTGTGGATTGACAAGCATAATGCACAATGCTGATGTGCCAGCTATCTTTGAATTGGAAGCACCTCCATTAACTTGATAGGTGCCCGTTTTTGCAATGGGCCTAAAACTAACCTGCTTTCAATAAGACAACTTTAAACGTTTCTAAAGGAATATTTTCTTAAAAGGGTATCAAGGCCAAGAGCAAGAAAGTAAACATCCTTGCCATGAAAGTAGAGTTATTGAGAACTTTGCTTTGTTTCTCGAACATAAATTATTCCTACAAATCTCTAGCTTCACATAAAGGATAAAATACATTAATTATTGATTAGACAAAGTGCTCTACATATCAAACACATTCTTACTAGTCTCACTAAGCAACCATCAAAGGCAAGATGCACTGCATGTTCCTACATGTATGTAGTTCTTCACTTACAAATTTCAATTCAAGCTATCTAGTTAGCTAAAAATAAATATGGACTAAAAATGAAAGTTCATTTTTTTTTAGAAAACAGCTTATACTGTACAACACTTTTTTTTAATGTTTAGGACAGATGTATACAATCCAAACTACAGACCATCAGCCAGCAACTGTAAAAGCAAACATTGGATGATCTCAATTATTGTAGCTACTTTTTTGACTTCAACCCGACCTGACGTGAGGATGATTACATTGGTAAGTTTTTGTATGATTAGAATGAACTGAAATCATTGTAATATGTCTTCGCCATACAGACAGTCCACTGACTGGACAGCCAAAGATCATCATGCTTAGTTGTTTTGATCAGTCCATCCGACATGCAGCCACTATGCTATATCCTTCACCGACGTTTATTTTCAAACATCTTTCTTTATTTTCTGTTTCTCCAATAGACTTCATGTGAGGGTCTCCAGTCTCCAGTAACATTGGCTGATTGGAACAACCCTACCTGATGTGGTTCACTGCCTCTAGGATGCAGGCACTTTCAGCACAAGAATGGTAAGTGGCAAACATTATTCTCTCACTTTTTCATACTACATAATCAATCTACAATATTGCACTGACATGATGATATATCTTGATTGTTGTACAATCAAGATGTGAAGTTACACTGACGGGATGATACACTCTTCCAAAATAGGATGGTATACTATACATATGGCTTTACAAACTTTGTACCTCGTCCAACCAGGACAGTATGACAATGAACCATTTCACAAACTGGCTCGCAATATAAAGAAAAACAAAATTAGTGCTGTTGCTTTTTCTTATCATCACAACATTATTAGTTAGATATTTTATTTCAAACTTGTTTACCTTGTTTTTGATATCAGATTCTTTACATGGTGTTCTCTACATGGTGTAACTACCTGCAAGTTTGTCTTCACATCCTGGGCTCCTGATTCAAATGCACCTGTCAAAAATGGTAGGAAAGGTTACACTCACATTTAAGAATTTTGTAACATTCACACATTGCAAGTAAATGTACAATTAAAAGAAGGAAACGTTCCTTTATTTTGTATCTTTTTATAAAATCTAAGAGACTAATCTCATTTTCAAAAATTTTAAGAGAAAACCAGAAATAGCAATTTAATCACAGTTTCTATCATAGTTTTAAAAACTGCCATCCTAATAGCTGATTTATGACCTACATGTGCAAATGTGCACTTAATCTTCCGGTTCAAAAACCAAAGCTACAATTAACCCAGCCTCTATAAAGCATGCACAATAAAAGAAAAACAGTTCATCAAAGATTTAATAAAACAATTTACCAATTTGAATGGATTTCGTCGCACTGTATCTGTCACTTGCAAATGCCTTTAAAAATGCACTTTAGCAAAAAATACAATATTGAAAAGTACATTTGAATCTGTTCAGAACAGCAGTAAGCAATCATGGCTGAAATTACATGAGAACCACAAAAGACAATTGATTTCACTGCTCTTGGTCGCCCTTTGAAATATGTTTTGATTTTCCAAAATGAAACAGTCCTTTACCATGCAGACATTGGCCCTTTTTTAATAAGATTTAAATGCACTTGTTTGATGCTGATACAGATAGATTACGGCTACATACTTGTTTATTATTCCTAAGGTACACACCGCTTTTAAAATCTGCAAATAGCTAATGTGTTTCATTTTGTATTGTTTTAGGAATCAAGTATTCAAGTGGGAAGGAAGATTTTCAAGATGCACTGCTTGAGGAGATTGACATCAGTTCTGCAAGGATTTTCTGAACATTGAAACATCATCAACCCATGGTGCAAGGTTCTACACCAAGCTGGAGGAGACCAACATTGCAGCAATGACTCTGTGAACAATTTGGAATAAACTCTTAATAAGACTCTTTGAACAATTGAGATGCAAATGAGATGAGAAGGATACATCAGTTCTGTACAGACACAGTATATGCAAGGCTAGAGCGTTTCTAAACCCACTTTGACATTGAACTCTTTGGAACCTCAATGTGATCAACATACAAGGACTGGAGCGTTTGTATAGTATCTAGAAATTAATGAAGCAATGCCAATGCCAATGTTTAGTAAACAGTCTTAGACTGGACAGGGAAACACTTCCATTAATCAGTTTATATATCGTCACTGTTTTCAAGAACAGACCAATTTGTATTACTAACAAGAATTGTTAACAGTGGAAACAAGTATTTTTTACAGACGTATGATATTTTCATTGACTTACATTTTCCCAAAGTTAGTCATAAAACTTCATAGTTTCGCAATTACACACAATTGGCACACAGATATTAAAAAAAAACTGATTTATGGTTTTGCAGTGTTTTGCATTTTCACAAACAGGCACTCTTTAACTTGCTTATTTCTTATAGTGAAGTACAGAGTGCTTGCACAGTGTCAAAAACCGATTTGTGCTGGCTTTTGAGTTTCTGGAAGTGGTAATCTGTGTGACCTGTTTGACAAGTCTACAGTCTTATTAAACTGCCAATTTTGTTTATGCATCGGTTTGTACATGACGGTCTGCACAAAGTTTCAACAACTTCAATGGCAGTTTTTTCCCAAACATGAAATTTTGGCAGTAGGAGCTAAATTGTCTCTTTGTGGAAACGGTGACAATATTTTCCCCAGACAAGTATTAAAGTAAAAAAGTAGAACTAAGGTATAGTCATCTGTTCATGCATGATAGGATTAGTGTAGTAAATGGGCTCACACAAGGAGAAATGGTCTTAAAATTAATTTGTATACAAGTTATTTTTAAAAACAACCATTGTACAAAAACAAATGAGATTTAAACAGATAGTATTTGTTCATTATTTTGTCACTACATGGAGCTTTCATTGCATTGCCCTACAACCCAACAAGTGCAGTAAAAGAAATATATGTAAGACTACAACTAAAAAGGTATAGCGGTATAGGTTGACAACAGTTTCTCTCATAAACCATCAAAAGTACTACAAATGGAATAGGGCTAAAACACGAAAGGTATTAAAATAGGTTTTCATTGGTTTCTCCTTAAATCAACAAGAGCGCTAAATGAGATATGACTAAAATAAAAGGTACTTTTAAATAGGCAGGCTCTCCCGTAAACCATAAAGAGTACTAAATAAGCCTCTAAATAAAACCAACTAGTGAAGTAAATGTATGGGATTCAGAAAAACCGTGTTTATGAATACTTTGTCAACTCTGCCTGACATCAAATGTGTGATTTGTTTGTAACACAAACTAGAAATAACAAGTGATGCTAAGTCAATGTTCATTGACATGTACAAATTGTCTAAGTTTAGGAGTTAGAAAACTGACAATGAGAGGAAGATGAGCAGAGTAGTCTTTTAGAAATGTCAAGACTCTACTATATCTCAACCCTGGTTCTTCTTACAACCAACACTTCTCCTGAAAGAGATTGAATTCATATGAGTGATATCCATAAATTTACTCAGTTCTTACTTCATGTACCCTGCAAAGGCTTAAATCGTACTTAATGAGAAGATAGTTCATGTTAAAATGAAATATTTCAAGTTCACTGTAGTATTTCATTAAAATGCATCCAATGTTAGTGTTTGTAGCTTGAAAGACCGACAATAGGATAGTACAGGAGTGAAGGTTCAAATATCTAGTTGGATTTGACTTTAAAACCACGTGAATTTTAGTCAATGTAGAACATAGAAGTTCATGCATGAACAGTGAGTAATAAGTAAATAGTACTTGTAGATCTAAATAATGCTATGAACAGCCTCTCACAGAAACCCAAACTTTCAGAAATCCAGTTAATGAAAACAAAAGCAATACCAAGAAAAATATGACAACTGGAAATAAACTGTTGTGGTGACACTTTTTGAAGTATACTGTGTGGTAACAGAGTATTCCGATACTCTGTCTAAAACCAATAAGCAAGAACGATTAGACTTCCATTGCATTTAGCTTTTTAATTAAGCATTGTGGTGTAAACAAATTTATGTTTCTGATCTTATTCAAATTGTTTATGAAATCAAAAAATTTCCAAGCTTTTTATGAGAGGCTGGTCAATTTTAAACATTGTAAGTTAATTTAATTAGTTAGTAAGAGAGCGGAGGGTGAGTCTATAAGATCTGTTGGTAGATGGGTACAAGATTGGTCTTAAATGTACTTCTGAACTCAAAAAGTCCAACATTTAAAGTGCAAACTATTCTAAGTAACCTCTATACACACCACATCGGCTGGAACCGCTGGTGTGATTGTTGTCCATTCCACCTTGTTATTATTTATTTATTTATTTTTGTACATCACTTTCAAGAAGGCCTCCTTGCAAAAAATCTTCACTCTCTCTTTTATTCAGCAGCATGGACAAATTGTCCGCAAAAGCTGACATCTAAATTCTGGATCTTCCTTTTACATCTCAATATTAGTAACAGCATACTTATTTTGCCCATTTTTTTTTTGCCCCTGTGGAAAATTGTGTTACTAGCGGAAATTTTGTAGCTTTCATATTTTACTGAAACCATTCAAAATGGCACCCTGATTGCTTGCAAGCTTGTGAGGAAAAAGCATTTTCACATTTCTCTGATTAACTTGTTATACATTGACATGTATTGGGCAAGGTGCATCTCTTTTTGTTTTACTAAACTGGTAGGCTAACGAGACAAAATCTCAATTTAAAACTTGCGTTGCAATTCATGTCCTTTTTAAAGTTGAAATTCTTCTGAAGTACATTAACCAATCTTGTACACCACATTTTGTTTTTTTAGCAGCACAGACAGATTGTCTCCAAAAGCTGAAATGTGAATTTTGGATCTTTCTTTTACAAATCAAAAATGACACAATTGTTTTGCCAATCTTTTCCAGTATGCAATTATGTTACTAATGAAAAGTTAATTTGTATTTTACCAACAGAAAAAGTGAATGTATCCCCTCCCCTCTTATGGCACCCCGGTGCATGCAAGCCATCCTGGTGCTCGCACAAGTGTTCCCCGCCCGCAGGTGTCGGCAGGCTGGTCGGTGTGTTGTCCTCTGAATGCACTTGCAGGTGTTTGGCTGTTTGTGGTGTGTCAACCTTCCCAAGATTTGGCGGTCTGGATGAATCAAAGACCCAAAGTTGGCTGCAACATGGTAAGGATCCTTTGAACTATAATAACCAGTTTTCTTTCCACAGAGGAAGATGTATCCATCTTCCACTCCGGGCATTGCACATGGAAGAAATGCCCTCAAGTCTACTCTGAACTGTACATTTCAAATGTTGCATCATGGTGTTTTGATCCATGAGAATGGAATATCATCAAATGTACGTTTTTGCCAAGTATTTCTGAGATGTTTGTCATACAAAAGGATTTGGGTCACAATGTTTAAGCCAGCCAATCATTTGTTGAGCGATCACAGTCTAAACCACTCTCTGCCTTGTGTTAAAAAAAGTAAAAAGTTTTTGTAGTTTTAAAACAATTATATACATTAAAAAGAGCAATAGTCAATATTTTAGGAAGCAAATAAAAATCCCAAGTCAATCAAGTTAGAAAAACAAATTCGTGAGTACAAACAGTGAACAACGGCTTTTCAAATCAATCAAGGAAAAATATTTTAGAAACAAACCAACAATTAAAAATCTTTATAAAAGTGCATTAGATTTTTCAAACTTAAATTGAAAACTCACAGAACAAACAACCTGCCATACGTATTCTAACAAGTGAACAAGATATCAGTGAATGAAGTAGAAATAAATAAACCATTTTCAGAAACTTTGTTAGGTGAAAAAAAAAACCATAAAGTACTCCTAGCCAAATGTTCTATAAAGGACAACACATGTTCTATAAAGTCTGAAGCAAACAAAATGCCAAAGTATTCTCAAATTAGAATTGAAAAGGTTGCCATTTCACCAATAGCACCAAGAAAATGCTACTTCTAGTTCAAAAATCAAGCACTCCCCTGTTGCTAAAAATCGTACTTTCAAATGAAAAATTTCAATCTATTTGAATTGCGGTTCGTTAAATCCTACTTTAAAGAGGCAATACCAAACTCAATAAAAATGAGTTATAGCTAAACTGATGTTTACACATTTATGCAACAAATTCACGTTTGTTCAAACTATCTCTAATTGAAGAGACAAATCTAGGTTCTGTGAAAAAAAAAGTCCAAGTGATGTTAAAAAAAGAATCTTAAAATCTAATTGGATACTCCTAAATATCTTGATATGATTGTAAACTGGTTTCTTTCAACAGACAAAACTGTTGATACAAGATGTTTTAAAAATGAAACAAAAACAGAAAACAGAACTGCACAGCAAGTAGTTCTAAAAACTATTTCACTATTTCAAAGCAGGCAAAAGAATGCACAAAAAAGGGAAAAAATACCCCAAAACACGAAGAACTTAAAATGGGTTCAATTCTATCCTGCATGTCAATGCAATACTAAACTTTCTTGTGAATAATCGCCATGACAATAATCACAGATGGAGAAAGGCAGCAGTCTATTGTAGACTTGAGCCTCAATGTGATTTTCATAGACTTGAATGATAGAAAAATCACAGTGGCTTACCTTGGAAAGGGATCCATTTTCAGTGGCAAAGTAAGCTAGTTTAACTTGTAACTTCGAAGATGTCAGTATTTGAGCTGAAATGTAACCAGTCAGAAAAAGTATTTTTGAAATAAAAATACTTAAGTACTCTCCAAAAATGGAGAAGTTTTGTGCCAGATCTACGAACATGTATAACCGTAATAGTTTCTGGCCAAACTGTAAAATCATGGTAGTTCCCGGCCAACCTGTAAAATCATGGTAGTTCCTGGCCAAACTGTGGAACTGTTCCCAACACTGGGAAACATTAGGGTTCCAAACTCTTTAAACTGCTGTAGAGGGATGGCCTGGTGTGCAAAAGTAGAGCACCATACTATAACTAGGGCTGCACACGGGACGATGTGGTGGGTCCCTCAGTATTGACAGAAACTGTGGTGTTAGACACAGGGGTCCCAGTCCTGTTAGATAGGTCCATGGTAACTTTAATTGAAGTTAGAATTCATGTACTGTAACTATACATCCTCAGCTATGCACCGATAGTCTTCAATCAAAGGCAATACCAAGCATGTTAGGGTTGAATATCAATCGAGGCATTGACCAAAGTTTTAGGGTTTGAAACGAAGACAGATTGTCTTCAGACCTGTGGGTTTCCATAGAATAACACTATTTGCTTCTTTACTCTGTGCCTGCAATGAATGTCTAAAATGTATTCAGTTCTAAACAAAGATCTTTACTTTGAGTGAGGAAGTTTTCCTCCAGAAGAAACATGACAGTTGTTGTCAAAGTCCCTGACCTCAGTCTTTGTAGTGACCTCTCAACAAACCAAAATGGCCACCGGTCATTTGGTTGAGATACAGATTGTTGCAGAAAATGGACATGCAAGCATGGTACATACATTCAGGCCAATCTTTGCTGATGATACATGATGTGACATCCATCCCTGAATCAACCCTAATGGGTACAGTGAAGCCATCACCAAGCAGGCAAAGTCCCTCCTGAGGCCCATAACAGTGGGTTACAAAAATAATGCAGGCACAGTTCACCCAGATACCCTTACTGGGTAGAGATACATTACAGTAGCAGATATTAGTCATACAGAAACTACCCTCAATGATACCCATACCCTGGGTAGAGAGGGACTTAATCTAGACCAGTAGCTACTGTCGGACCTATCAAGAGATCTATGACACAAACTTCACCAAATGAATGAAGCAATGCATCATGAGGCTTTATGTCCAAAGCATTAAGTGTCAACATCTTAACATCCACTTAACCTGTACATGAATGTACATGTGAAGACACTTTGAAATCCTTAAAGTGCAACAGAAATAACTCATATAGAGGTTTCTTTATTTGAATGGTCAATGCCTTGATTGAATTTCGCTTATTCTAGGCAACCTTAAACTTTTAATTCAGGCTTGGGGTATTCAAGTGTTTCATGCTTAAGAACACTGTTTTCAAGTCATAACCGAAAAAGCAACCAGTTGTTAGCTTTTCATAACTGCTATCAAGCAACCAGTTGAGATTTCAAAGAAACCAATAAACTTGAACAAAACTGTTTTTTATAAACTCAAAGAATAAGCTGAAAAATAACAACCTTGATCTAAATTGATTGACGAAAGCCATTATTGCAGTCAATCATACAATCGATTTAGAAACAGTGTTTATTACCAACCTTTGTTGGTAATATTGTTTAACTTTCTTACATAACCCCAAGCCTGGTTTGTCCTTAAACTGATAGTAGGGTTGTACTTTGTATAATTATAGTCCTGAAAGTTCTTCACATTTGTACACAATGGGGTAGAAATAATGCAGTAATCTGTTCAGGTTACCTTTGAGTATAAAGAGAAATATGTGGAGTCTCACAAATCCACCAACCTCCGTCTTGATGTGATGCTCAGGGTGACTTCACTCCTCCTTCAATTCCCAGAACTGTCTGATAAGCAATGGCATGTAAGCTGTTGCCCTCCAGAGGGCACTTACAATGTAGAAGCAATTGCTAATGTGATGTACTGAATAACCCCAAAACCTGGGATAAGCTGGTTACAACTAGTCCATGGGAATCAAGTCCTTAGGATATAAATCAATATCAGACAACGTTGTGCTCATTAGTTAGATCACAATTGTCAGTAAAGCACAACGTATTTGACGTTGCATTTGTGGCTCTTTAGATAATGTGAAGAACTTTCAGGACAATGTTTTACTCAACCTTGCTTGGTATTGCCCAGCCTCGTTCCCAACAACTAGTCCCATATGGACAAGTTGATATACATACAACAAATTTAAGTGGCCATTACAGCCTATTGGGCAATGTAATGTAGGTTTGCCATCTACAAACCCACCAAAAGCCCCAATCGAGTAAAAACCAGTTGACTTACACCATTTCCACGAATTAATATAGCCCCTACTGGGCAAAGTGATTTACAGACGGTGGTTAACGCCAGCCCCTATTGATCCACACACTACATACACCACCAGACCCTATAGGCAACTGGATGTACAGGTGACGCTACTGGGTACTTCTTATTACCCTACTTCACCCACAAATAGCCCCTGCTGGGCAACCAACAACCTACCACTAGCCCCTGTTGGGCATCCTAAAAATACAGCTAGCCCCTGTTGGGCAACCAACAGCCTACTACTACCCCCCCCCCCCCCCGGCAACCAAAAACCTACAATTAGCCCATGTTGTACAACCTACAACCAGCCCCTGTTGTATAGCCAACAGCCTTCAATTACTAGCCCCCTGTTGGGCAACCTACAACTAGCCCCTGTTGGGCAACATACAACTAGCCCTTGTTGGGCAACCGACAATCTACAGTTACTGGCCCCTGTTGGGCAACCTACAACTAGCCCTTGTTGGGCAACCTACAACTAGCCCCTGTTGGGCAACCTACAACTAGCCCCTTTTGGGCAACCTAAAACTAGCCCCTGTTGGGCAACCTACAACTAGCCCTTGTTGGGCAACCGAAAATCTACAATTACTGGCCCCTGTTGGGCAACCTACAACTAGCCCTTGTTGGGCAACCTACAACTAGCCCTTGTTGGGCAACTTACAACTAGCCCCTGTTGGGCAACCTTAAACTAGCCCCTGTTGGGCAACCTAAAACTAGCCCCTGTTGGGCAACCTACAACTAGCCCTTGTTGGGCAACCGACAATCTACAATTACTGGCCCGTGTTGGGCAACCTACAACTAGCCCTTGTATGGCAACCGACAATCTACAATTACTAGCCCCTGTTGGGCAACCTACAACTAGCCCTTGTTAGGCAACCAACAGCCTATAATTACTAGCCCCTGTTGAACAACCTACAACTAGCCCTTCTTTGGCATTCAACAACCTGTTTGGGTTTTTTAACCAGTCATTAACATTAGCTCCCCAATTTTAGACACTATACCAGTACACGTTACTAGTGAACTCATCTGGTTTTTCCCTTAAAAACACACCATCTTCCCCAATAGTTGGGTAAAGTGATTGATCAGCAAAAGCAATCACTACTCCCAATGTCCTACAATATTCAATGCCTTCCTCCATGATTCAATTAATTCCATTCCATAGTGAGATACTGCGGGATGGATTACCAAGGGAACGAGGTAATTAACATTGACCTATCGCCATTCACAACTCAGCCATATCTCTGATGACAAATATAAATGATAGCAAGTTAAAACAAGCACTCTCAGGAAGTAGATGCAAGTTAATCATTGGATGCACAGATGACTTTTGATGTACTTGTTAAGAGAGAATGTTGGGCAAATGTACATGAATAAAGAAACACATATTGGATATGTATGAGTTTCATCATGTATTGTCTATATGTACTGCTAGGAAAGTAGTCAGAAAGGAAAATTGCTTGTTTGTTTTGAATGAACATACAATGAAAATTATGAGCAAATACTGCATATGAACAAGCATCATGTATTGTCTACATGTAGAACAAGTACATCTCATTGTCCATGTGTGCTAAATGAGGCATATTGTACGTCAAGTATGTACATCAATAAATACGTACATCTTGTATGTATGAGATAGGTTATCACTTTCCAGTATTGTAGATCAGGTTGATCATACAATGTGCCCAGTGCACTGTTAGTGGCTATCATAATATGAATGGCGACAGGTCAATAATGTTTGATTGAAGACTATCAATAAGCTCCATGTATTTTAGGGCTGTGTACACCACTGGTTTTTGGTAAAGTAGTGAAACTAAAATAGGAAACCATATCATCAAATGTTGAAAGATAGTAGGGTGATACATTTCTGTTACATACGAAAAGAAACATTTCAGCTGCGAAACATTGTTGGAAACTGTATGCATTCTTATAGAACAGGTGTACATCTTTTGTTGAATCGCAAGGTATGCATTCAAACTTAATAAAAACCAGATCAATGTAGACACCAATCTGTCAGTGTAAACTAGTCTGACAAAAAACAATGAGCAAATAGGGTTTAATTACAAGTCAATTTTTAACATTGAACTTGATCACTAGATCCAGTGTTCCACTTAATATTTTGGGAAATACTTTGAATGGTTAGTCTTACAGACATAAACAAATGTTGAAGGATGATTTGAATTAGTTCAGTAGAAAGATGAAATTACATCAAGTTTAAAAATCTTATAGATGAGCTGGAAAAATTCTGGAGTTGAAAAGAAACTTGAAGGATATTTTAACTGACACTCTATTGCGAGTGTAAGTTCACAGGTGGTAATTTATGCCAAATACTTGGATGTAATTACCCGTAGGATTCCAGCTCTTTCACTACGTATTGTTTTATACCAGTGGTGTATACAGTCAGTCCAATGTCCTTGCATACAACTAGCTCTAGGACTAAGGCCTTGCTCCTTTTGATTTTGAACAACAGAGATGTAGGCCCAGACATTTGTAGTCACAGGTCTGTTTTAGATTGCCTAATAAACCAAGTAGGTATGTTTACCTTGTGATGAAGATGCAAGGAATGATCCATGAGCTGTACATATCAGTCATAGGAGTGTAGATACCATGCTGGATGATAGTTAATATCACTCTATAGTTCATCAGTGACGCTCATTATTGGCTCCTTGATACTAATATGTAGAAGGTCCATCTTGTATGAGGTTTTGTAGTATAGGGATAGATCAGCATATCAGTAGCTGCAGCAGGGATTTCATATGACCTGATGTATGTAGCACAGAAATCTCAATCGGTCTTTGGTCGTCTTTTCTAGGTAGACAAAAAATATGTGGAGAAGTCCATGTATTTTTATCACAACTTGCTATGATCAGTTTCAGCACAAAATCAGAACTTGTAATAATTGATTACGAGTGTGGTAAATATTTCAACAGTAATCTATGAAACAAATTGAGCAGCTGCAACCACAGACATAAAATAAGTTATAAAAGCTAACATCAGTTACTATAGGTTCCTTACTACAGCAGGCATAGCTACCCTGACATCAGACAGTATCGAAACTAACATCAGGCATGTTAAGCTACACTAAGAGCAGGCCATAGTTGTCCAATTTGTACAAGAGGTACAAATGTACATTAAAGTGAACAGTTGTATGCATGTGAGACTCTAGCAGGCCCTGGGAAAGCCTACAATGTTGTTTAGGATTCACTTAGTACTCTAGTTCAAATCAGTTTGCTCAGCAAAAACAAATATAGTGCCAAACAAATGCTTGTAACCGTCTATGTCATTTTTAACTAAGTAAGTTTAAGAGGTTTAGGAAAAATGGACTAAAGAAGGCATAGAACATTGAGCTGTATACTTTTAGAAAGACCTCTTCACTTCTTCAACTTCAAATAAAATTAAAATACCCATCAGAAATAGTGCCATTAAATAGTCTAAATAAAATTGTTGTCACGAAGGATAAAGTGAAGTACAATTAACATCTTAGCCATCTGTATTTTAGTTAAAATCTGCCTCTTCAGCAGAGACACATTTAGTTCAAACGACCCGCATTTAACCTTGAATGCTTTTTGAATGACCTCTTCAATTCTTTAATTTCAAGTAAGGATGGGATAGCAATCACGAGCAGTTGATTTTCAAGATGAAACTCTCTCTTTTAGTGTAGAGAAATAACATCTTTGATTGAAAGCACAGTAGATTGTGATACAAACTAAAGGTAGAGTCATTTAACAATTCAAGGGCTAATTTACAGTTAGACAGGAGAATGGAGTTAGAAAAGAGCTAGGTTGTCATTCAGAGCAAATTGACTGGTAGAGACAGCAGTAAAAACCATAAATTAATATTTCCCAGGGCCTGCTTATTATAGGATTACATGTGAGCTGTGAAAGGTGCATGGTATCTGTTATACATGAGGATGTATAGTAAAGTATACAGTGCATGAATTTGTAAAAACTTTAATTAATCTTACCATGGACAAAATAAAGGCAGGACTGGCAAACCCTGTGTCGATAAAAGGCACCATAGTTTCCCTTGATACTGAGGGGCAGATTGAAAAGGGGCGGATCCAGAATCTGAAAAAGAGAGAAGGTGAAATTGGCCGGAGGTCCTGTCATGAAATAGGGGGGGTAGGGGAATTAGGGTTGGTCACACGTAGAATTGTGTCTTAAATGCACTTCGCATTTAGACCGGTGATATCAAAATGCAAAGATGGACAAATTCGGGGTAGTACCAATGAACTTCAGGAAATCGCAAAACCTCATAGATGTATTACCAAATGAGACTGAAATTACTAACTTCTGTAGTCATTGTGATGTTTCAGCAAAGTTTAGATGCAGAATTTAGCAGGACACCTGTTTTGTAGCATGTGTCTCAAATGTCACAGATTGTTAAGTTCTGCTGGTCATCATAACGCTGTAAACGCGTTGAGATGAGCCAAGCAGCATCTCCAAATTCTACACAAGACCAATGAAATCATTGGTTACACTGTAGTCCAATCAATCAGGATAGCATTGTGCATGTTGCGGAAAATAATGTTCAAAGAGCTCCAGGTTGGGGCCCCTCTGAACAATCTTAAAAGCTTGTAAGAGATCAACTGTAAGATTGTGTGATCTGTATATCATGCCCCCCCCAAAAAAAAAAAAGGAAGAGAGAAATGTACCAAAGTACAGAAGGCAATTGTACTATAGGAAAAGGAGAATTGAACATGACAGGGCTTTCCGGCAAAATGTAGGGGAATAAAAAGAAGGGAGATCAAATTCAAGAAGAAGTGATCTCCCATGGATCCGCCAGTCAATTGCCACCACATTGTCAAAAATTGAGCCACAAACTGAGTATGGTGCTAACAAATGGACGCTCCAGGACCATGGTAAAGAGAAAATATGCTACTCAAAACGGTGCAAGAAAACCAAAGAAAATACCAAAAACAGATAAAACACATTTTAAGGAATGAGTCATTACATCAGATGATCAAGAATGAAAAGGATCAGACCAAATTTAGTTTCGATTAGATCAAGCACAAATGAAAAAAAAAGTATTTGAAGAGTACAAGGCTACAAACTATTTCTTGAAAAAGTGAACAAAAAGGAAAACTCTTCGTTAAAATAAGTCTATGCTGTTGAAACATAGCTAAATTAAGTTTTAACTCATTTCCGAACCTAAGCAAATGGACTCCTGTTAGTCAGTTTAAAGTGTATACTATTAAGTGAAGTTATGGAAGATTACACTTACCAAAAACAATCATTTGGGAAACATGTCAGTTTATGGACTTGACTTGTTTGGTGAAGTACTTTGGACTCATAAATACATGAGAACCTTGCATTGTTTTGAGTAGCAGGAGAGTTTGGCACCCTAGAAACTGGGAGAAAGAAAGTTTAAGGAAGTTACAAGTTAAAAATTAACGCCACTTAAGTCTAAATGGTGAACAAAATCTAAAAACAACCTGCTTGAAATCAGTGAAATAGAATAAAATAGGCACCAATAATTACATCAAATAAATCAATTCATTATGGACTTCGGAACCTTGTTTAATACGAAATGCCTCAAAGTTAGGATGCATGAATTGCTATGGGGGTCAAATATTTATACTCAACAAAACTTCTAGTAGAAATGGCAACCAATTCAATAAGAAAATCTGCTTCCAAATATTGGAAAAGCATTTAAAACTACTCGTCACTCAGCTGGAGCTCTCAAAAGCATTAAAAGAATTTTAACAATCTACTTTTAACCTTTGAAATAAATAGTTGAGCTAAAAATGTGCTAGATTTTGACATCCTTAAAGATTTGTGGTCAGATCCATTATACCTCAATATCCGACTTCTCTACTCAATCAATAGTTGGATAATGGGACCATTGCGCTCAAATATCCTCTTCCAGTTTCTATAAGAAACATGAAAAAGCTCATTCAATAAAACGCTTCATAAGCAAGAGTACTATAAACTAAGTCACATCATCTTTTGTTATTTACACACATTAAAATAAATTCACTGTTTGTGCTGATGAACTTGGATCAAGGCTAAATGCATCAGTTACTTCACAACTTACTCAATTATTGTTTCCTTGAGTAGGAAATCATTTAAACACCAACAATTGTAACGCTTGGTACAACAGCCTAGACTTCTTGTCTTAACAAAATTAAAAACAAGCTAAGGAACACACTTAAAAATGGCAGAGATTTATTAGGGTTTTCTTTGTGACGTCAACAAACATGATCAGTGCGGTTGAAACGAAAAAGTGACCTAATCTAAACATGGCAAACTATTAAAGAAAACTGGCAAAAATCTGTACACTTGTTCGATATTTTATTTGATAGGATCAAAAACCAGGATGCAATTATGCAAATATAATTTGCAAAAAAATTAAAGTTCAGAGTAGACTTTGAAGGTGCTATTTCCATAGGCAATATCCTGAGTGGTAGATAGATACATCTAACTCTGTGTCTAAGTCAACTGATTATTAGAGTTCATCTGATCCTTCCCTTGTTACGGTCAACAGAGGGCTCTTTGGCCACACAGACTTAGAAATATTGGGGACAATTGAACACACTGCAGTAAGTCTCACACTGAATGGTGTTGATAGAGGGCGCTCATCGACAGGTCTGTTGACACCTGTGGGCGGGGAACACTTGTGCGAGCACCAGGGGGGGCTTGCATTCGCCTGGGTGCTTCTCTTTTTATTTTATTTTTTCAAGTTCAAGGTCAAATTTAAATATGAATAGATATGAACAGATATGAATAAATAACAACAGATATGAACACTTGTGTATACTTAGTCTTTATTTCAGACTCTGCTGCCCTCTATGTACTTACCTTCCCCATATACAAAGTCCCTATGCCCCCATAAAGCATCTGCTTTCTATTTCAATACAAGTTGCAGCACTATTTTATATGTGGACTTAAAGCGAAGGTACAATTTTTTTCAAGGAGCTTTAATTGGTTGGTATTTTATAAGTAAAAAAAACGTAAGTTTGTTTGTACTAATAGATTAACTAGTTTGACTTGGTAGAAATATCTGGGGGAAAACAACAAGTTTTTGTTTTATAGAAACGCAAGTTTTTCTTACGTTAAAATGCTCACACAGTTTGAATAGGTAGAAATATCTGGGGAAAAATCAACAAGTTTTTGTTTTATAGAAACGCAAGTTTTTCTTACGTTAAAATGCTCAAACAGTTTTACTTTTGGTAGAAATACTTGGGCAAAATAACAAGTTTTTTGTGTACAAAATAATAGATATAAAAAGATGCGAGTTTTTCGCAGGTTAAAATGCTAACAGTTTGAGAAATTTGTAGAAATTTCTGGGGAAAAATCAACATGCAAACTTTTGTTTGTGTAAATAGATAGAAGCGCAAGTTTTTCTATGCTCAAACAGTTTGATAGACCATTTTTTTGGTAGAAGTTTTCGGGGGAAACATGTTGCTTTTTTAAGCAAGTTTTTGTATTTGTTAAGACTCCTTGAAATTGGAAGTTTCAAAACGGTGTAACTTTTTTGCAGAATTTTGTCAAGGAAAAAAAACCACCTAAACAATTTGTAAGTGCAAAAAGATAAAATCCAGTTGAAATTTGTCCTGGCACAAAATTGTTTCCATCAAAATTTTAACGGTTGAACTGTGTGACCTTTTTGGTCCTAGTTGATAAAGTGTTTCTAACATTGTACCTTCCCTTGAACTCACCATCCACATTACCAGAAGTGTTTTAGACCTTTATCACGCCATCTTTTAAATCAGTCTAGGCAAAGCAACTAATTTTAACATTTACAATTGTCAATAAATGATAATGACATTCTAAACTTTAGCTGTCCATTGCTCAGGTGATCTGATTTGGCATTATTTCAGTTTCTGTGTACAAACAGATTACACGCCGACGTATTGCTAACTGAAACAACACATTGTCTTATTGATGTTGCTTTGCCCCTAAAAAACTGTCTGTTTACTGGTGATCCAGTGTTGAACTTTTTGTTCATTGCTGAGGTGATCTGATTTAGGATTGTTTGAGCATGTGTGTAGACACACGTATTGAGCTGTATTTCAAACAATATATTGATCTCAGATCGAGTGACTGTGTTTTCATAGCAAGAGCATTTTGTAAATGCCTTTGATAATATTACTCTGTCAACAAACAACATTTGGAAGTGATTTATATTCTGATTGTTGTTCAGGTGATCTGATTGGCATTGTTTCAGCATTTGTGTTGACGCTCATATTGACAATTTGTGCCATGTATTTGAAACAATGTAAATGCCTTTGGCAATACTGTTCAGTCAAAACGTCACTAATAACGACTGATAATTTTGATTGGCTTCATGTAACAAAAATAGCAGCAATTCAAGTCATCAAATGTTCATCGTTCTTCAAAGATAGATCAAAACTACCAGCTAGATTTTTTCCAGCTTAACCTTGTTCGATATTTGACTTGGAAAAATAGAAATAAAAAGATGAGTTTTTGCGTGATAAAGGTCTGTGCTGCAGCAAGATTGAAATAGAAAGCAGATGCTTCCCAACACATAACAGACAACAAAATAAAACACAACAGACTCTTTTTTATTATGTTATAAACACTATGTACACTGGCACATCATATTAAACATTGGTACACACACTGTTTCTTCAAGCTTTCCATTCATGACAAGGTAAAATGATCCGCATAACCAAGTCTTGAAACTACACTCAAAGTCTGTTTTGAGAATGGTTTTTCTATGCATTGTTTTGTAAACATTTTTCAAAGTTAAGCATTTTTCTCTCACAATTTTTTTCTTCAAATGTAATCTATGGACAGTGTGTGTACCTTGAATTCCTATAAAACTGATATCTTTAGGAAAACAAAATTGGTGGTCCATTCAGCTAAATGGTTTTCAAAGGGAAAGCACATAATAAATGGAAGGTTTGAAGTGTTTCGATCAGTGGAGGTTGACCGTCAGGATTAATGCAATTTGACTTTGTTAACTCTGTAACATCTTTACATTTCAATCAGATGCATCTTTGAAGAATTCTTTCACTCCTTGGATGTGGTAATCAAAGAGAGGGATGATAAGTACAGTATATACTCAAGCTACGTACATGTCAATACATGATAATGCTTCTGGTGTTGAGGCTTGATTCAGGTTTTTCTCTCCCATACTACATCATGATCTTTGGTCATGTACTTTGCACAGCGTTATTGCTCTGCAGATTCTTGCAAAACTGTTGTTGGCAATGCGTAACTTTAGTGTTAGACTCGAGCAAAATTCTTGCTGTGCTCTGCTTGGGGTTTATGTTCATCCATGGTGTCTACCAGATAAGATGTCACTATACCAGACTGCATCTACACAGCTTATCAGTTTAGTTATACCACACTACTACTTAAAAGTATACATAATATGATGTGCCAGTGTACATTTCCATAAACAATAATACTTCTTACATAAAATTCAATCAAATTCTATAATCAACCATAAAACCTTGTATTTGTCTAACATGATAACTAAAGTGAATTTCACAACTTCCTTTATACATTTTTTGTGTAAAGCCAAAGTGCAGCATCGTTACATTGGAATAAAGGGGCATAAGTAATCAACTTTGCCAGTATTAAGTATTTCAACTAAGGGCATTTGACACATATTCTTGTAGTGTCGATAAGGTGTTCTTCAATGGTATTGGAACTTACAGCATAAAGTACTGTTACAGCAAAAAGATGTTAGTTTCATTCCTTTGGTTGGAATAGTTCACCAACATAACGAATGTCGATTTGTGAACATTCTTTGTGGTTGCGTTGCAACAGTTGCAGGATTATTTCTACTCTTGACGTTCGAAACTTTAAAACTTAACACATCTGTGAGTAAATGTCAAATATATTTTCAGATTTATTCAAGGACTCTGAATAATATTTTTACAAAACAAACTGATGCTGCACTTTGGCTTTACAACCAGGCACATGGAGAAAACGCTTGATGCCCTTAACAATCAAGTTTCCCAAATGAGTTCACTATTCACATTTGAGAATTCTAAAATGAGTAAATTTTAAAGATTTCTTTTCTTGTCTATTTTTAAAATCACTGAGGAAATCCTTTCTGCATATATTTTCTCAGAAATTACAAAAGGTTTTTAACGTTAGTCAATGGAGACTGTAGCAAATTGTTTGTCAGTTGATGAAACCAACTTGGTTGTAGTAAACTTTCAACACGGCCAAATTGCTGTAAATTCTTACTAAACTGTGTCTGGGTTTAGGCATTACATAACCTATGACCAAAGGCCTTTTCTACCATGTGCCTGGCATGATGAATTTGATATATTATTGTTCCCATCTTTTGAGGATGAATCAGAACCAACCAACGGCAAATCCATGTCAATGAGAGTATAATAACGACAGTAAATCTGTGTTCTTCAGTATAGTGATTTTCAAAACGGGTATCCCATTATCAACAATGGAAAAACTCTGTTTAGACCAGTTTGACAGCTGAGTAACTTTTAATTCAAACATTTTCCTTGAGGAAAATCTTTTATTGCACACAGCTTAAATCACTGAGATTTATGACTCCAGAGTATTCACATTGCCATGGATTTGCTCTTTTCAACTACCATTCTGTACCGACAAGTTCTCATTGCCTTGTAGTTTAGTGTAGACTAGAGGAAGCTATTTCCCAGAACTCACTGAAGATCCAGACAAGTGTGGTGAGACATCAACAATTGCTGCATCCACATCCATCTCCTCTACACCACAGGCTCACTGCAAACAAAATGAAGTAAATGAATTAGACTTTCATGTTGATCCAAGTTTTGAAAGGCAGGGTACAGGATGAAGTCGCGGCAGTTCTCTTTATTATTGTCAGTTTGCTTTTTTGTAACAATGAACCTTTTAAAAAGTTAACATTTACAAACTTGAGAGCAGCGTGTACAAATCTCATGCAACACTTATATAACCATTGCTGTTACATAGATCACTAGCAGTAAACGTTCTCCTTGTTAACGAAAATAGTCTAATGTGAAGCTAATGTTTTACCCTTTCATTTGCATCAAAACGTGACGTCTTTGCCAATACATTTATCATTGATTTTAAGATGTTCTTCCAGTAAGAAGACTCCATGGTGATTTTAATCTGATTGAATATCAAATTTCCTGTACCCTGCCTTAGCCGATTCGAATCCGTAACCTTCATCCATAAGAAATCAGGTAACTAATTTTTCTAAGCCTACATTCTAACACCATTACAAGCATATACATTGTCCAGATTATTATATTCTTGACAAAGTTGAGGCAGTTCATTATAGTTTGGATATTCTATAAAACTTCATTTGAAGAAGCTGAGTAGGCTAAGTGGGCTGGAATTGAGGATGGATGGCACTGCCTAAAAAAGAAGTTTGCTAAATTTTTGTTGATCTTTAATGAGCTCTCAAATGGTTAAATCTGTTATATCATGGCGATCAAATGAGTGCATATCTTCATCTTCCTGTATTCTATATTCTAAAATGATCCCAACTGGCATCCACATATGATCAAATGTCAGTGAATTGAGAAGTGGCATCCACACATGATCAAAGGTCAGTGATTTGAGAAGGGGCATCTACACATGATCGAAGGTCAGTGATTTGAGGAGGGGCATCTACACATGATTGAAGGTCAGTGATTTGAGAAGGGGCATCTACACATGATCGAAGGTCAGTGATTTGAGAAGTGGCATCCACACATGATCAAAGATCAGTGATTTGAGAAGGGGCATCCACACATGATCAAAGGTCAGTGATTTGAGAAGGGGCATCTACACATGATCAAAGGTCAGTGATTTGAGAAGGGGCATCCACACATGATCAAAGGTCAGTGATTTGAGAAGGGGCATCCACACATGATCAAAGGTCAGTGATTTGAGAAGGGGCATGTACACATGATCAAAGGTCAGTGATTTGAGAAGGGGCATCTACACATGATCGAAGGTCAGTGATTTGAGAAGTGGCATCCACACATGATAAAAGGTCAGTGATTTGAGACTTGGCATCCAAACATGACCAAAGGTCAGTGACTTAAAAAGTGGCATCTACCCATGATCAATAGGTCAGTGACTTGAGAAGAAAGAGGAAACCTGTTAACTTGGGAGAAAAGAAGAAAACCTTGACATTCGGAATGGAATTTGAAATCAAATCTACGACGTAGACATTAAAGTGGGTTACTGGCTTTAACCTACAGAGATGAAAGGCAAGGAATGTACCACCTAAAAAACTTAACAACAGAAATAATTATTGTTAATAATTGTTATGATCTTATTTCTCATTATTGGCACTGTCATTATTTCAAGAAAAAAATAACTTATAAATTCTCCTAAATGCATCTTTTCGTTACACTTTTTGTGAAGATGAATTTTAAAAACTATTTTAAAACAAATTAATTTAAAAAAAGGGATTTTTTCATTTTAATTCAGAGTTCCTTTTGAAACAAAATGTTTCTGAATGAGTAAATTATGAACAAACAGAATCAATCCAAATTAATCACTCAACTGCGATTATAAAATTATCCTTGAAAACAATAGAAAGTCAGAAAAGATAAATTTGTCTGTCACCATTATTATTCAGTCTACCTGTAAATCCAATACAAGGGTTTAATAAAATGTCTAGCTATTTCACTTTTCTTTTAAGGAGAATGTACAAATTGCACTGGGTGTATTGACCCTCAATCTTACACAATTAGTTCAGTGAATACTTTTGACGGGAACTTTCAGGTTTGAAACCCCAAGCATTTATGAAAACAACGATATCTTATGATGGTTTTAAAAAAACTGTTAAAAAGTATTGGTTGTTTTTATATCATTTTTCTTTCCACTTCGAGCACTTTACCATGCCTTTTAATTGTTAAGATCAACTTTTGGAATTTCACAAGAATTTCACATTCCCCTTAAAAGAAATGCCAATGGAAAGTGAATCGAATATTTGTTTTACATAAACTTTAACAGCCATCCTGTCACATGCATTAAATAATTTTTACAATATTTTTTTTTAATGGAATGCAGTCTCTGATGTGAAGAGGAGCAACCCTTTATTTACGTTCCATTCTTTTGATAACAGTTCTGTTCATTTTCTTGACTCCAAGTTCCACTCCATGAAATCATCAAGTCTTACACTCTGATGAGTTGTGGTTATTGAAAAGCGGTTCTGTTGGTGAAGTTTGTTCAGATTCCACCCATTTGCTTTCTCAAGAGCCTCCTCCATTCTTTAAAGACAGACAGTTTTGCTGATGTTAGTTTATGTGACTTCACTCCTGGATATTATCAGGCTGCAGTCTACAGGGTCTCTTGTTGGATTTGATAATAGTTCTGTTGGTAGAGCTAAATGTGAATCCTATTGTCGATATCATCAAAATGCAGTGTTAGAATCTTAGGGTCTCCTTTGGCTGTTGGTATCAATTCTGTTGTTATTGCAAAATGTGAATGCATTCCTTGTTATCAAAAGGTTGTAGTTTAACATTCTTAAAAGTCTCCTCTGGTTATGTTTGTTTTGGTAACAGTTCTTGAAATGGGTGCAGGACAGGACTGATGAATAGGTTGCAACAATCTTGATATCATCAATTGGCTGTTAGCACTGGATACATACATCCTCCATTGATTTATATCTTTATCTGCACCAGCCAGTAGGACGTCGTCAATATTGTAGCATCATTGGCAAGTCTTTCCTGGGTTGAAACACTTTCACCCACCGATGAAGTTCTGATCAGAATCTTACTGGTTTGGCGGTAGTGTCAGATTACTCATATGAAATTGATCCATAAATAAATGTATATCCATCTTCTCCAAGCTCTGTGTATTCCTTTTTTGTAAATGTTTATCTGCCATTCCAGTACAGCAGTGAAGTCTTTACTGCTTGGTCATGAGTTTCTCAATATACCCTTAACCCCGGGTAGGGCCCAACCAGGTGGAACCACTGAGGGAAAGTGGACCTGTAACATCACGTGGGCAGGAGTGTCAGATCCTGAAGTAGCTCCTGCTACCCGCTACCCTTACAAAGTCCCTAAAGCAGCATGTGACCAGGATAGCACTAAAAACATATTTAAGAATCGGCTGTGGGTTAAGCTCTACATTCCACACAAAAACTTAATTTGTGTTATTATTTTGAGATTCAGAAATAATTTTTTAACAGAATCTTTTTCAACTTGATATCTCTTAAATTAAAACAGGACATGCGGAACACTAACCACACAGCTACTAGGTTTGAAATTAATTTCAAAATTTTTGGAATACTATAGATATTTTATTTTAAAAAACTTAGAACTAAAGTTAAATAATTTTCATGGCATTTACAGTTCAGTGGAAAAAGTTAGTTGAGACAACTGAATTAGTAATTGTTATCCCCTTATGCATTAAAATTATACATTCTATTTGCAATATCCTCCCCCTTTCCTGATAAATTTCTCTAAACAAAGAGACGTATTGTGTACATTGTATCCTCATGTGCCCCTCCCCTTCTTCAATTAAACTCTATTTCTATAATCAAGTCTGTTTGGAACTTCTGTAGTGAGCCTTTGTTAGAAACCATTAGTTGTACATACATTTCAGGCAATAGTTATCAAACAGTTTGGCAAAGGCTGCATAAATGTTGTGCATGTGGGTCTTAGATGTACAGTGAAGCAGGTCAGACCAATTATTCAGATGACCATCGCCAAAGAATCTAGGTCCAGTTATTCTCCACTTCTAATAAATTTATCTCCTTTTTGTGGAGACCTTTCACAGCCAGATGTAGGACCCATTACTCTTATGACCTTCGACACAAGAATCCAAGCCCAGTTACTGACCATTCCCTATGTCTCCATTTTCATAGACTACATGCTGACAGGGTCGGACCAGTCATTCTGATGACCATCACCAAAAGAATCCTAGCCCAGTTACTGACGACACATGTGCTCTTCATAATGTTAAAAACTTTCACCCAGGAGTCTTGTTATACTGTATAGTATACAAATATTGACTGCTTCGAGTGCTATGGTTAAAACTACGACTCCCGAGGTGATCCCCAGATCGTTCTATTTTCCCTCGGCTGCGCCTCGGGAAAATGGAACGGTCCGGGGATCACCGAGGGAGTTGGAGTTTTAACCATAGCACGAGTAAAAGCAGTCAATATTTGTTTTATAACACCCCAACAGACTATTTATCATCCTCGTACACGTAACGTTCGTACGCGCATTTCAGACACACAGATGCACAACTGATTGAGTTCAAGGTTGGTAAAAAAGACGTCTGGGTACTGCGTGCGCCATGGAATAGTCGACTATTCCATGGCAAACGACTATCACACGGCCGCCGGGTTTCTAGTAAAACTAAGACATATCATGTGACGCGCTCTAAACCAATGAAAAGGCAGAATTTTTGTAAGGGGTGTTATAATACTCTTTATATCTTCACTTTTATTTTGACTATTTGCAGCCAAGGGTTGGACCCATTTTTCTGAAGGCCATCGCCAAAAGAAATCAAATCCAGTTACTGACCACTCCTTAAATCTCCTGCATTATTTTAGCTACTTTCAGCAAGTAAAGACAAAGGCAAAGGCTGGATAAATGCTGTGCACATGGGTCTTAGATGTACAATTGAGTGGAGTGGGTCGGACCAATTATTCAGATGACCATCACCAAAGAATCAAGGTCCAGTTATTTTCCACATCTTATTAATGTATCTCCTTTTCATGGATACCTTTTGCAGCCAGGAGTACAACCCATTACTCTTGTGAACTTCGACACAAGAATCCAAGCCCAGTTACTGACCATTCCCTATTTCTCAATTTTTATAGACTATATGCTGCCAGGGGTCAGATTAATCATTCTGATGACCATCGCCAAAAGAATCCTAACCCAGTTACTGACTATACATTTTATGTCTTCTTCACAATGTTAACAACTTTCATCCAGGAGTCTCAGGTACTCTTTATATCTCCTTTTTTAGTTTTGACTATTTGCAGTCAGGGTTGGACCCATTATTCTGATGACCATCGCCAAAAAAATACAAATCCAGTTACTGACCACTCCTTATATCTCTTGCATTTTGTTAACTTCTTTCATCAAGTAGTCTAGCTACTGAACTCTCCTTTTTATTTCTTCTTTTTTTATTTTGCAGTCAGGGATTGGACCCATTATTCTGATGAATCACCACACGAATCCAAGTCTAGTTACTGACCACTCCTAATATCTCCTTCTTGTTAACCATCTGATAACTATTGCCAGAAAGAATCTAAGTTTATTTTTTGTTGCACTCTTACAATTCAATTGTGTTGATAAAATATCACATGTTTAGTCATATAAAAAGCTCAGTTGCAGCATTCAATTTTCTCATTTTATAATTTTGTGTACATACCAAATGCCTCATGGGTTTCAGTTTCTTGAGATGCTTTTGGTTTATAATGATTAGTTGATAACAGTTTGCTTACACTGTACTACACATGCCATGAAATAAGAATCTCTTTCAGGAAACTGACACTTTGGGTAAACTATCAGTCTGTGTACGACAAGATCTGTTTATCCTAAACATTGAGTTATTGCTAACCACAACTTTTAGAATAACTCACTTGACTGCAATGACAACATATTTTAACATGGCTCTGATTTCTTAAAACCAGCCCACTTTTTATAACTTTTTCCAGCAATTTTTTTTCCAACGTCCATTTAACTGCAATTATGCTGTATTGTCGAACAACTGCATTCACCAATTGATATAATATTTGCAATGAACGAAGAAACACTGACATTTCAACGAACAGTTTCTTCACTTGTTTAAATTGTGAAAACAGAAATTACCCAGAGTGTATGTTTCTTTTAAAAGACGATAAATCGAATGCCATCACACAAACAAACCAAATTATGTTACAACGAAAACAACTTAATGGAATATCTTGTTTGGTAATAAAACTAGTGCTTGTCTGCAGTCTAAACACTGCAAGAAGACGATGCAATAATACATTGATTTGAGTCAGTCATTTCAAATGTTCATTGATTTATACAGTATCGACAACAGTGCTTGTTCAGAAGTCAAGACTGTTTCAGTTTTTGCTCACAATAAGGTAATTGATGAGTTTATGTGATGAAATTCACAAACTATTTATTTAGAATATTAAATCCAAGTTTAATGATTCAGTTTCGACACAGTCTGAGTATTCTTTCCAATGTGCAGGTTCATTGAATTGTAGTAAAATTAATTTAATGTAGTACATTAAAAGTAATAATAATGTATTGTTTTAAACCATTTGTAATTGGAATTTTTTCCAGAATAAGGGCATTAATATCAAGTATCAGACATGCTGAGAGTATCAGTGGCCTTGCCCCCACCATTTGTAATTGGAATTTTTTCCAGAATAAGGGCATTAATATCAAGTATCAGACATGCTGAGAGTATCAGTGGCCTTGCCCCCACCCCCACCCCCCGAAAACAAGCATAAATGAATGATTTGGCACATAGGCCCTTAGCCCCCTCCCTCCACTTTTTTAAGCCCCCCAAATATTAATGAACGATCATATGCGATTTATGGTTGATATCAGTTTGCTGGTAAAATTCCTTTTGATATATAATTCCAAAAGCTTTTTGTCGAAAGAATAAACTCGAAAGAGATTCTGACAAAATATTAGCTTTGTGGCTGCTGAGATTTTGGTATGGTAATGAAACTATATGAAACTATATGAACAGTTAAACAAATTGGAAAATATACTAAAGACATGGTATGTCAGTGGCTTTAGGTAGACACTACTCCTTCCAATCCTCTAGTTTTCAAGAAATGTAATTTAAAAAGAAATAAAATGTCACAAAAGGACAACTACTGATTACTTGTTTGTGTTCCTTTTTGTACATGATATGCCTGTTTCAAGAGGAAACAAACTCAAAATGAATACCATCCTTTTCATCCTTCTCAGGTATATTTTAATCTTAAATCAATTTGGATAAGAACCATTTAGTTTTATACCAACTGGGTTTTTAGTCGAAGATGACAAACACTTTTTTGAAAAGCATTATAACTACCATGTCCTTAACATAATTCCAGAAACACAGTTAGACTGAATGGTTTGTTGACTAGACACATAAAATCATTGTCAAAATTTGGGTATACATGTATTGTAAGTACATGTATAAATAAAACACAATTCTAAGGATCGGTTCAGTTTGTAAAACTAGAAGTTACTCGAGTGCTAAATGGAATGAGTGCTTGACCAAAGTCTTTAAAAAAATGAAAAAACCAAAGTAATTTTTCAGACAAAAATTTGATTAATCATATAATGGTTAACTAAGGTTTATTGAAATTGCCCAAAGCTCGTGAGAACTGCTGATTAAGCTACCAAAGGTTTAAACAATTTTTTTTAAAGTTGGCCAGAAATCTTTTGTTTGACAACTCAAGGATAAGAGTAGCCTTAAACATTTACAAATGTTCATTGCATCCACCGTTTCGGTAAACTTCACAAATTAAAAAGCTACCATTTTAGATATTTTATATCTTTGTTTTTTAGGGGTGTGTTAAAAGAAAGAATTATCATCTTACTTGAAAGAAGATGCATCTCAGCAAGGGTTTCTTTTGACACTAGTTTCATTTGCAGTAATTGAGTTGTTAAAGTTGTTGAGAGTATGTGTACTTGACAGTCCTAATTGGTACAAGTTTTATGAATGTCATGTCGGGTACAAACACGTGACATTTAAAGAGGACAAAACGTCACATAATCCTCAGGATGTTAGGTTGGGCACTATGGGCACTATGGGCACAAAGGCAGAGGTGACGGTTGAAGGCAAAATATTGCTTCATCAATCTATGAGATCTAGAAGGAAGAAGTTCAGGTGGTGGTGAAGGTTGAAGGCAAAGTATTGCCTCAATATTCTATGAGATCAAGAAGGATGAAGTACAGATGGTGGTGAAGGTTGAAGGCAAAGTGGTGCCTCACTTTTTGGAGGAAGTGATGAAGACATTTTCAGAGAGGCTGGTGATAGCCCATGTCTTCAATGTATTGAAAAGTCACATAGACATAATTCATGTACAAACACTTTAAATACTTGTCTTCAAGTCATTCACTAACTATTTGATCACTTTGATAATTAAGTTAAGAATGTTGCCAATGCTTCTGTTCGCTGTTCTGCATTACATTATTATAATTTTCATTTGCTCAAATGAATCAAAAAGATGATGACTTGCAACTGTTTTAAATGGATTAACAGCTGTGTCAAATGGATCCCAACTGTGTCAAATGGATCAACAGCTGTGCCAAATGGATCAAAACAGTTTCGTATGGATTAACAGCTAGCTGTGTCAAATGGATCCCAACTGTGTCAAATGGATCAACAGCTGTGTCAAATGGATCTCAACTGAGTCAAATGCATCAATAGGTGTGTAAAAAGTACCCCAGATTTGTCAAATGGATCACAACTGTATCTCAGATGGATCAACAGTTGTGTCATTCTAAGGTCATGGTAACCATCTCTTTTAAATGTTCAGCTTAGAAAGAACTTCTTGTTCCCATAAAATTAATAACAATACAAAAGTGTTTGAATTTAAGACAAGAGGAAATTAAGGTGAGTTCCAGTAAAAAGAAGACAGAGAGAGAACATTGGTCTGTAGCTAGAGTAATAGAAGGGACAACATCAGGCAATTTATATCACTGACCAAAGACAATGAACTGACTTGGCCAAGTGGTCTGAGAAAAGCCATGAGTTCATTACTACAGATATAAAAGTTGTGTGGTGTCAAGATCAAGAACTAACTAAATACCAAATCAAGTCATTGTTTTTGGAAGAGTACTGTAGAATGCCATCCTCTAAAGTTTTTATTTAGCACATACAATCCTGGTGAAAATTCTGTGCATTTTGTTGATCACATCTTTGTGAAAAAGAAAAACAAGAAAAGTGAACTTTTGTTCGCTTTCATAGCAGGCTTATTTTGATTGCTGAAATCAAAATAAGCAAAAATGGTTTGTTTGTGTCTTCAAATGCTTTGCTCAAAATAAGATATTTCTCTTGGGGTCCATTGGTATCGCTTTAAATTAAATTGAACATTTCCCCCAAAAAATATACACCAAACTTGCCCTTTGTTTGCACCTATCACTTCTACTGTAAAAAGAAAGACATGTATTATGTCAACTGCTGTTGACACAGCAGATCACAGTTACTTTGTGCACTAAGTACAATATGAGCTCAAAATGTTAAATCCATCCTCATTTTGAATTGGAACTCAATCCATACCACTTTAAATTACTCACCAGTCCTCTCAATGGGCTCAATCAGGTTTTCTTTTTGACAACCGTGTATTTTGGAGGTCGAAGAAACAATGATTTGCCTCAATTTTATTGCATAATTTCAAATGTCTGCCTCAACATTAATCAATAGTACCATGAGACTTTCCCGTTGAAAGATCCCATGTACAATGTACTTCAGCTTTATGGCATGCTTTCCTAAGTAGTGCTATGATTTATGTAACTTAGTAGCAGACTCAACACTAATTTAGACCATTCTTCAAATCAGTCACAGACACATTATTCTAGCTGTCAACCGTATTAAAAAGGGTTGCGTTACCACCTTGATATGTTCAGAATAGACACTGCTTTTGAAATGAAAGTACAATTTTGCAATTGCTATGACATTTTTCAACTATACTGGACATTGTATACTCTTGTAAATAAACTCACCCATTACCAGCATGGTAGAAAACTGGCTGCAATTGTAATCAGGTTGTTTGACAAAAAGTGGAACACATTTTGATTATCTCATTCAGAGATGAACAACAAATTCATTTAAAGATAAGTGCATCACACAGTTGTATGCTAATCTTTTATCATCAAAATATGACAACAGCAAAATACAAACAAAATCTCAAATATTACATGATCAAATGATTGTGCTTGGTAGGATTATTTATTTCCTATATGGGTTGTAATACTTAGAATCTTCAAGCCATTCTTTTTAAAAGCTTTACGAAGCTTCCAGGCTGTCGGGCCAACATAAACTTGCACCTTTGGTTCATTTCCTAAATTGCAATAACATGATTGGGTTTAGACAGCAGTGGAGTGACTACCCGAACAACAAAAACATTTGTTTGTGTTACTATGATCTGAACCAAAAACTAAAAAGTTTTGTTTCACTTGGAATTCCTGTTTGATACCAATGAATGGAGTATCCTCCCTTAAAATTGGGCGCTTATCTGACTTGTTCAGACCTCTTTAGGACATTATTTGCATTTCTAGACCCCATCACTTATCGAGGTGAAAAAAAACTATACAATGTAAACTCACCTATTGAGATTTAGGCTGAAGATGTCTTATATGACATGTTACAGGGCGTACAGTCTGATGCTGAAATTGATCACTGTCCTGTATTTCATTTCAACTCGATCCTTCATCACAAGAACTGTAATCATTGTCCAAGGCTGTTGCAGAATATCCAGGCTTCTGTGACATCAATGAGTAGTGAAGAATGGATCATCAGGAACACTGCAATCAAAAAAAAAAATACATTTACAAATATAATTTAACAGTGCAGTGATACAAAAAAAATAAATAAACACTCTAGACAATAAAATGAACTCACATTGTGCACTGTTGCATTTTTATCAGGACCATAACTGCTTAGGTAGCAATTTATTTCAAGGAAAGCCAGTGTTATAATTACAACCAAAGAAGAAATACATGCAAGAGCATATCTCAGAATTGAGTGCGGGATAAGAGTATCGCAATTTGAATCACAATTAAAACAGATGAGATGACAACCACACTAGATAGTTCCCCAACTTCACTATAGAGTGGAAGATTCAAAACATGGATCTAAAATGGGTACAACCGAGAGAGGGAGAGAGTGCCAAACATTGTTTGTGTAGGAGTAGGATGTGACGGTGAAATCAGTAGCGAAGAATTACAAGATGTTCATGAAGCCTAATCAAGAGAAACAGCATTGTTTTCTAATAACTAAGGACTGAGAATAATTATCCATGTGGGCGACCAAAGTGAACATCACTCGCCAACATTTCACGAAGAGACACGCCCACCAAAATGTGTTAAGACACAATTTTTAGATTTTAGTTTTAACTTTAGTCTTAATTTCACATGGTGTCACTAGTATTCATGTGCTCTTTATTACAGTCAGTGGTATTTGGGCTCGCTAGCCAAATTTGGAAGTGACCTTGGAGAGGCCATGGTCTAAGTACTAGACCACAGGACGATTATCACAGGAATTGAATCAAGGAAACCTTTTACCATGGGAATTAAATGTTCCACAGAGATTCATATGGTTAAATGTCACCCAAAACGATACAAACTTGTGGTGTAATAAGCACTGACCCATCTGCCCATGGTCCAGCGACAGCAGCCAGCAGAAAGGTGAATGGCTGGACGGACCATCGTCAGGCTGCCACTGGTGTTCCGCCAGCACAAATGTTCAACCCGCTCGCCGGTGGTCCACCGTCAGCAACCAACAGAGGGTCAATGATGGGCCAACAGAGGAGCATCACAGGATGCCACTAGCGGACCATCGACACAAATGTCCGCCCATTGCCGGTGGTCCACCATTGGCACATGATTGGCAGCCAACAGAGGGTCAATGTAAGGGCAAGGGTGGACCATCAGAGGGCTGCCACAAGCAGACCACAGACACAAACATCTGCCCTCTTGTCGATCAGCCGACAGTTGGCAACAGACAAAGGGCCAACGGTGGGCCCCTAGAGGACCATCACAAGGCTGCCATTTGCAGACCACAGGCACAAATGTCCGCCCGCTCGCCGGAGGTCCGTCGGCAGCTGACACAGGGCAGATGATTAGCAAACCCTGGACCAATGTCAGTTTGTGCTTTTGATCTGACAATGGTCCTCTATTGGCCCATCATCGATCCTTTGTCAGCTACCAACGGAGGACTATCGGCAAGCAGGCAGACCACGGCAGCCAATGTCAACAATGTGTCAAGGACAACCCCCAAAAAGACCCCGGGAAAGTTCTGAAGATACAGTGCTTAATACACAACGGTGTACGGGTAAAACCAAATTATATTATTTATCCCCGATGCAAAAAATAACATCTATTAAATAACACAATTTTCAGTAACCATTTTTGTGGAAGTTTTGTTACATCAACGTCTTTGTTTTTGCTCAAAAGTGTCTACAAACAAATAATTTAGTGAGTAAGAATGTAAATTTATCTCTCCATCTCTGTTTTAATCTAAGTGTACTATTTAAAAAAATTGTTTGATACTTTCATGATTTCTCATAATAGGATGTCTCAGCCCACTGCCGTACCAAATCTTTTCAAGCGGGGACTTCATCGAAACCGCCTCACAATCTACATGACCCTCGTCGTAAAGATGGTCGATGAAGACGTCATACCAACGGGCACCCATCCAATGGCATCATAACACCCTCTCAACAACATGGAACTAGCATCAGAGATGAGCTTGGCGAATAACTTGTTTATTTCTGTGGTCTTAATATACTCTTCCCAACATTGACAAATCCATAAGCAAACATAGAGTTTATCCAGGCAGCATAGATCGACTAGTTATAGGGACACTCATTTACCAACCTTGTAGCACCAAGCTGGTGACATGAGGAATCAGAAAATATTTTTTCGGAGGAAATGGCACACACTTGAGGATGCTTTCAAGGAGACTGCAAAAAAAGGTTTTCAGACTGGAGGGGCAAAACCCATGGATCAGCAGGGGGTCATGGGAATTTGTGGAGAGAAGAAATTTGAAGAACAGTATTGAAGTGATGTGTAGAATCAAACAGAACCTCACAGATGAATACAGGAACATTGATAAGGAAACTAAGAAAAGTATGAGGGATATTCAAAAGTGGGCAGATGATCCAGCAACAGTAGCTGAGAAAGCAGCAGGTAGTTATGGGAGGATGAAAGAATTGTACCAGGGCCCAATTTCACAGAGCTGCTTTAAAAGCATAAACAGTTGCTAAGCACAACAGAATTATGCTTAACAAAATAAGGTTACTGGCCAAACTAGCAACCAGCCCTGTACTGGAAGGCCCAACCAGAAATCCGGCATCACAGTGAACAGTGAAACTCTCAGTGATGTGTACAAGTTCACATACCTGGGCAGGACCGTATCTGGCTAGGGAAACAAGGACGATGAAGTAAAGTGTAGAATCACCAAATCATTATTTGCACAGATGGACAAGACTTACAGAGAATTCAGTGGTAGAATAGTTCACACAAACATTTTGAAGACATTTAACACCAATGAATAGCCTTTTTCACACGTTGGAAAAAGACAACTTTTCTGGGGAAACATTGTCAATGTTTGTGAAATATTATGAGCTTCGTGTGAAAGTACAGCAGTTTTTTACATTTTCTACATGCCCTGCGAAATGTTCTCAAACATTGTAAAGTTTTGTGGTAGGAACCAACATATGACAAAAAAAACTTACGTTAGCAAAGATTTTCGCATGGAACCTTTTGAACCTTGTTCACTCCCTCATGTGAAACGATCCAAGTGTTTATTGTCGGGCATGGGCATTCCTTGCAAAGGTGGTCTTATCACGCAAAAGTTTGCGCTACGGTTTTTAAAATAAGCATCAAGCTAACAATCTGAACAGAAACACGTTGTGTTCAAAACATGTACGCAATACGTCATCATTTAACTGTTACTAGTGATAATTAAGAACAACATTTTTTAGATAGTTTAGCTATGTTTTTTTTCTCGTCGCATGGAATGTCGGTCAAGTCATTACCCGGTGTCGTGTGAAAGCTTGCGAAATCTCTGAAGAGTGAGATGAGAAGTAGACAATTCAGGCTTGTAATGTTCCTCCCAAGGAATCTAGGTTTTCGGGAGATTGTATGAAAAAGGCTTATGCATGAATATCCAGTAACAGAACAGGCAAGTGATTCTGTTTTTGAAAGAGGAAACTAGTGCAACAATAAAGAAGATACACAGCTAGAAGTCTGGAGGAAAGGATGCAATCAAATTGATTGATCATTTGCTGTGAAACAAATTAAAAAGTTTGTTTCCCATGGTGGTCTGTAAAACGAGATTGGAGATTATTCGTTTATTTTGATGGGTCCCTTTTACTTATAATAATATAAATTGAGAACTATATACTAAAGAATAACTCTTAATAAAAAAAACCTAAATAAACAAATATTATTCAAATAACAAATATTCTGGTTGATGTGATATACTTGTTCTTAAATTATTGTCAGGGAATGCCAAATTGATGAAACAAATAGATAAATAGAGCCATTGCAAAAAAATAATCTAAACGAACGAAATGTGCAAAACTTGGCCTCAAAACCAAGTGCATGCCAACAACTTTCTTTCTTTGATAGCCTAATCCTATAGAAGCACAATGACACAGTATTTTATAATGCTTATCTAAACAGCCTAGAATCTGGTTGGAATAATCATCTGGACTCTTGAATGAAAAGGGGGAAAAGAAAGCCATGAATTTACACAAGATTGCCCAAAAACTCATGACTGGCAGAGACAGAAGTGATGTACCCGGTAGTCATCATAAGAGAGAAAAACCACAAACAAAACATTTGATGGCAGGGTTTTGATTCATCTACAAATTTAAGAGTGGTGGGAACCACTGAGAACATAACAAAGAGAACCAGTGGAAAATATTTACCATGAATGGCTTACCATGAACACGAAATATACTCAAACTTCATGCACAAAGGAATATCTCCAAATTGAATAATATATGAAAATCTGAACCACTGAGCACATGAAGAACAAGAGAGGGCAAAGTTTTCTCAGCATCGATAGACAGAAAACCTTGATTAGCCAGCAAGGGAGAAAGAAAGAAAACACATTCCCTTAAAACACCGTGGTTTGTGTATTTATGTGCATTAGCCACAGTTTCAACTCAACAATAGTATTCCACATCAAAAATATGTTTAAATGATATTGTGGCTAGAATGCTAACAAAAGGAAAAAAAGCCATCCTCAAATGCAGAAAATGCAGAAAAGTATAACACTCCATTACTTGAGCTTATGTTATTTAGCACAGAACCTTGCAATCACTACAGAAAGACATTGAAGACAAATAAATAAAAAGCACACCCGTTTGGTGCAACACAACAAATATAATTTCTCTGGTAAATAATTATCAAGGTGATGTTGCTCCATGAACAACAAGTAGATCGGAATGTACCTAAAAGGTAATGTACTGGCGCTTCTTTAGCTATGTACTTTGACGTTAGATACACTTACCTGTCAAGAGTAGATTATCTGTGTCGTGCATCCAGTCAAACATGACAACATGTACATGGGGTGTCATGGCCAAGCAGTCTAGTGCAGTCTACTCAAGCTCTGGTATTTCTGATCAGCATAGTGTGGTTCGAGTTCCGGTCTTGACACCTGTATCCTCAAGCAAGACACTTAACGATTATTGCTTTGTCCTTTGAATTGCTTTGCACTTCCTTGGTGCCATGGTTTGTGTGAAGCATTCATACGCACTCACAACTATTCTCTCTTTATTATGAGTGTTAGGCGATACTTCATACAGATACCGACATGCTGACACCTCATCAACTGACATCTTTGTGGGTGATTCGGACAAGAACTGTCAAGGAAGGTATTGATGTTAAATCCAAGGTCTGTGAAAAAAAAAAAAAAAACATTGATTAATTGTTAGAAAATTTAAATACAGGGTGTAGCCTTAGATGTGTGATAACAAATTTATCACGCATCGCAAATCTTCTCATCTAGGTTTTGTTTTGTTATCGCAAATAGTCAAAACTGACTCCCACATGTATATCAGAAATTGTTCCCTGGATACTACAAAATGAGGTATCAACACATTCGTTGCCATTTTCACTCATTTCTAGATGACACTGTGTGCTTCTTATAAAAACTATCTTCAAAACTTATGAATAGCTCAAAGATAGCCCCATGGATAGTGCAAATATACTCGACTCCCTCTGCTCCTTGGCCCTCAGCCCAGCAAGTACCTTCAAGAGATGAGAAAATTTTTCTCACGTTTTTATACCAAGATTTTTTCCCCCAGTTATCACTTACCGAAGGGCATGGAGAGCACATTAACACAAAAATGTGCGCACTTGTTTTTGTGTAATTTTATGAAAAATCTCGCAGCTGACGATCGCTTGATTAAACACCGTCGGCGGCGTGATGTTTACTGATGCACATGTGCACAGGAATGCTGATTCAATTTGCTGAAACAGCGGCTTACCTACTAAGTCTTTTTAGTGTCGCTGCTTGCTGCTGATTCGTGTTCCGCAGTGATATGCACAACGAAAAATTATCACCTCCTGAAGGTACTTGGGCGTAGGGCCAAGAAGCAGAGGGGCCCAGTGTATTGTCACTATTTATGGGGCCATAGACCTTATCGCCAATCCGCCTGGTTGATTTTGCCCCTTTTCCCTTCCCACAATGCCTTTCGGCCATTCAACAAAAATCAACCAGGCGGATTGACGATAGGTCTATCTCAATGACAACAATAATTGCACTTTTTCCAACGCTTTCCTTTCATATATTTGGATAGCAAGGGCATAAATTTACATTCTAGGGAACATCATTTACTCAACTGAAAATCTTCTCGAACTTTAATTAAGTACATACAATTGTCTAATAAAATCATGTATGAGAAGATTTTCAGTTGAGTATTGGGGGACATGACTTGGAGTAAAGATTATTTTTCAGTGGAGGGTCTTCCAGTATGGCTGCGAGTACCTGACTTTGCCAGTCATCCGAGAACGCCTACCAACAAAACAGTGCTCGAGTATTACTCAGATGTAAGTGCCGAGTACAAATACAAAAACACTGCAAGTTTATCAAATGAAATGGAAACACCTTCTCTGCTTACATCTGCAGATAATTATTTTCAAGAATACTTATCCCCCACAACAAGTTGACTCCTCCCCCTCCCCATAGTGGACCACACTCACCAAAAAATAGCACACGCAAACCCTTAAACCTCAGTAAATTGCACTGAACTTTAGAGATGACAAACTCAACTTTTACACTGAAGACAATAAGTTCGATCATTATTCTGACAATGACATGTAGGAAAATGTGCTCACCAGCCATGTTGTGCCGCGGGAGTAATTTTTCCGCCATGCCTCAGGGGAAGGTGCCACAACCTTGTTGAACATTGTTTTGCTTTGGAAGCCAATTTTTATCAGAAAAACTAGGCTAAGTTAAAGCTTGAATATCACATGCTTGTGTTCTGCGTGTTTCTAGGTTTTATGGGCTGATAAAAAACGACTTTTGAATCAAAGTTATCTTCTTACCGTTTCTTATTCCAGTAGAACCTCGTCGCCGCCATCTTTGTTTCTTCAAGGCGCAGGCGTGTTCACGTGTTGTATGACGACATTCGAGTTGCCATTCATTTTACATTTGCATAACGGTAGACAAAAGATATCGTCTGCTCGCTGAAAGATTATGCATATTCTATGTATACAAGGTCTTCTCCCTTAATCTTTAACAAAAAAGTTTCGCCTCTGCAGATTTGGAAATTAGCAATCTATTTGTGTAATGTATAAAGAAGTTTTTAAAGTTTTGACAGAGATTGGCCTACCGTTGATTTTAGGAACCGTGATTGTTTTGAACCTATAGAGCCTAAATGTAGAAATTATGGCTAAAGTAAAATTAACCTGTAAAAATGTCATTTCAAAAGGTGGAAGACGAGCGTTTACGTAAAAATCGCAACACAGGAAGACGTTAAAAGAACGCAGGGAGAAGTTAAAGACGCAGGCTCGTGAAAAGTAAAATTAACCTGTAAAAAAGTAATTTCAAAAGGTGGAAGACGAGCGTTTACGTAAAAATCGCAACACAGGAAGACGTTAAAAGAACGCAAGAAAAAGTTAAAGACGCAGGCTCGTGAAAAGTCCCATTTGAACATAGCCCGAGTAACAAACCCGAAAAGGGGCACACCTGCAGCTAGCTGCTCTGGACACGTGTTTGTTCGCGCGTGCCCACTCACGTATAAAAATAGCACAGGGCGCGTGGTATTTGAAATGCTCATTAAATACGCAGCTACTTATCAAAAAGTGTAGCATAATAAAACAATAAACTGAGTAGTAGGCCTACCTGCAGAAGTGATGGCCATACGAACAGTATACATAATATTCCCATCTCACCTATTAGTTTACCTCTTTTAGTGAATAACTCTCGATGAATTACCCCGGTACACAAATATTAATAATGTTCATTGCTAAACAAAAGTTATCCTATTTGTTTAGGTCCAGGAGCAGGTCTAAGGGTAACACAAAGAATATGTAAAATTGCCTGGTAGAATGTGAACAATGTTTTCATGCCAATAGTATAATTTCAGGGCAACATGAGTTTAAGGTCCCCCTTTTTTAACAGTTATTCGGGTACAAAGCAAAGAATTGCACAATTTTGTTCATTGGAAACAGTTGGGTGAGCAATAATTGTTTTTGAGACAAATATTTTTTATAAAAAAACGAAATGTCTCTGAGTGTGATTGAAATGGCACTTTCTGGTTTGAAGGAATGGACTCTCTGCCACTTTTAGTTTTGGTATCTCCTTTCTTGTCATGATTTTCTAAGTTACATTCACAATATTATGCAATGTCCGATTCATTCCAATTGGATATCCAGTTGGAAAGAATTAAATTGAGTTGGTATTGAGTTGGTGTAAGATGGTTCATATTGGAATACTGAATATTTTCTAATCGGAAAAAAGTCTTAAACCAACTCAGTCCAATTGGAAATCCAATTAAAGTCAATTGGCTTGATTTAATTGAATTGGAATTAGTTGGAGTTAGTTTCTTTGGAAAATTCAATTTGATTTCCCAACAGGGTCCATTTGGAAAAACAATCTTCATATTATTCCAATGTCACCAACTGGATTTAGAATTTGTTAATTGCACTGGTGTAAATCCCTCGAGTGGGGTGGGATATACTTTTTCCCCGTAAGGTTTTGGACTGTCATCCCAATGGGTACAACTAGGCCCCTATTTTTTATTTATTTATTTTTTTTTTTGCTTAATGGTCCAATGATCAGTGTCAATCTGTTGGACTATTAAGCTCTCGGAACAATTGGCTGTCAGACCAGTAGGTAAAAACTTATTTTGGGGCGTAGTTGAAAATATACAAGGAGTTCTAGTTGGGGGTGGGGGGGGGGGGGAATCAAACTGAAGCCAACTGAGTCCAATTGGGTGCAATTGGTTTTGTGCAAATATATAACATTGGAAAAATTCCAATTGGAACCGATTGAAATTGAATTGGAAATTTTGGTAAGGGAATACACGTACCAAGTCTAGCCTTTGGCGACCAACACGAAACAAACCATTGGCTTATGCAGCGACACTGGAATATGTATACTTTGATGTTCTTGTAAGCCCTGGGTGGAAAAAGCCCTCGACCTAATAACAACTTTTTACAGCCCAAAATGAACACTTTCCGAACAGGGTAAAATCCATCTTGGATTTATGAGGACAAACTAGTCATGTTGTATAATAAAAGGAAAAGACTGGGGTGGGGTAGGCCGAGACCATTCTAAAGACCAACAACATTCAAACTATTTACGCTGTAGACCAATATTTTTGCATCTAGGTAAAAAAAAATACCCCGTTCGTTGTCAACAATTCCAGTTCACATTTCCCCGACCATTCAACAATCTCTGGAGTAATGATAATCTGTATTAATTTGGCATAACAAACATTGACTTTGTGGTATGTTTTGAAAGCTGAAGTCTGTAAGATTCCAGGTTCAAACCCCCAAATGTACTGTTTTATTTAATTTTGTATCAAATACCTTTGAGGGTCCTGAGTTCGAATTTGTCTAGAAATTAAATGGCCACTGGGTGGATAGGCCTAACCCCCTTTTAGACGTTAATTGGAACAACAACAAATAGCGACATTTTATATTCTTGTCATTGTCAAAAAGAATATTGATTGTTTTTGGATAACAATAAAACAATCAATTTAACAAATAGGATAAATTAAAATCAACACGGTGAGAATATACTTTTGTTTCAAGCTTACTAAAAATCTTAAATATTGTTTAGCATCGAACGATCTTATTTTAAAAATCCCTTAATTTAAAAATAATAACATTCTAGTTCTCCGGCGAAAAACTGGTTGATATGAGCCAGTTATTGGTTAATAGATAACAGGGAATTAGGAAAGAAGAAATAATTAAATTGTAGATAAAAATCAATGTTTGCGGTGAGATCGTTTGTCTCGCATATGCAAATAGATGAAAATATATGCGTATGTCGTCACAGAGTCACGAGTGAACATGACGTCACAAGTCATTCTGCGCAAAAAAAAAATGGCGTCTCTGTATTTTGACCGGAAAGGTAAGAACAATTTTGATTCAAAATTCGTATTTTAACAGCCCATAAAAAATAAAAACACAAATAAACTGAATATGTCATATTCAAGCTTTGAATGAGCCCAGGTTTTCCCGTAAAAGTTGGATACTAAAGCCTAATAGTTTCCACATTGTGAGCAGCTTCCCCGAAGCAGTGGCGGAATAAAATGGCACTTATAACGGGATAACGTGATTAGTGTTAGTAAGAATGTATAGCAAGCATAGTCTGCGGTTTAGCATGTTTAGTGTTAAATGTGGGTGTCAGAGTCATTTTGTTAAGCTCCTTAACTTCAATGCCAAATGAGGTTTTTCTACTACACTAATTAATAATGCAAACTGTAAATCCTGTTTGATAGGTGGGATGGGAGGAAGGTGGGGTCCTTTTTTATGGAGGTGGGGGGGGGGGGGGTGGGAGGTGTCAACTATTGTTGCCCCATCCACCCCATATCCATTTTTTGGTGAACTGGACAAGTTTTTAGTCATACACTTGGCTAAGCCAATCAATGAGAAAAAATGGCTGTCGCCACAGGGGCTGTCATCATACAGTCTTGCTCAAGGTGGTCACAGTTGTCACTCTGAAAAGATGGCATAACCCCACGCTAAGCGCAAATACACACACTGTATACTGTGCGTAATGTGTGTGTCACACTGAGCATGACGCCTGTTCATAAGGTCAAGAAAGCAATTGAATTGGAAAATAGATCTTTGTCTGTTGTTTTGGTGAGACAGACGGATGTTTGGGTTGTCTTTTAAGCACCTTGTGCTTTATTATTTAAACAACCAGATGGATTGAGCCGTTTTGAGACCCTGTAGTTCACTTTACAGAAACATTCAATGAGTTTTTTTTGTCTATGTGTTTCACAGACCTTGGACCAAACATCAACATCAATAAAACAGTCAAACATTGAGGTATCAAGCTGTGGGGATGGTCTGAGGTAGATGTACTCTTTGTCATATTTTGACTGGATGCAAGATTACAAAATAATTTTTCTTGACAGGTAAGTCTTAACATCCTTCTATCATTTCAAAAAGAACACTGAGAGGAAAGCATTAACACTTAATCTGCTTATTAATCATTGAGCAAAAATAAACTTAATATATCCTTTTAAAATATTTTTCTCCCTGCACTCGGTTGGCAGTTTCAATTAAGGGTGGAACAAATCCCAGTTTTTCACCAGCATTACATCTTCAGCTTTAGGTTTATTTCTGGTTGGTTACCATTCCCTTAGCCATGCTAGTTTCCAGGGCGTACCACAGGGATGAAACGTTGACTTGGGTGCTTCTACTTTTTGGCTTTTTCACCCAACTGTGCTAGCCCCAACACCACTGACTATGATGCCGAGTGCTTGAATACCCATGTGAATTTAAGCAGATTTTAACTAAAGTCTAAACATGTTATTTTTCACACATTTGACAAGCTTGTCAATTGTGAAAATGGTGTAAGTGGTGTACACTTTGGTTGCCCATGTCGGATTTCTCATCAGTCCACACTTGGTTATTACCAAGCTTTGCTCTTTCTCATGATTACATGTACATCGTGTCATATTTCTGTGCTACAAATTTTACCGTCACACTTTACTCTATTCAAAACAGTGTTTAGCACTTTCCCTCTCTCTTGGTTTTGCCCTGTTGGATTCCATGTGTCAACTCTATCACTCTATAATAAAGTTGGAGACTATCTAGCCTACTGCTTGTCATCTAATCCGTGTTTATTTTTATTCAAACTGTCGATACTCTCATCCCATGCTCAATTCTGAGACAAGCTCTTGGTTTCAGTTTCTTGTACTTCTTCTTTGGTTGCAATGATCAAACTTACCTACATCAATTGAAAGTGCTACACAGACATGGTCCTGATGTAAATGCAAAAACACAAAATACATTGACGTGGGTCTAACTTTCTTGTCTGTCGTATTTGTTTGTTTTGTATTTCATATATTTAATATGTATCTGTTTTTATTATTTTGATTGCAGTGAGCTTGATGAGCCATTGGAAGAGAACCTTTTCACTACTCATTGATGTCACAGTAGCCTGGATGTTCTGCAACAGCCTCGGATAATGAGTGTGTAGTTCTTGTGAAGAAGGGTTATTTTGAAATGAACAGAAAACCAGGACAGTGATCAATTTCAGCACCAGACTGTTTGCCCTGTACGGTGTCATTAAAGACCTCTTCAGCCTGAATCTCAATAGGTGAGTTTACATTGTTTAGTTTTCTCCACGGTGACAAGAATATGGAGATTTAGAAATGCAAATATCTTACAAAAATCTGAACAAGTCAACTAAGTGAACAGTTTGAAATGAGATACTCCATTCATTGGTATCACACAGGATTTACAAGTTAAAGATATCCATTTAATGCAAAGTTTAAGTTCAGATCATCGTAATACAAGTTAAAATAAAATATGGTGCTCAGTAGAATAAAGTGTTGCTGTCTACACACTACAGGATATGAAACAAAGGTCCAATCCTTTAATGGTCACCGACAATCTGGAAACTTCCAAAAGCATTTAAGAGAATCACTTGAAGGTTCTAAGTATTACAATTCATAAGAACCAAATAATGCTACCGAGCATTATCTCTTGAGCATGTAGTAGTTGACATCCTTTTTGGTATTAAAATATATATGTACTTGTACATGTATTTTGCTCATTTGTGATGGTAAAAGGTTAGCATACAACTGTGATCTTTGAACAACAATTATTCTATCTCTGAGTAAAATGATCAAAATGTGTCCCATTTTTTGTCAAATAACTTGAATATTATTGCAGCCAGTTTTCTACTATGCTTGTAATGGGTGAGTTTTTAAGAGCATACATTGTCCAGTATAGTTGAAAAATGATTAGCAGTTGCAAAATTGTACATTCAGTTCAATCAAAAGCAGTATCTATTCTAAAAATACTGCCGTCATACCTTTTATAATAATGGTTGATAGGCAGAATAATGTGTCTGTGACTAATTTGAAGGGTGATCTAAATTAGTTTTGAGTCTGCTACTAAGTGACATCAGTCATAGCACTACTTAGGAAAGCATGCCATAAAGCTGAAGTACATTGTACATGGGATCATTCAATGGGAAAGTCTTGGTATTATTGACCATTTTGAGGCAGACTGTTTAAAGTTATGCAATAAAGAATAAGATAAATCCTTGTTTTTTGATCGCCAAAATTCAACTAAGTAAAAAATTATTCCTTTGCCACATGTATCCGGTTTGTGGGACAACCTAAGCCCACTGGGAAGTCCAGTGAGGTATGTTAAGTGTGGTATGAGTTTCGTTTCATTGGAATAGAGGATGGATTTAACATTGTGCTCACAAGAGAAATTTTATATGCTGTGTCAACAACAGTTGACATAGTTTTTTACCTGTAGAAGTGATAAGTGAAGACAAATTGCAGGACTTGTATACATTTAGGGGGATAAATTGACCATGAGTTTTATTCAAGCCAGTGCCAATCGATCCAAAGAGGAAAGTTTTCATTAAGAGAATAGCATTTGTTGCACCTGACATACCAATGTTGCTTATTTTTATTTCAGCAATTAAAATAAGCCCACTATGATTCACTCTTCTTGTTTTTTCACTAAAATGTGATCGACAAAATTGACAAATTGTGCACATGTGTTAACTAAAAATATTGAGGAAAGGGTTCTCCTCTTCAAAAATCAATGCTTTGATTCAGTAGATGGTTAGGTCCTGATCTTGACACCACACCATCTCTTCTATCATCTTCTTGACCCTCTGTAGTTATAAACTCTTCCGTGGCATTTCTCAGACCACTTGTTCAACTGAGTTCATTATCTTAGGGTCAGTGATACAAATTACCTGCTACTGTCCCTTCTATTATACTCTAGCCACTGACCTATGATCTCTCTGGATCTTCCGTCTCAGAATGATCTGGCTGGAAATCAACTCAAGCCCCTCTTGTCCTAAACTCAAAAATTCTATGGGAACAGCAAGTTATTTCCAACCTAAATACTTAAAAGTGATTATCATGACCTTAAAATTACACAGCTGTTGATCCTTGACACAGTTGGGATCCATTTAACACATTTGGGATCCATCTGACACAGCTGTTCAATCCATTTGACGCAGTTGCAATCCCTTTGACACAGATGTGATTTGTTTGACACAGCTAGTGATCTGTTTGACGCAGTTGCAATCCATTCGACACAGTTGTGTTCCATTTGACTCAGCTGTTGATCTATTTGATACAGTTGCAAGCCATTTGAAACAGCTGTAGCATTGATCCATTTGATCAGAGGGTCATGTGATGCAGAACAGCGAACAGAAGCATTGGCATCATTCTTAATTTAATTATCAAAGTGATCAAATAGTCAGTGAACGATTTGAAGACAAAGATTTAAGAACTTTGTACATGAATTATGTATATGTGACTTTTCAATACAATGAAGGCATGCACTATCACCAGCTTCTCTGAAAATGTCTTCATCACTTCCTCAAAAAGAGAGGCGCTACTTTGCCTTCAACCTTCACCACCATCTGTACTTCTTCCTTCTTGATTTCGTAGAATGTTGAGGCACTACTTTGCCTTCATCACAACCTGTACTTCTTCCTTATTTATCTGTTTCATTGTTGAAGGCAACACTTTGCCTTCACCTCTGCCTTTATACCTATAATGCCCAACCTAATGGCCTGAGGATTTTGTCACATTTTGTCCTCTTTAACTGTCACACGTTTGTACCTGACATGAAATTTAAAAAAACCTGTACCAAAACCTGTACGTTTCAGTCTACATGTAGTCTACAGCTTTAGAAAATCAATTCCTGCAGATGAAGTTAGGGTCAAAATAAAACTTACTTTGTATGACTAATATTGTTTTTAGTCAGAAAAGCCTTTTAACACACTCTTAATAAACCTGAAAAAAAAAACATATAGAAATCTTTTTCAAGTGGGAGCTTCTTCTTTTGGAAAGTATTGCTCTGAAAATAACTGTGGATGCAATGAATGTTTGTAAATGTTTCATGCTGCTTTTATCCTAAAATTTTATCTTCAACAGCTGTCAAACAAATATACAGTGCAATATTTTCAAAGTTTTCGGGACAAATTCATTTATGCATCGTTTTTTTTACTCTGAAATTTTCCATACCTTTGCGCAATTTCAATTAAGTTAGTTTACTTTTTGAGTAACAGATTACTTTGGTTTTTCGTCTGAAAAGATAAGACTTTGTTTGGTCAAGCTTTCATTCCATTGAGCACTCGGAGTAACTTCTGGTATCACAAACTGAACCAATCCTTAAAATTACGTTTTCATTGATACATGTCTTTACATGTATACCTCAATTTTGACGTTGATGTTATGTGTCTAGTCAACAAACCATTCAGTCTAACTGTGGTCCCATAATGTTTATTTGGAATTATATTAAGGACATGGTAGTTATGGTACTTATCAAAAAAGTGTTTGGTATCTTCAACTAAAAACCTATTTTGTATAAAACTAATAATGGTTTTTATCCAAACATTTAAGACTAAAAGATACCTCATAAGGCTGAAAAGGATGGTATAAATTTAAATCTTGTTGCCCATTGAAACAGGCATGATATGTACAAAAAGGACCACAAATGTGGAATCAGTAAATGTCCTTTTGTGTCAATTTTGAACACTCGATGCAACTTTTGCTTTTATTTCTTTTTGACACATTTCTTAAAAGCTACAGGATTGGAAGAAATAGTGTCTTCTTAAACCCATTGACATGCCATGTCTTTATTATAGTAGTCCGATTTTGTTCATTTATATAGTTTTATTACCATACCAAAAACTTAGCCACGAAGCTATTATTTTGTCAGAATCGCTTTCAAGTTCATTTCTTTGGCAAAAAGCTGAAGGAATTTTATCAAAAGGACCATTAGTATTACAATCAACTGATCTCGCCATAAATTCCTTATTAGCACTGATTAATATTGGCGGAATATTTATTTTAAAAATGCTAGCACGCCAAAAATTCTCTTTGAGCAGTTCGGGCTGTATGATTCAAATAGTTACACTTGAAATTAAACAATGGCATAACCAGACATTTTCCTTTAGGGGCTTGGGGGGGGGGCGAGGTGGACAAGGCCATTGGTACTCTCGACATGTCTGATACTTGACATTAACGTCCCTATTCAGGAAACAACTCCAATTAAAAAAATTGGTTCAAAATAATTTAACACTATTACTTTTATTAAATATAGTTCAATGAACTTCCACCTGGGGCATAATACTTAGTCAATCCTAAAACTGAATCAGTAATCTATACTTAATATTCTAAATAAATAATTAGTGAATTTGAACACATAAACAAACCAAGGACCTTATTGTGAGCCAAAAATGAAAATGGTCTTGACTTCTGAACAAGCACTGTTGTCAATATTGTATCACTCAATGAACATTTGAAATGACTGACTCAGATAACAGTTTTATTGCTTCATCTTGCTGTGGTGTTTAGACTGCAGAAAAGCACTAGTTTTATTTCCCAAGAAGATATTCCATTAAGTTATGTTCGTTATAACATAATTTGGTTTGTTTGTGTGATTACATTCTACTTATAGTCTCTAAAAGGAAACATACACTTTGGGTAATTTCTGTTTTCACAATTTAAACAAGTGAAGAAATAGTTTGTTGAAATGTCATTGTTTCTTCTTACAATGCTTACCAAACCCTCCTACCATTTGACTAGTCAGTATCACTCACTGGTTTGGAATGATAAATAAACTATGCCGATCTGCAATAATGCATCTACACTGTATACACATTTATAGCTAGTTATCTGTGCAGTTGTGCGACAATTCACAACCCTTGCAGTTTATTAGTTAGTTGGAAATTCTGCTCAAAAATGTCACAAAAATTAGGATGTTTTTTTAGAAGTGACAACCATATTTAAGTAATATCCTGTCATAGGAGTCAAGCAAATTATTCTAAAAGTTGTTGTTAGTGGTAACTTCAATGTTTAGGATAACCAGATCTTGTCAAATACAAACTAATAGTTTACCCAAAGTGTAAGTTTTATATTAGAGATTCTTATTTCTTGGCGTGTGTAGTACAGTGTAAACAAACTGTTATCAACTAATCATTATAAACCAAAAGCATCTCAAGAAACTGAAATCCATGAGGCAGTGTGTATATGTACACAAATCATAAAATGAGAAAGTTGATTGCTACAACTGAACTTTTCATGTGACTGAACATGTGATACTTTATCAACACAAGGAATTGTAAGAGTGAAACAAAAAAATTGAATTTGATTCTTTCATGCAACAGTTATCAGATGGTTAACATGAAGGAGATATTAGGGGTGGTCAGTAACTGGACTTGGATTCGTGTGGTGATGGCCATCGGAATAATGGGTCCAATCCCTGACTGCAAAATAAAAAAGGATACATAGAAAGGAGAGTTTAGTAGCTAGACTACCTGATGAAAGTAGTTAACATAATGCTGGAAAATTAAGGAGTGGTCAGTAACTGGATTTGGTTTCTTTTGGCGATGGCCTTCAGAAAAATTAGTCCTACCCCTGACTGTAAATAGTCAATAAAAGAGGAGATATAAAGAGTACCATACAGTATAACAAGACTCCTGGATGGAAGTTGTTGACGTTATGAAGAAGACATATTATGTGTGGTCAGTAACTGGGTTAGGATTCTTTTGGTGATGGTCATCAGAATGATTGGTCCGACCCCTGGCAGCATGTAGTCTAAAAAAAATGGAGAAATAGGGAATGGTCAGTAACTGGGCTTGGACTCTTGTGTCGAAGGTCATAAGAGTAATTGGTCCTACATCTGGCTTTGAAAGGTCTCCATAAAAATGGGGATCCATTTATGAGGTGTGGAAAATAACTGGACCTGGATTCTTTGGCGATGGTCATCTGAATAATTGGTCTGACCTGCTTCACTGTACATCTAAGACCCATATGCACTGCATTTATCCAGCCTTTGCCTAACTGTTTGATAACTATTGCCTGAAGTGTATATGTGTACAACCAATGTTTCTAACAAGGCTCACTACAGAAGTTCCAAACAGACTTGATTATAGAAATAGAATTTTATTGAAGAAGAGGAGGGGCACATGAGGGTGTAATGCACACATTATGTCTCTTTGTTTAGAGAAATTTCCCGGGGGAGGGGGGGGGGGGGAGATTACAAAAACAAAAACTATGTATAATTTTAATGTCTAAGGGGATAACATTTACTAATTTAGTTGTCTCAACTAACTTTTTCCACTGTTCTGTACATGCCATGAAAAGTCTAGAAAAGTTAAGTTTTAAGTTTTTTAATATAAAATATCTATAAGATTCCAATGTTTGTGCAAGTAATGTTTAACCTAGCAGCTGTGCGGTTAATGTTCTACGTGTCCTTTTTTAATTGTAAGGGACATCAAAATTAAAAAGATTAGGCAGAAAAATACTTCCGCAATCTCAAAAAGATAACACAAATTAAGTTTTTTGTGTGGACTGTAGAGCTTAACCCACAGCCAATTCTTAAATATGTTTTTAGTGCTATCCTGGTCACATGCTGCTTTAGGGACTTTGTAAGGGTAGCGGGTAGCAGGAGCTACTTCAGGATCTGACACTCCTGCCCACGCGATGTTACAGGTCCACTTTCCCTCAGTGGTTCCACCTGGTTGGGCCCTACCCGGGGTTAAGGGTATATTGAGAAACTCATGACTAAGCAGTAAAGACTTCATTGCTGTACCTGAATGGCTGATAAACATTTACAACAAAGGAACACACAGAGCTTGGAGAAGATGGGTCAACATTTAGCCACTATCTGCTTAGACTTCTCAGATGAGCCATGGATCAATTTCAAATGAGAAATCTGACACTACCACCAAACAAGTAAGATTCTGATAAGAATTTAACCAGTGAAAAAGTGTTCCAACAAAGGAAAGACTTTCCAATGATGCTGCAATAATCACAACGACCTAGGTCCGGTGCAGATTAAGATATAAATCAATGGAGGATGTATGTATCCATGACATCAAGATTGTTACAACCTATTCATCAGTCCTGTCCTGCACCCAATCCAAGAACTGTTACCAAACGAAACTTAAACCAGAGGATAGTTTTAAGAATGTTAAACTACAACTTGATGATATTAAGGAGTGCATTAACACTCAGCAATAACAACAGAACTGATACCAGCAACCAAAGGAGACCTTAAGAATCTAACACTGCATTTTGATGATACCGACGAAGGGATTCACATTTAACAGAACTATTATCAAATCCAACAAGAGACCCTGTAGACTGCAGCCTGATGATATCCAGGAGTGAAGTCACATAAACTAACATCAGCAAAACTGTCTTTAAAATATGGAGGAGGTTCCTGGGACTGCAAGTGGATGGAATCACAACAAACTTCACCAACAGAACTGTTATCAATAACCACAACCCTTCAGAGTGTGAGGCTTGATGATTTGATGATTTCATGGAGTGGAACTTGGAGTCGAAAAAAATGAACAGAACTGTTATCGATATAATGGAATGTAGGATTGCTCCTCTTCACATCAAAGACTGCATTCCAACCCAAAAATAATATTGTAAAAATTATTTAATGCATGTGACTGGGTGGCTGTTCAAGTTTGTTCTTGATTCCCTTTATATTGAATTGTTCGAAATGAATTACAAATCTTTAGATATTTCTTTCTTTTAAGGGGAGGTACGTAAACACACAACCTAGTTTGAAATTCAAAAAAGAGATCATTGCTTAAAGCAAAAGAAATGTGTATAAAATCATTTCAAAAATGTAAATTTTTTCTTCAATCATCATTAGATTTCTATGTTTTCCTTAATGCTTGAGGTTTCCAAATGGAAATTTCCACCAAAAACAAAATTCCACTGAACAAATTGTGCAAGATTGAGAGTCAATACACCGAGTGCAATTTGTACGTTCCCCTTAAAAGAAAAGTGAAATAACCAAACATTTCATTTGACCCTTATAATGGATTTGCAGGTAGACTGAATAATAATGGTGACAGACAAAGTGTATCTATTCAAAACTCTGATGTTTTCAAGGAATTTGTTTTTAGTCACAGTAAAGCGATTTATTTGGATTGGTTCTGTTTGTCCATCATTTACTCATTAAGAAACATTTCATTTGAAAAGGAAATCTGAATTAAAATTAATTAGAAATGTTTTTTAATTTTTCATCTCCATGAGGTATAACGACGCATTTAGGAGAACGTATAGTTAATTTCTTCTTTTAAATTGACAGTGCCTAATAATAACAAGTAAGATCAAAACAAACAATGCATTCATGTTGTTTTCATATACGTACTTCTGTTGTTAGTTTCATGTGGTGGTATATTCCTTGCCTTTCATATCTATACCTCAAGACCAAAAACTCACTTATTTCTTTAAAATTGACATGGATTTGACTTCCAATTCCTTTTTAAATGTCTTGGTGTTCTTCCTCTCTCCCAAAAGGGTTTTGTTTTTCTTCTAAAGTCACTGACCTTTGATCCCGTGAGGATGCCACTTCTCAAACCAATAACCTTTGATCATGTGTGGATGCCACTTCTCAAGTCACTGACCTTTGATCATGTTTGGATGCCACTTCTCAATTCACTGACATTTGATCATGTGTGGATGCCACTTCTCAAATCACTGACCTTTGATCATGTGATGCCCCTTCTCAAGTCACTGACCTTTGGTCGTGTGATGATGCCACTTCTCAAATCACTGACCTTTGATCTTATGTAGATGTCATTTCTCAAATCACTGACCATTTGATCATGTTTGGATGCTACTTCTCATGTCACTGACCTATGATCATGTGTGGATGCCAATTGGGGTCATTTTAGAATATAGAAGACATGCCGATGAAGATGTGCATTTATTTTTTCTTCGTGATATAAAAGAAGATTTGATCTTTTGAAAACTCATTAAAAATCAACTTAAATTGAGCAAACTTAATGTTTAGATCCATCCATCCTTGATTCTAGCCCAATTACTCAGCTCCCTCAGACGGAGTTTTCTAGAAGATCAAACCATAATGAACTGCCTCAACTTGGTCAAGGATTAGAATAATCTGGACAATGTATGCTTTTTATGATGTTAGAGTTTAGGCTTAGAAAATTAGCTGATATGTTATGGATTAACGTTTATTGATTCGAATCGGCTAAGGCAGGGTACAGGAAACATGATAGTCAATCATATTTAAATCGCTTCAGTTTATCAAGATCATCTGATTGCTGGAAGAACATCTCAAAATCAATGATAAATGTATTGTCTAAGACGTCACGTTTTGATGTAAATGAAAAGGTAAAACATTTGTGTCACAACAGACCATTTTCTCTAACAAGAACACCATTTACTGCTAGTGATCTATGTAACAGCAATGGCTGGTTATAAGTGTTGCATAAGAAATGTGTACGCTGCTTTCAAGTTAAGTGGATATTAACTTTTTAAAAGGTTCATTGTTACAAAAAAGCAAACTGACAATAATAAAGAGAACTGTCGCGACTTCATCCTGTACCCTGCCTTTCAAAACTTGGATCAACATGAAAGTCTAATTCATTTACTTCATTTTGTTTGCAGTGAGCCTCTGGTAAAGAGGAGATGGAGATGGATGGAACAATTCTTGACGTCTCACCACACTTGTCTGGATCTTCAGTGAGTTCTGGGAAACAGCTTCCTCTAGTCTACACTAAACAACCAGGCATTGAGAACTTGTCAGTACAGAACGGTAGTTGAAAAGAGCAAATCCATGGCAATGGGGGATACTCTAAAGTTATTATACTCTCATTGACATGGATTTGCTGTTAGTTGGTTCTGACTCATCTTCAAAAGGTGGGAACAATAAAATATCAAATTTATAATGCCAGGCACATGATAGAAAAGGCCTTTGGTTATAGGCTATTTTATGCCTAAACCCAGAAACATTTAGGTAAGCATTTACATGTTTGTGTATTCACTGTCTGAAAACAAAGACGCTGCACAGCAATTGATCTTTCACAAGTTTACTATAACCAAGTTGGAATCCATCCACTTACAAACAAACTGCAACAGTCTCCAATGACTAATACTACAATTTTGTTGTAGTTTCTTTTCTGGCCAAACAGAAGTTAGATGAAGAAAAGTTTTCCCCTGTGATATTGCAAAGGCAAAAGAAATCTTACCACCTACCCCTTTTTTGAATTCTCAAATGTGAACAAGAAACTAGTTTGAGAAACTTGATGATGAAAGGTTTAACAAGTTCTTCTCCATGTGCCTGGTTGTAAAGCCAAAGTGCAGCATCAGTTTGTTTTTACAAATAATATTCAAAGTCCCTTAGTAAAACCAGTATGTCCGCTTTTTGTGGACTTACTTGACAGATACACACAGGAGTGTGAAGATGTTCAGGTTTCAACATCAAAAGGTAGAAATAATCCTGTAACTGTTGCAAAGCAACCATAAAGAATGATCAACAACTGACATTCATCATGTTGGTGAACCAATCTAACCAATAAAGGAATAAAACTATCTTGTTCTCTTGCCATAGCAGTACTTTCTGCTCTAAGCTTTGAAACCATTCAAAAACAGCTTATCGATACTACAAGAATATGTGACTAATACCTTTAGTTGAAATACTTATTACTGGCAAAATTGATTACTTATACCCCTTTATTCCAATGTAACGATGCTGCACTTTGGCTTTACACAAAAATTGTATGAAAGAAGTTGTGAGATTGATTTAGAATTGTCATGTTAGACTAATTTAAGTTTTTATAGTCGAGTGTGGAATTTGACTGAATTTTACGTAAGAAGTGTTATCGTTCAATATCAAAATGTACACTGGCACATCATATTAATTGTTCTTAAATTTTATTATACTACAACATAACTGATAAGCTGTGTAGATACAGTCTGGTATAGTGACATCTTATCTGGTAGACACCATGGATGAACATGAATCCCAAGCAGTTGTGAACAACTCCCAAGCAAAAGAATTTTGAGTCTCGAGCACTAAAGTTATGCATTGCCAATGAACAATGCTGAGTAAAATAGCTGTGCAAAGTACATGACCAAAGATCATGATGTAGTATGGGAGAGAAAACACTGAACCTGAATCAAGCCTCAACACCAGGAGCATTGCCGTGTATTGACATGTGCGTAGCTTGAACATAAACTGTACTGTATCATCCCTCTCATTGATTACTGCATCCTAACGATCGAAAGCCCTCATCAAAAGATGCATCTGATTGGAATGTAAAGAGGTTACAGTATTAAGAAAGAAACTCAAATTGCAGTCAACTTCACTGTCAACCTCCAATGCTTCAATACCTACACAATAATCATTATGTGCTGTCGCTTTGAAAACCATTTAGCTGAATAGACTGCCAATTGTGTTTCCCTAAAGATGTGAGTTTATATGAATTCAAGGTACACACACTGTCCAAAGATGATTATTTGAAGAAAACGATTGTGAGAGAAATATTTTTAACAATGAATAATGTTTGCAAAACAATGCATGAGAAAATCCATTCTCAAAACAGACTTTGAGATCAGTCTAGTGTTAAGAATTGATCATTTTGATGGTTATTTTACCTTGTCATGAACGGAAAGCTTGAAGAAACAGTGTGTGTACCAATGTTTAATATGATGTGCCAGTGTACATAGTGTTTGTAACATAATAAAAAAGAGTCTGATGTGTTTTATTTGGTTGTCTGTTATGTGTTGGGAAGCATCTGCTTTCTATTTCCATCTTGTTGCAGCACAGACCTTTATCACGCAAAATTCATCTTTTTATTTTAATTTTTCCAAGTCAAATATCGAACAAGGTTAAGCTGGAACCAATCCAGATGGGTAGTTTTGATGTATCTTGGAAAAACGATGAACATTTGATGACTTGAATTACTGCTATTTCTGTTACATGCAGCCAATCAAAATTATAAGTCGTTATTAATGACACGTGTTGACTCAACAGTATTGCCAAGGCATTTACATACTGCTGTTGCTGTAAAAACACACTCTATCTGAGGCTTATCTGTTGTTTCAAATCCATGGCAAAAATTGTACAGTTCAATAAGAGTGTACGGAAATGCTGAAACAAGTGCCAAATCAGATCACCCGAATAATAAATATTAAGCACTTCCAAATGTCGTATGTTGACTGAGTAGTATTGCCATCTAGGCATTAACAAACTTCTTGCTTTGAAAACAGTCACTCTATCTGAGGCCAATATATTGTTTGAAATACAGCTCAATATGTGTGTCTACACACATGCTCAAACAATGCCAAATCAGATCACCTCAGCAATGAACAAAAAGTTCAACACTAGATCACAAGTAAACAGACAGTTTTTTAAGGGCAAAGCAACATCAATAATATTAGTTGGCAATACATTGGCGTGTAATCTGTTTGTACACAGACGCTGAAATATTGCCAAATCAGATCACCTGAGCAATGGACAGCTAAAGTTTAGAATGTCATTATCATTTATTGACAATTGTAAATGTCAAAATAAGTTGCTTTGCCCAGACGGATTTAAAAGATGGCGTGATAAAGGTCTAAAACATTTCTGGTAATGTGGACGGTGAGTTCAAGGGAAGGTACAATGTTAGAAACAATTAATCAAACTAGGACCAAAAAGGTCACACGGTTCAATCGTTTAAATTTTGATGGAAACAATTTTTTGCCAGGAACAAATTTCAACTGGACATTATCTTTTTGCACTTACAAAATTTTAGGACTTTTTTTCTTTGAAAAAATTCTGCCAAAAGTTACACTGGTTTTAAACTTCTGATTTCAAGGAGTCTTAATCTGTTTAACAAATACAAAAACATGCTTAAAAAAGCAACATGTGTACAAACAGTTTCCCCCTGAAAACTTCTACCAAAAAAATGGTCTATCAAACTGTTTGAGCATAGAAAAACTTGCGCTTCTATCTATTTATACAAACAAAAACTTGTGGATTTTTCCCCAGAAATTTATACCAATTCAAACTGTGAGCATTTTAACATGCGAAAAACTCGCATCTTTGTACACAAAAAAGTTGTTGTTTTCCCCAGATAATTCTACCAAAAGTAAAACTGTTTGAGCATTTTAACGTAAGAAAAATTTGCGTTTGTATAAAACAAAAACTTGTTGATTTTTCCCCAGAAATTTCTACCAATTCAAACTGTGAGCATTTTAACATGCGAAAAACTCGCATCTTTTTATATCTATTTGTACACAAAAAACTTGTTGTTTTCCCCCAGATATTTCTACCAAGTCAAACTAGTTAATCTATTAGTACAAACAAACTTACGGTTTTTTTTACTTATAAAATACCAACCAATTAAAGCTCCTTGAAAAAAATTGTACCTTCGCTTTAAGTCCACATATAAAATAGTGCTGCAACTTGTATTGAAATAGAAAGCAGATGCATTATGGGGTCATAGGGACTTTATATAAAGGGAGGGTAAGTACATAGAGGGCAGCAGAGTCTGAAACAAAGACTAAGTACACAAGTGTTCATATCTATTGATATTTATTCATAATTAAAGTTTGACCTTGAACTTGAAAAAAAAAGAAAAAAAGAGAAGCACCCCGGCGAATGCAAGCCCCCCCTGGTGCTCGCACAAGTGTTCCCCGCCCACAGGTGTCAACAGACCTGTCGATGAGCGCCCTCTATCAACACCATTCAGTGAGAGACTTACTGCAGTGTGTTCAATTGTCCCCATTATTTCTAAGTCTGTGTGGCCAAAGAGCCCTCTGTTGACCGTAACAAGGGAAGGATCAGATGAACTCTAATAATCAGTTGACTTAGACACAGAGTTAGATGTATCTATCTACCACACAGGATATTGCCTATGGAAATAGCACCTTCAAAGTCTACTCTGAACTTTAATTTTTTTGCAAATTATATTTGCATAATTGCATCCTGGTTTTTGATCCTATCAAATAAAATACAGATTTTTGCCAGTTTTCTTTAATAGTTTGCCATGTTTAGATTAGGTCACTTTTTCGTTTTAACCGCACTGATCATGTTTGTTGACATCACAAAGAAAACCCTAATAAATCTCTGCCATTTTTAAGTGTGTTCCTTAGCTTGTTTTTAATTTTGTTAAGACAAGAAGTCTAGGCTGTTGTACCAAGCATTACAATTATCGGTGTTTAAATGATTTCCTACTCAAGGAAATAATAATTGAGTAAGTTGTGAAGTAACTGATGCATTTAGCCTTGATCCAAGTTCATCAGCACAAACAGTGAATTTATTTTAATGTGTGTAAATAACAAAAGATGATGTGACTTAGTTTATAGTACTCTTGCTTATGAAGCGTTTTATTGAATGAGCTTTTTCATGTTTCTTATAGAAACTGGAAGAGGATATTTGAGCGCAATGGTCCCATTATCCTACTATTGATTGAGTAGAGAAGTCGGATATTGAGGTATAATGGATCTGACCACAAATCTTTAAGGATGTCAAAATCTAGCACATTTTAGCTCAACTATTTATTTCAAAGGTTAAAAGTAGATTGTTCAAATTCTTTTAATGCTTTTGAGAACTCCAGCTGAGTGACGAGTAGTTTTGAATGCTTTTCAAATATTCGGAAGCAGATTTTCTAATTGAATTGGTTGCCATTTCTACTAGAAGTTTTGTTGAGTATAAATGTTTGACCCCCATAGCAATTCATGCATCCTAACTTTGAGGCATTTCGTATTAAACAAGGTTCCGAAGTCCATAATGAATTGATTTATTTAATGTAATTATTAGTGCCTATTTTATTCGATTTCACTGATTTCAAGCAAGATGTTTTTAGATTTTGTTCACCATTTAGACTCAAGTGGCGTTAATTTTTAACTTGTAACTTCCTTAAACTTTCTTTCTCCAAGTTTCTAGGGTGCCAAACTCTCCTGCTACTCAAAACGATGCAAGGTTCTCATGTATTTATGAGTCCAAAGTACTTCACCAAACAAGTCAAGTCCATAAACTGACATGTTTCCCAAATGATTGTTTTTGGTAAGTGTAATCTTCCATAACTTCACTAGTAGTACTACACTTTAAACTGGCTAACAGGAGTCCATTTGCTTAAGTTCGGAAATGAGTTAAAACTTAATTTAGCTATGTTTCAACAGCATAGACTTATTTTAACGAAGAGTTTTCCTTCTTATTCACTTTTTCAAGAAATAATTTGTAGCCTTGTACTCTTCAAATACTTTTTTTTTCATTTGTGCTTGATCTAATCGAAACTAAATTTGGTCTGATCCTTTTCATTCTTGATCATCTGATGTAATGACTCATTCCTTAAAATGTGTTTTATCTGTTTTTGGTATTTTCTTTGGTTTCCTTGCACCGTTTTGAGTAGCATATTTTCTCTTTACCATGGTCCTGGAGCATCCATTTGTTAGCACCATACTCAGTTTGTGGCTCAATATTTGACGATGTGGTGGCAATTGACTGGCGGATCCATGGGAGATCCTTCTTTTTGAATTTGATCTCCCTTCTTTTTATTCCCCTACATTTTGCCGGAAAGCCCTGTCATGTTCAATTCTCCTTTTCCTATAGTACAATTGCCTTCTGTACTTTGGTACATTTCTCTCTTCCTTTTTTTTTTTTTTTTTTTGGGGGGGGGGGGGCATGATATACAGATCACACAATCTTACAGTTGATCTCTTACAAGCTTTTAAGATTGTTCAGAGGGGCCCCAACCTGGAGCTCTTTGAACATTATTTTCCGCAACATGCACAATGCTATCCTGATTGATTGGACTACAGTGTAACCAATGATTTCATTGGTCTTGTGTAGAATTTGGAGATGCTGTTTGGCTCATCTCAACGCGTTTACAGCGTTATGATGACCAGCAGAACTTAACAATCTGTGACATTTGAGACACATGCTACAAAACAGGTGTCCTGCTAAATTCTGCAACTAAACTTTGCTGAAACATCACAATGACTACAGAAGTTAGTAATTTCAGTCTCATTTGGTGAATACATCTATGAGGTTTTGCGATTTCCTGAAGTTCATTGCTACTACCCCAAATTTGTCCATCTTTGCATTTTGATATCACCGGTCTAAATGCGAAGTGCATTTAAGACACAATTCTACGTGTGACCAACCCTAATTCCCCTACCCCCCCTATTTCATGACAGGACCTCCGGCCAATTTCACCTTCTCTCTTTTTCAGATTCTGGATCCGCCCCTTTTCAATCTGCCCCTCAGTATCAAGGGAAACTATGGTGCCTTTTATCGACACAGGGTTTGCCAGTCCTGCCTTTATTTTGTCCATGGTAAGATTAATTGAAGTTTTTACAAATTCATGCACTGTATACTTTATTATACATCCTCATGTATAACAAATACCATGCACCTTTCACAGCTCACATGTAAACCTAAAATAAGCAGGCCCTGGGAAATATTAATTTATGGTTTTTACTGCTGTCTCTACCAGTCAATTTGCTCTGAATGACAACCTAGCTCTTTTCTAACTCCATTCTCCTGTCTAACTGTAAATTAGCCCTTGAATTGTTAAAGGACTCTACCTTTAGTTTGTATCACAATCTACTGTGCTTTCAATCAAAGATGTTATTTCTCTACACTAAAAGAGAGAGTTTCATCTTGAAAATCAACTGCTCCTGATTGCTATCTCATCTTTACTTGAAATTAAAGAATTGAAGAGGTCATTCAAAAAGCATTCAAGGTTACATCCAGGTCGTTTGAACTAAATGTGTCTCTGCTGAAGAGGCAGATTTCAACTAAAATACAGATGGCTAAGATGTTAATTGTACTTCACTTTATCCTTCGTGACAACAATTTTATTTAGACTATTTAATGGCACTATTCCTGATGGGCATTTTAATTTTATTTGAAGTTTAAGAAGTGAAGAGGTCTTTCTAAAAGTATACAGCTCAATGTTCTATGCCTTCTTTAGTCCATTTTTCCTAAACCTCTTAAACTTACTTAGTTAAAAATAACAAAGATTGTTACAAGCATTTGTTTGGCACTATATTTGTTTTTGCTGAGCAAACTGATTTGAACTAGAGTACAGTTGGCTAAGATGTTCATGTTTCTTCACTTCAGATTTGATGAAGTGAATCCTAAACAACATTGTAGGCTTTCCCAGGGCCTGCTAGAGTCTCACATGCATACAACTGTTCCTTTTAAATTACATTTGTACCTCTTGTACAAACTCAACAACTATGGCCTGCTTGTAGTGTAGCTTAACAAGCCTGATGCTAGTTTCGATACTGTCTGATGTCAGGGTAGCTATGCCTGCAGTAACAAGGTACCTATAATAAGTGATGTTAGTTTGTATAACAAATTTCATGTCTGTGGTTGCAGCTGCTCAATTTATTTCATAGATTGCTGTTGAAATATATATCGCACTCATCATCAATTGTTACAAGTTCTGATTTGTTGCTAAAATTGATCATTAGTTACTATCGCAAGTTTTAATCAAAAATACATGTAGGCCCTACATCTCTCCACATATCTTTTGTCTACCTAAAAATGACAACCACAGACTGATGGTTTACACTGTTTGTAATTTATAAGTTTTTACCCCAAGATGTAACCCGTAGGTCAATAAATGTAGAAACATTTCTTTCCATCTATCCAGGACTGAAATTAAAAACTTATATTTCTTAGCTACACACATCAGGTCATATAAAATCCCTGCTGCAGCTACTGATATGCTGATCTATCCCTAAACTACAAAACCTCATACAAGATGAACCTTCTGCATATTAGTATCAAGGAGCCAATAATGAGTGTCACTGATGAACTAATGAGTGATATTAACTATCATCCAGCATGGTATCTACACTCCTATGACTGATATGTACAGCTCATGGATCATTCCTTGCATCTTCTTCACAAGGTAAATATACCTACTTGGTTTATTAGGCAATCTAAAAAACACATGTGACTACAAATGTCCTACATCTCTGTTGTTCAAAATCGAAAGGAGCAAGGCCTTAGTCCTAGAGCTAGTTGTATGCATGGACATTGGACAGACTGTATACACCACTGGTATAAAACAATACGTAATGAAAGAGCTGGAATCCTATGGGTAATTACATCCAAGTATTTGGCTTAAATTACCACCTGTGAACTTACACTTGCAATAGAGTGTCAGTTAAAATATCCTTAAAGTTTCTTTTCAACTCTTTTAAACTTGATGTAATTTCATCTTTCTACTGAACTAATTCAAATCATCCTTCAATGTTTGTTTATGTCTGTAAGACTAACCATTCAAAGTATTGCCCAAAATATTAAGTGGAACACTGGATCTAGTGATCAAGTTCAATGTTAAAAACTGACTTGTAATTTAATCCTATTTGTTCATTGTTTCTGCCAGTAGACTAGTTTACACTAACACTTTTACAGATTGGTGTCTACATTGATCTGGTTCTTATTAAGTTTGAATGCATTCCTTGAGATTCAACAAAAGATGTATACCTGTTCTAATTTATAAGAATGCATACAGTTTCCGACAATGTTTCACAGCTAAAATGTTTCTTTTCTTATGTAACTAAAATGTATATTTTAGTGTCACTACTGCACCAAAAACCAGAGGTGTATACAGCCCTAAAATACATGGAGCTTATTGATAGTCTTCAATCAAACACTATTGACCTATCGCCATTCATATTATGATAGCCACTAACAGTGCACTAAGCACATTGTATGATCAACCTGATCTACAATACATGAAAGTGATAACCTATCTCATACATAGAACATGTATGTATTTATTCATGTACATACTTGACGTACAATATGCCTCATTTAGCACACATGGACAATGAGATGCACTTGTTCTACATGTAGACCATACATGATGCTTGTTCATATGCAGTACTGTATGTGCTCATAATTTTTATTGTATGTTCATCAAAAACTAACGAGCAATTTTCCTTTCTGACTACTTTCCTAGCAGTACATGTTGACAATACATGATGAAACTCATACATATCCAATATTTGTTTCTTTATTCATGTACATTTGCCCATGTTCTCTCTTGACAAGTACATCAAAAGTCATCTGTGCATCCATTGCTTAACTTGCATCAACTTCCTGAGAGTGCTGTCACTTATATTTGTCATCAGAGATATGGCTGAGTTGTGAATGGCAATAGGTCAATGTTAGTTACCTCGTTCCCTTGGTAATCCATCCCACAGTATCTCACTATGGCATGGAACTAATTGAATATTGTAGGACATTGGGAGTAGTGATTGATTTTGCTGATTAATCACTTTACCCAACTATTGGGGAAGATGGTGTGTTTTAAAGGGAAAAACCAGATGAGTTCACTAGTAACGTGTACTGGTATAGTGTCTAAAAGTGGGGAGCTAGTGTTAATGACTGGCTATAGAACCTAAACAGGTTGTTGAATGCCCAAGAATGGCTAGTTGTAGGTTGCTCAACAGGGGCTAGTAATTATAGGCTGTTGGTTGCCCAACAAGGGCTAGTAGTAGCTTGCCCAACAGGGGCTAGTAATTATAGGCTGTTGGTTGCCCAACAAGGGCTATAGTAGCTTGCCCAACAGGGGCTAGTAATTATAGGCTGTTGGTTGCCTAACAAGGGCTAGTTGTAGCTTGCCCCACAGGGGCTAGTAATTATAAGCTGTAGCTTGCCCAACAGGGGCTATAACTGTAGGTTGTTGGTTACACAACAGGAGCTAATTGTAGGTTTTTGGTTGCCATGGGGAGAGGGGGGGCTAGTGGTAGGCTGTTGGTTGCCCAACAGGGGCTAGCTGTATTTGTAGGATGCCCAATAGAGGCTAGTGGCAGGTTTTTGGTTGCCCAACAGGGGCTAGTTGTAGGTTTTTAGTTGCCCAACAGGGGCTAGTAAGCTTGTTGGTTGCCAAACAGGGGCTGATGGTGGGTGGAGGAGGGAAATTAGAAGTACCTTTGTAGTGGCCACTTTCTCACTTTTACATCCATTTGCCCATTGGGTCTGGTGGATGTATAGTGTGTGGATCAATAGGGGCTGGTGTATACCACTGTCTACAAATCAATTTGCCCAGTAGGGGTTATGTTGGTGGATGTTGTTGGTACATGTAAAGGGGGGGAGTAAGTTGTAGGTGAATGCAGAAGGGAAACAGTGGGACTAACAGTGAGTATAGGGGTAATTATGGGTGTACCCAGAGTTTGTCTCTAATAGATTGTCACTTAGCAGCTACTGGTGACAGTAGTGTGTAAACCGACTGATTTTTGCTCAATGGGGGCTTTTGGTGGGTTCATAGAGGGCAAACTAAAAACACACTGCCTATTGGGCTTAGTAGCCACTTTTGTTTTTAGTATGTACCTCAATTGTCTATATCGGACTAGTTGTTGGGAACGAGGCTGGGCAATACCAAGCAAGGTTGAGTAAAACATTGTCCTGAAAGTTCTTCACATTATCTAAAGTGCCACAAATACAAAGTCAAATACGTTGTGCTTTACTGACAATTGTGATCTAACTAATGAGCACAATGTTGTCTGATGTTGATTTATATCCTAAGGACTTGGTTCCCATAGACTGGTTGTGATCAGCTTATCCAAGGTTTTTGGATGTTCAGGAAATCACATTGCCAAATGCTTCTACATTGTAAGTGCCCACTGGAAGGCAGCAACTTACATGCAATTGCTACTGAGACAGTTGGGAGAAATGTTCACCAGCTCTAGAGCCAGGAGTGAAGTCACCTTGAGCATCACATTATGATGGGTGTAGGTGGATCTGTGAGACTCCACTTATTTCCCTTCCTACTCAAAGGTTTAGCTTAACAGATTACTGCATTATCCTATCTCATTGTGTACACATGGAAAGGCCGGCTAATTCTCGTTCAAATGTGAAGAACTTTCAGGACTATAGTTATACAAGGTACAACCCTACTATCAGTAAGGACAAACCAGGCTTTGGGTTATGTAAGAAAGTCAAATATTACCAACGAGGTTGGTAATAAACACCGTTTCAAAAATGACTGGATGACTGCATTAATTGCTTTTGTCAATCACATAACGAGTGTAATAATTTGTAGTTTCAGACCAAGGGTTATAAATTTCCAACCCATTATGTGAATTGCTAAATAAAAGTGTGTCTTAAGGTTATTGGTTTCTTAAAAACCTTCACTGGTTGATTGACAGCAGCAATACAAAGCTAACCACTGGTTGTATTTTTGGTTCTGACTTGTAAACGGTAATACTTCCACATGAATCAACTAAATACCCCAAGCCTGAATTAATAGTTTAAGGTTGCCTAGAACTAGCAAAATTATCAATCAAGGCATTGACCATTCAAAGAAACCTCTATATGAGGATTTTCTGTTGCACTTTAACAATGTCAAAGTGTCTTCACTTGTACATTCATGTACAGGTTTACTGGATGTTAAGATGTTGACACTTAATGCTTTGAACATAAAGCCTCATAAAGCATTGCTTCCTTCATTTGGTGAAGTTTGTGACATAGTTTTCTTGATAGGTCCGACAGTAGCTACTGGTCTAGATTAAGTCCCTCTCTACCCAGGGTATGGGTATCATTGAGGGTAGTGTCTGTTTGACTAATATCTGCTACTGTAATGTATCTCTACCCAGTAAGGGTATCTGGGTGGACTGTGCCTGCATTGTTATTTTTAGGGACTTCACAACATGTATCATCAGCAAAGGATTGTCCTGAATATATTGACATTGCTGCTTGTCCAAATTCTGCAACAATTGCTACCTTAATCAAATGACCTGTGGCCATCTTGGTTTGACGAGAGGTCACTGCAATGACCGAGTTCAGGGAATTTGACAGCAACTGTCATGTTTCTTCTTAAAGAAACCTTTCCCATTCAAAGTTAAGACCATTGTTTAGAACTGAACACATTTTAGACATTCATTGCAGGCACAGAGTAAAGAAGCAAATAGTGTTATTCTATGGAAACCCACAGGTCTGAAGACAATCTGTCTCCATTTCAAACCCTAACACTTTGGTCAATGCCTTGATTGATATTCAACCCTAACATGCTTGGTATTGCCTTTGATTGAAGACTATCGGTGCATGGCTGAGGATGTATAGTTACAGTACATGAATTCTAACTTCAATTAAAATTACCATGGACCTATCTAACAGGACTGGAACCCGTGTCTAACACCACAGTTTCTGTCAATACTGAGGGACCCACCACATCGTCCCATGTGCAGCCCTAGTTATAGTATGGTGCTCTACTTTTGCACACCAGGCCATCCTCCTACAGCAGTTAAAAGAGTTTGACACCCCAATATTTCCCAGTGCTGGGATTATTTCCACTGTTCGGCCAAGAACTACCATGATTTTACAGTTTGGCTGGGAACTACCATGATTTTACAGTTTGGCCGGGAACTATCATGATTTTCAGTTTGGCCAGGAACTATCATGATTTTAAAGTTTGGCCAGGAACTACCATGGTTATACATGTAGATCTGATATAAACTTCTCCATTATTGGAGAGTACTTTAGTATTTTTACTTTAAAAATACTTTTTCTGACTTGTTACATTTCAGCTCAAATACTGACATCTTGGAAGTTACAAGTTAAACTAGTTTACTCTGCCATTGGGAATGGATCCTTATCCAAGGCAAGCCACTGTGGTTTTTTAAACATTTAAGTCTATTAGAATCACATTGAGGCTCAAGTCTCCAATAGACTGCTGCCTTTCTCAATCTGTGATTATTGTCATGGTGATTATTAACACAACAGTTTGGGTATTTTCAGCTGCAGTGCAATGACATGCAGGATAGAACTAAACTCATTTTAAGTTCTACATCATTGTTATTGTTGGTTTGATTACTTTTATTTTATTTTTTTAAATTTGCCTTGCTTGAAATAATGAAATAGATTTGAGAACTACCTGCAAGGAAGTTCTGTTTTCGTTGCATGATTTAAAACATAATGTTTCAACAGTTTTGTCTGTTGAAAGTAATTGGTTGACTTCATAGCAAGATATTGAGGAGTACCCAAGTGGGTTTTCACATTATTTGTAAATATCATTTGGACTTTTTCTTCTTCTACAGAACCTAGAATTGTCTCTTCAGTAAGAGATCATTTGAACAAACTTGAGTTTGTTGCAAAATGTTTAAACATCAAATTAGATGTTATTTTTTTTTTTTTAGTATGGTTTTGCCTCTTTCAGTAGAATTTAATATTTAACAAACTGTAATTCAGCAGATTGTTTATTTTCCTTCCAAAAGTATGGTTTTTAACAGTAGGGTGAATAATTTTTGAACTAGAAGTAGCATCGTCTTAGTGCTATTGGTGAAATGGCAACCTTTTCAATCCTAACTTGAGAATACTTTGGCATCTTGTTTGCTTTAAAATATTAATTTTTTCCTTTGTTAAACGTTTTGCTAGGAAGATTTTGGGGTGGGTTTTTTTCAACAAACAATATTTGAAAATAGCTCATTCAGTTCTACTTCATTAACTAATATCTTATTCATTTGTAAGAGTACACAAGGTTGGTTTTTGTTCTGTGGATTTTCAGATTAAGTTTTTAAATTGAACGCTCTGTTGTAAAGATTTGTATCTGTTTTTTTGTTTTTTTAATTTTTACTTTATTGATTTGAAAAGCCATTGTTCACAATTTGTGCTGATGAATTATTTTTGTCTAATTTGATTGACTGGTGATTTCTATTTGCTTCCTCAGAGATTTATTTTTGCTCTTTTTAACTGATATTCTTTTCCTTAAGATTACAAAATTTGACTTTTTTAACACGAGGCAGAGAGTGGTTTAGACTGTGATCAATCAACAAATGATTGGCTGGCTTAAACATTGTGACCAAAATCTTTTTGTATGACAAACATCTCAGAAATACTTGGCAAAAACGTACATTTGATGATATTCCATTCTCATGGAACAAAACACCACGATGCAACATTTGAAAAGTACAGTTCAGAGTAGACTTGAGGGCATTTCTTCCATGTGCAATGCCCGGAGTGGAAGATGGATACATCTTCCTCTGTGGAAAGAAAACTGGTTATTATAGTTCAAAGGATCCTTACCATGTTGCAGCCAACTTTGGGTCTTTGATTCATCCAGACCGCCAAATCTTGGGAAGGTTGACACACCACAAACAGCCAAACACCTGCAAGTGCATTCAGGACAACACACCGACCAGCCTGCCGACACCTGCGGGCGGGGAACACTTGTGCGAGCACCAGGATGGCTTGCATGCACCGGGGTGCCATAAGAGGGGAGGGGGTACATTCACTTTTTCTGTTGGTAAAATACAAAGTAACTTTTCATTAGTAACAAAACTGTTCACTGGAAAAGATGGGCAAATAAATGTGGCGTTATTGATTTTGAAATGTAAAAGGAAGATCCAGAATTTTGATTTCAGATTTTAGAGACAGTTTCTGCTAAGAATTCAAAATGTGGTGTACAAGATTGGCTAATGTACTTCAGAATAGTTTTAAAATTTTTAAAGTACGTGAAATGCAACATAAGGTTTTAAATTGGTTTTAAATTGGGTCTTGTATGCCTAATAGTTTAGAGATCCACTGTGCTCCATACATATCAATGTATACCAAGCACATCAGAGAAGTGTCAAAGTTGTGAAAATGATCTTTCCATACAGGATGGAATGCATGCATCAGTGTTCCGTTTTCAATGCGTTTGGTAAAATATAAAAACTACAAAATTTCCACTAGCAACAGAATTTATCACTGTAAAAAAATAGGTCGATGTAACTATTGCTATTGCTGATTTTGAAAATGAAAAGGAAGATCCAGAATTAAAATGTCAGCTTTTGAAGATAATCTGTCCATGCTGGTAAAAAAGATCAAAAGATGTGTTTTTTTTTTTTTTTTGATGGGAGGCCTTTTTTGAGAGTGTTTGTAAAAGTAAAAATAAAATAATTAAAAACAGGTAGTAAGGACATCAATCACATCAGCTATTCCAGCCATTGTGTTGTACATGTAGGCTACTTAAGATGGTTTGCACTGTAAATGTTTGACTTTTTGAGTGTAAGTTTTGAGTTCAGAAGTACATTTAAGACCAATCTTGTACCCATCTACCAACAGAACTTATAGATTCACCCTCCGCTCTCTTACTAACTAATTAAATTAACTTACATTTATTTTTAAATAGACCAGCCTCTCACAAAAAGCTTGAACATTTTTTGATATCACATGAAATTTGAACAAGATTAAAAGTATAAATCTGTTTACACCGCAATGCTAATTAAAAAGCTAGATCCAATGGACGTCTAATTGTCTTTGTTTATTGGTTTTGGACAGAGAATCTGAATACTCTGTTACCACACATTTAACTTTATAAAGTGTCACAAGAACAATTTATGTGCAGTGATCCTGTTTTACTTGGTATTGCTTTTGTTTTCAGTGAATTAATTTGTGAAAGTTTGTGGTTATGTGAGAGGCTGTTCATAGCATTATTTAGAACTACAAGTACTATTACTTATTACTCTCTGTTCATGCATGAATTCCTATATGTTCTACATTGACCTACATACACTTGGTTTTAAAGTCAAATCGAACTATCTCGTTGTAGGTCTTTCAAGTTACAAAACTAACATCGGTTGAATCTTTGTGAAATACTACACACTGAGCTTAAAATACTTAATTTTAACATGAACTTTCTTCCCATTAAGTAAGATTTAAGCCTTTGCATGGTACACAAAGTAAGAACTGAGTAGATTTATGGATATTACTCATATGAATTCAATCTCTTTCAGAAGAAGTGTTGATTGTGAGAAGAAACAGGGTTGAGATATAGTAGAGTCTTGACATTTCTAAAAGACTACTCTGCTCATCTTCCTTAGATGATTTAGCGTTACTTATTAGTTCTACTTTGTTACATTTGATGTTAGGGAGAGTTGATAAAGTACTTATACATATACACCTTTTCCCTAATCTCCCCCATTTAGTTTACTGGTTTATGAGAGAAGCTGTTGACAACCTATTCAGAAATACCTTTTGTTTTAGTCTTATTTCATTTGGCACTTTTGGTGGTTTTAGGAGAAACGGTTGATAAGCTATTTAGAAATAGGCCTACCTTATGTTTTAGCCCAAGTCACTTTAGCACTCTTGCTGGTTTATGGAGAAACTGTTGATAACCTATTTCATAATTCCTATTTAGTTGTAGTCCTAATATCTTCCTTTTAGTGTTCCCATTGGGGTTTACAGCAATGCTACCTGTATCTACAAAATATTTCAAAATACTACTCGTTTTAATCTATTTTGGGGGAAAAGAACGTATCAAAATGCACAGTAGTACCTTTTATCCTAGTTCAAGCCCTTTTACTTCACTAATCCCGTATATGTTCATGCATGAACAGATGACTATACCTTAATGCTACAGTTTTATTTTAATACTTATTTGCCAAAGATATCGTCACCGTTTTTACAAAGAGCAACTTAGCCACTGCAGTGAAACTTTCGTATAAAGATTTGAAACCATTGGTTTGGAGACTGTTAGTCAGTTTACCTTTCATATTTCGACAAAACATGAAAGTGGAGATTTAAAATTTTGCAAATTTTTTTTTTTTAGTGATGTAATTTTTATCGGAGCATTTCTGATTAATGAGTGAATAATTGTTTAACAAGATTGTCTTTCCAAGGAAACTGAACAAACATGGCTGTTTTAGAAAACCAAAACTTATTACAAAGTTAACAGAGGTTGTCTCTTTCTGAAAACTCAAAAATTTGAGCGCCCGGTTTTTGGCACTGTGCAAGCACAAGTACTTCAATATCGAAAATGGGCCCACTAAAAATCTAAATTAAATTTGGGGATTTATCTGTGTGATAATTTGTGTACGAAACTAAGAAGTTTTTCGATTTAAAAAGCTTGTGGAAAATGTTAATTTCAATGAAAACATAAACAAACTGTAAATTTGCAGTTTTTCAAATTTGTCTGTTCTTGAAAACGGTGACGATATATAAACTGATTGATGGAAGTGTTCCCCTGTCCAGTTTAAGACTGTTTACTTTTAAACATTGGCATTGCTTCATTGATTTAGATACTATACAAACGCTCTGGTCCTTGTATGTTGGTCACATTGAGGTTCCAAAGAGTTCAATGTCAAAGTGGGTTCAGAAATGTCTCTAGCCTTGCATACACTGCGTCTGTACAGAACTGATGTATCCTTCTCATCTCATTTGCATCTCAAGTGTTCAAAGAGTCTTATTCAGAGTTTATTCCAAATTGTTCACAGAGTCATTGCTGCAATGTTGGTCTCCTCCAGCTTGGTGTAGAATCTTGCACCATGGGTTGATGATGTTTTAATGTTCAGAAAATCCTTGCAGAACTGATGTCAATCACCTCAAGCCGTGCATCTTGAAAATCTCCCACTTGAATTCTTGATTCCTAAAACAATACACAATGAAACACATTAACTATTGGCAGATTTGGCATATACCTTAGGAAAAATATACACACAGGTATGTACTTGTAATCTATCTGTGTATCAGCATTAGAACAAGTGCATTCAAGTCTAAAGGTATTTTTGGAGGGCCAAAACCGAAAGGTTTGAGGAAAACCAAAAGAGCTCCACGAGCAAGAAATTCAATTGTCTTTTGTGGTTTCCACATAATTTTAGGCATGTTTGGCTACTGCTATATCGAAAAGATAAGAATGTACTTGTTAAACTTTTTGTTCTTTTTTCAGAGGCATTTGCAAGGACCAGATTAAACAGGATGATTTGAAATCATATTTGACTTAAGTTTTTTATTGTGTGTGATTTATGGAAGCTGGGTTAAATGTAGCTTTGGTTTTTGAGCCCCAAGATCAAGTGCAACATTTGCACGTGTAGGCCAAAAATCAAAAACTACAAAATCATACATTTATCTAATGGCAGTTTCTAAACTTCTGTTGGTGCGTGTACTTGTTTGAATGTTAGACAATTCCTAAATGTGAATGTAACTTTTCCTACCATTATTGACAGGTGCATTTGAATCAGGAGTCCAAGACGTGAAGACAAACTTGCAGGGGGTAACACCATGTAGAGAACCTGGGATTAAAGACAAGGTAAACAAGTTTTTTCAATAACATATTTAAGCTAATAATGTTGTGATGACAAGGAAAGAACTGCGAGCACAAGCACTAAGTTTGTTTTTCTTTATTTTGCTTTTCGACAATACGGTCATGCAAACCAAATAAATTTGTGAAATACTTCATTGTCATACTGTCCTGGTTGGATGAAGTACAAAGTTTGTAAAGTCACATGCAATGTACACCATTCTATTCTGCAACAATCACTATATATCGCCATGTCAGTGCAAGGTCAGATCGTGGTTGTGCAGTACAAAAACTTCTTCTAACATTTTAAGAGATTAAAATGTTTGCCACTTACCATTCCTGTGCTGAAGGTGTCTGCATCATAGAGACAGTGAACCACATCAGGTAGGGTTGTGCCATTCAGACTGTAGACCCTCATGTGAAGTCTATCGAAGGAAGATAAAATGAAGAGATGTTCAAATACATGTAGTCAATGGACATGCCAGCATAGTGGCTACGTGTAGGCAGGGCCAGTGCCAGGGTATTTGTATTGGGCTGCAATTAAGCTTTAGAGTCTCAGTACTAATGGCGTGGGGTCCAGGGACCTGTCCAAGGGTCCCTGGTGGAGTCCAGGGTTGAAGAGGGAGGCTGTTGTGTTTTAGTCTGCATGACTTAACAAAAACATCTCCTTGCTATATATATTTACATTACTTTGATATATAAAACTTTTACGCGGTTGGTTCATGGAAGCTGTAGGTTTTGGGCATATTGTAAGATCAGGGAGGAATCTCCATCTAGGTCTGTATTAAATCTGCCTAAATCATACAAGTTTTAATAATTATAATGTACACTTTCAAAGACCTCTTGAAACTCAAAAAATATACTTTGAACTTTAGCTTATATAACATTATGTGTAGATAATTTCACAATGACCCCACAGGCCATCCAAGTATTCATGCCCCCAAAAAATGTTTGAATCTTAAGAGTTTTGCAATAGGCAGTGATACTTTTACTTTTACTCACACCATCAACACTACATGTAGTCTACGCTCGGCACTTGAGACACTGTCACTGGTTTTAGTACATTGTCCTCAGTGGGCCTATCTCGCTACATGTGCATGGTATTCAGTGCTACAACAGGCCAATCTGTTATAATCGTAGGTACTCAACATGTGAACTCTTTACCGTCCACATGTACAGGTGTTACAGAATATAAATGAAACTCTTTGCAAACAACTTTCAAAAGTATATTTTCAAACACATACCTTAATTTCCTTACAGCTTATGAAGTATATCCTGGCTGTTGAGTAACTGCATGTATTCAGTCCTGCTGGATGCTCTACCATAGTGGAAGGAAACTGTAGTGCAAGCTGGAGTACATTTTGAAGGCTGAGTATTGGAGAGTTTCCAAGCTAACCTGTCTGGCGGATAATCCGGTAGATGGCCATGAGAGGGTAACATTGTACTCAGTACAAGTGGTGGATCACTGCTGATTGAGAATGTTGCAGGACATTTTAAGAGCTGAAGAGTCCCTCGAGAAAGATTCAGGCAAATCTCAGATGGACGCAGCCAGGCAAGGAGGAAATCAGCTGCTGGTTGAACATCATTGACTGTGCTGATATGTGTAACATAACAAGTTGGAATGATCCCAAGTTAACTTCAGGGACCCAAATGTAGATGGACATCGGAGAAGACGTAGAGCAAACAACATGTAGATGCACTCCACTCACAGTATGTACAGGTAACCATTTCAAAGTTGAATAAAAGTTTGCGAGTGTGTTGAAAGCTGTTGAAAATGATTCATTTGAAAAACCTTCAGACCAACATCATTGGTGATGAAAACTGTTTGTTGAGTTTAAAAATGACCAACGTTGTTGACTGGGTTGGCAGCAGAAAAAACATTTCCCATGAGTCCATGCACACTCCTAATCAATGTCATTCCAACTGTCACACTTGAAGAAATCTAAGCTTTCAACACATTCCTCTCGATGATGATTTCCTTGATTTTTTGAATCAATTGCTGGCCACATACATGTAGTCTTTTTAGTTCTGAGGTGCGTCCTTGCATAGTTGGCCATAACAAATATTTGAATAAATCACTTCTAAAACTTCCAACACAAATGATTACAGTCACAGTAAGCAGTTCAGTGCTTATCATGCAGTCTGTTGGGCTATCTACTGTTTTAACATCTACCATACTCTTCTCGACTGCAACTCTCTAGATTCCAGGGGAGGAAAACACTGGGTGATTGTCACAGCTTTTTTATATAAGTCTTCTTGATGGACATCAAATTGAGTTTTAGTGCAATACTCTGTAATTCCTACGTAATTTCTACGGTCCAAAATTGAGCAAGTTTGTAGAGCTTTTCTCTAGTAATTGAACACAACTCTGTAATTATGTACACTAGCCTCTCAAGCAAGCACTCGGACTATACAGGCACAGCATACTGTTTTTGGTTCATGTAGTTGAGTTGAGTTTAGAGCCTGATTGTCACTGCATCTTCATTTATTCTTCTTGATGGAAATAACATTTGAGTTCCGTTGCTACAATCTCTCCTGTTGTACAGCATTGGGCAATTTCTGCAGGGCGTTTCCAGTATTGGAAAACAACTCTTTGTAAATACTCTATTCAGTGTCTCATGCACATGTAGATTCAGCGTCCTTTGCAACATGCTGAGATAAGTCATATTGTGCATTCTGTTGATGTAATTTCTACTCATTTCGTCTGCCAGCACCGTTAATTGAAAGTTGAGCGTAACTAGTAAAACTCTTTAGGGGTCTTGTAGAGCACAGGATGATGTTTGGGTCTCTCCTTGTTACAGCTTAATGTGTTGTGACTCAAAGTTAAATACATTTTGCTTAAATATTGTACAGGTTTTCGTGGTAAGTGCTGATCTGTCTGTTGAGCATAACTTGTAAAACTCTTTCAGGGTCGTGTAGAGCACAGGGTAATGTTTGGGGCTTTCCTTGTTGAAGCATAACGTATTGCAACTCAAGGTTTTACACATGTTATTGCAGTACTGTAAATGTTTTTTGTGGTAAGCACTGATCCAAGTCTGTTGGGTTCTCATTTGACTGTTATCGTTTAGAGCAGCAAACTTCTCTCTCTGAGCTGTACATGAGTTCAATCTGTGTTTTAAGTGCAGTGTACCTTGGTTACCTTCTGGGTCTGTGTTGTGAGCAGTTCATTTGGGCCGTCATTAGAATCTACTACTCGATGTAATCCTCCATGTTTTGATCAGTTCAAATAGCAGTATATGTTAAGAATCTATCTCTGGGTCCAATAGTGCCAAGGAGTACATTGTCTTTCTGTGATGCCTCTACATCTTTAACTTGCTGTCACATGTTGATTGTACCTTGTGTCCACCCCATGTTGCCCAAATGCACCGTGAAGAATGTTGAATAATCTGGAAGAAAGTAAATTGAGGCAAAACGTTTAATTATCTATGCATGTGAACTCTACATGTAGCCTACACTCACAGGTTAAAGTACAAGCATTACCGATTCCTCCAAATGAAAAAAATAAAAATAAATACAGCTTGAGTGTTTGTTACGCAACAAACACTAGGTGCTCTGGAAAACATTGTATTGCTTTAATTTAAGTTACATGCGAATACACATTTCTGTTATGTTTATAACATGACTTGGGCAATTGCATGTAGAAAACTATAACTACACATCAAAGATGCCATTTACTGAAGCAACATTATCATGTATTGATTACAAAAGAGCATCAATAGCTGACAAAACACATTTTGGAAGGTATGCAAAAACATGTTGACTTTTTGTTGTTATAATATGTACTTAATTTAAAAGTTGGATTTTCCTAAATATTGTTAGGGATCACCTTGTTAATCTTTTTCCTTGTGTGTTTTGTCAGTAATCAAAAGTCATACAAATCACTATGAGCAGGTGCATATCCCCTTTCATCGTCAATACATTTATTTTAGAAGGTAAAAAAGGGGAAATCACACTGTTAAAAATGTCCGTAAATTTACGGACTCCGTAAAGCGAAATATTCCGTATTTTCGCCGTAATTTTACGGACTTTCCGTAAATGCAAATATTAATTATGCCAAATGTAATTGACCATATTTTTGACCGCATGAGGGCCCTTTCATCAGGGAATGTCTTGCATCACAATAGCAGTTTTAGCTTATTATAATTGCCTGTTTGTAGTTTTCTTGCACCAATGAAGAAATACATCAAAAAATAGCGATAAAAAAGGGAAAAAACCCTGTTTGTTTACTTGTTTTTCATCATGTGAAATTTATCCACATACGCCTTCACGTGGTCAAAAATACGGCGAAATACAATCAACCACATTTGCTCAAACACCTAAACATAATAGAGTACATGTAAGTACATATTATTATTTCACTCACAACCGTGTACACTTTGTACAAACTCATGCTAAGGGTCTTTTTATTTTACGGAATGAAAACACTTTTCCGGTAATTTTGCTGCAGGAATACGGAACGCTATGTTTTTTGCTGGCAGCAAAATTAGTATTTGCATTTACGGAAAGTCCTTAAAATTACAGCGTAAATACGGAATATTTCACTTTACGGAGTCCGTAAATTTACGGACATTTTTAACAGTGCACATTCAACCCGACACTTCAGAGCTATAACAAATATTTCCATAAGGCACCTGGTGGCGCTGTTTATGATTAGTGGTCAGAATTATTGTACATGTAAGTGCAAATTGCATGCGTATGTTCACCTCAGAGTACATGTATATAGCTTTGCACTGTGAACTTTCCGTATTGAAGTTGTTAACGTATGCCCATGCTGCGCTACTCTAAATAAAGTGGCAATACTTTTGTATTGCTAACAATAATTTGTAATTGTTAATGAGTTTCCTTATGTGCTAGAATCATTATGAAGGATAATTTTTTACATGCAAAATGCAGAAGAAATTATGACAAACACCAGAGTTTATATGCCTTCAAAATTGTCTCCTTATTTTATATTTTCATTGCCCTACATAACTTTAATTGTGGTCACGTGATCTAGATAGAAACTTTCCAGTTGTCTTTATGTTGCCATAGGTGGCTTGTATTTTATGTTTGACAGAATGCTGACAATACTTTTTTGTTTTGTGATTGCAAAATATTTTGTGATTGCAAAATATTTTGTGATTGCAAAATAATTTTTATTTTGACTTATGGTTACTTTCCATAGTGATGACACCATCGATCGATAGTTTCAACATGCTTACATTTCAAACAATACTTCATTCACTGTCAAAGCCATCTTCAAGGTCCCTACCACTTTGGCTCAAGAGCTCAAACCAAGGCTGCTGAGCATTTTTCAACAGAATTTCAGATTTCATCAGAAAGACAAGGTCAAGTCATGGTCACCTCTGTTGTGACCATATGAATTTGTCGTGTACAAAAATGTAAACTTATTTTCCCACGTAAATAACTCAGAGTACACACACACAGCGAGTGTGGTTCGCGCGCGCCCGAACAGTTTCATGGTAGATACCATTGAGCAAACAGGGGTGTTTTAATTCCGTGTAAATTACAACTCTCACGTTATTAATGCAAAATATTTGATGCAGAAAGGAACATGCGACGTGTTACTATTTTGTTTATTATGAATAAATCACTCATGAAATTTTAATTAACTTTCCAGAACATTTTAAACACAACAAAAGAGCAACGCTGTGGCTAAATAATGGTACTCAGACAATTCCACCCTGTACCAATGGTGGTACCGTCCATGTCATCGCCACACACAAAAAACGTACACGCAGCAAGTGAACAATTTTCAAGAGAAGCAAAACGTATCTTGCTATTTTTAAAATGTGTGACACTATCTTAGAACAAAATGTTTACAAGAAGAAAGTGTATACATTATTGATTCTGTTCATATAAGTTTTTCCAGTTAAACCTTCCGATAAGTGCATGAATTTACCATTTATTTTTAGAAAAATGCGTTGTAGTTTTAGAGTTGACTCTGCGGAAGTTTTGACACGGACGTTTAATAGCAACGGCTGTTTTGAAGCTGTGAAATAACTTTTCATTGGTCTGAATTTCAACTAAATGACGTTGAAAAAACTTGTCCAATCACAAAATTTGTTAGAGCAGTGTGTTGGTCAGGATGTACACTTCCCAAATCCGTTTTGAACTAAGCAATCGGCCGTCGGGTTGCTGAAACAAGTTAACATAAGAGCCCTCATGCGGCTAGATCAGGTAGACTTTAGGAATTTCTCCATACAAAATTGACCAAGACTGGACGTAAAACCCTCAAAATGACGTGGCAAAATGTTTTCTGGATGTAAAATCAATATGACATGATGAAGGAGTAGATATTCAGGATTATTTTACCATTTTGAACTAGTTACGATAAAGGGTTCCAGAGATATAATTGCATTTATCCACCAAACTTGTGTTTTCCAGTAAATTTGTACACGTAACGAATGCGCGCGCGAACCGGCGAATGTATTCAACAGAAAGTGTACATGACAAATTCATATGTTTTACTAAGCCCATCAAATACCTTTCATATCACATTTAGATTGATAGAATATCTTCTGTAGTTCAGAGGTTATGTTTTTTTTTAAAATAATCAACACCTGATGACGTCACCTGATGACGTCATTTGACCCTAGCAAAGTCCTTCTCTTTTTAGCTGTCAAGAAAGACCCTTCTAGGGTCAAAATGTCAGACCAACAATTTGTTGTTTGCAATAATGCCATAAGTCCTTTTGGTTGATAAGCAGTTTGCAACAGTTCATTATTTTGTTCTCGTTTTCAATAGAGAAACAAATTACTATAGCAAGTGTACACCTCAGCAGAATTTTCTCTTTTATTCGCTGTTTACCATCGAGTAATCAGATTCCAAAAGGCTTGTTGAGTTTCAAGGCTCATTTCACTTGCAATTCACTTTTAGAACAAACTAAGGCACTGTAGGCCTATTCCTGGTTTAAGAATTTGAAGGTAGTACTAGCGCCCTCGGCAAAAGTGCGTGTGTTGATGGTGATTTCGCAATTTGCTCAAATTTTTCGCACACTCAGTTCGCCGAATTGCGCAAACAACAAAAAAACAGAGACAAATTAGCTGGAATCTTGCCTACTACTACTAGTTTGAAAAATCACAACTCGTATTGTTGCGAAAATTATGTCCTAAAAACAGACCACAGAAAATTACCATGAGTACAATTAAATGTTGATATTTTGTCTATGACATATTAAGAGGCCAGCAGGTGATTTGACGAAAATTTGGGGCATTTAGAAATTAATTCTTTTTGCCAATTAGGCCTAATGATTATGGCTTCAAAAGTATAATAACTTTAAAAAACTCTTTTCCCCTTTTGACGTTCGTATGTGTGCTGAAGCTTAATGTGTGAGAGTTTTCATTTTATAGATTCTGACAATTCTTAAGGATATCAATATTTCAAACGATTTGTCATTTGTTTGATGGTGTCAAACATTAATTTACAGATGTCAGAAACAAAAACCGTCATTCTCATACCAATAAACTTAACCAGTTTTGTCAAATTTTTATCAATCTCAACGTTACAATTATTTACAAGATTTTGTAAAATTAATTATACTATAGGCCTACAAATGCATTAAGTTGAATTTGATTTCATGTGAACCTTTTTTTAATGAATGCCTAGAATTTAAGCATGGTTCTCTTGTTGTTACTTTTGATGCACCAGCATGACAACAATTTACATTTAAAATGCGTTCAATGCCCTTTGTTTTTAATCGAACCCCGACAACAATATTTTGACATGCAAAAACCGACAGTTTTTTGGTAGTTTATGTCAAAGGTCACTACTTTTAGCCTCGTACAAAACAATTATTTTCCTCGTTATGTGATCGCAACTGCGATGACTTTAGTGAAACGCAAAATCAGCGACGTCGCAAGTGCGATGGATTTGCGATTTGCGATCACATCGCAAGTGTGATGATGACGATGATCAGAAATGGGGACTTTAGTGAAATCGGCCCCAGGGTTATTGCAATAACATAATGCATGTACTTGTGATCAAAATGGTATACAACAACATGTACATGTACATTAGACACCAATAATAATACATTCAATAATTCATACACTACAAAAGAAATAGGACCTGTCCAGTCAAATAAGTAACTTTATCATTACAGCCAGATGGAAAACCTAATTTTACCTTAAACCTTGACTCCACAAAATTGCCTTCCATCAGCTAAGAAGCAAAAAGGTACTTTCGAAAAGATGGTAAAATTGTTTTATTTTATATTTTAAAACTGCATGTAATGCACATGTACAAAATGGCCACATGCTGCAACAATGCATGAACATTGGGGGCGCTGTTTTTTTTATTTTGTTTACAAATCAAAAGGTTGTTTTATTTTTTATCAGCATTAAAAAAAAGAATGATTCTAGGAAAAATGTAATTAATAAAACAATTTTTTTTAAATAGACTGTGTAATTAATTACCTATTTATAATGTTTAATAGTTATTGAAAACCTGGTTTCATTCTGCTGCAGTGCATGCAATGGCATAGTCAGTGAGAAGTCAAGGTACCTACATATGTCAACATTGCCACACACACTGGAAGGAGCACATGGTTTATGTTATGACTGGAAGTGAGTCAGCTGAGCTCAACAACAATCACAATCCAGTCTTTCAGGGTAAATACTTGTTTTATTCTTGAATAATGATTAAAACTAAGGTGAATAACTTAATGGCAGTCTTCATTTGGGGGGAAAATATAAATTATGATTTGTTATTGAATATTTGTTTATTTAAGAAGTTATATCAGCTCTGACAGAGGGGGTGCTTTTAAAATATATTTATACAATATTAATTAGACTTCAAGTTCAATGGATACTTAATATTATATTTTGTAAGAAGTTAATAATATAAACAGCTGTATTTCAACTTTTGATTTTATCTATTTTTAAAATGGTGGAAATTATCAATAATTTTGAGGGCCACTAGTTACATGTGTCTTTTATTTTTTTTAACTTAAGTTTAAATGGGGTATACCTAAAAATATAACTTTAACAAATATATAAAAACAAATTGCAAAAATTTTTTTTTACTTTTTAAAAATTTAGAATATAACTTTGAATGTAAAACAACAATCTCCCCTTTTTTACAGCAATGAACTTTGCTATTGTCTTTTTAATGAAATAAAGATTCTGCAAAATTGGCACTATTTTTTGAAAACCATGGCCACAATTTTTGAAAATGGAAGAGTTTAAAACTGTCAATACTGCTATTTTGTTAACTCTTACACCCTGAAAGACATGACAATGTCAGCTCTAGACCTGTTTCTTACCAAATTGGGAAATAAAATGGTTTTATCATTAAATGGCCAAAGTTTGCTTTTGATAAAATATATGGCCACCAATAAAAAAATATATATATATATATATATGTATGGCAGCCATTTTGAAAAAAGGCAGCCATTTTGAAAAAAGGGCAGCTATTTAAAAAATGAGAGATTAGTTTGACACTTTTGGCAAATCTTTTTGGCTGGAAATTCTGTCCCAATTTTGTTAAAAATATAGGTGTTATTTTTTCAAAAATATGGCCGCCATTTTATTATGAATATGACCGCCATTTTTTTTCTTCTTCCAAAAATGGAAAAAATAAAGATAAAGATAATGTGCTAGCCATTTTCATTAAAATAGGGCAGCCATTTTTGATTTTTTTATACAGCTTTGATAAAAATATGGCAGCCATTTTAAAAATGGAAGATCTACAAGTTTGACACTTTTGGCAATACTTTTTAAAACTCTGGGACCCTAAAACCAAACTAAAGAATTTTTACCAAAATGAAGATTCTGCAAAATAGGCACTATTTTTTGAAAACTATGGCCACCATTTTGAAAAAGGGAGACCTAAGAGTTTAAAACTGCCAACACTGCTATTTTGTTAACTCTTGTAAGACATGAAAATGTCAGCTCTTGACCTGTTTCTTACCAAATTGGGAAATAAAATGGTTTTATCATTAAATGGCCACACTTTGATTTTGATAAAAAATATGGCCGCCAATACAAAATATATTTATATATGGCAGCCATTTTGAAAAAAGGGCAGCCATTTAAAAAATAAGAGATAACTTTAACACTTTTGGCAAATCTTTCTGGCTGGCTGTCCCGATTTTGTTAAAAATAATGGGTGTGGTTTTGTCAAAAATATGGGCGCCATTTTATTATGAATATGACCGCCATTTTTTTTCTTCATAAAAATGGCAGCCATTTTAAAATAGGGAGAACCACAAATTTGACACTTTGGCAAATCTTTTTGTTGATAATGTGCTAGCCATTTTAATTAAAATAGGGCAACCATTTTGGATTTTTTTTTACAGCTTTGATAAAAATATGGCAGCCATTTTAAAAATGGAAGACCTACAAGTTTGACACTTTTGGCAATACTTTTTAAAACTCTGGGACCCTAAAACCAAACTAAAGAATTTTTACCAAAATGAAGATTCTGCAAAATAGGCACTATTTTTTGAAAACTATGGCCACCATTTTTAAAAAGGGAGACCTTAGAGTTTATAACTTGCAACAACGATTATTTTTTTAAATTCTTGCACCCTGAAAGACACAAACGTTTCTATTCTAGACCTGTCTCTTATCAAATTGGGAAATAAATTATGTTTAATCATTAAATGGCCACATTTTGTTGGACAAAATATTTTTTGATAAAAAGTATGGCCGGCAAAAAAGTAAATACATGTGGCAGCCATTTAAAAAAAAAATTGCCGCCATGTTAAAAATGGCAGAACTACAAGTTAGACACTTCTTTTTTGACAGCTTCTTTTTTTGGAGGGGGGGGGGTTGAAATTATGGTCTAACCTTGATTGAAAATTTGAAATATCGGGGCAATTATAGGCTATAATACATTTTAATAAATATTTTGCCACTATTTAAAAAATGGGAGACCAGGGCCTGTTTTCCTGGCTCTGCTTACCGTTGACTTCTGTGCTTACTATCACCACTCTCTGCGAATTTCTGCGCTAGCTGTGTAAGCGAAGAATGCCTAGATATGTGGAGTATGCACGCGCACAAGCAAATAGTCCCTGCTAACCAGTGGATTACGCTTGGCGTAAGCGCGGAATTCCCTAAGCCGATTTGCTGATGGTAAGCAGAGCCATGAAAATGGGGCCTACAAAATTGAAATTTTAATTTCTTTTTTAAATGTAAGACCCTCGAAAACATTGTATTGAAGATTCTAGCCTTCTTTACATATTAAAAATAATACCCAGAGCTCAAATTTGGGGAAAAAAAGACCACAGAGCTTGTAGCTCAAAACGTTTACTGGACCCAGGAATAATCTTACAAGACCAGAATCAAGATGAGAAAACCTTCCTGATACAGTTTAACATGCAATTAACTGCTTCTATTTGAACAAGCACTGTGACATGTTGGAGAAGATTTTTTATCTCATTTGTCTCTATGTGTTCTAGGTATTTGTCATTACTTAATAATATAATTGAAAAGTATTAATATAATTGAAAAGTATTAGTCAACATTTGAACATAATCTGTTTCTGTTCAAGATACTACATAGTGATGTATTATTATTGGAGTGAAAAACACAAGACCACCGGACTTGTCCGGTCATGGGTTTACTGGCCAGAAGCTAGAATCACTGGCCTCGGGCTTGTGGTCCAGTGTAAAAATCGAATTTTGATACCTCAGAGTTTGGTACTTTCAAAAGTAAAACAAAGTAAAACAAAAACACAGCCATTTTGGAAAATGGCTGCCAAGGCAGTTAAGGCCAGTTCAGAAAAAATATTTTATGTTTTAGTTCAACACACGTGTTTACCAATTTATATTGAACACTTTTATTACAGACTGCACAAAACTTCCCAAATTTTCTGTTTCACTAATTACAGTATTGAGCTGGCTGAAATCTCATTCAATGGGGAAAAATATTAAGAACAAAAACATTTCTAATTGAAACTATCTCAATTAAAACATTTAAATTTATAATAATCACTGCTGAAATTCAGTGTAGACGATTAAAAAACATTCCAGTTTACTTTCAGGTTTCAGATCTTTCCACACGTTTTTGTTAAGTAGACTTAAAATCCAACAAAATACAATATTATTGTAAAGTAATTTTTATGGATACAGTTTTGGGGTTGCAATTGTGTTATTGATTTACTGACGCATACAAACAACGTTCTCCATAATTTTGTTTAAATTTGTGCATTTTGCTGCCGATAAACATGATTTTATGAAGGGTTTTTGTAAAAGGAGTTCCTACAACAATTGTGAACAATTTCAAGTGATGTAGAATCTTGTTGTAACTTTAAGACAGTGAAAACTGTCATCATTTTGGTTGATAATAACATTCTTTTTGAATACTTTTGTTTTCTACAGCCATCATCAGAGACAGAAGTCTTACCAAGCAGAACTGATATTCTGGACACTATGATGTCAACTATGGATATGAACAATCTATGTGAGGAGTGGTTTACAATGTATGTACTGAGGCTTTGGGAAGTAATGAGCTTGCTGGCCAGGCCAATATACTTCAGCCATCTTGTTTGTCTTTCATTCCAATCAACGTAATGAAATGAGGCTGGGAGACAGAATAGTTTGGTGCCTTTTAGGGACAGCAAGAATGTATTTACATGTATGATTGCTATTGCAGACAGGGAACAATGGTCAATTTCAACTAGGGGGCAATTTCATAGAGCTGCTTAGTCATAACATTTTGATCAACAGTTTTCTGCTAAGCAAAACTAAGCATGAAACCAGTCACAAACAGTACACAGCGTGGTATTTTGGCTGGTAACCTTATTCTGGCACGTAAAACTATTTTGTGTCTGGCTACTTTTTGTACTTAAGCAGCTCTATGAAAATGATTCTGCCCTCAGTCACTTTAAGTACATTTTGCAGTAGATGAGTGTTAATTGAACACACTGCCTTGCTGTTATTTATTTTATACATTATTTATGACATTTAGAATCAAATTTACAACCAAATATAATTTTGTTAAATTTGGAAGCCATATAATAAACACGTGAAACTATTTTTTACACAAAGCATTCTTGATCCAAGAGTTGCTATATTTATACAAATATTGACTGCTTCAGATGCTATGGTTAAAACTACAGCGTCCAAGATTATCCTCTGCGCATTCTATTTTCCCGAGGTGAAGCCTCGGGAAAATAGACTGCTCCAGGATAACTGAGGGAGTCGTAGTTTAAACCATAGCATGATTCAAAGCAGTCAATATTTGTTTTATAACACCCCAAACTTACATTGTGCTTAGACGTCTAGGTATCAAAAAGCTGCTGTTGCTATGGGATAGTACATCGGTTGCTACGGGCATAGTACATTGTTTGCTGCGTCGCATTTGTGTGGTTTCTAGTAAAAAATAAGACATATCATGTGACGCGCTCTAAACCAATAAAAAAGCACAATATTTTTAAGGGGTGTTATAAATGTTATATAATTTTTTGAATCAAATATTTTTTTGAATCAACATATTCTGTACAAGTCAGTAATTGTTATGAATATTGAGCCTTCTTTGTTCTATTGAATTATTGCATGCCCAACATTTGGGTTCAATTTCATGGCTCTGCATACCATGGAATTCTGCACTTAGTGTCATCATTTTCTGCTTACAGGGTTAGTGCCAGTATTGTCTATGGGCTGGCTGTGTAAGTGAAGACTGCTTAGTCATGTGAAGTACACGTGTGCACAACCAAAAGCTCCTCGCTAACCTCTGAAGTACTCAGTCTAGGTTTAGTGAAAGTGTGAATGTTTCTGACTGTGTGAGTGAAGACTGCTTAGTCATGTGAAGTACAAATGTGCACAACCAAAAGCTCCTTGCTAACCTCTGAAGTACTCAGTCTAGGCTTAGTGAAAGCTGGAAATTTTTCTGCTAAGCAGAGGCGTGAAAAAGGGTCCTATTCTACAGGCATGTAATTGTGTGTTAGATTTTAGAGTTAAATTAATTGTAAGACACAAAAATGTGTTCATGAACACCACTGGTGCCAATTTCAATTCACAAAGAGGTGATATTTAAGCTTACTATTTTTTCTTAGAACATACATAATAGTCAGAAGCATGTTACCATGGCGCCACTAAACACCATGAAACATGAATCTTTATCTGAACTTAGCAGTGGCGTAACTACGAGGGGGGCAATAGCCTCCAACTCAGTTTTATGTCAAATTATAATAAATATAATCACTCCTTTTGGCACCTTTGGGGGTATTTTTAAATTTTGACTTTTTTAAACTTGACTTTAAAAAGAAGAATCTGGGAAAAGTGCAGTGAACTTTTGTCTGAAGAATCAGTAATGAACACTCATTGTAAGGAATTTTTTTTTAGTGAAAAACTGACCTCACAAACAAACCTCTTTACTACGGGCATAAAGGCAGCTCTTTACATGGCATTATGGATCATTCTTGTCACCCTCCCTCATTGGTTGTCATACACTTTCTTTGTTTAATGAACAGTTTGTTTCAAGTTAAAAAAACAGATTTGTATTGCTTTTAATGGTATGTATGATGTATGAAACAGTATGACATAATCTCTTTGCTCTTTTCACACTTTACTATAGTTTACTGGAAACATTTGGTTGACCTTTTTACACATGAGTTGCTAGCCCTGGAAGACTCAAAGGAAAGTAACCATTTCTCAGGAAATAGCTAACCCTTCATGGGAGTAGAGTTGAGCAATGTCACCCCGGGGTTAGTGTGTTATCCCCAGGAAAAATGGGATTAAATGCTCCTCCATGAAGTTCCGGGGGGGGGGGGGGGGGTGTATTTTCCTGGGTATTGGCTTGTTAGTGTGAATAGGGCTTTATATTTCATAAAAGGGTAGGGGTGCGTTTTTGCGGTCGTACCTACTGGTTCGGTTGAACTTGCCATTGGTAAAAAACTGGCCCAAAACAGTTATTGGTTACGACCACGAAAACGCACCCTAGGATGAGTTAATTGTTAAAAACCAAGAAAGATTAAAGCATATTATTAGAATGGAGTCTTCTCATTTAGTTTAACTCTTTGTAATTTAAGTCCAAGTTTATATTTTTTAGAAGTGGCCCAGACTCCAGTTGTTTTGTGTGAAGCAGATTTTATGGTTTATTTTTCTGTTGCGCAATCAATGATTCAAGTATGAAATTAATTACCCTTTGTAAATTATCTGTTCTTAGCTCCGTGTCTCCCTCAGTGTCTTTAGTGCTAAATATAGATGGAAACAAAGTGTTTCCAATTATTTTTCCACTTGTTATTTTAATATGTTATTATTAATTTTGTAACCTTGTCTAAGCAAAGATTTAAGCACAGATCTGCTATTGTTGACTTCTTTAAATGCCTTTTTATGTTGAAAGCATATTCTCTCTGTAGTATTGGTTCTGGTGGTATGTTTCAATTATAATTTGAGGCTTTTTAATGTTTTTTATTAATCAATATTTTTAAATAATTGCTGATCCTGTACTTTTGAATATTTTTTAAGGTTTGGGCAATCAACTGATAAGTCTTTAGTCAATCTGTGTTCGTCATAATAATAAGTCATACAAAACAATAAATAAATATTTATATTAAGTAATAAACTAAATCAATGACTGGTTTGTTTATGTAATGTGTTTGACAGTAATAATAATAAAACAATAGAATCATAAATATTAATATTAAAATTTAAAAAAATAATAAAACAATAGAATTTTAATAACAATGAAAAATAAATAAATAATAAAAAAATAAGAATAAATGAAAATTGTGGAGTGAATAGTTTATTTCAATCTCTTCAGAACTGATTGGACAAAGATTCCACTGATACCAACACTACAGCCCCAGCTTCCCCTTGGTGTACATCTGTATTGACCGTATACTTGCATAATGTGTAGTACATACATTGCATGGGTGTACACACGAGTGCTGCATTCGTAAGCATGGTTGGGTTGATCCAATTAATTAAAAGGCCCCCACTTTTACAAAATTTACTGATTTTAAAGACCAATGTGACCCTTACCTGTATTTGTTTTCATTTCATGGTTCTAAAACTTCATTCATCATCAAAAACCTGAAGAAATTTATAAATCCAAGTTCCCGCCGAGAAATTTTTTAAAGCCACACTTTCTTATTGATATAGACTGGCTACCTCTAAACATTCCTGAGAGACAAATTCCATTTCTGTGCATATTTTCCATTATGACTTTGGGATCCATACAGTTTTGGTATCCATGATAGCGCCCTCTCTCGGTTGCCATTGTTAGACACAAAAGTTTGTTAATGACGCCAATCATAGAAGTCACGTTAAACAAAATTATTATTGGGAATTTTGTCCATTCAGACACTAATTTGACTTAATCATTATAATTTATGCTAAAAAAAATAATTGGGAAGGAAATTAACTCCGCCCCTGTAACCCCCTCCACAAAATCACCAATCCCACCTGATACCTTAAAATTATGTAGGGCCTAAGCCAAGACGCAAGTATTTCTACAGGGGCTATGACATTCAGAAGTGTCAAGAGCAACTGTCCACCACCGGCCGCTGAACTTTTATAATTGATCACTAATTTTAGTTTAGGGAACGGAGAAGAAAACAACTTTTTCCTGTAACCCCCTCCACAAAACACACCATTCCCAACTGGTACTTTAATAAGTACAGGCCTGGTAGGCCAGAACTTTCCACTGCTGACTGCTAAACTTTTATATTCTGTCACTAATCTTAAACGGAAATGGAGAATAAAGTAACTCTTCCCGTAACCCCCTCCAAAAACACACCTTTCCCGACTAAATCTTCAAAAGTACAGGCCTGGTAGGTCCAAACATTCCACTGCTGACCGTTAAACTTTTATATTCTGTCACTAATCTTAAACGGAAATGGAGAATAAAGTAACTTTTTCTGTAACCCCCTCCACAAAACACACCATTCCCAAATAAATGGCACTTCAAAAGTACAGGCCTGGTAGGCCAAAACATTCCACCGCTGACCGCTAAACTTTCAAAATCAATCGTTTATCTTAGTTCAATTGGAGAAATGAAACGGAAATGGAGAATAAAGTAACTTTTCCCGTAACCCCCTCAACAAAACACACCTTTCCCAACTGGTACTTTAAAAGTACAGTCCTGGTAGGCCAAAACATTCCACCGCTGGCCGCTAAACTTTCATAATCAATCGTTTATCTTAGTTCAATTGGAGAAATGAAACGGAAATGGAGAATAAAGTAACTTTTCCCGTAACCCCCTCAACAAAACACACCTTTCCCAACTGGTACTTTAAAAGTACAGTCCTGGTAGGCCCAAACATTCCACCGCTGGCCGCTAAACTTTCATATTCAATCGTTTATCTTAGTTCAATTGGAAAAAATGAAACGGAAATGGAGAATAAAGTAACTTTTCCCGTAACCCCCTCAACAAAACACACCTTTCCCAACTGGTACTTTAAAAGTACAGTCCTGGTAGGCCCAAACATCCCATCGCTGGCCGCTAAACTTTCATATTCAATCACTAATCTTAGTCCAACGTGGAAAATGAAACGGAAATGGAGAATAAAGTAATTTTTCCTGTAACCCCCTCCACAAAACACACCATTCCCAACTAGCACTTCAAAAGTACAGGACAGGTAGGCCAAAACATCCCACCGCTGGCCGCTAAACTTTCATATTCAATCATTTATCTTAGTTCAATTTGAGAAATGAAACGAAAATGGAGAATAAAGTAACTTTTCCCGTACCCCCTCCACAAAACACACCTTTCCCAACTGGTACTTCAAAAGTACAGACCTGGTAGGCCAAAACATCCCATCGCTGGCCGTTAAACCTTTACATTCAATCACTAATCTTAGTCCAACGGGGAATAAATGAAACGGAAATGGAGAATAAAGTAAGTTTTCCTGTAACCCCCTCCTCAAAACACACCATTCCTAACTGGTACTTCAAAAGTACAGGCCTATCGGCCAAAACATTCCACTACTGACTGCTAAACTTTTATATTCAATCACTAATTTTAAACGAAAATGGAGAATAAAGTAACTTTTCCCGTAACCCCCTCCACAAGACATACCAATTCCAACTTGTATTTTTAAAGTACAGGCCTAATAGTCAAAAACATTCCACCGCTGTCCGGCTAAACTCCCATATTCCATCTGAAATTTTAGTTGAATGGGATAACAAAATGGCACGCGAATTGCTTGAAGAAAACAACTTTTACCCATAACCCCCTCAACAGAGCGCCAGTATTTCCACAGATATTTTAGATATTTTAGACAATTAACATTCCACCGCTAAACCACCTAAATATTTATATTTAATTCCTAATAGTTAACTGGGATAAATGACACTCGAAAATTACATTAAAGGACAACAACTTTGTCCCCGTAACCCCACTGCCCCCCCCCCCCACAAAACCCATCAACCCCACATGATGCCTTATTAGTGTTGTCCCAATCGGTCAGTATTTCAATAGATGCTATGCAATTTTGAAACTTTTCTTACCAAATCTTTATATTCATTCACTTATTTGAGATAACTTGGATTAAATTTTGACACCCCGAGCTTTTTCTTAGAAGGAAATCTAACTTTACACCATAACCCCCACCACAAAACCCAATCAATCTGATTGAGAAAGAAACTTTCTCCCGGTCACCCCCTCTGCAAAAACCACTTAATCCCACCTGGTAGGCCAGCCGTAAAAATATTGTCCCAAATCGGCAAGTCTTTCCAAAGGTGGCATGCGATTTTGAAATATCAATTCAACAGCATCCCACCAAGAAGCCGCTAAATCTTTATGTTATTCATTCACTAATTTGAGATAATCAGGATGATAGTGACACTCAAACATTTTCTTAGCAGGAAAGTTAACCTTGTCCTGTAACGCCCTCCACAAACCCCATCAATGTCACTTGGTACTCTAGGCAGCATTTCCACAGAGGCTATTGGATTCAGAAATTTGAAATAACCAACAATCCGCCACTAACCGGCTAAATCTTTACATTCAATTCCTAATTTAAGTGAATTGGGATAACTGACACTCGAAAACTACATTGAGAAGGAAAGAACCTTTGTCCCCGTCACCCCTCCACAAAACGCATCAATCCCACCTTGTAGTCAAGACGAGGGTTGGATAAAAATTGTCTTTCTGGTTCCCTCTCCTTTCTCATCTGTCGCTCATTAGCGCCAGCGTATACAAGATAGAGAATAACACCTAATCTTTGGCAACAATTCTGTCGACTAAGATGCAACTGGTATACATCAAGACACAACCACAACATGTGTTTGTTTTTATTCACAGCGTTGTCATTTATTTCCAATATATATTTCTGTAATCTTATTGCACAAAAAGCTAAGGTAATTGATTGATTGATTGATGTATATAAATACAGGTACATGTACCTACAACACACCAAAAACATATTTTGCGGGCAGTATTAAAGACTCGAGCCCATTAGCATTTTCCTTCTATTTCTGGAATTACACAGACAATCATGCTAATGTGAACTTTTTGGGGCTTTATGTTTGTCTAAGTGGTGATGGAGACACTATACATGTATTTAATAATAAAGTGGGGAAAAAAAGAAGAAGACACAACAAGGATTACAACAACCAAATACCAAATCCACAAAATGTCCCCGTCGTTTTCCTCTATAAAAATACTTGTCACCAAAATAGAGCTGACTGAATATCTTCCAGGTTCCCTGTGAGGTAAACCATTGACTATCAACGTAGATAACACAAGGAACAAGATTCTTGATTGTAAAATCTACAACTGGTCGATCATGTATGCTACAATGTTACCATAATCATTTGTATTGTGTAATAATGACGTAAGGAGCGCCCTCCTGTGACTATCAGAAAATACATACAACTAAAATTCAAATACACAATTTGATTCACTACTAAGTCAGATAATAAACCAAAGTAATTGTGACCGGTACTGTTTCGACTAAATACATTGTTTTTAAGGGGGGGGGGGGTAAAGGTAATAAATCTTGCTACCAATACATCTTTTATAATAGTACACTTCACATGTACAACTATTAACAGAGAAGTTACTTGTATATGATTCAAGAAATCCTATATCCACACAAATTACAAATAATAACAGTACTACCCATTGCTAATAACATTCGGGGTCTCACAGATAAACTCTTTAACAAGTGCGAAATGTTCTAAAATTACCTTTTACACTTTATGTAAACCAGTGGTGCAACTTTATGAAAAATCACATTTTTTGGGGTGCAAAAAGTACCTGATATTTCAAATCGATGGGATGATATTCTAAAAAAAGAATGACAAAGATTGGTGGAAATGACCATTCAATGTTTTTTTTGTGAATAACCAAATTGCTTTTAGTCCAGCTGATGTGAGCCCCCAACCTGTATATGCAAATGAGGAACTCTATATTTAAATGGCGGATTCTGTATGCAAATGAGGAACTCGCAGGCAGCTTCTGACCAATTATGTAGGCTAGTGGGTAGTCTCCTATGAATAATGCAGTGACAGATATACTAAATAACCGCATAATTTAATACACATACAAACATAGAACTGCAGATAAAGAAGAACTAGAGAAGAGTGCTATGCTGTTACACCTCTCATAAAAGCAGACACACTCAAATAACTAAAACAATATTAAGAAACAAAATCCCAGCTCGTAAGCCCACTGACTGCACACTTGGATGACAATTGATTATATTGAGTACCTTAGGTGACATTTTAGTAACTGTTGAATTAAACTTGGGTAACTCCTGAATAACACTTGAGTAACACTTGAGTAACACCAGAGTAGCTTGAGTAACACTTCCAACATCCCTTTGTATTTACACCAATACCAGCAGTGTGATCACACTGTGCCTCATCATGAGGGTGATGGGACTTTATGGATCAGTTTAACTTAGATTTCCAATAAGAAAGCAACAAAAAATGCAGTCATATGATTTTATAAGAATGAAAGTTTGAATGCGTCCTTCCAGGTCTTCTCAGTAACAGTTTACACATTAAGCTGAAGGTTTTCACGGAATCATTGGTGTCACTGTTGCTCTTTCTTCTAGTTTGATTAACTTGATGTTTGTGGCTACAATATATTTTAAAGATTTGTCTGCCCCTTAAAAATACTAAGAGTAAAACTGTCACAAATTTCAGATAGTGATAACGCAAGCAGTAAAACAATCAACAGCGTGCAACTGTTAAAAATAATTAAATACCCTCATGATAATACTGGATTTGCAGTTCAACCAGTAATACAACCATAAAACAGTTTACTTTGTATTATGCGAAAGTTAAAATTGACATGCAAGGTGATGCTGACCGACAAATTAATAGTAATAGTTAATTAAAATGTAAAAAGCAACACTTGGCATTAATATACAAGCAAACACTACGACTGACTTTTAAACTTATTTAATAATTAATATCAGATGAGTGCGTTGAAAGTATTTTTCATTAAAATGATATGCCGCAACAATAAGAAAGAAAATATGTGCCATTGGACTGACCATAAGGTTTTGTCTGTGTGCCCAAAGATAAAATAACTATATGTTTTGCTTGGTCTTGTGATAAAAAGGTCCAGAAGTTATTGTTATTTTTACATTGAAATATTAAAGTTCTCAAATGACCACATGCAGCATCCAACAAATGAGCTGTAAGAGTTAACTAAAACAGAAACAACAAAAGTTAGCATCAATAAACAAGCTAAAACCATTACTGACTATAAAGCGTTAATTAATATTGAATATAGTTTCAAGAATGTTTTGGGGTGCAGATATATACATAAAACAAAGTTAAATATTCTGGAAATATTTTGTTAGATAATTCAGAAAGAATCTGGGGTATTTTTGGAACTAGTGTCCAACAGTTCTCCGGTCAGACTAAGATCATCAAACATGTATATCTCAAAATAATGGTATGACTTTCTATAACAGATGTCATGGTTAAGAAATAAAAGTTTCAGTATAAAGCTCCCTATAATATGAACTGTTAGTAATCAAACAGTTGTTTTGCTAATTAAAGAAACCATCACATGGGAATTTAGGAATATACTATTAGTTAATTAAAGCACTATTAATATTCTTTGAAAAACTATAGTGGAACTAATTTAATAGAACTACAAATTAAACATGGATGCATGCTTTTCATCCTTCAAGTACTGATAGTTCAAATACCATACTGTACATAACCATTCCTAGAACCGCATTATACTTTACGATCGAGACAGCTTCACTATCAACAGAGTAGTCATTGGGTATATGAAATGTTGATATAGCATAGATATAGTACTTTGGTGAATATAGACTATCACTACAGTACTTGCTATGGTTAATTTCTTGAGTATGGAACCAATTCCAGTTTTCACGATTCAATATTTTTCCAAATAATATATTCCTTAAAGAGTAATAAGCCTACTAAAATAGCGCAGTACATTTTTGAAATTGAGAAAAATATTTGAAATAATATCAAGTTAAACTTCAGGAATGTGCTTAAGATATAGACATATTAACTTTCATTGTCCGTTATCCTTTCCAAAGATAACAATTTCAGTACATAGTTCTTAGAACAGAAAGGTATAACTTATACTTCAGTAAATATTTTATGCAAATAATACAAAAACCAACTATTAAGTAATACTCCTCTCTAAAGTTTAGTTACTCCAAATGTCGTTGTCTGCTTAGCATTTTGTGTCGGTAGGGCTTCATAAACAGTGGCATTAGTTTTTATCAATTAACAATTATTTAGTCATTGCTCTATATATAGGTGAGCATTTTTGGGGGGCATACTCCAAATTTGTGGCTGTTCAACACAATTATCAGGCCTGCTACCTCATGCAGGTAACTGGGGCCACTGCCCCCATGCCCCTGGGCATTGCCTTGGTGCCCCTTGAAAAGTTCCAGTAGAAGTTTACACTCGCCTCATAAAGGTGCCCTCTACTAAAGAAAAACCTACTCGCCCTTACAAGAGTCAAGTAGCACTATAATACTACTTGATAACTATTGGAGCAAAATCAGTGTACAATATCCCATCGTTGCATTTATGCAAAACAGAACTAACTCAATCAAGAGGACTGTTTACCTTGAACAATTACAAAAGTCTCAATCACAATTTCATTCATGTCGTATCATACACATTGCATCTGCATTCTGCTGCTACAAACCCAGGACAGCAAGAAGTTTGTAAGTCATTACTTCAACAACCTCGTTACAATAGTTGTCATAATTTTCTTGCAATCACACAATTACATATAATTATTAGTACTTGTTAATCCATTAGAACCAATGGTGGAACTTCCTTGGTCTTACACCCATAGAATGCTTTACACTTTTGCTGAACGTTTTGTACACAAGTTCCAGGGGGGTGACTTGATATCATGGACAAAGTGCTGGCCAGAATATACAAGCAGCTGGCCACATGCTATTCACAAGCCACATTGGCTGGCATTGGTTGAAACATCATTATACATGTCATTGATGCTCACTGTAGCATAATTTAACTAGCCATAATATATAGTTTTAATTTATAGCATCAATGCACAATAGCTGTCCCAAACTACCTACTTACAAATGCAGCCTGGCAAAAAAAAAAATAGAACACATATCACAGTTTCAAGTCAAGCCTGATTGGCTGTTAGATAAGTCACCCATGCTTAAAAAATGTCGATACTTGCCAGTCCTATTATCGTGATTTTTAAAAACATTTCATCAATTGTTTGCCAAGCTGTACTGCCTCCAAATGAAAACAATGGTGTCATACCCATAATCAGTGTGACACTCAAGTTACTTTACAAACAAATTTGTTGACCCCTCCCTGATAAAATGCCTGGATCTGTGTAAGTATTGTCAATGGCTACTTCTGATACCGTGGAAAACAAATGAACCTTGATATTCAAACTTTACCAGACAAAGAAGATCTGCTGAATGGCTGGGAGGCTGTATCCCATAAGAAAGATCCTGCCTGGTCCATTTACACACAGGGTTGACTGTACATTCTACTGTTCACAATTACTTCTCATCAGGACTTGGCCGCTCTAGCCTGGTCGTTGAGTTCACTGATTCATTTCTGAGAGGAAGGAGTCCGCTGCCGGGCTGTCCAGGCTAGACAGAGAAAGAGATTCCTCGAACCTGTTCAAAACCCACTGTAGAAAGAAAATAATGAAACTGTGAAAATTAAGGTGAGGATTGAACAGTGGTGACAATGATGAAAAAAACAAAAATAGATTAAGTTTAAAAAAGTTAATTCATTTGTTGCTTGATTCTGAAAGCATCAGGATTGGAGTCCAGTCAAGTATCCAGGCCAATGTAAAGTCCCAAGTCTCAAAATGAGTGAACTAGCTATGGGGACTTTCTCACAAAACTCAAAACTCAGGCTCCAGGTGCTGTCTCTGGCTTTGGTCTCCAGTTCATTTTGAAGCAACGAGCAAAATGCCCACTGCTCAAAAATTGATAATAGAGCCCAAGCCCAAGCCAGAGCCCAAACTGGAGCCCAAGCCAGAGCCCAAGCCAGAGCCCAAGCCAGAGCCCAAAACCAGAGTCATGGAGGCCGACAAGAACAGCTCTGGCCCATCCTAAACAACCCAAAGGGTATCTAGAGTTCCTTCAATGCAAGCCCCTGCTCTTCTGCTTGATCCAGTCAAGTTCAGATGAGTCTTAAGCCTCTACTGCTGAGACCGGACCTCCAGCATGACCACTAACGCACATTTCACTGATTTATTCAACTGATTGAATTTTCCTGGGTGCTCCTCTACAGAAGGCCTTGTCTTTCTCTCAAATGTCACCCCCCATTCATGCCTTGTCTTTTGTGTTATTCTGTTTTGGATACAACGCTTGTATTTTATTACTTATTTGTGTATTCCAAGACTTTGTGTATCAATTCTCTTGTATGATTGGGAAAAAACAAACAAACAAACACCCCAACACCCTCCCAAACAAACACCCCAATACCCCGACTGGTGTGGATGAAGGGCTGCCCCCTTCCTGATCCGACTTTGGTTTGTAACGATCACGTTTTTATTCCTCCTACCTGGCAAGTCTCTTCATCGTCACACTTGATCTCCCGATCGATGACTGATGATCCGTCCTGGAAATAAAAGTAGAAATAACAAATCTTTTCAAGATTGATGCGGTGAGGATATTTCTGACAATGTCAGGCTTTGGGTGGCTGCATACATTCAACGCACCAGGGTCCAATTTCATGGCTCTGCTTATCGCAGAATTCTGTGCTTACCGAACCCTGTATAGCACGTAACTCTTTTGGACACAAGTGCAATATTCTGCGATACTCAGAGCCAAGCAACTGAACCTGATCGATTCCAGTGTATACATAGATCTGAACACGCATACATTTCCACGAAAAATGGATCTACTTGGTCAGTCTCCTGGCGCTCTGCATCAACAAAAGTCTCCTGATGCTTCTAGGATCCCAACTTCTTAAAATTGATTGGGTTATACTTCCGATACATAGTTTGATCAACTGATGAAAGTTGCGTTAAATTTACTTGTACGGTTTTGAAAGTTTGTCATAAGAAAGGAACTCAAACCATGATTGTCAGCCTACCTGGATTTTGTAGAGAATCTTGTCTTGTCCGAGGGTAGGGTCACCAACGATGAGGTTGAAAGCATCACACTGTTCCAGGTCCCATCCTCCCCACCACCGGCATCTCTCTAACAATAAAATTCTCCTGAAATACGTCAATCACAAATCAAAGAATTAATATTTTTATTTGTACATTTTTTTTAAAGGAGATATCGCCCAACTCACAAGGCCGGACAGCCACTTCAAGGTGAGGGCTACACTTAACTTATTTGGGCTGTCGACCCAGATCAACTGTCACCAGGGGCACGTTGCCACCTACTCCTGGGGCTGAAACAGGGTTACCCCTTTCACAGTCTGTAAGGATGGCTGGTGGAGCAAAATGCACTACCTTCCCAACTTTTTACGAATGAGTAAATGAGTGTCAAGTAAACTCAATAATTACTCAATATAAATGAGTAAGTGAGTGTCATGATCACCAAATAGTCAATCAATACAAACTATGTCATGATCCCTTCATATGCAATCGATACAAATAAGTAAAATAGTGTCATGATCACTCAACAAATCCATTTGTGGTGAATGTTGGTGACCCTATAAAACCATCGCAACAGTTCTTCACGTCAATGTATATTGACCTTTTTGGCAACTCAGATTGAATTTGTATATCAAACTATTCTTACAGAACATACACCTTGCCTACATCCAAATCAGACAAAGCAGGTATTGTGATTTTTTGTTTCATTAAAGAATAATATTACAATTAAGGTCTGGTGCTCATGGACTTGGAACGACTGAACAGTTGATATTTGTTGGAAAAAGATTAAGGTGGAAGTGTTGGATACAACGATTGCCATAACAAAGCTGAAAGCAATTCCAGAGACAAGGACCCTTCACTAATACATACTTGTTGGTGAGTAGAACTACATCTGGTGTACTGTCTGAGGTCACCACAGCATGAAAGAAATAGATGTCTGTCTCGTACAAGTCACTGCGGCGAATCTTATGCAGAATGGAATTCCCTTTGGCTTCGTACAAAGAATACGGCTCCAGGCCCTAGAAGCAATCAAGAGGAACAGACTTTTCATGAAAACAAAGACACAGGCCTTGGAATTACGCATTCGGATAACGATAAACCTTGAAACATGCATCAAAGAAGATGGCAATATATTCTCAGATATCGGAAACTACGGTGGGTTTGGGAGTACAGATTGGTGGTCAGGGAGGTTCGGGAAGGTTCTTTCGAGAAGTGTGATCAAACCACTTCATAAATCTTAGTAGAGCCATGATGACGATGACAATTTCTCAGTATCTCTGAATTCCTCTAACAGACATGAGGTGGAAGGGGGGGGGGGTTCAAATGGGCTTTGGTTTGAAGGTTTGCGATCAGAACCCAGCTTCATTGCTCTGCTATACTGTAAACAGAGAAATGGCACTTTCAAAAGCAGAAACATCCACGCTTATTGTAAAAAGGTTTAGCAAGGAATGTTTTTCTTGTGCACGTGCTTGCTTCACACTATTAAGCAGTCTTCAACTAGGCACAGCCAGCACCGAATCTTGGCGCTTAGGGGTAAAGGGAGAATGGTGACAGAAATTCGACAGTGAAGGAAAATGGACCCAGGGGTGTGCCGAAAGGAAAGGTTACAGACTACAGTACCTACAGTTACAACCACTCACCACGTTAGGGTCGATAAACCTTGGAATACGCATCCGGATCACAATGTTCTCTCCCATCTCAGTGGCCCTCTCGATCCCATCCAAGATGACCGTCACCCCGTCCACTATACCCCCAGTGGGCTTTGTGATGATACCCAGGAGACCCTTGCCGATGCCCTTGAAGAACCCTTTCAGGCCCCCTTCACGCGCCCCCTTGATTGGGCTCGTGAACACACCGGAGAGACCCATCACAATACCCTGAAACACAAGCACGGGAGACGAAGCGTGATATCACTATGAAATAGTGCAGTCTCGAAAATGCTCCCTGTTTGGAGAAAACAGTAACTGGTGGTGCAAAAAAAAATAGAAATGACAGCTGCCTATCCAAGTTGTAATAAGTGGTGCGTAATTCCACTATAAGCCACGCCCACTTCACACAAACTGGCTCCACTAATTACCAGAAGCACATGTTGCATTGAGGTGTTGCAGTGAGCTAGACTTTCTTTGATGATTCATGCGTACAAAGTTTAACAATTGGACTTGGCTTTTACTAATACAATCTTCAAAGACTAAGGTCTTCACAGAGTTAAAAATTTCTGTAATAAGAAATGCTTTTGAATTATGAAATTGAAGAAATTGGGGTAAAATTACACCCAAATGTATACCAGCTTTGCAGCCAGTAGTTGCTCAAACTTTGGACATGCAGCTACGGCTATGGCTGGATTACCACCCCATCTTGTGTTGAAGTATAGGATGCCTTAGCAACAGAGCTGTAGCCATAGCTGTAGCCACCAATTCAGATACAGCATCTTCCTTTCAAGGTTTCTCACCCTTAGAAAACATTGTATAATACTTTATAACTATACATGGGCGAAGGGTATATAAGAAATTGCTGGTGTGTATTTATCTGTGGCAATAATTATAGGAAAAAACAAATTAACCTTTTACGGAACATATTTTCTAAACCTCCTGCAGATAGCTACCACAGACTTCCTCAGAACACCATACCCTGTAGGCTAGCATCGGATACAAGAGTTTCTTCTGTGTGTACATGTGGAAACCCCATGGCTTGTGAACTTAGTCCCCACAGTCTCTTGTGGCATTTTGTGGAAACAGCCAGTTGGGCAGGAATGAGTCCATCGATGATAATGAAACCAAACGACCCTTTGACAAGTATTTTCTTGAAATGTAAACAATATGAATGACAGTGCCCACACCAAAAAGATAACTGATGTACATGAACAATCTCTTTTAAGCCATGCCCACAGGACCTACCATGACAAATCCTTGGCCTGCATACAGTAAGGATCTAGGTAGGCTGTCTGGATGACGCTGCATTCGCTGTAATCTCCTCTGCAAAAAAAACAAAAATAATAACAACGATTAATATTCCCTGTTATACATTACTTCACAATGCACCAAGGGTTTAACCTAACCCTAATGGAGACTATTCCTTTCTGTACAATCACCACCACACGCCCAATCATAGCTAGTATTGTTGATTATTTTCCAAAACTTGTCCCGTAAAGACGTCTGAGAAAAATATTACGAAACAGAAGGTCGTTTTTTTTTTAGAATCTGCAGATAGTATTCCAAGGTTACATTTTCCCGGGTTTCGCAGCTAAGATAGAATCATTTAGAAAGTTATCTTAACATTAATCTAAGTGCTTTGTGAGGTTTATTACTGAGTGATACCTACCCTCTGGTAGTCATCATCAAATGATAAGGCAGCAAGGGCTCTGCCTAGAGTGCCCGAGAGTCCAGCTAGAGTATCGGCAACACCACCTGCAATCAGCAAAATAATAAAGACATTGATTTACTACTCCTATAAAATGGCCACTCGATCATACCCTGATACACTAACAATTCATAATGTAAACAGTTCCAAATAAATGTATCAAATCAAAGACAATTATCAAACCCCAGAGTCTCTCAAGGACAATAGTGTCATGACCTGGACCCAAACCCACACTCCAACAACACCACAACTCAGCTACGACATAACCCAGTGTGCAGCTTCAGAAAATACTTCTTAGCTAATTTCTTTGCTAAGCAAAAAAATGAACGGGCACCAGCAGCAACAGGGTAAACTTTATGGAATTTCGGCTGGAATCCAGTTTGTGCTAAGCATGATATTTCTGACCTTAGCAAGTTCTTGTGCTTACAGGCTTTACGAAACTGGTTTTGACTTCTGGGCCCAATGTCATGGCTCTGCTTACCGCTGAATTTTGCGCTTGCGATCACCATTCTCTGCTTACTCTGCAAGTGCCGAATTTCGGCGCTAGCTGTGTATGCAAAGAATGCCTAATAACGTGGAATACGCATAAGCAAGAATTCTCAGCTAACCCGTGAAATACGCTTGACGTAAGCAAAGAATTCCCTGCTTCCGTAAGCGCAGAGTCTTTGCTGATGGGAAGTAGAGCCATGAAATTGGGCCCCGATGGTTTGACTTACCCACTGTGTGTCCCAGCAGGCTCTGTACTCCTCTAGCAAGCCCCTCAGCAAACTCCCCCGGTCCCTGTATGGCACCCTGTAACACAAAACAAAAATCATCACTTAAACTTGTACAAACAGTATGGTTCCTAAAGCCAATCTTAGGTCAACTTAAAAAAAGACTGTTTGTAGATTCCTTTGCTAAGAGAACTATTAGCGTTCGTAAATGTGTGCGATAACCTTGCTGACTGGTAGACAGCTTTGGACCCTGGTAATAAAATAACTTGGGGGTTGAACGAAGAAAAATTTACTAGAGCAGACTTTAACCTGCAGCCTCCGGATTAACATGCCGGCACTCCACCAGCTAAAATTGACCCAGTTTCACTTATGGTTGATTGTTTGACAGTAAAATAACTGCGTACTGTCTGTCACTTATCAGCAAACTCCCTTAACTCATTCTGCTCAACACTACTCATTTTCACTCCCCAAAGTCACACAAGTTGACACAGGCCATCTTCTAAACTTAACCGTTCTACCCATGGTGTTATTTTTCTGTGATAAGTCCAAACAAATTTGAAATGGAATCTTATCGCTCAGAAGAAACCATGACTAAAAAAAAAAAGTAACAAAAAACCAAAACAAAAACATGGTGGTCTTTGCACTTGGATTTTCAGTTTAGTTCTGATAAAACTGGCATGGAAGCTTTTATTTTGTTTGGAGTGACTTGGCCTTCTCTAAAACCACACCATCAATCGCCCCTTCATCTATCACACCTCAATTGTGAACCTACCAGATAAGGCTCATAGAAGAAGTCGCTGATGCCTTCCTTGACGTCTCTGAAGAGTCCATACGGATTGCCCAAGACATCCAGACCCAAGATGAAGACATACGCCTGCTTGATACCCTGGGATATATAGTGACCTTTCACCTCCTCAAGAAGCTGGTCAGAGGTCAACAGGGTGTTGGTTCTCTCAAAGAAAGCGAGTCTGGTGATGAAAGAGAAAAATACTATTTAGAAGCAATGAAAATTCTAGCATGAGGGAATATGGTCGATCATTTTATAACTTGAAATGTTTGCTTTCCATAAACTATTTTTAATTTGGTGCTTTACCTATGGTTGTCTCAAAGTGCTTGCACTTTCAAGACAGGTAGGCTCAGTTTGGATTATGAGACCCATCTACATAGCACCCTGCAAGGGTTTACAAGGTGATGCTGCGCAATCTACAACCCACCACACCGGAAACAGTAGGGCAAACGACTTCTGTTAACGATGAGCGCACTGGGTTGTTTTACGTGCATTACACATAACACATTGGACCTTTGGCTCTATGTCCAAGTCAAAGGATGAAGCAATAATGGTGAAATGTCTTGCTTTAGGACCAGTACACAACCCTCTGCTGATCAGAAACAACAGAGCTTGAGTCTTGAGTCTTGACCTCTTGGCCACGACACGCCGTTAGCATCGCTGTTCTTCATTGGCCCTGACTTAACACTTACTTCAATTCAACCTCGGTGACCTCCGTCAGAGTTGACCCCACTGACTCCACAAAGAAGCGTACCAAGTCTTTCTTGAAGCTGGTTGGTCTGGCGGTAACGTGGGGCTCTCCGCTCAGGGATAGGCTCACCCTGATCTGTAATAAACCGACAACAATTTAATAAAACCACCAACGCAAGATTTAATGCTGAGCATGGTTTTTTGAAAGTGAGAAACAAGTTAGTTTACGGGAGACAACCACGGAATAATCTCTTCTCGAAAGAACGAGCGGTTCTGAGAAAAAATAGAGATCTTGACGTTCTAAAGAAGGTGCTGTTTTAGGTTGGCCTTTGAAGAATTGTAATCCAGGGTCCTTCTATCTATTTATAAGTTCACAGGAAGCACACACGCATGTTAAGTTTACAGAAGCTGACATTTTTTACTAATAAGCGTTGAAGGAGGCTTAACACACAAGAGACAAATTGGGAAACTCAGAAACTACCTTGACGCCAAATCAACAGAGCGCCTCGTCCATGCTCTCACCACATCCCATCTTGATTATTGCAATAGTTTATTGTATGCCTTACCAGTTAATCACACAGCCCCACTTCAACGTGTACAAAACACTGCTGCACGCATGGTCATGAGAGAGTAAAGCGTGGTGAACATATTACACCGGTTCTCCGTTCTCTACACTGGCTTCCTATTCACATGGCCTCGCTCCCACATACATCAATAGTCTCATCTCACAAAAGTTGCCTACTTCATCCATGAGCCTTCGATCAACATCCAATATTCATCTTCAACTTTCCAATGGCCCACGCACGAACACCCGCTATGGTGAAATAGCATTCTCAGTAGCTGCACCAACTTGCTGGAACAAGCTCCCTCTACACATCCGTGACTCATCTTCCATCAGCTCATTCAAGTCTCATCTTCTCAGACAATGTTAAAGCGCTTTGTATCGCCTGTGAAAAGCGCTATACAAATGTTATTGTTATTATTATTATTATTAAGAGAAGTTTTGAGTATTTTGAAACACTTAAGTTGAAACACTTACTTTGAGGGGTGACAGGTGGAAATACTCAAAGTACATCGGTGATTTACCGTCAGCTACCAACGATGACGATTCCCGCAGTGACCGGTCAATGTAGGCTAGATCAGCTTTCAATGATACAACCTGTGAAGTTGATAAAGACATAGGACATGCTGAGGTGAGGTAGGGAAAAAAATGCAACTCCAAAGAGGTCCGAAAATAACTGCCAACAACATCATGATGTCAGTTTCTTCATAGAAATACATACTATGTGGAAGAGCACTAATGCCCTTTTGAGGCATTGCGTGGTGAAGTACTAACAATAATTTGGTTTGCGGTGACACCATTGTATTACTTATAGCAGGTCACACATATACAACTAGTTTATAACCAAATGTAATACAAAAGCAATCAGGCATTTCACTTAGGCACTATAGTGGTCTCAAAAATTACGAAAAATCATTCCGCGGCCTAAAATTTCAGTTTTTACAGACCTATGCCTTGATATAAAAATGTTCCAAGCTACTTTTGACAGTAGATTCTAGTTGATGGGGGTACCAAGTACCCTGTATATTAATTTGTAGTTACATCTTATCTCAGTTTGTAGATATAGGGCCTCTAAAAATGCCCAAAACACAAAAAGTAAATTTGAAGGGGCGGGGCTTAAACTTTTAGGGGGTCATATCTCAGAAATGTTAAGGAGTAGGTTTCTAAAATTTGGTGAGTGTTCATGACACCTAGTTTATAACCAAATGTAATACAAAAGCAATCTGACATTTCACTTTAAGCACCAGGGGTCTCAAACATGATGAAAAATCATTCCGCGGGCTAAAATGTCAGTTTTGATAGACCTATGCCTTGATATAAGAATGTCCTATGCTACTTTTGACAGTATATTCTAGTTGAAAAATCATTCCGCGGCCTAAAATTTCAGTTTTTACAGACCTATGCCTTGATATAAAAATGTTCCAAGCTACTTTTGACAGTAGATTCTAGTTGATGAGGTACCAGGTACCCTGTATATTAATTTGCAGTTACATATCTTTTCTCAATTTGTAGATATAGGCCTCTAAAAATGCCCAAAACACAAAAAGTAAATTTGAAGGGGCGGGGCTTAAACTTTTACAAGGGCCATACCTCAGAAATGTTAAGGAGTAGTTTTCTAAAATTTGGTGAGTGTTCAAGACACCCATAGGGGAATGTTTACAAACAAAAATAGCAAAATCTGAGACGGAGCCTGCCAACCCGTCAGGTGAGTTGGCACGGAATGACTCGTAAGGGAATGTAACATAATACGCTTCGGGGGGGGGGGGGGGGGGGGGTAAAGTCTGAGATTTAAGTCATCAAAAGTTTTTCATCAATGTGGGGTATTCAACAAGCCTACAGAACGCTCAGGAAAAGTTGCCTGATTGATTAAAGTGTTCTTTTTTAATGATACTGGTTCAAACTGAGAGAAAAACTTCAAAATGCATTTTTCCTGTTTTTGGAAAAAAAATCAGTTTTTGAGGCAGTATTGTCACAACAGGATACAATTGCCCAAGTTTTCCTCACCAGATATGGAAAGATCAATATTGGCCCTAATCACAACCGAAAGGAAATTTTTCTGAGACCCCTGGCAAATTGAAATTTTTAGGGCCAAAAATAGGGTAAAAATTTCGATTTTGCAAGTTGTAAAAACATGCTTTAATGCTTGATGCAAAAATAGCATAAGGGTAAAATTTATAGCAATAATTTTTTTTCTCAAGTAAGGCCAAGAATGATACTTTGTAGTGGTATAAAAGGTTTTATGAAATAATTTTGCATTTTGGTAGGGTGGAGTTATAAACATGAGCTAAAAACCAGTTTTTCAGACCTCCAAATCGGCTTAAAATGCCCAAAACACAAAATGAGCTGTTACCATGGCAACAGGCTATATATGGATTTGAAAGTTCAATTTTGTTTACTTGCACCCCAAGGCCCTTCGACCTACAAAGTATTAAAAAAAATGATTTTTTGACCGTGGACACATATGTCAAGTATTTACGTGAAATGACTCTTAAGATGTAATTGTTACCTCATCCACCTCCTCTTGTACCCCGGTCACGATATCCAGAACGGACAACAAGAATCCATTGTCGATCTTCACACTTGCCTCTTGAACAAGCACCTTGAAATATCTGCAAAAATTATGATACACAAAGCGTTAAGTCTCACGACAGTAACAATAGCATAAAGATACATGTGTAGACCCTAACTTATTGTACATATAAATGAATGAGTTTTCATGTACAATGTAGGTAGGCCTTTATAGGGATGTGATAGGCTGTTGAAAAAGAAAACCTGAACTGTGAGCGCAAAGCGCGAAAGCGAAAACTTGCGAGCTCGAAGCCTACTTACATACATTTATTTTTTGTTTTAAAAGCCCTAATCTGCACTCTGGGGCATTCTATTTGGTTTTATCCTCATGTTTTTTATGGTCTTAATTCAAAAAATAAATAAATAAAAAAATAATATTTTTATTATTATTATTTTTTTTGTGGGGGTAAAAAACAAACAAAAAAACAAACGGATTTTCCGGAAAAAAACCCGGAGAAATCACATCCCTGATAGTGTCTGGGTGCTCTATGGGAAATCCCATAGGCAGATATGGTTTGAATTCAGTTATCATTTTTCAATATCAGAATTACACCAGTATTTTGTTTTTTTTAAACAAATCAACATGCTGGGTTTTCTATACCATAGTCAATGTGTGCCCGAAAAGTTTCACTGGAAAAAAAAGGGCGCAGGAATTTAATGTGCTTAAGGTTTTCTGCTGTTCCTACATTGTAGGAAGGTTAAATTCTGCATAGGAATGGGAAAAAACACGCCCTTAGGGTAATTCTAGCAGCAAAAATGTAACAGTGAATTCCAAATGTTTTTTTGTCAGGGGCAATTTTGTTGCTTACTGAGAAAAGTACTTTGTGTGCCTGGAAAGAAGGTTTAAAAGCTTTGCACCAGTCTTCAGGGCAATCGTCAAACTTTCCACAAAAAAAAACAACTTTAAAAAAATGTAATTGAAAAACATGTAGCTTTCTATCTCCATCCCTTTTGCTTTTCTGCACTGGTCATTTCCACTTTTTGCACCTGCTTGACATAGTACTTATACTCACTTCACAGTGTCGACGTCGTTCTCTGGTACCTGACGCCGGAGGAATGACATCTCGATGAATGGTCGGGGCCCTGTCTTCTTGAGAATGTCTTTTGGGATGGGAAGAACGTTTAGGACCGTCGGGAAGTATGCATCAAACAGCTGGTTGTCAATCTATGTATGAACAGAAACAGTTTGTCGTGACTTTTAGAATCGATCCATTAAAGGCAGGGTATACTTTTAGTAATTGTCAAAGACCAGTATCCTCCACTTGGTGTAGCCTAACATATATGCATAAAATAACAAACCTGTGAAAATTTCAGCTCAATTGGTCATCAGAGTTGCAAATAAATAACAAAAGAAAAAACACCCTTGTTGCATAGAGTTGTGTGCTTTCAGATGCCTGAGAAAGGCTTCATGCCTGAAGTCTTTCTCAGATTCAAATTTTGGGGTGAAATACTACCTCTTTCTCTAAAACTACACTATGCAAAGGGGGTTGTTTTAAACAATATCAATAGCTCTACAGTGTTCTTTACCAAATAAGGTTTCATGGTAGTTATTTTTTGAGAGTATTTACCCTCCATAGAAACTGTCAATCAATGGCAACCCAGAGCGGTAAGTGTGTCTGACGTTTTGGCTCCATGAAGCAGCGAACTGTGACGCGTACAAAATACAATCAGCAGCAATCTTAGGCGACTTTAGTCAACTGTACACTATACCCTGCTTCAGCCCTATTGGCAACTTTAGTCAACCAAGATAAAAAAACACAAAAAACAACCAAGGCTGAGCACAAAGGCTATTGGTTGCAAAGCTGTGGTTTATTCCATGTTCACCCTCCGTACCCAAACTTATTATGGTTGGAAAGAGAAAGATTTGATCTTTCTAATGATGTTAAAATTAAATTGTTGCTTTTATGCATCCCTTCAAGTTAGAGTGGAAAGATCCGAAATGCCAAACACCTATGGAGCCCGTATGGTTGTGTACAAAAAAGTGTTTGGGTTTACAGAGCACACTGAGGAAGCAAAGACCAAGAACTTGATTTTTTGGGACTATAAGCATAAGAAAGGAAGTTCAATAAGTAAGACATTTGTTATTACTTCTTGAACTCTAAAATGTAATCTTTATAGATAGTCACCCTGATTTAGTGTTTGTAAAAATGACCTTAGAACACAAGCTTCCTGTTGTGTGAGAATATGTGCTTCATGTTGGACAAAAGTTGGAGTGGTCAAACAATGTTGGCACCAGCGGTTGTTTATGTCAAAAGTAATCCGTAAGGAGAGGGTTCAATGGCGGTAGCTTATTAACCTTTTAATGATGAGATTGGAACTTGGCGGACTTTGCAGCGTATCAGACCAGGATCCCACAATAAACACTTACCTGTAATTTCTGGACTTTGACGTGAAGACCTGTGTGATGATCTGACTGCCTGTAATGAACCCACAAGGCTGGGTTGAACAGACGGCGTAGACGTCCCTCTACTGGCTTACTGATGGTCTTGTTGACCAGATCAGCCTGGATAAGTCAACAACAACAACAAACAATGCAAGGGTTAAAATAAAAATATCAATAACAACAATAAGAATAAATAAAATTAATAAGTGAACGTAGCCATTGTGGTTGTTGGAGCACTTGGCACCATTCCCAAAGCACTGGGGAAACATCTAGATGAAATAGGGACAAAAGTGAGGGTAGATCTGTTACAGAAGGCGGCGCTTTTGGGAACAGCGAGGATCCAGAGAAAGACCCTTAAGATCTAGGCTACGGTACGTAGCCCCACCCGAGGAATTACCGGCACAAAGGAAAATGTGATCTTTCTTTTGCACGCTGTGATAAGATGAATTAATAACAGCACAACTTATAGAGCGCTTTACGTAGAACTCGCTGAACAAAATGTACGACTAAACTAAATCAGAAAAAGACATAACTACACTGACAAAATTCTAGCCAGTTTATAGCGAAAAAGCAAGTATAGTAAAAGCAGCACTACTTGTATTTAACCCACTGTGCTCTTGAGCGAGACAACTTTATTGGCTTTTTATCACCAGGGAGTAAGTGGGTACCAGCAAGAAAAGACACTGTACATTGTATATTAGTAAGGGGACTTGTCAAAATTCATCCAGGACAGGTAGTCAGATAACAATTCACTTTTGTTGGATTTCCGTCGGACTGTTTTTCTACGAGAGACATGGTGTCACTCGCTGAAAGGCACACAGTTCTCCGATGCAATAAAGAAATGCCCTATCACTGGAACAAAATGTAGTCGTTACAAGATGTGCAGTAGAAGCGTTTCAAATGGTTGGTTGACTTGCTGGACATTACCCCCCCCCCCCCTCCTTACCTCCACAGACTCCTCTACGGTAACTATACTCTGTCCGATCCTGTGCTTGTCCTCTAAGATGGAGGATAGCTCCATGTTCAGAGATTTCCACCTGTCTGGTTTGGTCTCCACCTCCCACTTGGCTGGACGGCAGTACAGGCTGACGTACGCTACCTCCTCGTACTGGGAGTTAATCAGGGAGAGACCCACGCCCTCTAGGGAGACAAAGAGCTCTAGGCTGGCGAGCTCCGAGATGTTGGCCTGCGGGGGAGGATCAAATACATAGAGCGTAAACTTTCCTCTGGGAAAAAAAGTTGTCTTTACAAACTTAAAAACTTGCATCAAAGATATAATAATAATAATAATAATAATACAAATTTATATAGCGCCAAATCCATTTACAATAAAATGCTCCTAGGCGCTTGATAATAAAGGTTAAAAATACTAAAAAATAGTTAAACCACCTTAAAAATAGGATAAGGCAAATAACCACCTAATAACACAATATATAAACTACAATCCCAACTGACTATAAAAGAAGCAATGAACAGATAAACAAGGCATAGTAAAACAAAAATTACCGAATACATGTAACTGAATTACCAAATTTAAACCATGATTAAAACTAAGAAATAAACGCCAAGAGACTCAGAGAAAAAAAAAGATATAAAGAATATCATTTGGTTTCACCCTCAGACTGATAAGTGACAACCTTGAAAACTTGAGCCCTAAACCCACTACCAGACTGCGTGGGTTTGTCTGATTCAGGGTTTTCCTCCCACACCTAAAAAATGAATATTTATTCATAGTTTCTCTACACAGGTTTGTTCAGGCCTAACTTCACAGCGCCAGTCACATTTGAGGGTCCCTTGATTTCAACACAAGATATATATATATATATTTATTAGAAAGCCCCTGGGTAGACATTCCATGTAAGACATCCAGAAGATAGTTTGTCTATCCCCTTGTCTGTACATTGAGCAGTTTGTCTGCATTTTGTCTGTTTGTCTGTACCTGAGATGCAGCCCTAGCTATCCTTGGGCTCTGAGTGAACATAAGGACCCTCTGTAGACCGTCCATGTACGACACCCAGAAGATGGTGGTCTTCTCCTTCTTGTGCATCAGAGGATGCTCCATGATGCTGTCCACTACATCTTCTATAAAGGCATAATCATGACAAGATGTTGGTAAATCATTACCTCACATGCGTACATCTGCTGTACACCCAAAGTTTGGACCATTTTTAGTCTCCAAAGTTTGCATAAGTTTATGTACAATTTCCCTCGCCCCCCAAAAAAAAAACCCATTCATTTTATCATTCAGGTCTGCAACAGTAGTTTGTTGAAAAAAAAGAAGAAAAAGTACCAGGTATAGCAAGACTTTCTACTATGTTTTACAATTTTCAATGGTACAGCTCAGAAACATGGTGGGAGAAAAGATGAATGGAGGAGAAGTGGGTTTGGGTTAAAAAACTTTCATTCATAACCACGCAACTTTGTAGTTCCAGTAAAAGAGAAAAATGGTCAAGCACACTAAACTTTGTACCATGTTTTAAAGTTTTCTATGGCATTACTTTACTCCAAAAAAGGAGGAAATCAGCTGAAATGTTGCAGGTCTGGTTTTACTTGGGGGGTGAAAGGATGAATGGGGAGGACAGTTAATTACCTTCATCTGAGCTGTAGACGCTGGCGTCGTCCCCTTCCACGTACAGACCATCCCCCGGCATCATGCTACGCTTGATACTGTCAACACTCACTGTGACTTTGCCCCATCCATCCTGAAATCAACAATCAACTAAATGTGACCCGCTCTGCAAAAAAGGCCCGTAAGTCGCGCTATGCCTTTTCACGTAATGGGCTCGTCAATGTTGAAAGGGTGATAAATTTTTCGTTGGTGTGATTTTTTTATTATCCCTTTTTTTACATCGTTGATATCCACACTTTCATAATTTGTAAGATTGAATGTTTATTTTGACCAATAAAGATGGAAAAAACCGTGTTTTGTGTACGTTTTGTTGGTGGTTTGCGCGATCGGTGTCCGTGGTTTTGGTGGAAAGTTGCGTCATTTTACACATCTGGCAGCACATTATTTGGAACCCCCCTATTATAATTTTGGTATCATCTGAAAGCTGAGGACGTTGCCTTTCTGTATGTGGACATAGAAAAGGTTAAAGGTCAAATGCAAAACCAAGGCAGGTTAATTTCTGACACGTAAACAAAGGGCGCTTGTTACTAGGAGCGTGGATCTTTTCGGTCACGTGTATACAGTGTAGTGCAACGATTGGACAATGGGCGCACGGTCGAGCGCGCGCATGCGCCGTGAATGGGATTGGTTGTTTATTCATTGTCAGGTGACTGCCATGTGACTCTTTATAGAGTGCGTGCCACGCGAAAACACAGCGCAATACCTGTCAATTCTGTCCAACTCAACTGACTTCTCTTGCTCCGAGCGTAAATATTTTCATAATTATTTACTATTTTAGCCAACATATCTTGTTTTAAGCAACAGGTTTTCTATACTGTTTCGTTAATTATTTGCTTAAGTATGGGTTTGAAGAATCAGTGTCTGGCTGAAGCTTTATATGATCTCTGCGAGGAGAGAGAGACACGATTGGTTTCGTGGAATGGAAGATTACTTTGTTAACTTCCGATGTGAAAATGACGACGTTGAATCAGAAAACGATTTGGAATCTGATTCCACATCGCCATTTTCAGCAGGAGATAACGAAAAGATCGACCCTGACAGCAAAATGTTAACCCAAAGATTATTTCAAAATTGATTAATTAACTTTAGTTCGATCTTAGAAGGCAAACTATGTTGACTACTGCTAGATTTAAATTAATAGAAGGAAATATTAAATTTGTAAACTTTTTTTTGTTTTACAAAAACTTTAAATTTTTAGCCCCAAAATAGTTTTAATCCTGAAAAGCGAGCTTATTTAAGAGTTTTATTAAACAACTCAAGCTGATATGTAAAAGAAAAAAAAAAAATGAAATAATTATTAAATATTTTTTTCCCAAAAAGCTCTTGTTTTCACACAAAAAAATACATAATTTTAATTCATAGGGTTTATACAGCCAGTGTTCATTTGTTTAACTTTAAGAAAAAGCTAAATTCACCGAAAAAGGTCTTAACTCTTCAAAATAATTCTCAAGTGTGTGTTTGCTATTTTAAAATTTGAAAAAAAAATGATAAGAAATAGCACAGTATGCAAATTAATTTTTAAAAATAGCGATATAGTGCATTAAATTAAGTGCAAAATATGTTGTACTTTAAAAGACATAACAAACACTTGGTGAAAATTTCAGACGAATAGTCCAACGGGAACGTACTCGTTGCTAGGGACTTTCACAAGAACTTGGTATTGAAATACTTTAAAATACATCGTAAAGTTTAAAAGGCTGTTTCTCCATAGCCTATTTTGACAAAAATGGCAAGTATTTGTATGAAAATTAGAGTATAACTCTGGATTGCAAAATGCTACAGACTTCTAAAATACACCAAATTAAAGCTGAGAGAAAGACCTTTCCATCCATGTATCTAACTCCAAAATTATTTTTTGCGACATAAGGGCCATTTTTGCAGAGCCGGTCACAAATATCAACCAACAACTCTAGCCTAGTGTGACTTTGCCCCATCCATCTTGAAATCAACAATCAACTAAACATCAACCAACATCTCTAGCTTAGTGTGATTTTGCCCCATCCATCCTGAAATCAACAATCAACTAAACATCAACCAACATCTCTAGCTTAGTGTGATTTTGCCCCATCCATCTTGAAATCAACAATCAACTAAACATCAACCAACATCTCTAGCTTAGTGTGATTTTGCCCCATCCATCCTAAAAATCAACAATCAACTAAACATCAACCAACAACTCTAGCTTAGTGTGATTTTGCCCCATCCATCTTGAAATCAACAATCAACTAAACATCAACCAACATCTCTAGCTTAGTGTGATTTTGCCCCATCCATCTTGAAATCAACAATCAACTAAACATCAACCAACATCTCTAGCTTAGTGTGATTTTGCCCCATCCATCTTGAAATCAACAATCAACTAAACATCAACCAACATCTCTAGCTTAGTGTGATTTTGCCCCATCCATCTTGAAATCAACAATCAACTAAACATCAACCAACATCTCTAGCTTAGTGTGATTTTGCCCCATCCATCTTGAAATCAACAATCAACTAAACATCAACCAACATCTCTAGCTTAGTGTGATTTTGCCCCATCCATCCTAAAAATCAACAATCAACTAAACATCAACCAACAACTCTAGCTTAGTGTGATTTTGCCCCATCCATCTTGAAATCAACAATCAACTAAACATCAACCAACATCTCTAGCCTAGTGTGACTTTGCCCCATCCATCTTGAAATCAACAATCAACTAAACATCAACCAACATCTCTAGCTTAGTGTGATTTTGCCCCATCCATCTTGAAATCAACAATCAACTAAACATCAACCAACATCTCTAGCCTAGTGTGACTTTGCCCCATCCATCTTGAAATCAACAATCAACTAAACATCAACCAACATCTCTAGCTTAGTGTGACTTTGCCCCATGCATCTTGAAATCAACAATCAACTAAACATCAACCAACAACTCTAGCCTGATGTGACTTTGCCCCATCCATCTTGAAATCAACAATCAACTAAACATCAACCAACATCTCTAGCTTAGTGTGATTTTGCCCCATCCATCTTGAAATCAACAATCAACTAAACATCAACCAACAACTCTAGCCTGATGTGACTTTGCCCCATCCATCTTGAAATCAACAATCAACTAAACATCAACCAACATCTCTAGCTTAGTGTGACTTTGCCCCATGCATCTTGAAATCAACAATCAACTAAACATCAACCAACATCTCTAGCTTAGTGTGATTTTGCCCCATCCATCTTGAAATCAACAATCAACTAAACATCAACCAACATCTCTAGCTTAGTGTGATTTTGCCCCATCCATCTTGAAATCAACAATCAACTAAACATCAACCAACATCTCTAGCTTAGTGTGATTTTGCCCCATCCATCTTGAAATCAACAATCAACTAAACATCAACCAACATCTCTAGCTTAGTGTGATTTTGCCCCATCCATCTTGAAATCAACAATCAACTAAACATCAACCAACATCTCTAGTTTAGTGTGATTTTGCCCCATCCATCTTGAAATCAACAATCAACTAAACATCAACCAACATCTCTAGCTTAGTGTGATTTTGCCCCATCCATCTTGAAATCAACAATCAACTAAACATCAACCAACATCTCTAGCTTAGTGTGACTTTGCCCCATCCATCTTGAAATCAACAATCAACTAAACATCAACCAACATCTCTAGCTTAGTGTGATTTTGCCCCATCCATCTTGAAATCAACAATCAACTAAACATCAACCAACATCTCTAGCTTAGTGTGATTTTGCCCCATCCATCTTGAAATCAACAATCAACTAAACATCAACCAACATCTCTAGCTTAGTGTGATTTTGCCCCATCCATCTTGAAATCAACAATCAACTAAACATCAACCAACATCTCTAGCTTAGTGTGATTTTGCCCCATCCATCTTGAAATCAACAATCAACTAAACATCAACCAACATCTCTAGCTTAGTGTGATTTTGCCCCATCCATCCTAAAAATCAACAATCAACTAAACATCAACCAACATCTCTAGCCTAATGTGACTTTGCCCCATTCATCCTGCAATTAACAATCAGCACAAAGAGACAAACTAGTGAAAAAGCGAGCAGACTACCAGAAAGTTCGTTAAACTAGTCAGGCTGGAGAGTGAAAAAAAAAACAGAGTTAGGGGAAACCCAGACTTCCTTACCCTATCAATAACACACTCAAACGACTTCTTGTTTCTATTGTACAGATTCCAGAGGAAGACTCTCTCTGCTGTGGGGTCATCCCAGGTCAGCAGCATGGTCTTGTGAGGCTGGAGGAGTAGTCTGCCACCGATGTTCCTGATGATAAGAAAGTGTGCAAGTAATAAGAAGACTTATCATACAGAAAAACAATTATTTGGGTCAAAATAAATCAAGTGTTCTGTGCTGCATGGTAAAATATACTAGTCATAGTTAACGCTAAGGAGTTAGTCCAGCACATTATCGTCTCAGCACTCTCAGCACAAGACGATATACACTACACAGGCAAAACTTTTACAGAGACACAAACTGATAAACCTGATAAAAGTCTGATAAACCTGTCTTTAAAAGAATGTCCAGGGATTCCTACGACGGGTCATGTAAACACACCATACACAGAGCATGAACTCACTGCGGGGTTTGCCCCAAAACAAAGAGGGACAAAAGGGACTGAAATTCACGCTCAAAAACCTCCCTTTTCCAGGGACGAATGTGCAACTCCACAATTCCAGACATTCGTCCTTTTGTTGGACAAAAGATGTTTCAGAGAAATCAACAGGCTATTGTTGAATTCTGCATGGAAGCAAGTCCTAGATTCCAGCGTGCCAAGGCTGATTATCGGCATTCTAAGAAAGCGATTTTTTTCTTCACTTTCGTCAGTCCCGGATTCAACAAAATTGTCCTGGCAGTAAGTGGTTAAAGAGTTGAAGAGTTGTTTGGTTTGAAGCAATTACGGACAACCAAAAAACGGTTGAAGTTATCATGTTTCCTAATGAATATGAAATGTTTGTCTGAGCTCAATTTTATGGGTACAAATAAGTTCTCTGGTGACGATTTGCCGAATTCAAACCATGTAAGACTTACTTTTGATTGAAGCGTAGGTTGATGTCATCACAGAGATTGTCCAGTCTGACGGGAGCATGGCCCATGGAGTAAGGCATGAAGGTCACCGTGGTTGGTCCCCTCACACCACCCTCAGCTTCAACCGTCAACGCAGTCTGCAAACAGGAAAATGGCAAACACGTGTGGAGTGACTGACAGGAAACGTGGGTCGATGAATGAATGCATGACACATGGATTAATCAGTTTAAATCAACCTTATATTTACCCTATCAATAACACATTCAAACAACTTTCATGAAATTCCTTGCATAATTGGTCGGTCAACCACTTGGCTGCTTTAGAAAAGTTTGAATGCTTGATGCAGCCGAAAGCCAAAAAGAGAAGTTGCCAAAAGAGACGGCGTGTATCGGGGACAATCTACATGGTACTTACCCCTCGCTCCATTCTGAGCACAGTGGAATGAGTGCTGTCGATGTTGAAATGACGGGATGACAGTTGGTCTGGTGTCTCAGCTTTCTTACATATCAACTTCATGGTCTCGCTACCAGGCCAAAATGGCAACACCTGCAGTTCATTTGAGACACACAAAAAAAGGACTAAATAACTTAACAACAACCTTTTCTCTTCGAGCTGATAGGAAATTCATTACATGCTTCATTCAATTTTTTTAAGACCCCCAGATAACTGAATTTAATACTTTTTAATGCTATTTAAGGCCTTAAATTTGGACAGTTAAATTTAAGAATTTCCAATACCCTTTAACACGTTGACTGCCGGTCATAGATTCGTAGGGCGTTCCCATTTGCCAAGTGAGGTGCGCATGCGCGCATACCAAATAGGTACTTTTTTGTTTGGTGTCTACATGCTGTAATACGTTCATTTCTAACCCTAACCCTCACCACTGCCAGAAGCGTATTTGTTGCGTTCTCAGTGATGCCAGTGTATTCAATTAACAATACAAAAAACCTTTCATTCTCTACGAGTATACTCGTAGTGGCAGAATCCGTTACACCTGTTACTACGAATATACTCGCAGGCGGCAGTCAACGTGTTCAGGATCCACAGAAACCCTGCTATAGACCGTATTGAATATGACGTCACCATTCAAGTATCTGCCCAACAACATGGCGTCTAGCGTGTGCGTGATGGTGTGCGTGCATGTGCCGTAGAAATCAAACCGGGAACGCTGCGTGCTTCATTGATGTAGGCCTACGCGTTTAGACGCGCATACGGTTTGCCCTACAAGATGGTGACTTTTATAGCAACAAAGGGGTTATTCAATACGGTCTATTGTATTTACAGAAAAGCACAGCAGCTCTACCCAAAGTTCTTTTGTTTTCTTACCTCGGCTGATTTGATGTTAACCCAGATGCCAGCCCTGACGCCTTCCTCCATGTAGGACAGCACATGATCCGTCTTATTCCTGATCAGGAAGTACGGCGTCAGCGTGATGATCTTGGTCAGGGTCAGCTGAGACAACGAGATCTCCAACCAGAACTGAAAAAATTGAGATCAAACAGTACTCGGCTAGTTAGAAGATCAGCGATTCCGGTTTGCTAAGGGAGTTGCATGGCTGATCTGTATTAACGCATTTGACTCAAGCTCTGGTGTTGTTGGGGTGTGGGTAAGGGTCTCGGTCTCTTGAGGCTTGTGTCCTTAAGCAAGACACTTCACCATTTTTAACCAAAACTGAAAAATTGAACAGTACTAAGCTTGTTAGATGATTTGTGATTCTGGATTCTGGTTTGCTAAGGGAGTTGCATGGCTGACGCTCTGGTGTTGTTGGTGTGTGGGTTCGAGCTCTGGCCTTGACACTTGTGTCCTTAAGCAAGACACTTCACCATTATTGCTGCATCCTTTGGAAGGGGTGTAAAGCTATGAGTCCTGTATGTTGTGTAAAGCATGTTAAGGAACCCAGTACAAATTGGGGGGGGGGGGGGGGGTTGCACAAGTGTTTCTGGCAGGTTTGGCTGCAGATTGCATCTTGCAATCAGGGAGATTTTGTACAGCGATCAGGGAGATAATTAGAATCACATTCAACATAATAGGGACAAAGTTTTCATACTCGGGGACGTTTTTCAAATCTGCTCATCAGAACATGGAAGTATTGGTTTATTTTTCAGGGAACTTTCTGCAGAAACAGGAAGAGTTGGCAGCCCTGCCTCTGTATTAGGCCTTGGGAACAGACACTGAATTCACTTTTAACTTATGTACCAATCATTTTTTCGAATTATCTTGTGAACGGTTTGGTTTTCTTCATTTGGTGCTAGATATATGTCATGGTGTATCCCCCTCCTATTGTGTTTCCATTGTGTTCTGGGAATCTCAGGAATTCTTTGGAGGGTGTACTTCTGTACAAGAAGAGAAGAGAGTGTTACAGTATGGGGGCATGGGGGGGGGGCGGAGGGACACCCACTGCCACATATCAGGCATGGTATAAGTTTCTTGATGACAGTATCTACCTGGTAAGTTCGATCATGATCTTCATCTTTGCAGATGACTACTCCCGAGCTTCCCACAGTGTCCAATGAGAACGAGGAGGACCACACGGAATCAAACACTCTCAGCTTGGCCTGGAATCATACACAAGGAAATGTTTCCCTTTAATTTCATTTCCTTTCATGTTGACAACATCACATTTCGTGGCCAAAATAGATTTACAATCAGTAATTAGCAATAAATAGTAAAAACAGTAAGAAAATTACAAGTAGGATTAATTAAATAAAAGTTACAAAAACACACCTCAAAACAGGAATGGACGAGGAATACAATCAATAAAATTACCCCCAAAAAAGCCAATGACTGTAAAAACACAGTGGAATACAGTGTGAAACCATAAGAAGTAAAAACATTGACAATAGTTTTCGATTGAATTATTTACATCAGTTAAACTGAATTCTGAAGCTGGAAATGTGGCAGAAACAAAGCAACTATATTACCTTTTTCCTCTTTGTGTTGGTGAAGCTGAAGAGGATTGGCTCGCTCAGTGAATGATTGTTGTAAACTTTCCTGGATCGAGATGCCTGTCAATAAAAACGAGAAGCATGAACTGTTTTTATTTCCTCCTTATCACAAAATTTAAATTTCCTTACAACTAGTGGTGAGCCACTTAAAACATGGGGCTTTTGTCTCAGCCACAAATGGAACACACTTCCCTGCAGAACAAATTGGAACTCAGCTACACTGAGCAAGAACTGGAACTCAGTAACAAGAACTGGAACTCAGTTACACTGACTATGAACTGAAACTCAGTCTCCCTGAGCAAGAACTTGAACTCAGTTACACTGACTATGAACTGAAACTCAGTTTCCCTGAGCAAGAACTGGAACTCAGTTACACTTTATAGAGTAACTGGAACTGGAAAATAAATTAAAGTCAGATCCTCTGAGCAAGAACTGGAGTTCTGTTCCACTAAGAAAGAATTGGAACTCAGTTACCCTGATTACGAACTGGAACTGGGCTACACTGAGCAAGAACTGAAACTCAGTTACACCGAGCAACAACTGGGAATCAGTTCCCCTGAGCAAGAACTGGCCGAAGGCCCCGGGAAACAGGACCCTCCTCTGGTCACTCACAGGCTCTAGAGCAGATACACATCCACTAGTGACTGAACTATGCCACAAGAGCAGCTTTGGCAAAAAACGTGGTCTCCATATATAATTATTCCTACTGTACCTAGGTTTGTCTCGATTAAGAAGCTCCAAGAAATTTATAACCCTCTCTTCAAGACATTTCAACATTTGATAATTTACACTGCTCCCAACGTCCATCCAGGCTACCCCTTCAAGAGTGAATTGCCCTCACCCTGATCTCAACAGGCAGTTCTGATTTGTTGACAATCCAGTACGGTGAATACAGGAAGATGTCCCAGGTGCCGCCGTCCGTCGTGCTGTGTGCCCAGAGGGTCAGGTACTTCTTCTGATCTCCTTCTACATCTTTGGTCTCCATGGTGATGGATTCGTGGGCTTTCATCTCCCTGGAGACGAGGAGTTTTCCCTCCCAGTTGGCTGCTAGGTAGTTCTTGACCTGGAGTACAAGTACAAGTGGGAAAAAAAGCTGATGAGAAATGGGATTGACGCAAGTGAAAATCTTGGTTTTTTTGTGTAGAAACCGAAAAACCCACAAAATGCAGCAAATTTGTTTTTCCTTCTTATTCGGTTGATCCCTCTCCTGCCGCTTCCCAGGTTGTATCGAAAACTTGGGTGTGATCCCTGGCTATACGGCAGTTATAGGCTGAACGGATTCTGATGGCACCCCTGAACATTTGGCCTCAATGGGTATGGGATACAGAAGCGCTATATTTACGAACGTGCATAACGAATTCACTATTTCATTTTCATTTTTCTTTGTTCCTCCCTTGCATCTTCTGACTATATTCTGCTTCTCTCTTTTCACTTCCTTGTTTGCTTTTACACCATCGGTCATTTTGGCTGGTAAGCAGTCTGCAACGGCTCTTTCTATTTCGCATGTCACTTTCACTTCCTTTACCTGAATTTTCATCTTCTGTGCTTCGCTTAGGTCAGTGGAATAGATGGCCATCTTGTCGCCCTTCAACAGAAACTTCAGACCATTCTCCTGGGAATCAGAAATCAGTTACAACAACACATGGTCATCACTTATAACTGGGGAAACGACTGCAGGTCAAATTATAAATGTAACACAAGTTTTACAAACGCGAAATAAAATAGCAATAATTAGCTTTTATATAGTGTTGCAGTATGCAGAAAGTAATAAAAGTAACTAATAACCGCCCTCTTTGTCTATGGGCATTTGAAAGTTCTTGTTAGAATGTTTTTAAGACAGGCCGGCAAAGATTTTGACTACTGCGACCCATTGATATTGCACCTTGTAAAGGATTGCAATGTGATGTGGTACAACCCTGCAGCCAGCCGTGCCAGAGACACCAAAGGCAAACCCCTTATCTTAACGATAAATGCACTGGGTTCTTTTCTTTGCATTCCTCAACACACAGGACCTGCAGCTTATAAAGGTTCCATCCGAAGGATGAAGCAATAATGGCCAAGTGTCTCGCTTAACCCTGACTGTACGCAACTGCTTGAAAAGGGTAATATTTCATACCACACCATCCAAGGTATATTAACAAATCTTTTCCGTGCATTTCCCAACAATTTTTCATCTAAGTGACTTCTTTACGCGCCCAGCTATTGTCTAGAACTATTTGAGTCCTTTAGTTACCCAGTAATTGATTCTTTCCCCTCATTAGCTTAGCTCTAATTATCTAAGCAATGCCCCCGACTTTACCCCGACAAGCCAATATTTACTACTACACCATCCAATATATATTTCAAAAAACTCCTTTAAAAAAATACATATACTCTAGGGTCTCCCCCTCCCCTCCACTTATATATGTGTAATGGTCCATTCTAGGATATCAGTGAATTTGACTCCCCCAGGTCATTGAACTATGGAGATATGGCTTAATTAATCATTGTATGGTATGATCAATTGGACCTTTCCCTCATTTAAGGGTTTTAAGGATCCAAGTGTCAAGGCCAGGACTCGAACCCACACTCTGCTGATCAGAAAAACCCGGGCTTGAGTCCGGTGCGCCTGACCACTCCACCACTACACGCCGTGTGCAACTGCCAAAAAACATAGAGCCCAGAGACTTACGAGCTCAACTGTCATCCGTGTCTGCTGTGCATGCCCTCCATGTAAGTTGTGAGTAAAGAGCATCAATGCCTAGACTCGGTCCTACGCGTTGTTGTGTGCTTTTATTACTCAACTGAACTACCATCGAATTGAACTATCGGAATCAAACACTAGAGGGCGCTATTCCGTTCTGGCATCTGACGTGTCTTACCTTCATTGAGTAGACAACATCATACGGGAGGTAGTTGTGTATGGTGATTGGAGGGAAGAGGTCCAGAGTGTAGGAAGGCACGTCATCGGACGAGGGTTTGAGTCCACTGGCTGGCTGAAGCTCCTTGCGTATAACCTGCAGTATTCAAACAAAGGGCATCATCAATACAAGCCACTCAATGACAATCACAACTTTTATATACAGTGCCTTATCTAGGGGAATCTCAAAGCTCAATATATTTTAACCACAGGTATAGAACTATTATTTTGAATGTAATCAGTGGATGTAACAAGTGGATGTAATCAGTGGATGTAATCAGTGGATGTAATCAGTGGATGTAATCAGTGGATGTAATCAGTGGATGTTATTTTGTACTATTTGTCTATTATATGTACCTTCAACAGGAATGGTAGCTTTTATTCCTGTTTAACATGCATCTTAAAGTCAGAGGTGTGGATGTTTTGTTGATAATTGGTGGACGTAATCAGTGGTTGTCATTTTGTACAAATTAAAAATAATGTACCATTAGGTCGAATGGTAACTCTCTTTTCTGTTTTGACACATATCTGACAGTCAGAAGCGTGGATGATTTGTGCATAATTAGTGGACATAATCAATGAATTACATTTCGCACAAAATTTCCATTACCTTGAAGTGGAATGGTAGCGCTCTTTTATGTTTTGAAACATATCTGACAGTCAGGAGTGTGAAAGTTTAGTTGATACCTAGTGGACGTAATCAGTGGATATCATTTTTTACAATATTTCCATTACCTTGAAGTGGAATGGTAGCTGTCTTTTCTGTTTTGAAACATATCTGACAGTCAGGAGTGTGAAAGTTTAGTTGACGTAATCAGTGGATATCATTTTGTACAATATTTCCATTACCTTGAAGTGGAATGGTAGCTCTCCTTTCTGCTTTGACATGCATCTGACAGTCAGCTCAGTTGGGGCCATTAGCTCCTGCCACTTGATTGGTTTCTCACTGATGCTATACCTGTGAAAAGAGAACAGTGCATACAAAATATTATCACAAGATAGTTCCACGCAGTGAAGGTAAAACGCCAGTCACTTGAGATAAAAATTGTCAGCGAAAAGTTTTTCACAAATATGAATCTAATTTCTTTTCTGAAAAAAAAATAAAAAAATAAAAAAAATAAATAAAAAAAATATCAACCCAAACCCCCAAAACCCTGAGCTTCCACGCCAACGTGTTGAAAAAAAGGTTGTAATAACCCCATTTCAATAAAAACAACCAAATACAACCCTCAACAATAATTACACACATACTTTAGAGAAAGGAATACAACATTTTAGAGAAGCACATAAACAAAAAAAGGCTGCCTTGCTCCTTTTATGACATCATCCAAGTTCTCATGAATATGCAAATTCATAACTTATTCAAAGAGCCAAATAAAAGAAAGACTATACTTCACTTGGAGATGTCTTTGGTTGCAGCAGAGTCACCGGGTAAACCCATTGCTCTCGGAGATGTGCGCATGCTCAGACCTTTGCAAACCATTGGACATTTACCCGATGAGTCTGCTGCCACCTAGAGCTCAAAAGTCTCATTAAAATAAAGTGAGCATTTATTGAAACAGTTTAAAGAAAACAGCAAAAAACTGCCACGGAATGATCACAAGAACGTTGAATCCATTCACACTAAGTGAGGGTGACAGCAGGTACCAACTGCATACTCAGCCTTCAAAAAGGGATACCAATCCTCAGAAATCTGAGAAACTATGCATGCATGAATCGTTTCCCAGAATCAAATGTTTTGGGGCGAAAAATGATCCAAACCACATTACTCTGAAGGGAATGCTTTCTCAAAATACTTAAATACTATCAACAGCTGCAGTGTTTCTCACCAAGTAAGTTTTTATGGGCTTTAATTTCGGAGTATTTGCCGATTCACGACCCTTTCTTTAAGCTCACCAATCCGATAGCCCTAAAAAATGGATGATTCTGAAAAATGTCTTGAATTTACCCTTGATCAGCCGGGCAGGCGTAGATTCCAGCGTTGTATGCGACCACCACTGGGACATCAAACACCTCCTTAGGGGCAATGCTACCCATGGGGATATACTCCTCATGCCCCTGGCCTGGTATGGCAGCACCTCTCAACGCCTGCAGGTCTAAGGATTTGTAGTACAACTGCATTGTCACTGGACAATTGTTTACAACCTTGTGAGAGAAAGAGAGATGGGAGTAATCACTCTAATTGACCTCATAATTGCATCGGGATAAACAAATATGATCTTCAAGCAAACTTTGAATCCTTGTTTCTGATTAATCGATCCATAGCAACAATAGAGATACACTTTTTTATACTGCACAGCCCATACCAAACCCTATTCTATTAATAGCGCGCTGTTCTAACTCTGCATATTGCGCTATTTTAAGCAACGCATCAGGTTTGCATGAAGATAAATTTGTTATCACTCGCATGCTCGTGGAATACGAAAAAAATATAGCACCTCTGCCTCCCATATCCACCTCGGTCTTAGGCCTCTTTGGGTATCGATACAGAAGAGCTATACTTTTGCGAATTTGTTTCAATATTAATTTCAACAAATTAATTATTTAAATATTGAGATTGAAATATTGAGATTGAATTTATAACAAATTGCTATGGGTATTTTTAATTTCAAGAATTGCGAACACATGTAAATAGACTTGTAAAAGAATATTTGATTTCATAAATTTAAACAAAATCTTTGCTCGAGTTGTTCTGTCATTTTCAATGCACGCAAGACTTGCACAGTCTATCACACAAAGTTTAACATGTGCCATGAAATATACCGTTTATGTATTCTTTTAAGAAAATGTCAGTGCAGCCAAACGCCTGTGTCTCCAGGTTTACAGACGATTTCAAATTGTCACTCTTGTTAATATGAACCAACAGTTACATATGTCTCCAGGATTGAAGGCTAGACTAAGGTTACGACAGAGAATACACAACTGTTAGGAAGAAAAAACAAAGTTCAATGGATGTAAAATTTGCATCGGGGATAAAGAATATTAAATTTACCCATAAACCGACATGTGTTTAGAGCACTCTTTACTCAGTACTTTCCACGAGTCCTGTGAAAAATACAAACTGCCTCTAGCTACCAGGCAATCAAGGTGGTCTAATGGTGAGACATCTGCTCTAGAATGGCAAAGGTCGTGGGTTCGAATCCCATCCAAGTATTAATAGGTCTGCGGATTTGTTTTTTTTTCACAGGACTTTGCACACATGGATTAAACCAAACAATTAAAATGTTACAGTATTAGTTTTACCTGAATTGGTGAGCGCACTTTAATAGTTTTCCTGCCGTGGGAAATATCAACTTCCCGTACGACGGTGTACTTTTGCCCGCCCTGCAAAATCAAAGTGGCATCTTAAGCAAAACAAACAGCAAGCATGCTTAGATGACGACGTAGTATGTAAGCAAAATTCAACCGAAATAAACACACCGTCCTCACAAATTTTGGTCAAGAATCTACAATGTGATCGTTCAATAGGAAACAGGTTCCATGTTTGTTCCAACAAGGTACTTTGGAGTACAGGATGGCAGAAGACTTAGTGGGTAAATTTACACTCTTGCAAATCTGTGCATGCGAACAATGAATTTAACTGGAGTCTGCTGCCACCTGGTGCCCTGAATCGTCTCCCATTGTAAGTAAGGACAATTTGTAGCTGAAAAGAGGCTGCCCCCGCCCTTTTTTTTTGGCTACTCCATCTTTCAAAAGCAAGTAATAAAATTTGATGTGGTTTTGTTGTTTGTCAAAATTTGGCTTCCAACGGCATTACAGAAAAAAAAAAAAGCAATCAGCAGAACATTTTGTTGTAGTATTTTGAAAGATCAGTCAGCAAAGCATGCCACCGTATGTGTAAGAGGAATGATGAGTTAACTTGAAAAAAATCTACATGTAAACTACACACAGCAAGAGCCAGTCATGAACCTACTCTACACATACCTCTAGTTCACACTTAATTCACAGAGTGTTAAAGTCGGTAATCTTACGGGCAAATCAATGGTTTCTTGAACGCCCAACTATTCGGTACGCGCGAGTTCCATCAAATGCCTTCCATTGATTGGTTGGTGAACCAATTAGCTGCGCAAACAATTTAGAACTTACTTGGCCCAAAGCCAGAATCCAAAATGCCTGTAAAGATGGCACCTAATGGGCACTATCTATCAACCAGTTAACACAAGCAATGTCCCGGGCTTATCTGGCCCTATTTCCAGACGGCGCATTGGCAGGTCCGATTATGGGATACAAAACACCATGTGACCTGAAATTGAGCTCTGTGGAAGTTCCAACTTGTGGCCAAACTAAAAATTGGAAAGTCGGCTTTGAAATTGTGTTAATACTTGACAGCAGTCATTGCTTCTTGAACGCTTATTTGCATTTTGAAAACACACCAAGACATATTAATTTCAACAGCGTAGCATTTCTAGGATCAAAGCCATGTGATATCTATCTATAGCCACTAATGAAGAGTTTTAGCCAATTGTACAATTTAGTAAACAGATTAAGCGTTAGTAATAACCAAATAATCCAATAAAAACCGTTTCCACTTTTATGCAAATTGTTAGAGCTGTTAAGGAAACACACATTTGAAAAACCTCTGTAGCATCACAGAAAAGAATCATTTGCCAACAGTATCATATATTAAACTGTTTAAAAAATAATTTTAAAAAGTCACAAAAAAAATCAAAAAAGATATGCCAAGTTCATACCCCACTCAAACAAACAGCATAGTTGTGATACCTAAATAGTCATCTGAAAACTTATTATTGAGCTTTAATTTTCATCTTTGTAACTCATTGTAGGCCCATTTGATTCGGATCTCTCCTACACCAGGAGTGTCTTTCAGACAAACATGGTGCATTATAAATGGCCGCTATTATTATTATTACTAATATTATTAAAATGGATTCCAAGCTTTTGCAAAAATGTGTACGTGATGGTGAACACCCATTTACACAATTCTGAATGACTGTGTATGGCATAATGGTACCAGGCTTTGCCCATCTGGAGGTTGCTATACAAAAGCTTGCCCCAAACAATTTGGCAAAGCAACTGTCTCTATAGTCTGACTGAGGAATTCAAACTTAACAGCAACTTGTGACTAAAGGAAGTCAGTGTACCAGACCTTATTCAAACCTAGCTAGCAAATGGCTTACTGGCAGCAGCGGCTGCCGCTCTAGTCTTGCTATGGGCATCCTGTGCTTCAACACATGTTCATGTGATGATCAAGCCAGAGCCGCAACTGTTTAAACAGACACGGCTTCATTTCGGTTTGAATATTCTGAGGAAAACGAAAAGTGGCCACACAGCGGTTTGAGTGGAGTATGAATCAGCAGTAATTGAAAAAAAGTCTAGGAAAAGAAGCTTGCCTGCAAAGGTGATAAGAGAAATGGTGTTTGAGCAACCTTAGAAGCGGCAAAGTGGGTTATAGGCGTCATGCCCTCCACCTACATGAACATGGGGAGGAAAGAAGAAACACCCAAATGCAATGATTAGTCACTTAGTATTACAGAGCCAGACACTATTTCCAAAAATGATGTTCACACCAGGTTGGCCCAGTGGTTTCTTTCCTTGCCTTTTCACCTCTGTGGACCCCGGAGCAAATCCCAACCTCAGACCCAAAGCCTTGCATGTGGATTGGGTTTCCAGTCCCTACCTGATTGCGTGGGTTTTCCCAGTTGAGGGTTTTTTTTCCCACATCTAAAACTGAACATTTCTTCTCGTTTCCTATTCATCCTTATATTGACCCTAATTGTGCTGTTGGATTTGTAGTAGAATAAAAATCTGATCTCATCATGCAAAGCCTCGAAACGTCATGAAGTTGAATCACTTTGAGTGAAAATTCTGTGTGTGGAGTTTTTACTGTTTTTGTTTTTCAAGCTGCTGTTTTGGAGTACAGCTTATTGAATTATTTTTGAAACTTTAACACCAAATAGAGCTGACTCCTTCAGTCAATTGTGCAAGTATTTCGATGATTTATTAAATACATTGGCCACTTTAGGAATAAGAGGAAAAAGTGACGTGCATGTAGAGTGCTGTGTAGAAACACCTGCATGTTGAAATTTGGCAGTTTATGAAAACGCTAAACTTAAATAGGTCAACGGATTCATCGGTTTGTTCAAACGCAAAAGTCATACGAGTGCTTGGCATTGTGCCAGCGCTGTGTCATTCTATGGAAAATGTTGAAACTAAATATGCCACTTTGTGAAAATGCAATTGGCAAATCTAATTGTTTATTGGTCATGCTAATTAGTGTAATTACAAAACCATTACGAGTTAGGTCCTGCAGAACATGCTGAAAATGTTAACAGCACTGTCTATGTCAAGAAATTGTACACAAAAACAATTTGCCAAATTTTGTGTTTTTTGACACCATTAGGGAAAGCTCCCTTAAAGAAAGAGGCTATAAAAGTAAAACATCCTTATCATCTGGCAACTCACACCTGTTATCTCCATGAAATTCCTTTTCCAAACAGTGGACATAATTGGATCATGCACAAACCAGTTGGGCTGCTGACTGCCCCAGGCAGATTAACTGCTCATCCATTACGATTAATGAGCCAAGTAAATTAATGTAACCACACCAACTCAGTAAAAAGGATGTATACTTTCTGAGTTTTTGTGGCCAAACTCCGAAATTCTTTAATGGAGCTTTCCCGTAATGACATTTGTCAGTTTGTGAAACAACGACAAACTTTTGTCGGATCCTTCCCTACTGAGTAATTGCATCTACAAAGCACCCACAATCAAACATTCCACACAGCAGTCTGTTTAGAATGAAAGCCTAATTTGAATTGTGATCTAAAACGTTTGTGTCTATAGTGTTTGTGAAAATTAGCATGCAATGTTTGCCTGAGAGGTTGTTCCAAGTGTGTACAGGATGGGTCAAGAAAAGTCTACACGCTACATGATGTTTAAAAAGAAAAAAAAAACCAAACATACACACAAACTGTCAAAACATATTTTCTCTAAAACGCAGTTTGAGCTTTTACAAGAATAAGGATTATGCTGTAAAAATAAACAGTACCTTATGTAAGGTGGCACATATTTTTTAAAGGCCATTTTGATAAGTATTATTATACTTCACTATCAAATGCTCCATCAACATGTAAACTGTGTAGTAACAATTTTCTATTTATTTTTTTCTTAAATTAAAATGCCTGTCACATCAAATTTTGTTCGTTTATCAAGTAAAAAATCACAAGGGAATCTGAGTGGACAAATTTGTAAAAATAATTTTGGCACGCTGATCCGAAAGTCGCACATTCAAGTCCCGTTCTAGTAAATTTGTTTTTGTTCAACTCCCCAATTTCCTTTGTTATGGAACAAGTATAGTTTCTTTGGATTTCATAGTTTCTTGAAGACCTCAATGCATTGGTGAATCGTTCTCTAGAATCTTGGTTTACCTCAAAGATGAACTGTCCTATTTTGGAGTCTTTGAGTTTGGGTGTAGGTGGTCCATCAGTGGTATCCATACTGACTGGGGTTGTTGTGGCTTCAGGCATATCAGCGTATTTAGAAGGTTTGACTGACTTCGATAGGAGCTCAATTTGATCATCACTGGGGGAGGGGGGGGGGGAGGGCGGAAACCAAATCAAAGTACACCAATTCAAATCAATGTTTAAGTACTTGAAGACACGTAAAATTCAATCAGTCAATCAATTCCCCACTTCAACAAAATGTCAAATAATCATTTTCTATTAACCAGTTTCCATCCGGCTTTTCAAAAAAACTAACAAAAAACAGAGACCAATCCAAAAGATATTTTTCTGTGGTAAGGTACATGTATTTATTGTCACAATAAAACCATAATAGAAGCAAGGATGTCCTCACTCAGGTCAAAACACCCAGACATCTTTTGTTAAAGTCCTCAGTAGACATTCTCAGAAACACATAAATGCGTTTTTTTTTCTTCACAACTTCTTGGTGTCATTCTTTTTCCCTTTTTTAAAACAATTTTTCAACAATTTTTTTTACTGTGGTCATTTGTTGTTGCTGGAATACAATCGTTTTACCTTCTCTATTTAGTAATCATTTGCGTAGATGTTTGCATTGTTTAGTGTTTTGCATGTATCTTTTGTAACATTTTAAACATGTATTTTTTATACCATTGTAACATTATAGCAATTTGGCCTGTGGCCAGGAATGGAATGTAAATAAGCCAATACCAATGTTTAGACGGTCCCCAGTAGACATATTCAGACACATATAAATGCGTGTTTAGACGGTCCCCAATCATGATTCCTTGAAAATGTTGCAACTTAACATGACAACCGTCATTAACTTAATAAATGAGTGGTTGACTAAACGAACATAATATCCTCTCTTACCTCTCGTCAGATGTTTCGTCTGCTCCTCCCGGTTTATCCGGTTGGTCTTCACCGACTGGTTCTAACGTAACTCCAACAGCGTCTGTAGAGCTCTGTCGGTTCAAACAGTTCAAATTAATAGAAGCACTATCCAGTCTAAACTGTCCATACTTTACCAAAGAAGAATAGCCAAGTAGGTACATGTGGTTGAGATTGACTGATTTATATGTATGATTCTTTTTTTGTTATGATTCAATACTTTATTTCCACTCAATCAATCAATAATACATATAGGCATAAATACAGAATAGAAGTTGATTAAGTGGTGGGGGTCTCCAAAAAAGCAGAGCTTGTCGAGTAGAGACCCCCATGACGTGTGTAGCTTAAAGGTATTAATTACATTAGAAGTTTCCATGGTGCTGCAAGCCAGGAATAACGACCTTTAAACCCCTGTTGAGAATACCCCCCCTAACCCTTCTCCCAAATGTGACCAAAGAAAAATAGACCAAGAATATTAATTAGTACTGTAAACCAAAACCTGTGGCAACAAAAACACCAACCCAAAAAACTTTTATTCAAATCAGTCTGTAAAACCTGATATATTACACAATCGTAGTAAATGGAAAGAAATGCGCCTACCGGGAATGAACGCAACTTCCAACGTTCCTTTTTTTGAGTGCTTGAGATAAGGCAGTGCACAGTCACAAACCTAACATTTACTACCACAGGCCATCCAGTCAATAATGTATCAACGTACGGTTCAGTTCACGTAATTAAATTGTAATTGCATTTATCGAAGGTGTCCGCCCCCGGTGTTCCTGGTTTGATTGGCTGCATATTGCGCCACAGCACCTTGTAAACCATTACATGGTGATATGTAAAGGAGTAGGTCTCATACTTCAAACGTAGCCCCACATACCTTGCAGGAAAATACAGAATGTTGAAGCGCATTTTGAGCGTCACTGAGTGACGGATATGAGCGCTATATAAGAAGCCACTATTATTATTATTAATTGGTCAAATATAAGGACCTCCCAAAGACACCTGAATTCTATGCCTTCCCCTGCACCCCCTCCCCAACCCAAGCCCCCACCCCACCCACAATGAAAATGTTATAGTTATGCCACTGCCGATTATGTAACTTAGTTTTCATCAAAGGTGAGCTGCTGCAAGTGTTGGCTCATCCAAACCTTGCCTTCATGCTTAACCTTAAATTGTGGTTTCTGTTCATGCCTGCACTTTATTTTGTGATTTGCGTATGGACATAGTTTTGAGTAAATTGCAACGTTCACAAAACTCCGCTGCTAGAAGTGTCACCAGGACAGGCACACGTGAGTCCATAAACACCTGTTCTCCTTGACTGGGCAAGAATAGATTTTAAAGTTTTGGTTCTTGCCTATCCATGTGTCCACGGTACAGCCCCTGTTTATCTTCAAAGTTTAGTTCAGGAGTAAAACCCAGCTGGAAATCTGCGCTCTACCAATAAATCTCTTATTTGACACCCCCAGGTATTAAAACTCAGTCTTGTGATTCCCGCTCTTTCCAATCTACTGCTGTTCAGTTATGGAGCAATTTACCTGAAGTTGTCAAACAGGCTGAAACATCAGAACAATTCAAAAGCCGGGGTCAAAACAAATCTGTTCTATTCGTACAATTGTTAAATTCGTGACAGCTCACAGGGACCTCACGGTGATATGGGCTACTACATGAACATGGATTTTATTATTATTACCATTCAATAGATGTAATATTTGCTTCGGGGATGAAAAATTTTAATTTGGTTTTTCCCTTTATACACCGATGTGTATTAGCCATTGGGCTAGCTCAGTGGTCTAGTGGTAAGACATCTGCTCTAGCAATGCAAAGGTTGTGGGTTCGAATCCCACACGAGTGATTGCCTGTGGATTTTTTTTCACAGAGCTCGGGAAAGCACTGAGCATACAGTGCTTAATACACATCGGTGTAAGGGAAAAACCAAATTAAAATATTACCATTCAGTTGTTTTTGTGTGCAAACAGCACCATGAAATAAGGGCCCAAGGGACTTACTATGAGCTGAGCTGGTATGAGCATCTTCCCCTTGAGTCCTGTGGTGTTGATAATCTTTAAGTCCGACATCTCCTGCGCCATGAGTCGAATCTTAGGCTCAGGCCTGGTGGTGAAGGCTCCGGTAAGGTCCGTCAGGACGCTGATGGTGACCGGGGTAGCTGAGATCTCCATACGGTCCACCGAGTTGATGATGACGTAGGTGGCCTGCGATTCCGGTTCTAGGGAGGTCAGGTCGGAGTCTGTTTCATCTACAGGGGAAATTCGATAGAATTTAAATTTAAGATCTGCTGGCAAAATGCTAGTTGAAACACCTGAGGATCTGTCAAAATATTCTCCAAAAAGTCCGGCTGGCTAGTTCTGTGTTGACAAACACCCCTATTTACATGATTTAAGAAGAGTCTGAAAAAAAAATGGGTCTGTTCTTGGTGTGATTGAACTTTCCTGTTGTTATTAGCGTGAAATTACCAGTGATAAGGTTACCAGCAAAAAATACCATATCACACCAGCAAGTTCTAGCACCAGCCATGTTACTCCATGTTAAAAAGGAAAGAGAAGTTAACACAATAATCTGCATATCTAAGTGCTACTCGGGTAATTATTGACCTTTCGATAGTTTCTCTTGATTTTAATCTATACATTTTGTTCGAAGAATGGTGTTTTATTCTTCCCCTTGTTAAATATAAATTGGTAATGTTTTGAAGTGTAACATTATTGTAAATCAGCCTTTGTACTGCGAGGTGTTTTTTAATCAACCGTTTTAGCTATCTATCTATCTATCGAACAATCAGACATATCGTCTTAGACTGGTTTCCTGACTAGCTTTGCTTAGCTGAAAATTGTTCAGCAAAATTGTTCTGCTTAAGCAGCTGTATGAAGTTGGGCCCAGCTGATTCTGAAAACTACCTCTGCTTGCATTGCTGCTGCCCGCTATCGAAGCTGCAGTCGGCCGAGCCAAGGAGGCTATTCCACTGTCTGTCCTCCCTCCCTCTAGGGAAGAGTTCCTCCTGAGGGTGGTGCCGTTGTCTTTCTTCACCCCTTCCTCCTCCTCGTCGGTGTCGCTGGAGAAGATGTCGTGGAAGAAATCCTTGGCTTTATCGAAGAATCCCTCAGAGTCGCTCTCGTCGATATCCTCCTCCTCCGATTTGGTGTCTGACTGGAATTGTTTGTCTCCGTCCATCGGACTGCCGATGTCTACAACGTAAATAAAGCAAGAATCAAAGTATGCTACACTATAAGCCCAAGTACACATTCAACACCAGGGACCTTTGCACTGACGCCCCACGTGGCTATTCTCTGCCCACATGATAGGGGGGGAGGTGAGTTTATTTGATTGGAAAAAAATAATAAAGAAAAATGTGAATAGTTTTCTACAGCAATGAATACGAATTCAGACTTCAAAAATTCCAATGCTGTACTGAAAACCCCATCGGAAGGAAAAAAACAATTATGGTAAAGTATCTTGCTCAAGGACACAAGTGCCACAAACAAAACTCAAACCCACACTCTGCTGATCAGAAACACCAGAGCTGGAGTCCAGTGCTCTACAGAGCTTGGCTACGACATGCCACAAAATCTGCAGGTATTGGATCCCTATATGCATTGACATTTTCAAAATCAGTGAATGTGACCAAAGAGGAAGCAATGGCATTATACATGACGGATGTCAGGCTTCATGAATTGGAAAGACCCGGGCCCAATTTCATAGAGCTGCTTAAGCACAAAAGTAGCTAAGCACAATAAAGTTATGTTTACCAGACTAAGGTTACCAGCCAAACTACCATAACACATGTACAATTTCTGACTGGTATCCTCCTCATTTCTGCTAAGCTGAAAATCGTTTAGCAATAATTCCTGTTTAAACAGCTCTATGAAATTGGGCCCAGTGCTCGAGTCTGGTGCTCTTTACGGTTTGGCCACGAGATGCCACAGTGTGAACATCGGGGATATTTTTTCAAGCGAGATGTAACGCTATTGCTTCTTGAAAACTGTCTTAAGGTGAAGGTTAGAGCTTACCGCTGCTCAGGAAGCTGCTGCTGTAATGTCCGTCCCACTCCAGCTCGTTCTCATCCTGAGAATCGCTCTCCGTGTCGCTCTCCGTGGCTGGGTACGCCCCGAATGGCTTAATCATCGGTAGCGCCCCGTCAATGCTGTCCCGTTGACGGCAGGGGTTGGTGTCATACAGGCTGGTGCAGATGATTGGGTGGCCCTCTGCTCTGGTCACCTGCGGGTAAGAAAAAGGGCACCAAGCACAGAACAAAATGTTATCAAGCTGCTTAAATTATTAGCAGCCAAATTTTCTTTGCTTTAAATGCTCTGAAATTTCAAGAGCACTGAAACTATATTACACCAATGGTTTTTAAGTAATGGAGCGGGATTTGAACCTGCAACCTCTGGATTAACATGGCGACACTCTTAACATCTGAGCTATCTAGTCCTGTAATGGCAGTCTCCCCATTTTGTCAATTTGTTTGTTCAGGGGGTGCCAGTCAGAAGCCACTCAACCTGTAACTGCCGTAAAGCCAGGGATCACACTCACGCTTACGGTACAACCTGGGAAGCCGCAGGAGAGGGAACACCTTAATTTCAAATATCAACTTTTAAAAAACCACAAGGGACACTGATTGGGTAAGTTTTAAATAATTTTGGGTTGAACAAAGAAAAATTGACTAGAGCATGATTGAACCTGTGACCTTACACGTATGTATTTGATATTTTAAATAAAAAGTCTACTTTTCATTTTGTAAAAAAATTTGCTATTCGGTTCTTGGCCGCCATTACAGGAAAGCTCCATTAAAGATTTTCAGAGTTTTGGCCACAAAACTCGGAAACTTTTCATCTTTTTCACCAATTAGGTGTGTTTACATTGAATTACTTGGGTCAATAAACTAAATGGATTGGCAGTTAATCTGCCTGGGGCAGTCAGCAGCCTGACTGGCTTGTGCATGATCCAATTAAGTCCACTATTTGGAAAAGGAATTACAAGGAAATAACAAGTGTGAGTTGTCAGACGAAAAGGATGTTTCGTTTGAGCCTCTTTCTTTAATGGAGCTTTCCTGTAATGTATGGATTTTTTTCGAATAATCAGACTCAAATCACTTCAATTGAAGTTAATTTACCTTGACCATAAGTTCCCACGGCCTGTAGACTTTCTCCTGCTCCATGACAGGTTCAACCAGAGGCTCCCACATACTGACTTTCTCATTGTAGACATGAACCTCTAGAGAAACCTCTGTCGAGACCTTCAGCTATAAAGAAATCAAAACAGTAAAAAAAAAACCAATAAAGAGTCTGCCTTATCTTCCATAAATTCTCGAAGAAAATCTTCTGGAAATCAGTGGAGCCAGTTTTGTGTGAAGTGGGCTTGGCTTATCGTAGAATTACACCACACATACTTACAGGATGATGGGAGGAATGTTGGCTCTGCAAAGAGCTGTTGTGATGATCTGGCGATTCAAACAGTTATATACTCTACATTTACTAACATTTTGAACTGTTGACTACTACTGTTGTCCAAAAGCAACAATAATCTGAAGACAAGCAGAGTATACTGTTCCAAAGGTACAGACCAAACCAACAGCTCTCATCAGAGCCAACACTCCTTCCCAAAGAGATTGACACACGGTCGTACTTGGAAGTTTACTACTACTACTAATAGTTCCTTCCTACAATCTGACAACAATTCTTGTTTAATTGAGTACTAACGCTTTGGTTCCAGTCGCAGATGGTAGCCTGGAGTCCGCTGCGTACACACAGCATGGCTACATGTTCCTTGATCTCCTCTAGCTCAAGCATGACCTGGACTCTAGGCACCTGGATGACCAGCTTCTGCCGGGCGCTGGACGGGTCCGGTGTAGGGGCAAAGTCTACCATATTCTTCATGCTACCTGTAAATAAAATATACAGAAGTCCATACAAGTGAACAGAATGACCTACCCTGTATCTCCAGAGAGCTCATAACTTTATAACTCTGGAACAAACTTTTTCCGAAAGACGGAAATTTAAGAAGCAAGTTTCTCCAACCATCATACATCATACAATGTAGATGTCATAGCAGCAATAAAAACTGTGCACTGTGAGATACATAGCATGATGGAAACTGTTGTCAAGTTTATACATGTAGACCCCTTGCCTAGGCCGTCATTGCTGAGGTCTCACAATTGAAACGTGGAGCATGTGCGCGCCTCGCCCAACTTTTAACCTTCGATACATCTTTCTTTTGACCAGAAGTGAGGGCGCTGTTTGAGCTTGTGACTTCATATGCAAAGGGTCTGTTGTAAATCCTTCTCTATCCTCTTTGCCGAAACATAGCATTCAGGAGGACTGAGGGTTGTAAGCCCAAATGGCAAACGCATATCACTGAGTCAGGTGTTCCAATCTTATCAAAGTCCAAACAATTTAGTGTGGAGTGCCAAAGGAGAGGAGGATACTGGAGCAATAGATGTCACCTGTGGGTAAAAAGTCCTAGGAAGTATGGATTTCAAAGTGGAAAATTGTGTTTCCAAAAATCTGAGGGTGAAAGCTCGATTGTATTCCTGCCATTCAAAGGTCATTACACATATATGAAAATCAAATTCCTCATGGGAATTTAAAAACATAACCTTATATGTTTTTTAATTTATTTAAGAATCCATTTTTATTTTTTGGGGGACAACAGTACAAGCAGAAGGTCACAGAGCCTTGCATCCCGCTGCTGGGCACCTGACGGTCTATCCTTTAATAATAAGGGAAGGCAAACAAGTACAAATGCAAGAAATTCTTCAAGTTTTGTTGATAACATTTATGCAGCTTTACCTTTTCGTTTGTGAAAGCCATGGGAGAAGATTGGTTTAGGTGTCCACATGTCCTCTGGCTCATAGTCTATCAGATGACGGCTCGCTGTGGGCTTCTGTCAGGATAAGTAGAAGTGACAAGTGGTCAACTAGAGTGAGTTATCAAACATAAATCCAGGCCAGGAATTCCAGAGAGGCCACACTGGAAGCCTCTGTTGCCCTGGGCCCAATTTCATGGCTCTGCTCACTGCCGAATTCTGTGCTTGCGATCACCAATCTCGGCTTACTGTGAAAGTGCCAAATTTTTGGGCTAGTTGTGTAAGCAAAGAATGCCCAGTAACGTGGAGTAGGTATGCCCACAAGCAAAAACTCTCTGCTAATCCATGAAATGCGCTTGACGTAAGCACGGACTTCCCTGCTTCCGTAAGCGCCAATTCTTTGCTTAGGGTAAGCAGAGCCATGAAATTGGGCACCAGTCTTGACCTTGGTGCTCTTCAAAAGTTCCCCCCCAGACTTTAAGATTCAGCAATGGAAGTGTCCTTTGCAAAATGCAGGCGTGAGAGTCAACAAGCTGAGGAAAACAAGTCTGAGACTGGAATCCAGATCTTAGGAGGTGATGGCAGGCGATGGCATTTCGGCCTTTTGGCAACCTCTGGAGTGATAGATTCCAAGGAGCTTTTGGGAACAGTATCCTCAGTGCTATGGTGCTATAGAGAAGTAACATGACTTATTTAATTTGGAGAAAAAATACACATTTTTGAGTCTGAATTCCGAAAACCCAGAAAATTCTCATCCCTAAACACGGTCTTGCCCTCTTGAAGATGAAACTTCAGGCCGGTACATTTTACAGATTTAATACGCAATGCATTTTGTTTTATCTGCTATTTATGTCAAACTCAACAGTGACTAATCTTGACTTTGGACTGTGTTCTTCAAATTCCAACGGTACAGCTGACAAACTAAAAACAAAGATATCAGGTGATAAGCTAAAAAGTTGAATGCCTGATAAAGTCGACTACCTGTCAAACTAAGTTAAGTGCCTCAGTAAATCCGTTTAGCAGACTGTTATAAGCAGAAAATATAAATTCTAACAGCATCACCCTCCCCAACCCAAAATACCTAAGAACATAAAAATAAAAAGCACCTACCTGCCTGACAGAACTGAGTGCCTCCCAAAAGCACCACCCTTCCCCACAAAAAAAAAACTAACAAAAAAATTAATTAATTAAAAATAGCACCTACCTGTCGGACAGAGTTGAGTGCCTCGATGACTCCGTGTAGTATGTATACAATCCTGGGTGAGACATGAAGCTTGACGTCCGTCATGTCCACTGCCATTGCTTCCTCTCTGGTTGCACTGACTGATCTTGTAAATGTCAACGCACAGGGATCCAGTACCTGCAGATTTAATGGGTAGGTTGAGGTACTAAGTTGTGGCATGTCGTGGCCTAGCAGTTAGGAGCACTGGACTCAAGCTCTGGTGTGTCTGATCAGCAGAGTGTGGGTTAGAGTTCCGGTCGTGGCACTCGAGTCCTTGAGCAAGATACTTTACTATAAGCACTTGGACTTATGTCCAAGTTAGCAAAATACAATGGTAAACAATGGTGGCAGCATGTCCATTTTTGTAAGCCACTATTGTACAACACAACATGCACAAGCATACAGGTCTGGAATTGGGGATTACACAATTAATACCTGGAAAAGGGAGATTACAAGCAAAATTTCCAGTATCCTCTATCCCTCTTTGTACAGAGAATGCTTTATTAAGTGAATATACAAATTGTCACCAGTCCGACTGACTGCAACTGAGGGCGCTTCAAAGTTGGTCCGGGTGAAAAAACCCTCCGCCATAATCTAGTTTAGAAAAAATTGGCAGATGTAGACATCACTCATTGTGATCGTGGTTAAGCTGGTCATATGCCATTAAAGTCCAAACTATAAAGGTAGCTACAGTCCCTTACCCTGTATGCTGTCTGTAGGAGGTGGGAGTACACACCAGAGTAGATCTCAATATCAGTAATATTGGCTACAGCAGTCTCTTCAGCTATGTCTGCATGGTAGGCCAAGGAGGCCCCGAGCTGTCAACAAAACAGACACAGAAGAACCACAAGTTAACATACTTAGCACCTGTAGGTTTAAAATACTGGTCGGCATTACGATTCATTCTTTTGAAACATCCAACTATTAATCATTTGAATACATCTGGTCATGGCTGATTCTGGGCAAACATATTCCGGACGGGTTTGATTGGTAGTCCAGCCTGTGAGTGTGGAGCTGCCCTCCAAACAGCTGCCCACTTTAACAGTGACTACATTCTTCCAAGTTGCCCTGGCGAGCAGTCCCAATAGGAGCTAGACAGTCCGGCCACACAATGGCTAATTGACACCAATTGTACTATATATTCAAGGTTTAATCTGAGGCATCATCAAATATAATACTTCGTTGCTTACCTTCATCACCAACACCTGGCTGTTTTCACTGGTCGGATCATCAAACAGTACGACCTCCGGCTTCCTGATATGACCTGTGACCCTTAGTGTACCCTTCCTGAGCTCTGGGGTTGTACTTTGACCTGGTACACTCACAGACCTATATGTATAATAGAAAAAACCCCAAAAAACAATATTACTGAATAAGCAAATTGTACAGCTCTTTACTTTTTTAGCTTGTCGAATCTTCGGGGAGATAATGAAACTGTTATACCAAAGTCAGTACCTATAATAAAAACTATATAATATAATGAACCGATACAGCCTGTCAAGGCCCACCGGTGTTCTATACTTGATCCAAGTTCAGGTGGCTAGTATTCAGGGTGTGGGTTTCAAATCCTGGTCATGACACTTGTGTCCTTGAGCAAGAGACTTAACAGTTGCTTTTCTTCACTGAGCTAAGCCCAGCTTATCCAGTTCCTGTTCCCGCCTTTGCGCACCACCGAGCCAAGCCCACCAATCAGTTAATCCCCTTCAAGGCAGTACTTAAGCAGCATCCAGCATTCTCCTGAAGACGATCAGAGCATACTGATCAAAACGTTGAGTCGTTAACCGGTTCTTTTCAGAGCCTACACTACTCAAAAGAGATTTTCACATGGTGTTACCGCAAACCTCACTTAGTTATACTTCCACCATGCAAAGTTTCAAATCCTACAAAGTACGCATCTACTGAGGAAAAATACAACAATTTTTTCCCTGAAATCATTCCAATAATTTCTTTTTGAACTTTCTTTACCTTGAGGACTGTCTGGAGGTGGCTCCAGGAAAGGAGCTTGTGGGTGACATGATCCTGGGCTTAGCCCTGGCGCTGCTGAAGAAATGCTGGACGGCCAGAAGGTAGTGTACAAAGATGTTGATTCTCACTCCATCAATAGTGAACTCCACTGTGGATTAAAGTCACAGGAATACATTACAAATCTCAATAACAACTGTTTGTTTCACGCCTGTTCAAACATACATATGCTTTTAGTAGCATATATTAGGGTTTGGAAGTTTAACTGGTTAATGGTTTAACTGTAAACAAACATTGAAATCAGTTGCCAAATTGCCATAAAGGTTAACCTTTTGTCCACGAATTGTTTGGACATAAACAACTGCTGGCGACCGCATTGTTTGACCACTCAAGCGTGAAGCACACATTTTTACACAATGGAAAGCTTTCGTTCAAAGGCCATTTTTACAAACTCCACTATCTCCTTGAAGATATTGTTTTAAAGCAAAATAAAGAATAACAAAGTTCTTCTTTATTGAATTCCCTTTCAAAACATGAACAGGAATGCTTGGACAGACACTAACATCTTGAACTTGAGCAAGGACGGAAATCCACGAAAACGGTACCAGGAAAAAAGGTTACCTTTAAGATCAAAAATAGGGTAGGGTACCGGGAAATGTTGGTTCCTGAAGATTGGGTACCACGAAAATAGGGGAACCCCAAAAAGTACCTCGAAAGTAGGATACCTCGAAAGTAGGGTACCTCGAAAAAGGGTACCTTGAAAATTGGGTACCACAAAAAAGGAACCTCGAAAATGGGTACCACGAAAATAGGTTATAGAAAAAAGGGCACCACGAAAATGGGTACCACGAAAAAAGATTACCTCGAAAATTGGGTACCACGAAAAAAGGTACCTCAAAAATAAGTTACCTCGAAAATTGGGCACCACGAAAATAGGTACCTCGAAAAATTGGGTACCACGAAAATAGAGGAACCCCCAAAAAGTACCTCGAAAGTAGGGTACCTTGAAAATTGGGTACCACAAAAAATTGGGTACCACGAAAATAGGTTACATCGAAAATTGGACACCACGAAAATGGGTACCACGAAAAAAGGTACCACGAAAAAATGAACCTTAAAAATTGGGTACCACGAAAATAGGGTACCACAAAGATGGTTACCTCGAAAATTGGGCACCACGAAAATAGGTACCTCGAAAATAGGGTACCACGAAAATAGGTTACCTCGAAAATTGGGCACCACGAAAATAGGTGCCTCGAAAAAATGGGTACCTCGAAAATTGGGCACCACGAAAATGGGTACCACAAAAATAGGTTACCTCGAAAACTGGACACCACGAAAATAGGTACCTCGAAAAATTTGGTACCTCGAAAATAGGTTACCTCGAAAATTGGGCACCACAAAAATGGGTACCACGAAAATAGGTTACCTCGAAAATTGGGCCTCACGAAAATAGGGGTAACTTGAAAAAAGGGTACCACGAAAAATTGGGTACCACGAAAATAGGTTACATCGAAAATTGGACACCACGAAAATGGGTACCACGAAAAAAGGTACCACGAAAATAGGAACCTTAAAAATTGGGTACCACGAAAATAGGTACCTCGAAAATAGGGTACCACGAAAATAGGTTACCTCGAAAATTGGGCCTCACGAAAATAGGGGTACCTTGAAAAAATGGTACCACGAAAATAGGTACCTCAAAAAATTGGGTACCTTGAAAAATTGGGTACCTTGAAAAAAGGTACCTCGAAAATAGGGTACCACGAAAATAGGGTACTGCGGAAATAGAGTACCACGAACACCGCTGCGGACTTCAATCAAAATTCAGAATCATGCATGCGTAAGGGGAGTGGTAGCTCTGCCAAGAACAACGATTCATGCTTACAAAATTGAGACTCCCCTCTTAATTTCAAATTCCCATAAAGTGACAATTAATTTCCCTTTTATTTATCTTTGATCAAAGTTGGTAATTTATAAAACATTTCAGCAGAGAAAAAAATTGCAAAGGGCACCACAGCAAAGGCACAGGGCACCACGGAAATTGCTGTGGGTTATTTCGAGGCCTGCTCGTCTGTTTCATTTTAACTGTTATTTGGAATAATTTTGGGTTGAACAAAGAATAAGTGACTAGGGCGAGACTCGAACCTGCAGGGTTCGAAATTAACGGTCACCAAATGCGAGTGAAACAGCGGTGGGTGAGTCAAAACCCTTCCTTTACTAGCCTGCCGGGCGAGTCAAATAATTTGTCCTTTTCACAATAAATGAGGGGTACACTACAGTGTTAAAATCCCAAAGAGAGATTATTTATAAGTTCATAAAATGGTTTGGCAAGTCTTGACATTGCTAGATTTAATGATCGCGATTGCAATCAAGATCGTTCATAAGTGAAACACGCACGCACGCACGCACACACACAACCACATGGCAGTGAGTATCCACAGGCCCACAACGTACCCACAATGTTTGCTCGCCCGCCGGTAGTCCACACATGCACACAGCACATGGTGTATTGTAAAGTATTGTAAAGTACAACAGCAGGTCCAAAGTCCATCCTAACCAACATTTCGCACGCTGTGATTGGCCCATTAAAAAATATAATATTCATAAGAAAGCTTGGCTAGCCTCCAACTCTGTACACGTTCTCGAGTCGAGTAAACAAATGCTGCACAATGTGGCAAACGCCCACGGATTCTGTACTATACACAGCGTTGGGTTAAGGCTATTCAAGCATCGACAACTTTTGCCGATTGAGGGCGTTGCAGGGCAAAGTTCATTGACTTTTTTCTCAATCGTGCGTCATTGATCGATCGTTAACACTAAGATTTCATTGCAAAAGAAGTTCTATAAAACCGATTCTCAAATCACAAATTCATGAAAATGGTTGATGATTAAAAAAGGATTATTGAGGGCAGAAATTAGGGGATAAGAATGCAAATTTCCGTGTGTGTGTGGTTTGTTTGTTTTTTCTTCGATGCTACGAAAGTTGTGTGCATCAATACATACGGGCAAGTGAAAAAATTTGCGGGCGACCCAAGATCTTGGTTGACTCGTCCGGCGGGCGAGTGAAAAAGAAAGTTAAGGGAAACCCCTGACCTGCCATCTCCCGATTAATGTGCCGGTGCTCTACCAGGTGATCTACAATGTACATGTAGACCTATGTTGGTGGTCTACCTATTTTGTAAATATTTTTGTTAAAGGGTGCCGGTCAGAAGCCATTCAAACTTTAACTGCCATACAGCCAGGGATCAGTGTCCTACCATGAGAAGCAGCAATGCGATGCAACCTGAGAAGCAGCAATTTTGGAAACGGATTTTAAATATTTTTGTCTGTAAGGTTAAACAGTTACCCCTAGAACGTCCCAAACCCTACAAACAAATAGTCTGGAGACAAACATGTCTTCTTATGTTTCAATGATGGTTAGTGCAATTTATATGAGTTGTACACGCATTGATGGCAATGTACGAAACTGTACATTGTCAGCTGTCTTATTAAATCAAAATGGATCAAAACATTTCGGTTCCACTCCAGCATTACAGGGCCCGAATTTGGGGGAAAAATCTACAAGACTGCAGGGGCTTGTAGCTCAAAACATCTACTGGACCAGAAAATTTGTTACAAGACCGAAATCAAAATGAGGAGAACACTATCTACACAGTTTCACATTTGAGCTGTTTTTGTATCAGGCACTATAAGAGAAGATTTATCAAGTTTTTCTTATGGGTAACACTTCAATACTCAATTGAAAGATATCTGTATTTATAAGTTTAAAAATGCAGTGAGGTGTTATTATTCAAAAACATAAGACCGCCGGACTTGTACGGTTGTAGGTTTACTGGCCCGACGCTAAAAACACTGGCCTCGGGCCTGCGGTCAAGTGTTAATTTTGAGCCCTGCATTATTGGCATACACTTTTATACAGAGAGGTACACAAGATATATATCCATCAGGGCCAAAATCTATGAAGCCACTTCAGCAGAAAATATCACTTGTCAATTTTCTGCTAAGCAAAACTAAGCAGGATACCAGTTTCAGTCTGCACACATGACATGGTATTTTGGATGGTAACCTTATTCTGGTAAGCATAATCTTGTCAGGACCAACACTACTTAAAAGAGATTTACACAGGGTGCTAACGCAAACCTCACCTGGTAATATTAATAATCAAAAATTGCCTTCCGGACCCGTACTCCATGCATCAACATCAAATTCAAAACTCATTGAGATTGGTCAACAAATGTCAAAGTTCTTGGTCTTTCATTCCTCAGTTTGATCTGTAAACCCAAACACGTTTTATTGAAAAGATACAATCTTTCACTTTCAAATGATGGTAAGCTTGGGTATGGAGGGACAAAACTACAGGCTTGAGTGCTTTTCTGTGTGTAAGCTTGGTCAACTAAAGTTGCCAATGGTAAGGAAGAGGGGGTATGAGAGCAGTCGACTAAAGTTGCCAATGGTAAAGAAGAGGGGGTACGAGTGCAGTTGACTAAAGTTGCCTATGGTAAAGAAGAGGGGGTATGAGAGCAGTCGACTAAAGTCGCCTATGGTAAAGAAAGGGTTAAACGAAGTCGACAGTAAAACAAAACCTTTTCTTTAAAATGTTAGCCCAAGACACTATCCAAGGAAAACGATTGACATCTGTTTTTTTGGTGGATTGTTTCTTATCTTAATCCCCTACAAATGAATTACACTGTTGCCAATCCCCTACAATTAATAATGCATTTAGCTTTGTACACCGCCCAAATGTGGTTTGTGAATATGTGACTGTAAAGACTGGGTTACAGTGTTCTATTGTTAACTCTTGAGAGTGTGTTGACAACTGCTCTTTTAACAGATGGGCTCATTATTCCAATTGGATTCCAGTACAACACTTTGAAAAAAAAAGAAGCAAGTACTATTTGTTCTCTTACCTTGTTGGTCGCTGAGTTCATTGCGAGTGTAAGTTATGGAGATCATTGGGGAAGGTGACTCTCCGTTACTCGGCCTTTGCTTGTTCTTATTACCTTTCCTACCAGACTTCAGAAGCATACTGCAAACAATCAAAATACATTGGATTGTCATGTACTACTCTTCGATTTTCAGGGACAGCAGAGCTACACAGTAAACATGCATGCACAGATTATACAGATTTTTGTTTTGAAATTGTGGGTGGGTGGCTCACAAAAAATAACTAAAAATCTAAATTCAGTTTTTTGAAAAAGATGAAGAAAAAGTACCCAGCTGGCCAAGACCATCAATTTAATTCCTGATAAACTACAAAGTTGTTTAAGGTGTAAAGTACTATCATTATTACTATTATTGCTCAAAAGAGTTGCTTGCTGAAATGGCATCCAGTGCACATTTCTCATTTCAGACCCATATGATACATCAACAGAGGACTTGACATTAAGTTTACGTCTGTTCCTCTCCATATTTCAGATCAATTGTAGAGTGACAAATAAAAGCAACTGCATCATAAACAGAAAGAAGAAAAGGCATTTTCTTCGGCAAAAATTATACCCCTGGTCAAAGGTACACAGGGTAAAACAAAAATAACATTTCCAACTTCGGTTTGAGGACATCACTGGAAAGGTCAAGCATGTTTCTACTTTCTAGGATGCAATGCAACTTCACCTTTTAATAGCAAGAGGGCTCTTGGGTCTGATGTCATCCAGAGTGACACTCAGCATTGAGGCTCGCACCTCCACCGACCCACCAGTAAACATGGATGCCGACGCTTTCACCTCCTGTAGCTGGAAGCTGGACAGACCGAAGCGCAGATCACGCTGGTCTAACCCCTGACCTCCCATTGGCTGTCACATAACAACAAAAAGCGTAAAGCAAAGACATATTCCAAAATGTAACTCACATCATACAATATTTTTTCAATGTGTAGAGTTTATGCATTTGATTGGTCAAAACGTGATCATGTGACGGTGTTGCATCAGTCAAAAATCACTGATCAAGACATAACTGGAGCTTTTAAAGACCGTTTGGCAAACGCGCATTTGGCGCTGATAGCCATACACACGTTTGACGCTCATAGCCATACGCGTGTTGGCGCACAAGCTTACGCAGGCACTAACAACGCAAAATGTAATCAATACATTGAAGTACTGTACTAAATGTGATGTCTGCTAGTACGGGTGCCTTGAGCGTCACTTGCAATTGGACCCCTAGCGAAACAGAAACAATACAAACAAACAGACAGAGAGACAGACCAGCTGAACCTTACCAGCCGTGGTTCATTGGTGAACAGCGTGATATGAACCCCGTGTAGCACAAACTCAGCATGGACAGAGACCTTCCTGGTTGCATCCACTACGGTGGTGCTCTTACCGGGCCTTGGGGTCATGGGGTCATCAAAGAACATCTTGGTTCCTGGTGGGACTGGAGAGTGGACCTCAGCGATGGCGATCCCCGATTCTGAATTAGACAAATGGAGACAGAAGTTTCTAGGGTGTTTAGGACGTTTCATAATAATAATAATAACTTGGGCCCAATTTCATAGAGCTGCTTAAGCACAAAAATTTGCTCAGCTAAGCACAATAAAATTTTGCTTACCAGAATAAGGTTACCAGCCAAACTACCATGTCAAGTGTACTATTTGTGACTGGTATCCTGCTCATTTCTGCTTAGCAGGAAATTGTTAAGCATTATTTTCTGCTTAAGCAGCTCTATGAAATTGGGCCCAGTTCTTATATTTAATAACAAGCAATTTAATAACACTTCCTTCTCTAGCCTAGTAGCAAGACCAAGGCACTTTATAACATTGTTATCCCTGTTCATCAGGCATACTGAGACCATTCCTCCAACTTTCTCAACTCCCTGGGGAGCATACAACCCCAAGCTGTTTAAATTAGTGCTAAGGGAAGTAATTCATTACAGGTTCCCCTTTATACACCTGGATTAAGAGAAGCAATGATGGTTAAGTGTGCCTTGCTCAAAAGCGCAAGTAAGTGTTATTCGGAATGTTTGGACCAACGATACCGATTGATACAGCACCTAGTATAGGGTTTCCAAGGTGATGAGGTGCAGTCTCCAGCCAACCATGCCAGAAAAAACTTGTTTTTTTTGTGTGCACTACATGAGATCGACGGCTTCGCTGAAAGAAAACTTATTACTACAATCACTCATGGTAATAAATGTGCATTCAAGACACGGGCAAGTCTTTTGGCCCAAATTTAGAGACGCATTTTTATCAAGAAATTCTCCACTTACTGCACCCCATCCCCTGCAGAAGTCCTTGAGACATAATGAAGAGCTGCCTACATTTGCATCTTGCAACCAGGGAGAGATTGTACACAAATCAGGGAGCTATTTAAAATTACATTCAACATAAAAGAGAAAAAGTTTCCATAATCAAGGAGATTTTCAAATTTGTTCATCAGAACATAGAAAGATACATGTAGGTTTATTTTTAGGGAACTTTCTGCAGAATCAACAGGAAATGGCAGCTCTGTTAAGGGAAAAATTCTGGGGCAGAAAGCGCTGTGACATTTTGATCTAGATTGTATGGGAGGTACACAATTACCTTCTTCGGTCTGATCGGACTGACTGTACAGCAAGTTGTCATTGATGACGGCTAGAATCAACATCAGGTCTTGCTCTCCAATATTCACCTACAACAGACCCAAATACAAGGCATAATCAAACCTGCTGAACATGTATGTATTCGGTCTACATACATGTAAATAATATTTCATACACGCAAACCTTATGCACAAAGCTTACGCACAAAAAGTAGCTAAGCAAAACAAAATTATGCTCAGCAGAACAAGGTAAGCACAGACTTTGTATGCAAAATTGTCTGCTTAAGCAGCTGTATGAAATTAGGCCCAGGGCCAGTTTTCATGGCATACCCAAAGATGTTATTGTGAGTATGATGATGTCAAGCGAATTGGATGAATACCTGGTTTTGTCGTTGTCTTTGTACATGTATTGCTTGTATCCAGGGCCCCCTAGGAGAACCGGGCCCAAATTATTGACGTTGCTCACCTCGGATTTCTGTGCTTAAGGCTCCCTGTAAAGCATGTGAATCTATAGGCAGTAAGCGCAAACTCCGCGGTAAACAGCGCCATGAAATTGAGCCCAGTTTTTTGTTTTAATGCAAGTTTGCCCCAAACAAGACTCAAAGCCAGTCTTGATATGGGGCTACAAAAAGAAAAGATCCAAGATGAAAATAACTCAGAAAGGCTTAAGGTAGGGATTGATATTCCTCTTAAAACAGTCTAGATTGTAGGATGGAGGGAAACATGCACCAGGCAAGGAGTTCACCAGTTCTTTGACAACAGATGACTTGGCAACCCTGGCTAAACGAGACAAAATTTTACAAAAGATGAAGTCTACCTCAATGTGTTCCAGAATAACGCTGATGTCGATGGGTGTCGTGGACTCATGGTGGGGAGGTACTGCCTGTTTGAGGTTCATACGTAGACTCATCGGCTCTATCAACAGACGGTGGGTTCCTAACGTTTGGTTCGGCTGCACAATTCCTCTGTCAAATATAGAATGAAACATCATCGATAATGTCATAATTGCATCGGGAAAAAAGAATACAGTGTTGGTTTTTACTGATGTGCACTCCGTGCTTTACGAGTGCTGTGGAAAAACGTCTGCTCTAGAATGGTGGGAGAAGTATCCCACCCTGGTAGCATGAGGCAAGCATGTCAGGACGCGAAAAGCACTTGTTTAAATCAGTAAATAGTTAAAATACTTCAACCAGATCACTTTAGATGACTGGATCACTATTGATTGCAAAACCAAATGTCAAATAAGAATTGGAAATGACAAAATAAAACACATTTAGTTTAAACAAAGCTCTGTTCATGCAGATAAAATTTTTATTTTAGGATAAGTTTACGGTTTTGTTTTACCAATACACCTTGCCCCTTCTCAAGAATGTCTTTTAATGGTTTGAAATTCAAGAGCCGTCAATTGGGATTCCGGTGATGAATTCCCAATTCCCTGGTATGGTGCTAATGCTGACATATGTTAATATTAGTGTCATACACAATGCTTTTACATAGATAAGTCCCAGAGTTATTATGCGTACTGAACATACATGTGCTGTACATGGCCATGTCTACACAATAATCACAAACACTATTACTTACAACACCATACCACAGTGTGCTTATTACGTGTGCTAAATGTTTATGATCCTCTGCGTGCATGTTTTAGATATTTAAATATAAATGTATCGTTGTTGAAAACACGTGACTCGTGAAACACGAGTCCTCGGGGTAAAGTACGAGTCATGATAGTGGAGTCCAGATCCGAGTCCAAGTCTTTTGCTGACGTGACTCAAGTCAAGTCCAAGTCACCAAAATTTGCGACTCGAAACCCGAGTCCTTGGCTCGAGGCCAACAACTGTGGTTTGTATACACCACAACCAAACAGTGCACTCATATAGCGTCTACCATTATCTCAAAAAGGCTAACTGCAATAATTGCAACAAGCTTTGTCTCCGTGGGGGTGGGGCTTCAAGGAGGGGCGGAGGGGTATATCACCTCGATAACTCAATGGAGTTGAGTTGTAATGACATGTGATCAACGAGTCCCTTTGAAACGGTGCCGTCCACATCGATTTCCTCATAGTGATTACTCAGCATTAAGTCGCCGAGGTGAGCGACGAGGCAGCTCGTCGACTGTGGGGTCTGAGGGATGAAGATGACTGGGGCTCGGATGTTGATGTACCAACTGATCTTGATGCCTTCCTCACTAAGGTCTTGCATCTGTTGGAAGAGCAGATACAAGAGTGTGACGACAATAGTTTGGGGAAAAAGGCAAAATTATACAGGCAGTAACTGTACATGTATTTGTGCAGACAGATTCTACACTTTTAGAAGTGACACAGACTTTCAAGTTTTCAAAGAAAGAATTTTTGTTAATATCCAAACCTTTTTCTGCACAGCAACTCTTGATGTTTCTCTTGCTTGAATAATGCCCTCCTGATTAATAAACGGCTCAAAGAATGTCTGAAAAATAAATTTTTAAAAGGTTAATTAGCTGCAAAAGTGAGGAATATCTTGGAAGAGAAGATGCAACATTCCAAAGCCATATATTTATTTATTATAATAAGAACAATACAAATAAAAGCTTAAGGCCAGAAAACCATGCGTCCGCCATGTGTTGTGCGCAATGTGTAAAATTGTAAATACACGCCAAGCAACATGTGTCCGTATTGGGTACTGAGTTATCCGTAAACATCTTGTGCATTGCTTGGCTTGTTAGAGGTTTGCGCACTACGCAATGCGCACAAAGCATGACAGACAAATGGATTTCCGGCCGTATTTACAGATGGTCACTTAAATATGATTACCTATGGGGCATCAATTGAAAGTAAACATTCAAACAACATTGGAAACTAATAGAGTACAGCATGCAGTGTAATAAAGTAAAAATACACATAAAGAAGCAGGGAAACAACATCAACTAGGTTGAGTCGAAGAGCTGAGTCTTAAGCTGGCTTTCCTAGATGGGTAAGGAGTCAATGTCCTAAATTCTTTTGTATTGTTCATGTTGTATTGTACAGTGATTGACTCAATTTAAATTTAGACACAATTCAGTCTGTCGATTTTAATGTCTTTTAAAGTTTGCAATGAATAAAGCCTTTACCATAATCAACTGAACTGAATTGGTACTTACTGTTACATTCTTAATGAACTGCCCCATGAGGACCGCCTGGATTCTGCCTCCTCTGAATCGGACACTGTAATCGATATGTACTGGGTCTGGTGCCGGGACATGTCTGGTAGAAGGACCCGTTGGAGACGACGTCACTCCGTCGGACTCGGAGAAGCTGCTGGCGGCTTTAGGAGGGCTTTTACGTTTGGTTTCGGGAACCCTCTTGAAAATTCCAAACTGTATGAAAGCAAAACATTGTTTAAAAGATTATAAATGCAAATAATCATCCTATAGGAAACCCTCCTACTGTTTGACTAACAAATACTTAGAAACATGTAATTTGTAAGAGTTTACCAGGGCCCCATTTCATGGCTCTGCTTACCGTAAGCAAAGAATCAGCGCTTGAAGCTAACGTCAAGTGTATTTCACAACAAAACGAAGAAAAAAACAAAACAAACAAACACAAAAAGAACAAAACAAAAGAAACAGCCGAGACAAGACAAGACAAGAAAGTATCACTTCTTCATGAAGGTCATAACTCAGTTTTAGAAAATTCGTAACGTGCTCTACTTGATTTCACAAGGTTTATCCAAAATGGAAACCAGCTTGAACTGTCTGGGCAAACCCAGGGTAAAGAAGTAAAGCAAAAAAAAACCAAACTAGATATGCATTTGATTACCTTGACATCAAAGGCAGTCTGGTCTTGAAGGCAGAGGATCTTGGAATACACACTGCTGTCTACAGGATCTTCAATGGAGAAATCTCGCAATCTGCAATCAGACAAGTACAAACACTTATGTATCCTTCAATGGTGGTGCTTCCCCCCCCCCCAGGAATTTTTATGATCAAGGTTTATGGGCCATTCATTTAATTCCTTAAACCATCTTAACTCTTAAAACCTTCTCAACTCCCTGAGTAGAATATTACAGCCTATACTGCCAGTTTTTGGAAGTAGCACATCAAGCTAAATCAATCACATGAACCATCTCAGTCAGCATCTCTCATTTAAAGTGTCTTGCTCAAGGACAATAGTGTCATAACCGGGATTCGAACCCACACCCCTAGATGCCTTAGCCAGTAGAGCTGGAGTCCTGTGCACTAGACTGATCAGGGCTCAATTTCATGGCTCTGCTTACCGCTGAATTCTGCGCTTACGATCACCATTCTCCGCTTACTGTGCAAGCGCCAAATTTCTGCGCTAGCTGTGTAAGCAAAGGATGCCTAGTAACATGGAGTACGCACGCGCACAAGCAAAAATTCTCTGCAAGCCCGTGAAACCTGCTTGGCGTAAGCAAAGAATTCCCTGCTTCTGTAAGCGCCGATTCTTTGCTTACGGTAAGCAGAGCCATGAAATTGGGCCTAGAATGAAACTACTTCTCACCTTGCCCTCAATGTGGTCCTGCTGTGTCTATCATTGACAGAGACTTCTAGGTCTCTGACGAACACGTTAGCCAAGAGGTCCGTGACATCACAGAATGATAGGCACAGGTAGTCCAGCTTTGCTAACCCAAAGAACTTGGTCGTACCTCGTGGCTCTGGAGATTTAGGAGCTATGGGATGAAGAAGAGCAGAGGATTATCCCTTTATCTGGAAGCTGATTAAGGAATACCTAGAACTGTGAATATGTAAACTTACATGTTCACAGTTCCAGGTATCATAAACAGCACTGATTAAACAGACAAAACAATTTCATTTTGTAAACTAACGAATATATTCTCAAAAGTAGTCAGGGTGTTAACATGTGCACTTTAGTTCCCGCACCGGTCTGTCACCATCCTCAACTTATGCACATGATGCAGTTGAATTCTTTTAAAATGGTTCATAAACTGACTGGGAAATGTAACAAGGATGATGATTAGGAGGGCTAGGTGAAAAGATGACAACGTCAGACAAATCAAATTTTTTCATGGCCCTGTTTGTCTTTTCAATATACATGCTGCCATTTCATTGCATACGTTGAATACATGCAGCATCTGGAATTGTATTAAATTAAAAAACTTCACCATGAAAAAAACCATTAGTACACATAGTACACACTACGGGAAAGCTCCATCAAAGAAAGAGGATAGAATAAAACATCCTTTTCATCTGACAACTAACACCTGTTACTCCATGTAACTCCTTTTCCAAACAGTGGATTGGATCATGCATAAACCAGTAGGGCTGCTGACTGCCCCAGGCAGATTAACTGCTCATCCATTAAGTTTAATGACCCAAGTAATTCAATGTAAACATACCCACTGGTGAAAAGGATGTACAGTTAGCGAGTTTTTGTGGCGAAACTCGGAAAATCTTTAATTGAGCTTTCCCGTAATGAAAAGGTAAATGAAATAAAGCCACCACAGTACCTGGACTTGATGGGAACAAAACAGCCGATAAAGGACGTTGTGATTCTGCAGGAGCCTCTGGTGAACCGGTTTGTGGAATGCTTGGTGAGTCTACAGTAGTCCCATCCAGTTGAGTGGTAGTTGCTTTGTTCAGGTCAGAGTTCATGAAACTGTGTAAGAAGTAAAACAAACAGGGCCCAATTTCATAGAGCTGCTTTTAGGCTGAAAATACTGCTTAACAATATGTCTGCTAAGCAGAAATGAGCAGGATACCATTCACAAATTGTACATCTGACATGGTAGTTTGGCTGGTAACCTTACTGTATTAAACTTAATTTTATTTGCTTAGCTACTTTCTGTGCCTAAGCAGCTCTATGAAATTGGGCCCAGATATGTTAATCTTTGCCCCCGACGGTTAAAATCCTACAGTGTTCATTAAGGTATAACAAAGGAAAGTTGTCAGCGACACAACAATGTAAATGTTTGTATACATTTTAGTGTCCATTGACGATCATGACAGCCAAGGTAATGAGACAGGGGGGGAGAAAGAGGGCATTTTGATGGGTGGAAATAGAGACTGAAGGGGAGTTGGGTGTGTAGGAAAACCTCACATCTGAGTCTAAGGGGTACGAAAGGGTTGTCAGGTGTGGAGGGAAACCTCACAATTGGGTTTAACGGGTGACAATGGATACCAATAGGACTTTTAGGTCTGGAGGGAAAATTCAAAATTTGCTTTAATGGGTGAAAATGGGTATTGAAAAGGTGTTCAAGTGTGGAGGTAAAACTCACAATTGTGTTTAATGGGTGAAGATGGGTACGAAAGGGTGGTCAGGTGTGGAGGGAAAATTCACAATAGGGTTTAGTGGGTGGAGATGGGTACAACACAAGGAACCCTCACCTATCTACTAGTTCTTCTAAGAATCCCTTGAGGACCAGGGCAGCCGTCCGATGGAACACCACATTCAGAGCTGTCAGCTTAGCGACTACTGCCTGCTCCATGGCGTTGTAGTAAGCCACAAAATCTGGACACTTCGGGTCAACCTGTCAACAGACAAAGAATCATTCATGGAGCATCATCCAAAGCTCTTTATCTGAATCTCAACGACGACAAATCACAATTTCTTTTCATTGGGATCCAGGCAACTTTCCAAGGTCAAAGTGCACCATCTTCATGTCGGTACTACATCGGTTAACAAAAACAGAAACCTTGACACTATCTTCAACTTCAACATGACAACGGAATCCCAAATTGTGTGGAACTTGCTTAATACTAAAAGCTTGTGTACTTTTCATTCCATTCACAAGTATCTTACTCCTAAGGCAGCCGAGCAGTGAATGCGACTATCAGTAACTACAGACCACTGTGCACGTCTTGCAGATTCTTATTTTGTTGTTCATAAGTTAAACCATTGATGTTGGAACAGAACACATGAGAGGCCCAGAGCCGTACATTAAGAGAGTTGCGGCAACTTGCGTCCAAAACTTTGTGTAAAAATAAATGAATAAAAATCCTGCATGGGTGAATCCAGGGTACCAGACTAGTCTGCCCATTGGGTTGCGCTGCATTTGGACCAAAAATGGCGTCCAGCAGCCACGTGACCGAAGAAAACTGGTCCCTCTATGTCGCAACTCTCTCAGTACACAACTCTGGCGCAACCTGTGCTGCAATTTTTGAACCAGGGCAAGGGCAGAGGTCATTGCCTTCATGGCCTCTGCATAACTTCAGGGTTCCTTTTCACAAAGCACTAAGATTCATCTTAAGATGAGTCGTCAAAGTTCACAATAGTGACTTGGATCAATCTAATAGCCCTTTTTGAAGTTGGCCCCAGGCCTAGAAAGAGGCACCGGGATATTTAAGCGAGGTGTAGCATTTGTGCATATTCACCCTCGCACGGAAACTAATTTTTGAAACGTTTTGGCACTGACACAATGATTAAATCAGGCAAATTCAAGGAATGTCACACAGTACCTTCCTGTATAGGATTGAGACCAGGTCTGATTTAGATGCTGAGCTCAAGAGATGTAGGTACGTCCCGTCAAGACCTGCAGAAACAAAGAATCGTTCAATTCAAGAAAGGTGAAATATAAATGAGGCATAATATCCTGAGCGAACAATTGAATGTCCAATCATGTTACCACGCATTAACCTTAAGCTTTGTGTCCTTGTGTACAAATGCATCAACTCTAAGGCACTTTCATATCGTCATGTGCACGGAAGAAGGGCGCAAGGCTCTACGCCCTTTTTGGCTAGTACAATGACTAAGTTCACTTTTCTGAGAAAACTAAGTTTCACATTACAGGAAAGCTCCATTGAAGATTTTCCGAGTTTGGCCACAAAAACTTGGAAAGTATACATCCTTTTCACCAGTGGGTGTGTTTACATTGAATAACTTGGCTCATTAAACTTAATGCATGAGCAGTTAATCTGCCTGGGGCAGTCAGTAGCCCTACTGGTTTATGCATGGTCCAATTAAGTCCACTGTTTGGAATTTAAGGAATTACATGGAGATAACAGGTGTGAGATACCAGGTAAAAAGGATGTTTTATTTCAGCCTCTTTCTGCAACACAAACTAATAAGTGAAATGAATGAAATAGAAAGAGTCTTGGGTAGTACTCACCCACATGGAACTTATCAATGATACGGATCCCTCTGAGTCCCAGCTGTACCGCCACACCGTAGGTACTAACAGCCACGTCAGTACACATGGAATCGATTCTCAGCGTCAGGTACTCCGTGTCGCTGGTGTCTGGCGTCTCAGGGGAAGAGGCTTCAAGTGGATTGGGTGATGGGACGTTCCTGTCCGTCTTGGAGACTGACAAGACCATCTGAAAGAACAACATTAGAGACAGGGTATTAATGATACAATAATACAAAATATGGGTCATTTATATAGAGCATCTGCCACAGGAGTCAGAGTGCTGTGATACTGACAGGTATGCTATGTTTGAATTATGAGACTTTTTTTAACAACAAGGTTCACAAGGTGCCGTGGCACAATCTACTGCCCACCATACATGGTGTACCAGATAACAAAGAGTGAGCCCATTCACTTAACAATAAGTGCGACTGGGTTCTTATACGCGCATTACACAACACACGGGATCTACAGCTTTACGTCCCATCTGAAGGATGACGTGATTAGGGTAAAGGGCTGTATCAAAGCTTCGCTCGTCCCCAGCGCCTTGCCTTAAAACCAAAGGCGCTGGGATGGGCAAACGTATCAAGCACGCTCATTGGTTAATGCTCAGTCCCATCATGCATCACACTCACGCTGCAAGCACTGCACGCATGACGTACGTCCTGAACAAGAATCTGTGCAAGCTGATTAGCCCATCCCAGCGGTCCTGGATAGGCCGCTGGGGCCGAGCGAATATCAAAGCACTCACTAGTTGTTCGTCAACAGGATAAGAAGTGCTATGTTTTGAACTATGAGACCCATTTATGTAGCAACTTTGAATGGTTTTACAAGGTGCTGCGGTGCATTCAACAGCCACTGCCAGAAACACCGGGGCAAACCCCCTCTCTTGGCGATAAGTGTAATACTTTAACATGCAATACACAACACATCGGACCAATATCTTTATGTCCCATCTGAAGAATGGAGCAACAATTGTGTCTTGCTTAAGAACAGAAGTGTCAAGACCGGGACTCGAACCCCCACTCGGCTGATCAGAACATCCGTTGAGTCTGGTGTTCTATACTGCTCACGGCCACGGCAAGCCACGTGGATTTAGGTTGGCCTAGTGGTTTCTTCCTTGCCTTTTTACCTCTGTGGACCCGATGCTTAATGAATCGACCAATAACATTAACAAAAAAGTCTAACCTCTCTTATGGCAAATCTGATCAGGACGCTGGTCCTGTTGGAATGTGAATCGTTGTCATCAAAGCTGGGTACCGGGCTCTCAGTCGCCCACTGCTGAAGGGTGGTATCGGAATGGTCAGAGGCGGAGTAAAAATCATCGCTATCTGCAAACCATAAACAAAACAAATATGAAATGCTTTACAGAAGGTGTTGGGAGGCTTGGTCTAAATCACTTTGCTCATTTTGTTCAATACATAAATAATGTCATCTTGAATTCTTTGTTTACATTTCTGATAAGGTACGTACTTTGTATTCATTTCTTGTTGAAAGGAATCACAACACCCATGTCTGATACGTCAGGAAGGCAATGGATGCAATAAGCCAATTGCGAGTTAGACTGGAGTAATGTCTGGTACAATGACTTGCTTAGTCACAAGTTACCACTTAAATTTAAATTTCCTCAGAAACGTTCGGGGCACGCTTTTGTATAGCAACCTCCAGATTGGCTAAACCTGATACCATTGGGCCATACACACTCATTCAAAATTGTGTACGGGCGTTCGCTGTCTCTCACCTAACTAAGCAAAAGCTTGCCCCGAGTCATGTGACATAGCAACTGTCTCTAAAGTCTGAGTAATTCAAATTGCAGCAGTAACTTGTGACTAACCAAGTCGTTGTACCAGAAAACTACTTAAATCTCACTCACAAATACCATATATAGCCACCATGTCCCTGTCTTTCCTTTTGTGCCCTTTGACTTGCCCTACATTATATTACAAAGGAAATATTGCCTTGCCCTTTATACAAGAACAAAGTATCTGACCTGGAAGGCTGGAGTCATCATCAGCAATCTCTACAGTAGTAACCGGTGGACCAGAGTCCACCTGGTCCTCTGTGCTACTCATGGCTGAACCCTGCCTGAACACCGCCTTCTTCAGCTTCCTCAGAGCAAACATGGTGGTCTCTGTCTTGATATGTCTGGGATCCTAAAATGATTTCACAAACAAGTTGAAAACATGTATACTAGTTATCATTTACATATAGCTCGCTTCAGATTTTTATCTGATAAGATTTCCAAGTTGAAGCCGGAAGACATTCAGATCTTTCACACTATCAAGTTCTGATCTGTGTAGCGCTACACGATTCCAATCCACGTTGATTTCATAAAGTTTCAGGACCGTTCAAATCCGCTCTGCCTTTACACTGCCCGACGTAAAGTCGGCTTTTTAGCTACGCATGTCATTCTCTCCATGGACCATGAACCCTAAAAACCTGCAGTCTCAACTCCCAAGCAGGGTTGGTTTTGACGTGGATCAAGCGCTATTCACGCCGGGTTAAAATGTTGTTGTGTGAAAAAGGTCAATCAAACTTACACGGGTTGCACCCATGTCAAACACGGAGGTTTTTTTTCAAAGTGTGAAAAGGGCTATAAAGGCATAGCAACACATCCAAAATATGCCCACACTGTGAGAGCAGGGTATTGAAAATAGACTACATTTTTTTTAATACAGGCGATTCGCATTACAGTGCGCCCTCTACAGTTTGCCCAGGAGAGGCCATTTTGCAATGCATCATGGGAAAACGTCAACAATAATTTTGGTTGTGTCACGGCGCCCACCACAAGGCCCGATTTGTTCATTCATAGTTTGCAATGCAAACAACAATATATTTGGCTGTGTTTATGACATCAAATGATTGATTTCTCATATTTGGGCGCCACACTCTTGTCTAACTTCCAAGATGGCGTGCATGCAACCCAGCATCCAGCGAAAAAGGTGTTCTCAAAGGCCTGGTTAAAAACATCAGTTATCAGAATAAGACAAGTCGGATTATCTGATTATTCATGCAGTGTTACTAACTAGAACTTCCAAGCACCTTCTCTGTATCTGGTTGGCATGTTGCTGATCCATTTAGAGAGTTCCATAAACATTTTGCATTGAAAACGACAATAAAATAGTACAGTAAACTTCTTACCAATTCAAGGGAGAAGCCACGCGGGGGGCCAGTTTCTGTCACTTTACTACTCGGTAGAGGGAGGTTATGAGCAAACTGGAATGAAATTTGTATAAATAAAAATCAGTTCAAAATACAGCAGTCGGGCAAGGGTCAATTCTCTTTTCTGCTACAATAGTTAACCTGAATATTTCCTCTCTTTTTTTAACTCTCTTTACAGATATCTTTTGAGTATGGGTAACCACCTCGTCAGTTCTTAAACCTCAGATGAAAAACCATCTGACCAGTTCTTAAACCTCAGATGAAAAACTATCTGACCAGTTCTTAAACCTCAGTTGAAATAAACTCAGTTTCAAAACCTCAATTCCAAAAACCTATATTCCAAAACCTCAGTTCCAGAACCCAAGTTCCAAAACCTAGGTTCCGAAACCCAAGTTCCGAAACCTAAGTTCCAAAACACCAGTTCCAAAACACCAAGTTCAATACATCAGTTCCAAACCTCAGTTTCAAAACCACAGTTCTAAAGCTTAGTTCTAAAACGTAAGTTCCTTACTCCCCCTTGTAAAAAGCACTTTACACTCAGTGGTTTCCGAACACTTCAGAAAAAAAAGAAAAACAAGTCCAAAAGCTAACTCAGGTGGGATTCTAACCCTTTCAGAAAGCATGTAGTGTACAGTGCTGATCACACATCAGGGGGGTACAAAATTGTCATCTGTTTGACCCCACACCAATGTGTGACAAGCACTGTATACTCAGCGTTTTCCCAGAGTCCTGGGGAAAAGAATCAACAGTGGGATTCGAACCCACAACCCCTGATGCAATTATTACATCTTTAGATTGAACTGCAGCCGATTTCACGAAACGCTAGGATTAATCCTATCTCGAGTTAGGACGAGTAACTAGTCCTAACTTGGGATTAATCTTAAGGTTTACATGTTTACAGTGCAAGGCTGGGACTCGTCCTAAGAAGATTAATCCTAAGTTAGGAAGAGTTTGGTGAAATCGACGGCTGGCAATCCGAACAAAAACCAGCCACCTGTTACCGCCCTCACCTTCAGGATTGTGTGTAGCTTCTTTTCTGAGACTATCAGCTTAAGGGATGGCAGAACGGCTTCAATCTTCTGCCTTAAAAGTAAAAAAAATAAAAAATACAAAATACAAATACAAGTTCAAAATGATTGATCAAGTCTTTAAAACTCTTTGTTTGTGGGGGGGGGGGGGAAGGTGTTGTCGATGCCAAATGGGAATGCCTTGTACAAAGTCATTCTTGACTTCTTAGCATTTTTTACACATCATGTTTCTCTGGTACCATGCTAATTGGAGCCCAGTTTCTGGACTCTGATTACCGTAAGTCAACAAATCCGGACAGAAAGATGTGCATTTTTAGTGTAAGAGTATTTTACATGTTAGCAAGGAATTTTTGTTCAGTCACACTTCATGCTAGTATTGGCATTCTTGGCTTACACATCCAGCACAGAAACTGTACACGCAACCAATTTTCAAGGTGTCTTTTTTTTGGTTCTTTCAGGAGGAGGTCTTAACTTACTGAGGCAGGGCCTTGAAGTCCGGCTTGACACTGTTGAAGACATTCAGCTGTAAGCCCATACTGGGGATCAGATGGTGAACCGACTCCTTCAAGGTGATCGCTTCCCGCCAGTCATCACCTAGACTCCAACCAAGCACAAAGAAATAAGTCGGGGAAGTTGCTACAGTGAACGGGACCAGTCTATTTCACACATGACCTCAAAACTTTTGGATGTTGATATGTGGCGTGGTGAGGAGCAAGATTTGTCTGTGCTTAGCAAGTTTGTGTGCTTACACAGGCTTTATGAAACTGGGTCCTTGTGAAACAGCAACACTGTCTTTAGACTGGGGAATCCAATTTGAGTGTTCACTTGTATCGGACATTGTTCAAAGTGCAACTCGCAGATTGCTTATTGCATGGTGCTGTACAGTTATTGAATTCAAAGGAGCCTCATGAACGTTTGTTCCCACTGCTGGTATTTGTAAAATCTATTACCTGAATGAACAAGAAGAACTTGGATGTCATCTAGACGGACCACAAATTTATCGTACAGCCTAGCTTCGATCTCCGTTGGCGTAGCATCCTGAAATGAAAACAAAAACAAAAACCAGACACATGTATTTTACAGTGTAGAGTTTCGTGGATTAACGGAAATTGCATCACATTGAAACTGCGCTTACCCCTGGGGTGATGGTCACACCGTCTGGTAGGTTACCCTGCAGATCACTGTTGACCCTGAGGCTGCCGAGGTCAATGACCAGTAGATGACCTCCCTGATCCTGGGCGCCATACTCTGGGATGATGATGTTTGGTGACTTCATGTCAATGTCAATCTGTATGGTCTGAAAGGTCAATCATAAGCGTAGTTTAGCTTTATTATATCAAAACAAACAAATACAATAAAAATGGCTCTAATAACTGTTTAGTCCTTAAACAGCCCGCAACTGCACAACCTGTAACTCCTCAAACTGTCCCCAGCTGCCCTGCCTGTTACTCCTCAAATCACCCCAACCCGCCCTGCCTGTTTCTCCTCAAACTGTCCCCAGCTGCCCTGCCTGTTACTCCTCAAATCACCCCAACCCGCCCTGCCTGTTTCTCCTCAAACTGTCCCCAGCTGCCCTGCCTGTTACTCCTCAAATCACCCCAACCCGCCCTGCCTGTTTCTCCTCAAACTGTCCCCAGCTGCCCTGCCTGTTACTCCTCAAATCACCCCAACCCGCCCTGCCTGTTTCTCCTCAAACTGTCCCCAGCTGCCCTGCCTGTTACTCCTCAAATCGCGAGTCACAATTCATCTGGGTCAAGTCCGAGTCATGATGGTCGAGTCCAAGTCCAAGTCTTTTGCAAACCTGACATGAGTCAAGTCAGAGTCACCGGAATTGTGACTCGAGACAGACTCGAGTCTGAGTCCTGGACTCGAGTCCAACAACTCTGCCAAAAGTACACCCTGCCTTTAATAACGTAGAACTGAATTAATGTTTTGGTTTTTTTCATTCCAGAAACAAAGATTTCTTCTTACCTTGTGATTCTCTATAGCATGTAGGAGGCCAGCTTTACCAGCCTTGGCCAGCTCCTGGAGCTGTGTAGCGGCGACTGTCTTCAAGGCCTGAACGTCTAAGTTTGGTACGGTGAGGAAGGATAGCAGCTCAGACACGGTGTTCTGAAAAACACACATGAATTCCACGAGAATGAAGACAAGTTCCAAGCGTTCAAGCTAACAAATGGCAGCTTGAAAGAGGGGTAAATGGTCCAAAGCTTCCCACTCAGTCTCAGCAAGAATCAGTATTAAAAGTAGACATTTTCATTTCATGGGGCAGATGGGAGCAAACAATAACTTTTTTTAGTAATTTTGTTTTGCTCAAACTTTACCAAGAGAAACCAAGAGAAAAAGATGATTTATTCGCCCTCAAAAAAATATAAACAAATTTTCCTTCAATCTCTATGGGGGAAGGAGAGGGTGGTCAAGATCTCTGAAAAGAGGGGGGGGGGTGCTCTCCCATTCTGTGGTTATGCCACTGCCAGGCATCCTGATAGAAAACGTTTCACATTTTTGCTTTTTCCAAATTAACAGTCAAAATGGGAAGGGCAAAATCTCATCGCTCATCACGTTTAAAGAATTGCAAGGTGGAGTAAATGTGAAAATTGGAGTAGCTCCCCAGAGTCAAGTTGCATGGATGAGCCCCAACAGGAGCTAAAAGAGTAGGGTAGTGGTGTCTGACTGGGGCTAGCCAGGTGTTCAAGTTTGGGGTCGACTCGGGGGAAGCTACGCAAACGAGCCCACACCCGTCCTTTACCTCATGGTACGTGATATCCACTGGCTCGGTGGTCACGGCCACAGCCGTGTCGGCGGAGATCCGTTGGGGATTAACCTCAAAGTCCAGGTTGAAGATCTGTGAGATGGTGTCTGTGCGGGGTTTCTCAGTAGTGATGACAGCTACCAGCTGATCATTGTCTTTGGCAGGGCCCTCCACTAGGAGTGAATCTGTACTCATTAACAGCCTGGTTAGAATAACAAGATTTGCAAGTATCGGACAATAATAACTACAAAACAACACTGGGTTCTTATGTAGCACACATATCCTAGTAGCTTGGGATTCTGGTGACAGAGGAATCCTGCCTGTCCATTATAGAATGCGGACTGTAGACCCAAGGTTTTTCAGTGCTGTCATTGGTAAAGGAATTCTACCTACATGTGCCATGTACACAATGTCCGGTACACTTTCTTTGAGACGGTCATTTTTAATGAATATTTCTTGACTTACTGGAAACCTTGGGATCCTGGTCGGTGAAGGAATCCTGCCTGGACATTATGGAACGAGGACTGGAGGACTGTGGACCCACGGTTCTTCAGCACAACGGAACATGTGTTCAGCTGGAAGTTGAACTTATTCTGGATGTACTGCAGAGAGGACACAATTTAATGTAAGTCACAGAATTCTCTTTAAAACAAAAGCCTGAGTATTAGGGTTTTTTCCCCCCGAGTCCATACCAAGATTTCAGCTCTCTCTGTCTTATCTTAAGATTTTATCTCCTGCAACCGATGATCGCCCACATGACCACCACTCCAGGGCACAATTAGTATTGCATGGCTGATTTCGAGCGCAAATAATAAAGAATTGGACTGTTCCATTACCTCAGGAGGTAGAGCACCTGTTTGCTCCACTGCCTTCACATCATAGCCGATCCCTGTCTTCACTTTGTTCTGTTCCTCTTCCGTCAGTTGCGACCAAATATCTGCAAAAACAAATTGATGCAAACAATTTTTTATGCAAAACAACCCACCAAGATTTACTTCAAAGAACTACATGAACAACGAGGGGTGAATTGAAAGAAAAAAAAATCTTCATGTGTACTGATACATTTTACTTCATGGTGAATTTCTAAAATTGTACAGGTGGAAGTATGCGTACAAATGTATCTTCCAAGAGCACATCAGGCCGTGGTCAACAAACAGCCAGGAAAAGCACACACAGCTGTATCGACAGTACATGGAGAAATACAGTGTTTATCTAAAATTGGTGCATGAAAGGAAAAAAATAAAAAAACCTGAAAAAAAAACTAACACAATTTTATTTTGTAATCTCGTTATGATTGGTTTACCATCTTCATTCGTCCCATCCTCAGATTCATCCTCCGAGTCTGAATCCCATCCCAGCATGCTCCAGAACCAGCTCTTCTCCGAGGCGGCCTTCTCCTTTCGCTTCCTCTCCCTGTCGGGGGCACCTTTGGCTAACTGTGATCACCAGGAAAGAATCAAGAATATCTCACTCCAGGAGGATTAGAAGTAGGGGTCATATTCTATATTCATATTCTGTCAATGTAAGGCTGACTTATAGGCAAAACTATCAAGAAAGATTTCAAGAAAGTTTCAGTTGAATACAGTGTCTACTTGTTGTAGAAAACTGTCACTGTATTGTCGGGTATTGTTTAGTGAGGTGAAAGCAGAGTACCAACAGCATATCTGGCCCCAGCATTCACCATGTTCACGACTGGACACCAACCCTCAGAAATCTGAGAATGTAATACATGCATGAATCGGTTCTCAGATTCAAATGTTTTGGGGTGAAAATTGTTTTCAATCCATATAACTTTAGAGGGGAATCCTTTCTCAAAATAGTTCATTCTTTCAACAGCTGCAGTGCTTGTCCACCAAGTAAGTTTTTAACGGCCATTATTTTTTGGAGTAGTTCATGTACAGTAGTGTACCAATCCTGCCGTCGATTTCACCAAACTCTTCCTAACTTAGGATTAATCTTAGGACTTAGGACGAGTCCCAACCTTGCACTGTAACATGTAAACCTTAAGATTAATCCTAAGTTAGGACAAGTTACTCGTCCTAACTCAAGATAGGATTAATCCTAGCGTTTCGTGAAATCGGCGGCAGGACCTTAAGGATGGTTAGCGTGACAAAAATCCAGGGAATATTTTGCGGTTGGGAAGTATTATACAATGTTTAATGGTGAGAATTTGTTCTTGAGTTGAAGTATGGAATGTTCCATTCAAGGGGGTGAAGCCAAGTTGACTGGAACATTCCATATTTCAACGAATACAAATATTGTCTCCATTACATGAATACCGCACGTTCATTATTTGTTTTATATAACATCAGAGTAGACCTTTGTCATGTGACTGAAGGATAAAACTACCAAGGCCATGCCACACAGGACAATTTCCAGGCAATCTCTAAGAAGAAAAAGTGTTCACACTTTCATCTTCACATAATTGTCTTGCGAACAGGAAGACAATGTCAGTAAAATGTACGATGTATTGCGTAAGAGTTCCTTTTGCATGCAGTGCAGTTGGTTGCATCCAAGTTGCCTGTAAAAAAAGTATGGGCAGCCATTACAGCGAAAAATACAACAGTTTATTGGTTAACACACTATGCTGTTGAATTACCCATATCAATGACGAAACAGAGCTACCAAAAAAAGACAAATATACTTCCTAACATAAGGATTTAAAATATTTTATTAATAAGAGCAGTTTTGTGTTTCAGCCCAGTTTTACATTTTGTAAGACTCAAGGTCGGATAAACCAAATGATTGTCAATGTTTGGGGACCCCCCAAAAAGGTCCATGAATGTCCTCAGGTTTTTTTTTCCTTACTTGAACTTTGACCTTTTCTCGACCAATCACAATGCTTGTTACATCTAGTCTCTCCTCCAATGAGGCCAGCACTTTGTCAATAGCAGTGGTGTCTTCCTTGTTTTCAGCCAGCAAGAGTTTCTCCTTGTACTTCTCCATGTACTGTCGATACAGCTGTGTGTGTTTTGCTAGGCTGCTCGTTGACCACGGCCTGATGTGTTCTTGGACGATACAGTTGTACGCATACTTCCACCTTAACAAAAAGAAATTTGTCATGAAATATTAAAAGTTAAGTAATAAAACACAAGCGAAACTGTTACCCAGTCAGTTTCCCTTGTGATTTATCACTTGATATTTAACATTTAAAAGTCTCATCCCCTTTAGGGAATCCCCTGGCTGCCGCTTCCCAGGTTGTATCGTAAACTTGGGTGTGATCCCTGGCTAAACGGCAGCTAACGGTTGAATGGCTTCTGACTAGCACCCCCGAACAAAGATATTGACTAATAAGGAGACCGCCAACATAGGGCTGGGTAGCTCAGTTGGTAGAGCGCCCATACATTAAACCAGAGGTCGTTGGTTCAAGTCCCACTCCAGTCAAATTGTCTTTGTTCAACCCCAAATGAATGCCTCCATTCCAGCTTTATTTTACTTTTCCAGAGCAAATGTTTAGCAGGGGCAAAGAAGGGGTAGTTTAGAATGCTAGGTTAGCAGCAGACATGCATTTAACAAGAAGATGTTTATTAAAGAGGGGCGCAAAGGTTATACTGAGTTTTGTGATGCGCTCAATTTTCCAACAATTAGAGTCCTGACGAAAGTGGGGAAAAAACTTACAAGTCTCTTACCTCACATTAAGGTGATGTAAAATGTCATTGTGTTTGATAACCTTCTGGTGCAAATTTTGTCAAAATCCAAGAAGGCCCAATGACGTACCATTTCAAAAGTACAGCTCTGTACTTATTTGTACAATTTTGCAATTTATAATTTGTTTTCTTGGTTACACTGCACATGTTTAAAAAACCTCTTCTTGGGAAGTCATTTTGATCAAAATTGCAGATTTTCAATATGCACAGTTGGGTATATCTCCAGATTGCAAAAGGCTACAAAGTTCCATCATAAATATCTGGTTCGAAATGTTTTTAATGTGAAAAATTCCAGAAAAATGGATTGCTAGCCTTGATTCCCCCCCTAGATCTAGACGGGGAACCTCCCAGATGTTTACAATTCAGGAAGTTGACAGACTCAGTGCATCTCCAGAGATACAAAACTACAGGTTTGGACACAATGTGGACTATTCCTTTCTCCTTTCAGGAATTGGAGCATGCTTCACTTCTTTCAAGACAATTTGAAGTCTCGGGAAGGTTTTGAGAAAACCCTGAATTCAGGAAGAATCCTGAGAAAACAGACGCCTGATATACAGCCATGTCCATGGTCCAATTTCATTGAGCTGCTTAAAACCTTGCAATCTGAGTGACCGCGTGTTTTCATTATCGCGCCTAGGATGGTCAGTCAGCAACTGACACTATCATAAGCTCCGCCCCCCTTCCCCAAGGAATACCAGTGCGGAAATCAACTCCTTGTGGGAACTTGATGAACACCATCTGGCAAAAATTCAAGTCTGTAATGTAATTCATTCACTGATAAAAGCTTGAATGACAGCTTCAAATACCCCCAAGTGCCCCTTTGCTAAGGCTGTAGCGCACAAGGCAATGGGAAAACCCCCCTGAAGGTCACTGACTTGCTCGGTTGTTTTTGCTCGGCCTGGGTGAACCAATAAATCAAGGCCACTCAAACTTTTCAATTTGTTTCTCGAGCGTATAATGAAGAAAGTCAGGAAAAATTAGATTTTTACAAAAATAATCAGCGGAGTAATTTTTTAAAATGTAAAATTTGGCAATTAGTGACTGTCATCACCGGCATTGCAAGGTTTTAAGCAGAAAATATTGCTCAACAATTTTCTGCTAAGCAAAAATGAGCAGGATACTAGTCACAGATGGTGTATATGTGACCTGTTGCTTTGTCTGGAAACTTTATTTCGATAAGCATGATTTGTTTGTGCTCAGCTTATTCTTGTGCTTAACACGTTGACTGCCGCCTACGAGTGTAACTGTAGTAACAGGTGTAACGGATTCTGCCACTACGAGTATACTCGTAGAGAATGAAAGGTTTTTGTATTGTTAATTGAGTACACTGGCATCACTGAGAACGCAACAAATACGCTTCTGGCAGTGGCGAGGACATACATCCTTAGAATTTGTACTACAACATGTAGACACCAAAAAAGTACCTATTTGGTATGAGCGCATGCGCACCACACTTGGCAAATGGGAACGCCCTACGAATCTATGACCGGCAGTCAACGTGTTAAGCAGCTCTAGGAAAATGGAGCCAGTTATTCACTCACCATTCTTTAGCGTTCCTTGATGTAGGGACTGCAGGCCTGTACTTCCGGTACCGCTGATTGACCCCCATCAGCTTAATGGACTCCACCAGGTCCAGGACGTTCAGGTACTGCTGACGAGATAAGACCACGCTCAGTGTCTCGGTCAGGACATCTAGTGAGAGCATGGGCGACACGTAGTCTGGCGCCGTGGACTTGTCGTACGCGAGATGCGCAGAGGTGGTGGTGGGACTAACCACTGTTGGGCAAATATCATTCAAGGTAAGATATACATTGGGTAACTATTGAACAAGTAATTGGCCGTGTCCGAAACGGCGACTTCGGCTACAGCTACGGCTAGATCGCGTGCGTCTGCCTATTCTTCAACACTGGCAGACGCGCTGATCTAGCTGTAGCTGTAGCCGAAGTCGCCGTTTCGGACACGGCCATTGATTGGTGTGTTTATAGACTGATATGTACGAAAAACATAATTAACTGTTGACAAGAAAGAAAACTAAGTGTAACGGCCTTCTACCACCAGGCCATTAGTATCACAAATAAAATATCTGGGTTGGCGAAAATCAGCCGCACTCTACCAACTGAGCTATCTAGCCCTAATGTTGGCGGTCTCCCTATTTAGTCAATATCTTTGTTCGGGGGTGCCAGTCAGAAGCCATACAACCTGCAACTGCCGTGTAGCCAGGGATCACACCCAAATTTATGGTACAACCTGGGAAGCGGACGGAAAGGGATCACCTTAAAGGGACGAGACTTTTTATTTAAAATATCAAGTGATAAACCACGAGTCAGGTTTCCTTGTGGTTTATTTCTTGATTATTAATTATATAAGCTTCTTGAAAAACAGAGATTTTGGATGAGTGTTATAATTCAAAAGTCAATGCTGGGATCATCTCCTCTACAATATCATACCAAAGTTTAAGTCCTCTCCATTTATCTGGTGGCTGGACACAGCGCTTCTCATCTTTTCTCTCCAGGCCTTGGAGGACAGGTCTCGTCCCATCAGCTGCTTGCAGTCTGAGTTCCAATACACTGCCAAGTCATCCATTTCTGCCAGCTAAAAACAGAGACAAAAATAGTTCTGTGCATTTATCCGCTGTCTGTCCAGTAGACATACAATGTTTCTGGTTTTGCTGATATGTGAACTTATTCTCAGTCCAGTGGATTAACAGAGCGGCAAACATTTGTAAACTGTAATCAGGGAGGTTTTTAGCAACATTCAAGGAGATATCTATAATTACATTCAACATACTAGGGACAAAGTTTCCATAATCAGCGAGATTTTCAAACTTGTTCATCAGAACATGGAAAAAGATTGGTTTATTTTCAGTGAACTTTCTGCAGAATCAGGGAGAGTTGGCTGCTCTGAATTATTAATATAGAGCAGAACTTTAGTGATTAGTGATAACAAAAAAAAGAAGTTATCTTTTGTATAAAAGGCAGGGGATGCTTTTGGTAATTATTAAAAAACCAGTCTCCTCACTTGGTGTAGCTTAACATATATCCTTAAAATAACAAACCCGTGACAAGTTTGGCTCAACTGGTCATCAAAGCTGCAAGAAAATAATGAAAGAAAAGAAAACCCTTTTTGCACAGAATTGTGTGCTTTGAGTTCAGATGCCTGAGAAAGGGCTTCACGCTTTAAGTCTTCCTGAGATTACATTTTTGTGTGAAAATTTTTTGTTTCTTCTCTAAAACAACATAATTTCAAAGGAGGTCGTTTCTAACAATGTTTTATAATATCAACAGCTCTCCAGTGCTCTTAACCAAGTAAGTTTTTATGGTCATTAATTTTTGGAGTAATTATCAAAAGTATAACACTGCCTTTAAGTGAGGACAATAACTGCTATTGTGCAGTGATCTCACCTTGCGCATTACAGTGGCGCTGGCATCGGCAGTGGACGGATTCCAAGATTCATCAGTCGTCTGTAACAAAAATGAGAGAAGAAGCGAAAAAGATCATAACTACAAGTAAAAAGGTATTAAAAGGTGAACAAAAACTGCATCTAATTGGCACCCCAACATGGTGTGCATGTGAGGTTTTTTATAATGAAAACGCTAATTTCAAATTTCACAAATTAATTTTAGGGAAACTTTTGTTGCTTAAATATGTTTCCCACCAGGCCAGGAATCTCATTCGAGGCTTACGTCCGCGTGGTGGTATTTCGTCTTCCATTCTGTGAACATTGAAACCAGTCAAACTTGTACCAAAATGCCTGTAAGTGGGCACAAGCAGCCGCAAGCCTCCCCAATGTTTTGCATGTGGACAACAACTTAAATTTCTAAATCAAACCAAGAGTTATGTTTCAACAACCATTTTCCAGAATTTGCAACTGGAAAAATGTTGTCAACATTACCAGAAAGCTCCATTAAGGATTTTCCCATTATGTTCGCCACACAAACTCGGAAACTATACATCCTTTTCACTGATTGGTGTGTTTAAGTTGAATTACTTGGGGCATTAAACTCAATGGCTGGGGCAGTCAGCAGCACTACTGGTTTGTGCATAATCCAATTAAGTCCAGTTTGGAAAAAGGAATTACATGGAGATAACAGGTGTTAGTTGTCAGATGAAAATAATGTTTTATTCCAGCCTCTTTCTTTACTGGAGCTTTCCCGTAATGAAACAACAACGTATCCGAGTGAAGATGATAGATAAATGAATGACCTCTGCAAAGGTTAGACACGCACCTCGGCATAGAGACGTTTCAGAGTCAGTCCAAGAGCGAAAGGTTGATCGGGACGTGACGTGGAGTCCTCATATCTGATGTGGACATTCCTCACATGGAACTGAGTGAAAATAAACAAACAAAGAAAAAGAAGTTGAATTTACCCAGTCAGTTTCCCTTGTGGTTGATGATTTGATAAAACAAAACAAAAAATGAACAGAAGTAATTGAGAACAACTGGTGTATCTTTGGGGGAGGGGGAGGAAAGAGTTGGGGAAGGGGGGGGCAAGGGCTCTGAGTTGGGGAGGGTTACCGGCCCCCTGCCCTCCTCCCTCTGGTCAGCCACTGCTTAGTTTCTTTATGATTCCTCCATTGTCCTTACCTGTATATTATTTATAATAGTTGCAGTCAGGCGTTCAGTGAAGGACAAATCTTGAATCTCCTCTTCCTTACCTAGAAGGAAGAAACAAAAGAAAAGGCATAGAATAATAATTTATTTTTTAAAATAAAATAGCACTGCACTGAATCGATAAGGGTCCCCAATGAAGATGTTGCATTGCAACTTACAATGTAGGTTTAGAACAAACAGCACCAAAAATGTAAAATCTTGTTGCAGATGAGATGGAGGTAGGAAACGTGTCAAATATATTATACAAAATAATTGCATTTGAGTTGAATGGAACATTCCATCTTTCAACGACTGCAAATGTACTCTCCATCGCAAGTAACAAGTAACACCTCCATTTCAAGTAGCATCCAAGTAGATCTTTGTCAGTTTGAAAATAAAAAAAGACCCAAACAAACTCTTACTAAAGTGTACAAGATTGTGTTTGGTCATCCACTGTGGGTTATTTTGTATTTAACACACAAATTGTATGAGATATCGCCCAACTCACAAGGTCGGACAGCCACTTCAAGGTGAGGGCTACACTTAACTGATTTGGGCTGTCAACCCAGATCAACTGTCACCAGGCCCACAATGCCACTTACTCCTGGGGCTGAAACAGGGTTACCCCCTTCATAGTCTGTAAGGATGTAGGCAAGGGTATCATCCACTAGCAGCCTGGTTGGTAGAGCTGAGTGCACTACCTTCCCAACTTTGTGCGAAGCAATTATGGTTAAGTGCCTTGCTCAAGGGCACAAGTGTCATTACTGGGATCCGAACCCACACTCTGCTGCTGACAAAACTGGAGCTTGGGTCCGATGAACTAAACCGCTTGGCCACGACACGCCAAAAATAAAAGTGATATATCCAAAATAAATTCAATTGATTCTTATCAAATGTAGGCCTATTACACACTTGGCGTTTTTTTTTTCTGGATCTGAGCTTGGGTCCGATGAACTAAACCGCTCGGCCACGACAGGCCTCATTGCTGTGTAAAACGCTTGCATGTGCATGGTGTGGTCTAAACAGCATTAGTAAAAAAAAAAAAAATGATGGAGCAAAAATGCACAGTGAATAGTGCCACTAAAACGCATGATTTATGCAATGGCTTGAATAATGAAAGCTCCGTGACCAACAATCTTCCAATCAAATGACAATATGTACATGTACTTGAGACTTGAGTGTTTTATAAAGACTAATGTCCCATTCTTAAAAAGTAAATGGATATTCCATAGTGGGGTGAGACAGTTTGGATAATGTGTTTAAGCGACACATGCATCCCAAAAGTGGGAACACTTTTGTTTGTTTTTTTGACCTGGACCTGTCACCAGTGCCTTGATTATTTCAGTGAAACCCTAGTTAATTATTTCAGAGTATGGGAAAATTGGGTTTTTTTTTGCTGTATTTAACATGTGAAAGTTTGCCTCTTTAATTTAGCTCCTTTAAGTTTGCTAGAAGTTTTGTGGCAGACTAGAGTGTCCCAAGAGGGCGCCAAATATATTTAAACTAAGACTCCAACGAGGGCAGTAGTTAGGGTGGGGCTATAAGGAATGTTGGTATTTACTTTGATTGTCCTTTGGAATGGGTTCTTTTTGTGTCCTATATTGTTCTGGTTGGGTGTACAGTGAGTTTTTAGTATGTACTAGTCAGTCTTGGGTTGAAGTTGGAGGAGAGCAGTCCATCTTAATAATCTTCTGAATCAAGGCTCACAAAATCTAAGTCCTGTGGGGGCTTAGAAATGTTAGAAGTTTAATATCCTGAGTGGATTGAAAGAAACTTCCAGAGCTTGTCCTGTGTGGACTTCGTCCTGTGTGGATTCATCAGAACTGTCCTGAGTGGACCCTTGTCAAACCCCGAATTCTGAGTGGATTCAGGCTCTTAAGACGAGACACTCTTGGCCAACCATCAAAACCTCAAACCAGTTTGGTAAGCTGCAAGTACTTTACATGTACAAGAACATAAAGGCCACCCAACTCACTGGCATGGAACTGCTGCATAGAAGCTGGAAAGAGCTCCAGCAGAGTAAAGCTACAGCAGAATCGTCACCAAAAAAGTTGGCAAAAGGAGACGGATCCATTTTGAATGTGCAGAGTGAAGCAACAGCAGAATCGTCATCAAAAAGTTGGCAAAAGGAGACGGGCAAGTAACCAAACACCCCCAGTCATAATCAGAGAGCTGAACAAGATTGAATACTTGCCTGCAATGAACAATCATGAACACTGAATGGACATCTGGGTGGTGGGCTTAATCAATCAGAATTTGAGATTTTCATTGTCGTAGATTAACTGTGCTTGAGTAATTCATATTGTCATATTCTGAGGACAAAAGTGTGACTTTATCCAGAAGAATCGGTCTAGAGAAAATCTTGTGGAGAACGGTCGATCTAGTCCCTTGCTTGAACTTGCTCCTTAGCTTGTACTTAGTAGTGTTATGGGTTGCAATGACTTTATAGGGCATTTGTGTTTCTTTGGTATTAAATTAGATCCATTTTGAATGTGCAGAACATGTTCCTCTAAAAATCATTTTTTGTGTTTCCCTGTCTCGGACTTGCTGTTTAACTGTATAAGTCAGCCAGGGGAAATTCAGTCCCATGGTGTGACAACCTCAAACTTGCAACTTTGTTTTTTGCGAACCGATAAAAAGAGGAAACTGCAGAATGCACACAAATTTGTACAGAGTTTTCCAGTTTCCTATGAATTTTAATCTATGCATAATGCATGACTGCACTCGCATAATTTTATGAGCAACATGTAATGAAAACGAAGACAGAAAACTTGGCATTTTTGTTTAGGGGACCTACATGTATTAATATAAATTTGATTAATTGTCGCTACACATTGTAATGTGTCTGGCGCTGCAGTCTACATGCAGAATCAGTTGATGTTTTTGTGGGTGTTGATGTGGAAATAGGTCCGGCACAGACTGAGCCCCGGCAGTGTTTACTCAATGTTTGCTTCGATAAATCAAGACGCCACAGCGTAGATGTAGAATCAATACATTGTGTTTGTACTGCTTCATAACTGCAGATGTGATCAGCATACCCGCCACTGTTTGAAATCTGGAAAATGGGACACGTAGCGGAGCGAGATTGTCCGCTTGCGGGGGTCCATGGGGGAGCTACCCAGGCCCCCGGTAGGTTCCAGGATTTTAGGCTCATTTAGACCTACATGTACTGTACAGAAGCTGATCTTCACCCTTTAGAAATATTGCCCTTATGTCACAGCGCCCTCTACTGCAGATGGTGTCCGACTCAGCCTGCCGTTTTGGCTTTGTTTGAAGTCAAGGGTAGTGGTTACAGAGGCCAGATTTATATTGAGAATGAACTCGCAAACTTCTGAGCTCAGATGGAGTTTCGTTCCAGGAGTGCAGGTAAACACAAATTTTGCCTAAAAATGCCAGTATCAATTCATAAACCACAAGGGAAACTGACTGTGTAAATTGTTAATAATTTGGGGTTTAACCAAGAAAAACTGACTAGAGCACTGGCATGTTAATCCAGTGGTCCTTGGTTCAAATCCCGCTCTAGTCAATTTCTTTTGTATTGACCATATTTTTGACCGCATGAGGGCGCTGTCATCAGGGAATGTCTTGCATCACAATAGCAGTTTCAGCTTATTATAATTGCCTGTTTGTAGTTTTCTTGCACCAATGAAGAAATACATAAAAAAATAGCGATAAAAAAGTGAAAAAAACCCTGTTTGTTTACTTGTTTTCCATCATGTGAAATTTATCCACATACGCCCTCACGTGGTCAAAAATACGGCGAATTCAGTGACGTGTACATATGTGTCTCCTTTAATACAATTTTGCACACAGTGACAGTATGTAATATACTCCTTAAAAGATAGTCTTGTTTTCAAGACATGCATGGGAGGTGCAATGTAGTAAATTGATCAATATCTCATGCGATCATGCATGGATGGAACAACAATATGGCATAACAAGGTGCCAGACACTACCTGTCATCTGGTCATGCCAGTATTATTTATACAAATGATTTCATTATATATGGGGAGGAAAAAAAGGGTAATAGGGCATTTACACGGGAAAGGTTGCAAAAAAGTCTCACGGAGGGTCAAAAATGAAACTTGTAGTATCGATAAAACATCTTTATTTTTTGAAATGTACATTATAAAGGTACTAGAAAATGTGAATTTCAGAGCTTAAACATGTTTTCTTTTTGGTTTTTTTAGACACTTTACACTTTGCAGACCACAATACTGGTCAAAGAAGGTGAATGTCATAAACTGCCAATTCCACATCTCAAACATGCTTGGTGTTGCTTTAAAATGATTGACAATCATTACAGTAGTCATGTCTTGAATATTAATGCACTGTAGGCTACCAAAAAACATGTAAATTCATTTTTTGACTGAAAATTCTGTTTTTTAACTCTTTTTTCCTTGAACCACAAACTTCCGTTTCTGTTTTACAGAAAACCATGCAGTCTCCTGATTATCTGCACTTGTGTTCATGGGTTGTATACATGGTAGAACAATTGGCAAATAAATTGTGTTTAAAGTGTGCTGCGTTATCAAATTACCATGGTCTTTATCATTGCTATAAAAAGGTTCCGTTTTGTTCAGGAAAGGACAACAGTTTTAACAAATACTACATTTGGTCAAGTTAGATGTTATGAAGCAACATGACAAGGAATATAACAACAAAACTAATTAAGAGGGGCAGTAGAGTAGCATATGTTACTAGAACATAGTTGTTAAAGAGAATGCAATAAAGCTGATAAAATGTGTGTGATAGCCTGCATGATGCATCACTACGCATTATGTATCAGCACACTAATGTACAAGTAGGTAAATATCCAAGGCACTTTAAAGTAAATTACTTGTTAGAAGAAACAAATTTTAAAAGGTTTTTAGAGTTGAGAGGTAATTCTGTACATTTCTAAAGCAGGTCAGTTTGTACTTTGTTTATGCTGCAACTAACTTTTGTGTTTTTTGTTCAGGAAAGGACACAATTTTAACAAGGTTTAGAATAGAACCTTGCATATGTAATGACAGTAAACTGAAGTAATGTCTAATTGCTTCAAATGTAATAAATCACTGCTGGTGAAAACATTAAATTGAGACATTGATACATACTGCTCCACAAAGAAATGCCCAGATAATTCAACATACCCAGTGAACACTGTTCAGTCAGCAAGGTTTTGTTATGTTAACAAAATGGGATCTAAGGAATAGGCACATCAATAGCCACAAAGCTCTGGTAAATTTAAATCTAACAAATAATCAATCAGTATGACTTTGAAGTAATGTAACTTTAAATTCAAATATCCTGAAACACCACATCAAAACCAACTGAATTTATAGCTCTTAACTCTGAAAACTCTCATCTAAAAAAAAATTCTTTTAAGTAAATTCTAACATCTCTTTCCCCATCCCACCCCCTTCCCCTACAAAAACACCCTTTTCTTCTGTGTGGGCGCATGCATATGTGCATCAAAGAAAAGTTTTCTGAACATTTTGAGTGCGTTTCGGTCCTACAATTTTCTTTGCATATAAAAAAACCTGTCTATAAGATGCATATCGAATACAATCAAAATGGTTTTTTTTGTCGTCACACTTGGCTACATCATTCTCATGTTTTGCTTCCACATGGATACAATGTAGTTTGATTTCACTCTTCCCTAGCTACAAACAAAATGCTTTTCTTTTCAAAAATTTTAGCAAAACTAACTAATTAAATAGCTGCACACACAGAAAGATTTGTTTTGTTAAACTTGTTAAAAAAATTTGTCCTTTCCTGAACACTTTAATACACAAAAACTAGACTAAAACAGTAAATTTTAATTAAATTGACTCAAACTAGTGCATGAATTTTGAGGAAGGGATGATAAAAAACTATTAATTGTCTAATTCCTGACAAACATTGGATTTAAGTGTGACTTATACAGATAAATGTATATGCACATGTGTACTCCTTTTGTGTGTAAACACGAGTCAGTAAATGACCTGTGAGGACAAAACACTAACACTTTCTTGCCATTTTATTAGTTTTAATTATAAAACACATATAGTACATACAATATAAATATATACTACATCCAATTTCAGCAACAATGGTTTTGCCAAGTACTCTGTTAAACTATGTGTTCAGGAAAGGACAACACCGTTTAACGACAATGTCATGACAGCAAGCAAGGTTCGAATCTGAATCTTTTTATATTGTGTTAAATCTAGTAAGTCTAACCCCAGGTACATGTCTATATCCAAAAAGTGTCATCTCTGACTTCCTGTAAAAAAAGGGGAGCCATGTTCAGGAAAGGACATTTTTAACCTACTTTTGAGTAGCATATGGGAAAGCTGCTTTATCAAATTTACGTGTGATTTCCCAATTCTAATCTTTTTGCACTTGATTACTGGAGTGTGTAGCGTCATTTTGACAGGCAATAAGTTGTGTTTCCTTTCTTTGAATTCTGGAATAAAATACCATGTTCAGGAAAGGACATTTTGCAAAAACATTTAACAGCTACATCAAAATCTCACTCAAAACGGCATAACAAAAAAACAAATTGGCCAATCCTAATAAAGTTTGGTGTACAGATTTTTGGGACATACTTCAATGTCCCTGCAAGTCTGGGTGGCTGCACTGGCATTTATTTTTATTTCTCACTAATTGCAGTTTCTAGAAAATGTGAATGAGACTCCAAACCTTGTGGTTTAGCACCCATGTGAGCTTATAATTTGAGAACTGTAATGTGTAGAACTGTGAAATTTTTTCTGGAGATTGCTACAACATACAGGTCCTTGTGAGACAAAAACCAGCAAATTCCAACAAAGTCTTCCTATCAAATAAACCATTGATTTCCCATTTTTCATTTTGCAACCTTTCCCGTGAAACTGCCCCATACATTATTATCACATTGACAGGTGAAGGGGGCTGAAAATTCTATAAACCAGCCCCCAGGAGCTGCAGTGTTCATGTTGTTGCACATTAACTCGCACCGCTGACTTAATGGCTATCCGGCATGACCTATATTTTGTACACTGCACAATGTCCGCGGATGTGCAGTGTACATGGGGTAGGAACATATGGAGACTAAGTTCGTGCAGAGGCCTGGGCTTTCCTGTATGTGAGGCCAAGGCATTCTATCTTTAGTAAAGGGCATATCTATAAGGGGAAATACAATTTTTTAAATTTGAATTGTTTGTTTGAAATTTTTTGACATTTACACGAGGAATACAAGTGGAACAGGGGCTGTCAAGGTGGAGATACAAAAAGTATAAAAACTGTCATCGAAAGAGGTGTACAACCAGACCCATGCCAGTGATAAAACAATGTAAAATATAATGGATAATTATTAAAATGGAGATTGAACACAAAAGGCTTTTCAAATCACACAACAGTAAAACATCAAAACAAAAGCAATTCGAAAACCTGACAGAAAACAAAACCCATACAACACCCTTGAGAAAAAAAAGAAAAGAAAAAAAAAGAGGAAACAAAAACAAAAACAGGAGGCAGAGATAAAAAAAATTAAAAACCCAAACAAGATTAGGATCTCAAAAGATCCTCTTCAGCCTGACCAGACGGACTAAAAACCCTCAAGTGCCAACATACATGTATATTACTGGTATCCACAGTGAGTTCAAACGTGTATGCAGAGCTGGCCAACATTTGCATCTTGCAACTAGGCAGGTTTTGTACAACAGTCCAGGAAATATTTCAAATGAAATTCAACATAATAGGCAACAAGTTTCCATAAAGAGAGAGATTTCTAAATTTGTTCATCAGAACGTGGAAAGAGTGGTTTATTTTTCAAGGAACTTTCTGCGGAATCAGGGAGAGTTGGCTGGCAGCTCTGATGCATTGTAAACCAAAGGCAAAAGGTCCATACTGCATGTACTGCACATTGTGTCTAGTTTTTTAATAATTTAAACATTACACAAAAACTGTATCATGGCCAAGTATGCATGCTTGAGTTGACTGGGGACCGTCACTGCTCCAGCAGGTATCGCTGGATCAAGCAGCAGGTCAATGGCTTAGAACTGTGCTCGACCAGAATGGCAAAGTGGTTCGAGTACTCGAGTGCCTCGACAGGTTTATCTCCAAGAGTAACATCGCCAAGGCCGGCAGAGAATATTGTTTTCTCATGTTGCTCGGGTCGCTGGCTCCCACCAACGCTCAGGGATCTGATTTCCGGGCGCGATATTCTGTCACATTGACAGACAAAGAGAAATCCTGTTCGGCAGGAAAACAAGGGGTCACACACACACACATTGCAGGACGTGTGACTTGGAGCATGGTACAATGGCACGTATTCACTTTAGTAATTTACATGATTCTGAATTTGTCAATGAAGAGGTGGTGTGCGAATAGTTCATACAATATTTACCCATACACATTTTCTTTGGAGAAGCCGTCCTTTAAAACATTTCTGAATGTGAATAATTCTTTCGAAACTATTTCACTGAGAGAGAGAGAGAGAGAGCTGCAAATAACAATTGGCGCTACATGTATGTCCGGGAAAAGACTGTGAGAACGACATCATAATAGATGTTACATTTGCATCGGGGATAAAGAATTTCTGATGTGTTTTACCCGTACACCGGGATGCGCTACACATTGCATACTCAGTACTAGAAAAACAAAGTCCACAGGCATGTTACTCCAGGGCTCGAATTTGACACTGGACTGCAGGCCCCCGAGGCCAGTAGTTTTTAGTGTCGGACCAGTCAATTAATGACTGGACAAGTCCGGCGGTCTTGTGTTTTTTTTTCCCAGTTGTATAAGAATACCTTAATGTGTGTAATATTATCATCTTCAAATGCTGAGGGCAGTTAATGACCTTTTCATCAGTTCATAGCACTGAGCCACACAGGTTCAACAGTCTCTCCGTATGCTAAAAATGTGCACCATTTAGCATGTTAAAAAAACCAGCCCATTCCCCTACCCCCACCTTTTTTTGTCTCCTACATTGTACTTTATTGTTCATCCCTGGCTTTTTTCGATGTGCTTTCTGCCCCTTCTCTCTATCTCTCTCTTTTCATTACTTTCCACTTGGCTGTTTCTGATACACCAGGATACCCGTTTAAATGTGTGTTGTGCTGCCATTTCAAGAAAGGGTCAAATGTCAGGCCATTAACTTCTGTTCTTTCTCTTTTTCATTTTAGCATGCGCATACTTCGTACTGCAGATATTGCAAAGTGTAAACATGCACCTACAATCAATGTAGACTAAGTAACCTGTCACGTCACATGTTTACAGAAGAGTCTGAGCCTTGACTTCCTACGCAGTCTGAACATTCATTCGGACGAGACACCTTAAAGGGTTAATCTTACAAGACCTTTCGATGACGCACTGTTTTTCCGACGGGGGCCAAGAAACAACAAAGCAATCTATCTAAGTTAAAGAAACGAAACAAATCTTTAGAAATTCCGCTCTGTTATCCTCTCTACTCACTCTTTGTTTTCTTTCTCCTCTTGGATCGATCCAGATCCTCCAGGAGTTTCTTCTTGATGGCATTCTGCAGAAGCGTCTCCCGTGTCTCATCGTAGGGTCTGTCATAGATCGGTCCGGCAAGAATCAAGATATCTTCGATATTCACCTCGAGTGGATCGGAGAACAGGGACGTCCACGAGATGTCCGCAATAATACGCCCTAAATAGTGGAAAATACGTACCTTGTATTCATGTATTGGGCATGATATTCGGCCCTCGGAAAAGAGTAGGGAAAGTTATTGAGCATGGGTCGACCTACATACATCTGGGCCCAATTTTATAGAGCTGCTTAAGCAGAAACTATATTGCTTACAAATTTTTCGCTTAGCAAAAAATTGCAGGATACCAGTCAGAAAAAGTGCATGTGAGATGGTATTTGCACTGGTAACCTTAGTCTGGTAAGCATAACTTTGTTGTGCGTAGCTACTTTTTGTGCTGGAACAGCTCTATGAAATTGGGCCCAGGTATAGGTTTGTATAGGCTTTTCTGGCTATTTCATGTATTTAGAGGGCCAACCAACAAATCAGAATCCGATTTAAAGCAGGAATAACACATGTATGAAGTACATGTGTACAGTTGAGGAATTACACAGCAACATGACCTCCTGTCATGTCTGTTCTGCCCTGGGCCCGATTTCATAGAGCAGCTTAAAGCACAAAAGTGGCCAAGCACAAAAGAATGTTGCTTACCAGGATAAGGTTACCAGCAAACTAGCATATCACAAGTACAATTTATGACTGGTATCCTGCCCATTTCTGCTCAGCAGAAATTTTTTTTTTAGCAATATTTTCTGCTTCAGCAGCTCTGTGAAATTGGGCCCTGGTCTTGGCCTTGGTGCCCCTTTAAGAGTTTCCAATAGACTTTTCAAAAAATTTCCCAATGGAACTGTGCCCTTTTGCACAACAAAAATGACCTTGCCCCTCTCTAGGTCTGAATGACTAGGTGTATTTACAAGGGACATTGGTCAGGACCAACAGGAACTGGCAAAAATTTGGCAATATTGACTTAACTTACCGATATGCCCTGCCTTGACTTCGATGGGCAGATTGAGCTCATACTGGGAAATTGGAAGAAAGAAAACAAAATATCCCAAAGTGTGTGAAAAGATCATCTTAAAAATATTTTCATGGACCATAGTTTGGAAAAAAAAAAAAAAAAAAAAAATCAGACCAGTTCGACAAACTTTTTGGGGACATTTTTTTTTTTTTACCGAATTGTCAAAAATGTGAAAATTTAAAGTTCTCAATCTGGATGATGTTATTGACCATGGCGGTGTTCCCGTGTCTTTGTGTACAAAACCTTGCACTACCAGCACTGAGGCAATGGCAGTGCAGCACGTATCACTTGCGCATTTGTTTTAAAAAAAAAATTGGTGAAAAAAGAAAACTTGACTAGGAAAGTATTTGAACCTCGTGGCCTCCTGATGCAAGTGTTGGCACTCTACCAACTGTGCTATCTAGCACTATGTTGGAGGTCTCCATATTGGAGAATTGTAATCACAGACAAAGACCATAAAATAAGCAAACACCTGGGCCCGATTTCAAAGAGCTGCTTTAAGCACAACAATTTGCTAAGCACAATATAAACTGTGCTTACCAGAATAAGGTTACCAGCCAAACTACCATGTCACGTGTACAATTTGTGACTGGTGTATCCTGCTCATTTCTGCTTTGCAGGAAATTGTTAAGCATTATTTTCTGTTTTAAAGCAGCTCTATGAAACTGGGCCCTGGATGTAATGTACCTTCACCTTTATACTGAGACATTAATAACCTTGGAAACAGACCATGGAAAAAACATGTTGCTTTCTGACGTCTGATAGGAGGCTTATCAGTAAACCGCATTAATGTTTAAAGACTAATCTAATGAAGTTGTGCCAGACGGTCTCCGTCATCGATCGATCTTCATTGTGTCTAGAAACATAACTAATCAAACTATTTATGAATATTTCACATCCAGGAAAAATAAAAGATAGTCAGTTAGGAAAAAGCTATTGGATAACTCCAACGTAGCCCGTGTATTCTTGCTTGCATTAGAGCATGCAGTCAATATTGGTAGCTACCAAAGAGCCATGCCCTCTTTTTTGTGAGCCTCCATCAATACATGAAACAACAAACAAGTCTGTGAAAATTCAAACTCAATCAGTCATCGGATTCACAAAATGTATAATATGATTTCGCTGTTTTCAAACATAGAGTTTTGTAATCGTGAGATCAAAACTATTTTGTAGTTTTTACTCGATTCTCAAAAACTATAGCCTTTTTAGGAGGGAAAAAAAATATCAAGGAAAGTTTTCCACCATGGACGCCTTTAAACCGATGTAAGTTAATGCGTAAATCTGTGAACAATTGGGTTATTTTTCAATCTGACAAATTTTCTTACACACCCTTTAGATTCAAATTAAGTTCTTGTTTAACTTCAACTGCATCTAGAGGGAGCACTTGTGCAAAACTCATACTAATGATAAGAACAAATATTCGTCAGCCGCTTTTAAACCAAGTTTCTTAGAGGCGCCCATTCGCCTGCCGGTGCTGCATACTGCTAAGGAGTTGAGATGGTTACAGGAATGTTTTTAAGGCCCAATGAAAATGAGCTGTATATCGTTAGGGCCTATAAGCATCCCTGAAACCATCTCAAGTTCTTTGCAGTCAACAGCACCGGCAACCAAATGGGCGCAAAGGCTGCTAAAAATTCAAGTCAACAGTCTCTACCCCCACAGGTGACCATATACTCCTGGGTGATGAGAAGCAATTACAGTGTTCAGTGTTTTTTTCCCCAACGACGCAATTGTTGCCCCCGGGATTTCAACCCACACACCAACGACTCAGCATTCATAAAATTGAGCCCGATGCCCTCATACCCTTCATCCACGACATGCTAACAATTTTCAGAGAAGATTTCCCTTGACAAGAATCTTTCATGTGTTCATGGGGTACAGTAGTTGCTGATAAATATGATTCTTTGTTTGCTTTGTGGTTAGGGGGTTTGGGGTGGGGGCAGATGGCCTACGGGTGGGGAAGGGCATTTTCCTTACCAGGGCTTCAGGCCGGAGTTCAAGATCCTGTAGCTCCAAACCTCCTGCAAAACAAAATATAAAAATATGAACCGTTCAGATAAAACATAAATTATCAATTCCAAACCTTATCAAGGTATTTAGACTTGACGGGAAAGAAATTGTGTCAGGAAATCAACTTTATTTCCTGACACAATTGTGCCTGCGAGCCACATATTGTACAGCTCAGTGGTTAATGTAATTCCGGATTAGAGTTCCTGCATTCAAAGAACTTCAAAGTACATTTCCCAGTTGAAAACTATTTTCACTTAAAAAGGAGACTAACTGAGCTTTGCAGAAACAGTTCTTGTTTTCCTTGTAACGGATTTTTAACCAAGGCTTGAAGTTTTGGGAAATAAAATTAGCAATTACCCATATTTTGTGATGGAAATTGAAGTTCCCCTCTGTTACAGTTACCAGGTCTCGAGACTGGTTTTGCCGGTCTCGGGTCTCGGTATCGGTCTTGATACCCTGTGGTCTTGGTCTTGGTCTTGGTCTCGGACCCTTCCGGTCTCGAATATTTGACTGGTCTCACATTGCATGGTTGTTACCATTCTTTTCACATGTTGTTTACTTGTTTTCATGAGAATACAATTGTGTGCACAATCACTCATACAGTCACACAAATTTACTTGACTCTATTATTAATTAATTTATTCATTAAGGTCTCGGTCTCGGTCTCGGTCTCGGACCTTCATGGTCTCGGTCTTGGTCTCGACCGTCTGGTCTCGGTCTCGGTCTCAGACCTTCAGATCTCGGTCTCGGTCTTGGTCTCGGACTATCGGGTCTCGACTACAACACTGATAGTTACTATGCTTCAAATGTAAATATTATTGGTTGGCTATGAAGCTTGATACCTCCTCTAATCACCACGAAAAAAAAAGTTAACTCAAATAATGGAATATGACAGTCGTGTGACTTTTAAAGGGTTGAACAAAGAAAAACTGACTACAGTGGGATTTGAACCAACGACCTCCGGATTAACGTGCCGGCACTCGACCAACTGAGCAATCTAGACCTACAAGTTGGTGGTCTCCCTATTTTGTCAATATACTTTGTGGTTTATTACTTGGTTTCTTAAATATTCACATTGGAAATGTCCCGCCTGTCAAAAATAAAAATAAACAAAAGAATTGTGCAGTTTTTACATGAAAAGACCTTTTTGGGTTCAAAGTTGAACTCCTATCTTTAATGAAGTTGTCCACACCTAGAAAGTAAACTACAAATTAGGTTTGGATGTTTCATTCCATCTCAAAATGTGTCCCTCCGTAACAATTCACCCCTTCATACCAATTTGTACTGTCTGGCACAATTTATTATTTTTTTTACCCTCATATCTGAAAAAAAAGTTAACATATACAGACTGTTAACTTTTTACTACAAAAGGAATATAACTAAAATATATATATTTGATCGTCAATAAAGTCAAAGTCTAGAAGTAAATGTTAATTGTAGAAAAAAAAAACCTCTTCAGCCTCTAGGGATGTATTCAATTACAGGTACCTATGTACTTCTAATCCAACATTTTGTTATCATCATGTCAATTATACACACATGTACATGGTTAATACATGTAATAAGGAAATGAAAGAGTGGCAACGAGGTATTAATTGCCCATTTCAAACCGGCAGGGTCGTGGCCGTGTGGCCAACATGGCCAAGCCGAGTAATTACTCTTCCACTTGCTTAATAAGCATACATGTATAATCGACATGACATGCCCAAAAGGATGGGTCACTACTCTTATTTCATTAAAAAGTGTTTAAAAAAAAAAAAAAAAAAAACAGGAAAAAATGCCATTGAGCTTGACTTTTTGTTAAATATTATCAACTCCTGTCCTTGGGGCTGTTTTGTAAAAACCTGTCTTAAAAATGTTGTCTTTGTTCAAGCACCTTGAGTAACTTGCAGTTTTTCTGGGTTTTTTTTGGTATCATGAGCGAGTGCCATTGAGCACCATTTTGGTGGATACTGGCACTGTTATTACGATTATTATTTAAGTAGGAAAGGTAGTGCATTCTTTTCTACCAGCCAGGCTCCTAGATTATAAGCACTGTGTAGGGTAGCCCTGTTTCATTCAGTCCCAGGAGTAGGTGGCAACGTGCCCCTGGTGGCAGTTGATTTGGGTCGACAGCCCAATTCGGTTAAATGTAGCCAGCACATTGAAGTGGCTGTCCGTGGCCTTGTGATTTTAAGCGATTTCTCTAAAAAAAAAAATTTTTTTAAACAATTATTATATTTGCTGGTAAACAGGTAAATAATGTATGTGGTATCTAGAGATTTTTTAGGCTAATGTCAATTTCTACTGAAACATATCATGGAACACCGAGGCAATGACTGGGGGATGGGGGGGGCACGATGACAATCGCCTTAGCCTCCTCCATGAAGCATCAGGCCTGCACTTGGCATGACCTAAGTAATGCCAGTGAAGTCTTCTGCACATATGTACTATGTAGTATGTACTGTACTCGTCCAGAATTGATGCGGTTTCATAATACGGTACATCCAGGGTTGTTGAAATCACACTTGGCGGTGTGACAAGGTGCGGCGCAGACTGATTTCTATGCTATATCAAGTTGTCTCCCTCATCGCTCATCACGCCTTGAATCGTAGAGAAAGAACCACGGATTCTCTCTAGGCTTGAATGGACACACAATATACAATGCTTCCTGGAGATGATTCATCTGAGCTCGATAATCAATTAGTGAGGGGGGGCCAATCTATATATGATTGATGTTTGGTACATGGTTTGGAATGAAACTATTATATTGCGATTTGATGGCGTGTCTGACGCAGATCGAGGGGCAATTTGTGAAACATATGGCAGGAAGTGCATTCATTTGTTGAGCCAGGGTCCGATTTTCTAGAGCAGCTTTTAAGCACACATATATACTCCAAAAAAAATAAGCAGGCTATTCAGTCACAGCAGGTGCGTTGTGTACATGTGACTTGGTAGTTTGGCTGGTTGTCTTATTCCTGGTAAGCATATTTTGGTGTGTGTGCTTACAGCACTTTGTTTATGTAGCTACTTTTTGACTGTTTATAAGCAGTGCAACCAGGCTCAGATACTTGTAGAACTGCTTAAATAGACAATAACGCTTAACAATGTTTTGCTTAGCAAAAAATAAGCAGGAAACCAGTTGCACATGATACATATCGTGGTACAATGTATTTTGGCTGGTAGAGGTAATCCTTTTTCTGGTAAGCATGGTTTACCACCCCCCCCCCAAAAAAAAAACAACCAAACAAACAAACAAAAAACAGCTCCATGAAAATTAGGCCCATGTACTGCGCACCTAAAGTAAAAGGCTTTCAATGGGAAGGTAATAAGTTTCATGTTTTGGTAATCACCCTTAAAATTATTGGCAATAAAAACTTGCTTAGAAGTACAGCTCAGCTTTGGATAGTATTTAAGCATTTTAAGAAACATTTCACTTCGGAGTAATGTAGTTTGTAAAAAGATATCAGTTTTTATCCCTCAAAATTTGAATCTGTCAGATACGTTTCTTAGACTGTGTATTCCTCTTAGGGAATATTCTTCCTGCATGTCCTGCGTGGACATATTTCATGTGTATTTGCTCCTGATTTTCTGCGATATCCCCAAAATGCAACCACCTTTTAAAAGGAGGTTTTCACTGGTTATTTTTTTTTGGTATACATTTATGTAGGATTAATACAATTGAACGGGTCCAAAAACCAAACCTGTATACTTTGCCTTTAAAATAAAACAAACGTACTTGATTAGACCTAGTTTCAATCTGAAAGCTCAGACTGCTAAAATTCATACTTCTACACAATGTACAAAGTAGGCAATCCTCCCAAGAAATACTTTTGGCAGACACACATGTGGTACATGTATAGTATGTCGTGGCTGAGCGGTTTAGTGCATCGGACTCAAGTTCTGGTGGCTAAGGTCGTCAGGGAGTGGGTTCGAATCCCAGTCATGACACGTGTGCCCTTGAGCAAGACACAATTGCTTCTCTTCACCCAGGAGTAAATGAGTAAGCACTGTTGGCTGAGATGGCTCAAGCGACTGATTTAACTTGGTGTGCTACTATACAAAGGTACATACTTGACAGCACAGGCTGTACATTGTGTGTCTACTCCCCAGGGAGCTCAGATGGTTAAAGGAATAAAATAAATGGCCCAGCGACCAAGAGTAATTATGCTAAAAGCGCAATGATCACACCTTCAGAATTGGGAAGAGCTGCTATTATTACACACATATGTACTGTCAAAGTCATGAAAATAGCATTTGAAAAAAAAAAAACCAACCAGAAATCACTTTTGCTTATTATGATTGCCGCAAATCAAAATAAACACTAATATTTTTTAAATTGGCACAATTTTTGTTTACGCATTGTTCGATTCACATTGTACACGTAGCTGTACTATTCACAAAATTGCATGTGCACAAATATTAAGCCCTTGATTTATTCATATATTTTTATTTTTGACAATATTTTTCAGTTCATGGTATTGGGAACGACTTCAGCTGAGAAACTTCATAAAAGTGCAGTTTTGATGGAATGCTTAAAACTTTTTGTTTGTTTTCCAATTTCATAGTTTCCATTGCAATCCTTTTTAATAGAAAAATGCAGCCCAAAATCAACATCTCTCTCAGTCTCAGTGCCGCCATTCTATGACAAACGCACATCCTGCAACTGTAGATTTTGTGTAAAATAATGAAACTGTTTAAAAAATAACAAAAAAATAAACCATCAGCCCTCGGGGTTTGTATATAGTCCTGAGAGATGAGCAGATGCATCATGGCTTCTTCATTTCACACTCTAAGCACACACCTACAGAATGCATCCAGGTTTGTCTCATTATGACAACAACACGGCCGCTGCAGATGAGGGAGAGGGGGGGGGGGGACATGGTTTGCCTGACCTTAACGCAATTAAGGGGAATGATAAATTACCACAGCCAAACTGTTCTAAAAGGGATAGGAAGGATATATCTTTAAAGGTAAGATATTGCCAGAATCATGAGTTTTGTATCAAAATTGTAAATGAATGAAAGAGTTAATTTGGTGTTCAGGGGTTATCATGTGACCAACCACCATGAGATGATTTGCATTTATTCTTGAATAGCATGAATAGACAAAGTGGCTCATGTCAGAAGAGCCAAAGAGCCCAGACTTCCTGCAGGCACAAAGAGCAAACAGCGATGGTCAAAGACTTGGAATCTTGTATTTTACTAAAACAGCATTGTATTGTATAGTAACGTACCACATACATGTAGGCTACAATAATAATAAATAATAATAATAATAATTGAGATCAAAAGTATTGACAAAATAGGGAGACCGGCAATATACAAAAGTAGGGCTAGGGGCAAGTGGTAGAGCACCAGCACATTAATCAGTCATACATGTAGGTTTAAATCCCGCTCTAGTCAATATTTTTTTGTTTAAACCCCAAATAAATACAGAACTTCCGTAATATGTTTCCCCCAATATTGTTTGGAATACGTTTTGTTTGGACTAAGTTTTCTTTAGCAACATCTCCATCATGTCCATTCAGCCGTTGATTTCTGTACACAAAAGAGAAGCGTGAGTGTACCGTACTCACTCGGTCAAAACAGCAAGATTCCTACAATGTCTTGAATGTACATGTATTGCTAATCCTTCACCGGTAAACAGTTAGACAAGCTCACTAGCTATAAAAATACAACAACCCCAAATAGCCCAAGTACAGTACGATCAATCACCATCAGTACATCAGTTCCCTTAGCAATTGACTCTCCACCCCCATTGCAAACAACTCTCTTGACTTGCCACTTGTATGAGGTTGTAGGCGCACCGCGGGCCATGCCCGGGGACACGCAACACGGAGAGACACCAGCTGACCACCGCCTGGAACCGGATGTGTACGTACGGTTCATGGGACCTAAAACCATGTAGTTAAACTTTCACTCACTGTCTTAAAAAAAAACTTCAAATTGATCTTTCTAGTAAAGATCACTTATTGAACTACATGTATGTACATTTAAACACGATATAAAGGAGTTGTGGAAGGTACGATTTGAAACTTTGCATGGTGGAAGTACATGTATAACTAACAGACTAAGAGAGGTTTGCGGTAACACCATGTGAAAATCTCTTTTTAGTGTTGGTTTTGAAATGAAACCGGTGGTTAACAACTCTTTTGAGAACCAACACTACTCAAAAGAGATTTGTACATGGTGTTACCGCAAACCTCTCTTAGTTAGAGTTGTGGAAGGTCATTCGATGTGATAAAAGGGCAACTCTATAGGGTTACTTACAAACTTAACAACAAACCTCAAATAGAGATTAATTTTCTTGCACCGGGAAATTTTTAAAGAGCATTGTTTGGTTTTTGCCCTCTAAATCCCACCCCAGTGGTTTGCCTGCGGATTTTTTTTTTTTCACAGAACTCGGGAAAGTACTGAGTAAACAGTGCTTCGGTCGGTGTAAGGGGCAAACACCAAATAACAAACCTCAGTTTATACAAATCGTACATATATGCTTTACATTGTACAGAACAAATTTCAAGTCCAGTGAATCACTCAGGCAACCAGATTCTCCAGTGGTCAATGTAACATGGGATGAAAGTCTGCTTGCCAATGAGGATGCAATGTGTTTAAGGTGCTTGAAACATGTTTACGGAAAACGAGCCTAACTGCATGTGAGATGCCTCTCTCTTCACATGTGAGGCCTAATACAAGAGCATTGTACTAGCATGACTAGCTGACTAGTTGTATGGTCGTTTTCGAAACCACGGTTTGGGCTTTGGCTAGGCTCCATCCGCAGGTTTGAAGCCCTACATTTATACCGAAAGCACACACTTTCAAACAGGCTGATGGAGCCTAAGCCAGAGCTGAAGCTTTATAAGCCGTAGTTTCGAAAATGGCCGGTTGTATCAACGATAAGGTATTCAATGGCAGATAAAGACATCTAGGCCTACATGTACATGTACATTGTACAGTAGCTGCCAAAGATGATTGAAACCAGTTGGCTAAAGCGCGTTCGGCGTTCATAGCCATATCATGTGGGCGCGCACACCTACACGTGCGCGCTTACAACGCGTAATGCAATCGGTCATACATGTAGGGTACTAAATGTAAAATCTATTACTACACGCAAAGCTTCTCTCTCCGCGAAGCATCCTTAAAGCATCCTAATTTATCAATATACACCATGTAGGACTCCAATATTAAATTTTGGAGTGTCCGAACAGTATACATGGCGAAACAAAGTGTACAGTAGATGCATGTTTCACCAATCAAATGACAAGGATCTATAAGAGCGGTAGGCCCAGGTACTGTATACAATATATGTAAGTTCACAACCCAAGACAGTCATAATGGCATGGGAAGTGTACACACTACATGTATCACTTTACCCAGTCTACAGGATTGCATCAATATCTTGGCAGGCACTATTCTCCACTTGATTAGGGAAAAACCAAATGCAGTCATTGCCTTGTATTGATTTGAACCGATGAGCAATGCAACTACCCCCCACCCCCCCCCATCCCCCACACACTGTGGTCTTAATAACGCTACTGTGTGTGTGTGTGTGTGTTTCTTGCATACAAATAATGCAAGATGGCCTGAGAGGTATTTGTACACATCACACTCAACTGAGAAATGAGTCTGTCGTCATCGTCTGCTTAACATGTACTTGACGCATTAAAAAAGTGCATACACTGGAACAGTGTACACTACAGTACAGTAGTACAATAAAAGCCTGACACCCAAGTACATCCTTGTCATTTGATTGAAGGATTGCCAGTCACGTGGCATTCATTATTTAAACCATTGCACGGTGTTTGTCATTTTTGGCGTGAGCACAAGACCAAAGAACAGATTTACGGGGAGACAGTCCACCAATCTCTGTTACTATTGCTCAACACAGAGTCCGCTTTGCTCAGGCCACTGCTATCGTGCTAAAGACCAGGTCATACCCGATGTGTTTATACTGGAGACTTCCGTGCCCTAGTAATAGAGGACGAAGACCTCTCAACTACATTGACAAGTCTGAAAGTGAGGACCTTCCGAACATGATGAGGGATAAATACTTCTGGCATGACGTTGTAAATGGGATCTCGGTTGCGACCGCAAAATGATGGTGATGATGTCATTTTTGGTACTACATGTATTCAGCATGTGCATTTTCGAAACCATCTTTGTTGACTAATTGCACACTAGACCACACCACTGCAAATTCCTAGAATGGATGCCAGAACACAATCTTGTACGTTTGTTGATAGAATTTTCCTCCAAATGACAAAGATCTACTTGGGTGTAAATTCAAAACAAACAATGAATGTTTTGCATTCGTGCACATGCTGAATGGAGAATAATTTCATTCGTTTTCAAAGAAAGGAATATTTTGTTCAACTCGGTGTTTCCTCGTTGAACGGATCCCATTCCATCTTTCAACTCATGAAAGTAGACTTAATATTGTACAGAAATGCAGTTCAACATTCATTATGTGTAACTTCATGTAGTCTTGCATTCATATTACTGTACACACATCTACTGTTATTTTTCAGCATTAACATTAGTCCATCACCCTTTGTGGGTCATGCCTTGTGGAACAACATGCACACACTTGGTAACTTTGTTGTCCCATTATTTGATGTATTTTTTATTTTTTTTTAAGCAAAGTCCCCAGTTTGTAGACAAAATCCAACTAATAAAAGGATGTCCTCGTTCTTAACCCCTTTGTTAGAGTCCTCGGTGACATAACGGGTAGACACGATCACACGTATGTGTAATGACCTCCAATCAAATGCCCTTCTTTGTTCAACTCTTTGCCCTGATAAATGTGAACCCCATTTGTTTTGCCTTCACGATAGCAACAGTGAACTAACAAAACGTTAACACCTGAGGACCAGTCGAAATTATCTCCAAGTGGTGCATGGATGGCTAGTTCAGTGTTATAAAGCATCTCTACTTAATATTCCAAAGGGACTATCTACATGTAGTGAAAACACAGGGGGGGGGGGGCTAGTGAAATGACAAGTTAACCACTGGCTAGTTACTGAAAGAGGGCAAAGCCTGTACATGTATGTATAGACTGTGCAAGTCTTGCGCGTATTCAAGCTTCTGGGACCGATGTGGTCCCAACCATTAGAGTTTTACGTGGGCGAGATTTTGTTTCGTCAATTATTTTAGTTTAACAGAGTTGATGACCATGAAAATGATAAGGTATGTTGCTGGGAATGCAGTACTAAATGTAAAAAAAAAGTCCAAACAATTCAAAAATATAATGAAGTAAACCCGAGAATCAAACTTGACCTAAGCTTCTGGTTACTTGCAAAAAATTAAGAATTTGTCGAGCGATGATAATCACCAGACGCTGTAATAGTGCCAGATGCTTAGAGCCTTTTCATTGCAGCCAATGGTCGTTGAGACGTCAGCGGCCTCTGTAATCTGGGTCACGCTTTATTTTTTAAGCGGTTGCACACTATTCAGGCGTGTAAAGGGGTTTCTAAAAAGTTCTGATCAAGTAACCACCCTTGTCCCAGAGTTTTAATTTTGTTTCCATAAAAATTAACACATTATTTGTGTGTTTAAAACAAAAGCGAAAACTCAGTTTATAAAAATTGTATTTTAGTATTTTTGCTGTTCAGATTTTTTCATAGATTTTTTTTTTTACAGATTTCATTTCAGAAAAAAAAATCTTCGTTTGACAATGTTTTCTTGTTTTGATACGTGCGAGACTTGCACAGTCTATTGTCCCTTTAGTTGTAAGTCCTCAGTTTGAATGTCAAGTACACCCCCACACTCCCACACACATCAGCAGAGATAACGCCTTGAGTTCAAGACTACAGTGAAAGCCGATGATGCCTTAACTATGCACGCAGATGAAAGGAGCTGTCTCTACGATCATAACACAGTCTTTGCTCCCCGGTTAAGATCATGCATATGTACTACACAGTCTGTGGTCTGACCATGGATGGTCCGACACAGTTCAGCAATTGTAAGCCAACCTCACCACCTGCTCTCAGTAGTGTACTAATGAACGATGCGTGGACGCAGTATTAGGCCTTGGACATTGCATCCACTAGCCAGTAATTACACTTAAACGTGTACAACGGCGACAAATTATAAATGAGTCAATCTATTATTAATATCAAAGGCCTAATAAAGGTTACAAACTGTTGAAAAAGTAATTAAATTGGGCCAAGATTATTTCAAGAGCATAAAATCAAAAGATGACGGACACAAAAATACAAAATTTTGTAAATTTATATTATATAAATTTACATGCAGCCAACGTGGTGAGCACGGCTCAGCATCAAGGTAATGTTGTAGCACATTGGCCAAGTAAAATGTTATGTAACAGTACATGTACATTAAATATACATGTATCATTCTCATTCTCTACTTGAGTAGCCTAGCATTACAAAGTTGTCATTGTTCATGGACCTGTGGATGCACAGATGTCATCTTATTCCCCATCTTTGAGGTAAAACCGTGTTGAAATAATGGAGAGATATGCAGATATTGTATATCCTTTTTGGAAGCCAAAGAGAGGCAGGGTTCTCTCCATGCACAAGCTAGCTCATCGAGCTAATACGCTTGAATTGCGAGCTGATATAGATTTCTTCAATTTCTTTACTTGTTTTCTTCTTTTTTAGCTTCGGATCAAGTACACAAAAATCATCAAAATATTATCTAAATTTAGAATGCCTCATATTGCACAGCAGGGGCTTTTAAAACCAAAATAAACACAAAGTAAAAAACCATTCAGAGAACCTCGTTTCAATTCACCATGATTTGGCCAAACTTCCAAAGTTTGGGTCCAGAATGCCCCCCAGTTTTCAAAAATCGTTGGGTACATAGTACTTGTTCTTTACTTTATTTATTTTTGTAAATTAAATTTGTTCAGTGTTCAGGGGTGTCTACATTTTATCACAGTTTTCAAAAATCTTGGGGAGAAACGTAAGAGGTACATAGTACTTGTTTTTAACTTTTTATTTATTTTTGTATAAACAAAATTGTTAGCGTTCAGGGGTGTGTCTACATTTTATCACACAGTGTTCGCGCTGCTGCTCGCCACATAGTGAAAGTTTGCAAACTGTTAACGCTGTGATCGCTGTGTTGTTGTTCGTTGCTTTTTCTCTTCTTTTTCTTTGAAGATGAATTTTAATGCAAAGAGCAACTCCGCGAGGGACACAATGTTTCCCCTGGCTGATGGGCGGACGAAAGAGGCCAGTCACCAGTACAAATCATCAAATTGATGACTGAAGCCAAATTTACGCAGCCTGCTAAACCGATAAGAAGAATGCTGCCCTCACACAAACACACGGTGATTCCTTGTCCAAATTGTGAGTTCTTGGTGATGATTATACATCAGTACATAGAGGTCATGATAAAAGCTCATACATGTGTAAATGAAACAAAATGAACATATTTTTTGACTGGCATTTCCTTGAGGTGGTGATGTTGGCCCCAAAAAATGAGCAAGGTTGTCATTGACGAATGAGAGTAGGAAGGTGGGCCGCCTCTAAAGGGCAGGAGAAAATACTGGAGGGATTTTAAAATTTCTACTGGAGCACTTTTCAAGGGGCACCAAGGCAACAACCAGGGGCATGAAGGCGGCAATTGCCTCCCTGAAGTACATGTATCACAGGCCCTCTTCGAGCAGTAGAAGCGTTCCAGTTGGAAAGTGTTGGGGAAAAAACTTTTCAGTCTTTGTTTTTTTTCTCAAAGAAGCGAGCAATAAACTAAGGCTGAGGATTCTGATTGCGTGAAATGTACACACTGACATATAATTCATTGTTACAGTTCTGTATGCATCAATCTTTGTAGACACTGAAATCTTTCAAAATAGTACTTGCCAATTTCGACAACAAACATTCACGTACACACTGACTTATAATAAGCAAGAGATTAATTACCACTGAAAATGCCCAGGTTGAGATTATGGCTGTCCAGATTCTGCACATATTTGCCGAGGTACTTGTTCAGCAGACTGGCCACAATGGACTCGAGCACCATCGTTACCTACTCGCTGTCTGCCGCTCTGTTACAACCGGCTGATAATCTGGACCGACAACCAAGTGACTCTCTTGTCACACTCGAACGAGAGCAAAACGCATCGATGACCTACACAACACTCATCGACGGCGCTTGGGTTGTGTACTCGAGGGGTCCCCAGGTCATGCCCCCCCCCCAGCTAAAAGGGTTCAGGGGTCAGAGGGTTAAGGCTTGATCATCCCAGTTTCTGTCTTTCTGCTCGCCGGCCTGTTCAGCATCTGGAAAAGATGAAAAGTAATCAACTAGATTAAAGTTTGGTGACTGATCAGGAGCACACAGTGAGAGCAAATCCCGGGGTTGATTTCTTCATTTTACTGAGCTCCATATCAAGTTAGGTGAGTGGCTTCGCACAAAGTGCTCATTAAGCATACAGTGCTCATTAAGTATACACAGTATACAGATGAGTATACAGATGAGACAGTCGCCATGGTTGCACGCAAATCGCTTCAGAAGTTTACTAATTAGATAACATTTGTGTGTTTTTTTCCAGTGGTCATGGACTTCTGTCAGCACTGGCATAAATTGTAATGCATTGAGCTGCACTGTGCTTATGGCTCTCTAGCATGCGTAGAGCTAAATGCAATATACTGTGATAAAAAGAAAAATAATAAATAGTATGCAGTTATTATAGCACTTATTACACGTCTCAAAGCATTCATTATTTTTGCTACAAGGTATGCAGAGCTATATGTTTTAAAATAGAAGACCCATGATTTATTTACACCATGTTGTTAGGGCTCACAAGGTACTGTACCTGTCAGCTGTGGTGCAACCTGCAGCCAACCACACCAGAAAGCATCGGGGGCAAACCCCTTCTCTTAACGATAAGGGTGCATGGTTATTTTACGTGCGTTACACAACACACAGAACCTACAGCTTTACATTCCATCCAATGGATGACACAGTAATGGTTTTCTTGCTTAAGGGCGCAAGTGTCAAGACCGGGACTCGAACCCACACTCTGCTGATCAGAAACACCAGAGCTTGGAGTCCAGTGCACTTAACCACTCGGCCGCGACACGCCACAAAGGCGTAGAATTCTGCGAAAAGCAGTGCCATGAAAATGGGCCTTGATACCAAATATCAATTGAAAAAAAGGACAGTGTTTTCCAATGTTTTTTCCAATGTTTTTTCCAACAGTAAAGCAGTACTTACATGTACACTATAGCTCAGATCCAGAAAAAAAAAACGCCAAGTGTGTAATAGGCCTACATTTGATAAGAATCAATTGAATTTATTTTGGATATATCACTTTTATTTTTGGCGTGTCGTGGCCGAGCGGTTTAGTTCATCGGACCCAAGCTCCAGTGTTGTCAGCAGCAGAGTGTGGGTTCGGATCCCAGTAATGACACTTGTGCCCTTGAGCGAGGCACTTAACCATAATTGCTTCGTAAAAAGTTGGGAAGGTAGTGCACTCTGCTCTGCCAACCAGGCTCCTAGTGGATGATACCCTTGCCTACATCCTTATGGACTGTGAAGGGGGTAACCCTGTTTCAGGCCCAGGAGTACATGTATGTATGTAGGTGGCAACGTGCCCCTGGTGACAGTTGATCTGGGTCGACAGCCCAAATCAGTTAAGTGCAGCCCTCACCTTGAAGTGGCCGTCTGGTGTAAGTTGGGCGATATCTCATTAGAAAAATTATTTTAAAAAATCACTTGAATCTGTATCCCTCAGGAAGCTTGAATGTCTTTGTGAAAACTCGCACGGTGTAATAGCAGAGAAATAATAGACATCACATGACACATCCTGTATTACGATCTTTGACACTTCATGCAATTCAGACCTCGGGCTGCAGGATGTAAAGTATGCTAATAAGCCATGAATAATAATGATGATGACATTATGGGAAACATTATAAAAGCATTGTTCCTTAAAATACTACAGCGATTTAACCGAACCAAACACCGTGGACATTACAACATCTACATAAAGAGCAATGACAGATTGTACTGTACCTTGATCCATAGCATGCATCTAGAGAAAGGACAATTTTGATCTACATACATTCAGGGCCCAATTTCATAGTGCTGCTTAACGGTAAGCAAATTTTCGTGCTTACTGTAGCAGAAAAATTGGCTAAGGCGTAAGCGTATTTCACAGGTTAGCAAGAAAATTAAGTGGCCATCTTGCACGTTCACCATGGATTTGCATTGTGACGTCATGCACCATTTTCGTGCAGTAAGCACCGGAAGGTTAGCATGCCTTTTCGTGTGCTTACGGTTAGCAGGGCTATGAAATGGAAATCGTGCAGTAAGCACAAAATTGGCCGTTAAGCAGCTCTATGAAATTGGGCCCAGGCCTTGGGCTCTCGGGAGCTTTTTAATTTGTACATTGTAATGTACATGTAGCTCACCGGGCTTGTTTAACTTTGCACTTTATTTGCCCTTGAAGGAAATTGTGTTAGCCCAAATTACAAACATGTATCTTTGTCAAAACTTTAATCTTTCTGATACGAACTAATGGTAGTGATCACAACCAGTTTATTGGACTAAATTTAAAATGATATTCACACACTCAAAAGTAAAATAACATTTTTGTGAAAATGTTTTGGTCACATTTGAAACGAAAGAAATATTCATGAGCATTATAAACGACTGAGTACATTTTGTAGGTTGCACAGTTTTTAGTAGCCTAGAGGGCTATTTGAGATGTGGGCCCAATTTCATAGAGCTGCTTAACGGCTAATTTTGTGCTTACTGTACGAGTTTCCAATTCATACACGTAGCACTGCTAACCGTAAGCACACGAAAAGGCATGCCAACCTTTCGGTGCTTTCTGTATTGAAAAAGAATGACGTGACAATGCAAACCCATGGTGAACGCGTAAGCTGACCACCTAATTTTCTTACTGACTGTAAAATAGTTAGCACCAAAATTTGCTTACTGTTGAAAGCACCGCTATGAATTTGGCCAATATCAATTTTTACTAGACATTATGCTAGACAACGTACATGAAGTACATGATGTATGCCAAGCCAAGCAGCCCTGCACACGATGTACGCAAACTATACATGTAACATTTTCAGTTAAAGTTCATCTGTCATGCCTGTGTGAATATGAATATCAGCCAAATCTAGTGAACTGTTCGCCATATCTGCAGGCTGCATTTTTAAGCTACATTGTGTACAGTAAATTGACGTCATGCACCATGCTGACATCTCGGCAGACAATGCAAACTAGACACAGATTATTTAATTGACATTGTTCTAAGGGTGCACGGTTTCCACTGTAACCTTCCTTCGCCAGCCTCTTCAGAATCTTAATTAGGGTCCCACTGAGCATATGGAAGCAGTAGAGTCTAATATTTACGAGCTAACTGTACAACAACCACAGAGCTACATTAATACATGTCCGTACAACACAGGGCCTGTGGGCTATTACACGTTTATTCTCTCCACTGTAAAAATTCATACTCCACTTAAGCTTGGCTACGGAATTAAAGGTTTAAAATCTTCCCCAGCATAGCAGATGTCTCCCGGAATAAATAATCCCGAGCTGAACAAATTTTTATCTTTAAAGGATTACCAGTGAGTGCTAGTGTTATTTTATGGGGTTATCATACACTGGACTATAGACCTACAAATGTATGTATTGAGCATGAGCAGCTAACAATATCATGTATCCAATCAAATATGATTGGATCAGAACTGAAGTTGTAGACCTTGTAGGAGATTTGACCGTCTTAATGACCAAAAGAGGGAAACCTTTTTTTTCCCCCTCAAAACTAAAAATTTTCAATATTTCAAACTTAATCACCTCACGTTGGATGACGTTGGTAAGTTCGCCCAATAATATTTCTGGGTAGAAATACGGTCGGCGTTTAGTTGCACGGAACAACTTTGGAGATTCGGCTTTTGGCTGTGGTCAGTTGACCAGCTGACGAGTACACCCTAGACAATCAATTGCGTAGCATGAACCTACCGTGCTACATGTACACTTTGTTTCCCCCATACAAAGAGGGAGAAAGGATACTGGAACTCATGCTTGAAATCACCCTTTTCCAAGAGGTAATAGTGTAATCCCCAATTCAAGACCTTCGTCCGTCTGTTGTACAAAAATGAAGACAATGAGAGATCGAAAGGCTGCCATCATTGTTTTTCATTGTATTCGGCATGTGGGAGGCAACTCCGAGAATCCAGCATTACCGTGGGTGATTATCGGCAAAGTGGCGGGCCTATTCACGGTTTACAACATATTCCAAAAATTCTCAAAAGAGAACAAATATCCCAGGTGTATTTTAAGAAAACATCTGTCGTCGTTACTAAACTTAGTCCGGGTTTCATTTTGACAATTTCTCCCCCAAAATTCACTCTCAAAAGGTTACCTAAAAATATTACCGTGCAGAGGCGCAAGAAAGCTTTTTTTATACCGATGTGAAGTTGATAGGGGTGTAGACCTTATAACTGTGGTTTGAACGCCTTAAAGGCTGAAAGGAAATTTGCATTTATTCCCCCTTCTTTCCTTAAAACTGATGAAAACCCAATCTGAAGTGAGATTCAAACTCAGGTCCACAGAGGTGAAAGTCAGGGAAAGAAAACACTGTATCCAACCTGTATCCCTTAATTCCACCTACAATTTGAATTCTTTGTCTAAACTGTTTTAAAAATGATTTTGTTGCCTTTCTCTTGCATCTCTATTTCCCAAATCAGTACAAGTCAATATTATTTCACCTTTCTGCAATAAACTTATATTCATTTTCCCTGTGATTTTGCTTTTGTGTTTTAACATGGTCGACTGTATTTTCCGCGTTTGTTGACTTTTCATCCCTCGAAACTCTCTCTGTACTAGATACAATTTTCCACTCTGAATAAATGCTTGAACAACACTTCAGCTGTGGAGATAAACAGCAAAGCAAATACAAGAGGGGACTTGCACACGACATGCTCTGCTTTTTGCAAACCTCTTCCACATCTTTGAGACCTTAATGTTCTTGGTAACTTTGTTTCTTGTTTTTAAAACACATTCTGAAAGTAATTTACGATAAATAATAGTTTCACTGTATCAACTTTTAATAAATGTGCCTTGAAGTGAATAGACTGATTGACAAATGATTGAAATGATGAGCTGAAACTTTCTTTCATTTCAAACACATGACAGAATTTCAAAACATTTTACAAATAAATATTATGTTTACTTTCACTTGTAAACTGTGAATGCACTGTAAAACTGTACGGTTTTATTGAAAAACTATTATTTCCTCATTCAACCATAACAACATAAAATAAAACAAAAGGCCAAACAAGCCAAGCAAAAAGGACCAGACATCCAGACAGCGACAGACAATTTGTTCTTTTTTTAATTATCAAAAGACGTCTCCCTTAATGATTGATGTGTACATTCTATTCTGTTTCGGTGCATCCATGTAACTATCTCTTGATACCGGTACTTTATACGCTTGATGATTTTTATAATCCAAATTAAAACCTGTCTATTAATTTTCAAGTTGATAAATAATAAATGTAGACGTGTTATGGTAGTTGTGCTCCAGTGCATGCACAGGCGTGTACACTGGGTTTACTGTAAATTTACAAGAAGGTTAGTTTTTCCTCTGTCTTTACATGTACAGTGTAGTACACTTTGAAGTTCATGAGGGAAGTTATGAATTTCTCCTGGAACATTTCAGGGCAGGGGCATCGAGTCAATGGCCAGGGGCACGAGGGAATTGCCTCCACGTATCAGGCCTGAGACTGAATTAGAAGAAAAACTTAAAGAAATTTGTGCAAACCATAAAAACTCAAGACATATTTTGTGTGTTTTCATAGATACTTGTGTAAGATTTGTTTTTCAATAAAGGAACGTTGTAAACTTATACGGAACAGTACTGGTCATTAATTTGAAGTATAAATGTATTACTGTTGTACTCGTGTTTTATGAAAAATACTGGATTTAAAAGAAAAAAGATTTTGGGTTGAAGAAAAATTGACTTGAGCAAGGAATTGAACCTGCGACCTCCAGATTAACGTGGCTGCGAAACAACCTGGGAAGCAACAGGAGAGGGATCACCTTAAGGGCATGTGACTACTTATTTCAAATTTCAAGTAATAAACCACAAAGAAAACTGATTAGTTAGGTTTAAATTTAAATAATTTGGGGTTGAACAAAGAAAAATTTACTAGAGCAGGACTTAAACCTGCGACCTCCAGATTATTGTGCCGGCGCTCTACCAACTGAGTCACACCTACATGTATGTACAATGTACAGCCTTTTAGTAAGTTCAATGGCAGTTTATCTTGTGGTTTATTACTTCTTATTTAAAAATTCATGTATTTTTTAAGTAATAAAGTTATAATTCTTATTATTTTTATTTATTATTTTGTCTTTTTTTGGGGGGTGCGGGATGGATGTTACAGCAGCTGTACACATACAGACTACAAGTTCGTGATTGCATTGTACACCCTGTACATTGTATGATCCACAGCAGCTTGCAAATCAACATTTAGAGTTCTCACTTTTTGTACAAATATTTGTTGCACGATTCTTTGTATCAAAAATAGACTGAGCTTGCAAGCAACACTACGTGTACACTGAACACAAATGACTTTTAAATATAAATGTTGTCTTTTAAAACTGAGCACTACAACACTACACAAAACATATAAATTGTTAATTGCACACATTGAGAACAATGAACTCATGCATAACATTCAAGATAATCCCAGGTGTTGAATCCCAGGTGTTGAATCCAGGGTTGTCTTTCATGCTCCACCGCACATTGGGTCAATTTTGATTATAATGTAAATTGATAACTCAAAATATGGCTCATCAGGCCTTGCTCTAAAAACTTTTTGTAAAGTAGCCCACCGGGCTAGTAAACTGTGCATTTTACTTGCCCCCAAGCATGCCAAGAAGTTTTAGTAGCCCAGATTTTAACCATGTTAAATGTATCTTTCTGATGTATTAATGATAGCGATCATGACCAATTTCATTTACACACTCAAAAATTAATAAACACATTTTAAAAGTTTATTATTCACACCTGAAAAGGAAGAAATGTGAGCTTTTTTAAAGCAAGTTGGTGCACAGGTTTCAGTAGCCCACAGGGCAAGTTGACTTGGTATTTACTAGCCCGTAGCAGTTTTTACTAGACAATGTACGCCGGGCTAGTGTTAAGGGCAAGCCCTGCAGCCGATTTCACGAAACACTAGGATTAATCCTATCTCGAGTTAGGACGAGTTACTAGTCCTAACTTAGGATTAATCTTAAGGTTTACATTCTACAGTGCAAGGCTGGGACTCGTCCTAAGTCCTAAGATTAATCCTAAGTTAGGAAGAGTTTGGTGAAATCGACGGCTGCTCATCATAAAAATAGTCACAATAAAATGTCCTTGTAGGTAATATATTTGTTTCACAATTAGTTTTGTGCTTGAAAAGAAACTTGTACTACACACAAACAAAAAACACTTGATAAGATCCAAGGTAAAAAAACCCAAAAGGCATTGTTTAACAGGCCTGGCATTACACTGTTGCCCTGGTCTTGGCCTGGGTGCCCCCTTCAAAACTTTCCCATAGTAGACTTAAAAACATTTCCCGATGGAAGTGCCCTTTGCAAAATGAAAATGGCCTCGTGCCCTCTCAAAGATGAAGGTCCAGGCCAGACAATTGTTCCATTCGTATAATTTTTGTTTCATTTTTAATAATAATAGGCCTGAAAGACTTAACAAATGCATGATTAAAACTCAACACATAGGCCTGTTTCTGGCGACATTGCCAAATTGTCGACCCGCTCTTAGGGAATGCGCCTCTATTTTTTAATCGGTGGGCTGGCGAAAATATGGGTGAAAAATATACGCGTGTGGCCAAGGATTCAGGTTTCCTGTCCCTTGGCCTTGGCCACACATTGAAGTGGGGCTAACATCACCCTACTCCTAGAACTATTCGGTTCGTTCCGCTATCGTCTCCCCGACCCTCATAGGTCATCATGTACAAAATCCTATTCGAAACTTTTTCCCCTTCACGTTTATGCACCTGGACTTCTCTTTTGAAAACGGAGCTCGCCAAAATTAGGCTCTATCTATTCATTGTTTTCAAAGTGAGCTCGGGGTGGGTCCAGAAAATCCACTCCGCAAAAAAAAGGTGCAAAAAATGATAAATTCCCATCATTTATTCAGAATCGTCGCCTTCCGATAACAAAAATGGCCGCCGTCGCTTGTATCAATGGTATGCTGCGCGCAACGCTGGTTCACAATAACCAACGGTTTACGTATAAAAGATAAGCCATTGATTATTGTGGACCAGTGTTGCACACAGAATACTATGCGAAGGCATGTCGTGGACCAGCGTTGCACGCAGCATACCAGTGATACAAGCGAAGGCGGCCATTTTGTTATCGGAAGGCGACGATTCTGAATAAACGATGGGCATTTATCATTTTTTGCACCTTTTTTTTGCGGAGTGGATTTTCTGGACCCACCCCGAGCTCACTTTGAAAACAATGAATAGATAGAGCCTAATTTTGGCGAGCTCCGTTTTCAAAAGAGAAGTCCAGGTGCATAAACGTGAAGGGGAAAAAGTTTCGAATAGGATTTTGTACATGATGACCTATGAGGGTCGGGGAGACGATAGCGGAACGAACCGAATAGTTCTAGGAGTAACATCACCCCAGTTATTGGGTCTAGTACTAAGTGGATGGTTAAGTAATTTCAGCTGCACTGACTGTGATTTACTCCATGATCTGTATCCTAGAATTGGACACGAGTCAAATGTGACTTCGGTACCAGGATGTCAAGTGTGTGTGCCCATCAAGGGGGTGTGCACAGTGGGCAAATGACGACAGTAAGCTGGTGGTAAACAAACTCTCACATCATTCCCATTCTCCATTCCACGCCCTAAATTTAGCAAATTCTTTTAAACTGTATAACTCAAATGAACAATACAATACTCTACACTTTGAGATAAAACATATCAAACTTTATTCTTACCCCTTACGACAACAGAATAATCCCAAAACGCTCACAAATCGGGAAAAATAACAGCTGTCGAAATTGTCCAGCACTAGAAAATATTTTGTGATGAATGACCTCACTGCTGGACCTCTTAAAGGTCAATGGATCATCATACTTGTTAAAAGGGGTGTAATGTTGTTTATTAATATTTAATTTTATTTGCATTATTATTTTGTTTAAAAGAATTACGTTTGATTTTAAAACTATACAAATTATACAATTAAGTATAATTATATTTGCTAAATAGGGTTTTTATTTATATTTTTAACGTACATATGCAGTGGAGTTGACAAAAACTTACCTTTATGAAATGGTAATAAACCAACACATTAATTAGGCAAAACTACCCTGGATTTCTTGGTGGCGCTCTTTAGTCTACAGTCGATATTTATTTTTGACAATTATTTGTTTATTTTATTATTTTAACACTATAAAAAATGTTTATTGCTTTCATATTGCAAAATCAATACCATGAACTCCACTAGCAAAAACGATTGCTTATAAAGCAAGTACTCGACTGTGATTCGCTCAATTTCCAGGTAAACATATTATTATTTTTAATTTTTACCTCAATGATGAACGGTTGGTGGCGCTGTTTGAAGTTACCCGGTAAATTTGTTGGTAAACATTGTATTTGTATGTACTTTGCAGACTTCCAACTCTTGACGGTTCGTGAAAATGATGATCGCGATGAATGCTTCATTTCTAGTATAAGATTTCATTCTTCAATCCCTTTTTCCGTGGTTAAGCAGGAACACGTACGTTACTACGTTACTGACTGAGGTAAACAGTCCAATTCAATTCAACTTTCAAACAAATGAAAAAATTTTTTAGCTGAAATTTGTATTGATAGAATGATACTGAAGTGATACTAAAAACAATTTTGTGTAGTTCATTATCAATAATAAAAGACAATAGCATCATCATCTTCCTGTACTGTCTGACTGGGCAGAAACCTCCTCTGGAGCATATAATACTCCCACATTATTGGTTGAGGTGAGAACTACAAGCAGGTGCCGGCAAAACTCAAGGCATAAAAAGAGATATCTGTTGTGCATGCAAGATGAAGTGCGTCTGTTTTTTATGCATTATTGAGTTTTGTCTGTACTTGCTTGTTTGCACCTCAACTACATGTGCGAGTAACTAAAATGTAATGTATGCCCCAGAGTAGACCCAGTAAATGGGGCGCTGTACTCTGTTTTTCTCGAACTTTTGACATCTGTGGTCAGACTTTAAAAAAACACAGTACAGCGACCGCAGGTGTCAAAATTTTGATCGAGACAGAAAATGGAGTACAGCGCCCCAGTTACTGGGTCTAGCTCTGAAGGAGGTTTCTGCGCAATATAGGAAGACGATGATAACAATAATAAATTCTAACAAACTTCAGCTTTTTTGTGTGTTTTTGTTATCATTTTATCATTTTACATCAATCACAAGACATCACTGCGGTTCATCTGCTTGATAAAAAAACCTCAACAAACAGGAATGTGAACAATGACCCCCCTCCCCCCATGTTCTTAACCTCCCTTTTTCTTAATTTTTTTTAAGGTGAAGGTGACTAGTGGTGGAAAAATAAGAACTAATTGCAATGGCTGACCAGTCGTCGCCATCCGCATCGGCAGCAGCAGCTGTGCATAGAATCTCTAGACTCAAGGTGGCTGTTGCATGTGTTGTCATCCGTAGCAAGCCCAGTCACTTGACTGCCAAGCAGTTTGCAGAGAGCTTAGGGCAGAAGGAAAGGTCAGGGCTTTAGGAAAAGGATCTAGGTCACATTGTTAATTATTCCTTTGACTTTTAATAATAAACTCATTCGCAAATACGACACAAAAAGATTGTAGTTTTTCTTGCAAAGCACTCATTTATTTTTATGACATTTATATGCAGAGCTATACAGCCCCTCGTAAGGCTTTCATAAATCTGCAGCTTACCATACTAGATATTTTGAGTCAAACCTCAACTCTTGGTCTTATTTACATTAGTGTTTTGGGTTGGCTACATATTTTTTTGACACAACACACAGCACCAAAAAGGCTTTAATCCAAAGACAAATGTTAAATGTCTTGCGCAGTAACTTGACTGAGACCCACACTCTGACAACACCAGAACCTGAGTCCAGTCAGAGCTCGAAATTGACACTGGACCACAGGCCCGAGGCCAGTGATTATAGCATCGGGCCAGTAAAGTTTCGGCCATACAAGTCCGGTGGTCTTGTGTTTTTTTTTATATTAACACCTCACTGCATTTTTATGTTAAAAAAATACAAATATCTTTCACTTCTGTTGAGTATCGAAGCATTATCCATATAAGACAAATGAGAAAAATCGTCTCTTAGTGCTTGATACAAAAACAGCTCAAATGTGAAACTGTGTAGGTAGTGTTCTTTTCATTTTGATTACGGTCTTGTAACAAATATTCTGGCCCAGTAAAAGTTTTAGCTATAAGCCGTGCAGTCTTGTGGATTTTCTTCCCAAATCCGAACCCTGCCAGTGCAATAGTAGTACTGGATTACTGTGGGCAGATTTTGACCGGCCTTGCATGGGGTAAAGTAAAAAACAATATTTTTGTGTAACAGCGGACAGAGCCAAGCACTTTGAATGGTCACTACGTATCTTATCCCATATCAGGACAACTTCATGGAGCTGCTTAAGCAGACTATATTCCTTACCATTGTCTGCTAAGCGGATATTGAGCAGGATACAGCTGGTAGTTCGGCTGCTAACTTTACTCTGGTAAGCACAGTTTTGTTGTGCTTAGCTACTTTTTGTGCTTAAGCAGCTGTATGACTTTGGGCGCTGGTGCAACGTTGATGCAAACCCTGTCTAAGTGCACATCTCCCAAGATCATAAATGTTCCTTTCATTCTAAGTCGTTTTCCCATCTCAGGAAGACACGATCTGACTGGAAGAGCAGAGCAGCGGAGCTTGAGGCAGAACTACTGAGGGTGAGACAGCAGTTAGCCATGACAAGGCTGAGGGAGGAAGGACACTTCCAGGAACATCATTCTATAGACTGGAACGCAGACGAGATTGGTAATGCTCAAATACACATGAGGTGGTTTTTTTTTTACAAGATTTTAGTGAAAATTTTGGTGAACCTGAAGCAAGTTTGACTAGAGTCAATGGGAGTGGCCCTTGAGGAAACTGGACGGTGGCACCGTTCTTCTGGCCGCCTGGGATCTGATTGTGACACGGTGGCTAGTGGACATGGAGCATGACTTTTGACATTTGACATTTGATTCAGTTTTGCATCCGAGAGAGAGAGAGAGAGACTAGAGTGAGATTTGAACCCGTAACCATTGTTAATAGAAAGTTGAGTGGTGGTTTTTTTTTTTACCATTTTTGTTGTTGATGTTTCATCGCTTATAAAAACATTATCTCATCGATTAAAAGGAAGTGTATAGATTATCAGAAAATTTCTATTAGGCCAATAATCTGATGATCCATTTAGAGGGAAAGGCTTTGATAAATGGAAAGTTATTTCAAGATGTTGCAGAGGTCGACAAATAGAAACCTGCTCGCAAGTACGAGTCACACACTACTTTCATCCAACAATTGGTTATATTTGACCTTACCAAGGGCACTGTTTGACCTTGGGATTTCATATGCAAAGGGTGAGCGAATGAAAGATTGAATAAAAGATTGAATAATGAGTGAAAAGTTATAATAAAGAAACTACATTTTAATTCGTTTATAGGCCATATGAGTTTCATCGATGTCTCTCATTTGTTTCCGTGTCTCAGATACTTCTCAAGATCCTGAGCTCATCCCGATGTCCTCAGCAGCCTGCCCTGACAGAATCACATTCCCAACACCTCCGTCCTCCATGCCGACAGAGCCTCCGCCAATTTCCTCCCTCGAAGACCACATCAGGTCTAACTCCCAGTTCCTCCACGCTGTCACGAGACTTCAGTCATTATCGGCCTCCGCCCAACACACCCAACCTAAACATGGAGTCGTCGACCTCACTCTGGAGTCGTTCTCGAGTGGCATCGAGCATCTCCTGAGATATTTATGCAATCATTTGGATTCTAACGATGCGTTGCCATGGAAACTGCTGCAGGATGCGGTCAGGGGGATTGTGAGGACGCTGGATTGTTGCAGGATGATGACGATTAGGCAGGAGCTGATCGAGGAGGGGGAGAGACTGGCGCGGGAGATGCTGAGATTAATAATGTATGATGACCATTTGAATCAAGTGAGTAGTGCTTAAAAAGGTCCAAGATCAAGTTTTTTTTCTCATTTTCGTAAGGACCCTATCTATTTGAAAATGAGTGAATTGCAAAACTGCATTTGACACTGGAGGCCCCATTTCAATCTGAAAGCTCGCTGAGGGTAATGTTCAGTCCTGTATTTTAAAAGATGAAACTCTGCATTTGGTTTTGATCTTTTTTTTCCAACAGTGTTTCACAAAGCAGCAGCTTTGCATACTTCTTGTCTGCCTGTCGTCATCTCCAGTACTCGCTCCTGCAATTTTAAATTCCGCCGTCGCCCACATGGAGACCGTAGCTCTTATGATACGCCAGTCCCTCACAAGCGGCGGTAGCCTCGAACCAGCCCTCTTCGAGAGTAGTTCCTACCTATTGTCAGTGATGGAAGATGTTCTGCTGTCTCCACGGACTGGTCCATCCGCATGCGCAGGGGTGGACGGATTGAGGAGGGACAAAGTAGCTGGATGGATAGAGAGACTTGAGGAAAGTTTGCTGCACATCTCGGAAGATTTCCCCCTGTTTGCTCAACATGTGTGGAAGGTCGTCAGTATACTCGAGTGGCTGAGAACTTTACAAACTGGAACTGAAATTCAATAAAGAACCGAGCTAGTACTCACTGTAGATGTGCGTCTTTCAAACTGGACTTTTTGGAGGGGATGGGGTTCAGGGGAGGGGTTTTGGGGGGATGGGGAAAGGAGGGGAGATGGATTTTTTATAGGGCCCACTACCGTGCAAAACCGTTACTTTTATAAGCGTTTAAGGGACTCGTTGCTTTCGGATTTGACGCTTTGGGCTATAAAAGCATTTGTTATGAAATTAATTATTTGTTATAAAATGAATTATTTGTTAAGAAATTAATTATGGTTTTGCAAGTAGAATATAATGATTCACACAAGTATCTCTTGAAATTATTTGTTTTTTTCGTTTACTTTGTGAACTAACACGGTCCACCATTTTGTAGAATCAAATTTTTGACTCCACAAAACTATGGATCGTGTTAGTTCACCTAGTAAAAGGAAAACCACATAATTTTGAGAGATATTTGTGTGAATCATTTTATTTAACTTTTAAAACATTTTTCCAATCATATTCATTTCATAACAAACGCTTTTTTGTAGACCTAAAGCACCCAATCCGAAGGCACTTTTTCCCTTTAATGTAAATTAACAAGTTCTGGTGGCTGAGTCAACAGGGTGTGGGTTCCAATCCCGGTCATGACACTTGTGTCCTTGAGCAAGACACTTAACTATAATTGCTTCTCCTCACCCAGGGGTAAATGGGTACCTGTGAGGGCAGAGATGGTTCTTGTGATTGATTTAGCTTGGTGTGCTACAAATTTGGCAGCACAGGCTGTATACTCCCAAGGGAGCTGAGATGGTTTAAGGAACGAAATAAATGGCCCAGTGACCAGGGCTAATAATGTTGAAGCCATGAGCGCCTTGAGCCTCACTGAGTGACGGACTTGAGCGCTATATAAGAAGCCACTATTATTATTAAATATAAATAAATAATGTCGACATTTCATGGGATGTTGATTGCCCTTCAGATTACTGTCTGAAAACAATTTTGTTTTCTTCTGTATAATTAATCATACATTGCGTAAAGGACTTGCCACTGAAAGAAGAAAAAAATTACTTAACAGGCATGAAAAAGGAGGGAAACGAAAAGGAAAAACAACTGGAGAGAAAAAAAAACCAAGGCAAAGGATATTGTGAATAATAGCATGATAAAACCACACTACAAGTGCAAAAGTAGTCAACAAAATGCACTATGTATACTTTCAAGAAATGGGTTAAAAAAATACACACATGGAACAGTCGTAGGATAATTCTTCTCACAGGTGGTTATGCATGTTTATCGTGAAATTCTGTTCAATTAGTTCAGGACTGGATTTGTTGATTATTGGGAGAAGTTCTCCAGAGAAATTTACACAGTCCGAAAAGTCTAGGAAATAGCATTTTGAAGACACCGGACCACCAATGCTTGTTTCGATGGCAACAGTTGGAATGCACATGTACATTATTATTGGATTTCAAAATACAAACAATATTTTATTTCTAAGTATCATCAGTAATGGAAAACGTTTTGACAGTTTAAATGAACGTACATTGATGGACAGGTATGATTTGTGTTTCGTAAAAGGGTCTTTATTTTCTCTCGATAACTTGCATCACACTACTACTAAATTATCACCAAGGCAGGAAAATTCATTGAACTCATACGAGAAGGGAAAAAAAAGACGATGCTAAAAAAAAAAGTAACTGTAATGGTTTCAATTTCCACTTCACCGTTTGTGCTCTGTAGGTTAAAAAAAAATAATAATAATAAAAACAAGCAAAAATCAAGGCTTGCTAAGGTATAGGAGCGTTTTGATTTAATGCCTTTTTAATAATGGTTTTGTGGAGATTGTTCGTGTTTGCAATGTTCTTTTATGGCATGTTGTTTTCGTGCGCAGTGCTCGGGAGCAACTTAACATAAAGGACGACATTTTAAGGATTTTTCTGAATGTTAACTTCAATGTGTTGTTCAGTCTTTCGCGTACTGTGTAATTATTGGAAGTGTTTATCTACAGCGTATTAATTTGTGTCGCAAATTAATTTGTGTCTCATTGTTTTTAAATTATAGCGATGGCGGTATTTACACGGGGCCTATTATTTATGTATTATTTATTTTAAATGTTCGGACAAAAGCACATAAAATTATACATTTAAAATTGTCCAGGTCATGACAAAAGTTTAAAAAAAACCTGTCATCATAGATGTGTCAGACCTAATACTGGGGTACGTTCTGGGCACGAAAGAACGTTTCGCGTGAGCACCCTCCCGTACTGCAGTGGACTCGTCGGAACGTTCTGCTGGACCGCGACATTAAAATTGTGCCCAGTTATAGGAACGTTTCTACATGATTGAAATATAGAATGTGCAAGTCTCTCGCGGGTATTCGATTCTGGGACCAAGTTGGCCCAAACCATACTATTGAGTTATACGTGCCCGCGATTATTTTAGCAAATACTTCAGTTTAACGTGTGGCTATGAACAAATAATATTACATTGTTGGGAAGTACAATTTAGACATGAAATAATATGAAAGTCCACAAATACTCTCCTAGAGTAAAACTTGACCCCCGTTTCCGGTTACTCTGTAAAAAATTAAGAATTTTGCCCAACTGATGCTCACGTCATCATTAAAACTATGCAACTATACAATTCGGGTGTGATTGACAATTGGGGTTACTGAAAGAATCAAGCACACTTGTCCCAAGTTTTAATTTTGATTCAACGTTAGCTTTCATTGACTAATTAATTATTTGTATTATAAAAACAAATTGAAATTGTATCTATAACAATGATTGCTTTGGGTACTTTTATCTTCCAGGTTTTTTTTGTTTTACAAATAGATTTTTACAAGAAAAACTGATTCCTTTTTTGAAAGACAATAAGTACAGTCTTTGTTCGAGTTGTTTTCGATACGCGCGAGAAGTCAATCGGACCGGTTCGTTCACGCCCTCTGAATGCAATTCCAGCAATCGGACCGGTTCGTTCACGCCCTCTGGATGCAATTCCAGCAATCGGACCGGTTCGTTCACGCCCTCTGGATGCAATTCCAGCAATCGGACCGGTTCGTTCACGCCCTCTGGATGCAATTCCAGCCTATGAACTTTTCAGACGCCCCCTTATAAATAATATGAATACAATAATAATCACTACATTGAAAATACAGTTGATATCTGTCTACAAGTACAGTATATATATATATATAATAACACATTGACGTATAACAGACATGGAGGTGGGGCAAGTCTCGAGCAAGTCACGCGCGTAGTCCTACCTTTGGGGGAACCTTGGATAATGTGCGAGACCCAAACGGGACTTTTGGTAACGCAAAAAACGGTACGCGCTGCCCTTCCAATAAATTGTGACGCAAGAAAATTCGCTTCGCACGCAGTATGAACCGGGCTTTGGGCGGCCACACTCACCCGCTGTATTGGGTTTCACTCATCGTGTGGCTTTGATCCGGTCTCAAAAAAAGTCTTTTTGCGCAAACTCTAACACCATGTACCATACCAATGGAGCGGAGAAAGTATTTCAAGTAGGCCTAACAAGCATGAGATAACGTGGCGTTTAAGAATAATGTAGGCTTTTGACAGATCCAGAAGCCACACTCGAGGTCGGCAGTCAACTCGATCTTGGAGCAGACGCTGGGTGTGGGATGTATACCCGTTGAAACCGACGACTTCAACAAAAAGGGTTCCTGGCGTTTCGTCAGACCTGTTAACATGGATTGTTTTTTCGAAACCACGACTTGGGCCTGGGCGCAGGCTTTCCTCCGTCCACTTTGTGAAGCCCCCCGTTCTGAAAGCGCACTAGGAAACCGATAAACCCACGGTGGTTTCGAAAAGGTCCGTATTATTTACTCAGCCAATTAAGCGCGCAAAGGGCAACATCCATCAGTTTATGCTCAGGTATACCGCAGCTGCAAACTATTCCTTTGGATTTTTTGGCAGCGGATCATTTTCTTCATAACTTTTTTAAAATCAGGATGCAGAACTGCATAAATAACAGGATTGACGCAACTGTTGAACAACAACAAAACGCCAGCCCACGGCCTAAACCATTGGGTGAATGCCGTTCTTATATTGACGGTGAAGAAATAGGGAGTGACGCAAATGACGAAAGCCAGCACGAGGTTCAGCAGTTTTTTTGTAACTTGGAACTGTCTCTTGCGTACATACTTTTGCATGGTGCGATTCGCTCCCCGTCTACCCGTCACTTTACCGGAAATGGTGGGTGCCTCTGTAATTTTCCGTGTGATCTTGCGGAGATAACAGAATACCGAAGTATAACACACAACGACGACACACAGTGGAACGAGATAGAATACAGCCGCTCGAATTATGTTTATCGTCAAACCATTTGTGTCGTGCCTTGTGCAGTTACTAAAATACTTGTTGTAGCCGAGAACGCCGTTTAACAGTGCAAACAAGACGATGGGAAGAGGTATAGCCCAGGAGATGCCCACCATACCGGCAAGCTTTCGGGGAGTGTAAAGCCAGCAGACGGTACGGCGAGACTTCGTGATGACAACCCAGCGGTTGACTGCTATCAGAGCGAGACTATTGGTGCTGCAGCCCAGGGACAGGGTGCCCACAAAGGCTGAAGTGACGCACAACCATTGCGCGTCCACGACGAGGAACCAGCCGTGGACGCTAAGCTGTGCGACGGCCTGCCACGGCATGAACAGACAGTTCAACAGGTCAGCTACGGCGAGATTCACCACGAAGAAGTTCGTCGTTGTCTGCAGTTTCTTCGACAGGATGAAGGCGACGATGACCCCGGTGTTCCCAACGGTTCCGGCGATCGCAATGAGGCACACCAGACCGGCGACAATCTGCCTCTGGTAAAAATGTTCAAAGACAGATTCCACTACTTGATTTCCATACGTACTATTCATCTGTGAGTCTTCATCGTCACTTGAAATAGACAATTTTAAAACAGCGTTTTCCATTTGGGGCAGACACCTCAGTCTGTATATAGTTCTGAGAATACAACAGTAGTCAACAACTCACGCACTTAATCGTGAAGCTTTGTAGTAGATCCACAGAAACATAATCCTGTCACAACGGTTTGCAAACACAAATAGGATCATGACCAAAGAGTGATTTCGTCTTAAGACAAAGTGAAGTGCTAAAGTAAATCATTCACCGCAACGATGTAGAGTTCATTGACATTGGGGGGAGGGAGTACATCAAAAGAGAACAAAATCTCTATGGCTGTCATTGGGACGCTAGGTGGCGGCAAACATACCGGGTAAGTAGCCATAGTTTACGTAAAGAGCATGCGCAGATTTCTGAGAAACAAGGGTGCACCACATACTAAATAAGCTCCCCAAAGCAACCAGTGCTAAAAAAATAAATAAAAAAAACAAGAAGAAGAAGAAGAAAAAAAAGCTAAATAAAAATAATAATAAAAGCCAAGGCGAGTCTTATTTTATTATTCAACAGTTTTGTGCCCTCAGAAAAAAACAGCAGAGTTATTAACAAATCAATGGCCTGAAAAGTACATTAAAACCTGTACATGCTAATCAGCCCTTTGTACTCAAAATCACATTTTCATATTTTTGTTTTAAGGGCTTAAAAAATTATCATGTCGAACCCAAGTAAACAGTGACGATGGGGGTAAGACCATGACGTTGGTTGTGAAAAAAATGAGTGATAAACCACGTCAGAGGAGAAAAAGAGAACAATGGAGTCTGCGCACACAGCGCAGGGTGGTGGGGGCTTGGTTTTCCAGCCTAAAGGGCCATGTTTCCCCCTTTTTTTGAGGGCGCTAATATACATGTATCTCTTTTGGTGGTGGGTGGGGGGCACCGGGGGCAGGGCGGGGCACTTAAAAATGGGGGAACGTCCCCTTTAGCCCCCCCCCCCGCTGCGTTGATATGACAGTACATGTTGGAAATTCCAGTATTTCCAAAGCCTAAGTCAGACATCAATTGAGTTAAAGTGAAGAAAAAACAAACAAACATACACACGAAATTTATCGATGTCGCCTAACACTGCCTGGTCAGCACAGTCAAACTGACGAAGTTTGTTTCCAATGGTATAGCGCCCCCTATTTCCGGATTGTCGCAATGGCACCGAGTGAGACGGAAACATTCTTAGACTACTATACTAACAATTGTATACACATTGTACATTTTCCTTGAACTTACCTCTTTGTCGATATCACCTCCTGTTCCACTGAAATCTAAAGATTGCTGTCTTAACCTCACACACACACCCACACACGCACACTGGTAACGACGTGCCATCGAGAATACGTACAAAACAGCAATAACTTATATCGGACTCCGAATCAAAATGGAGTCTCGGGGCGCGGCCATTAAAAAGGTTCTGGCTACATGTATATGCCAGCCACTTCGTGCACGACACAGTCTCTTTAGCGACCCAACGGTATCCTAACCCATCACAAGAAATTCACCATTGGGAAATTGCTAACAGTGGTCTGCATGAAATGTTTGAGTAATTATTTGATGTAACAATTCTAAATAACCTTTAATTAGCTTTTTGTCTAATTGTTCTGGACGTACCTGATGATTTTAATCCTATATTATCCGTAGTTCACAACGCTGTAACTTCATGCACTGAGTACCTGGATTATAGCCATCAAAAAACACGTACCACTTTCTGTTTCGACGTCTAGGTACCAGTCACTGACCAGTGCAGACAATGGGAGACTTTTGGGGGACTCTAGGTGGCAGCAGACTCACCAGGTAAATCCATTGTTCTTGGAAATGTGAGCACGCTCAGAACTACGCAAATAATGGAAATTTACCTGGTAAGTCTGCTGCCACCTAGCGTTCAAAAGTCTCCCATTAAGAGTGTGTAAGACCTACAGGAGGTAGGCCTACATATGTAATGTTTCTTCTACATGTTGAAGGGAAGTTACCATTGGATTTCCCGTTATTATCGCACCTCAAGCCTTGTGTGTTAATTTCATGTACTAAATGAATGAAAAAGATGTTTGGGGGAAATAATGCTTACCCTGTTGCCCGTTTCCTTTTCAATTGTGCAAAACAATTCCACAAATAAAAAGTTAATAAAATAAAAAAATAAAGTAAATGCACAGACCCTATGTTATATGTAAACTTTTTTTCAGAAACAGTTCCAAGCAGCTACTTCGGAAGCGTTTATGTGACAGTAAAAGATAAAGAAAAAGAAAGTCGTAATTGTAAGTTACATCTCATAATTATGGCTTCGTGGATGTCTTATCTGTGACTCTTTACAAGTCATAAAATTTAAATGACTTACATCTCATGACAATTATTCAGTAACAAGTCATGACTTGTCCTGAGTAGAACACGTCATGTATTATTTTTGACTAAGTACTGAGTCATCACTGTGAGCTATACCTCACAATATGACTTTGGCATTAGTCATGGCTTATGCTAAGTCATTATAGATATACGTCCTAATCAGTAACGTGTACTAAATCATTCAGTGAGAATTGAAGTCATTTTTATGACTTTCTTTCCCCACTCAATGTTCTTTAACGCTTTCTACTTTGCACACCGGGTAAGTTTATACGAAAGCAAAAGATTAAGTGATTTTGGCTATAGAGCCCGAATTTTTGCGGTGGCAGGAGGGGGGGGGAGGTGTGCTTTGCACACAAATATTTTTCTCTAATTGACAAATATTGTGCTCAGTGTCTATATGAAATTGCACACCAAGATCTACAGCTCGTGTTTTTTCTTCTTTTAAAGCATTATTATTAATTTCCATTATATTATTATTGCTGTTTTTTTTATAAACTGGATAACAAATTACTGACTCTCGCCACAACAAGACAAAGCAGAGACATCGATTCAAAGTTTTGACGTGGTTTTTATTTACACACAGTCCCAACATTACTTACTTCATCGCAATAATTATAGTTACACTTATCCATATATGATGTTTGAAATTCATAGAATCTGACATTAATTTATACAACATGTACACTTCACATATAATTTTTCGACTATATTTACATCTGTACATGACAATAAATTGACAACAGCAATCGGAGGAGAAATAAAACTATATTCTTACTTCGCGGCACAAAACAAAACATCAGTCCACTCAAAGAGTGTGCCTGTATTGGTTATAAGAGTGGGATTTGGCACACACTAAGAGTAAGGCATGAGAAAGATATCTGGATAAAGGTCCATCCCATATTTATACTTAAAATAATAAGTAGAATAACAAAGAGTGGTGGCAGCCATTTTTAAATTTACTTGTTATTGTACCTATTAGTTTTTTCAAAGGTCAAGTCCGCTATAGCTTTCCTATAGACCTTTCTTTTGCAACGTCACAGCCCAAGTTTTTGCCAACCCGGGTTGGCAAAACAAAAACAGATAACTACAGTTTGTAACAATGTTACACAAACATTCAAAATTAGTGGTGAATTTATTGGAAACAAAGCAACCGATCATGGGAGGTATTTTATTTTGTTAGAAGTTTACCGAAAATGTTGAATTTGGTTGAAACATCTGTTATCACTTTTGAATGTTTTACTAACATTCGGCGGTCCATGCCAACCAGCGCTGTTTGTTTATCAACAATGGAAAGGTCTATATATTTCTCATGACATACTCTATATGCCAAAGTCAATGCTTGCACAACCAAAGGCACAATTTCCCCAAATATTCCTCGGCTTATCTGCTTCACTAAATATCCTATTATATGCCTTAAACCCGTTTGATTTCATTACAGACATAAAGGGTAGAGTTTTAAAACAAATAGTGCCTCTCCTTCACGCGATTCATAATTATCAGGGGAAATACTTGATGACATTCCATCTGAACTTTTACATTATAAAGTTCACACCTTTCCTTTGCAGGCAATCTTGCGTTTGATGACCTTGTACAGTTGTAACGAGAAATCAGTCCCGTAAATTCATCAAAATCTGTCTTAAACAAAACCACGCACGTTTGTTTACAAGACCCTGCTAACGATTCCACTAATAATGCACATGGTTTTGTCAGAAGTCATTTCTATTATAAGCTGTTTACTTATTGTTATTAATATTATTGTCATTATTTATTTACTCCCGAAAGCGATTGACCTCTGTTCTTCTTCAAAAACGGGCACACATGCCGGTTATCACACACACGAATTCATTATTTCATATAAATATGAAATGATAGCGTTAGTCAGGTGGCACGGGATGTGATAAAAAAAAACGTGAGTAATGCTTTGTCCAAAAGGAGTTGGAATTAACATAATTCAATTGTTAAAAAGTAAAATAATAAAACAATAATAATAAATAAAAATAAAAATAAAAAGTAATAAATAAATATTGTTTGTTAAAAAAATAATAAACAAACCGAAATGAATGAACAACGAAAAAAGAGGGGTTTGTTTTAAAAATTAAAGATGACTAAAAAAAATGGCTGGCAAATGTGTTTCCGGAGCGCGCAACACTTACAGAAAACGTAACGGATAATAATAACAATAATAATAACTATAATAATTAATAATAATTAAGATTGCTCTTATATTTATGGGGAAATAAGGGTTCAATCTCATTGAAAGCGCACTTTACGGATGCTTTTTCCTATCTGACACAAACATTTCGAATAGCTAAATTACACATAGTAAATGTTATAGATTGAACTAAGTAAAAAGCTTTCATTTTATGGTATTGCACAACAAAAATAAATGCCGTATTTAATGATAAGTGTTAATTAATTAATAAGTAAACCATGATTTATTGTCGGGATCCCTACTTTGGAACAAAGGCCACCTGCCGTGTACAAACGATTAAGCATGTTTCACATATTTTGGGCAATGTCCTTTTTGGCATATTATTATACAAAACTCGTGTTTGTTGTTAATTTTGAAACAGCATCATTTGTCCAAATTCGTTCAAAGAGAAAATGATTTAGCATTTTTTCCCTACGAAAATCGGGACGTCATTTAAAAATGTTATACAAGTACCAATCCTCCAGAGAAATTATAGTTCCATCTATGAAAAAAGGGTCAAAATTGAGGATATGGCATTACGAAAACCCCACAACTCCCCAAAGGTTACCAACATTAAAGTTTAGGTCAAAACCGAAATAGTACTTTGTTGTTTTCGCTACGAAGAAGCCACATAATTCAAATATAGTTGGTTCTACCAGACGAGGTCAGAGGTTGAGAATGAGTTAACACAAGAAACAAAGACGTGCCTTTTCCTACAAACTTATCCTCCAAGCAAGAAACCCGGACCCAGTTTCATAAAGCTGTTAAGCAGAAAACACCGCTTAGGAAATTTCTATGCTAAGCAAAAAATCGAGTGGGCACCAGTCAAAACAATGTAAACTTTATGAAATTTTGGCTGGTAACCAGGTTCTGCCAAGCGATATTTTTCTGTGCTTAGCAAATGTTTGTGCTGACAGGTTTTATGAAATTGGCCCTGGCTGTTTTTGTCCCAAGACACCCACGGTACGTTGTCAGCCCATTCGCCCCCATGCGTTTTCCATTTGTTTTGCACTCTCGTAATAATGTTGTATTTATTACTATTAGTATTAATTTATTATTATTATTAATATTGTTTTTTAAAAATCTAAATGATGTTTATATGTTCAGGTAGTGCCTAGGTTAATTAAAGCCTATTTGTTTGCATTATCAATTCAGTTTTTGTGCACAAAGGATGTGGGCGGAACTTTTATCTGCCCCCTCCTAACCAAATCACGGTCCCCTGTTAATTGACAACCCCTCGTTGATGTGTGGCACAGTCCAGCGGAGGCGTATGAACTGGACGATGTGTACATTGTTGTTACCGCAAGGGAAATAATAACAGTATGTCAGCAAGTGGTGAAAGCGGCCCACGCTCGAGGGTTTTAAAAAATATGCTTTTATAAACTTACATTACAGAGTAGGCCTAAGCTATTTTAGGCGGCACTTATAATTATTCTCACCGATTCACATTAATGTACAACTTTTTTTTTTTTTTTTTTTTACAGTAATCCAAAATGTATCTAGATAAATTTAAAAGAAAACAACTGCACTCATTGTTCCAGAGTTCTGCACTGTTCATCACTACGGCGCCCTCCTGTTGAACATAATGAGTGTATGCCAAGTATACAACTAGTTATTTTAAGCCACTTAGTTTTATAGAAATTTTTCAGAATCTCCTAAAAGTTAATCAACACATGGAATGTGAAGTAAATCCGCATATTATTCAATCAATGTTTTTCATATAATAGTGTTTGTCAAACAACTGTTTTTGTTTTACAAAAAGGAATTCGTTCAAATCCTGTTTTCGTTCCGCTACACAAAACCATCAAAATGGCCAACGAAGTCTGTGGCTCTTCTTCAGTGAGATTATTATCCAATGGACCCTGTGCACTGACGGCAGTACGCCGCCATCTTTGAGCAAAACTACTATGTACGCGCTTCGCACAGGATGGGCCAATGCGCAACCTTCTGTTGACCTCTAGTCGAGGGCGCCCTACTCAAACGACGTCAATGACACGCGGCTACTCTGCCCATGGTCTGCCAATATTGAAGGTAAAGATTCCAGTGAGCGGGTAAGCATGCACGCTCTGCCAAAAATGCGCACTACAAAGACACCCGAAATGGTGCAACAACATGTGATGTGGTGATGACGTCAGGTGATTTGGATCAATTGACTACTTCGCAATACGCGCGCGTTAGTCATCAAATGAGGTGCATGCTGGGCCCAAGCTGCTTATAAGCCGATTCTGTGCTTACTGCGCGACTTCCATTTCATAGAGCTGTTAACCGTAAGCACATGGAAAGGCATGCTAACCTTCCGGTGCTTACTGTATGAAAATGAATGACGTAACAATGCAAATCCATGGTGAACGCGCAAGATGGCCGCCTAGTTTTCTTGCTGACCTGTGTGAATTACGCTTAAACTTAAGCATATTTTTAATGCTATGGTTAGCACACAAATTTGCCTACTCTTAAGCAGCGCTAAGAAATTGGCCCCTGGTCTAGATGACAAATTTGTTTTCATTATCTAGACCAGCATGCACCTCTTTTTACGGCAAAAGCGCGAGTAAAATTTGCGAAGTAGTTTATGGAGGTACATGGACCTTAAGCATTGACGTCATCCCACCGCCATCTTAGAGGTTAAACTGTGACAGAAAAATTGATTCTTGCAATTCATTGACAGATATAAAGTCTTTAAAATTAATACAGTAATTTGTATTTTGTACCAGCAACGTTATTCCACCAAATGCTGCTCTTTTTGCTGGTGTAAATGCAACCGAAAGTTAGACTGCCGCCGTTCGTATCAAATAAAGATTCAGCCAATGCCAAACTCAAGACGAAAACAAACCCGTCCAGTAATTCTACTCACTTTTGTGCCACTTTCCTTCGTCCGGGTTCCGTGACCATGGAGAAAAAGAGGTCAATGATGAAACAGTGCACCGTGATCAATGAACACTTGAAACCTAGCATGTCTACTGCTCTAAATTCAGAGAAAGACAGTCATTTCAAGAAACCATCCTCTCCAAACTTTGTAGCAGCATTTCCATGTATCGCTGTATAATGGCATTGCAAGTCAGTTCACCTGATTTCAGCCAGTGCTTTGAGAGTAACTGAAGACTATTATCACGTGTCTGAAATACACGACTTTAGGTATGTCCCACTGTGTACAGGAAGAGTTGAGATGCTGAGAGAATGCCAAAAGGCCCGCAGTGATCTGGGGTGCTACTTGTGCGTTAATGATAGCCTTATCAATAGTCGGGACAGGACGCATCTGTGGAGATCCAACATTGCGCCACCAAGAGCCAGTATAGTATTAAAAATGCAGAACTGATGAATAAGTTGATTGTCAAGAGTCTTAATCTTCATGCGTGTACATTGGCGATTTTAGGTTGCGTTTAGTTTGATATACGCTGATGCAAAGTATGAAATCAGTTTTCATAAAACAAGGCCCTATCCTGAGCATTCTTACCAATCACTCGATCCCGATGCGACCATTTTCAATACAAAAAGTCCCTTGTCTCACTGGGCCAGTCTGTGAATCTTTCCCGGTGTACACCCACACGTGACCAAACAGAGGCCACGCCCAAACCTACCATGTAACCTTCGTTCACAAAAAGAGTGACCTTGTTTGTACATCCAAGTGCATTTCCTGGCAGACATTTGTTGTCACAATTTCCACATAAATACAAAAGTTGTAAAAGAAACCACTGAACAAGTTTCGAGATGTGCCTCCTCTCTTTCTTGATAAGAGACAGTGCAATCTCCATAAAATATAACATTTAACATGTTGTCTTCCATTGAGCTGTGTACAAATCATGCCTGTACAGGAAGTTGAGGCTCTGTGGCTCTTTTGTAAAAATGTGATGTCACAGGTTACATGGTGTATGGCTCCTGAATATTATACGCATCAGTAATCACAACAGCGTACAGGGAACTGGACCAACAATGGCCACAGTTCTCCCAAATCCAGCTACTAAGCATTATTGTCATCAGTCAAACAGCTGCAAGGTGACTGCGAGAGGTCCGGATCAGACGTGGGTAGCTCTTGGTAGTCCACTACCACCACGTGGTTTTTCTTTGAGTTAGATCGGCTCACTGAACCGTTGAAAGGTTCTTCAGATGAATCTTGGCGTTCGGAGTTCCTCAACTTCTGCTTGGGGGAAAGAAAAGAGCAAATTAAAAGAACACGGTGCCTTCAAATATCTAAACGGTTCGGAATTGCTTTTTACCCCTTTTAAGAGTTGTTCATGCACAAAAACACTTCCATTGTTTTGAAATAAGTGAATAGTGATTAATAAAACATACATTTGCCTCTGGAAATAAAAAGTAACCGTCCAACCATAATATTTGTTTGTAACAAATGCTTTTATAGCCCAATGTGCCACACAAATTCGAAGGCAACGTGCACCTTTAAAAACTCAACATTAGAAATAATCCGAGGATTGGTCTGACAAATATTGGTACCTCGTAAACAATTATCATGCAAAGGTTATTTCGAAAGAAATTTAAGTAAACCACAATTTAAAGATGCATCGCCCGATTTCTCGCCCGTCTTTCATAATGGTAAAACATTGTTTGAAATACCAAATAAATATTGTCTTGTAGTCCACGAAGTTAGCTACTTTTATTTTGAGATACTGAACAAAAATAGGCCTAATCCATAAAAATTGCTAAAATAACAAACTAGTATTTTTGTATGAACCCTACAAACAACACAACACACATTTTGTGCGTTGTGCTTTAGGCATATGCAAACGTATATACCAACTGCTCTGAGGTAACACTCAGCTACTGTCTTCCCATAGCCATTATGCACTGACGTCATCACGCCGCCATCTTAGAGGTCAACGATGGTGAAACAGGCATCATTGTACGCGCGCACATGATGGGCCAATGAGCAACATTCTGTCATGCTCTAACAGAGGGCGCCCTGCTCAAATGACATAGTGTGCATAAAGTCTACGGTTTGCTACTATTTTAAGAGTCAAATTGCAAGTTATGATAATGATGTGCGTCTTACTGCACTCGTTTCACATTATGCACGATGCACATAAACCCCAGTAACGCACAGGGCAGCCTCGCTAGCATGAGCAGAGCTGCAGTCAGTCACTATGAGCGAGCAAAGCATGCTGGGACAAAATGGCGCAGCGCCAGATCGATTACCCCTGGGAACGAGGTTGCGCACGGGGAGTTTGATTTCCAAAATGGCGCAACCAAGGTTCAACCTGGGTGATGACGTCAGGTTTATTGGGTCAATTTGTTGTTGTTTTTCTCCCTTTTTTTTTAGCAATGTGATTTGTCAAAATTCGTTCATCCTTTGGCAAAAAATCGGGTGATGCAATTTTAGTGTTTGGGCATTTTGGTAAAACCTCAAACTAAACTTGGATGCATGCTACTTACCGCTTTACCGATTGTGCCTGCGACAAAGTATGTACACGGTGAGCAATCAAGGTGTATTGGTTTTTAAATACCATACAGTTGGTGCATGTGGGATGCAGGATGGTGATTCGTGGGGTAAAAAGAGAAAGAACAAGAGAGAAAGTGCAAACAAGTTCAAAGAGCATCTGGTTAAACTCAAGCCATACTTCAAAGTCAAGCATGCATTTATACACATGAGTGGGTCAGAATTTGGAAACCCAAAATGAGACGATCACGTCATGGGTAATATTATTAAGACAAGAACATGAAATCAGACCTGGACCGGTCAACTCCGCCCACGCACACAGTCATGCACTCATTCACACAGTCTCAGAAAAATGAACGAGACGAAAAGTAGAGTAATGTTAGAAGTTTTCCCGTCCGATCGCAGCAAAGTTTAGTTCAACTTTCATTAAGCACTAACTTGTTCAAAAACACGCAATTTCCCTTCACTCAGTCGAACTAGGAATTCTCTTTAGCTGCTCTTGTATTCATTTTCCCCCCCGAGCATACATGATTTCGTTCTTCACATTCAGGCTCGTTTAAGTCTTCCTTTTTAATTTCGAATTAGCTTTACTGATAAATTTGATTGTTCCTTTTTAACCAGTGAATGCAAATTTGTTGAAACTGAATTACTTCTTCTAAATAAGTTTTTGCTAAAGTTGGCCGGGAATACCTATATTAATTAAAACACAAAAATCAGTAATTCCTGCGATACATGTTTCAAGAATAATATAAAAGCATCAAATATGTGATTTAATAACACGAGAATTATCAAAACAGAGAAAGAATTCCCCCATGAAATAAAAAAATACATACATATCCATAACAGATTGTTTAGAAAAAAAGACAAACCAAAGAAAAAAAAGGAGCAAACAAAAGTACAATACAAACAGAAAAATAGGATCACAGCGTCAAAGAGTAGCAACAAGCTTTGTTGACATAAATTAACGGCATATCACAAGGGAGCTCCATAAAGATATGCTTAAAAAACAAGTTTTTAACTAAAAAATAGGTTCATCACTGCACAAAAGTGAGCACAGTCAAGCTAACATCCTACTCATGTCCGTTAAAATACAGTTCAACACAAAGCATGCAAATACATGAACACAACCTTAATATGACAATTTACGCAGTGTACTTTCCAACAATGTCATGCAATGCATATCCACTTAATCTCCTGATGGGAGACTTTCGGGTCGCTAGATGGCAGCAGACTTACCAGGTGAACCCATTAATCTTGGAAATTTGCAAATGCTCAGAATAGAACAGAAACATAAGTAACAAATTGAAGCTTTGCAATGGTGTAGATGGATAGCTAACAGTAACAGTCAGAGATTTGCGGATAAAACCATGTACTAGAACTCTTTTGAAAGATGCGGTGGCTCTGCTTCCCCTGAAGACGTATCCAGTATCCAGCTCGAAACGTAGAGAACATACCAGCTCTTCTTAGAGCCACTGCTTCTTTCAAGAGAGTTCTATCACATGGTTGTACCCGCAAGTCCCCCTCACCATTAATAGCTAATAGAAATATACCTGTTATATTATCTGCTGCCATCTAGCGTTAGAAAGTGTCTCATTGTTGAGTTTAAGTTGTGCGGTATGTGCTTGCACTGCACATTATGCTGTACCGAAACGCTCATGAGAAACGGTCAAACAATCTCACAAACTTTACTTCAATCTTCCAAGTTTCAAGGAATAAAAGTGTACCGTACATCTGCGTGCAAAACAATCAACAAATACATGTGATTTTTTTCTGATACTGCCCCTTCATGTTTTATCAAAGGCTTATCAAACATTGTCATGCGGACAAATGTTGTGTCTAGTCTGCGCATGTTCAGCATTGTTTAACAAATAACACCGTGCAAGTCTCGCACATGGGCTGTTTGCATATCTTTTTGGGGTAAACTACAGTCTGCGTGCACGTTACTTTAATGTGTTACAAATGCACAGACTATTAGCGTATGAAGAGGGGACAAACATAGCGGCCAATCAAACATAACACAATAACACTGACGCTAACCTTGTGTGAGCTCAGCCTCCCGTTCCAGGACCCACCGCGAGATTTCGTCGAGATGATCGACAACCTCGTCCCCGAGGCCTTAGAGACGCCGGAAGATGTTTCATCAACGGACGTGCCAGTGATGTATCCCTTCTTCCGTTGCGCTCTGACAATGCCCAGGGGTGCCAGGACCTTCTGCTTGAAGAGGACCGTTGTCATGGTATAGAGGATGGGGTTGAGGGCGGAATTGATTGGAAGTACAAATATGGCAAACCACGCGTATACATTCTGTGATACACTCACACCTACAAATGGAAGACATTTCTAATATTAGAGTGATGTTTTTGTTGCCGATCAGAATTTAGATTTGAGGTTCATATATTTTAAGGTGCGGCTCGTTCACAGCGTTTGCTATGACACGCAAACATTGTAGCTATCATTATATATGGCAGACTCCTGCCTTCCCTACACTCTAAAAACTTCCCATCCGAATTGACCAACATCCGGGCCCCGTGAACCTCGCCCGATCCTGGGTCAATATGACCCGGAAATGGGTCAAAATGACGCAGAATCTGAATCGAAATCCCATTTTTAAAACAATTTTCCGGGTAAGCCTGACCCGGAGTTGGTCAGGCCCCCGCCTCGAACCATTATTGCAATCAAACAAAAACTGCCAGCTTTACCATTGTAACAGAAGCTATGTTCAACAAATCAAATGTTCGTAGTGGCCCAGTCTGGCTGGATCGATTGTGTAACAATCGAATGACAACATATTTTGGAATAAAAATAGTGGCTAGACCAGAAGAGCGCTGTGCATTGAGAGAGTTGCGACATTGAGGAACCATGCTCTCTTTGGTCACGTGGTTCCGGGACGCCATTTTCAGTCCAAATGTGGCGCACATGACTTTTTTGACCCCAAAATGGCTTCTTATGCTTCTTACGCTTACATGAGAGCGTGGCGTAGTTACCTCGTGTGGCGTGTGTGCGGGGGGGGGGGGGGTAATACACAACTCAAAACCAGAACAATACACAGCGCCCTCTCTTGAGGTTATTCCATTTAGTTTAGTTTGAAAGGGACCAAAACCATCCACATAAGTTTAACGTGACGACTTTCGAGGAGACTTACCACCAAGGGCAACAAATTTGACGACTATGATTGGCATCCAGCACAGCAAGTCTGTCGCAACGATGAGAGTAAACCTCTTCACCAGGGCCCAGTCTTGGTTCTTCTTGGTCGATCTCATAGCCAGATTGGACTTTCGAATGGTCATGAACATCATGAGGTACGCGTACGAGATGAACGTGAAGGCTACGAGGTTGAAAACAACGAAGATGACGAGGGAGAACTCCCAGCCGTTCGAGAACGGCTGGTCGATCTGTAACGGTAGGCAGACGCCGTTCCCCCCATAGTACAAGTCCCCAAAGTACGTCATGTGCACGAGGGGTAGTGTACCCAGGGCGATGCCAATCAGCCATAAGATGACCATGAGGAGACGCGCGTGGAGGAGACTCCGATTCTTAAACCGGAAAGGGTGGACGATACTCAGGAATCGATCCATTGTGATGACCGCTAGCGTCATGATCGACACCTCGCTTGAGAGGAGACTCAGGAACCCGCACAACTTGCAGATCATACTGGTCCTCCAGGCCAGGTCGTGAAGGATGTAGGTCCCTCTGAAGATGACGTCATGGGTGCCGATAATGAGAAGGTATAGCCCCATCAAGAGGTCGGCCACGGCCAGGTTCATGATGAAGAAGGAGTGCGTCTTCTTGTCCTCTTTGACGAAACAGCGAGCGAAGAGAACGGAGGCGTTGCCCAGGGAGGCAAGGAGAGCCACGAACCAGACGGCGAAGCGGAGGAGGTGGTTGGCCAGGAGATTCTCGGCTGTCGAGATACCGTCACTCTTCGGCATGCAGAGCCGGACGTGAGGGGCGTAGCCACACAGCGAGAAATGATCAAAGTAGCTAATTGGGGGGGGGAAACAAAATAAACACACATTAAAATCAGAGTTTAGTGATTGATCAATCGTTATAAATGCCAATGGGAAGACTTTTGAGACGACAGCGGGCGTCCCACTCACCGGTACGTGTATATTGTTCTCATCGCTTGTTATAAAACAAACACAAATTCTATCTATTCCTCCCCTCCCCCTTATGGAGGGGGGTTGTAAATTGGAGTTCGGGGGAAAAGATACACTTTGTTTGCCAACTTCCCCGACCTCTGCACAAACTCTTAAAACTAGCCACCCTTATTGTGCTGTTTTCTGAACCCAAAACAGAGACGAAGAAATCGCGATGACATTTCTACACCAAGGTTTGCCTTGTCCTCCATTTTCTAGAACCCCCCCCCCAACAACCTTGAAATAAAGTTTTACTTTCCAGTTATAAATTAGTGTTCTCTTTGTTATGGATGTAGGAATATAATTCGCATTGGGTTTGCACCTCAGACTCGTTTGTTACTTGTTCATGGTCACGTCTCTCTAATGTGATGTACCGCTATCGCAATATTCCAATGACTTCCCCAATTTGACAGGTTATCCCAGCGGGAATGTTCTTTCCTTTAAGACTCACATTTTCTGTAATCTCGTCAACCTGTCAAATATCCCGAGTGGAAGCGATGTGAACGGATTCTCAGTCAATTTGCTGCAGGTAGAAATAACAACAGGACAAAACGGCAACATAGTCTTATCTTGCGGGAGATCTCTTGAGTAATTATCGAATTTAAAGTGTACTTGAGTTTGAATTTAGTTTTCATATAAGCCTTCATTGTTTTATCAGTCATCTTGCTTACGAACTTGTTAAGGTCTTACTCATTATGTGGTCCACTTCATGATCGATTCCTTAACATATTTGGTCGTTTAGGGAAAAGTCTGAAATAATTATGCTTCAGTATTATAATTGCATTTTTTAATATTTCAAGCAACAAACCACGAGGGAAGCTGACTAAGTAAACATTGTAAATCAACTTTATAAATCTATTTTGTCAACATGGGAACACCAGTCAGAAGTCATCCAAACGAATTTTCAAATTTCCGTATGGCCTTTTTTGACTTCATGTTTACTTATAAACTAAACTGTGCAAGTCACCTACGTATTCGAATATTGGGACCCGTCAGTGCATTGGTTTGTTTCCTTCACGCGTGAGAGCAAATGTACGTTTGACCATAGAGAATTAAGGACACAACGTGGTCCAAAAATGTTCAAATACGTGTGAGACTAGCGCAGTCTTTTTGATGACATCAATATTGATAACTATTGTTTTTTTATATTTTTATAATAAAAAAAAGAAAAAAAGATTAAATGTAAGTTTGATCGCCAACATGGAATACGTATACTGTGTTTCATTTGAAAGTATTAAAAGTAGAGTCAGGTGTAAACTGTAGATTTGTTGAATGAAACTTACAGGGTTTGAAGCTTGGTCATTCCATCGAATGCTCCGTCTTCCAAACTTCTTATACTGTTATTCCGTAGGGTCCTGTAAACCAAACAAATAGCTGTGAACCACCATCTATTTACACTGTATCTAGCCCCCATTACTCCCGTGTCAGAATTAGCCCGGACCAGAATTGACCTGGACCATAATTGACCCAGACTCTTTTTAAATGTGCAACAATCCAATCATTGGGAGGCTTGCGAGTATTCAAGTATAATTTTACACTTTTGTTTGGTGTACGTCATAGTTGCTTCCCCATCTTATTTTGTTAAATAAAAATATTTAAGCGGTGATTTTTGTTCAATCCTCCAGTAGTCAAGATATACGCCAGTAAAACAATCTGTACACAGTTCGACACATTCATTGGTCACGGGTTTATCACAAAGAGAGAGAGAGAAATGTCTGTTTTGTAAGTGATTATTGTACACGGTACGTAATAAGGCTTACTTAAGTTTACGACAGTCGAAATAAGCAACGTTGATTGGAGGGTCCACAAATAATGATATTGCCTCTTTAGTCATTTGACGCCCTCACTCAATGTTTTGAAACTCTTATTCTTGTTATATTTCTTGCTAGTATGATTATAGACTGGTCCCCTGTCGTACGAGCCTCCAAGTGTGGCTTTCTTTTCCCCAGACGCGCAACTTAATTTCAAACGCACAATTAAAATTTCGTGTTATTTTGGTTATTTAGTTATTGCTGGATTTTTTTTTCTTCCACTTAAACTCTTCACAGACCCTTGACGTCAATGCCCGAAGGCTGGATTAAATTAACCAAAACTTTTTCAGAAAATGACAACTTCACTATAAAAATCCCGAGTCTTCTGGGTTGCTTCGAGGAAGCAAATCACTGTGTTTTGTAAAAGAGTATTAATTATTCCCGATTGACCCAATCGTCAATCAAATCATATCGCGTTTTACAATAAGCACCAAACAATCCCCCGCTCCCCAAAGGAACGAGTTTATGTTTTGCGGAGATCAAAATAACGGTGCTTTTTGAGGTATTCTCAAGTGCTTATTTCTCAACTTCGACAGCTTTTCCGACGGAAATATTGATCTGAATGCGATGTTTTGGTATTAGTTTTATAACCAGTGAGCTTTTATTGTGCTTAGTGTGTTTGCTTATTTTTTTTCTGCTAATTTTGTTTCCATGTTTTTTGTTCATCCATTACATTCAAGCCTCGTAACGCCATAGTGATTTGTTTCCATTTCAATAGTACGTGTATATATATTTCGTTAGAATAGTTCTTGACAATGACTTTCTTGGATTGAAATTCTTGTCCTGTATTTGTTTACTTTTCTTTCATCTTTACACATATGAAAATAAGTGTCGAATTAAATTGAAGTGCAAAGCGATAATTACATCAAATAAGCATCAGTCTCAAACTTTGCCTTTATGGTAAGGGGTGACCTCAAAATAGTCGTCAATCTAAAGCATTTTTTTTTTCGGTAAAAAAAGAAAAGAAGGAATACACTTGACAAGAAAAACACCCCTCGGCGACCAGTTACTCTGTTGATCTCAGCACGTGGTCACCCTACAGTGCCTTCGGTACCTCTTAATGAGATTAGGCGTATTATCAGCCTTCCAAATTCTACTAATTTTCTCGCTCACGCAAAATCATCTTGATTCAAGGACTCACCAAAAAATGTACATATTTACAGAAAAATGTTGTACGTGTAGCCAAGAAGGTTGAGTGTAGCCGCGGGAAGAAAGAAAGAAAAAAACCCATTTACTCTTATCAAAGATGGTACGGCGAAAAATATGTGATATATTCGTAACATTTATTTAAGTGTATCTTCCAGCAGGTTTTACTTCTTTGTTTAGCCATTGGAGATCGGATATTGCTCATGAATATGTATGTCAGAGCAATGACATAACTTGCTCATGAATATGTACGTCAGAGCAATGACATAACTAGCTCATAAATATGTGTATTCAACCGTGAGGTAAAAGTACGATCTGATTCCCAAAGGAGATCTAGTGCTTAACAGAAAAAAGTAGTGCTTACCAGAAACAGGTTACCAACCACAGTACCGTGTAATGTGTGCTGTTTGCGACTGGCTCCCTGCTATTTTTTGTTTTGCTTAGCGGCAAAACATGCTAAGCACTACTTTCTGCTTAAAAGATCATTGAGCTGCTTTTAAGCACATTGAGTATTTAAGATTTGTGACTGGTATCCTGCTCATTTTCGCTTAGCAGAAATTTGATAAGCAATACTTGCTCCTTAAGCAGCTCTAGGAAATTGGGCCCAGATTCGATTGGGTGAGAAAATGCAATGAATAAGATAAGCCAATAACACTGTTTTGGTTTATACTATACATGTTGATTAAGGAGTATTAAACTAGGACTTACAGCAAAATCAGATTGGTCAGGTTGAGAAAGACGCCTCGTTTGATAGCAGTCAGTTTGTTATCGGCCAACATTCTGAAATTGTAAATTAAAATAAAAAAAAAAACCCATCACATCAAATGTTGAAAATTAATTCAAAAATACCCGTTAATAATAGATTTATCAAATATCCTTAACGAACGAAGTTAGAATCTCGTAGGGCCTGTTGCCAATCTGATATAATGACAAACAGAGTCACCCATGAACTCTATTGCACAAGAACGTTTTGATTTAAACTGATACACTGGTGGGTAAATTTCAGAACAATTTCATTCATTTTTTTTATTATTAACGAGCAATCAAATTTACGCATGTTTCCACTAGATTATTCTGAAATAGGGTTTCGTTTTGGCTACGATTGCATTCGATTCCGTTTGTTTGTGCACACATGATGTCATTCTTCTCATTCAGGATCGTTTTCTTTCATTCCATTTCATTTGTATAGACACTCAAGACTACGTTGTCACCAATCCTCAGTAGGGTTTCTACTACCCTGTACTTACAATAATAATGAAAGTGAAAGGTGGATCAGCCTGTTGCTGTTTGCTTAAAAAAAAAAAAGTAAAATCTTTGCGACCTTCTTTATTTGAGTTTGACCAGCCAGTGAATGCACAACTGTTGAAATCGAATCACTCCGTTTGACTGATGAATGCTGATGCAGAGTATGGTTCCATTTCCAAACGAAATGTAATGAGCTTTTGTTGAAGATGGCTGGAAAAAAAACCTTTACTTACAAATTAGTTAGCATCCCGTTTGTAGAGAAGGCACCCTTTTCTATGTTGCTGATGTCGTTCCTTTGGAAAAATCTAGAACGGCAAACCAAAACGTATGACAGAAATTGCATTACAAATTACTCGGAAATCTTTTTCTTTTTTTCAATCCAATAATATTTTCAATTGGTCCAAATTATCAAGTTAGTGAAAAGGTAATTAGATGAGAACGGAGGGGAAGTTAAGATAAAATCTATTCGGATTGAAAAATTCTTACACCCGGTTGAGATTCCTCAATGGCCTCAGGAGGGATGCTGGAATTGAAGATATTCTATTTTCAGAAATATGCCTAAAATAAAAGGAAAATAAAAAGGGTATTTTAGATACTAGAATCATTCACACAACTTACTCGTTAACATAATCTAAAAGGGGTTGTGGTATTCAACACAAGAACAGCAAGAACAACAAGAACAACAAGAACAACAAGAACACCAAGAACAGCAATAACATAAACAAGAATAAGAATAACAAGAACAAGCAATACAACAACAAAAACAAGAACAACAAGAACAACAGCAACAAGAACAACAAGAACAACAGCAACAGCAACAGCAGCAGCAACAACAACAACAACAACAACAACAACAACAACAACAACAACAACATCAGCAGCAACAACAACAACAACAACAACAACAACAACCACAACAACCACAACAATATCAACAACAACAGCAACAGCAACAGCAACAACAACAACAGCAGCAACAACAACAACAACAACAACAACAACAACAGCAGCAGCAACAACAACAACATCAACAACAACAACAACAACAACAACAACAATAACAACAATAACAACAGTGTCCAAAACACAGAAGAAACAAATAACAGAATTTCCATTTCACTTACAGTACTTTCACATTAGAAACCAAAGCAATACTTACATGGTGAAGATTCGCGTCGTATGTTCAAACACTCCGACCTCCAAGTCAGAAATCTGGTTACTGCGAACATCACTACAATATCAATCAAAACAATAGTTTACCCTCAGTCCCTATTATGATAACTTGTTGATCTAAAATGTTACGTACATTAATATGCGTATAGACAAACTGAGTGGTTTGCTTATTAGCAAGATATTTGACGACCATACCATTCGAGAACAAACAACCATTACATTATTTGTTGAACACAATTCTCACACGAAACAAACCCCTTTTCTTTCTACAAATATTACCACCCGTGCTCATCAAAATGGTTTCATGATTCTTCCAGAAAATAAAGTTGCCCCGGTAAAAACGTGCGAGGTATTATTTATCTAAACATTGTATAAAATAAGAGTAGAACTTTCGCTCTTTTTAAAACAACATATGGAGACTTTGATGAATAGAAAAACACAGCCGTACATATTTACGCTTGATAGTCAAATGAAGTGAAAGTTGGTGGCTTAACTAGGTAAACTTTCCAGTGTAATGAGTTCACAACAGAAACATCAAAGAACCTTTTAAAAAGCCTGTCTACTCGATACTTACAGGTCGACTAGAGAACCCAGTCCAAACAGACTCGCCCGAGCGAGGGCTCTCAGCTTGTTGTGAGCTAAATTTCTTTTCAACAAAAGGAGAGAAATAAACACAAGAAAGTTGATTTAATTTGAAACAGTATTTTGTATCGTAAATGAATATTCAGGTTCTTGGTTGGGGGTAATTATACTAATTTGCGCAGTGCCAAAACCAAAGTTGCCACCTGGGAATAACACATACCCTCTAAGCAAGGTTGGAAAACGTCGCCTGTAGTTTATTTCGCATTTTATGGCGAGTCAACATATTATTTTTGACTGTCCATATTCAACTACTACGTACGATGGCTTAATATTTGACAACTCTGCCCCAAGTCGAGAATATTCACGTCAATTTCCACGTCAAAATTTAGCCCCGAGTCACAAATCAATTGGGGCATGAATTCTGAAAATTGACAGCAACAGTAAGATCAAGAAGACGTTCAAAAGAAAAACTTGTGAATTTTGAAACTCTCTCCCGCCTTTTAGTAAATCTGTGAACATTTTCTGAGAACATTAAAGTTAAACAACAGCTGTGAACTACTTACAGTGATTTCAATCTACTCTGTGAGGCAAAGAATCTCGCCGGTATTTCGTCCAAATCACATGCGACCATTTCCCTGTACAAATATATAAAAAAATCACAGCTCACATGAACTACAAGGTGAAAAAAGACTATTTGTCACCTCGATCCCCTCCGAATTCACCCCAACACCGAACGGGTTGAGTAAATCGCATATTATGCGTGGTTGCGCTTGGGTTAGTATAACGTTGTAGCCTAGGTACAGTTGTGAGACGTGTGTGATACCTACATGTAGCCCGTGCCTAAATGTTGCTTCGAGCTTGTGCTTAGAGGTAGACCTATATACAAGCTAATAGTCCAGTCATACTGCAGCTGGACCTGGAAAAAATTGCAACAGAATTGATTTCAACTGCTATGGGTTCTATAGACACCCAAGTTTAACATACCAAAAGTCCTCCAAAATCCAAGTGTCGGAAAGCCTTTAAATTTGCATAATTATGTTAATTAGTTCCCGCCATTAGCTGAAAATGGAAAAACATGCATATCTTTAAAACAAAGAGGGCTAGCATGCCCAAAATGGTGTCTATACCCATGTTTTCATGGTCAAGGAGTCCAATGAAGAAAGGAATAACCTTTTAAAAGTATTACGTAACACGGTTCAATGGCCGCCATTACCCCAAAAAACAAATATTGGTATATACTTGTCATTTGTGGCTCAAAATCAGTAAAAGTTGTGTCTATACCCATGTTTTCATGGTCAAGGAGTCTAATGATCATAGAATTATGCTTCCTCTGGTATTGCCTGACACATTAAACGTTAATGAGCAGCATTAGGTGCCCAATGTTCATAGACGAACAATGCTCATCAGTCTATTCCAGCGGATTGTAAGCAAGTTTATCAATGGGAGAAACCAGGAAATCCAGAAATTCTGAAAGTTGAGACTCCTACCCCTTGGTTCCACCATAAAGATGAGTATACAAGCACAGACCATGATGATAACACTTTTCATATTAATCTTCTAGGTCCAGTTCTTCTGTAGGTTTGGTAGAATTAGAACAGCTCTGTCCTTTACAGTCACCGCATGCTGCCGTGCAGTCAAGTCCATTTCTCCTGCAGGTGCACTTTTTGGATTCACAACCAGTTTTGCAGTTGCAACGGAACAAGCAAAGAAGGTCTGCAGGTGCAGGTGGCAAGTCAGTTTTCACTGGCAACAGGTTCTGATTCACCATTGCCCAACCCCAATCCAGTGGATTTAAGTCATCGTTTTTCCCCCTCCATTCTTGAATTTGGTAGTAAACTCGCATACTGTGGAACTTGGCAGATGCCTCAGTAGGTGGCAAATTGCGAGCCTCAACATGTTTAGAGCTCTGTAAAGCCTTGTCACTGAAGGTCTTGAATCGGAGTTTATTAAGACCAGTGTTTTGATCTCCGCTGTAGAGGAATGCGAGGGCCTTTTCACCAGCATGGATGATGTCCTCTTTCTTTGCGCTTTCTACCATGAAAGTATCAGCCACTTTTGACAATTCATCGGTACGGATCTTGGACAGGCCTACTTGCTTTCCAATGCCATAGAGCCTTGATGTCGTGTCACACCCCAAAAGTGCATGAACAAAAAGCAGCCTTAAGCACACATCAGGGCCAAGCTCCTTCTTCGACTTCCGGATGTTCCACATGCGATTTTTTTTTGATTTTGGCTTTGGCTCAGGTCTGAAGAATAAGGCTCTGCCTTTAGTATCTGCATGGTGAAGAAGTAGCACTATCAGGTCAGTGTCATCCCCAACAAGCACCGTGTCCTTGGATTGGGATGCTGCAATGGCTTCTTGGACGATTAGAAGGTCAGCATCTCCTCTTGCATGTGCAATAGTGCAACCAGCCCTCTCAAGGTAGTCCCCAAGAAACTTCAGGAATCTTTGCTTGTTTGCATGGTTGTTTAGAAAGTTTGTCTTCTTCAGGGAAACTACCGTCTCTGGCATCAAGTTCACAGAAGGCCCAGATCCTTGGCCACGTCTTAGATGTGTGACGTCCTTGGTGTTTGGACCGTGACCATAACCGTCGAAGATAACTGTTGCCCTTCCATATCTATTGGTGACATACTTCACATACCGCTTAAAAACTGCATCAAATGTCTCTCCCTTTAGCCATGGCAGACGTTGCAGCAGTGCTCCTCCATCGAGAACATAGTAGACAGGATCAGGAAGAACCTCATTTTCGTTTTTAACCAGCTTCCAGAGTGCGTCTGCCAGTGCTGGTTTGTCTGCTACACAAGGAAGTAATGAGTTGTCAAATAGCGCAGGGGGATGGGTACATAATTCGTACTTGAAGTATGAGGCAGAATCATCCTTTATACCATTGGTGGCTAGCAGGCTTAGTCTCTGGAAAAGGAGTTGTGGGTCCACTTGTACCTTCTCATCATTGTCAACAGTGATTGCAGCTTTTGATACCAGAGTAACAGCTTGCTTCTTTCTTTGAAAGGAAATGTCTGTAATGGTTTTACCAATCATGGAATCTAGAATCCTTTGGCCAACAAGCTTAGCATTATCAACATTGACTGACTCACTGGCAATGACACCATTCACAAGGCCGCGAAGAGAAGGATCAGGGCCAAAGGGATTTAGAGTACTCAGTGTGCTCAAGATTTGGTATGTGTCTTCAGTGTCCCTCTTGATCCTAGATTGGGAGCAGTCTTTGTGTTGTTCACTTGAATCTGAGTTAACCCCAGTAAGTTCTTGCATACATTGACTGATATCTGCACATGCAGGCATTGACAAGAGCCACACAAGTCGCTGCACTTCTGTAAACCCGCGGCCTCTAGTTAGACCACCATTTGTTTTGAGACTCCTCATAAGAACTTGTTCGATTACTAAGTCAGTAGACAATCCTGCCCAGTAGCGATCACTGCGACGAACAACATGGAACCCTTCCAGGAAGCACTTGTGGATATCTGGGTGTTTCTCTCGAAGTTCCAGCATCATTTGCAGGTATATGTATGCAGATTTGGCGTACCAATTGTGACCCGCTGCTGCAAAATATGGAAGCATCTCTTGAACAGCCTGAAGGTGAAGCGTCCAATCACCAACTCTTTCAGCCTTTATGAATTTCCGCAAAGTTTCTATCATAACCATATACTGAAGCCAAAGTTGGGCTGTCCTATTGCCTTTCATGCTGTCCCTTTCAGTATTTAAAGTTTCAGCAACTGAACAAATAGAATCTTCTTTGGAAAGATTACAAGCTACAGCCGCATGTGGATCCTTCACGATGCTTTCGAACAACTCTCCTGCTTTCAATAAGCATTGGTGTGGGGCACTGCTACATGTACTCTCAGAAGCAGCGCTGGTTTCATCATGTACAGCATCATCAAGCTCTGCACCAGTGTCTTCAGAATCATCTGGAATAGTAGGCAGTGGTATGTTGTAGGCATTAGCAGTTAACATCGTATTGAGTGCAGCATACACCATTAAATGACCTCGCACAGCCCTAGCAATCGCTTTTCCACTTAGCATGTGTTTCACAGCGTTGTCAGCATAGACAACTTCAAGAACCTGCTCTAGGCCACTTCCTGCCATTAGATGGCCGATGCATCCCAGGAAACTCATTTCGGTGTGGAGCCCTCCTAGGCGTAGAACAATGTTTTTTATGGCGCTACAACTAGGCTCTGATTCAATTATCAACAATGCCTTCCAGAAAAGGGGCTGGTCAAATGTGATGACCGGTGTCACACTGTACACTTTGGCCTGCTCACAAATATAATGCAGTGTAGAGAAGATACAGCTCATATTACCAGGATCAAGGTCAATCATTGGCAGAAACATGACAGAGGATCTACCAGGATGAGCACCTTGGTGGAAGCTCTGCATGAAGCCTGACCAAAGAGGCCTCCTGGATTGAAGTGCAAGGGAAACGTCCCACAGGAGGTCTACGTCAGCTGTAGTATCGGCCTTCTCTGTAGCTGTCAGCTCCTTAAAGGTAAGCGGCAAATCAGCAGTTTTCTGCGACCTAAAGTTCTGGATATTAATCTGGCCAATCCTTTTGATCTCATCGGAAGCAACTGAAATCCTTGGTACAGCTTTGTGTGAAACTGTCCCTGGCGTGTAAGTTGCAATTATTCCCATTCCGTGGAATGTCTTGCAACCGTCCAATGTTCTAACATTGTGGTCAACATTGTCAGCCACAAATTGTACGAACTGTCCTGGCACATACTCTGGCAAGCTGACCCCCTCAACAGCAGCAGTACGTTCGAACCTCTGTATCTCTGCATAGGATGATCCAAATCCATGTTTGTGCAAGGTTTCGACCAGGAATTTGGATGCAAATTTGTGATGCATCTGTTCAGATAAACCAAACTGGAGAGGAGCCACAATTACTCGTGGGCGAACACCTTGCATGATTGCTTGTCCAACTGATGCCCTCTTCAGTTCAGTGTTTTTTCCTGTGAACAAAATCTGCAGCATTTCCTGCAAAGTGGGAGGCAAATAACCAAGAGCCTTTTTAGGGTTGATCATCTGTTCTCTTGTAGGATAGGTACTCGTGCATGAATCGATTGACTTAATTTCATTTCGTATCAAATTGGCGGCTGTCTGGATGATGCGCATTGTTTCAGACTGCGAATCTTTCAGTCTTTGTTCCTTGTAGAAGTTGTACAGAATCGTAGTTGCATTAGTGCGAAATGTCACAACATTTGGTATACCATTGATCTCTGTAATTATTATCTGGTCCCCAAAATGTGTCATCAACTTATCTTTCATGTGCCTGACACTGAAAGCTTCGTGATTTGAGTCATCTGCGCGTAGGTATTCTTGCATTTTTTGGACTAGTTCAGCTACAGTTAACTGTTCGTCATCATTGTCCTCAAAATATGCAACAGTCTTCTGAAAAGCCTTAGCCCGTTCACTTTCCTCTGGTCGGCCCGGGGTACGCTTTGCAACTGATGACGATGAGTGCTGCAGTGGAATTTCTTTGAAAGTTCGGAAATTGACACTACAGCTCTGATGATACACAGCATCAGCGGCATGGAGATCTGGGGCAAAAGCAAGCCTTCCAGCCACTAATTTACCCCATTCGTCATTCCTTTCATCACATACTTGGCGAAGCCTACTGCAAATGTCAAGCGTTCGGACTAGATAAACTTCATCATAGCCCCGTTTCCCTTTTAACTTCAACTGTAACTTAGCTGTTTTCCCACAAAACAAGCAGTGTTCATTAAAATTGAAGGAGGGTGACTCAGACCGAAGGGCAAAGGATGGCTGCTGTGCTATGGATTTATTACTGTGACTTGCAATGCGCTTTGAATCGATGAACTCCTTCCGACACTGAACGTGAACATACTGTCCAGCTTCAGTCCTTATATCACTTCCACGAGCTTTGCTTGCCCTATTGATGCCCTCACTGCCTTTGTTTCGGAGCTGAACTGTTGGTTGACCATCAGAAAGGCTGTGGTCACAAATAACGCAGGACTCCATACTTGTCAGGTTATTCTGCAAAAACAAGAGCCCACAATCTAGGATGAGCTAAAATCTAAGGCTTTCTGGGTCATACCTGAGGGGTCAGGAGCTACACAAATGCAAGTCCATGTAATACTCACATAACGCTAAACTTGTCTCAGGTAAGTAATACATGTACATGTATATATACATGTACCTCACTTAAGAAACGCATTTGTCTCCATGTATGGCCCTGCTGTAACTTTGTACACAGTGCAAAAAGTAGGTTCAGTAAAGGTACGTGTATACGAAAGTGAATCCAAAGTAGTTGGCTCACGCAGAAAGTGTTCCTACAAATATTTCCTTCCGTAACTTAAATACTATTTGTGTTGATGAAAATATGCTCTGGTTCAAACTTCTATACGTCTAGAACAATTCCCTAAATTTAAACTATCAGTATCTAATCCAAAACTTCGTCTGCAGTTTGTGGGAATGATAATAATCTAGCATCAAGGAATAATCAATCTGAAATTCAATAGAATTAGTGCATGAGCCTAAATCGAGGAGTATGCAGTGTTCCATTGTACTGTACAATCATGTACACAAAGTTTGAAACAATAATCTAAAACTTGAACAACTTTTCATCTTTCCAATTCTTAAACATCTTCAATAATCAGGCTCAAACAAGTAGTAATCCTTAATCTATATTAGTTTTATTAAAACATAGCAGTAAAATTATAACTTAGAACATACCTGTGGTAGTCAAACATGATGATACTTGGGCAGTACTTTGGCTGTTCTAAAACTTTGGAAGTACTAAAACAATGAACATGAACTGAATTATAGCGCCCTCTATCATCAATAACATAAAGTTTTGTTTGGGTGGAGGGCCTTATAATTTTACACTGTAACTTAAAACATTCTGGCTTGCATCCTTTTTAACATTTAATGTGTTACATGTATGCAAGACCAAAGAAAGACTACTACTATGATAAATGTATTCCTTGACCATGAAAACATGTATATAGACACAAATTTTATTGATTTACAGTCACAAGTGACACGTTTATACCAATATTTAAATTTTGGGGTAATGGCGGCCATTGAACCGTGTTACATAATACTTTTGAAAGGTTATTCCTTTCTTCATTGGACTCCTTGACCATGAAAACATGGGTATAGACACCATTTTGGGCATGCTAGCCCTCTTTGTTTTAAAGATATGCATGTTTTTCCATTTTCAGCTAGTGGCGGGAACTAATTAACATAATTATGCAAATTCGAAGGCTTTCCGACAATTGGATTTTGGAGGACTTTTGATATGTTAAACTTGGGTGTCTATAGAACCCATAACAGTTGAATTCAATTCTGTTGCAATTTTTTCCAGGTCAAGCCAGTATTTCTGATAGATTGACTGGACTATAAGGAAAAACAGGGTTCGGGGTAACTTTTAGATCTGGAGCTACAATCAGGTACAGGGGTTTGGGGCTACTTTGAGGTACAGGGTTTGGGGCTATATTTAGACCCCTGGCTAAATTTAGGTACAGGGTTCGGGGCTATATTTAGATCCATGTTTACTTTGAGGAACAGGGTTTGGGGCTTAGATCCCGGGCTACTTTGAAGTTCAGGGTTTGGGGCTACATTGAATTTTTGTAAGGTCTTGGGTAGATCTAGGTGCCGCACAGACGGACGAAAGGGTTTTTCAAGGTGTGTACGAAGATTGAAAGCTAGTTAGAAACCGCTCTGTGCGTTCAGTCCGGGCACAAGATGATGAAGTCATTAAATAAGACAACATAACAACATTGTAAAAAAAAATACATATATATAATTGTTAGAAATAAAAATAGTAACAAGTGGTCAATGCGTCCCGAAAGCCTGAATGAAGGCTTTCTGCTTTCGCTTCTCGTGCGTTTTCGGACGATGGGGACCCGTTAAAGTGTGCCAGTGAGAGTGTTTCACTCCCGTCTGAACTGCAAAGTACGTGAGACCAAACAGCTCCCAAACTGTTCCAGTTCACGCGAGACTTCCACGGTCCATATAACACCTAAAACCAATCAAGTTTCAGGACACAAAGTATGCAAATTGTTTTGAAGTATCCCGCGTCCCGTTCCACTCGATAGATCATTGTGCAAACCACCAAGGTTGTTTCAGGCTACGCTATCTCCATAAATAATTTTTTTTTAAAGTGCATTCCGCGAAGATTTCTCAATCACGTAAAAGAGACTGAAACGACTTCCGGGGTAATTATTTACGTGCGGAAGAAAAATGCATAACTGACGACACATTTAGGGGGAAGTGGAATGATGGGGATAACCGAGCTGAACTATTAATAACAGTATCCCCCCTTGCATTATCGAATAATAGGATGTCTCAATCAGATGATAATGTCATAACAACCAGGGGGGTTTACAGCGAGCAGACAGCAGCGTGGCGACCCTAAATGTTTCTCTGAAGTTGATTCGATGCCTAAATGGCAATAATGTGATGCGACGTTAGGCGTCGGAGCAGACGAAGCGTAGCTAACATCTGTTTCAATTCACCTGTCATTAAAAAAGAAGGCGGGAAAAAACATCCCCTCTGAAACCAGACTCTTGGAATCGCTCAGATTTTTTTTCTGTTTTTTTTTTTCGACAAAGTTATTTTTCTGCCAAGGATTTTTGACAATTTACAAGAGCGGTGCTGATCATACGAACATGTGAGTTGTTCGATCCATGTGCTCTGTGTATAAACGAAAACACCATGTAGCCTTTCTTTCACACAAAAAAGTGACCTTGTACATCCAGAGCCTTTTTGGCAGGCAAGATTCTACAATTACCACATGGGAAAAGTTTTACATTTTGGTTTCACACTTTCCACATAAATTCAAGAGTTGTAAAAATGTACAAGTTGCTAAAAACAATCAGACAGTGCAACCACCAAGAAGTGTAGGGTGTTTTCTTCCTTGTGAGCTGTGTACAAATCGTGCCTGCAGGAAGAAGAGTCCAGGCCCTGGGGCTCTTTGTAAACATCGTGATGTCACCGTACAGGTTACACGTTCTATTGATGCAGACACATTTCTAAATGTAGTCTACTTCTCAAGCGCCACGGTGTACTTTATGTCGATGGATCACATTACTTTACAACAAATCTAGTTATTGTAACAATTGTCATGCTGTTTTTAAATATTGGTATGAGACAGCATTAAAGATGATCAAACTATCACTGGCTGTGTGACCAAAATATCCTAGAAGTACATCTGCTCAAATTTCTGCTATGAGGCAAAAATTGCAGGAAACCAGTCACAAATGGCGTATGTTAGATGGTACTTTGGCTGGTAAACTTATTCTGGTGAGCAGCACTGTTTTGTAAGTAGCTGTAAGAAATTGGGTCCTGGTTACCGCGTAGGCCTATAACACTCGAACAGGGCTCGATACAACAGACATGCGTTGGGACAATCAACAACAGTAAACATCACGTGATATTTGAGTTGGTTTACCTGCGCACAATTTCATGGCGATATGCTTACCGCAGAACGGTAACCTTTTTACCGCTAACTCTCAGCGCTGTAGTTGTATAATAAAAGCGAAATAGATCTACAAGTTATGACGTCACAATCTCAAACAGCGCCCTCATTGAGGTCAAAGGAAAACCTGCTAATCGCTACTTGCACGGATGTGCGTGTAGAGCCTCGACTTTCTGCTTCATTTGTATTGTTTTTATGTATCTGTTTTGATGAAAGTGTCATTACATTACAACGGCAGTCCAGAGTTATATAATGCTTCTATTCACTGCTGTCTCCAATTCGAGGCTCTACACGCAAATGGCTGACCATGCAAAGAATTTGTTGAGATTTATGTGCGTGGCGCGTGCACACGCGCACTTCTGCACATGACGTCACTCGAGTAAGGGCAGAAGGTGGTTGTTAATTTGGCCCATCATGTGCAACCTCGGTTGGCAAAAACGTAGGCCGTGACGTTGCAATAGAAAGGGAATCGAACTAGAAACAAAATGGCGGAGCAACGTTGGCCAACTGCATCTCTAATCATAACACTTCTGTAATGTACTCACAATCTTTCCAAGTATGTCAGCGGATTGAAAACCCCGTCGTCGATGTGACGTAGTTTATTTCTTGACAACGATCTGAAAGTATTACAGACAATGGAAAGATTGTCACTGAATGTCTGTCGCTACACAAGGCCTGGAAAGAATTATGTTCGAATCACAAATTAATTGATAAGAATTCAAATGAAATATCACAACCATAGACCATGAGGGCTTGGAGAAGTCACCTAATACTGATTGCAATCTTTCGGTAATTATTCAAAAAATGAATGATGATAAAAACTTACTTGGTAAAAAGAGCACTGGAGAGATGTTGATATTATAAAACATTGTTAGAAACGACCCCATTGAAGTAATGCAGTTGTAGGGAAAGAGTTAATTTTTCATCAACAAATTTGAATCTCAGAAAAGCTTCAGGCATGAAGCCTTTCTCAGGCATCTCAAAGCACACTAATAATCTGTGCAACAACGGTGTTTGTTCCTTTTTTCATTAATTTCTTGAGACTTCGATGCTCAACTGAGCCAAGTTGTTGACAGGTTTGTTATTGCATTATATTGGGATACAACAAGTAAGGATGCTGGTCGTTGACAATGACCAAGACTAAAAAACCGTACCTTTAACATAAACTCATAGATTTGTAAACAATATTAGGCCGTGTACGGAAGTAACTTTGGGTAACTAAAGCTAGTTTCTAGAAGTTGACAGAAATGCTCTGTCGTCAAAAAAGTGGGGGGGGGGGGGACTGCATTTTGTGTTTAATTCCAGCATTGATATCAAAAGTATATATCCGGCAGTTGAACAACTGCTTAAGAGCCTTTATACAATGGCACTTGGCTACTGAATGGGAGAGAAATTGAAGAGTGTCAAATTTCAATTGTTCCGGTAGTGACATTGATATGAATTAGCACTCGTGGATGAATTCACCGGAGCAGGACCCCCGTGAATAAGACAGAAGCCCCCCGCGGGATCGTTCAGGAGAGCTCGCCCAAGCTGCGCGTGCTTGTCAAGATATAGCAAAACATGCCCAGTACAATGTGCGATGAGCTATAGAGTTTCCATGGTTTTTCGTTCAGATCTCCGAGACACAATCACAATCTCTGGTTGGTCCGGGAGTATTGTCTGCTCAAGATATCACATTTCGGATCCCTGCTAACGATAGGTTGGAACAGCGGAGGGCTGCCAGACGTTGATGGAGGAGACTGCATCGTGCTGTGCTGATGAACAAGTTGATGTGAGCGCGGGGGAAAATATTGATTGAAAGCAAAGTGGACATGTTATTGCGGCAAAATCGTCTAGCCAAAATGCAAATTGGTTTAACGGAATCGAAGTATAGCATACTACAAAATAAAAAAATAAATGCAGTGAGCGTCTCTTGGGTCAGCAGGTCGTAGTTTTATAGTTATGAATGCTGATTTAACAGTTTTAAAATCACTGTCAGGGTATCAGACTACCTTTCATCCCAGCCTCGGTTTCACTTTAGTGATTCCATTGTGGGGGACTATAAAATGGCCCCGGCGCAATTTCACATCCGGCGCCCACCCTGCAACACTGGCGGACTATCAATGCGGCGAGTATGAATCAATGAACAGACCTACCCATTGTGTTTTCGACGTTCAACAAATTCGTCGTCAATGTTTGAAACAAAAATAAATGCACTGAAGGCGAAGCTCTGGCCATACACAAAATGAAATAAGTTGTACTACATACGAACAAATAAAATATAACCATAACAAACACAAATTGAAACGCAAACACGGGAACAATTAGTTGCACAGACTTGTAACGACTCTACTAACTTACAAAATCCGCAACTGGGTTAGATTTTCAAAGTCCTCTCTTGTCAGCTCGGTTATCTTGTTGTCGGAAACATCTCTATTGGAAAGAAATTAAAAGCACGGAAGACTTGTAAAACCTTTACTTTACGTTTCTGTCCCCACTAGTATTGGGTGCACAGCTCGGGGCTGCTAGTGTAAACTACTGGGCTCAGTCACCCAAACTAATGTGAGAGCAGTTCCGCCCATAAGCTGTTAGACTTTTACCTACTGGATTTTTCTCTTCACAATGAACATCGATGGACATTATTTGTAATCACTGAGCTGCTCGACCGAGATTAAATCTTACGGAAGACTTTGGAACGCTAGGTGGCAGCAGACTTACCAGGTAACAAAGGACTACTTCGCAAATCCATTTTACGCGCGCGTTGGCCGTAAAATGAGGTGCAGGCCGGTCTATAAGAACATTTGTATATGCGGACCAGCCAAATGCAGTCGCAAAGTGGCATTTGGGCTGGCAACCTGAGTCCAACTTCTGCTCACCTCGGAATTCTGCGGTTGGGCGGCACCCTGTAGAGCACACGTTTCTTAGGGCCGAAAGTGCACAATTCCGCGGTGAGCAGACCCAACAAGTTGGACCCTAAACTAAGAAAGTCTTGTCGTGTATGCCCAGCAAATTGTGCGCACTTCTAAGAAAAGCCGTGTCTGAGCGGATGCGGCTTAAAACACCACGTTAACCTTAGCAACAGCCGCAGCTGTAGCCGTAGTCACAGCCGCCAAATCGAATAAGACTTGACCTCTATGGAATTCCATTCAGGACATGGCCTTCTGAATTAGTAGAATCTCCGTTACGTCAACGAATTGACGTAACGGAAATTGCCCTACAGAAGCAATCTTTGCCTACATTACGGTGACGTCTTGTTTATTTTTGTCTTCCACCGTTCCAAGGCAATAGTTGATTTCGCAGCAGAGAAAGTGATTGACCTTCGCATACCCAACCAACCCTTGGACCTAAAAACTGAACTAATTACAGCCTAAATGCCGGACTTCGGTCTATCGTTTAAGTGGGCACAAGACTCTTGATTACATGAGGTATGTTTAATTTGAAAGTAAGACTCACATAAATAGTGTATTCTCTGGAAGGTTTCTTGGGAACGACGTGAGTCCACTGGCACTGCAGTCAATCTTCACACCAATGACTGTCCCGTCAACGACAGGCGAGGGGTCGGGCCCCGAAGTAGAGGTTGAATTGTGTGAAGTTGTTTCCGCGGTGTCCGGAACTGTTGGAGATTCAGCGGGCAGGCTCGAGTGTCTCACCGGCCGTTGAGCCGCCAATGGTTTCTCGAGCTCCACAATGCACTTGCAGGTCTCGGGGAATGTTCCGTTCTCTGGGAAGAAAAGACCCATTCCATTATAAACTCAAAGTGCATTTGTAATAAATCGGTTCGTTAGATATTTCTCAACTTATACACCTTGGTGAAGGGAAGCAAGTTATGGCCACATTGATTGCTCCAGGACATACGTATCGCGACTGTCATTGACGGGGATTCACAACATCCACATTCAGGTGACTCACTCGTCAGAGTTTGTCTGTTTTATTACACCCCGTCGAAATTGCATCAGTATAATGGTTCACAGATGGTTTCATTTACATAAACTTTAATTTGTTTTTATAAGTAGGCCAAATATACAGGATTGGTAGAGCTGACAAATTATTCGCAGACAGTGTTAATGTTTTGTGTGATCAACCATAGTACATGACATAACAAACCTGTGAACATTTCGGCTGTCACCAGTGAAATCGGCTGTTGCGTTTTTAAAAATGTTTTTAGATGCAGTTTTATTGATTATATGACTCTTCATTTAAGGGGGGGGGGAATATTTCACAGAAAAAAACTGTTGTAGTATGAACTTCATAACCAGTGAGCTTTCAGACCAGAATTAAACAATGATGTTTTTTATCCTTTGCCAATCCGGTAAAATACATTTATGGGGGAAAAGTTGAATCGCAGAAAACAAACGTGAAACATGATTGGACGTTGCTCACACTTCTCTATTTATGAGCAGGTATGATTTACATGAGTGATTTCGGGGGTGTCTGTCACGATGATTACAGTCAACAGGGGAAACAACGATCTCAAGTATTATACCGCATTGAGCCTCGATTGGATAGTTTCCAGCCTCGTTTTGATAATTCACCGACTCGTCATCACAGTCGTTGTCATCGTCGTCATCCTCTTCAGAGTCATCGCAATCATCCTTCTCACCGAAGATATTGTCCCACAGCTGCGCCGTGTGAAAATCATCTTCAAACGAAAAATACATAATAATCATAATAAAACATTTCAAATATGAGTTGAGTTTCTGGTGTCTGATTTTACCATCCAATTTGACATTCGTTTTTATGAGCAACAGCCGACACTGAGAAGGTACCAAGGCAAACAATACAGACAAGTTTTTTTTTTAATGAAAAGAACCCAACCCCCAAACAAACAGACAAACAAACAAACAAACACCCCAACAAACAAAACATAGCTAGAGGTCGGACGTTTGGACCCTATCAGAGTCTTTCTCGAAGGCTAAATGACAAGACTACAAACGTAAACAGGTATACTGGTGTAACAAATGCAGTCAAGTGGAAATAGATGATAGAGATGAAAGCACACAGAGTAAGCAGGTGGATGGACAGAGAGGAGGGTAACAAAAGGGGTTTGGGGTTGGGGGAAGGGGCTGGTTTGACCACCAGAGGTGGGAGCACAAAAGACAAACACAATGATGGGGAGAGGGAGAGACAAGAAATTAATTAGTCAATAAGGCAGACTAAAGGGGATATCTATGGTAAAAAAGGACAAGACAAAGACGAACATTTATAAGTCATTTCTTTCTTGGATGTTCAGACCATGGGGTTTAGACCATGGGGTTGGGGTTCAAAAAAAATCATTAACAGTGGAAATGACGGGAATTAATTATTGATTTAGATCTCGGCATGTCATTTTCGGCTGCCCAGTTTTTCTTTGGTCATAATTATTTCCAAAAGCCTATTTAAGAAAAACAGTTTAATATCGTGTTAACACAGGAATAGTGAGAGCATTGCGTGCAACATTGAGGGTTAATTTCCATCGGAAAGTTTTCTGTTGGACATTTCGTTGGCCTGATTTCTATTAGTAACTATTCCGTTGATTTCTTTTTGTTTTCCGTTGGTAAATTTTCAGTTGGTCAGTTTTTCTTTTAGAGCCATATTTCCATTGGTAAAGTTGCCAAAAGGGCAGCTTTATGACTGCTGCACTGTGAGCAGAATACTTTGTTTCAAACATAGTGAAATTATTTTAGGATTGTATTCGAGGTTATCATAACTTTTGATTTGGTATTATTTTCCGAGATGCATTTTTTTTTTAAATGAACACCCGGCTTTCGGTTTTTTTTTTTTTTTTTTTTTTTTTTTTTTGGGGGGGGGGGTATTATCCTCTAGTGATCGTAATAACTAAACAAATTTTACAAACTGCCCAACTCACGACATTCCTCCTTCTCCCACTCATCGGACCCGTTGTCACAGTCGGGCGTCCCGTCACAGATGGCGTCCTGGGGCACGCACTGGGTCGAATTCAAACACGGAAACTCCTCGCCGCAATGCTTGTGTACATCTATGGACCGTCTCCTAAGGTTCCTCAACACTATGCCAATAATATATACATAAAATAACAAAAAAGACCCAATAAAAACAGACCAGATTTTGTTTATTGATCGAACTTATATATCTTTATGGCGCCCTAGGAGCAGTATTCTTGGATGTGCCCGTGTTGTCTGTGGTTCTAATGCGAATCCACAGTAACCGAAAACTTTCCCCCCTAGAGGCTACGATGGCAGCCTGTATTTTGAAAGCGATACCCAACGTAGCTCTTGATTTTTCTCTGTCCTTCAAGTTATGATAATTTTCAGTGAATCAGTTCAAGAGGGAATCTAATACTGAATGGAAACTGATCATTTCGATGCCTGAAAACTTTTGCAGATTAGTCACGTATTAAATGTTAGCCCTGGATCAAACATTTAGCCAAAAATATATGATTATACTATAAGTGCACGAAAAACCCATCACTCAGACTGATATTAAATTGTCAATAACCCGGAATATCAGCACGTACTTCGGATTAATAACTCCACCTTACTGTTTACTCAACATTTAATATTACGGATGTATCAATTCCTTAAAGCGGATTAATCATTCCTTTTTAATGGATTACCAACTCTTCTATTTATGGTGAATATTAATTCGCATTCGCTATTGTGAATTATTGATTCGTTATTACAAAAGTACAAACAACTCTCTCGATTTTGGACAGCATTCCAGATGAAAATAATTCCCTGACGGATCAGTGTTAGTTAGACATGTATACATGTATTTTCTCGTACAATTGTAAATTTGTATGTAAATGAATGTTTGTAATTGCTAGACACCTTTGGAAAAATATAAGTGTTTCACTGAAAGGTTTCCCGGGATAAACAAGAAAAAAAAATTAAAAAAATGAATAAGTAAACTGAACCAGTGAGCTTTGAGATTGAAAACAGTACCCTTACGAGTCACGTACTTAAAAAAGAAGATCGTTTTTTTTTGTTATAACAGCCCCCCCCCCCCCACCAACCCCATCCCAAACATTTTCTTTAAAGAAATAATTTATTTCACCCGATGCACCAAACAACTGTGTGCTCAACACACATTTTGTCCAGTCCATTGTAAAGCCTTTCGATGCGAATGATAAAATATAAGCCCCCTCCCCCTCCTCCCTTTTTGTTGATCAAGAAGAGACAAGTTTAAGAATGGTCTGCCTTTTGAGGGGCAAAGAATCAAACCGGGGCAAGGAGACATCTCCAATCAACCAGGGATGTTTACTCTCAAATACTGTCATTAAAAAAAAGGAGGTCAGATTCAATGCCACCCCAGATAACTTTTCACCATACGATCGCAGACATCGAGGCTGAGTTGTCAAATGTTTCTGATTGTGAAAAAGGCAAAGCGTAAGTCTGTGTATTTCTGCTTTCTGACATATCATTTCCTGAAGAGAAATTGTATTGCTCTTTAGATATTGGTAAATTGGACTAACTCCGTTTAATGAGTTTACGTGGCTCTCTCCTCACTCCGGCAAATAAATCCAACACCATAGTATTGCTCAACACCCGAACTGTTGAATACGGAGCTCCAGAGGTGCCATCCAACTTGTTGAGATCATGAGATAATTCACAGCACACTCTGAACCCCCCCCCCGGGTCAGAGTTGACCCGGATTCGATGGGTTCCATTGGTCGTCGAAATTGCAAGAAAATAAGGAAAGAAAAACCTAACTTGTTGCATAGAATTTTTGGGGGTGAAAAAATTACTTCTTTCTCGAAAACTACATTTCTTCAAGGGCGGCATTTCTAACAATGTTTTATAATATCAACAGCTAGCTCCCCAGTGCTCTTTACCAAGTAAGTTTGTATGGTCATTATTTTTTTTAGTAACTATCATCCCTTTAAAGATGAATGGCTTCTGACTGGCACCCCCCCCCAAATAAGACGAATATGGTTGGTTGAACGTTAATCCAGAGGTTGCAGGTTCAATACTCGTTCTAGTCAATTTTGATCACCCGAAAAAAAAAATCCTTTCAAGTTTTGGGGTCCTTTGCAACTGGTGCAATTTAGGAGTTTGTAATAATTCCCTTTTGGTATACACATATTTAAAAAGATATGAAAATAAAAAGCACACTCACCGGTTTCACGTTTCAATCTCATTCCAGAGCACATGTGCATAAAGATGAACACCATCAGAATAACGTGTAGTGACGTCATGATGACGGCCTTGAAATAACAATGACAAGGTCAAGACTAAATAAACGGAATTGAAAATAGTTGTTTCTTAAAAAACTATGTAAAGACACGCAACTCGACTATTCCTTTCTAACATGGGAACAGCAAGGCTGCATTGCTCGATTCTTCACCGAAAGACCAACAAATTTGGCGTTTTTTTTTTCTTTCTCCGAATAAATTTTGACAGATGATGCCGATTCACTCGAACGAACTGCAAATACTTTCGAGTAAGCCACACACAATGCACGAAATACTTCTAACAATCGTATTGTTTGTACCCGATGGCTGCCTGTAACGTTAGATAATATTGTCAGAACAAGACACCAACTCATTAGTAAATTTCAATCAATTATGACTCATCGATGACGTTGTTTTCGTTCACCTGATAATATAAAAAGGAAGTTTCTTGCTTTCTGAGCTAAAAAAGAAAAAATAGCTACCGAATATCGAAATAGATTTCCTCAAAGCATTAATGTATTAAATCATAAAAGTCTACTTTGGACCAATAATCTACCAAAGGGCATACCCTTTATCATTGCGGCCTGTATTTGTCCACTCGCCAACCCCCCCCCCCCCCCCCCCACCCCAAAACCAAAACAAAGCACACAAAAACCACGACAAACTAACACCCCAACAACCAAACAAGGAATGTTAAAGCAACAACATCTATCTGTAAAGGGAAACTTTTGACTGGACACTGCACTTGAAGCAAATGGATTTTTGTCTCCGATCAATAAATGACTGTGATATTTAAGATCAGAGGCATGCATGGAACGAGGGACCCTTCGCGGTTGTAATTTTGAAGAGCACACCATTGCTACTTGTGCATTGCATACAAGCTAATCCACAACAGCTATCCTAATTACACGAATTTAATTTATTTATTTTTATTTTTTTTGGTTACTACGTCATAGAGATCTTGGAGAGGTTTAACTACAGATTTGTTTTAAAACATGCTCTTCATTCTTAACAATATTAGGAATGACATTATATTTGAACACGATTTTCTCACTCGCCAGTAAAGAATATCAAGTAAAAGTTCTAGGTCTAATGTGTACAATGTCAAAGGAAAACAAAACAAAACACGATTTTATTTTTTTTTTAACCCCAAAAATAAACCAGACCCAAACTCGTAGTATTTGCGCAGAGATGACAAACTGATCTCTCGTTAGGAAAAGCTTTACGATTACAGAATAACTCGATAATGATTTGTCTGATTCTCAAAAAAAAAAAAAAAAAAAAAACACCAGAAGAAATTACACCGGTTTGGCGATATCAAAATTCACTCACGACCCCAGCTGCACTTTATTCTGTCTTCTTAAAGTGGCTATTAGATAATTTTAAGGGTAAAGAACGATACCATCTTGAGCTATCAACACAAGGTCAGGGGTCACAATCACCTTTTGGACAAGGGTGTTTTCAATCATGTCACATCTTCAATTAAAGTAACTTGAGACGAGCTAGTCTTTTCCCAGGAGGTGAATACAAAGCACCCTTGACCCAGAAACCCGATTTACTAGTAGTAAGTCTGTGTGATATTATTACAAAATTAACTTGAATCGAGGGTGAATCGTCGCTTGGAACTGTTTTATACGTTGACCGAGCCAGACTGGATGGAAACATTACTTGAAAACATTTTGCTCATATTAAAAAAAAAATGCATTTATTTGTTGGGTACTCACTTTATGTTGTTGTATTTTTTCCCCCTCAGTATCTTGTTAGTTCTGTAGCTAATTGCTTTTATAGCTTATTGATACATACCTTAATTTGTGTGTTTCTCATTGCTTCTGTATATTATTATTTACGTATGTTTGGTTCTTTAACTTACTGGTTCTGTAACGTATTGCTTCTGTATCTTGTTAGTTTTGTATCGATGTGGTTCGATGCACCTTACTGGTTCTGTATCTTATTGGTTCTGTATCTTATTGGCTTTTTACCTTATTGGTTCTGAACCTTATTGGCTCTTTACCTCATTAGTTCTTTACCTTATTGGTTCTGTACCTTATTGGCTCTTTGCCTCATTAGTTCTTTACCTTACTGGTTCTGTACCTTATTGGTTATGTACCTCATTGGTTATGTACCTCATTGGCTCTGTACCTTATTGGCTCTGTACCTTATTGGCTCTTTACCTCATTGGTTCTGTACCTTATTGGTTCTGTACCTTATTGGCTCTTTACCTCATTGGTTCTGTACCTTATTGGTTCTGTACCTTATTGGTTATGTACCGTATTTGTTATGTATACGTGTTGGTTCTGTATTTACCTTTATCATAAGTGGTGTTTATTTATTTATTATTGATAACAACTTCTTTATCACAGCAAAACACAAAAATGCTTCAGCTCAAATTCAATAGTATGGTACGGTGAGTGAAAAACAATGTATATTAAGATTTAGAAATACACAATTTAGGCCTAAAGATAAAAAACACAACATAAAAAGAGAGAATAAAAACACGATAGGGGGAAAAAAGGAAACTAATATTTAAAGTAAAAAATCAATCTACCAAGACACACAAGAACAAGAACTTAATTTACTTAAAAAAAGGTTATATCCTATCGTAAATTTGTTCCACCTATAAATACCATTTCTTGAAGAGTAAAATTGCTGTAGCAATTGGCAACATTCTACTGTTACCAATCATTCTGAAGAGAGTTCATGATGAAAAATCTCTACTATTCTTTAAAAGTGTTCTACTATACACTTTCATAATGAAACTGTTTCTAGAGCGCAAAGTTTCGCCTCAATCTGGCTCACGGCACTTCACAACATTCTAGAAATAAAAACGTCAAAACTAGGCCGAGAGAAAAATGTAAAGCTGCACTGCGTACAACATTTGCAAATTAAGTGCAGCTTCCGTAAACTAAGATTGTCATAGAAATTTGAGCACATTGCAATGAAGTTTTCACATTTTAGTTTCAATAAATGATATTTTTGAAGTAGGCAGTCTGAATGGCGGGCTCTCCAATAAAAAACAACAACAAAGAAACAACAACAACAACAACATTCAAATATATCGTCCCTTAATATCACTATATTCACACAGACGCATGCGCGAACGTATGCACTTTTCACCACTGAGGACACTATTTCGGAAGATAGGTCAGAAGAGCTGAACATTTAATTCACAGGTATCCGATCGTATCATTCAATCTTGATTAAGTCCAACCGCACACAATGGGGTCTTTCAAAATTGCGTCTCCCGCCACATATATAGCCGTGTCGTTTACCCTGTAAAATGAAGGCAAACACTCCACACCAAAATAGCTGTCTGACCGCTCGTGATAAATTACAGTCTGCCTTGACTCGCGCGCGGGGAAAAAAAAAGATCTTCGCGAGGAACGATTGAAAAAGAGTGAGAGAGAGAGAGAGAGAGAGGTAGAAAAAAAGGTGCAAGTAACTGAGTTTCGAGTACTTATTATTCCAAAGCAAACGTGGAAATTAACTTCGCCGGAGCATCACGGCGATATTCCTCACTTGGAGAATTAAGTGGTGACGCCATTAGATCAACAAGAACTGGCAGTGCACTGCCATCCAGTCAATAGTACTTTTTAAGAGGTGATCTACTTGTGAGTGTGCTTATTTTCGGGGTGGGCGGGAGAGAGCAGTGTTTGAAGTGTTAAGGAAGTCTCTTTTTTTTCTCGCTCTTAAAGATGTATCTGTTGGCCTACAGAACACTGATGTAAACCAGCTTATGCTGATCTTGTTATCCAGCATTAAGATGTTGTAAGAAATAAACGAAGTGAACAAGTTTAATACTCGACTTACATGAAGGAGATAATGAACGAATGAACATATCTGACATATCACCTTTCCTATAAATTTTCTTTTAATACCAATAATTCCCGAGAGAATGTTTCGGCGCGAGACTCGATTACTGTCACCTATGAGAGGAGTGCCCTTAAAAAAGCTCGGGTCCCCAAATTAAAATTGCAACTTGGGCAAACGGGAATTGCATCAATTGCTATGTGCAGAATCATGCCGTGAACCATTCTACAACTGGTATACATCGCATGGTGCTTTGGCTGGTTACCTGTTCTTCCCCATAGAATGCGTCATTGGGATGGTCCTATTTTTAAGAGTTGAACGGAAAAAGGAACATTTGTGTACACATGCAGAAGGACCAAAACAAGAATTAAGAAAACTGATATGTACTGTTTTTAAAGGCAAGGTGTTATTTTTTTGGTAATTGTCAAAGACCAGTATCCTGACTTTGTGTATCCCTACATATGCATAACATAATCAACCTGTCAAAATTTGGGCTCAATTAATCATCCAAGTTGCGCGAAAAAAAATCGAAAGAAAAAAATCCTTGTTTTGGGGTGACAATTTCTAACACTGATTTATAATATCACCAGCTCTCCAGTGCTCTTTGCCAAGGTTTTAAAGGTCATTAACTTGTGGGGTAATTATCAAAAGTACACCCATGCCTCGATGCCACCTCAGCTCATGTTTTGTCTGCCTGCACTGATCGGAAACGGGAGGATTGGAATGAATGCAGGGGCTGGTTCCATACCTCGAGTCCGGGATCCGTTTGATGTTAAAGCACCATGCGCAATACACACACACTGCTCCGATATCAAGTGACGGATCCGGGTGCGGACCCTGTGAGTCCAAGCCGGACCCCGAGTCCAAGCTGAACCCCGGGCCAAGGATTTTATAGAAAAGGCGCCAAGTCTAGGCTTCAAAAGCAGATTGGCGAATCACATTTTTAAAGCTATTTGTACACCTCTCAGGATACAGACTGACTCGATCGATTTCTATACACAATGTCAATATACTTTCATACTCAGTGCTGGTGACTTTTTCTTCAAAGAAAGAACAAGAAAAAAAAAAAGATATTTAGTGATCGGGAAGGATATTCCCATGGTCGTTAATGATGTTTCTGTTTTTTTGTATGGATTTTCTTGAAGTGCAAAAAGTGGCATTCTTATTTTTGAAAACAGGACGTCTGTGTGCCCGGAAAGAGGGCGTTATAGGCACACAAAGTACTTGAACGGCTCCTGATAATTAAAAAAAAACAAACAACAACAAAACCCCAACCTATGACATTACTGTTACATGTTTGCTTCTCAACTTACCCCCCCCCCCCCACACACACACACACACAATACATTTTGTCCTATTCCATTGCAGAATTAAACCTTCCTTTGATGAGTTATGAAAAAGGTCAAAACAAACGATCAAACTTTCACACTCAGTTTTTCTTGAAATCCAATTTTGCCCACTACCGGTAATTGCTTGCGCCTTTTCTCTTGTACCTTTCTTTGCGCCCTTCTACGGAGCACACGACGGGGAGTCGCATTCCTTTTCTTCATTAAAAAATATATATACCGTGAAATTCTAGCATAACATTTCTTTTTCACGGCAAGCAAAAACAGCCCAGGCGTTCTTTGTTTTTAATTTTCAATAAGTGAACATTCAAGTGTTTGCTTAAATTTCTCGTTATCGCATGATGAAAACAACTATAGTGCACACTAGTGGAAACGCTGAGACGAAACTTACATGTCCCCACTGTTTTGCCCTTGTTTCGTTTTCTCTTTGTCTTGATTGATTGAGTGAATTATTAAATTAATTAATTAAATAATGAATTATTTAAAATAGTCTTTATTTATCATTTTTAGGTTTTATAATTATTTAATTCCTTATTTTTTATTTCGTTTTAATTTATTTATTAAGTTATTAAAAATATATATATATTTGTGTATTTTACTTTCTTTCTTTAGTTATTTAGTTATTTATTTTTTTATTATTACTTTTTCGGGGGAGGGGGCTGCCGTTCAGTTATACACCTAATTTGATGTACCCGTCAGAATCAACTAATTTCCTAAACTGCCCAAATTCCTATATATATATATACGTGATCATTATGCGTAAAGTCTGGAACGACGGACTCAAATATCAAGATATACATTTAACAAAATATCCGGTTATTTAATCGCACTCACCAGTAGCTGCTCTTCTTCTTCTTCTTACACCTGGGTATCAAACCACGACTCCGATAAATGTGGACCTAAATCCTGATCAATCCCACGACCAAAAAACAAAAAAGCCAAAGAAAAAAAAAAACCCACTGCATACAGAACCAGCGTGTATACTGCCCGACCCACATAATTCGGACAATCAGTCCGGAAATCCAATGAACACCCTCAAGTTCGTCAGATGATCAGACCCGACGTAAATGGGGTCGAGCCACAGAGCGTAGTACCAGTTAAAAAAAAAAAAAAAAAAAAACGTATCCATTCCAATCTAGAATTCCACTCTGTCAGACCTATATCGGGATTAATCTGCTGTACAAGGGGCTGGGGCTGTTTTATATCGCACACTCTACTACGTGCATATCAAGTTCAGTAATCGGCTGAAAGGGAGGAAATGAAAATGAATAAGAAAGCTTTAGATCGGTGGGTCCATGGTGTTTCAAATTGGAGAATTGTATGCCCCTAGCGTGACGGCACGGAGGCCAAGCCATTAGGGCCCGGTCATCAATAGTGCATCTTAAGGGTTGATCCCATTTATGTACATAAGGTTAAGCTTCGAAGGATATTCCCCCCTCCAAATCCATACAGTAGTATGGCATTTATTAAATGCCTTCGACAATTAAGACCGTCCGCTCCGAGCAGACCCCGTTAGAGTGCGCACTGCTTTATCAAACAAAACCTGCATCACTGTTTTTAAACTATAGAGCTAAACAGAAAGAGCATTTCTTCAAAGTTGTGAGGTTTTTTTTTCTCTGTAAATCGTAATTCCAACAAGGACCTCAATAACAAAGGACTATCGACTCCGAGCAGATCCTCCGGTGGGCAAATTATACTTAAACAAACCATATACCTAATTGTGTTTTGTTTTCTTGTAAAACAAAATAATAATACAAATTTGGCTGTACGTTTGTTGTCTCCATGTTATGTTCTAACGCACACCGAATCACCCACAGGACCATCCCCTCCGAGCAAATCCTATGGAGTGCACTCTTCTCACAAATTCTGGTGTTAAATTCAATGGATTTTTTTCAGGTTCAAATGTGTGAAAATTACACCGACATGGTGCAAGTCACTATTGTTTTTTTCAGGTCATTTTTCGGCAAATACGCGGCTAATTTAAACATCGCTTTATTCTATTTCGCGCAATTTAAAGCTCCTCAAAACAGTCACTCGATTTCACATTTTGTAAGCAATAGACCATGTAAGTCTCACGCGTATATTCGAACATTTTTGGGACCACTGTGGTCCCACGTACATTGCTTGAACGCGTTAAAGAAACAAACTCACGCGCTTTTAACGGATCCCAATGTTCGAATACGCGCAAGACTTGCACAGTCTATTCTTCTTTCGCGTCATGCGATTAAAAAACGAAAGCCGATCAATTTAAACAATCCACTCGAACAGCATTCAAATAAGCAGCACCTTTTCGAAGAAATCTCCAGTTGTGCTTACACTCTGCACAAATTTGATTGCCGATTTTTGCATGGCCAAAAATGAACAACCTGGTTTAAGGCTATTATAAATCCGCATGCCTTCAAGTAAAATTGAATGAGGGTTTCAATCGAGGAGACTAAACTGTGTTAATTCGAATGCAGGAAAGTGATATAGGCTAATTAGTTTGGCCAAAAATGACCAGAAAAAACCTATGCTGTTACCAAATTGCTGATGAAATTACCACCGTATCTGTGTGGTCACATATATATACTTTTATATGAATAATCCGTTGAACGCCAGAGTGTTTGCAGTGTAGAATCAAACAGTCTATAATAACTGATTGGTTGTGAACATATCTAGGGGAAACTAATAGAATGCCACCCCCCCCCACCCATTTGCCGTCCCATGTTCAGCTGATTACTGAGTTTGATATGCAGGTAAGTAGAGTGTACGATAGAAAACACCCCAGCCCCTTGTACAGCAGATTAATCCCGATATAGGTCTGACAGACTGGAATTCTAGATTGGCTTGGAGACGTTTTTTAATGGCTCTTTCGTTAGTCGAGACGTGGGGTATTTAACTTCCAGTTTGTATAAATTCTGCAAAGATCGGAAATTGAACCACAAAACTAAAAACTCTCGTTGGAATAAATGTCAATTTCGCCACACGAGGCCTGCCCCCAGAGCACCACCACGCAATTTATCCTACAAATTACTGAGTATATTTCCTATGTGTTTGATCTGCACACGGTTGGAAAGCAGGTGATTTGGGTGGTAATTGTAAAAGATTGCGAACAAATCTTGGTGCTCTTCCCTAGAGAGAAAGTTATGGAAGACTCGAAAAAAATAATATGACCAGCAACAAAAAGTCCCCATTAAAATTATAATCGAACCCCTGCACTGGCCGCCGTTGCTAAGTTCAAACAATGGAAACGCGCATGCGTGTAAACGCTGCGCACGAGTCTCAGCCAATGATAGGTCTTCATTAGCCTGTATCAGTTTAAAAAAAGAAGAAGATCCACTTAACCGTAATGCTGTCGTGAGATTGCTCCACGAAATTTAACAGATTTTCACCGAATGTAATTAATGTTTGGTTACATCGCATTGCCGGTTTATACAATAATCCACCCAAAGTGAGACCTGTAGTAATAGTTCCGATAAATCAATGGTTTGGGAGCAACTAACTTCTACCCAACACTGTCTTCTTTTGTTTCAATCCATCATACTAATTTAAACACATTACGACCGTGCACACAACCCACCACAAAGCATGAAGCGTTTTTATGTCTTCTTAAGAACGTCAACCCCGATTTAATTTGAACAAAAGTTTCCTCGGGTCGAGCAGTATTGAGAATATAAAAGCAAAAGTGCGGTGTTTCATCGAGACGTGCCCAAGTGACATGTCAAAACTCTCAGGAACAAAAACGTCCTAAAATGTTAACAACTGGTTTCTGTAAATGTACTCCAAACAAATTCCTCTCTTGTAGCAAAGAGTAAAATAAATGGAAATAAGCTGAATCGGTCGAAAGTGTCTTCGAAATTAAGATGGGTGGACTTTCAGTACCAAGTTATACATCCCGTCTTGACATTTGGGGTTCAGTCGGATGGATTATCAGTAACTTGTCTATACCTTGTGCCCACGTGTTTTTCTTGTTCAAATACTGCAAAATATTTTTAGCTCAAACCCTTTTTTTTAAAGTATAAACATTACAAAAAGAAGATATCTGCACTTTTATAACAACTCAATGATGTTATATATATACTTGCTATATACATTTTGGGCTCAGTTCGATTGATTATCAATAATTTTTCGACACCTTTTGCCCACAGCTATTGTTGTTGTGTTTTTGTTTTTGTTTCAAGTACTGCAAAATATTTGTCTCTTAAACTTTTAAAAAGGTACGAACACTACAAAAAGAAGATATCTGCACTTTTGAAACATCTCAAAGATGTAACATATATATACTTTTCCAAACCACGATGAGGTAGCTTAACTCCCGTAAACAGGGCAGATTCCCGCCGGGGGCCTTGCTTAAATCTCACCCAGAGAAACCGCCCCTCACCGCGGGGCTCTCAATCAGATAGGCGAAGCACCCCGTGGTATCCCGTGCCCATTTACAACCTCTTAAAAAAAAAAAAGAAGGCCTCTACGGGTTCCTGCAACGCAACGGTTTCCGCATGCACCACTTAGAAGCCATTGAACCTGCATGACGGGGGGGATAGCACGACTGTCTGAAGAACCGGGCCCGAGCGAGGCCTGCTCTTAATGGTTTCACCAATCCTCCGAGGAAACGATGAGGCAAAAAATCGTGGGCAAGGAACTCGGGGGTTATTTTGTTCAGTATTTTTCACCCAAAGTGAATGGGTCTCAAATGTTGAGCCCCTTACAGCGTGCGATTTCCAGAGACTTCTGTAAAGTTGTGACTCATATTGCGGTAGGTGTATTGTTAATTGGCACCTCAGTGTATTGGCACTAGAAGCGATCTCAAGAGGGTGTGTTTGGGCGCGAAAGATGACATTCTCTTATATTGCGACATTTTGCACCGTCTTAACATATACGAATTTTGCGTACAGCGGCAGAATGTCGTTATATCAAGCCAATAATCGGTTCTGACTTCGGCTACGGCTTACGATCCAGATTTTCTAGCCGAGTTGTTTCTGAACGGGATTAAAAATGAGTTTACGCCGGAGCTTTTCCGGCCCGTGGCAGGATTTAGTGGCGGCTCAAGCCGAGTAGAAAATGTTCCCTTATTCAGAACAATCAATGTAAAAAAAAAATCTGTTTTTTTTATTCGAAATTGTATTGACACCCACCCACCCACCCCAACTTTTTATTATTAACAGGCTTTTCAAATTACCCTACAAACAGAAGAACAAAGTAGTGCCTCTGGCAAAGCAAATATTTTAGATCAATGCTCTCCCAGCTCAGGAGTTTTCAACGACCTTTGACATCTTTATAGTTAATTAAGAGGAACTTATCGAACACACAAAATCTAAAAAAAAGATCGAAACTGAAAACCGGATTACGATTTTCAGTACTTTATTTTCTAACTTTGTTGGCAATGACTGGCTATTTTACGTGTTTCCGTACGTATTAACGTGCAGCCAAAACAAATACCAGACAACCGGTCACAAGCACTCTACATTTACAAGCTAGTTTGGTCGGTAGTTTTGCTGCTAAGCCAGAATTTCCCGTGCTTAACAACTTTGAGAAATTGGGCCCCCCTGGGCTTTGTACTATTAATTGTTGGATGTTGTTTCTGCCTGTAAGCGTGTGTCAGGAAATTGCGCCGCCATTCCAGTCGAGTGGCTCTCTAGTGTAGCCAGCTAGGGGGGAGACAGTTTATCCTGAACGTCTGGAATGCATGCTGATTAGTTAGGGAAAATTGGGAGGAGGTGGGGGGGGGGGGGGGAAAGAAGAGGAAGTTGAAGGGAGGTGAACATTCATAGATTCTTGGGGGGGGGGGGTAGCATCTCCTTCTTATAATGAGTATAGCCTTGTTAGTAGGCTTGTTTGTGAGCAGTTTCATTCAACACATGATCATACACCTCAAAAAATGATGGAGAAGTTTTCGTGAAAACACACACCCCCAAAAATAGCTAGTTATTTATTTCAAACAAAACCTCCAGAAAAAAGGGGAAAGGACAAAATGCAACAAAATGTACGAGCAGATAAGCCAGCCAAATGCCCAACCCGAAGACTTTCACGCGCCTGCAGGAACGGACATCTGTTGCAGTAGAGAGATTCTGTGAGCTTTCCTCGTTTGTTTTCTAGTATTCCTTTTGCTTTAATCAGTCTCGTTACAAGCAGTGCGGGGTTCACCCCACCATGTCAAAAAAAAAATAAAAATAAAATACAGTTCCCACCATTAAAAAAATCACCCCACAATGTCCATCAAATTTGATATCAAATTGAAAGATCGCAATTGTAACAAACTGAGTTCGAACGTTACTCTAACTTGCTGTTCATAACTGTAACCTGTTGTATAGCCTAATTTGGTTTTGTACCCTGTCACCGATGTGCAAACACTGTACTTTCCCAAGTTTTGTGAAAAAAGAAAAATCCTCAGGCAAATCACTTGGGTGGGACTCGAACTCGCGACCTTTGCATTGTTAGAGCAGACGTCCTACCATTGTTAACTTGTTATATTATTGTAAAGCCTGCTTGAGATATTGCATGAAGCTCAATATCAATACATTATTAATTATTAATATTGTTATTATTACACATTTTAGAACTTCAGACAGCAATATCAGAAAGGTGTTCGGGGATTATACGTTTTCGCACTTTAGAAAAAAACCAGTTTCTCTTGATAAGTGGTACTGGTGAAAAGTTGCCGCCCCCCAAAAAAAAAAAAATAAATTAATAAAAATAAAAAATATAATAAAAAATACAATACAATACAAAAAATAAAATAAAAGAAAATAAAAACTGATAAAAAATACGATCAGCTTTTCCCCCTCTAGCATCACAAACATGTTTCCCATCTTTAATTACGCATGGACATGTTCACAAAACAACGCACCCCTTGGTCATGCAATGAACAAAAATTTGCTTCCACTCTGTAATCACATTTCCCCCCTCGAAGATTTTATATTTGACGCATGACTTCTTCCCGTTTATCTCATTATTGTCACATTTTGGGGACTTTGGAAAATGAGCACGCACTATTTCCAAGAGTAAGCACGGGCCCTACTTAAATTTCAACCGCTTTCTTACAGATTACACTCTGCTCATTTTTGGCTTCGGGTGTTTGCATAAGAGAAGCAATTTCACGGGAAATAAAAAGAGAGCGGCTTATGAAATTTTATATTGTAATAAAACATTGCTATTATTGCACACCGCTTATCTCAAATTTGATCTAAAAAATAGAGACTCTGCAGTTTATAAAAAAAAAAGAGAGGGTGGTTTGTGCCCACAGTGTTACAAATTCGCAGACTAGGGTTCGGTCTAATCATGGCGCATACATGATTATGTGTATGCATTGTTCCTTTGCCTTTTCAATTTAGCTTTAATAAACGGGATAGGCAAACCGCGCCCTGTATTTGTACGGTGTCACCGAGGTGACACCTTGCCGTGGATCCAGTCGATATCGACGGTGATTTTATTGTTTTAGAGAAAGAGAAGGAAACAAAGGGAGAAAGACAGAGAGAAGAAGAAGAAGATGAAAGTCCGAGGAATTGGACAAAGCTTGGAGACTGATAAACGACATTCAGAGTCTAACAATGTAAACGAGGATAGTCACGTATTATACTGGCAACGTATGTTTGAGAAAAAGCACTTAGTAAATGTGTCAACGATTACATATTTTAATGTAATGTTTACACGTTGGTTTGACCCATGGAGTCAACCAATCATCGAGGGAAAAAACCCATGAAAATGCATTTCTGTCTGGAACACTGCCTAGCAAACAATGCCTAGCAAACAGCAACCCTGCTCAACAATGCCTATTAGTCCTATTGTCACAATCAAAATATTGATATTATAAACATGTTTTCTTGTTCATTTTTCAAATTGTTCACTTTGATTGATTTTTATGATTACAGTTTTGCCGTAATCATTTTAAGCCGGTCAGGACAAACAAAAGTGCATCGTAACATTGTGGATCGAAAGCGTGTCTTATATCCTAGCTGAAAGGCAACACAAGTGTGTTAAGCAATAGTTTTCTGCTTAAGCAGCTCTTTCATAGAAGCTAAGAAGAAAATTACTGGTTTCAGTAAATTGTATGCCGCCGTTTTTAAGCAGTTCTATGAAATAGGGCCTAACCGGTAACCAGTCATCAAAGAAAAAAACAAACAAACACCGTTGTTGCATAAAATTTTGTGTTTTCAGACTCCTGAGAAAGGCTTCATGCCTGAAGTCTTTCTCAGATGCATGTGTTTTGGTGAAAAATGACATCTTTCCCTATAACTGCATTACTTCAAAGGGGGTCTAGCAATGTTGTATGATATCACCAGCTCTCCAGTGCTCTTTACCAATCAAGTTGTTATAATGTTCATCAACTTGTGGAGCGATTAGCATGCAAGTACACCATGTCTTGAAGCAGAAATAGTTGCTAAAAGCACAACAAAATAATGCTTACCAGAATGCTTATACCATAATGCTTACAAGGTTTCCAGCTAAATAATTGCATTCAAAATGTTACTGATCCTATGTTCAGATTTGCTCGACAGAAGTGTGCTAAGCAATATTTTCTGCTTGAGCAGCTCTCTGAAATTTGGCAATGGTCATAATTTCATAGAAGCTCAAAAGAACTTTACTGAATTCAGTAAATTTTATGCCGCCGTTTAAGCAGCTCTACGAAGCTGGGCCCAAGTGGGACATGTCGGTCGTTTTCGAAACCACGTCAGGCTTGGGATTAGGCTCTGTTTAAAAAGCACCATCCGCCTGTTTGAAGTCCCGTTATATCGAAAGCACACGTTACCAAATATTATGGACGGACCCCAAGCCGGCACTGAAGCCAAAGCCGTCGTTTCGAAAAGATCCAACGAGTAATTACGAGTTTTTAAAAATCTGTATTCATCATTGTTTGTATAAGTTTCATTGCTGCATAAAGATTGTGTTGTCTTTGTATTACATTCAGTATCATTTTTCTTGTTTTATGATTCTGTTATCTCTCTCACGGTTTTTCCTGAAAGGCATTTTTTGTACGCTTTTCTTGTTTTTCTTTTTTTAACTCTTGCACTGGTATTTGTTTGTATTTTACATTATTTTCATTATCTGATTATTTTACATTATTTTCATTATCTATTCGTCTGTTATATGTTTTAATAACTTAGTAAAGTAAACTGAACCAGAGTCGCACGGCAACAGCTTATTGTCAAGGAAACTGTCGTTACCAAGGTAACGCGGCAGTGCCAACGTGCAAACAGTAATAAAAGCATTTTTGTCAAGTCAATTTGTTGAGTATCGTCGGATGAGGTCTGAGCAACACTGGTTTCCTTGGTAATTGATTGTGTTAACATTAATTAGATTTGAGAGATAGAGCATGGAAACATGATGACGTCTGTCATGGTGGGCGATATTTAGCCGACACCCCTTCATCAAGTTTATTTTGTTACGAGGCAGGGCACTTTTTAAAGGGACGTTAGCGCTTTGGGCAATAAAAAAAAATGCGGGTTAAAAAAAAAATGAAATTAATACAGTTGGAAAGATGTAAGAAGGTACAATATAATAACCCACACAAATATCCCTCAAAAGTGTGTGATTTGTTTTGTACACGTTGCCACCTACTCTAAACGGGGTTACTCTATTCACAGTCCGTAAGGATGTAGGCATGGGCATCATCCACTAGGAGCCTGGCTGGTGGAGCAGAATGCACTACCTTCCCAAAAGTTTACGAAGGAATTATGGTTAAGTAGCAGTTGGTATCAGCCGGACAGGTTCTCATTAGAAAAGCTTTACACCGCAATCATATACTACTAGTCTCTTTTAGATAGTTTTAAAAACCCCAAAACAAACACATTCCCATTTTGAACAGGACATCAGCCCTGCAAACAGACACCGAAACTCTGGCTACCGAATCAGACATTTATTATGTAGTCAAACTACAACTTTTCGTTTAACGGTTACCTTAATGGTGGGTGTTTTTTTTTTGGGGGGGGTCTCATTTTCACACAGAAAACAACTCAAAAAATTACCTTGTAAGATTATGGGATCCTAAAAAAAAATTAATAATTTAATAAACTAGGAGGGAAATGGTTGTATAGTTTCTTGGAAAAGATCCCCAAGAGATTCAATTAACCTCCAACACACATCAGATTGTTTTATGTGTACAGAAAAGTCATTAATTCCAAGGTTTTCCGCGACGGGAAAACCCTAACAGCTGATAGGAAAAAAAACCCGAAGATGTAGTCCAATAGGCGTCTTGGGGGAACTTTTTTTTTCAATGAAGGAAACGGGTAATTAAGATAATGAGGGTCGCGTGGAACACGTCTGGAATTAAGGACTAATTTGCGGGTTGCTGTTCGTAATCCTTCAGTTGAGATTAATGGAAATACCATACATTTTTGGAGCAAGCGCAGAAATCTACCGAAAGTGCCAATGGTACTGGTACGCGCGACGAATCAGGTGACTAAACAACTGAACAGAAAACACACACACAAAAATTTGTTTAATGGATTAAAGAAACCGAAAGCTTGACATGCGATAGAACGAAGAAGAAGAAGAATACCTTTTTAAAAAACTTTTCAATGACATCTTTAGTCCGAGTCGGTTTCTGCTTGACTTGGCCATGAAGGCCAGCCTATAGCTGTAAGTTTTAGCAGAAATTATTCGGGAAAAAATGAGCCCCAAAATGAAGCAAATTGAAGAGGAAACAAAATCAAGGAGAGGACGATCTAGCCTTATAAATAAACAATAATCTACAATCTAGTGAAAAAGCTATAGTACTAAACGAGGTCTAAAAGTTAAAATACTTTTACTTACTACGGGGCTCGATTGAAATACGTGCCACACGCAGAAGAAAAGCAGGAAGAAGAAGACCCCCAGAAAAGAATGAAAACAAAAACACACAAAAACAGACACAAAAAACCCATCACACCGTGAGCGGCTGATAGAGGAGGAGGTTGCGGTTATCAGAACGGAGTGTTTTCGAAAGATTGGCCAGGTTTAACAAAAAAACATCACTATTTACGCAGTGACTGTTAAAGAAAACCCTCCAAAACAAATAGTAAAGAGTTATTTGGAACCGGAAAAAACAAGCTCTGAAGAACCGGCTGCTCGGATTCTTTTATTTTGGAACCTCCCCCCCCCCCTTCCCTTGATCACACATGGTCGTTCAAAAGGACGTTTCCAGACGATAACGACGAGGTACATTAATTTGATGTCTACAGGAAAATGCTGACTTCTGAGGTTGACTTAGCTTTCATTATTGACTCAATTCCTGCCTGACGTCCTCATCACAATTACCCTGGTTGCGCCATTTTGGAAGTCAATGCTATGGTTGAGTCAGTGTAAGCGAGTTTTAGGCCGTGTGTCCGAAACGGCGACTTCGGCTACAGCTACGGCTAGATCGCGCGCGTCTGCCTATTCTTCAACACTGGCAGACGCGCTGATCTAGCTGTAGCTGTAGCCGAAGTCGCCATGTCGGACACGGCCATAGGCAGCTTCGCTACCATGGGCAGCGCGCCGCATCGATACCTCTCGTCACTAACCCCTGGTAGGGATGTACTGAAAAACAACGCTGATTGGCTCCCAAGGGTGACTACTTTGCGTGCACGCTTGTTAAAAAACTTTCGAGCGCTTGTATGGCGCTTGTAGGGCGCTTAGTACGCGCGTGTAAAAATGCACGTATTTTGACGCGATTCCATTTCAAATTAATCATAATTTTACTCGGTTACCCTCAACTGCATACAGTTAGACATTATCACAAAATCAAAGAAGAATGACAGAGAACTAGAGAACCTTATTACGGGTTACCATACTTGAGCGCGCGCGTAGAATGGATCGGCCTCAGGCCTAATTAAAATGTGCTAGATTCTAGCACATTTTAATGAACCAATTCCAGGGGTTATGATCGAGCAAGGTATGCTGGGAAAAATGGCGCGGCGAGATCGATCACCCCTGGGAACGAGGATGAGTTTTAGGCAACGCGGCGTCCGCACGTTGACCTTTTGACTCCCGAAAATGGAGAGCGCGACGCAGTCACCGCGTTTGACGCGCGTGCGAGGGGTGTCAGTAGATTGGAAAAAGGTCAACCACAATGGACCTTATTATTGATCTCTACTTTATTGAGATTAATATAATACAGATCAATGGTCCTCATGCATTGACGTCATTAAGCCGCCATCTCAGAAGTAAACCGACGATGAAACAATGGAAAATGCACAGATATGTACGTGCTGCTCACACGACTGGCCAATGAACAACGTCCTTTTTTGACCTCTAGGCGAGGGCGCTCTACTCAAATGACGTCATATACATAAGGTCTATGGTAATGTCAGATACAGATACCGTAGAATCAAATTACAAAGTTGATGAATGGCCGGATGATGAAGTCCAAAGTGTATTACGAGAGACCTTCAGATTAAACCCAACCATATTACATCCAAGGTTTTTTTTTAAATACTAATTGAGTAGAGTTCTTCATTTCAGACAGGGTTGATTAAGTCTTTCTCAACCCACATCTGCCTAACTACAGGATTTCCCGCAGAACACACTAACGCTGTAAGCGCCTAACTCTGTTACCCTAACCCTTACGCTAACCCTTACCCTAACCCTTACCCTAATCCTTACCCTAACCCTTACCCTAACCCTTACCCTAACCCTTACCCTACCCTTACCCTAACCCTTACCCTAAACCTAGCGAATAAATCACAGGGATTTTTCGGAACATAGGGTTGTCGGAACAGAGGGGTGTCGGAATACATTCGCCCCTAATTCCGGGCAAACCCTTAGATAAACAAGACGTGGGTGACTGTCTTTCTTTATTCTCTCATTACTTAGTGATATGAATCAGGAAACATGACCAAAAAAAAATCACATTAAAGAGAATGAGGTGCTCTTTCCAACGGTATACAGTTTTTTGGGATATGTTTATCTGCAAGGTAGTAAATAGTGGATGTTTATTGTAAAGCAGTTATAAGTGCTATGTGGGCTTAAGCAGAAGCACCGTTTATGTTCTGTGACCAGTCAGTCGAATATGGGTTAACTCAGGCTTAAGATGTTATACGACTTCCACCTACACAAGTTTACCTAAGACACGCAGTTAGATGCGTACATCCACGACATTGGACTGCCAGAAACCTTCAAGGGTTTCGTGCACGACAGGCTTCCAACGACGTGTGGTAAATAATGAGGTTAAATCAAGTAGGTCTTCACCGATGTTTCTTCGGGGTCATAGATTAGTGTTTGCCCACGTAATGCTGATTTACAGGTCAAATTATCAAAAGAGATAACAATAAAAGTCACTTGTGAAAGTTTCTGTATAGAAAACGATATCTACTTGCTGAGAAAAGCAGCAAAAAAACCCGTCTCAGTATTTTTGTGTGTGGATATTTTATTAAGAACGTCGAGTCCAGCCACGTTTAGCAAGGTAGCAGCGGGTACCAACCGCATCTCTGACCGCAGCAAACGAACACAACGGGAATTGGAATTTAAAGGATCTTTGGCGATTCATACTTCTCGACATACTTTTATTGACTTCAGACGAAATACTTTGGCAGTATGCTAACCACCACTACCATCTTGGTAATAAGCTTTCGAAAAAGAAAGAAAAAACCCAACAAGAACGACATACTTTTATTAGTTTCAGACGAAATACTTTGGCAGTATGCTTACCACCACTACCATCTTGGTTATAATCTTTCGAAAAAGGAACCAAAAAAAACCCCATAACAACAACAATAACACACACACAATTTTCAGGGGGCAATCACTGATTCATGGGTATTCTGAACAATTCAAGTTTACCAAACCGTTGCATGAGCTTGATCAATAGATTCTGCGTCCGTCAACAGTGACGACTGTACATATTATTTTCGACTCACCGATTTTGCTAGCAAAATTTTTCGCTTATAGCTGCTCTGTAAAATCGGAGTGTAAAAAAAGTACAATACGCAAATGTTAAACACACATCTGTCGAGTACGAAACAACACTATCAACAGGGTTTCTGTGTGTCACAGATTTTCAAAACGAAGCCATTGAGCATAGCATTTTTCAACAGAGAAGGTTACACTCAAAAAGGAGGGGAAACAAAGAAATGAATGAATGTAAAGTGCATAACCAGGTAAGCTCATTAACACAGTAATTATGTTTAGCATTACAAATAAAAACAGACAAAGGGATAAAGCTGACTCAAGAAAGAAGGACACCCCGAGAAACAAGCTTGGCAGCGAGTGGGCAAACCTCATTTATACGGAAGGACGATCGTTAATTTGATCATCTGTGCCTTCTCAATCAGACAGAAAGGTCTTCCCAAGTATGTACGTTGAACACTTGGCGAAAAAAAAATAATAAAAATGCGAAAGCCAAAGGGATAGAAAATCGCTGATGTTTTTTAAAGCAAACTCAACTCAAACCCTTTTTTTCTTCTCCAAAACAAACCTTTAAAAAAAAACTGGTTAAAAAAGGGGTCAAAGTAGCTGACCACGCGTTACATCTCGTTCATCGTAAGTGCATATTTACTCGCCTAAAATCAGGACAAAGAGTCCAACAGGTTTTGGCATCTTATTCCCGGTGAAAAAAATTAACTCTTTTCGGTAACTGACAAACTCAAACGTTGCAATCCTGCTTGTATATAGCAGCCATTAGTCACTTTGAGATATGGTGAATACATTACATTTGCACTGTTTGGTTTGGGTAAATTTGCCTGGATACATCCAAATCAAAAGGTAGGCCTATGGTGTTCTTCATTATCTTAAAAAGGGCTAATAGTTTGCGTCACATGTGCGCACATCTGCTGCACACCCAAAGTTTTGGCTACTTCCGGCTCCGAAGCTGCTATACGTTTGTGTGTAATTTTACCCCCAAACCACCCATTCATTTGTTCAAAAGCATTTCTTATGAAAAAACATATACCTTTGAAAAGACCTCGATCCTTTGAGGACTGTATATGTAACAGCCAAGTTCAATCCTTACACAAATCCTCATACAAAAAACAAGCCCAATGCATTTCCGACGGGCTTCTGGTACTCGTTAGAGCCAGTTTATGTGAAATGGGCGTGGCTTACCGTGGAATTACGTCACACTTACGAGCATGATTACCATACTCATTAGCGGCAGTTGACGTCATTTCGTGGAAGACGTGACATCTGGAAAGTTTGAAGTTTGTTCCAAATGTTCGTCTGCACTAACCCGGTTTCGTAATGTTATAACAGTGAATAAAGTGTCATCGTTTTTATCAAACGAGGTATATTTATACAAACCCACTTAAAAGGGTCCGTAGTCTGCCCCCTTTTGCTAAATTAAAAATCGGTATTCCTAATTTCTATTGTGCACAAGAAACAGGACGGATTATAGTAAAGGCAGGTTAAACACCCTTTGCTCTTAACGGTTGAACTATCGCTCAACTCTTTAATGCAGCGAAGTTACCACCAAACAGGCATCAGTAAATGATACCCTTTTCTATAACACCCATTACAAAAAACCCACCAATACTCTCTGAATGGTCTTTGCCGTGCAGTGGTTTTGAACGACCACCTCTTAATGTACCGTCACGACCATTTCCAAATCTCACCCACTCACCGCCTGCAATCTGACTGAAGTAGAGCTACTCACCACGATCTTGAGTAATAATTGTGCAACTTGAGACTCCACCGTAATGCCCCTTCCTCCTCCACACGATCGATGAGACTCAGAAGTTTTTTTTACCCTCTCCACTTTCTTGGGAAACAGAACAGTTACCAGACACTGACCGTCTCTTATTTCAATATTAAGCGTGTGGTTTTTTTTTAAACACAGGTCCACCATTTTGTCCCGATGGATCGTCTGGATACAACAGACTAATCAGTCTGGTGACAACTCCCCTCTTACGTCACCAAACATTTTTCTCGACATTCCATGCAATTTGTCCCCGTTTTTTGTCGGGTACCAGTGAAGAAAGCCTCAATACCGAATGCACTGTTTTGTTTTTCAACCAGATCGATTGAGCTAAACTTGATTAGCGTGTTATTTACAGAGTATTAAACCCCAGTGGTTTGGTTGTAAGTTTGCGCGACCCAAAATCACACGTTTCTGCTCTCTGCAGAATTTGAGTATATTATTTTGGTTGTTACACCAGTGCTGTTACTCCGTCCTGAAACACACATTTTTATTAAACTTCTAAGCTAGTTCTAAATCTTGTTATGGTGTTGGAGCACATTATAAAGAAAGTCGTATCAATAGCCTACATGCACAAGAGCCATCTTAACAAAGTATTTACAGTGCATCTTGGAAACCGAGTACAGTAACAAATATATCTCAAACTGCTGTAGTTTACATGTAACTATATTTGTGTACTGCATTGCTTCCTAATAAGCGCGACATGATGGTTGTTGGTGTTTTTTGGTGGCTCGGATTTCACCCAGAATCCTTTGCGAGCCTCCATCTTGCGCAGTGGGACTTGCACAATACGATCAAACACGGAGCTTGGCTCATTTTGATTTGTTAAACCTATTTCATTTCAGAAATAATTGTAACGTGACCACCTTATTGAGTGGGATTTCCACGAATGTGTTGGTGGTGGCGTGTATTTATTGAAAACTGGAAGATAAGAAACAATTTACTGTTAATAATTACTAATTATAAACTTGTTGTTAACGCCAATGTGTGCGCTTTCCAAGCGTCGGTAACAGTACTGTTAACTTATACTCACAAAGCCCCATTCCAACAGGTGAGGGGAAAACCATTCATAAACTCGTCTCAAATACCCGTCCGTAGAGTACAGCATTTTCCTCGAATTCTAGACTTTAGATAAACACACACTCCACGAATTTCCTCTCATCTCATTTACGTCAAAAAACAGATCGCAAATTTGCCCAAGAAATCACAATGGTTTCTCATCCAGAAACGTGAGCCTGCTTCAATCGAACCATGGCAGTCTTCCGTAAGATCAGACCGTTGATTAAAATCACTCAATTGCTATTCAAACCACGAACTGACGCCGTGTTTGGGCCGATCAAATCGCCGGCAAGACCGCGGTCGGACCTTACCCTGGCTCACCCCGCAGCTCAACCCTCAATTAGCCCCTGCCACCTCTCCTTATAACTGACTGCGTAGGAAGGAAGCATGGTAGTGACGGTGATGATGTCAATCAATCAATCAAAAACGAGCTTCGATTCATTTTGTTTTTAAACGCTAAGATCTGACCGTCAGGGAAAGGAAATTCAGTGTTTGTTTTTAGACTCTCTCGTTATCGATCAAGTTGCTTTAAAAAAAAACTTGTTTCCCTCGAAACTACCGAGTATTGTATGATTAAAAGAACACGCAAATTTTCCCTGAACAAAGACTGATTAAGAGCAACCTACGGTAAAAGGCTACAAAAACGGCGCAATAAAAGAGAAACAAGATATATACACAATTTGAGGAATTCACATCCTTCCCTGACTAAATTTAGCTCAAACAAAATCGTCAAGTTGCAAATTTAATTACGTAAACATTTTTAATTGAACACACTAATTAGTAATTTTGGGATACTTTTAGCGAATTAGACCTCACAATACCCAAACATTTTAGAGGGTAGGTTGCTCTGTCCGTCTATTCAGTCTTGAGAAAAGTTTCCTTTTTCGGTAATGCAAATTCTCCATTATATGGAAACGTTTTTGTTTTTTTCCCAGTTGGCTTATCAAGGTTTCCATATTAGGAAATGTTATCTTAATCAGCTATTAGAGAAATGTTTACATATTCTGAGTGATCCAGAACTGACTTTTGTCTTTTTTTACCAGGCAGGATGTTGCTGGTCCTTGTCTCAGTTCCCTTTCATTCAAGTTATTTAAAGAAGATAGTCTTCTCTATACATCTAGATATGTATTTTTAAAAGACATATGTCTTGCTGCAGACCATTTTATCAGGCTTCTAGCCGTTGGAGCTAGTTTGTGTAAAATGGGCGCGGCTTACAGTGGAAATACGTCACACCTACGAGCAGGAAAGTGAGTCCAAATTAGGGTGGAATTTTGTATATCCGGCCCCAGTTTCATGAATGAAAGTCAAAACTGCGTGGCTCGTCAAAAAGTCAGGAAAGGTCGCGTCACATTTTGTAGTTAGCAACCCCCGATTAGTATTCATAATATCCATGCGCCTTGCACAGGAAGTAGATCCTACGCATTTTCATTATGAACTTCGTGTGCATACGCCTATACATAAAAGCACAAAGACATTGCATAAGGTTCAAGTTGTTCTTTTCACATCGTGTTAGCCAATACGCTTTTAGCGTAATCTTTACAAGGCAAGATGCATTACGGACCCTGCAAGAACAGAGCAGCTCGCCGTCGCGTTGAGAAGCTGTCTTTAAAAAAGACACACGATAGCTTATGGGAGAACGAGCACGAAGTAATAACAAAACGGCTGGCGATGTCCATCCCCCCCCCCACCTCAAGTGTGGCCTGTATATACCCAATATGCACACGTATTACCCCCACAGGATCCAGGGAGATGGAGAAACAGCGTCCGTGGAGGCTGTCAGGTAAATAAAGGTCCTGCATCCCCGCTCTTCTCTACATTGATTTCTTTTTCCCGGGCACCCCATCATCAGTAGCTGCTCCTGTACATCAACGCGTATAGCCGTTGGCCAGTGCACGTATCTGGATCACACGGACATAAATTGGGCCCGGGACTGGCCGCCCCGAAGCGGAGTGAGTTAGTGCGATATATAGGTGTAGCAGCCAGGAATATTATGGGTTAGGCTTTATAGACGCAGCTGCCACACTGACTCCGGGCGTTTTGGTCGTTGATGAGACAAGTGGCCGTGTAGCAATGACGAGTGGGAGAATAAACGGTGTTCGTTAAGGTCACTCAGTCAAAATTTCCTCGCTCCCCTGTCCTCACACTTGAGAGAAATCACATTTTATTTGCTCGTTTCATTCTGAAAAGGGTGGGAAAGGGGTGAGGGGTGGGGTGGGGGCAGGGGATCGCAGACCTCAATTAGGCCGCTGACATTTGTGTCATGTCCCGTGGATAGTCCTCCAATATCAATTTCGAATCTTGCATACCGATTGTTGGACACTAATCCGGTTTCCAGACTATGTATCCTCTAGCCTCGTTTTGGGGAGACATAGAATAGTATATAATGACGGCTTCACAACTATTTTTGCCGGGTGTTTTTTTTTTTTTTTTACCGAGCAGGTTTACACACATTTCCCCCATCGATTCCTTCCTGATCAATTTTGTATAAGTCTAAGCTGAATTCAATCTGTGCTGCACAAAATGAAGGATGGCTTGGTTTATGGGCCAGGTGTCCCATTCAAGATGGCACAATCACGCTGTAAAAACGTAGCAACGGGAACCAGCTAATGACGAGTTGACTATTAATTGACAACTCAGTAAAGAGATTCTTTGATGTCACCGCAAACCTTACTTGACTATCATTATTGCGAACAATATTTGGCAACACCATTCATAGTTCAAAACATTTGGTCTATGATTTACTCTTCCAACAAATACTTCGGCCTTCTTTTCAAACACGTCATCAACAACACTTGTAAACTTAGTATTATTCATTCGGCCACACAGTTAATACAAATCATTTCGACGTGTGCCCGCCAGAAGAAGAAGGGTGTAAGGCTCTGCGCACACAAAGTATTTTTTCCCCAGTAACAAACGGCCGTATTCGCGATAACATGGCTCCTGACAAAAATGTATAGCATTACAGTAGCATGTATTTTCGGTGCTAGAATTACCCCCAAAGACATGATTTCCCTCTCCCATGCAGAATTTAATCTTCTTCCTAAAATGACTTATATATAGCAGGAAAAAACGATCAAACTTTCGCGCTCAGTTTTGCACATTAATTGCTAATAGGTCTTTCTCCGGTAACTTTTCGTTTACGTCCTTCATCCGGGCATACGGCAAAACCCGAAATCGGCAACAATAAAGACAACACAATTAAGACAACACAAATGGATCAAGGCAGGACATCAAAGACTTTCGAAACCAGCCCACAAGACAAACCCATTCTGAAATGGCCAGGGTGTGTTAAATAAAAGTGATGACTCGATAAAACGGTTATCATATCCCTTTGACGAATTGAGAATCCGCAAACGGGCATCGCAGCTACAGCTCCAACTGTTGCTAAAGGTGGTTGCGAACGTCGTATAATGTTCAACGCATAATGACGCGTTAATCCTACCGTAGCCGTAGCTGTAGCTGCCGTTTCGGACACGGTCTGACGTCACGCACGAAGAGCTGGCTTATACCCTTCATATATGATGCACAGGCCTTTTCGAAATCATGCACTGAGCTTATAGGCTCCGGCCTACGCTCTATTTGAAACGTGCTTTTAAGCAGTCGGAGCCCAAGGCCATGAGCCGCGGTTTCGAAAAGGCAAGGGCCATTAGCTTTTGCCAACCAGGGAGAGAGAGAGAGAGCACATCTGTAATAATAGAATGTTAACTACGTAGGCCCTGGGGTAATAAATGTCCGTGGTAATGCAATCGCTGAAACTGCGACACTACGCAATCCATGCAATACATGGCGAGAAATCTGTTTTAAGCCTTAAGCAAAAGCTCTATGGTAAAGATCTTAGAGCCGTGGTACATTGAACTATTGAGCGTGCTATATATGCATCCTTGTCATTCTCATAATAGATAGTGATTCTCATAAGTACCAAAAAGAGACCAGACTAATTTCAAGGCAACTTCGCTCATTTCGGTTGCATTGTTTATCATTCAGCAGGCATGGGCAAAAATGGCGTTCCGTAGTGAGGCAGATTTTAGAAAACCTAAGCGCTTTTTCCGATTCTGTGACTATAGCCTCATATTTATACCCCCCCCCAAAAAAAAAAAAAAAAAAAAAAATGTCGTCAGAAAACAGTGTATACATGTGTTTTAAACTTATACCTGTTTTTTGTTCGCCCTTCACCGATGTAATTATGAAGCTTTAAGTGTGTGCCAGACCTCATCAAGCCCTCGGGAAAATCTTTAGCCGCGACGAACTTTCAACCAAAAGGACCTTCCGCATTAACAGTAATCCGAGCTTACACTCGATAAAAAAGTTCAGCTGGACTCCCTGAAAAGAGCAACAGGGTATCGCAAGATACTTTAAAGAATAAAGCACACGCTGCGTTTTGTATATTTATATTTTTTTAAATGAATTTCTTGGACTTAGAACTTCACTTTGTCACCTGCTGGCTGGTTACCACCAACAAACTGTAATAATTACTCAAAAAACTATAGGTTTTCCCAATTAATTTCAGCAAAAAATTCATTCAGTTTTATTAACTCACCTAGATCTTACACACTAAGGGTTTCTTCAGCCTCGCTACCAATGGCAGCGTGCAGTATCGATACCTCTCGTCACTAACATGAGCGAGCGAGGCATGCTGAGAAAAAAATGGCGCGGCAAAATCGATCACCCCTCTGGGAACGAGGTTTGATTTTCTTTGTATCTAGCCTTACTGTGTTCGATGTCGTTTTCGTGCATAACATGATTTCGCTCTTCTCGTTCAGTTTCGTTTTCATCCATCCTACTTCGTTTGTAGGCATTCGGGACTACACTTTCACCGCTCTACGGTTGAATTTCTGCGAGGCTATGATTAACAATAGACCTGTCCCCATGAAATTATGTAAATTCTAAATCCTAAACGAATAGTTTCGGAAAAATCCTTGCAATAGTTTGAACAGAAATATTTCCCGCTATTGTTCGTTGGAATCTTTCGGGGTTTCAGCGAGAGACATGTTAATTGGAAAATGGAGACTGGCCTCGAAGTTAGTGTAATAAAACGGGTTAGTTTTCCCCCCTCTTTTAAGGAGTCTTAATGTGTAAAGATTGACAGCAAGGCCCGTGGAATTAGTCATCTACGCACCTACAGAATAAACAGATTGTGTTTTCGCAGAAATAATCTCCAGTCAGAAAATAATGATTTACGGCTTTAATTCCACGGGGGTCTTCCAAATCTCCCTTGAAGCCAAGCTGCACATCCCTGTAAAGGTTGCGGTTTTGGTCTGTATTTTGTAGATACCGAACTCATCAATCGCGTTAGGGTAGTGAGCCTAGCGGGCAGAATCCACCCTGTAATTGCCGAGAGGGCCGGGCTCTAAGCTCGAGTTAGGCCCTATCATCTTGTGTCTGCATTACGTCTGTCAACATCGTCCTCATCATCTTCCTCGTACTCGCTGTTAAAGGTTTTTCTCCCCCACCACCACCCCCACCGTCACAGACAAATGTTAACAAAATTAGGTCGAGGGGTTGAAAGAGAGGTCACTGCATGGGGGTGACGTGGGTGCCAATTGAAAAGGATTTAAAAACACGAGGAGGGTATCTGCTCTCAGAAGTGTTGAATATTTTATACGGATTTTTTTCCACGGAGTCTACTGTTTATAAATTAAATTATACAATACAGCAGCGGTGATTACAAAGCAAAAAATGAAGAAGAACAAAAAAAACAACAATTCAACTTCTCTGTATTCGCTGCTAGGTTTGTACTGCCCGTGCAAATTTGTATGGTTTGCAAATTTCGTAAAGTAACATTGTTAAAGGTTTGTACTGCCTTTACACTAATACATCTGTATTATTTGTAACGAGTGTTCGTTCGTTGGTATACCATTTTACCAAGTAAACTGTGGATTAAATCAACTGTTGATAAATATTGTTTCTTATTGACCTTGGACCATTATGAAAACAAAATATGTGTCCGAAAAACCACTGCGTCTCACCCTTATGACCGACAACTATTTTTATCTGACCCAGTATGTCCGACAAACCTTTGTGTTCGATCATTATGTCCGGTATATTGGGTACAATCCATTATCAACTCAGACATTTTGTCAGACAAACCACTTTGCCAGACGCACTATGTCCGACAAACCATTAGGCCCATCGTAGTATATCCGACAAACCACTTTGCCAGACGCACTATGTCCGACAAACCGATATGTTTAACGTAGTATATCCGACAAACCATTAGGCTAGACGCATTGTGTCCGACAAACCATAACGCCAGATGCATTGTGTCCGACAAACCATAACGCCAGACGCATTGTGTCCGACAAACCATAATGCCGGACGCATTGTGTCCGACAAACCATAACGCCAGACGCATTGTGTCCGACAAACCATAATGCCGGACGCATTGTGTCCGACAAACCAGATGTCCGTCAACTCATAGTCGGACAGAATGACCCATGTCGGAGAAAATGGTGCGTAACACACCTTCGGTTGGCGACACAGCCCGATCCCAAGTCTCATGCACCGGTTTAAAAAGACTGTCGTAGAGGGGCTTGGTAGACTGGCCTTAAACAGCTACTGGAGTGAAACACTGTTAACGGAAAAGCTTTTCAAAATTGTTCATAATGTGTTGGTTTATCATCTAGGCCCCTAAATGTGCTTAAGATGTGTGTACACTACTAAATTATTCGTCGATCAAAAAATAAGGCCCCAACCTCAAGGTTTTTTTTTTAAATTAGGAACACTTCTACCGTTGACGGCGTGCGTCAAAATGAAAGTACTTTGACGTCATGTGTGGGAGTTTGCTTTGTCACACCTCCATGCTGCAACAAAGCGGCTATAATAACACGGAGCTCGCACATTATAATGTAACATGAGTAATGACGTCCAGGGCTTTTCGAAAATCTTTCTGAAAAGCACCGTAGAAGGGTATTCAAAATAACTTTTGTTTACCCAATTAAAAACTGTTAAATTTCATTTACTTATTGATTGAAAATTGTTTAAATGATTTTACAGCAAAGATCACTTCTTGCCGTTTTTAGTGCACGTAGCTCTTTAAGAAGCTCAACTTACAAGCCAAACAATGGCTCATCATGATCAACAACATAGAGGAGAGATGCCATATTATAAAGGAAGTCCTGTAAACCCTCGGCCTTATACTATGATCCAAGACTACTGATCCACCACCTGGCACTGGGAGACCAAAACAACGCAGCCTTTTGAGAGCGCCGGACATAAACTGTGAAAACCTCACATGTTAACAAAAGAGCCACAGAGCCTGGACTTTTCTGCAGGCACGATTTGTAAACAGCTCAATGGGTGGTGCATTAAATATTATATCCACATGTATACAGAGATTGAACGGTCTGGGTTTGTTTTTCTTCAACTTTTGATGTGAGCAAAAAGGGGAACATCTCAAAACTTGTTCAGCTTTTAAATTTCTTATTACTCTTCATTATGTGTGGAAACTTCGACACAAAACGTAAAAAAATATTCCCATATGGCAAATATGCCTGCCAGATATGCCCTGGAATGTACAAGGCGACTCTTTTTGTAAACACATGCTACATGGTCTATACGTATATACTCTGTACTTCAAAAATTAAAGCCCCCAATACAAGCAAGAGAAAGTCTATTGCTTATCAACAACCACAGATCAATCTAGCCTCCGTCCCATCGGCAATTCTCTTTTCTTCGAAACGAAACAAGAAACAAACTATATAATCCTTCAGCACAATTTTCATATTAATAAACTCAGACATGTATACCGTGTTTTCTTTTTAAACGCAATACCTCACTTTGTTAAAAATATGAATACTTTTTTTTTTAAGGAAAAATATTACAGTTTTCCATTTATGGACCGCTGTTATAAGTGTTGACTATGAAATAAACTATATTACAAAATACACTGCATCTGTAATTAAACAGTGTCTCATCTGCGTGTTGCTGTATATTCTTAGCGTAGCTCGATGATGTGACAGGGACAAAAGCGACCATAACACGGAAGTTTACATTTCAAGGGCAGGGAAGGAAACGGCGAAAGGGTTTTCAATAAAATGGGAGACAAACTATGTGAGTGGCACGCCGTGTAATCGCATCTCCTCCAGGCGGACTGTATTCTCCTCCCGGAGTCCCCTGGGCTTCATGCGATCACGGCCAGATTTGCTCCAACAATGCACGGGAAATATTGTATCTGTGCCCGGTATGGAAGGGATCACGAACGAGGTGAAAATGATGACTCGAGAATCGATTAGAACTGCCAATAAAACGCACACCGAGCACAACCAGCGCCCGGAAAAAAAAGGAAAAAAGAAAAAAGAGCTGAACCACGCGAGGTGAGTGTGCTTAAACCGGTGTCACAGGTGTTCCATGCACCCCACAACAGCCTCAGGCCTGACGGGGAGCGAGCATGCACGCAGCTGAATCGAGCGCGCCTACTCCGGCGAACATTCGACGGTATGGTACACCTCCACAGAGAAAGGACGGATCGATTGGGGTCTAATGGCACGTGTACGAAACATAGATTCAGGTTCTAAAGCACAGTTCAGCCCTGCGTAATAATGATATAGCTACTTTCCACGGAGCTCTCAAATTGCCATCCGACATGTTGAGATCCTGAGATTGCAGGATGGAGACGTCAAAAACGTATTAAGACAACGACATCCTGAGGATGACTTATCTCACGATGACGACATCCTGAAGTAAGATGTCACTTTCCTTATATACATTTTCTAGAATGTCGACATCATAACAGTAAGCTGTCGACATCTCGAGATAAATTATCTCTGAACGTAGGATGTCGACGTATCCCGAGATAATTCATCTTGGGATGAAAACATCCTGAAAATGTCGAGAACCCATAAATCATCCTGAAGACAAAATCCTACTCTCTCAGGATGTCGTCGTCCCGAGATAAATCATCTCGGGATGTCGTCATCTTACAATTATGACGTCATCATCCTGCAGTAAATTATCTCAAAATCTGAACAAGCTGCATGGCACTTCCAGAGCTCCGTAACATGTTATGTCATGCCGTGCCTGAATCTATTGGAAGTGGCTACGGCTAGTCGTTGGAAAGGTCTATATTCTACAGCCAAGGGTCGCAGCCACAGCCAAAGTCAATAAAATGGGACAAGGCCTAGTATTACTTTCTCTATTGATTCTGTCCTCTTTCTTGCTTCTGATTATCATTTTACCCAGGCTATGGGAAACCATTGGCTCTCTAACATGACTCAGTGCGACTGGGACAACAGTGCAGCCCTGGGGTACCAGGAATCTAGGGGGGTAGAATCTGTGCCCGGACCAGCTGTAATCCAGCACTGTGACTCACAGTGCTGAGGGTCTCTGCCACGAACCCTCGAGTCCGTCCTTCATTTTAGAGCGCAACTATGGTGACTTTCTTGATAAGCCGAATGTACGTCTTTAAAAAAAACTGCTCATTGGTGCCCTTGAACTAAAACGTACACAGCTAAAAATGGCAATCTTGAAACAAGGGGAAAAAACTTGTTTCAATAAAACTATTCCTTTGTCACTTCCCAAAAACTTAATTGAAACATTTTCTAGGGAGTGATGTAGGAATTTTGTTCTTGAAGTAAGATTTCTTTCTTTTAGCAGCAGAACAGTGTAAGGCTTAATACCAGGTCTCAATTTCATAGAGCTGCTTAAGCATAAAAAGTTGCTAAGCACAACAAAATTATGCCGACCAGAATAAGGTTACCAGCTACAATACCATTTTGACATGTAGAAATGTAAGTGGTATCCTGCTAAGTTGTGCTAAGCAGAAAAATCCGTAGGCTTACACACACGCACTTTCAAATCCAGTCGCTCGTTTTGAAATACGGATCCCTCTTGTTAGTAGACCTGTCTGCACGGCTGGAACACGTCCGTACACCGTACGACTTCATAAGGCGTACGTTTGACTTCTAACCCGGCCAACTAACTGTTATCCGTACGTACGGCAAGACAGCCTGAAGTTAAAGGCAGGGTACACTTTTGGTAACTGTCGAAGACCATAATCCTCACGTGGTGTATTCCAACTTATGCAAAAAAGTATATATATTTAAAAAAACTGTGAAAATTTGGACTCAATTGGTCATCGAAGTTGCAAGGTAATAATGAAAGAAAAACACCCGTGTTGCATAGAAATGTGTGCTTTCAGATGCCTGAGAAAGGCTTCTTGTCTCAGGCCTTTCTCGTTTTCAAGTTTGTTGGTTATGAAATTATTTTACCTCTTTCTCTAAAACTACATTACTTCAAAGGGTGTCGTTTCTAACAATGTTTTATAATATCAACAGCTCTCCGGTGCTCTTTATCAAGTAAGTTTGTATGGTCATTAATTTTTGGAGGACCAAAGGTATACCCCCCCCCTTTAACAAATGTACCCAGCATGGACGACCCCAATTACATTTGAGGGGCACAAAGTCTTTAGACTGGGGAATATAATAATTGAAGTCGTACACGGTTAGTTTAAGATGCAAAGTAGGGGTGTCTTATAGTGCTACGTTTTGACTAGTGCATAAAGTACAGTATACTCGTTACAAAAACCTACGTACAAAATATATTTAAAAATGAGGTACAGATAGTCGGGTATTGTCACTGAGCCTCATGAGGCTCCAGTTGTTATTAGTTCCAGGTCATCTTCCCTGAAGGAAACTCAGACCGCGTTCTGGGCCCATCTGCCACCGGATCTCTGAAACCTCTTGAACTAATACAAACAAAATGAGACCCCAAACCCTCAACCTCATTCGTTGCCCTCAAGGCATAGACTCTGGAATCATGTTCACAATTTACATCCGTTGGAGAGAGAAAAAAAAATCGCCAGGTAGGCTTGTAAAGCTCAAATAGTCAAACTGCAGGTTTGATCTGATGGTGTGAAAAAAGAATAGCGACAGGATTTCCCATAGCGGTGGGAATTTCCAAAAATCATTGATGTCCTATGCTGAGTGCGCAACCCCGTCCTATCGCGGGAGGGCGGGGTGAGTGTAAGAATTAACCAACCTATATTAAATATTTTGTTCATTTAGTCACTTTTTTAAAATAAAAAGTTCAAGTTCCCAATGCCGCAAACACTCCTAAACAGGCCCGGGGGAGGGGGGTTCACGCCCCCTCATCCTGTTTGGTGCTTCTCTGAGGTTGGTTAGATCAATGTTTGTTATCCAAGCAAAACGAAAACGCATTTAATCACGGATAAATCATGGATTTGAATGTTCAACAGCCCGGTGCTTCAATCAAGTTACAAACTGCAACATTCCCGTGACCGAAACCAAAATGGCAGTTATTCTATGTCGACTGAATCAATTTATTAGATCTCTCACAGCACGATCCCGGCCTCTGACCAAAAAACAAAATGGCGTGTATTGTTTCTCATCTGAAGCCATTTTTAAGAGATCTCTTATACAGAACGGAAAGACCAATCGCCGATGAGAATGCCAAACCCCGGGCTGCGGCTAAACGTTCGGAGCCGTTGAGGGAAGCTTTGGTTTAGAGGTCCATGCAAACGAGATGGAAATAAATGAGGCCATTCAGTGGTCTGATTGATTACAGAATGTACTCTGATGACAATAATGCTCATATCCACATCCGTTATAGATGGCACATGGATACTGCGCTCCGTCTGTGCTTTTCCGGCGAACGCAAAAAAAAAATTAAATAAAACAAGTTCCCAGATTTCTATTTGCAGCGTTGCCGGTTCTCTAGGTGTCTATGCAACCATGAAGATCTACTCGGGGCTCGCCGTGGTAATCGAGAAATTAATCGTAAGAAAAGGGAATTACGTCTCGCTGGTGTCCCTTGCAAGGCGGTTGTACGTACAGAGTCATCACTTGCTTGAATTCAATGTTGGGATTGCCGCGGTTGCCACAAGCAACGCATCTTCTGGCTTTCTGCGAGATGGGTTTTTTTTTTCCAGAGCGGGTTTTTGTTTGTCTGTGTGTGTGTTCACGGACGTGCGCTAGGATTCCATCAAGAGGAGCTTGCGGAAGCAAAGCTTCGACTTTAAAGGACCGAGGAGCTGCTTAGATAGTGCATGCTTAAAAAAGTCCGCATCCTAGTTTTATGGACAGCGGACAGTCATTCGATTAGGAACTTTTTCTGCTTCTTCACAGCTATGGGACTGTCTGTCTTTCTAAATCTTTCTTCTCGCACCTTTTATTAGGAACCCGGAGCTATCATGATGTCAAACCCCCTTAAATGTTTGCACAGTTTCACATGAAAGTCTCTTCAATTCATGTGTCAGGCTGACAGGAATATTGCAAGAAAACAGTCTGCTGAACCAGCTGCCAATTGTAAGGCTGTTACAAACATGCCAAGCTCCGGGGAATATAAAAAAAAATTGATGAAACAACATGAAAGGAAAGCTTTTGGGATGCACTGTTAATATGGACCAGCGAGAGTGTGTGATTGGACAGGCAGGGGCCATTGATCCACCGGACCTCAGCTTTTCTGCGGTTGCTGTTCAATTCACACCCCTAGGTTTTTCAAGAATAGTATACTTTCCTCCCGTCCTCTACTTTTCAAAAAAAAAAAGTACCACACGAGCAACCTGTACAAACTAGGTAGTCATGTTTAAAAGTGCAAACAACGAACAATAGTTTTCCATGTGAAAAATCTGAACCTATTTCGATCGCTGCAATTGACCATATTTTTGACTGCATGAGGGCGCTGTCATCAGGGAATGTCTTGCATCACAATAGCAGTTTTCGCTTATTATAATTGCCTGTTTGTAGTTTTCTTGCACCAATGAAGAACTACATAACAAAAATAGCGATAAAACAGTGAAAAAAAACCCTGCTTGTTTACTTGTTTTTCATCATGTGAAATTTATCCACATACGCCCCCACGTGGTCAAAAATATGGCGAATTGAGAGACGGCTTGCTTTTTCCAGTCTTTCAAAGACATTATCATACTCCGAAATGTAGGACAGGCCTTTCTCCGTTACATCAGCTATAGTTGACTGAACCAAGAACATCTTCATTCTACCAACGTCGAGTATTAAACAGTCCTCAAAAAAAATTATATCACAACTCTTATAAGGAAAGGTTTTTGATAAAACTGTCTCTTCCAGTTTCGTTCCAGACGGTAATTTTTCTGGATTGTGCCCAGCGCCGTTGAACACACTATTGGCAGAGTACTTCCCCCATATTCTTTTACATTGCACTTCCTTATTGTCATTATTTTGAAATTGTCTATACAAATTGAAAACACACAGTTTGGGCATATTTTTGTCGTTTTTCACGTCTTTGACACACACACACTCAAACACACGCACGCACACACAAGTAAAACAAAAAAAATGTTACAGAGAGACTGGCAGCTGAAGTTACCGCGGTGTTACATGCAGGAGGTTGGGTTCCCTTCCGGTGAATGGAAAGGGGCATTGATTTGTGGTAAAAGGACCCGTGCCGGGGAGCGTTCAGTTTCTGAAGTAAAAACAATTTGTTGGAACTCACTTTCATTTTCGTTCCTTTTAACCCCCAAGGTATTATCACCCCCACTGTCTGAAGCAAAGGAGGAAAATATCCCATTACTTATCATTTCATTTATTATGAATAAAGTTTATAGACCTAGTATGTGGAATTGTGTACACTTTATTAAAGGCACAACGAAGGCTTGTGTGAACTGAAAAAAGTTCTTGTGGCTATTCCAAATATATATTTATTATATACAAACAGGTATTTCATTTCAATAATAAGAATGGTTTAAAATGTTTTGTGGGCCTATTTTGTATTTCGGTTACACATGAGGCATTTCACCACGAAGTTTGCTTCTTTAATGCAAAAGAGTATTTGGAAAATCATGTTGACGCTTTACTCTAATCTAACCACTGCACAACCCCTCTATCAAATGTTACCAAGATCAGCAATCCCACTCCTGCCACCAAATCCTACTCCCTCAGTACATGACTTTGGAGACTGTATTTCGCTGGTCCAATCTACCTACCGCCTGGAATAGTGAACCATCGATGTAACAATTCCATTAATAGAAATAGGTGCTGGTGTCATAAATTGGCACCGTGCCAATAACATCGTCCGATACTAACACGAGTTGAAAGACAACGGTAAATTGGGGCAAATGTCCTCACTATTCACCAATAACCCCGTCTGTTTGCTCCACGTTTCGGCGCTTAAATTTATACTCGACAACCCCCCCCCCCCCTCATCATGGTCGTCTCGTGTGTTTCCAACTTAATTTAATATGGCTAGACTGTAGAGTGATAAATGGTTAGGTATTTGTTCAGTGGAACAGTCAGCAGCGCTTAGGAGATTTCTTCCCCACCGCCGAGAGATCGATTTAGCTGATAAATGATATTTGTAGAAGAAGCTAAACCGAAGTAATCGCCCGGGGGAAAAAACAAACTTCGATGTAAAGGTCAAGTGAGTTTATGGGGTCTATGCTTCTGTAAGACTACAACAAACAATGGGAGTTAGACTCGTCAAGTGTCTTTGAGATTTTCCTTAATTAAAGATAAAGTGCGGCTTCGGGAAATGCTTGCAAAAGTTTCCAAGTGAAAGTAAGCCAAGTCTAACTTGAGCCGTGGAATACAACGCGTGTGTGGTCTTATTGGTAATTTATTTTGTAGGTTTATTCAGTGAAACGTGGCATACGGCCATCTTGAGAAGAAAACAGATAGATATATATATTGTTGCATCTGATGAAGGTCCGGTTTGGATCGAAAGCTCAGGCCATCTCCCCTCCTATAGTTATATTATACACATTTATATATACATGTAAATACACATGTCAAAAGTTTGTTAGAGTCACCAGAAGACGGCCAGAGCAAACTGATCGAAACGTCGAGCAGAAACCCCGGCTCTTCTCAGAGCCACCACTACTCACAAAAGAGATTTCTTGCATGGTGTCACCCCTAACCGTGACTTTATAGTTGGACTCCTGTTTCTAAATTAACTAATGTTTTTCTCTTTTTTGAACATGCACGAGCTGATTTCAGTGTATCAGACAAAACTCTTTGTTGTGCCCTCAAATGCATTCACAATCAAAGCACCATACCTGTTTAAAACAACCATCGATGAAAGTCCGGGAAAGAATACAAGATGGGGTATAGTGCGGGTTAGACCTTGACCCGCGGGTTCCGGGTTCCCTTGGGCATGACTGGCCCGTCTCTGGGTCAGTGTGACCCGGAATCTTAGTCAAGTCGACCCAGACATGGATCAAACTGACAAAGAACCCGAGCTAAATTACAATTTTTTAACAATTTCTAGGTCAAGCCAGAAATGATTCGGGCCCCCTTAAAACCGAGATCCGGGTCATCTCTGAACCGTTTGGTTTTTGTTTTTTTTGTTTTTTTTTAATGAGCGGGGTACCAGTGGCAACAATGCAAACTTTCAGGAATGTTGGCTGGTAACCTTTTTCTGCTAAGCAAGATTTTTCTGTGCTAAGCGAGTTTGTGTGCTGACATGCTTTATGAAATTGGACCCTGTGGTATCATTGCAAAAGTGTGGGATACAGGAAGAAGAGTGCAAAGTTGTGCATCTTTTTTCTTCCGACGGATGTATCGAATAGGAGCCACCAACCCGGCACTAAACCCACGGTTCCGGGAAGGAAAAAAAGGAAACAAATCAAAAAGACGGCACTCGAGCTTCATCTACGGGGGAGGCTGACACCCATTAACAGGAATGTTTACACGAACAAAAAAACTGATTTATTTCATACTCCTTCCTCCCAAACGCTTCATCTCGTCGTTAACTCATTTACCAAAACCCACAAGGATGAATTCGAAGCACGCATTAGAGGAACCTATATCACTCTTATTGAATAAGGCTCAAGTTTTGATTGATAGTCAACACAGAACGCAGAATATTATTATAGCAATGACAAGGTTAAATGTATGAAATAAACATCACATTACAGTAAAAAAAAAAAAATGCCGCACGGGATAATATTTAGTCAGTAGTTTGGGAAGGAAAAAATTGCAAAGCGAAAATACTACTTTCTCTTGGTTTAATACTTGCAGTGACTTCATGCGAAGTGTGCTTTCGAACCATCATGGTGATCGTTTTGAAACAGATAGTTTACATTTTTAGGAAATCTTTCAATTATGATTCCTATACCACTGCAAGAACTGGGGTGTTAAATGAACACAATGGGTGTTGTCACATAGAAACTAAAACATTAAATCAAAATTTACAACACAGGGAGTTCATTAAATAACACTAATTTCTGCTAACACAATTCACTTTGGTGTTGTTTCAACACCATTGGGTGTTAATTTTGATTTTTCTCTTTGGTATCTATATGTGATATATGTTTTTGCAGTGTGAAGTGTGCTTGAGGAGACCGTTCAAATATCAGTCATATTAAGATATATATAGGTTAACATTTATGTATTCCAGTAAACAAGAGGGCACACAAAAATTCCCTCCCGTACAAGCTAGTAAGCCTAAGGTTTGCAGTAATACCATGCACGTGAAATTGTGATTGTGATGGTTCTATAAAAATTTGTATTTTTTTGTCCTTCATGCACGTTCGTTATGCAACAGAATGTCTAAAAGCTGGCGTTCATTAAAATAATGTATTGATTATTTTCTGTTGCTATTTTTTCTTGTCAGTTTGCTGAAAGTGAAACTTGTTTTTCGTCAATTCCGAATGCATCCAAGACCGCAAAGGGAGCTTTGTGGTTCAATTACAGGAACATAAGGTGACAGTTTCCTCCTTTTGTAACCCTATTGATATACCCATGCTGTTGTGGACTGGATTGGGGGGGGGGGGGGGGTAGTAGTAATTGTGTTCTACATTATGGCTCTGTATAGAGAAAAAAAACACATTCAAGAAAAACATCCCCCAAAATGCTACAAAACACATACCAAAGACTGTAACCGAATCCTTCAACAACAATAAATTACAGATTCGCGTGAAACGACGGAATAATTCCACAAAGTTAATTCAATTTGCGTGAGGCAATAGCAGCCAATTACGTGCAATTATTTCCCGAGTCAAAACTACATTTTGGATTGAAATTTGTAAGTTTTTTTTCGGCTGTTGCTGTGATGTTACTTTTTTTTATGATGATATATTATTGCACGCTATCACGTTGACGTTTTTAATCGCCAGGGGATGTAGGGCGAAGCACGCACGGGGCATTTCCTGAGTTGGGGGAGGACACGCGAGCGAGGTGACGGCCCTCGAAAATGTTATTATACTATCGATTCGAAGATGAAATTATATTATCGTTTAAATTATGAAACAAAGTTTTCGCCAGTTGAGGATATTATACTCGGGTGGAACGGTAATAATGTTTGATAAATTGTAGCGTTATATTTAAATTTTTGGTTGTGTCCGTAATATTAAGGCCTGCGCTAAACGTCGCACTGTTGCCGTGTCAAATTCAAAAATGAATTTTCGCTCTTCAAAAAATGCGGCAATTAAAGCAAATCGGTGACAAGCGGCGAGTTTAGTAAAACAGTTTACCGCACTTGAAGAAATTCAAAATGGCGAAGCTGGATAAAATTGCTGAAGAGTCATGTTTCATGATGGCACTCCGAGCTGTGACGCTCAAATATCGATGACAAAATCGTGATAAAGTTCGGTCCCCATCTTGAATGTTGTCCTTATTATTACCATCGTTGTTGAGTGTCGCTCATCGTCTTTTTTTATAGAGTGTCAAACAAAACTGATTAGTATAGTTGTTGTGAAATCTACAGACTATGTTTGTTTCTGTCATAAGTTGTTTCCCAGCCCATCCCGGAATACTCCCAGCTACGGTTACGAAAGCAAGGAGAATGTTTCGCTCGGCCCCAGCGGCCTATCCAGGACCGCTGGGATGGGCTAATCAGCTTGCGCAGATTCTTGTTCAGGAAGTACGTCATGCGTGCAGTGCTTGCAGTGTGAGTGTGATGCATGATGGGACTGAGCATTAACCAATGAGCGTGCTTGATACGTTTGCCCATCCCAGCGCCTTTGGTTTTAAGGCAAGGCGCTGGGGACGAGCGAAGGAGAATGTTCACATTATCAACCGATACAAAATAAACATTGCACGTTTCTGTGAGGATTGTGGTAGTTTCAACATTTAGAGCTGAATTTTCAAAAGCTTTGCGCATGCGCATTTGAGATTATCGCCCGACTGAGAATTCGATTACATTCGACACGTCACTATAGAGTGCGACGTTTGTCAACACGTCATCCAACTACCGCGTAGCACGGCAGAGCTTGCTGGGCTACACGGCAGTGTCGAACTGAAATAAAAAGTTTGCGCTACACGTCGCTCTTTTGTCGAATTTAATTCATCATTTTCGAAATCATAGAGTTCGGCACGGCAAAGTGCACCGTTTAACGCATCAGACCTGAGTTTCTCATTAAGACTGAACTCCGGAGGGACGCAGGCTGTTTATAGCGCGATAATTCTTTGAAGACCGTTGGTTCATGTAGTGTGGTGGCTGACTCTACGGCACCAGACTCAAGATCTGATGGTGTGGTCATCAGGGTGTGGGTTCAGGTCCCGGTCATGGCATTGAGAACTCATGGCCTTGACCTAAGATACTTTCGAGACCACTGCTGAGGCTTGGGCGTAGGCTGCATCAGTTTAATTGGAGAACGCGTTTTCCTTACGGGGCTTCAATCAGAGCGTCGGAGCCCCGTAAGCTGAAGCCCCAGCCCTAGCCGTGGTGCCGAAAAGACCGTAAAATCAATGTTTGTGTTTTCTCCTGTAGATGGGACGTAAAACCGTTGGTCCCGCGTGTTGTGTAAAAAAAAATAATAATACAAAAATACACGTAAAGAACACAGTTACACTTATCGTTCATAGAAGGGGCTCAACCCCAGTGTTTTCTACTACGGTTGGCTGCAGATCGCTCCACAGCACCGTGTTGTAACTATATAGGTGGGTCTCATAGTTCAGACTTAGCAAACCTGTTGTTAAAATAGTAAGCTCTTTGAGACATCTATACACAAATAAGAACCAAGCATTATTATAAGCAGCCCTTCTTCCATAAGCAAATTACACCCCCCCAAAAAAAATAAAATAAAAATAAAATAAAATAAATAAATAAAATTAAATACAATTAAATTAAATCAAATCAAATCAAAAAAAAAAAAATCAATAACAAATAAAATAAAACAAATAAGCTTATTGACAAATAAGTATAAAAATTACAATTAAACTAATTAATAAATGAATAGATAAATTAATACATAAACAAATAAATAAAACAACAATCACTAAAAAATATGAAGTAGACTTCTTAGTTTGAGGAAGTGGTCTCGGCAAGGTACCATCTCAGTGATTCGACCTCATAGGTTGGTATCGGTGAGAATAATTACTACGGTTAGTCGTCTAAAATCTTGTGATGACAGGCACACCACGGAGCTCCTCAAAACCAGTCATCACGTGATTGTATCAGGTGATCATCACCCCCCTGAAACCAATGAGGTAATTGTGTAATAATTGTACGACGACGAATTTATGAAGACCGGTTAGCTATTTCTAGATAAACATTGTGGCGCGCCGTAATGGACCCGTTGGCAGACGACAGCTCATGTGCAATGTCCTAGTTACAAGTCTAAATATGGTAAGAAAATCGGGCAAGTGAGGTTTAAGACACCATGTAAAAAATAAAAATCTCTGTGTGAACTGTGGTGGGTTTCAGAAGAACCAGTGGTACGAACATTGCAGTTCCTCTCGGAACCACCGGGGCCCAGTTTCATTGAGCTGCTAAAGAACAAAATCCAGCTGTGCAAAAAATTACGCTTTATTTTTTACCAGAAAACCAGCCATTTCACACGTATCATTTTACGACTGGTACTTTTTTGTACAAGAAAAAACGCAGACGTCAGCTCAAAGGCTGTTACACAAAATGGTTCCGTGGTTAATAAAAAATAGTTAAAGATTAACTGATTTAAAAAATATATATATATATATCGACATGTGTTTAAAACCTGTGATATTGTGAAGGCAACAACTGCAAAGAGCTCACAAACACCATTTTGTTTCTGATTTCAAATCAATTATTCCAACAAATATTTAAAGAAGCCAGGTCCAAATTTCGTCCGATTTTACCCGAAAATCCCTGTAGATATAAATTTTAAATAGCTATCAGAGTATTAATTCGAGAAAGTTGTATCGCACACACACCAAAAAAACCCGATTCGTGGTAATTAATTAAAAATTAAAAATAAACCGACATTATCTCACGTCCACCAGCCACGTAAAAACGTTTTTAATGTATGTTATGTATTTTGTGCATTGTCTGTGGCCTAGTGTTTGTATGTTTTGCGTTCTGAAACAGAAGTCGTTCAGAGAGAAAAACTATAAAGCCTTTATAGTGTTTACTAAAAAACTATTTAGAGATCGATTAAAGATTTATTTCGGACAAATTTTTACTTGTACGTGATCTCTTTAAAGGTACTGCATGACTTTTGTCTACAGCTAGTTACCCTGGTTACTGAGTCAAACCCCAAAACAAACAAACAAACAAACACCCCCAACAACCCAACAAACATTGTGAACGATTTGAAACTCAAAGCTTTATGAACTTTTATGAAATTGTCGATTTCTTGTTCCGACTGTTCGAAGCACGTTACCGCACACAGAAACCCTGGCAGACCATAAACCGTTGTTCGATTATTTGATTATACTCGGAAACTTGATCAGATGGTGTTTTTATTGAAAATTGGAGGATTGGAATAAATTTAATGTATCTTCTCATTTCCTCGCACCTTCACTACATTTATCTGCATGGCAAATTGTTTTTATTGGGGTGACAATAACTGCATTTTCATATGTTTTTGTTTCAGCTTAGTACAATTTCGCCGATTTTACAGAAATTTAATAACAAATTATTATTATTATATATTTGTTTCTGGTAGTTGAACCAAGGATGCCTCATAAGTGAACTTAATCACTGTAGCTCTCAAGCCTGAGGAAACCTGTACATAAGGGTGCTTGCTATGTGAACCAGAAACACCAGGGGTAACCCTTACCCTTCCACGATAAGTGTTCTGGGTTCTAGTACCTATACGGCTAAATTTGTCCCATCCAAAGGACAAAGCAATTATGGTGAAGTATAGAACACTACACGTATACAACAATAAGTCTTCACCCTTCACTTTGCTGCGGGATAAGAAGGAAATAAATGGCGGAACTAACCAGCATTGCTTAGGCCTATCGTGATTATAAAAAAAAGTGTCTACTTTCGATCAATTGGTTGACCGGGGGGTAACGAAGCCAACGGCAGCAAGTACCAGTTGGATCCGTTTGGCGCACAGTGCCTTGACACGCGGCACATCAGTTATTCCCGCTCAAATCAAGTATACATCATTATTTCCCGCCAAATCCGCAATAAACACGTGCTGCGCGGACTAATGCAGCAATTCGTCATTCTTAAATAAAAATGGGCTTTTGGGTGGAGAGCAATTTTTATAGCTTGGGGGGTAACGGGGAGCGGGTTAAACTTCTTAAAGGTTTCACGGTGTGAAGCGTTTTGCGTAAATATTTCAATCTAAATTGCAACGTGTATAGTAATAACCGTGTGCAAAAAAGGACGGGAAAAACAAAAGGTAGGTTAGCTACAATTGAATTTGGAAAACAAGGGTTGGGCTTTAAAGGAAAATTAAAACCCAACCATTCATAACTCTGATCCCGAGTAAGAACCTAACCGTCAATACTACACCATGTGGGTGTTGTCACATATTATAGATACCCAAGAGAGAATCAAAATTAACACCACAGGGTGTTAACATAACACAAATGTATTTTGTTGGGCAATTTTTAACACCTTATGGTGTAAATGTTTATTCGCAGTGTGTAGTTTGGCTATAATTAAGGTATCTCCTCGGGCTTAGACAATCCCAACTTTGCCAGAAACTTTTAGTTGTTAAATGTATTTAAAATTTTGAATTAGTGGTATTAACAATGTGCAATTCAGTTTTTAACTACGATATACTGTTGTCAGCAAACCATATAATATTTGACTTGAATTGAACTAATGTTGAATTCGGGCATGGGAATGTATGGTGCACACAAGTTTGGATAAACCGAAACGGAAGACAGCGTGTGGTTCCGAGAAGTATTACAATTAATTCAGTGGTCTTTAACTTAATTAAACATGTAATTATTCAGTTTGTATCCGCTCCCTCCCAACCGATGGGGGCGCTCTTGACGAAGGTGGAAACACATCATGATTGGATACAGTTCTCGGCAGTTTCTCTTTAAAGAAACGGGTAAAGATGGAAGTTACAGTTCACAGGAAGGTCTCTGAGTGTATTAGATTTCCCCAGGAAATCCGGTACAGTAAACGGGCAAGAATCGTATGAATATGTTTTGCCGTGTTGCAACGAGGGCCCGGGGCAGGGCATAACTTAAGTGGGTCCCTTTTCGATTACGAAGCCGCAAATTGGGCCTTGCTGTCATCCACCATGCGGCCCAACACACGTCATTAACTAAGGTCTGGTGAGACCAACAAATACAGCGGCATGGACACAACAAGGGGGAAGATATGAAGAAAACAGGAATATCTATTTGTGTTTCATGGGGGAAATAACGAGCAATGGGGGTTTTGTTCTCGGTGGAGGTCAGCGGTTTGAACGATGCCGTCAGGAGGTGTTTTGAGCCGTTGTGCCGATGAGCACACGTCACTTAAGGCTCTCAAAGCTCAAACTCAAGACAAAAAAAAATGTATATACAATGTCAAACTCAACGGAAAATAAAGGTTACAGGGAAAAGCTACGCTTCGTACAGGTGAATGGGAAAAGAGAGATATCATTATTGCATCTTTGGACAATTATACTGCAGCGGTTATCCGCGTAGCTTGGCCGTGTGACAAGCCGGGCACAATGGCATGAAGCTGTTTTGCAGAAAAGAAATGCCTAACAACATTAATCTCTACGAATAAAATGGCAGGGAGCCAGCCAGGAGCAGTGTCAAATGCATGGGGTCCTTGGCAGGTAACCAAAAAGAGCATTGTACAGGGCTGTTCAACACAACTGCTATAAGCAAAATCAAGCCATTGCCCAGAATGAATTCGGACACCCACAGCAGTTCTGTATAATTCACTCCTACAATTTCACTAATTTATTAAGCCAACAAGGTTACCGATGGTAGGAAGTACTGGCTAGCAAACAACTAATACGAAACAGTTAGTAATGCAAGGTATACAAGAATAAAGCTATTGAAAAAGTACAACTGAAGTTTATGATTTGTTCATGTTTAAATACCCTACTGTGGGTATTTTCGAAACGGCAGGCTGGAATTACCAGGCTTTCAGTATTTTCTCAAAGCCTGAACAGGGAAAGCCTGCGTTTCGAAAATACATATGTGTATTTTCGAAACGGCAGACTGGAATTACCAGGCTTTTAGGTTTTTCAAAAAAGATAGTTACCATACAAGCACACATTGTGTTCTTGAAATTATTCAAACACATGTTTTCATATCACATTTTGCAGTACTTATTTTAATAAGTACTCGTAATCGAATTCGGAGATCAAAAGTATTGGTACTCGGCTGTTGGACTCGGTACTCGACATCAAAATACTAGGACACTAGTACTCGCCCTCAAAGGCCTATAAGTACTTGTACCCAAGTACTACTCGGCCACCTTAGCACCCGGCAGGAACACTCGAAAAATGTGCAACAACAATAGCAGCCATGAAAATGTTTTACAGGGATAGCAAGCAGTATAGCTGGACTCCATCGGCTATGACATTATTCGGGAAGTAGTTGTGTCATCAGCACGTCATAAGAATATTGGTGAAAAGGCCACGCAACTGAAAATAATTAGTTGCAGTTTATCGAAAGATGATACACACAATTGTTTTCCCATCCAAATTACTCTCTGATTGCCCTACAAAATGTCCTTTAAAAGGGACCAACACAATTTATTTATTTATTTATTTATTTTTTTACACAAATAATGTTATTTATTTACTTTATCCAACTACAAACCACAAGGGAAACTGACTTGGTAGTTTTTTGTTTTTGGTGTTTTGTTGTTGTTGAATGATTAGGTGTTCAACAAAGAAAAATTGACTAGAGCGGGATTTGGACCAAGGACTTCCGGTTTAACTAATCTATAGCTGTAAGTTGGTCGTATCCCTAAATTGTTTGTTTTGACTCTTCCAGAAATCAAAAAATGTATTATTGTTCGTTAAACTAATAAACCGATGTCATGTGAAATTGATTAAACTGTATTTCACACTCAGTTGAGACTTCAAAAAGTACACCAGAGTACAACGCAGGACCATTACTTTAGCCTCGAGGTTTTGTTTCTTCAAATTACACCCTCTCCCGAAATCGAACGAACGAGGTCAAACTAATTGCTATCGACGCGAAGTTGAAAAGGGTAATTCTAGCGTTTGTTCGACCGCCTCTCGCAAATCCCTCGCTTATATCTACCCCTCTACAAAAAAATGGGGGGAAGAAAAAAAGAAGAAGGAATGAACAAATCCTGAGGGAGCTCCGTGCTGTTTGCAAGCAAATTTAAACAACAAGTGGGAGAATAAAGTGAGAACATATTTGAAGAGAATAGATGGCGAAAACAATCTGTAAAAAATAAATAAATAAATGAAGAAAATAAATCTGCCATTTTTTCTTTTAATAGGAGGAAGGGACCGAGATTTGATCCTGGTCTCCTATGGGTCTACTGTTATTGAAGGCTGTGCTGTGTACACACTGGATGGTATGGGAGGGCCAGAGCAACATGCACGGGGAGGCACCGCAAACACTTGGGCAAATATGCCCCAACTACGAGCTCTCCCTCTACAAAAATATATAATAAAAATAAGGGCCGTCACAGAAATAGGGGGAAATTAAGTTCACGACATCGGATCCGTCGCACCTTAGCCGGACTAAAGGTCATCTTCACTCACTCTCTCTCTCTCTCTCTCTCTCTCTCTCTCTCTCTCTTAGTCATCCCTCTAAATAGATCTCGTCCTCGATCATAAGAGACGCCTTTTTGATCAGATGTTTGTAAGAATATCCACTTTGTCTTGATGCAGGAGGTATAAACGACACCTACTTATATCGCCTGGGAATACCTGAATATCTCAGCAACAAATCATCCGCCTGTAACAACCCTTTTCTTCTGATAGCTGATAAGCAATTAGCCATTATCTTTGGGCCAATTCTAGACGGTAAACTATTTTAAAAGGCTTCTTATCTGGCTACAACGCAGACGAATTAAACGAAGCAAACTTTGGTCTCTTGGAAGAAGCAAAAGAGGAAGAAAACAAGGGGGAAAAACAATTTTTTGTTGAGCTCAATTCAATTTTGAACTGAAATCAAATACAAAAATGTCAAGGCAGTTACAGAGACTTGTTCGGTGGACGAAAAAGCGCCAAAATTACGTGCCAATCGTAAGTGATTTGTTCACCCTTTCAAACAAAAACTTATCAACTTGAGGGGTTTAGTTCAACGTCACGTGTTCGTGTATTAATGTGAGATTTTGAATCGAGTGTTTTTATTCCTTTATTTTAAAGAAATGTTGTTTTAGTTAAAAAAACAACTACATTTCATTGAAATATGTGCTCACACGAGGGATGAGATTTTCCGAATGTAATTTCCTGAAAAAAAAATGGCAGACTGGACTGGGTCCCCTCCCCCCCCCCCTTTATTCTAGCCCTGGGACCTCCCAGATGTTACAATTCAGGAGGGTTACAGACTCTGTGCATCATCCGAAAGACAAGACTACAGGTCTGGACTACAATGGGGACTATTTCTGTCTCCCTTCGGTGAATGCTTTCGTGACAATTTGAAAACTCAAGGACATTTTGAGCAAATCCTGAGAACTCACATTCCTGCCCTTGAAAAAAAATTGTAATAAAAAAAACCCGGCTTCCCAGATTGGGTCTTTACATGGATGGGCACATTTTTCAGAGAAAAAAAAAAACCCTAATAAAACACAATATTGTATTTTCTCAACCATAAATGCATTAGGCCCTATTCGTAAATATTGCAGAGCACGCACGTTGAAGCAGCGATAGACTGTATACCACAGGTAGATACAATTTAATCTTGAAGACTTTTGACCAAAACTGTACAATTTTTAGAATATGCTATTGTGTAATTATCTGAAATATATAAAAAAAAATTAAAAAAATCGGCCGTTACGTTATGACATTTACCTGCCTCCTTCAATGTATACACACTCCCAGTCAATGGAAAACACAAGCAAGGGCCCAAATGTTCATAGTTCTGCTTACCGTTAAAGACAAATGGCACTTACGGTCAGCGAATTCCAGGTTAGCAAGGAATTTTGCTCTATGTGTGTGTGTGAGCGTGTCTACCCGTTGATGGGGGTCCGGGTGTTTGACAAAGCGAGGACATCCTCGCTACGCTTTCGTGTACACAACCAATGGGGGCCGTCGCTAAACAAAAAACCAATAATCCAAACAATAGAAGAACAAAGAGAAGTCCTCGTTTTACGGGATTCACAAACATGTGGTACACAGCTAGGGCCGATATTAAGGCCTGTTTTCAGAGAGCTGCTTAAGCAGAAAAATATCGCTTAAAAATTATCTGCTGAGCAAACGTCAGCGGAATACCAATCACAGCACTGCAAATTTACACCATGTAGATACTCAAAAGATTCAAAATTTACACCGTAGGGTGTTAAAATAACTCTTATTTCTACAAACACAACGACACTGGTGTTAGTTGTTAAGTTCTCTCGCTCTCGGGTATCTGTATGTGACAACACTCATGGTGTCAATTTTAACACCCGAGTTTTTGTAGTGTACATGATACATATGAAATGCTTTTTGGGCTGGTTATCTTTTATTCGGCTTATTTTGTTGTGCTACGGTAATGTTTGTGCTTAAGCAGCTCAATGGAATTCTTACCTGGTCATGGTTACCCATATATTAGCGGAAATTGGTAATTATTTAAAAGTGCCGAATTCCACGGCAAGCAGAGCTATGAATTTGGGCCCTTGCTGTTGTTCCTTCCAGCCTCGGTCTGGGTTTACATTGATTCGAATGAGTCACAAGCAAATAACCATTTGCATTTTTTCGTTGACAGTGTTTCACCATCTCAACACAGGGCCAGTTTTTACAAAATGGTTCAGGCAGAACAAAATGTAACACTCATTTGCCGAACAATAAGGTTTAACAGTGAACCCGTGACAACCATAGTACTCGTTCACAAGCCTTGTGACCCGGGCACAATGTCACGGGACAGAGCTCCGTAAAACACATCCGTCCGTAGGCCGTGTAAGCACAGAATTCCACGGTAAGCAGAGGGATGAAGCTGGACCCTGCTAAGTAGATATCTATTCCTCACTTGGTAAAATTTTCTCTTTTTTTTGAACAGCTAAGTACGATCAGCGGGGAACCAGTCAAAAACAATCATTCATTGTACTGCTTCTTTTGGTTGGTTACTCGTACTTCACAAACAACTTGTGTTTTTTCCCCAATGTTAGCGAAACACTGTGTGCTTGAACAGCTATACGAAACAGGTTCATATGTGCTACAACCAGTGAAAAAGGGCCCATGTGGCATAACTTTTCACAATTTCAGCCCCAAATCGGACGATAGTCACGCATACATTACAATGTTTGCATGAAATTTTACCGTTGGTGGTTACATTGCACACATTTAAAAAAAATCATGTTCCAGACGGGGTTTAGTGTAAATGTTTGCCCCGTAAAACAAACACTTGCATGGTGTATTATAAGTGTATTAAAACCAAAACTGCCTGCAAGCGATAATTAAATCGACTGCAATCATTTCTCTGTTTTTGGGGGCGACTGTTAACGAAACCGTACGACAATATTATCCAGGCGATACACGCACTTGCAGACCTACAAGTGGATGTTCCAGCTCGTTTTACGGGGCACTTGCGCAAAATGTCTTTAAAGCAAGCACACGAAGGGACACGTTTTTAGTTAATTGCCGTTCAGTTAGCACCGTGGACAACCCGGATGCATTTCATAAGCGGCCATTTCCGCGGATATTTCTGCGGTACCAAAAAAAATCAAAACATTCTTCTGAGAGATAAAGATTTTTTTTATGAATATGCTCGGTGAAGAAAATTGTAATAATATTTTAGAATATTTTGAACACCAGACGAAGTAATTAAGTATATTGCACTTCAAACTATGAAGTTATCAGAACAATTGTAATATAACTGTCGGACTTAAGATGTTGCTTTATACTAATAAAGTAAACTACAAAACATTCAAAAGAGTATATATTTGCCAAAGTTCGTAAGCAACCCTTAAGCTATACAGTTCCTTTGACCGCCCTGCAGTATCACTTTACATACTTTAGCTCCATTGTACGTTTTTCATCTGTCATTATGCCATTAAACTGAATTTTAAAATACAATTGATATTCGATACTGTGGAGGGAAATGGAGTATACACGGACATAATTGTGGATAGAATGCATCCAATACAATTGTCTTCTTACCTTTTGCTAATTCACCGATGAACTGAGTAACCTTCTTAACGATCTCACTGTACTACTTCGCACTCCTTGGCCTGGACGGCAACCAGCTTGCTTTGCACAATAAGCGGTACAGCCGGCCGCCGAGCAACTAGTCCACCGCAGCAAGTGACGATGCTCACACTAGCTGCAGACTCTCACTTTATCATTTTCCACAAGCGTTTCTGATCTGAGCACAGCGCGGCAAAACTGTATAAGAACTACATCGTGTGGTGTTTTTTTTTTTTTTTTTTAGCGTTTTCCCCCCACTAGAGCGATAACCCAGAATTCCTTTCGAAACTCTGGCCTCCAGAAGCTACACATGCGCTGTGCGCCGGTTGCCGGCAACGCACGCTAACGTCACTGGAAACGAAAGGTAGTCGGTGACCACACTACCCTGGCAACGAGTCATTGCGCTCGAGATGGAAATACACAAAAAGAAAGGGGAAAAAACACCGCTCTCTCTCTCTCTCTCTCTCTCTCTCTGTTTCTTTCCGTGTTTTAATATCTCTGTATGCGTGGCTCAATTGACAAATACACGGCTGATTTCTGGTGACATCACACGGTCGCCTACTCCGTGCAAACTACTCAAAATATTTGCGATTCCAGGTTGATAATGCCGCGGAGGAGTTTCTGATTCTAGGGGAGGAAAAGGATATAATGAGCGTTGTGCAACTAACGCTGTTTAAACTCTAATGAAGTAATGAATCGTTGATGATTAACTTATGGCATCATCCTCCCAAAACAAAACAAAGAGATGACAGAACGTGATGGTTCTTTAATTGGACAGGTCTTCGGGCTATAGCTCTCTAAATATAGCTAAAGAGACTTAACTGTAGCCCGAATCTAAATGTAGTCCAATCACTGTATACCTAAATGTTACTCGGACCAAATGCAGCCCAAACGATGTACGTATCTGTAAACCTGACCGAGTATAGCCCCGACGATGTACCTAAATGTGACCCGGACCCATTGTATCCCCAATGAGGTACCTAAATGTAACCCGGACCAAATGAAACCACAACGATGTACCTAGATGTAACCCGGACCCATTGTAGCCCCAACGAGGTACCTAAATGTAACCAGGACCAAATGAAACCACAACGATGTACCTAAATGTGACCCGGACCCATTGTAGCCCCAATGAGGTACCTAAATGTAACCCGAACCTAAATGTATAGTCTTAATTCTTGTACTCGAATATAGCCTGGACCTTAAGCGAGCTACATTTACGCGCGGGGTACAGGCACCCATGGCACACAGATGGGCACGTGGATATAGACCGGGGGTTTTGTATGTTTGTTTGTTGTTTGTTTATTAGGGTTTGGGGGTGTTTGTTGGGGTGTTTGTTTGTTTGTTTTTTTGGGGTGTGGTTTTTTTTGGTCCTTTTCTTGTGTTTTTCTTTTTTCTTCTGGAGGGGGAGTTACGCCATATCTTGTAATAAATATGTTACAGCCCTATATATCCATTCGAAAGATAGAATATCCTTTTAATCTGATGCCCTGGGTGACGTTTTAATACTGTTTTGGTTACACTGGAAGCTTCGCAAAATTTCCGAGAAGACACTATGAATAGTTTACTCCATCCGTCTGCTCGTCTTCAGGAGACGGGTGAAAGATTCCACCTTACGAGACCCCACATTTTCTCCACCCCGGTCCTTGTCTTCCTAGAAGAAAGTAATTGAAAAGTGTTGTCACCCGTAGCTTTTACTTGTTTATAGAACACAGTGTTGCTTACATCTTAACTAGTTTATTCCCGTCAAACAAAAGAAGTCAGAGAGATTTTCAAATCTAAGAGTTCCCTAGTCTAAAGCGACAGTTTTCACTGTCTAATATCTATTTAAAACACGGATGAAATTAATCATTAAATTGTAAAAAAAATAGCCCCCAAAAAGTACAGAGGTGAGACAGAATAATAAGACTTCTCATCTCTCGAAAACAAAAATATGTGCAACGTGACTTCATTTATATGTTGACGCTCTGACGAAACGAACTTGCAAACAAGCAAATTGTTCTCAGCCATGGCTTTATGCCTCCATCGTCCCATCCCAGGACAGAATGGAATTCTAGATAGCCGGTCAATTATTAAAACATGATCTTCTGACCAACAGCCCTTAAAGATGGTTTCAATTTTTTTTTTTCCATTTGCAGTACACAGGCACTCGAACAAGAAATTAAAGTATTTGTAATGCACTCTGCCACGCAGGTACCAACCCTGTTAGAACTGACACGCGAAACCTCAGCAAATATCGGTTTTATGTTTACACGTCTCCAATTAATGAGCAAAAAAAAAGAAGGGAGAGGGTTAAAACCTAGTAAATTACATCGGTAAAGCCTTTCCTTTGACAAAAACCTTAATGGGATCAAAACAAGCAATATTATGGCCACTTTTAAACGGTGGTGTATTACGAGTTTTAATTAGAAATGCTCGTGACCAGAGTCGCTATCGAGATCACAGTCTTTTGGAGTTTAACCGTTACGATCACAGAGGCGGTTTGGCATACTTGGGTAGCTTATTTGAACGGCGTTTGCAGCCGCACGACTTGGCTGGCTCGTACACCACCCACTCGAAATGAACGAATAAGTTATTGGTTATTGCTGGAGAGTACATTCAGTCGGATCCTCTAGCTCTCTCTCTCTCTCTCAATAACGAACAAGCAACCTGTGTGAGATTTCAACATACAATAACGGGTCACGTTTTCGGGTAACCTCCGAATCTGAGTTTTGAATCATGTTTGGATGATATTGTGCATATATGTAGTTGTAATGTGTTTATTCGATCTGACAAACCCCCCCGAGGGACAATTTTGTCTCGAGTGTGGCACTGAATTATTTCAGAGGGGAATGTTTCTGAAGAGCATTGTTCCTTTTCGAGTCAAGTTCAAGACGCATATAAACTTTGTCGAGAATTACCACACACGTGCAAAACCTTTTAGGCCGCGGGTGTAGTGTGGGTGGTTAAACAATGAACAGTTACACAAATATAATAATAGTAATATTAAATACAAAATGGAGATTTCTTGCTGGAGGCAGGCATCTCACAAAAATACCTTGGACTAGTTGGTAACGTTTACGAGAAAATGCGCTTAACATTTACAGGCTACGTTCACGTCTTTTGTTGCATATTGACGTCAAGAAAATTAGTGCTAATTATGAAACCTCAGTTTTTTTGCTTGAGGACTTCATTTTCTCGAAAAAGACAGCATTCATTTTCGGATAATGTTTTTTCCTTCTTTCTTTCTTTCTTTTCATTTGAGTAAGTGCTAAAGTTTACGAGATAAGACGAAGAAAGAGAAGAAGACGAACAACCAGACCCAATCATGGATCTTTTGAGTGGATTCTGTACAACGCGGGAAAGGCACTTTGTATCGGCTTCTAGGCGTGGGCAACGCATCCCAAAATGAAAGCAAAAGTAACACACATTACGCCAAATACTTTAGTATCTTCTCCGCCTGTCATATAATATACAATGTCAAATACCATCTTTATACAAATCACACCGGAGTCTCGCTGACTAGACCGATGCATTATTACAAGAGTGCTTCCGACCTTGCCTGTAATAATACAAGGCGAATATGGAGACTTTTGGTTCAGATTGGACGATCAGACAAGCTCGGTAATATAGGAACAGATGTTGCGCAATGTAATTGGCTTCTACATCTGTATTAATGCTCGATTTGTGATGAGTAAAACTCTACGTTGTGGCACTAATCCCCGTCTGACTAATTACATTTACATAAGAGCTGGCTTTACGATACAAAATTAAGGACTGGGCGGGGGAGGGACAGAGAGAGATGGGGGTTGGGGTAAAAGGCTTATAAGCAAAGTACAAAGCCATTATTTCAGTTTCTAGGAAAATGTAATGCCTTGTGTTTGGGAGTGGTACCTTGTTGTTACTAGCATATATTTCTGGTTAATGAAGCCAGGGGACCCCATAATTGGCGCCTTTACTGTGACCCCTAGACCTGAAGATGCTTTTAGCAGAGAAGATGATGAAGAAATCGCAGTTTTTAAATGTGAGAGGGAAAGCGCCATACATGAAACAAAACCTTCGTAATCAGGTAGGGACTCTGGTAAAACCCAAGTCCACATGCGAGGCTCCGGTCTGGGATTCGAGCCGGTGTCCATAGAGATGAAAGGCCGGAGAGACACCGCCGGGCCAACCTGAACGCGCGTTAATTTATCTGCTGCCCCGTAGTCCTCATATTGAGGTAAGGAATTTCGGCACACTACACTTGCCTTGATTCATTTCAACCCGATTTCATGGGACTGGGAGAAGAAAGAAAGAAAAAAAGAGAGAAAAAAAAACAGAAAAACAAATTTCGCAAAATCAGTGTTTTGTGTTCAGTGAAAAATAGAAATATTAACGGGAAACCATCGGGCAATTATACTAGTCACCAGACGGCTAGACAGATTTACTCAAGACAGTGTTATGCCAAAGTCATTCATGTTGTTTTTTGATTAAACACGCGGTCATTTGCCTTAATTATTCATACTTGAATTGGAAACGAGGCTACCATATGTCCCGTCTGTAGCCAATACGCCGCCATCGGGAAAAAAACGACTGACAGTCCATCATTGTTTTCTTTGCTCAAAGAAAGAACACAAATTTAAAAAGTAGATGCAGCTTTTGGATTTTATTTACCCCTCGCCCCTCAAAAAAAAGAAGATATTCTAAAAGCGAGATTGCCCCTTCCAACAGTTAAACTCGAACCTCGGAGGGAGCTGAAGGTTTGCATTAAAACCAAGTGACGTGAACTGGCCTGGCGTTTCATCTTTGAGGGGCAAGCGATTTTCGTGTTTTTTTTTTTTTTCAAAGGGCACTTCTCAATTCTAAAAGTCTATGGGGAAACTTTTAAAAGGAGCACCAAGGCCATGACATGGGGCGACAGCATCATGGCCTCCAGCCGAAGAAAACAACTAAAAACAACAGTTGAACAGTGGTGACTCTGAGAAGCGCTTGTTTTGTATTCGACGTTTCGACAGAATGTGGTCTTTACCTCTCATACTGTAGACATTTACTTGAGAAGCGCTTGTTTTGTATTCGACGTTTCGACAGAATGTGGTCTTTACCTCTCATACTGTAGACATTTACTTGAGAAGCGCTTGTTTTGTATTCGACGTTTCGACAGAATGTGGTCTTTACCTCTCATACTGTAGACATTTACTTGAGAAGCGCTTGTTTTGTATTCGACGTTTCGACAGAATGTGGTCTTTACCTCTCATACTGTAGACATTTACTTGAGAAGCGCTTGTTTTGTATTCGACGTTTCGACAGAATGTGGTCTTTACCTCTCATACTGTAGACATTTACTTGAGAAGCGCTTGTTTTGTATTCGACGTTTCGACAGAATGTGGTCTTTACCTCTCATACTGTAGACATTTACTTGAGAAGCGCTTGTTTTGTATTCGACGTTTCGACAGAATGTGGTCTTTACCTCTCATACTGTAGACATTTACTTGAGAAGCGCTTGTTTTGTATTCGACGTTTCGACAGAATGTGGTCTTTACCTCTCATACTGTAGACATTTACTTTTAAACTGTTCTGCCATCGGCTGGACGGAACATTGTGCACCATCAATAGTTTCATTTTGCAGCCACTCTGCTTTCTTCTCATATTGAAGATGTAGTCAACCAGACCTGAGGCTGACAGGTCAAAATACGCTGACCTCGTTATGGTGTGTTGATATAGATAGGTTGCAATTATGACGTAAATCGGCCATCTTTACGGGCAATTTGGAACACACAGTCATGCGTTTTGCGCGAGAACGGCGTGCGGCACGCGCACATTTCACAAAACTCATTGCAGGATTGGTTAGTAAACTGCGCGGCTGCGTTAATAATTTGAGCGCTTGACGTGCCTGCAAGCCAAAAGTTTTCGCTACTACTTCTATGACGATGATGATGCATGCTGGGATCGGTATAGAGGCCGATGGAACACACGGCGAGCTGTCCCCACTGGCATGAGGCTGATATTAAGCAAGCAAATGGTGCTTAGCAAAAGTTTCTGGTTAGCAAAAACAAGCATGCAACCAGTCACAAACAATACACAACACAAGATACTCTGGCTGGAAACCTGTGTGATGAGCAGATTTTGTGCTTCGCAGTGTTTTTTTATAATGAAATTGAGCTCAATAAGAAATTTTTCATCAAAAAATACAGATACAGTCATGAGACCACTCGCCACCAGCATTTGGTCATTTGGTCATTCAGCTCGGGAACCTTTCTTTGCCCTTAAATAACACATAATGTTCAATGGCCCCTTCGAAAACACGGCTTGGGCTCATGGGCTACGGCTTAGGCTCCTTATGCCTGTGTGTGAAGCCCAGTAAGGAAAGCACTCGTTTGGTAAATAACTGACGTAGCCCAAGCCCAAGTTTCGAAAAGGCCCTAGACTCTTGTGTATAATAATTCAACCGGGATATCCTATTGCCTAAACTGATTCTATTGAAGGCAAAATAATCAAACTTGAATCAAATTTTCTCCACCCCCCTCCCTCCCCCGAGGCAAGAACTTTGGGGCGGGAGGGATCCCAAATTGACAGTCATTTGTTCTTTGGTATTCAACACAATATGTACTCCTGTCCCCCTTGTATAACTTCCCTGTGTTATATATATTCGGCCACGAGGAAGTCTTTCCCCAGCAGGGGCGAGGGGTATATTTGCCCGGTATCTGGTCATCGGTGTTTACACTATACACACGCTACACGCGCGCGCGCACAATGGTTTGACTCCGGTGTGCAGTAACCGAGCACCGAGTGCTAGGGCAAGTGTTTAGGAATCTTTATTAGGGGCAACATTTTTTTCAAAATTGCCCGTAAAAGAGATAAAGGGCTCTTCTGAGTCGGTCACTATTCAGCACACGTTTTCTCTAGAGTCATGATATTTCCTACAGCAAACAAACGAACCCCAACCTCGTTTGACTGCGTATTTTTTAGCCAGCGGGGAGGAGCCTACACAATAGCTCAATTCAACTACACTTATTTGTATACTGTCTTCACAAACACATATATAAATACACACATATATTTACTGTTGTATTGTGAGGCACTATGTTCTTTGTACAGCGCATCACAGCTCTTTATACTGTATGTAAAAACATAGTCGGGTAAATTACCCAAAAAATGGTACACATGAGGGCAAAGCGAATCCATTGTACAACGAGGTAGTCTACATTATGAAGCTCGTAAAATACGGCTTGAGCTTGTTTTGGTTTCAATATTTGTGTCGCATAAGCCGCGGCTCGGTCAAAACATTCGGTACTCTTTGAGAATATGAACACGCTTTCGTCTGAGATTCAAGTCAGACAAAAAAAAAGAAGGGGAAAGAGAAAGATTTATAACAACTGACAGTAACTGACAAGTTGTTTTTAAATACCGTAACTGAGAGTGTGCTTGGACTTTGTTTCCAGGCATTTATGTATTTATTTACTTCTTTTTTTTTGAAGAGCAAATAAGAACCACAATTGTTGCAGTTGGGTGTTCATAAATTTATATCTAAAGTGGTGACAGTTTCAACGTGGGAAATCACACTGCGCTTGCCTTTAATATAGGTATGCGTGAAAAGATAGGGACGTTGAAGTTTTACATACTAGCACGTAATTACCGGTGCGGTTAAGCACTTACGTACGTTCGGCAAGTCGTAATTACGTAGTGACAAAAAGCTGTATATACGGGTGCATAAACCATTCCAAAAAGTAAGTAATTCACGCCAAATTCAGCTGCGTATGAGCCAAAAAGCAGGGGTTGGTAAGTCGAGAAACATAAACATTGCTTACGCCAAAGTGTGTTCGCAACCTTGTACCTAAATGAAGTCGCAACCTTAAACCCAAATGTAGCCCAAACATTTCACCCAAATGTAGTCCCAATCTTGTACCTCAATGTAATCACAACCTCGTACCTAAATGTAGCCCAACTTTGTTCCTATGTAGTACCAGCCTTGATCCTAAATGTAACCCTAACCTTGTACCTAAATGAAGCCCCAACCTTGTACCTAAATGCTGTCCCAACCTTGTACCTAAATTTTGCACGCCCTTAAATCGGGCTACATTTAGGCATAGGGCTAGGTGTGGCTTAATTTAGGGCCGGTCTACCTTGGGGAAATCGTGCCTGTGCGTAAGGAATAAGTGGTTTTAAGCCGTACGTATATGACACAGCTCTTTCATCGCCTTGTATAAATGGTAAATGGCTCGCTGTCACAAAGCAGCAAGATTAATCTTGAGATGAGCTGTCAGTATTACCAAAATAATTGTATTGTGACCTCAAACCTTGCTTAGCAGTTAAGATTGATTCGCGCATTATAAGATCAATGTTGACTCTTAGTGGAATCAAGCCAAAGGTGCAACGAACCTGTCCGCATTTTTGTCATGTAAGTACTGGGGCCCTTTGGCAATGGTGCGTTGAAGGCAAATCAAACAACATATAGTTATTTTGTCCATTTATAATATATATCTCAAATTAAAAATGATGAAAGTTAAACCACGCTGGGACCTACAAACGACACCTCGCGCGCTACGCCGTTCACCCGCTCGCGAAGCCCTCGCCCAGAACCAGCCTCTATAATTTGATTTGCTTCGTCCGAACTCGAGCTCTGTCGTTGATACTGGAGCTTCCGACAAAAACTGCACCGACCTAAAACTAACAGAAATCTGCCGAAATTGGGGCTATCAAGTGAATAAAGTTCCCTTATCAAATATTTTCACCTTCTCGTTAATCAATCCTACGAATTACTTTTTATGCTATACCCAGGAAAATATATTTATACTGCCTCTTAATTCCATCAGAGAACTCCAATGTGTATGTGGCTGTGATGGGGAATCGAAAATGATACTTTGCACGCGGCTATTTCTGCGTCTCATAACAGCCGGGATACTTTATTTAGATCTATTCAACTTTGATCATTGTGACGCCTACAGTCAATTGAAGAAATATACTTGTATTCCTGCGTCCTGAAATAAAGGAATCTAATAATGTTTAATCTAAAGGTTAGATATCTTTCCAGCCACAAAGGCATTCAGTTTTAATCTGAATTGAATTCTTGCAGTTTCGTGTTATAAACTAGAGTGGCGACAGTTTCAATCACTTTCACTTCAGTCTAGAGGTTGAAATTGCCGTCTGAGATATACACTCTCACTGAAGCAATCGCTTCATTTCAATCAGAAAAAAAACAAATAATCTGACGACATTTTCCACAACTTTGGAATGTAGGCTCATTTTATTTTATTTGAAATCTGATTGTATCTGACCCCCTGAAACAGCTTCAGTGAATTCTTGCTCACAAAGGTATAATTGATTTTTAAAAACTAATTGACTTTTGAACAGTTTTAAACGTTTCAACCGTACACCTGTCCGGGGTTTTTAACCCCCCCCCCCACCCAATATTCCCGTTGCGTTTCAGTATGCAGCACTGTCAATATTTGCATTTTGCAATCAGGTAGATTGTCTACAACAGTTAAGCCCGGATCATACTTCCTGCGAAAGCGAATGCGAAGCGAATATTGACGTCACCAATTCGCAACGAATAATTCGCAGCAGTTGAAATGTGCTCAACTCCTGCGAAACATTCGCTGCGAAAACGGCCATGTGACGTCAAAATTCGCTTCGCATTCGCATTCGCAGGAAGTATGAACCGGGCTTTAGGGAGATATTCAAAATTACAGACGACATACTTGGGAACAAGTTTCCAAGATCCAAGATCAAGGTTCCAAGGTTCCAAGATCAACTTTGTTCGACAGAACACGGAAAGATTGGTTTATTTTTAGGGAAATTTCCGGAGCATCAGGGAGAGCCGGCAGCTCTGAGTATGCAGTTGACTACGTTAAAAAAAAAAAAGATGTTGAAGTTGTTAGGACGAAAAACAAAAGGTATAATATTTCTGGTTTTGATTTATTCAGTGAAAATCATCATAAAATATAGGCCTACATCCATTTTGTATAGACTATATTTGGAAAATTTAAAGAGTCAATTGAACTAAAATAGCACATGAACTACTGCGAAATGGACGATACAATAACAGGGGAATTTCAGTTCTAATAAAATTTTAACTCGTAAGAAGAAAAAAAAAATCAATCCGGTTTGAAGAGCTGTATCAATTTGATTGTGGTAGGGTTTGGGGTAGCTTCAGTAACTCGTGACCAACTAGAACCGTTGCCTGAAACGTCACCGAAGGCACGGCCTGTGCTTTCGGAAAAGAAAAATAGAAGTTCCGGTCCGGAACATTCCCCGCGTTGAGTTCTATACCCAACCCAAAAGAGCTACGGGGTTTGTTTGCCAGATGCTCGATGTGGACAAAATCGCAGCCAGGTTGCATCGGCAGCAGGAAATGGGTCAGGGTGATCGATACAGCCGCGCACGTTTTTATTAGTCTCCGGTGGGGAAACAAACGCGAAAAGAGAGACACCAAATAGCCGTGGGTCGGGCGAGGAAGGGTGGAAAAACTGAAATTGTCACCGGGGCGCGAGTTATGAGAAGGGTTTAAACTGTTGGCATCAACTTCAACTTATGATGCCAATGTAATAATCAAAACGCTGTTTACACGTCATGTTGCAATGAAAGTTGGTCCATTTTACTCGGGTGACAGCAAGAGCTCTTTAATGCTGTCAAAATAGGTTTTCCCGACCATTTTCAGCAAAAAGTCATCCATTTTCAAGAAGTTTGATTTTTATTAATATTCACGCAATGTTCCCTAACACAATCAAACTACAGGGTTTCTTTCTAGCTACAATTGCGGTCAATTTCGTTTTCGTGCACACATGATTTCGGTCTTCTCATTTAAGTTCAATTTAGTCTAGCACTAGACTCTAGGACTCTTCCTCTGTACTGCACAGTAGCACAATAAGAAAGTGAAAGGCCGCTAGAGGGCTAGGTTTAGTCATGCTGTTTCGTTTATAAGACTTTCAAGACCACATCTTCACCACTCTGAATTTCTGCTACATATTTTACAACCCAAGCCGTGGTTTTTAAAAAGAGCATAATAATCCGGTCAACTGAGCACACTTCAAATTAAAGTATAGAGGGCAAATAAATCTGAAGGCGAAACTCCCTGGGGCCCGCGTCTCTATAAGCATTTAAAAAAATTGTTTAATACAATTTCACCTTGAGTGGTTTTTATATCCCCTATCTCACGCCTCGTTGCTCTACGATAGCTCAAAGCTCATCCTCATTTTTGTGTGTTTTGTAATGATGAGAACGCATGGTGATGAGTGGTACCAGACAACCAAACGCTCTTGGCCATATAGATTTAGTGACGTGGTTAATTTTTTTTTAACAAAGAGCAATGTGACTGAATTATGAAACACCTGGAGGCAAACTAGCCGGCTGGTCTCTTTTCTTGTTATCTATCTCTTTCTCTTGAATTGTTTTATTTTATTTTACCTCTTTCGGGTTTTTTTCCCTTCAAATTGCCCTTTCCTCTTCCCGACGTATTCGGTAGCAATATCCTGGGCCATAAGAGATTGCCTCAGGCATCGTTACCCCTCGCACAGCATAAATATTGACATGATTCTATTTTTCAATAAACCTCAGACAATTCCCAGACAATTGACCATGCTTGGATATTCCTTGCCACAATTTGTCTCGAACCCGCGTACTTTTTTTTTTGTGGTAGCAACTGGAAAATGTCAATTCTAAGGTGAGACGGTCTGTCGTTAACACCCCAACGCCCCCAATGGGTTTGGGCCGAGTCCACACTAGCCAAATCTTACTGGGAGTGACTTGCACGATGGAGAGGTCACGGTTCAATGCTGGTAGACTGTGCAAGTCTCGCGCGTATTCGAACATTGGGACCCGTTATAAAGTGCGCGAGTTTGTTTTCCTTCACGCGTTCAAGCAAGGTAAGTGGGACCAAAGTGGACCTAAAAATGTTGAAATACGCGAGAGACTTGCACAGTCTCTAAAGAAAAACGAAGAGTTTTCCATTGATCCACATCGACTGGACTCCAGTCCAGCTTGTAACACACAAAAAAAGTCCCTTGATATGACGTCGCCCGCCTCGCCAAACTGGGTTTGAGTGTCGAATGTCGAGACTGGTGTTGAATGTCGCGGTCCTTGTAGAATCATAGTACACCTCGGGAACGTACGAGATTAAACGAGAATTCCGATTCCCGGGGGGGGGGTATGCGTGGGGGCGGCGTGGGCCGCTTCGAAAAAATATACAGATTGCAATCATTTTCATCGTTTTAATTATTTGCTATGATAGATAGATAGAAACATTTGTCAACATTTGACACATTTGTCAACAGTTTCTCTGGTCTTCTCTATGTTTGTCAATTACCCCGGTCAATCCAACCAAAACTACAAACATAATACCCAGATGTTCATTACAACTGTACAGTTTTATGTAAATCTCAAGTCAACAGTGTTGGAGCGTCACTGAATGGGACAGCGCCATCATTTATCTATCATTTATCTATCATCTATCGTTTGAATTACTTGCTGGTTATGTAGTCAAATTACGTATGGAAAAAAAGTCACAGCATAAAAGAACGGGGGATATTAAAATGGTTGCCCAAAACACGCGTTACTAAGGGAGGCACAAAGGCACGCCACGCCCCCCCCCCCCCGAATTGATGTCCGTGCCTCCACCCTCATATTATTTGAAACCTTGACATAATCTTAACAATAAAACTAGACATAAAAATTTGTTTGATAACAAATTCAAGGTGTTCGGATTCAAGTAAAGCGGACTGGAGTGATCGTGAGCTGTGCCGTTTGTTATTGTGAAAACAGAATAAATAGCTATTAAATAATGTTTTTAAAGCGTTTTCAGAACTTCCAGTTTAGAAAGGTTAAAAGGTCAAGACAAGGTCACCAACATATTCATTTTTGTGAAGTATGTGGAGCCCATGTAGAAACAATTATAAAAATTCTGCAAAAGGCTTCTATTAAAACTGTATTTTGAACTGTTTTATCTTGCTGCCAGATGGCGCTCTTAAATCTTATTTTGTTTTAACCAGACCCTTGTCAGACTACAACATCGTTAAAATCAACTCCAAAAAAGTTGCACACTTTTTGGTTCACGAGTTATGTTTTTTTTCCATACACAGTACATATTCATAATATACCTGAGCGGGGATTAGCATCAATTCAATCCGATAGTTGAAAATTAAACCATGACAAAATAATGATTTTTGAAAGTAAAAAAACAAAACAAAAAACACTAGGCAAGTTCATGGATGAAACATATCAACATTATTGTAGACAAAAAAGGAATGCCCCCTCTTTTTAACGGTGATTTTGAAATAAAGCTTACCATTTTAATCACCGTGTCTGAAGGGCATACTCAGAGGGCCTAGAGCGCCTTTGGCAGGCATGGTCACGTCGATCGACGTGACGTGGGTCTAGGTGTTTGATGAGAAACAAACCAATGTCGTTCTTTTTCAGTTGATGTTTTTTTCATTTAGTCAAAGTCATACAAATCCCTAAAGCAGGTGGACATCTCAGTAAAACCTCCTCTTTTATTCCTTGTTTTCCATTAAGCCATCAGACGAGCACAGCGGAACTAAATTCACACTGAACTTTGAATGAGTTTGAGTTTTTTTATGTGCGGGACACATGTTGTTACAACGTACAAGAATAAGCAACGCAATGATACATTTCCGTTGTGTGGGACTATACGCACAGGCTTCGTGGACTTTGAACCTTATGAATAATGGAGCGGACAGTCAGTTACAGCGCTTTTCTCCATACACAAATTAACCGCGGTTAATACTAACTTTGGCTGTCACACCCATTTAGGACCAGAAGTTAAGGTCATATTGGCATCATTTCTGTGCAAAAGTTTCGGGAGGGTCACAGATCTACAATCTGATGTAAAAATTGTGATGAAATGATCAGTAGTTTTTGAGATATTTTTTTTTAATTATTCAACTTCCAGTTTGAACCGGAAGTCAAGGTCAAATGAGGTCGCGTTCAGTGTAGCGTTTTTAGAGTCATACCAGGCCTATCCGATGATGTATAGATTGTGAAAATCCATTATGTAGTTTTGGAGTTATGATTTTTTCAAATATTAAACTTTGATTTAACGTAACTCGACACCTGATGACGTCATCATGACGTAACTGAAGCGGTTTTATCTCCTAATGAATATCTAAGTATATGTGAAGTTTCAAGTTCATATGAGCTTGGAAAGGGTGCATTTGTTAGCGGACAAGGGACGCTGAGAAGAAGAAGAAGAAGAAGAAGAAGTATTAAGAAAAAAAAACCGAACAAAAATAAGAGGTGTTCCGGGCTGAATGCCCGAACACCTAACAATACCAGAGTAAATGTTACTTTTTATAAGCTTTAATGTGATGACTTAATATTTGGAAAACTTTGTTTCCGCATTTACACGCAGACAATGAATTTATGTTTACACTCACGTCAGATTGTCTTTAAAAAAACACACACTGCAAATGGTATAGCAAAAGCTCGCCGAGAAGGGTTTTTTTTTTGTTTTAGTTGGCAAGAAATGCCCCTAAGAGAAAAGAGGGTAACCCACTGTGCCCCTCCTAAAATGTTACCCTAGTTTCGGCACTGAGCACTTACACGCGTGTGTCAATACCACGACCTTCTGCAACCTATAGCGCCCATTTCGTCAGTAATCCATTCCCGATTCCGAATATATATTCTAAGGTCCCGAGAACTATTCCAAGTCAGCCCACGTTGTCGTTTTCGTGCGCCATTTTTACTTACCACTTCTCGAGCAGTTTGTTGTCTTGCAAGATTTGGTCAGACGTATAATTTCGTTTTCAGGTTCCGGAGATTGGTTCCTAACCGTATCCTCCCACCGGTCCGAAGGGAGTTCATGAAGCACAAGTAACATTGCCTTGAACACCAACTCATAATGCCCTCCCGTCAAGGCCATAATTAATTAGGGGACCTCAAATTGCCCCCAATGGATCTTTGAATACACCTAACTACTTCCGCGTTCCCGTCACTCGTTCAATGCCAATTGGCTGCCTCTTGAGTGGTTGGACTGAAACCACCAAAAGAAAAAACCAATCAGGCGTTTTTCTCGGGATCGAATTTTAAGCCACAGGTCTACCCGGTCGTTGTAAAGACGTAAGTTGAGTGGAATCGATGCACGCTAAGCGAATTAACCGACCCTTAGAATACTCGAGCGTAGAAAAAGCAGCGAATAAGGCAGTGAAGCCAGAACGAGTCGCGGTAAATGCGCAAAATGAAACGTCCATCTTCATAAAGATTACCACCTGTTAGAGTGACTGGACGGCTATTCCATGAATTAAACGATATAATCATTTTAAGGAGAGAAATGAAGTGTGTTGGGGTGTATGTTTGTTTGTTTGTTGGGGTGTTTGTTTGTTTGTTTGTGTGTTAAAGTTTTTTGCGTTATGGTTATTAAAAAAAGAAAAGAAAGAAACGGTGTAACCTGTAACAGGCTGTGGCGTAGCATTTATTCATGAATTGGAAAATACCATCGAAAAAAGTGTCCCAATATAAATGAGAAAAAATTTGCCATAAATCATAAACTCAAACTTTCAACAACAACAAAAACGGTAAAGCCGACCGGTATCGAAGATTTAACAATCTCGTTTTCTCACTTTGAAAATGTATCAAAACGATAATAATAATTTAAAAAATATTAATAATACCACTGAACAATCTTGGACTTTCTGATCAGCTTTCGGGGTATGATTTAAGAAAAACAAAATAAAACAAAACTCTCCCACCAGAATACCCACCACCCTCTTTAAACTAAGTCGAATTTAATTCATTGAAACAGGGTTGATTTTGCCTTCCTCCCTTCTTGACAAATTTAATTTCAGTGTTTGCAACATGACAAGAAGATTGTAGGTACATCTCTGTCTTCTCCCGGAAGATCCCCAGGCCAAATGTCTCAGAAACACTCTCAGTTTTTAAGAAGCCCAACAGGTACGGCCATACGACCGTGTATCAAATACTGAGCCATTTTAGGTTATATATTGATCGGTACTGTTAGAAACATGTCCATTAAAATGGTTTACCCTTTAGCTTCAGATATTAACTTTTTTTTATTTTTTACTTTAATCCAGGGGATACGAATCTTTCTACGGAGACTTGAAGTGTCTAAAATTAGACAGCTTGTTTTTCGTTCAGTCTTTTTTGCTGGGTCTTGCGTGCGGTGGTTTACTTCCTTGGCCCTGATTTCGTGAAACTGATCAGCGGGGGGGGGGGGTGGCTAAGGATGAATCAACAGCGACAAAATTGTTCCGTTTTAATGGCACTGGTGCCCTACTAATTTAATCCCTGGGAATATATTGTTTGTATATTTGTTTTCTGCTTAACAGCTTTATGATGGCTTAGCTTCATAGGGCTGCTTAGGAGACGCCGAGTGTCATTTTGGTTGTTAATATGTTTTTGCCGAGCAACGGTTTCTGAGCCCAGGAAAAATTGTGAGGTTATCAGCTCTGAGAAACTGGCCCCTGGGTAACAACGGCAGCAGCAGCAGCAGCAAAAGCTCCACCAACAACAGCAGCAGCATCAACAACAACAGCAGCAAAAGCTCCACCAACAACAGCAGCAGCATCAACAACAACAGCAGCAAAAGCTCCACCTACAACAGCAGCAGCAACAGCAGCAGCATCAACAACACACGCAGCAACAGTAGCAGCAGTAACAGCAACAACAGAGCAGAAGCAACAGCAGCAACAACAGCAGGACCAACAACAGCAGCACCAACAGAGCAGCAGGAACAGCACCAACAACAGCAGCAGCAGCAACAGCAGCAGCAACAGTAGCAGGAGCAACAGCATCAACAACAGCAGCAGCAACAGCGACAGCAGGTACAGCAGCACCGGCATACCGGTGCTGCTGTACCTGCTGTCGCGACACCAGCAGCAACAACAACATCCACTCATTGTGCACGCACCCAAAATGCATTCAAAGATCTGAAGTAAAAACAAATCAACTCTCACCAACGCCTTTTAACAACCTCGTTATCAATTTCACGGGTGGGGTTGTATTCGTGAACAAACACACATTGTGTACATAACAAACCCTTTTCGAATGGAGTACGCCGACAACAAAACATCCGCCAACACCTTTTTCAAATAAATCTATAGAAAGCAACCTAAAATTATCCATTTCAAATAGTTTCTTTTCCACCGCTCGCCCTCCCAGATGAAAAACAAAAGCAATCTCAACAAATGTTTATAGTGAAGCAAAACCAATGTAAAAGTTACCCATTTCAAATATTTAAAAAAAGGTCTGTGGTAACACCTTAAAAGAAGAAAGTAGTTCGCCTTCCCCGTTGAAGCAAAAGCAATCACAACAAAGTTACCCCCTTTTCCACAATTGGCCTTTTTTTTCCTGCATGCTATCACGCCCTATCAGCCTCCAATATCAATCCATGCATTAGACACTGCTTGATGTGAGCAGGCCTAGAAGGGGGGGGGGGTGGAGTGCAGTCAAAAAGCAAGCTATCGAAGAACGCATCATATGAACATGCACAGTTCAAAGACCGCATCAGTGAAATTTAATCAGTATATTTATCGAGGAACTGAGGCAAAACTTCTCGACAAGGCAACTAAAAAAAAAAAAGAAGAAAAAAACCCACACCTTTTTACAGATCAGCGGTTAACCATTTCTTCAGCGTGGCCCATAATTCAATTGAAATGTGCTCGATTCAATTCCGTCCTCATTCAATTTCTATCAAATCAATCCGAACGAATTTCAATTCTTACAATACATCGATTGTCGGTCCGGTTTTTTCATTCAGTCGCATTCCATTCAGACAATTTTAATGCAATTTCACTCACTCTTCTCTTTTACAAAATCAATATTCCGGAGTGCTTAAGTCATGAACCGATACTTGTACTTAGTCTCCCGTCCTTTTTTGAAGGGTATTTAATACATTTTATATTTACGTGCATCTTTACGAACGTGACGCAGTAAGTAACACTTCCGGTGAGATGTGTTCATGTTTTTAATGTATGCACTCTCCCATACTGCAGAATGACAATAATACTATACCAAAATAGTATAAATATTAGCAACACTAACAACGCTTCAACCTCGTTCATTAGTTCGTTCGTTTGTTCGTGTAAACCTTGTTGCCCTTTTTATAGCATCGAACTAAAGGCAGGGTGTACCTTTGGTAATTACTCCAAAACTTAATGAACATAAAAACTGACTTGGTTAAGAGCACTGGAGAGCTGTTGATATTAAAACAAAACAATGTTAGAAATGAACCCTTTTAAAGAATTGTATTTTTTAGAGAAAGATGTAATGGGTTTTTTTTTCACCCCAAAATTTGAATCTGAGAAAGGCTTCAGGCATGAAGCCTTTCTCAGGAAACTGGAAGCAAATAATTGTATGCAACAAGGGTGCTTTTTCTGTCAATATTTTCTTGCGACTTCGAAGACCACTTGGGCCGAAATTTGCAATGGTTTTTTATTTTTATTTTATGCATATATGTTGGGATACACCAAGTGAGGATCTGGTCTCTGACAATTACCCAAAGTGCACCAGCCTTTAAATCAGATCAAGGTGGTGTTGTTGTAAGACTTTGCCTCAAATATGGAATGTCAAGTGTAAACCAATATTTGCCAGTCACACATATGTCCTACGGATGTTGTTGTTATTCCTGGTACGAAAAGAATGTGTCAATGTGCTGTACATTACAAGAAACAAGGCGTTGTGCCTACTCTAAAAAAAAAAATAAAAAAAATAAAAAAAATCCCACAGGTCAGAACTGACCTAGATGCCGGGTCCCGTGGGGCTTAGTCCCAAGTCTGGGTTTGTATGACACGGAATATGATGTCAAAATGACCTAGAAATGGGTCAAACTGAAGCTGCAGAGTTCGAGATAAAAATCCCATTTATTGAAATCATTTCCCAGGTCAGCTTGACCCTCTCACACGGGCCAGGACCCTGAAGCTGAAACAGCTACTCAAAACCATGAGTAATACTGTGACTAGACTGGTCCCCTGCAAGGATAAAGACAGGTACTGGTCTCAAGGCCCAATGATTTCATTGGATACATCACGTAGCGTTGTTTTGTTCATCGAGTGTCCGTGTGAAATGAATGCTAGGTCAAAGGTACATTTGGCAACATCCGGTCTGGCTGGTATCTGGCGTTATTCACGAGCCTCGAAGTGTGACGTCAGATGTTCGGGCTATATACTGTGACAGTTTCTGCTGTTTTCTCAGCAAATAGACACTGTACTCAGCTGAAACTTTCACGCGTGACTTTGATTGTGTTTAGTGATTAACATAAATGGATTTTAAAGGTAGGGTATACATTTGGGGAAAACATGCCAACGACCAGTACCCTAAACTGGTGTATCCCAACTTAATGCATAACATAATCAACCTGTAAAAATGAGGGTTCAATAATTGGAATTTGTTAGGCGGTTACAGCATGGCTAAAAAATATAAATGGCAAATCGCTCCCGAGATTACGTGCTGCGACGCAGAAACCCCGGCAAGAAGACCACATTCTTGTTTATTTGGCTTTGTTAATACGTAAATCGGAACTTGAGCGAAAGGTCAGGTTGTGACACCATCAAGCTCTACGCAGCATCATTGGCTAGACAGGCTGTAATGGGAGCGGTACCAGTGATTCCAGCAGGATACAACTTAAGGAGGAGACCAGAGTCAAAAATGTCTACAAGAAAGAGTGGAGATGTGAAGGTTAAAAAGAACTAACAAGTCCAAGTTCGTAAAAATCAATTCGTTCGTGAACCGGAAGCCATGTGAAATTTCTCGAGGAGGGGGGGGGGGCTGAATCGACTCCCTGGTGTGCACCTATAGGCCGTGTTCAAGCTAGTGGCTATGGCTTGACTGTCTTATTAACAAGTGCTGAGGCGTAGGAGGCCCGCAACAAACAGCCACAGCCGGTAGCTGTATATAGCCGCCAATTCGAACACGGCCTCGATTTCAATCTTCAACTTTTGTCAAGAAACACACTGCACAGCCAAATTGGGACGATTCCACATGACAGTATGGTGCCGCCCCTCAAATGTAGACCAAGATCTAAACTCTATCCCCATCCTAACTCACACGTACCCTGATTTAGGTCCGGGTTACATTAAGGTACGAGATCTGGGCTGTACGTTAAGGTTCGAGCTTTATCAATTAGGATGAGATGTTTCAGATTGACATTGCTTTCTCAGTTATAATTTCCCCCTCGATCATTAGCAACCAACGTACCTTTAAAGCTCCCCTCTCCAACCCGCAAGTCCAATCCAAATGCAGTTTCCCCCAAGATAATTGGATTGTTTTTCAAGTGTCCTCACTGTGAAAGCTGGCACTCAAATAGCGCCTCATCAGTTTTAAAATAATCCCCCGATCTGACATTTTGCTCTACGAGTTCGAAATGAGACGTGAATCAAGAGATAACTTGTTCTCTTCTTTTGAGTTGCAGGGTAGTTTGGCATAGATACCAAGCGATGCATTGTTGGCGAAGAGTTGGCGTGGGACGCTTGGCCGATATATATACATATAATATATGTATATTATATTCTTTTCGTTAGCCGTGGGCGAACGCGATAAGAGCCCGGGCCTATATATTTTGATGAGTACATCGAATAAGCTTGAACACTTCGCCTCTAAAAAAAAAAAAAAAAGTGAAAAAAATAGAAGAGTTTCGGATTGATATTAGTTTCAGTTGCTTACCGGCTCTGTTGTTATGTTCCCAACGTGTGGCTCGACGGAATTTCCCGCCTTATCGGATTGTCTCTCCTCCAAACGCGGTTACAGTTTCATTGCGGTTACTTATACGGGGAAATGTTTTGTAAATTTTCATAGTAAAAGCTCCAATGGTTTTTATTTTTCATGGTCGACTACGAGGAAGGAACATGAATGGAAAAGCTGACCTAGCACAACGACCGATACCCTAGTGCTCAGTAACGATCGGGGCACCTTCATAGGAGCGCATCAAAATACCAAGGGGTTGCAGAGTGTTGAAATGAATTGATGCTTTATAACTACAATAGTCTTAAAACAAAAGGTGTACATAACAACAATATCAACACCAGCGACAGCAACAGCAGCCACAACGACAAGAATAACCATCAACAACAAAGACGACGGCAGCATCAACAGCCGTGACAACAACATTATGAAGACAAACAACATCAGCAATAACAACAAAAACAACCGCTACAACGACAGAAATAACATCAACAACGACGACGACAGCAACAGCAACGATAACGATATGAACAGCGAAACAAAAAATTAACCAACAACAAAATTAAAACAAAAACAAATCGGCAACCTCTTCATTAAAAGTAGAGGCAACAACAACAGCCACTGCAACAATATTTACAACGAAAAACAAAACAAAACAGCAACAACAACACACACAAAACAACAACAATTCAACAACCACACCGAGGACATTATTAATACTAACAAAAGTGACAACATTCCGAACGACACTCTAAAAACGCAGTTTCTCGGCAGCGATTCAGTACGAAAAACTAGTAACGGTGTTATGAATAAATAAAATGTACGCCAAGTATGGGTATCGCTACTAATCGTTACACTTAGGGCTTATCACCTTCACCTGATGCAAGGGGGTTTGTGTCAAATTGTGCAATTCAATGAGGCGAAAATCTCCCTCATAACTCTATCCCCCACACAGAGATTACAAAAAAGAAGTCCATGGACTGACGAACTCTGTAAAATAAACAATATTATTTTTCAACCATCCCCGCTTGGGGCGGTTTTCTCCTCCCTCTGGAGTTAGGTTCCTATTTAAGCCAACACTTGCAGTTGACCGTGATTCCTACCCCATAGAAACGCGTCTTCCGGCGTGCAGACCCATGTCTCTTTACTGCCAAGCGGAGAGCAGGTTCTGCCCGTCGGGTAGATCATCGGATTAGCTTACACAAGCTGGTTTCGACAGCCGTTGTGTGTGTGTGTGCTCTTCCTCGACCTTATGGCGACTTCTACAAAACTCTCTTCACGCGATTTTTTTTTTGCTGTAAATAATGTATTTATTCGAGGGTTGCCTGCTTCTCTACAGAAGTAACTGTTATTTGGCGGGGTTGTCTCCTGTTCAGAAGATGCCGCGTGCAATTTTTGCAATTGGTCAACTTCAAGTTTCTAAAAAAAAACTTCCTACTGTTGGAAAAGACGTCTAAAAAGCAATTTTGTTTTTCTCATTTTGCGTCTTGAAATTTCGGTCATCTGTTCTGGTTTTCTCTGTATCCGGCATGGAAGTGTAGCTTTAAAGTGTAAATTCATCTTTTGAAAAAAAACCTGGGTATAAATTATTTGCTTAAAATTGTAATTGTTACTGAGCTTCATTACTAAACTATTACTAATACTGTTTTTCCTGTCTTTTTAAGTTGCACGTATAGCATAGTTAAAGTTATAGTATGGTTGTAGTTAGAGTAATAGTTAAAGTAATAGTTATAGTTATAGTTATTTTTATAGTTAGGCCTATAGTCATAGTTAGTCATAGTTACAGTTGGTATAGTCATAGTTATTGCTTTAGTCAGTTTAGTCAAAGTTTTTTAAAGTTAACACGCCACTTACATGCACTTTCATCACAATCCTCGTCAATTATCGTTTTCTGGGAAAAGCTTCTTTCAATTCCCAAAGTCTTCCATCATCGGATGAATGAAAAGGTTGGTAATCCATTATGTATGAAGATATAACTTGGCAGTGTAAACATTGTAACACTAAATTCAACTCCATTCAATATTGATCATAATTTGGAATTTCACCCAACCCAAAAGCACAACGTCTTTAACAATTTTAAAAATACTACAATATATAAGAACACCGACAGTCTTTTCTTTAATAAAAAAAAGCCTAGGCCAACAATAAAGTCACTCTTTAAATTATAAATGGTTCGTGACGGAAGACGCTGTCAGTTTAGAACACAAATACATCAATCGTTGACAAAGCGTGTGAAAGTTTGACCTGTTTTGTTGTTGTTGTTTTTTTTTTACTCTTCTTCTTCTTCTTTCTTCTTCAATGCACCGAGCCTGAAGTGGCTGATAAAAAAAAAGTATTTATTGAGCAAAGGTCTTAAAATTAACCCTTTAGTGTAGATTACTCTGGGCGAAAAAAAACCCCCACAAAACAAATGTTATGTTTTCCACTCAGAGAGAATAATAAAGGGAGGAAAGAGAATCTGAATCTGGGAAAAGGCTTCAGGCACGAAGCCTTTCTCGGGCATCTTAAAACACAAAATCCTACGCAGCAAGGCGTGTCTTGGTCGTACGGCCTAGTTCACACATTCTTTCTTTTTTTTGCATCCCTGTGGAGACATCTTTTGTTCTTTCCTTTGTCCCTGTAGTTAAGAACCTCCCAAAGACTTTGTACACAAAATTCCTTGTGGAGCAACCCAGTCTTTAGAATTGCCCTATGGAGACCTTTTGTTTTCCCTTTTCTGTTTTGTTCTCGGTCTCCATAAGGTAGTGAATATGAAGGCACCAGACCCAAGCTTTGGTGGTGTCAGCAGCAGAGTGTGGGTTCGAATCCCAGTCATGACAGTTTGTGCCCTTGAGCAAGGCACTTTAATAACCATTATCGCTTCGGAACAATTGGGAAGGTAGAGCATTCTACTAGCCAGTGGAGAACACCCATGCCTACTTTCTTACGGACTGTGGAGGGGGTAACCCTGTTTCAGCCCCCCGGGAGTAGGTGGCAACGTGCCCCTGGTGGCAAAATGATTCGGGTGGATAGCCCAAATCAAGTGTAAAGCCCTCGGGGTAACCCTGGGTACGTTCAGACGAGGAGTTAACTAACCCTTATTCCGAGCACCGCGGGTGTCCAAATGATAAAAATGACTTCTTCCAAATTGGGCTTGCGTTCACACGAGTAAGTTAGTCCTGTCCGCACGGTTAAACTGACCCACACGTTGATTATCAGGTCATGCATAGCTGACCCCGACCGACCACTCTTCCGGTCCATCGTATACATGTACATGTATCAGCTGGGAATTACTTGTGGTAGTCTACGTGCTTTGTTGTTATGATGACGTAACCTTCTGTGGAGAGGTCACATGGAATAAAATAGACCGGATGTAGCAGGTCAGTTGAGTTCCAACGATGGTTTATTGGGCCTCGCAGCGGGGGGGGGGTCGTAAAACCTGGGCTAAGTTACGCTAATCCAACATTTTTTGGGTACGTTCAGGTTTAGTTTAGCCCAGTTCTCTGGGTGAAATTGACCCTCGCGGACCGGATTTTTGCGTTCCAACGGAGGGTTATTTTAGCACTTTTGGATTAAGGGCTAGTTTAACTCCTCGTCTGAACGTACCCCCTGTTTCAGCCCCAGGCGTAGATGGCAACGTGCCCCAGGTGGCAATTGATTTGGGTCGATCAGTTAAGAGTAGCCCACACCTAGAAGTGAGGCGATCTCTTATAAAAAAAGAAGAAGAAGAGTTTTTCCTTTCAGTATTTTCTTGCAACTTCGATGATCAATTGAGCCAAAACTTCCACAGGTTTGCTATGTTATGCATACATCTTGGGATACACCAAGTGAGGATAGTGGTCTTTGATAATTACCAAAAGTACACCCCTGCCTTCAACCACGAGTTTTTCATTCCCTTTTTATCGGGACTCAATGGCAGTGTAGACCTCCACTAGTGCCTGCTGCGTCCGAACCTCGACTTCAATTGGGTTTGCTGATTGATTGCTTTGCAAGATTAATCACCTGTTTGACCGCAGTTCTGACTGTGGTCGCAACGCATAATTTCCTTGTGTAGTTTGTCCTTCAAAGCTTACTAGATTGTATATCCACCATGCAAAGTTTCAAATCCTACTCATGTACATGGTGTTACTGCAAACCTTACTAGATTGTATCTCCACCATGCAAAGTTTCAAGTCCTACTCATGTACATGGTGTTACTGCAAACCTAACTAGATTGTATCTCCACCATGCAAAGTTTCAAATCCTACTCATGTACATGGTGTTACTGCAAACCTATACTAGATTGTATCTCCACCATGCAAAGTTTCAAATCCTACTCATGTACATGGTGTTACTGCAAACCTTACTAGATTGTATCTCCACCATGCAAAGTTTCAAGTCCTACTCATGTACATGGTGTTACTGCAAACCTAACTAGATTGTATCTCCACCATGCAAAGTTTCAAATCCTACTCATGTACATGGTGTTACTGCAAACCTATACTAGATTGTATCTCCACCATGCAAAGTTTCAAATCCTACTCATGTACATGGTGTTACAGCAAACCTTACTAGATTGTATCTCCACCATGCAAAGTTTCAAATCCTACTCATGTACATGGTGTTACTGCAATCCTTACTAGATTGTATCTCCACCATGCAAAGTTTCAAATCCTACTCATTTACATGGTGTTACTGCAATCCTTACGAGATTGTATCTCCACCATGCAAAGTTTCAAATCCTACTCATGTACATGGTGTTACTGCAAACCTTACTAGATTGTATCTCCACCATGCAAAGTTTCAAATCCTACTCATGTACATGGTGTTACTGCAAACCTTACTAGATTGTATCTCCAACACGCAAAGTTTCAAACCCTACTCATGTACATGGTGTTACTGCAAACCTTACTAGATTGTATCTCCACCATGCAAAGTTTCAAATCCTACTCATGTACATGGTGTTACAGCATTAGATCCAGATAATTTGTTTGGCAGTTGGGGGAAAATAAAGAAAAGAAGAGACCCTGGGAAAACATTTTTGAATAGGGCCTATATAAGTTGTAGAGGCAAGGGACATTCGATGTTGTTTGCTTCTTTCTCACTCTACATTGATGTTGCCTTCGAGAGTAGAACAAATATCACATTTCGTGGTGCTTTGTCTCCTCTTTTTCTTACAGTAAAACCGTTACTTGGGGGATATTTCTTCCGTAGAGCGCGATCAACCGTAAGACTGATAAGAAGGTATTAAATCACTACAGCTAATCTTTTAATCCAGATCAACTGATCTATTTTTCATAGAGGAGCAACTGGCATTGAAAAGAAACTGATCAATTATTTACTCGGAATATCAAGCCGAATTTCAACACTCGGTTGTCAGCAATTCCGACTAATCCGCCAGGTTCCTAGAGTATCTTTAAAGGCAAGAAACGGTGAAAGGGAATTTTCTCACGAGATTCTTAAGCTTTTCTGCGATGACATTTGAAGCCGGCAGTTGGCCGTGTATTGAGACAAAGAGAAGGGCTGGGGAAATGCACGGGATAACACTGCAGAGAAGTGCAGAGATGGGGGTTTATTGGCCTGAAGGTAAGGCAAGAGACTGGCGATGGTCGGAAAGACCGATGGACGTCTTAACTTGTAACTCTTGGCTAACTTTTTCTCAGCTCGTTATGTATGGCAGTGCCGAGTGCTGTCGGTACGCGTGTTCGTGTTGAACTCTAAAAGAAGAAAAAAATGGCGTCACAAACTTGAGAAGACAGTTTTTCAAGTTGATTGGACTTAACTTCAATAACGACGTAGAGGACACTATCTCTGCAGCCGATAATTTATGGAATTATATTGCCAAGCTAGTTGTAGTTGAATATAATGTACGTGAGACCGTCTCACGCAGCTAATCTCTGTGAACGTGCAGCCCGTAAGAACTACATGGTCATTGACTTCATCATCAGTCTGTCAGAGATTGCGTTAAAATGTTGGTAGAATTTGGCAGGCAATCAATTTGCCGATCGCTTCTAGACCACTCGGTCTCATTCCGTCGAAGTCGTCCACGTATAATGGTCGACACACACCTGATCCATAAAACTGTTCCCATCCCCAGCACTGAGTTTCTTATTTTGATTTGCTTATAAGACCTTGCACAACATATCTGAATCGTGGAGGTTGTTATGTGTTTCAACGTATATGACCACCTTATAGCACGTCTTTAATGAGGTTTTCATAAGTTTGCTGGTACAAGGTTGCGGCTACAAAGGAGGTACAAAGTTGCAGCTACATTTAGGTACAAGGTTGGGGTTACATTTAGGTGCGGGTACATTTAGATACACGATTTGGTGCTACGTTTAAAACTAGGGCTACGTTTAAGTCTGGGGCTAAAGTCCGGGCTACATTTAAGGTTAAGGGTTGGAGCTACACTGAGGTCAAGGTAGCCTGAACATCTGAAGTCCTACTTCGAGATACCTGCCTGACCGGTTGTTGCCAGATGTACCTTTGACCTTGCAATTGTTTCAAACGGAGATTCGCAGTCAATTCACACGTACATGTTCACATTATTACATAGTGAATAAAACAACACTACATGATTATGCACACGCATTATGCACACGCTGCACGCATGCAGACGATCGAAAGTGCAAGGTGACAAATTACATCACCTCGTAACCTCGACCACTCATAAAACAGATATGGAAAGCTTACGTCGCAGCACGTTTATCCAATGAAATAATTGTATCCGATGACATTATTAGGACTGTAAGACCAGTCATTGGGCCTGTAAGACTAGTGTCTGTCTTTATCCTTAGGGGACTAGTCTAAGGTCAATGTTGCTGCTATATTTGTGACCGGCTCTGCAAAAATGGCCCTTATGTCGCAAAAAATCATTCTGGAGTTAGATACATGGATGGAAAGGTCTTTCTCTCAGCTTTAATTTGGTATATTTTAGAAGTCTGTAGCACTTTGCAATCCAGAGTTATACTCTAATTTGCATACAAATAATTGCCATTTTTGTCAAAATAGGTTATGGAGAAACAGCCTTTTAAACTTTACAGTGTATTTTAAAGTATTTTAATACCAAGTCCTTGTGAAAGTCCCTAGCAACGAGTACGTTCCCGTTAGACTATTCGTCTGAAAATTTCACCAAGTGTTTGTTATGACTTTTAAAGTACAAAATATTTTGCGTTTCATTTAATGCACTATATCGCTATTTTTTAAATTAATTTGCATACTGTGCTATTTCTTATCATTTTTTGCAAATTTTAAAATAACAAACACACACTTGAGAATTATTTTGAAGAGTTTAGACAATTTTTTGGTGAATTTAGCTTTTTCTTAAAGTTAAACAAATGAACACTGGCTATTTAAACCATATGAATTAAAATTATGTATTTTTTTGTGAAAACAAGAGCTTTTTGGAAAAAAAAATATTTCATTTTTTTTTTTTTTTTTTTTTAACTATCAGCTTGAGTTGTTTACTAAAACTCTTAAATCAGCCCGCTATTCAGGATTAAAACTATTTTTGGGCTAAAAAATTTAAGTAAAAAAAAAAAATAAAAAAAATTACAAATGTAATTATTTCCTTCTATTAAATCTAACAAAGTCAACATGGTTTGCCTTCTTCTTTACTAAGATCGAACTTGAGTTAATTAATACATTTTGAAATCATCTTTGGGTTAACATTTTGCTGTCAGGGTCAATCTTCCGAATCGTTTTCTGATTCAACATCGTCATTTTCACATCGGAAGTTAACAACGAAATCTTCCGTTCCACCATTGTTCCACGAAACCAATCGTGTCTTTCTCCTTACGGAGATCATTCAAAGCTTCAGCCAGACAAACCCATACTTAAGCAAATAATTAACGAAACAGTATAGAAAACCTGTTGCTTAAAACAAGATATGTTGGCTAAAATAGTAAATAATTATGAAAATATTTACGCTTGGAGCAAGAGAAGTCAGTTGAGTTGGACAGATTTGACAGGTATTGCGCTGTGTTTTCGCGTGGCACGCACTCTATAAACAGTCACATGGCAGTCACCTGACAATGAATAAACAACCAATCCCATTCACGGCGCATGCGCGCGCTCGACCGTGCGCCCATTGTGCAATCGTCGCACTACACTGTATACACGTGACCGAAAAGATCCATGCTCCTAGTAACAAGCGCCCTTTGTATACGTGTCAGAAATTAACCTGCCTTGGTTTTGCATTTGACCTTTTACCTTTTCTATGTCCACATACAGAAAGGCAACGTCCTCAGCTATCAGATGATACCAAATTTATAATAGGGGGGTTCCAAATAATGTGCTGCCAGATGTGTAAAATGACGCAACTTTCCACCGAAACCGCGGACACTGATCGCGCAAACCACCAACAAAACGTACACAAAACACGGGTTTTTTCATCTTTATTGGTCAAATTAAACATTCAATCTTACAAATTATGAAAGTGTGGATATCAACGATGTCAAAAAAGGGATAATAAAAAAATCACACCAACGAAAAATTTATCACCCTTTCAACATTGACGAGCCCATTACGTGAAAAGGCATAGCGCGACTTACGGGCCTTTTTTGCAGAGCGGGTCACATTTGGGAACAAGGTTGCTGCTACATGTAGGTACAAGGTTGGGGCTACATTTAGGTACAAGCTTGGGCCTCATTTGGGTTAGGCTAAAACATGGTACACGGTTGGGACTGCAAAAGTAAGACTTTTAGGTAACTCTGATATTTCCCACTGTCACACTTTGCCAGCCTCTCTCAAAGTATCAATCAAGAAAAGACCTTAAATTGTGGGTTAAACATTCTTAAGCGCAGACTGAAAAATAAAATGTGTATTTCTTTCCTGGCGTGTTGGCCGGCAAGCCCAAAGTTAACAATACAACACACTACAGACAACATTTACCATGTTATCCATTCGATTACTAGATACTAACTTCAACCCCCGGGGGGTTGGGGCGATGGTGTGTTTGGATTACATGACACCCCTAGAGCCACGGCAGACCATGTCCGCTTTATACACGGTTACCACTTTCTCGCTTGGGCCAAGGTAAAGACAGTTCCCGCGCCCAAATTGCCAGCCAAATAAGCTGTGCATGATTCTATTACTGTTACTTAATTTCTTACGAGCGATTACAGCCTATACTGGCTTCAACGGGCGGAACGAGCCTGCAGCACCGCGGGGTACATTTGGCCGAGCCACACGGCGTCTTTCTATTTCTTTTCTTTTTAACCGATCCTCCGACAACTCGCTGGTGAAAAAAACATCTCATAGTTTGGTCGATTTTTCCGGTACTTCAATTTGAAGATGTTACACATAGGGTACGCCTCAAGTGTAACAAGATGCCACACGAAAAATAAAGTACACAAACCGCACGCGGCGTACACTTAATTGTTTTGCATGGGCCTTTACAAAAAAAAACATATAAGAAAACATTTTTTCTAGGACAAGAACAAAATTGCACACAGTAAAAACCAACTTGATTACAACTTTCGTTTATTTTCCGTGTTCACAGAGACGCTCGATTTAGTTAATACGAAACACCATGTTATAACATGTGATATCAAAGGTGAAAAAAATTAGCCGTAATTTTGGAACAATCAATTGCTTTCAGAAAATTACACAAAAATATATATATGTCATCTTTGAGATAAAACAAAAAATCTGTTTTTTCAAAATTAACTCGTATAAATGCTTCATGACAATTACACCTGTTCCGTTTATACCTTACTGTATATAAAATTTAACACATTCAAAATGGAAAATCCTCACACCATGATGAATGACTAAAATAAAACAAAATAAGCTTTACATGGTGGAAATTATTAATAGTCAAGTTTATTGGCACAGCATTATAAAGTAGCTTCTTTCAGAACAAAGAAGCCGCCCTGAAACGATGGTTGATTCTGTTTGATGTTAAGCATTTTTAACTACCGTGTTCCAGTCATCACATCAAAAGTCCGAAAGCAGAGTTTTTTGTTTCTATATATAAAAATGGGAAAACTCCTTTAAAATGGATACTTGGGTATCCCACAAAGGGCTAGGAATAATCTTCAGATGAGTTGTCAATATTGCCATCAGTAATGTGTATTGTGACGTCATACTTTGCTAAGCAATAAAGATATATTCGTATTCTAAGCTCTCTTTGTGAAATCGGCCCGTGGTACTCAAGTCTTAAGACCTACCCCGACCCCTGGAGTGATGACCGTTGACCACACAGAGGCTCTATATCTTCACCAAAAATGGTGGTTATCTATGGTTTTGATCATAGCAAGGACTGTACGGTTCGACTTGTCACCGTCTCTTCCAAGTATTTAAGGCTGTCAAGCATTGACGCATCGCTAACCACAACTCTCAAGACTGTATCAAGCCCTGATGATACAGCATCCATTCTTATTGAGAAGGGCGTCATGGGAGTTTTGTAAGCGAAGCGGTGATGCTCGATAGCTTAAATTACGTACAAGTGAGAGTGGCAATAGTCGAATCGGGTACAGGGACCTGTGCCTTTCTTGCTTTCACATCTTTCAAGACAAATCAATGCAAAATCCTCCGCCCCTTTTTTTTAAGGATGGTGTTTGGTTTTTTTTAAGGTGTGCAGATGAGATGTACTCCAAGAACTCCTAGGTCAGAATTGACCCGGAAGTTCCAAGTCCAAAGGATCATCACCATTTCCGGGTCAGGCTGGCCCGAAAAGGGAGACTTCACCTCGGATTATGCCGTCATTTTGACCCATTTCCGGGTCATTCTGACCTCAGACTCCGGGTCAAAAATGGGTCATGACCCAAGGAAACCCGGAACCCAGGTCAATCCTGACCCGGGTTTTTCTAGAGTTCCGAGATGAAGCTAAACACCACCACCACAAATAGAACCTAGAGGGTTCGTCAACAACGAATGTGCCTTTCCCTCCCTATTATTGCAACATCACACCAAGAGGAAAGTCAATGATGGGTCGATTTAAATGCGCTTATAAAAGAGCTCTCCTCTCCCAGTATTTGACATAGTTTGATTTCTCATTCTCATTTTTATTATTATTTTGGAAGTATTATTGTTGTTAATATTATTATTCTCATCATTGTTATCTTCATCATTTCTGTCTTTGTTCGACTTGTCTGTCCGTACGTTCTTGTTTCTATTTATGTTATGTTTGTCTGTCCATCAGGCATCTCACCACAAGCCTCGGCTTCTAGATGATGCCTCCATACTTTATTAATATAAAATTCTCTGCCTTGTAAAAGAGCTTTGTTTACTGGTTACTTCTTTATAAATTATTGTTATGGCTTTGTACTGTTTTCATGAAGTATGGAAATAAATGTGAGTTTGAATTGAATTGGAATTGAATGAATATCCCGTGATCCTTTAGGAATTACTGACTTGAATAACCAACACGCGACTGTGTAAAATGCTAAAAAGGAACGAGGAAATGGCCAATAGCCTATGGCAATATAGGAGGAGAGAAAAAAAAACAGCTACTTAATAGCTGACAAGTTCCAAGTCTGATAAAAGATACGACAATAATTTGTTCGGTGGATTGCGCGGAGCACCACAATGATAATCATTTTGTTTGAAGGACAGAGTGGAGCGCCACAATCAACGGCGGAAATCAAATGGGTTGTGTTGCCGACAGTACGAGTTCTCATTTTGCGCAGGCACAATTCATTATTGTACGATTCAACACGGGCCAAAACACCTGATGACGGCAAGCAGGAATCAAATTGGTTTTGTCCCCCCCCCCCCCGTTCCATCTTTTTGCCAGCAGTGCCCCCCCCCCCTTCCTTAGAAAAAAATGGTGCCCCCCCCCCCCTTAAAAATTACCTTAGTTGCGCCGCTGGACGGCATTCGAGGACGTAAGGCAAGCTGCCTATAATACAAGCACACACTGTTCAGCACAAAAGGGACCTGTCCAAAGCTTTACATTTCCCGCCAAAATGGCAGGTGGCACATGCAAATTGAGCCGGCCTTTTTTTGCCGAGTACCGGCAGATGTCCGAGGCATGCAGGCAAGACATTTCAACTAGGTGGGTCCATAAAAATAAAAATAAAAACACGGGGCCCGCTCATGAGTAAGACAGAGGACTGCCAATAACCTATATAACATTGGAAGACGGTACTAAAGCTTTTCAGCAAGATTTGACAGTGTGTATCGAGTTTGCCATTGATAGTCTTTGAGACAGACTCTGCCAGGGTCGAAACGTCGGGCCGATATTAATGCTTGATGGTAATCGTTAAGAAACATGCAACTGCTGCTTCCCTTCTTTTCTTAATACTAAATTGGAGGTAGATTCACTACGTACCTTGAATCGCCAAAATTAATCATAAAATACTTGTACTATCTTCCTCATTAAAATACATAAATAAATCCCAAGACAAAAACACATGGAAACAAAGATTCACAAAGAAATTCAGACGTTGATTTCCAAACCTCTTCGACCATAGCTTGTTTGAATAAGCATTTCTGAATCATGTTGTCATTAATAATCGAATGATTGAATAACTGATAATAAATAGTTTAGTCCGAAGGGTGTTTTTGATATTCAACGAACATCTAAATACCTCCAAATAGATTATTTTTTTTACAAACCGAAAAACCAAACTATTTCTCTACCGCGCTTCGACCAACATTTTTTGGCACACACAATAAATTGGACTTCGTTCATAACTCAATACAATTGGTAATAGTTAGTGAAAAGAAATTACAATAACAATAATCATAGAAATTGCACCAACAATTTATAAGGTATGAATCCATAGATAAAGGCACTTTCGAGTTGTAGTAAAACCTATTACAAAGTAAAATATAACATTTGTTTTTCTTCAAAATTTTAACAACTTTTCAAAAGGTGGTAAACAAAAAAAATGGGAAGACGATCTGCGAGCATTTCTCTCTGCAATTCCCTTCCAAATGTCCATGTCTGCGAAGTAGTTGCTTTCGCAATATGACAAGAAATTCTCCGGGATGCTTGTCTTTTAAACCCCGTGAGAACACACTTTTACGTCCATTTCCGCTTGTCTATTGGTACAGTGCGACATAATCACGAAGCTGATCCAAAAGCTCTTGCGAACCGCAAACAAATAGCAAGAGCTGTTTTTTGTTCTTAGTAAAGAAACTAGAGGAGGGCAAGTCCCCTCTCATGGTGACCATATAAAGCGGGTTTTTCTTACTGCTTTTGTTTATTTTATTTTATTTCTTTTTTTTTTTGATTTGATTTTGCTATTTTATGGCAATTTTCGAAAGCAAGGCTTGGGTTTAGGTTCGGGCTTCAGTAAACTTGGAAAACGTGTATACACGTTCGGTGCGGGACTTCAAATAGGCGGACAAAGAGTCAGCCAAGACCAAAGTCCTGGGTTTCGAAAAAGCCCTACTACAACAAATCTGAACTTGGCAAGTTACAAAATCGTCAGGAAAAAAAACCCAGATGTTACTAATTGGATATTAGAATGGGGACAACTTATTCGGTGCGTCCCTTTTTTAGACTGTTATAAACCAGGGTTGTAACTCGTGATCCAGGATCATCCGGGATTCCTGATCCATGATCCATAATTCACGATCCAAGATCCAAGATTAATGACCCATGCATGATACAGGATCCTGGATCTGTAATCTATGACCCAAGATCCAGGATCAATGATTCATGATCTATGATCCAAGATCAAGGATCCGTGATCACTGATATATGATCAGTGATCCATGATCAATGATCCATGATTGTGATCCAAGATCCATGATCCATGATCCATGATCCATGATCCAAGATCAAGGATCAGTGATCCATGATCAATGATCCATGATCAATGATCCATGATTGTGATCCAAGATCCAGGATCCAAGATCCAGGATCCAAGATCAAGGATCCGTGATCACTGATCCATGATCAGTGATCCATGATCAATGATCCATGATTGTGATCCAAGATCCATGATTCATGATCCATGATCCAAGATCAATGATCCGTGATCACTGATCCATGATCACTGATCCATGATCAGTGATCCATGATTGTGATCCAAGATCCATGATTCATGATCTATGATCCAAGATCAAGGATCCGTGATCACTTATCCATGATCAGTGATCCATAATCAATGATCCATGACTGTGATCCAAGATCCATGATTCATGATCCATGATCCAAGATCAATGATCCGTGATCACTGATCCATGATCAGTGATCCATGATTGTGATCCAAGATCCATGATTCATGATCTATGATCCAAGATCAAGGATCCGTGATCACTTATCCATGATCAGTGATCCATGATCAATGATCCATGACTGTGATCCAAGATCCATGATTCATGATCCATGATCCAAGATCAAGGATCCGTGATCACTAATCCATGATCCAAGCTCCAAGCTCCAAGCTCCATGATCATGGATCCATGATCCAATGGGGGAAACAAAATGTGTAATCAGGCGAAATCCTGGCATGTCACAGGTGCGTCATGTTGCTACGGGGATACCCACAAGGAGCCAGACAAAAGACGGTCACCGTATGTTCACCTGTGACTAGAATTCAATTTGAGCCACATTGGCAAATACTGGTAGCTTCAAGAACTTTTCTCATACGAAATCATGTAACTCAACACCCGCCATATTCAACAATGCCATCTTAAAGCAAATACATTCGGCGCTTCAACATTTCGTCGTGGTAACCAGAAGCAGAAGAAAGAAAAAATCTGCATTCTCATTAATGGGTCAATTATTGTATGACTTTGGACGACTGCAGGCCTTCTTCAACTGTACTTTTATATTTCTCAAATGAGGGTTGATGTTCTGTTTGCTTGTGTGACACCCTACACTTGCAAACAAAGATCGAGTGCATTGTTTTAGAATTGCGTCCCACCAGTGGGAGGTAGTCCATCACAACAACCAGCATACATCTACTCGGTGGAGGGGACATTGCCCTGTTCTTTTTTTTTGAATTTTTAGATTTGGTACTTCTTACAGTGCCTATAGTCTAATTGCTCAGAGGGAGTAGGCATAACTGTTGAACCAGTATGGATGTACATTTCATCTATCTGCTGCTGTTTAATTATCTCGACCCAGTACTGGAAAATGAGAGAGAAAACAAATACCCAATCACATTAATTAACTAATTAACATTAATTAACTAAAGAACAAAGAATTGTTCTCATTGTTTTAAACAAAAGTGGCCCACACGAGGCCAGAAGGGCATTCATGTGGATAGCTACAATGGGAACACTGCAAATAATGGGGTGTAAACATTGACACCATGGTCGTTGTCACATATAGACAGCCAAGAGAGAAACACAATAGGGTTATAAAATAACACCAATGTCATTTTGCTGGAAGAAATCACTTTTTTTAAACCACCCTATGCTGTAATTGTTGACCTTTTTTTTGGGGGGGGGGTGGTATCTTATCTACAAGTATAATGTCTCAACACCCATTGTGTCAATTTTAACATCCCAGTTTTTGCAGTGAAGTCCAGAAAAAAAAGGATAAAGTTACCGGAAAGGAAATAAATGTATTCACATTTTGTTTAGGCAGAGGGATAACACCTGGAACTGTATCTGACCTTTTACTGGTCTTAGGTATAGACACGGTGAAGGAATTATGTGCGACAGGCGAGTGAGGGTGTGTGCAATCAGATGGGCAACCATTAAATGCAAGATGGCGGACAAGTAATATGCCACATTGGTGTTTGACCAATAAATCAAAATATGAACACTACACTCAAACTTTGAGAGACCCAAGACTTACTAAAATATAAAAAAACAGTCACAAAATGGAAATCAATCAAAGAACGTGATGATCAAGTGGCTTCAGTAGCGTACACGAAGAAGCAAACATACTTTAGTTTCCCTCGCAAGTTTTACAACCAAACTGATCGACTTCATTTCATTTAACATTCATCAAATTTAGGAAACCATTAAAAATCATCGCCACTCCAATCAAACAGAATATATACATAAAAATATATTGCCAGGTAGACAAGATGTAAATAATAGCAATCTAAACAACGGCGAATGAAACCCATTAAATAAAACTACCAACCACATTTCAGAGCTGTGTGGCGGTACGGACCTTGCAATTAATTGACAAAAAGCAGACCTAACATATAATTGACAAAAAGCAGACGAGCTCTCCACCCCCCCCCCCCCCCTCCCCAGGAAACTTCAAGAGATACATTAAACTCTTGACTTTCCCATGCTGGTGTAGATGGATATGAGAAATGGATTAAATGTACACATTATATTCTGGTATAAAAAAAAATTCCCAGTGCAGAGATAATCCTCTGGAAATCCCTCATCGAGCAAAGTGGACGAGTAAATCCCCCCAGCTAGTAATTAGTGTTGACCCATTAAGGTCGAGTTACACAATATCGTAAATTTACCCTGTCCCTGCATGGGAGGAATCAGCACGAATTGTTTACAATATACAGTCATATATACACACGTATCAGAGTTCTAGAGGGTTCACCCTATCAGGGGGCGCAGCCTGAGTGCTTGTAAGGGAGGCATCGGGGTATGTGGGTTGTAGGGGAAGGGGGAGTTACACAATATCACATGCTCTATGCGATGAAAGAAAACAAATTGTTTACAATATACAGTCATACAGACTATTAGAGGTCAAGAGGGTTCACCCTATCAGAGGCGGAGCCTGAAGGGAGGCATTAGGGTGGGTGTAGGGGATGGGGTGTTACACAATAACATACGCTATATAGGATAACAAGAAACAGTATCATTAATCTCAATTACATAATCTGTAACCCCAGAGGGGGTGTCAGGGTTTCACCCAATCATGGGCGGAGCTTGAGTGATTGCAGGGGAGGCACCACTAAAGCGGGGTAGCAAGTAAAGGTATTATAAGAGACTCAATAAACAGAATGCGCCTCCATCTTTGAATACATGTAAATTTAAGGAAAAACAGTGAGTCAATCCAGCCATTCAGTTTCAAGTTTCAGTTCTTTACCAAATATTTCAGTTTTTTTACCATCAATACAAAATCGCTCAAAGAGGTTTTTGATTGGAAATGTTGTGGCAATGTATCGTATGCTTACCTTCATCCTGCTAGCTAAACTATTGGACAAAAGGACGATGCAGGGAACTGCCCACTCTGCGTTTATCCTCGACGAGTCAAAACGGCACACGCGCATACATCTGCTACAGACGGCACACGCGCGCGCATCTGCTAAACGCGTATAAGCTGCGAACGTATATGCTGCAAGCGTATATGCTGCAGGCGTATTCTGCACACGCAAGATTCTGGCTTCTTCCGTCTCCAAAGCTGGAGTACCTTTGTGCATAATTTTTATCCCGAATCACTCATTTTATCGTTCACAGGCATTTTTACCAGACAGACACTGACAAGACCTTAAGATTTTGCGACAAAATACTTAAATGGAAATAACACTATAATAACAATGACTTTGATTAAATAAACACTCAAAGAACAACTAGCTAAACATATTTCCTACGGGCGTCTGGTAATTGTTGGAGCCAGTCTGCCCAAAGTGAGCATGGCTGACTCTAGAACTACACCACACACTACAAAACAGGGTAAGGTTAGTACGACAAGAGTTCACAGGTCAGATATATACTGTTAACGTGCAAAGAGACAATTACAACTTCAAAATGAGAGCCATGGTAGTCGGCTGAGCACTTACCCTTATGATGTCAGAGTCTCCGTCCGTTACACCAAGCTTACTAAGGTAGATATTGGACTTCTTTAACGTCTCATTGAGTGTTCCATCACTCCTGCAAACGACCAAAACAAACAGAACTTACTCACTTTGTAATTACATTTCTTTATTAACCTGTGTTTTCATTGTATAGTGTGTTTGGTTATGAACCTTGTTGTTATTGTTATTTACTTTATGTAATACCACTTTCCCTGTATTATTACTCTTTTGTAATTCTTTCTTTAAAGTGAACGTATACCTTTGGTTTTTGGAAATGTTCGATTGTTGTAATCCTATATAAATGTAGATATATACAGTAAAACTAACCTGAGAAAATTTCATTTCAAACGGTGGTAGAATTTTAAGATATCGCCGAAAATCCTGAGTGATTATGTCCCAGCAGGAAGAATAACTCGTAATTGGAATTACACAATCTGAGAGTCTCATAAATTTGGGGGGATGAAAACTGAAATCTTTTTCCATATCCACCTTTCTTGGTAGTAATATGATTCTCAAAATTCCTGTTTACAACGAAAGCTGCTGTACTTCTAACCAAGTAAGTTTTTATTGCCATTAATTTTAAGAGTGGTTACCAAACGTATACCTTCCCTTAACTGTTTATTTTCAGTGGATTGTTAAACATCACTGCTTTTTCCCTGTAAAAATGTGACAGCGCTACACAGCACTTCAAGGAAAACAATAATACTGCAGAACAAGCTTTAAAAATCTGTTATCTGTTACAATCCTCTTTCTGTTTTTTTTTAATTTATTTTTATGAAGGAATTTGAAATTAAGGTCTCAAAAGGGTCTTGGCACAAAACCCTGAGTCCTTCGCTCTAAGACAGAGACTGAGTCTTAAAACTAAAATATAACATGACAATAACTACCAGGCAATCACATTGTTTACTTAATTTTAAAAAGCAATTTACATAATGGAGTAGCATTTGTAAACCACCCCCCCCCCCCCCCCACCCTCAAAAATAATATATATATCCCAAAAGACCTAGAAATAGCCACAACACCTACAAATTGAGTCTCGGGACCGGTACTGGTTTAAAGTGCAAATCACAAAATTGCATCAGGGTAAAAACCGAAACAAAAAAATTATCGTTCATAAGTTACACAACAGATGAGAGGCAAATTTGAATTATTTACAGCAGAGATATTACCAAAGGATATTACCAAAATAATATTGCTCTTTTTCCAGAATGCACCGAGTATACAGTCGTTATCACAATGGCATACAGGGTCAGAGAAATAATTACACAAATATTGGATGCATGTGAGTGGATTGTAGCAGAATATCCATTCGAGGTCAAATCTGGACTCTTCCATTTCAAGAAGCAAAGCCGAGTGCAACGGAAAAAGCTAGATTTCACCACTAAACAAGCTAAGACCCTCAACTGTCTTGTTATCATACATATGGGATGTGAAAGAAGAGCTATGAAGCATGTGGATTAAATATTTGAGAAAAACTTTATCAAAATGTAAGCATGAAATTCATTCGTAAATGATCAAATCCAAGCATATTCAAAACAGCAAGTGAAATGTCAGCCTCACTACTATGGGCAGTACACAGTATTAATACCTTGTCACTTACCCCATGTAAAGATGTGCTGAAAAACAACGCTTATTGGCTCCCAAAAGTGACTGCTTTGCACGCATGCCCATTAAAATCTTTGAAACCTTTGTAGGACGCTTAAAAAGTGGGTGTCAAAATGAACGTATTTTGACGTCATTCAAAAAAATTAATCTTTATACAGTCACCCTACACTGCATTCAGTTAGACATGTCACAAGCACAAAGAAGAATAAGAGGGGACCAGTTGCTCTTTGACTTGACGCCTCTTTTTGGGGTTACCATACTTAAGTGCATGCTTACAGTGGAATGGCTACAGGCCTAATTAAAATATTTCATACATTGGAACATTTTAAATGACCATTACCGTGGGTTATGAGCGTGCAGCACATGCTGAGAAAAAAAGGCGTGGCAGATCTTCACCCCTGGTAATGAGGTTGGTGAAGGGTGTAATGGAAAATAATACATGGATACCAAGTGCGCCCTCAAGTGTTCATACTACTATTTTGTGAGGATGAAAAGAGCGGCTGGTGATTGATCTTATGTATCTGAGATGCCATATTGCAGTCATTTTGGTGAATGTTTGTCCGTTTTTAGGAGAGGAAAATTCTTCCGTCCTCCCCTTCAGGCGACGAGAACCGATCATTGCATTTTTGTAAAGTATGGACTCGTCACAGACAATAAACTAAAAAGTCTTAGTCGCCACTATCATTAAGCGGCCAAACAACACCAAACAGAAATCAGTTGGATACCAAAGTCTTCCAAAACTATTAAGGCTAAGGTAAGGTCAATTTTGGTAATGACCCCCAGACCTGGAAATAACCCACAGCACACACAGCAATTGCCGTGGTGCCCTGTGCTTTTGCTGTGGTGCCCTTTGCAAAGTTCCAAAACAAATTTACATTTTCCTCATAGAGTGCCCCTTACCAGAGGAAAATTGCTGTGCCCCTTTAAGAGAGAAGTTCAAGGCCTGGACCCCCCCCCCAAAAAAAAAAATAATAATAATAAATGTGTGTAATTTTCTTCCCAAAACCTACTTGTTAATAAGATGGCAAAGGCGGTAGTCATCTTGCAAAAAATATTTTGTCTGAAGTGCCCGCATTGGTTAGAAATCGTTATAAGTGGCCGAAAAATGTGGATTTCCAAAGATTGCCTTTGGGGGACTTTTGAAGCTCTTCAGATTTCTGTGGCGTCCGTTTGTAAATACTGCGACTACCGGCTAGAGATGCAGTTGGTACCCACTGTCACCTTGCTAAAAACGTTCATGGATTCGAAATTCTTGATGAAAATGCTGTGACAGTTTTGTTTTTTTTGTCTCAGCAAGTAGACACTGTATTTAGCTGAAACGTTCATACAATATATGTGACTTTTATCGTGTCTGTATTAATAAGTTATAAGTCGTCGAAAAATTTGGATTTCCAAAGATTGCCTTTGGGCGACTTTTGAAGCTCTTCAGATTTCTGTGGCATCCGTTTGTAAATACTGCGGCTACCGGCTAGAGATGCAGTTGGTACCCACTGTCACCTTGCTAAACGTTCATGGAGTCGACATTCTTGATGAAAATGCTGTGACAGTTTTTTGTTGTATCAGCAAGTTGACACTGTATTTATCTGAAACTTTCATATATGTGACTTTGTGTCTGTATTAATAATTTTGGCCTGTAAATCAGCATTACCTTGCCAAAGGCCAATTGGTGACCCTACTTTCAAGCAATATGTAACATGCAGTTGAAGTCAATGGTTGTATGACATCCTGCATGTATCGTGTACTGCATGTTTATGAACTATATTTCCAACCATTGTACGCTAAGCTATGAAGGGTGAACATGGACAAAAGTACAGCTTAAAAAAAACCTTTTGTGCTTCATTGCGATACAAAGTCAAGCACACGCACATAAGACTCAAAATACAAAGGTCAAAGATATCAAAGAGAAGATCAGTATAAAGAAATGGAGATGGGCAGGGCTATTTGTAGCGAGAAGGCAAGACAACAGGTGGACGAAGAGACTCACAGAATAGCAACCACGGGCAGGCAAGAGAAGGCGGCGAAAAACAAAAAAACAGGAGACTGAGAGATGTAATCACCACATTTGTAAACACAGCAGCACGTAAGAGAAGAGAGCAGAAATCGCTGGAGGGATGGCATCATCCAACAAGGGATGAATACAGCCTGATGGAAACGATGCTGACAAATGCTGTCTGTGTGTGTTCTAGTTTGAGCAAATCCACCTATGCTAAGGTGAAGCAGGTCAATGTGTCTGTTCTGTCAACTAAAAGCGCCCATGTCCAGGGGTGAGTGTCACTGCTGACATATAAAGTCTGAAACTGGGATCCAGATCTTAGGGGGGGTTCAGTGAAATGATGACATTTTCACCTTTTGGTAACACCCCTGGAGTCAAAGATTCCAAGGAACTTTTGGGAACAGTATCCGCTCCAGCACCAGGGAAGTACATCAAACAGCATTTCTTCATGAATTTAATGTTTTTCATTTTATGCAAGTTCACCCCAAACAAGGCTAAAAAACCACTCTCGGTAAGGGGCTACATGTACTAGAAGAAATTTTATTTGAATTTTGAGAAAAAATGTAGCATCTTTTGTTTACCAGCAGGCAGACTTTGACAAGTCTATTCTCATCCCTGACATATTTATGGAAAGAGTTAAAGCAAAACGAGATTCCAGTGGCTTGGCTAATGAGGCTTTGAAAGCACATGTGAGGCTTCTGCAAAAAACAAAAGTCAGCTTTAATGATGATGTACGGACCAACCTTGTCGGAACCTTTTTCTTTGGCTCAGGTTTATGTAATTTGGATCTTGGGTAAAGAAAGACGTACATTCATTCCGGTAAAACAACAGAAAACAAAGTTAACCACAAAGTGAGCAAACAAATTACATTGTTTCTACTTAGAAGTGAAATATTTGTCAACAATGCCAGATTTATTTCAGATGCCTCATTATGAATTTGGATTTGTTTACCCACTTTCCGTCCACATACAAGATAAACAAATTATCGTTGGCAAATGGACCTACATTCCAGTCTTACTGTGAGAATAACTAATTTACAATCTGCACAGAATGAAAGTAGTTCCGGTCGGCTGTCGGTGTGACTGCTGGGGGGAAGTTGGTGTTCAAACAGCTCTTGTCAGGGGCTCCCCCAGATGAGGAGACCTGGTTGGACCCGGGCAAGCTAATCCAATGTACACACTATAGTCAATCCTAGGTGTTGTGAAATGCACAAAAAAAAAGAACCCGGTCCACTTATCGTTTACAGAAAGGGGGGGTTTGCCCCGGTGTTCCTGGCATGGCTGGGAGCAGATTGCCCCACATCACCTCCTAAACCCTTACAAGGTGCTATCTAATGCTGTATCGGTACGCAAATATTGTGTCTCCTAAAAAAGCACTTATGTCACGCGCAATTTTGAAATTGTCAAAAGACATTGTATCTCGCTTATAAAATAGCCCAGATGTACACACAAAACAACTACGTGCCAAGAAACAACGCTTTTGCACGAAGCATTTTCATGCACGCTACGACGTGTTTGCAAAATAAAGATACAACGTTTTTGAACTGACGCCGCGTACTTGTCTGAAACATACTAAGCACTACAAGACCCCCGGTTATGCTTAACATAAGAACTGAGTCATCATTAAACAGTTGGTGACTTACTCTGGCAGTGGTTGGAATGGTGGTGAGTTGAGCATGAAGGAATGGTGGTACACAAACGCCTTGGCAGCCAGCTCTGAGAATATACAGTGTATGAAGGCAATATAGGCCTGGTCACTTCGGAAAGACTTGTAGCTCTTTATCAGTTGATTCAGATAAGACCCCTGTACAAGATCCAAAACACAGACATTGATTTGAGAAAAGACACACTTGATGATTTCTGGTTATGGAACAGCCCTCAGCAGGCATGATATTTGGCTCTTCTTAACAACAAAAGTAGAAACATTTATAGAGTACGAGGGCTAACCTACATGGTGTTGGCTTATAAAGACTCTTGAGGCTAGTTGGTAACAAAACAAAAATTGCTGAATTTGTTGAGGGCCAAAACATCCGAAACCAAATTAAAGTAGTAAAAGTATCATGCCTGCTTGTTCTAGGCGCTAACGGACGTTCCCTTAGGCATATTGCAATTCAGTGGACCGCAAGAATGTTCTGCTGAACAGCGACTTTGTGCCAAACAATTGGACCAATCCCACATGAAGGACTATGGGCAATACAATTCTGAACATTCCAATGGCGACATTCTGGCTGTCCAATGGCCTGGTCTATGACCCCCTTGGCTGGAATATTTAACCAATCCAATTAGAATGTTTCTATCACTCCACTTTTGAAACGCTATCTCAGTGGAGATTTTTGTTCTAAAAAACACTGCTTACTGTAAGCATTGCAAGAGGCATGTAACTTGCTGGTGGTTCCTGTAAAAAATGGATTGGGTGACCCAACAATTCAAAGTGTCTGAAAAAAATATTATCAAACAGATATTTGATTTTGTTTCAGAAATATAGAAACTATGTAAGCATTGCAAAACATTGGAAAACACCATTTCAGGTCATGACCTTTACTTTGACCTTATTGGTTGAAGGGAAATAGGTCAGATCTTGCGGCCATTTGCGGCCGCTATAGGCATTTTGGTACAAGCAAATTTCGGCCACTATTGCCACTAAAGGGTTAAGCACAACAAACTGCTTCCTGATTAACGGCTTCATGAACTTTGACCCAGTACTGAATGGGAACTTTCTGAGGGGGAACAAAGGTGTTAGAAACGACCAAACACAAACAGACATGATCCTTACTACTTACATTGTAAGGTGGGGTCGACAACGTGCTATTGTCGTATTCAAAGATGGTAACATGCTTTTCTACAGAAGCTGGGATGACTGGCGTGGCTGATTTATGTCTCGCTAGACCGACCAGCTTCATCTGTTTCAGGTCCGCTTGATGCAGTGGCCGGGTGTGCCAGGGAACGACCAGATGATACTTACTGCAAAGTGAAGTCGGAAATCAAAGTGTGGTACTGCTTTTGTTGTATTATATTTCGTTGTATTAATTTTTGAAGACAAATAAATAGCGCACGAGAAACACAAACATGTAAAAAGGGGACCACTTTGGGTGTCTTGACCGAGCAGTCTAGGGCAGTGGATTCAAGTTCTATAATTTACAGGATGTGGGTTCGAATCCTGGCCTGGTCAGTCGCGACACTTGTGTGTCCTTGAGCAAGGTGCTTTATCATAAATGCTTCTCTCCACCCAGGAGTACAAATGGGTACCGGCGAGAGCTGGGGAGTAACCTGATATTGGACTGGCATCCTTAATCCTCACCTGGAATGGCCGGGAACAAACAACCAGAGTGTCCTTATCAGACTTGTGACTTCCCTGTCCAAAAAAATATATATGTGTCAGTATAAAGCAGAGCCCAATAGAGTCGCTTTAAGCAGAAAAAGTAACCAAGCACAACAAAATTATGCTTCTGAGAACAAGGTTACCAGCCAAAATACCATGTCACATGTACAATCTGTGAATGGTATCCTGCTTATTTTTTTTGTTTTTTTGCTTAAGCACACAAATGATCAGTGCTACTTTCTGCTTAAGCAGCTCTATGAAATTGGTCCCTGACCTTAGGTAAGACTTGAGGCTTTGCTTGGTGCAGGGGCAAGAGGAACTGCCTCTACCCATGGAATATTAACTTTAAGTGTGACTCAAACAGTGACAAAGCAATGCAGTAACAAATATACAAATCTTGGCATGTTCGTATCAATGCATTAGTCAATTGTAATACTTCAACAAAAAATCTATCAATCAATAATTCAATCAATCAATCTATCAATCAATCAATCAATTTACACTCATTTCTATTCCCATAAAATAGCAACAGCCACAAATACATGTAGAAGAAAAAGGTGTGATATTACAAGTGTACATACATGTAATCAACCATAACATTTTAAAGATCATAGCTTAAATGTACACATCATCAAGTCAATGCAAAAACATTACATCTCCTGAAATAGCAACTACATGTTTGTATGCACTTTGAAAGTGTCAAAACAAAGCTCACTTCAAATAACCAGGACGTACACATAAAAGTTATAGGCACAGAGATACATGACTTTTGCACCGAGTTGTGCATGATGCACAATCAAGATACAGCACTTTGTACATGTCCATATCCTGCCACTATGATGGAAAAATAGGCAAAGTACAGCAAGTGCATAATGTACATGTACTGTACATAACATCATGGCATGAATTGGTGTATACAATCCATAAGACTGCACGGCTTGCAGCTCAACATTGTTCCCGGACCAGAAATTTGTTGAGATTTTAAATGGCATGAAATAAATTGAAAAAGGGTTCATAACAGATATCTTTTCAGATGATATGCATAATTCATAAATTACAAACTTTGATATATAATGGAATACGGCACACATCCTTTCACATACATTTCAAAACATAGCAATTCAAAACAATTATTATATTATCAATCATGGGCTATAAAAAGCATTCAGTTTGGTTGCCAGGGGCAAGATTACGCTGAATTCACAATTGAAAAAAAAAAAAAATTGCATCAAAAATCTGATACAGGATTGAAAAAAAGTGGAACATTAAACAGTTTACACAAGGAAATATACAACCGTGGATATACAAAATAATGTGAAAAATATGTTTTAAAATCTCACAAAGAACCAAGTGTAAGCCCAGATATACAAAGATGAATAGATTGATTAAAAATACAGCAATGGAATGAAACAGTAAACACATTTATGCCCACATAAACAAAGAAGTACATTTTACAAGAAATAATAAGCAATGGAAAAATGTATTTCTATCTATGTGAAGTTGTGATATCTTTGGGATGACTCTTTCTCGTGCCAAAGTTACGATTAACATAAATACTCAAGAACTGGGGTCAACTTACTTTTCAAAGCGTGGCTTAGACAGAACGACGACAGGTCTACCAGAGAGTAGAGCGTAGACAAGATGGATGGCAAATGTGTACTGACCGATGATGTTACGAACACCAGAACCTGCAGTATTAACACCATTAAGAAACTAAATCACTACGACCATCTGGGCCTGATTTCACGGCTCTGCTTACCGCCGAATTCTGTTGCTTGCCATCACCATTCTGTGCTTACTGCGCAAGCGCCGAACTTCTGCGCTAGCTGCGTAAGTGAAGAATGCCTAGTGACGTGGAGTACGCACGCACACAATGCAAAAAATCTCTGCTAACCTTTGAAATATGCTTGACGTAAGCTTGAAATTCCCTGCTTCAATAAGCGCCGATTCTTTGCTTACGGTAAGCAGTCATGATATTGGGCCCAGATCAATCCATCAAGGTCCATCCACCACAGCAAGTTATAATACATGTAGGTACGTTAGAGGTTAGGAATTACAGAGTACACAGTCAACCCTCCTACTGTCTGACCAGTCAATTTCATACACAGTCATTTTGAATGATAGCTAAGCTATGCCAGCAATCAATACCAAATATTGCGGTGACTGCACCTACACAGTACAGAGTCAACCCTCCTACTGTCTGACCAGTCAACACCATCCACTGTGGCTTTGAATGATAGGTAAACTATCAATGCATAAGGCACCTTCTCAAAACAATTCCAGGATAAGTTCGGTAAATCATTAAGAGTAAGTTGCAGATGGATTTTTTTCTCATAGTTGGATGTTTGCCAGTACAAAGCTATAGTTCATTCCCGAGCATCTTGACAGACTCCCCACTGAGTAGTCTGTGGTTTGGCTAACTGATAAGATCTCATAGCTCTTAGCAATGTGAACGTCTTGTGACATGCCTGATTTATTGCTCAAGCAAACACTTTAATAGCCCTCTTACACCCGTTTCAGACAGGCGCTCTAGAGTCGCGCCGAACCAATTTAATGAATTAAGTAGATGAAAAGCTTGATGTCTGAAACAGACTGGACACGCTCACGAAGTCGAAAGATCGACTGTTGCAGTCATTCCAAAGGACTCTGGAGCGCCTTGGTTTCAGACGCTGATCTTATCATGAGCCAAACCTGATGTAAAGGATATGTTTAGTTTGCCTGTCTGAAACCAAAATTTATTTGGGTCAACCTAGAGTCGCTCCCAATCTATTTGGCTCTGCGCGACTCTGGAGCGCCTGTCTGAACCAGCTGTTACTTCTATACAACGTCAATGAAAGTACCTAACCTGGACCACCTTCTGGTTTCCAGTAGATACAAATCTCAAAGTCAGTGGTTCAGTCATCTTGTAAATGAACTACCTGGTTTTGTTGCAAATACTTTCCCCTCAAACTTAGCTACATCATTGGCCTGTTGGGGGATATCTTGCGGGTCGGGTAATCAAGTGTGGAAAAGTCTATCCCAATGTTATCCTCGAGTAGTTTTGAGAAGGTGCCTTATGATAATATCATGTGGTGAATGAATCTACTCAGTACACAGTCGACCCTCCTAATATCTGACCATTCAACACTCAACGGGAAAGCTCCCTTAAAGAAAGAGGCTCAAATAAAACATCCTTTTCGTCTGACAGGTCACACCTGTTATCTCCCTGTAACTCCTTTTCCAAACAGTGCACATAATTGGATCATGTACAAACCAGTAGGGCTGCTGACTGCCCCAGGCAGATTAACTGCTCATATTAATGACCCAAGTAATTCAATGTAAACACACCTAATTGGTGAAAAGGATGAATAGTTTCTGAGTTTTGAGGCCAAAACTCGGAAATTCCTTCATGGAGCTTTCCCATAATGATATCATCCACTCACTGTGGTTTTGAACAATAGAGACATTGAGCCAGCTTAATATGATATCATGTGGTGAATGCATCTACACAGTACACACCTGTTCACAGTTAGATCTGTGCACAGTTGGGCCACCACACTTAAACCATGCAGTTGAATGGATTCAAACGGTCGGTCGAACTGCTGGAAAATGGTACCAAGAGTAGGAGGGTTAATGGCCAGTTATCCAAACCCGGTGAAAAACTAACCTGGCAAGCATGTGTTGAAGCTGTTGATTCTACTGGCATAGCTTCCCACAGAGACCTTCTGGTGTCTCCTGACAACGTACGAATCAGAGCTTGGTGGGGGAATCACAGAATCTGCGACTGCAGCAAAACAAATGCAAAATTATTGGCTGTGATAATTGGCATCGAGCACAGACGACATTAATTCAGTGTCCCCTTTACACCGATGTGTGTGATGTATACTTGGTGGATTTTGAGTCCTGCAGGAAAAAAATTCCACAGGCTATACTACCCAGGCGGGATTCGAACTCACCATCTCTGCATTCCGGAGCACATTTCTTATCCATAACCCTAACTTCTTGCACTACTGCAGCCTTGATGCCACACAGAGGCACCGGAGGCTATCGCCTAATTGGTCATTCCTTCGGTGCCCCTTTAAATGTTCGTTTAAATTTAAATTTCCCTTATACAGCTGACCTTTACTATTGGGAAAAAGTGCCTTGCCCTTGAAAGCACAAAGTACAGGCCTGCTCGTATATTGCTATGAACAGACCTTGCCAAGCAACTACATGTAGACACTACAGTACACTTCAAAATTTGAGAAATATTTTGTGTACACACTAGAGACATGCAGTGCCTAGGGGTAATGTATTTTTTTTGTACAGCCGAGTTGCTCGAGCGGCAATTGTAGAAAACGCAAATAGTGATGGATAAAAAAAAAAAACCCACGCTCGATTTTATTTCAAAGTGACATAAAACAGTTCAGTTTGTTAACAAACATGGCGTGTCTTGACCAAGCACCAGACCGATCACCAGAGCACCAGACTCAAGCTCTGGTGTTTCCGATCGGAAAGTGACATAAAACAGTTCAGTTTGTTAACAAACATGGCGTGTCTTGACCAAGCACCAGACCGATCACCAGAGCACCAGACTCAAGCTCTGGTGTTTCCGATCGGAAAGTGACATAAAACAGTTCAGTTTGTTAACAAACATGGCGTGTCTTGACCAAGCACCAGACCCATCACCAGAGCACCAGACTCAAGCTCTGGTGTTTCCGATCGGCAGAGTGTGAGTTTTGAGTTGCAGTTGTGGCCCTTGTGTCCTTGAGCAAGATACCTGTACCATAGTTGCCTTGTCCTTTGGATGGGACATTAAGCCGTAGGTCCCGTGTACCAGGATTGGTTGGGCACATAAAAGAGCCCAGGGGTCGATTTCACAAAGAGTTAAGACTAGTCTTATCTGAAGTTAGGACCAATAACTGGTCTTCACTTAGGACTAGTCCTATCTCCTATCATTGCCTAGGACTAGTCCTAAGTTAGGAAGAGTTTTGTGAAATCGACTCCAGAACACTTATGGTGGAAGAGTAGGAATTGACCCCGATGTTTCTGGTTCACGTAGCAAGCAAACAAATTGTTACAGGTTTCCTCAGGCTTGCGAGCAACAGTGATTAAGTTCACTTACGAGGCATCTTCGGTTTCATTACCAGAAATATATAATCATAACTACCTTGTGTGAGATCACCGCCGCAGGATGAGGTAGAGGGCGAGTTGGAATCTGCTGTACCATCATGAGTGCCTACTTCTCCTTCCGGAGCGGCATCATCGATTTCATCTGAAGGGGTGAGCGCTACTCGGTTTAAGTATTTGTGCTGGGGTGCCGGCGATGCTGACATGTCTGGTGGAACAAGTTACAAAACAAAATCTACTTGCAGGGGCGAGAGACAATGCTGGCTAAAAGCTCTGAAACTTCCACCCAGACCCTGGGAAGCAAATTGACATAACAGCATTTCCACCTTTTGATAATCCATGGAGTTGTAGGTTTCAAGGTTTTGTGAGCAGTAACCAAAAACTTAGAGACTACCAGCAAGGAGCATGATGTCTTTGTATCTTGGCCCAATTTCATAAGCACAAAAAGTAGCTAAGCGCAACAAAATTAAGCTTACCACAACAAGGTTACCAGCTAAAATACCATTTCACATGCACCTGATTTAACTGGTGTCCTGCTTAGTTTTTCACAGCAGAAGAATGCCAAGCAATTTTTTCTGCTTCAGCAGCTCTATGAAATTGTGTCCTGGAGAAAATTACGGCACTTGTTTTTTTTTCTCCACCAGGCAGACATAAAAAAGGTCGGAAATCGGATAAAAGTCATAAATGTCTCCTCCCTGTAGTTGATAAAATTCACAGAAATTGACATGGCCTTAATAATAATAATAATAATAATCGATTCTTATATAGCGCTTTATCACAGCCCGAATGCCGTATCAAAGCGCTTCTGACATTATTACCCCTGGTCACTGGGCCATATATTTCATTCCTTAAACCATCTCAGCTCCCTGGGGAGTATACAGCCGGTGCTGCGAGTTTACCGCGCTCCAAGCTAATCATTCACATAAAAACCATCTCTGCCCTCACAGGTACCCATTTTACCCCTGGGTGGAGAGGAGCAATTATGGTTAAGTGTCTTGCTCAAGGACACAAGTGCCACGACCGGGATTCGAACCCACATCCCGATGACTTAACCACCAGAACTTGAGTCTGATGCTCTTATCCGCTCGGCCACGACACCCCACTCAAGGGGGACTGTCATAAGACTTAAGGCTATGCATGGAGGAAAAATACTAAGTAAGGTTTGCGGTGACACCATGTAAAAAATCTCTTTTGTGAGTAGTGGTGGCTCTGAGAAGAGTCAGTTTCTGCTCTGTCATCATGATCATAACAGGCCTTCAGCTGTACATGGACTTATGAACTCTGTCACCCAGTTACTACAAGCGCGCGTGTGCTTGCCGACACATCTGACAAACAAAATTGTACCTTGAAACACGCAGATTTGAAAAACGCATATCAGACTATTTTCTGAACAATGTTTTGGAGCATGGAGCCGGTTTCTGCTCTGTCATCATGATCATAACAGGCCTTTGGCTGTACGTGAACTTATGAACTCTCACCCAGTTACTACAAGCGCGCGTGCGCTTGCCGACAAGTTACTATATAATAATTGACAGCGTCCTTTGTGATGTGACGGCCAGCGCGCATGCGTGCAGAGACTGGGTTAGAGTTCACAACTCCTCGTACAGCCACAAGCTTGCTACGATCATGAACACGAACATGACAGACAAATTCCAACCTGCCGATGACGAATACTCCGATTCTCTGAAAGCGAAGTCCAGATCCAGCCAGGAGCCGTCGTCCGATGAGACCAGTAACCCGTTGCCAGTGTGCTTCTTTGGGATACTGGAAACCTCCTCGTCCTCGCTGCTCTCATCGGGACTCTCATTCACGTCATAGTACAGGGATCTGACCATGGGAGGACAAATATTGACCACCGTGTTCAGAATCTGCACAGAGGCCTCCAGTGGTGATTGAAATGACAATGTGATGTCAAGGCAAAAACGCTGTACATGTATCTTGATCTTGTTAAAACCATTACCTCTTGTTTTTGTTATAAAGTCAGACTCTTGATTTTGTTATGAATTTGGTTCTTGCTCAAACCATTATATCTTGAGCTTGTTATGTCGCATCTTGCACAAAAAGCATTGTATCTTGAGATGTTTATGTCACATATCAGACAAAACCATTGTATCTCATTTTTGTTATGTCGTATCTTGTACAAAGCCATTTTATCTTATAAGGGGTTATGTCGTATCTTGTACAAAGGGATACATTTTATCTATTTCAAAAAAAAAATTTAATACTTCAATATCTTTGTGTAACGTAAAGTTTATGATTTTTTGTGCATTTTTAATAAGTGGTTTGTAAACAGTGCTTTTAAGCTTTATAGCCGCTGTACTGCAATATTTATAATAAACGATTTTAGTAATAATTAATTACTGAGAAAACATTGTATCCTTTGCTCGTTACTATGTCGTATCTCCGACAAAAAAAGTTGCACCTTGAAATACGCAGTTTCGTAAAAACGCATATCAGACTATTTCAGAACAATGTTTTGGGGCATTGATATGAAGTTAATAAGTCTGGACTTCCTTCGGTTTTTGCTTTTCAGGGTTTTTTTTAAACATAAAACCCTGAAGTAAAAACCAAAGGAAGTCCAAGCTCTGTGGCTCTTTTGTTAAAATGTGACGTGAAATTCCCTCAAATCAACAGCCGTCCCGCAAAGATGAGTACTTACTCCATTGATGCATACGCTGTACCGGGCACAAATTTTGCTTCAAAGCTAGACGAGTGCAACTTAGAGAGCACTCTCTCCTCAAATGATGGACTACTCGCTGTGGATGATGTATTCTATAAAAAAAAACAGAGCAAAGATTCATCAGTGTACAGGGCTTGAACTCCAAGAGAATTTCCACTAGACCAGCCACACAGGGCCCAGTTTCATAGAGCTGCTTAAGCACAAAAAACAGCTAAGCCTAAAACAATTATTATGCTTAGTATATATATACATTTTTTCAACAGGACAGATATTCTAAAAAGTTTGGATTTAGACCATCGTCTGAAACACCTCATCCATGTAAGGCGTTTATAAGATGACTTCATACCGTGTTCTGTTCGTGTGTCGTCCCGCAGTGCCTGCCTGCGTTGTACTCATCGTGGAAGCTTCCATTCACACACTGCCTGTATTGTGACGACAAAACAACAATGTTGAGGTCATCCAAGTCTTATCAGATTTGAGCAGAGTTGCCATCAAATCTTTCAGGGCAAGTCTCAAGTCAAGTCTCAAGTCTTTGTGATCAAGTCTCAAGTCAAGTCTCAAGTCTTTGTGATCAAGTCTCAATTCAAGTCTCAAGTCTTTGTGATCAAGTCTCAATTCAAGTCTCAAGTCTTTGTGATCAAGTCTCAATTCAAGTCTCAAGTCTTTGTGATCAAGTCTCAAGTCAAGTCTCAAGTCTTTGTGATCAAGTCTCAAGTCAAGTCTCAAGTCTTTGTGATCAAGTCTCAATTCAAGTCTCAAGTCTTTGTGATCAAGTCTCAATTCAAGTCTCAAGTCTTTGTGATCAAGTCTCAATTCAAGTCTCAAGTCTTTGTGATCAAGTCTCAAGTCAAGTCTCAAGTCTTTGTGATCAAGTCTCAAGTCAAGTCTCAAGTCTTTGTGATCAAGTCTCAATTCAAGTCTCAAGTCTTTGTGATCAAGTCTCAAGTCAAGTCTCAAGTCTTTGTGATCAAGTCTCAATTCAAGTCTCAAGTCTTTGTGATCAAGTCTCAAGTCAAGTCTCAAGTCTTTGTGATCAAGTCTCAAGTCTTTGTGATCAAGTCTCAATTCAAGTCTCAAGTCTTTGTGATCAAGTCTCAATTCAAGTCTCAAGTCTTTGTGATCAAGTCTCAAGTCAAGTCTCAAGTCTTTGTGATCAAGTCTCAATTCAAGTCTCAAGTCTTTGTGATCAAGTCTCAATTCAAGTCTCAAGTCTTTGTGATCAAGTCTCAATTCAAGTCTCAAGTCTTTGTGATCAAGTCTCAAGTCAAGTCTCAAGTCTTTGTGATTAAGTCTCAAGCCAAGTCCTGAGTTTTCGGGATCAAGTCTCCAGTCCTTGTGGCCAAGTTTCAAGTCTTTTTAATCAAGTCTCAATTCTTTATGGTCAAGTCTCAAGTCCTTGTGATCAAATCTCAATTCTTTATGGTCAAGTCTCAAGTCATTGGGATCAAGTCTCAAGTTTTATGTGATCAAGTCTCAAGTCCTTGTGATCAAGTCTCAATTCTTTTATGATCAAGTCTCAAGTCTTTGTGATCAAGTCTCAAGCCCTTGGGATCAAGTCTCAATTCTTTGTGATCAAGTCTCAAGTCCTTGGGATCAAGTCTCAATTCTTTGTGGTCAAGTCCCAAGACAAAAAGCTTGAACCACTGACATTTACATTGATGAAATACTTACATATCCACAAGATGCACAAAGTTTGTAGTGATGGACCTGCCGATAGTGAGCAGAGAAGACGCTGGCTCTACTAGCCTGGACTCTCTCCTCTCCATGTGAAGAACTACATAATTTCGACTCAGATGCTAGCAAGAAAAAGTACCATCCAAATAAAGGGAATTTTAGAGTTTGTTGCTGTGTTTTTAGTGTAACATGCTCAAGTTCTGATGTTGTAAACAGCCCCCCCCCCCCCCCGTCTCCCTGACAGAAAACAAAAACAAAAACAAGACCCACCCACTAAGTACGGTGTACAAACGATGCATAGTTGGATTTGTGAGTGCAACAGGCCCAAGTTCTGGTGTTGCAAGAATGTGGGTTTGATCCTAGTTATGGCAAAGTATGTTTCTTTGAGCAAGACACTATACATGGAATTGCTTTGTCCTTGGGAAAGAACTCTGTGAAAATAGTGAAACAAATACACCACCTGCTTGCTGTGCACTGTGTACATGATGTACAAAACAATGTAGGATTTTTCACTTCTTGAAAACACCCTACATGTATATTACATTAGTGACAGAATTTGCCAAAGTGTATAAATGCAATTCAGACAATTGTAACAATGCAATTAAGACAATTGTAAAAATGCAGTCATAAGTCAATTGAGAAAATGCAATTGAGCCAATTGTGAAAATGCAATCATAAGACTATATTGTGAAAATGCAATTTAAGTCAATATTGTGAAAATGCAATCTTGAGGTCAATAATGTGAAAATGCAATTGAAAGTCAATTGTGAAAATCCAATTATAAGTCAATATTGTGAAAATTTACTCATAAGTCAATTGTGAAAATGCAATCATAAGACAAATGTGAAAATGCAATCATAGGACAAATGTGAAAATGCAATCATAAGACTATTGTGAAAATGCAATTCAGACAACTATGAAAATACAATTGTAAGTCAATATTGTGAAAATGCAAAGTCAGTTGTGAAAATGCAATTAAGTCATTTGTGAAAATGCAATTATAAGTCAATTGTGAAAATCCAATTATAAGTCAATATTGTGAAAATTTACTCAAGTCAATTGTGAAAATGCAATCATAAGACAAATGTGAAAATGCAATCATAGGACAAATGTGAAAATGCAATCATAAGACTATTGTGAAAATGCAATTCAGACAACTATGAAAATACAATTGTAAGTCAATATTGTGAAAATGCAAAGTCAGTTGTGAAAATGCAATTAAGTCATTTGTGAAAATGCAATTATAAGTCAATTGTGAAAATCCAATTATAAGTCAATATTGTGAAAATTTACTCATAAGTCAATTGTGAAAATGCAATCATAAGACAAATGTGAAAATGCAATCATAGGACAAATGTGAAAATGCAATCATAAGACTATTGTGAAAATGCAATTCAGACAACTATGAAAATACAATTGTAAGTCAATATTGTGAAAATGCAAAGTCAGTTGTGAAAATGCAATTAAGTCATTTGTGAAAATGCAATCTTGAGGTCAATATTGTGAAAATGCAATTATAAGTCAATATTGTGAAAATGCAAAGTCAGTTGTGAAAATGCAATTAAGTCATTTGTGAAAATGCAATTATAAGTCAATTGTGAAAATCCAATTATAAGTCAATATTGTGAAAATTTACTCATAAGTCAATTGTGAAAATGCAATCATAAGACAAATGTGAAAATGCAATCATAGGACAAATGTGAAAATGCAATCATAAGACTATTGTGAAAATGCAATTCAGACAACTATGAAAATACAATTGTAAGTCAATATTGTGAAAATGCAAAGTCAGTTGTGAAAATGCAATTAAGTCATTTGTGAAAATGCAATCTTGAGGTCAATATTGTGAAAATGCAATTATAAGTCAATATTGTGAAAATGCAATCATAAGTCAATTGTGAAAATGCAATCATAAGTCAATATTGTGAAAATGCAATCATGAGACAAATGTGAAAATGCAATCATAAGTCAATTGTGAAAATGCAATCATAAGACAAATGTGAAAATGCAATCATAAGTCAATTGTGAAAATGCAATCATAAGTCAATAGTGAAAATGCAATCATAAGTCAATTGTGAAAATACAATCATAAGACAAATGTGAAAATGCAATCATAAGTCAATCGTGAAGATGCAATCATAAGTCAATTGTGAAAATGCAATCATAAGTCAATTGTGAAAATGCCATCATAAGTCAATTGTGAAAACGCCATCACAAGTCAATTGTGAAAATGCAATCATAAGTCAATTGAGAAAATGCAATCATAAGTCAATTGTGAATATGGAATAAAGTCACTAGTGAAAATGCAATCATAAGTCAATTGTGAAAATGCAATTATAAGTCAATTGTGAAATTGCAATCGGAAGTCAATTGTGAAAATGCAATTATAAGACGATTATCAGGCATATTACTTGGGTGGGAAACTTGGTCCTCAAAACATAAAATAGGCAGTGTAATAAAAGGAGTCTAAAGTCAATCAAATACAGAAATATTGCGAGAAACAGCATTATACGTGCACCTGGATCAGCAAGTGACAGAGCAGCACATTTAGTGAGTCACCTGTCATGCTACGTACATGTATGTAATTAGTGTGATTAGGAAACGTTTACTTGTTAGGTCCTGAAACTTGGTAAAATTGTTAACAGCAACAAATGCATCAACTATTTGTACAATTGTTTTTTACTAATTTACGATACAGTATATAGACTTTAACAGACATTTCAGACTATTTTAACAACAACTCTACTGATTTTCCGAGAGCAGAAAAGTTGAAAGCACATTTAATAAAAATATAAAGAATATTATGCCGGACTTACGTGATGTATTTTGCGGACGCTGTTCAGCCCAGCTTTGTAACCCCAGCCACACAGTTCATGCAGAGTCCGCAGTCGTATGTCAAACTTCCGGAATCCATCCACTCGGATCATCTGTGGGACGTGCTGCGTATCTGTCTCCAGGGATGACGACAGATCTTTGATGCTATCACAAGTACTGACTGGGAGGCAACGGGACGCAAAGAAGGAAACATGAAAAACGACAATGTTACTGTTACGCAAGACTCATAAAGAGCTCTAACATTTAGTCCTCAAACTGCCTCCAACCGCCCTGCCTGTTACTCCTTAAACCGCCCCAAACAGCCCGCAAAGGTTGGCAAGTTTGACAGTACAGTTGAGCAAACTTCTGCGCACAACTTTTCATGCATCAAACGTTTTACACTAGATTTACAACCCCTTCGTTTTTGTACACACATGGCAGTACCATTTGAGCAGTGTTGATGATAAGCTGTACTACCACTCAAAACCATTCAGATGGTTTTGAGCTGTGCATACACTGTACCTGTGTGCATTACCATAGCCGAATGGTTTCAGATGGTCAGCAAGCTGTTAAACAAATCCTATAGTGTCTATGACCATAGAGAAAGGACCACGGACCTTTCTCTATGCTATGACATAGTGTTTGGTAACCTCGTAGCCAGGGGCAGATCGATCAACCCCACACCGCCTGGTATGACTCAAAGTCATGACATAGTGGGATCCTTGATGCACCACTTAAAACAATCCTCATAGGATTCTGTACCAGCTGCACCACCATTCAAAACCATTTGGGGAACCAACTGTGTGCACAGTTATCATACCATTCACTTGAATGGTTTCAAATGGTGTATCAACTTGTTTCAAAAAGGCACCGATTGTAGGAGGGTTAAGCAATTCAACATAATGGGGAATTTGGGTTTTTTGGGCCTGCTTTATTGTGAGCAATTTTATCAGAAACCAATTCAAAAAGTGAATCGAGGTGAACACAAAAGCAAACAAGCAAGTCTTACTCCTCTTCATTCTTCTTTGATTTGATTGCACCATCAATTTGTCGTCTCCATCGCTGTGGTAACCTTCCTCGTGGATGCCCGTGGAACATCTGCTGGATCTGGACTTCGATAATTTCTGGGTAGTCGCCAACTCTTCTAATCTACGAAACCTTGCCTCAAGCTTCGGATTGACCTGCAAAACCAGAAGTGGTTACGGTAAAAAAATCTTATTGGTTTTACTCCGGGGAAGCGCGTTAATCATGCAGCTGTTAAATTGCAAGTGGTAACATGCAGTGTTTACAATTCACTGCGGCTAGAATTGTCACCAGGACACGCGTGAATCCTCAAGACCTATTCTCCGTGGTTTGCACTGGCTACCAATACAGAATCGAAGTTTGGAAAAAGCCCTTAGTTTGACAACCGGACCCTGAGAACAGCAAGGCGTACTTACCAACTCTGGAGCCAAGGCTCGCAGGATGTCATCCACTTCTTCCAGCCCCTTCTCCAATGCCTGCAGCTTCTGGTGTAACTTCTCCTTAGCTAGCTTATCTTGACAGCGAGGTGGGCCCTGCTCCGATGTGATCCCATCGTCAAGATGCTGAGCTGGATGCTGTAGTGATACATGCCCTGAGAGACCGGAGAAAGGAATAGAAAGAAGTAATGATAGAACAAGTTTCAAACAAACTCCTCTTTTAGGCATAATATTTGGCCCTTGGCAAAAGGAAGGGAAAATTTTATGGAGAACAAAGGCTGACCTTCATGTACATGGGTATAGGCTTTAATAAACTTTTCAGACAATTTAAAACAATTTTTAGAGTTGTTAATATTTGCATCAGGGATAAAGAATGTAATTTTGGTTTTACCTTAATTTTATTGATTTTTATCAGGGCAAACAAAAATCAGAAATCAGATCAAAGTAGAAAGACAATCACGCCTGTTCGTTAAGAGTTAGTAGTGTGCTAGGTTTTCTCAAGCATTGTACCCGAATCCTAAATCATCAATTCCAAGTCCTCATCACCAAGTAAAGTCAGACTACAAGTTCTCAGTGCCGAGTTGAGTCCAAGTCGCCAGTGCCGAGCTATTAACAGTGACAAAAATCTTCTGATACAAAAATATCAAACAATGTGTGGCCACGGGCACACAGCAGACAGCTATGGCTGTTCTGGTGCAGGGAGTTCCAACCTACCTATCGTAAAATGGATGTCAGCTTTCCGACGCTTCAGATCTCTCTGGAATTGGCAATGATTCCCATAACGGAAGGATTCACTAACTTTTGTAAACTTCTTGACCAGCCACGCCAGATTCCTGAGGATTTTCCTACACAATGACAGGGAAGCAAAAAAAATGATGACGAACAGAGTATACCGTTTGAAACGTCAATACCACACTGGTTCCTCTCCGAACCAACACTTCTCCCAACAGAGTTTTTATACATGGTTGCTTTTGGCTTCCCGCAACTCAACTTTATAGTTTTTCTTAATCTTGTTAATGGTCAAAACTTGCTCATTCTTCACAACCATCATCCCCCAGCATTTAACCAGTTAACACCAGAAGACGTGTATCTACATACAACTTCTGCGCACCAGAAAACGGATAATTTACCCGCTTTCGTATACGACCACCCAAAACCTTTTTCTTTGAGTTAAGTGTTCAAACACCCAGACACTCAATTTTTTTTTTAGAATACACCGTCTTTAGTCTGAGGAACTCAAACTTAAGCGGGTACTTGTGACTGAGCAAGTCACTGTACCAGACATTACTCAAATCAAACTCCCACACGACTTATTCGGACATGGCCTCAAATCAAGGAAACAAACCTTTTATCGGATGAGATGTACGCGATGCAAAATGGTCGAACATACCCTCGGGCGATGATATCATACAAGGTGAAATGGTGCACCTGGAAATAAGGAAAATACAACCATACAGATCAAAAATCATATGCTTTGCGACAGTGCAATACAGCACTTGGTACAACAAAATACATGTACCAGTAGGGTTGTGCATCTACGTGTATTTTTCTAAACGGTTGAATAATTATAACACATGATACAAAATACGAACACGGGTTACGATCTACACTTATTTTCCTAAACGGTTAAATGGAACTTGTTACTTCCATTTTTAAAACCGTTTAACCATTTCTACCGATTCCAATCCCAAGTGAGAACTGAAACTGTTTGTACAGGGTACTGCAACTGTCGGTTCGGGTGTCATAGGGGAATCTGTCCCCCGCAGATTCTGTCCCCCACATGGGAAATTAACATGGGCTGGAGGAGGTTGATTCAAAAGAGGGCGCTATCAGAAAAGGTTTGTACACAGTTTGGCGTATGGGTGGGGGGTGGTGAACAGAATCTCTTGGGCGACAGAATCTCCTGCCACACTCGCTGTCTGTTTTATGTATGTATTTGGAGCCGACCTGTGAAAAAGAAGCTGATGTCAACACACTATCCAGGATTCAAAATAGAACAAGCTATGTCCATTCTTGATGGTCACAAAACAACAGAGTGGCAGCAAATCATTTGTGCTGGTGTAGTGTTTTCGGCTTACAAAGCAAAATGTATAACAAATTGTAGGGGATTGAAATTAAAGTAAATACAAATTGTTGGGGACTAAGATAAGACAAATTCTGACCAACAAATGGAATGTCGATCATTCTCCCTGGAAAGTGTCTGGGGCTAACATTTTTAAGAAGAGGAATATTTCAATTTTGTTACTGTCAGCTTTTAAAAACATTAAGGAAATTAGGAAACTGATTTCAAAGTTTCTTTAACAGTTAAGCAGTTTACTGGTTGAACATACCATCCAAATGTAAATACAATTGTTTTGTAATCTTTTCCAGTGAAAACCAACCATGAAATGCTCACCTATGCTGATAAAAAAACCAAAAAAAAACTCACATATGCAAAGGCAGATTCTTTTGGCTCTTCCAACACAACTCCAGTGTCCTCAACCAGCGTGAATGATCCACTATAAATATAGAAAGAAAGAAAAAACCTTCAGAAGTGAAGATTCTCCACAGTTTAGCTTCTAATTATACTTGTACAAGAATGTTGCAGGCTGTTTGGGGTTGCTACATTCCCCCTCCAGCTCCACGTCTTTTCCTCCCTGAAGTCCACATGTTGAGAAATTGGGATACGCCTTCTCAGTGGCTGGAGTGTCAACAGCAGGGGGGGTCGGCACATACCACTCCCTTATACAGAAGACACTGTCGTAACGAGACAAGGGGAATTTCCAGACAAACCAGACGGCTACATGGGTACATAATATGTACCCATGAAAAGAGAGTAGGGTGTCTTGACCGAGGGGACGAGCGCACCGAATTCAAGTTCTTGTGGTTGAGTCATCACAATGTGAGTTTGAAGCTCGGTCCCGCCACTTGTGTCCTTGCCGATGTCACATACAGTAATGCTTTACATAAACATTTTGTTTGTGATTCTTCTAACTACAGATTGTAAGTTTCAACTTACCCTGATCTGACAACGTTAGTTGCGTTGTAGTCGATGGCCATAATCTTCAGTGCAAAGTCATTTTGCTCAAAATCACCACCAGAGTCCTTGGGCACCGTCATCTGCACAGCACAAAGGACAGAAATCCAAATGTAATCATACGGCAACATCAATTTTGCTAATATTATTGGGAATTAATGGCAAAGGGTGTCATGGACAGGTGGTTTACATCTAATTCAAGTTTTGGTGGTTAAGTCATTGGTGTAGGTTCGAATCCCGGTCATAAAACTTGTGTCCTTGAGCAAGATGCTTTACTATAATTGCCTCTCTTCACCCAGGGGTATAAATGGGTACCTGCGAGGGTAGAGGTTGATATTGTGTTTGAAAAAGCCTTCAGAGTGCCACGGCAGCCTTGGATGAATACTCCCAAGGGAGCTGAGAAAGATTAAAAAGAAATGTTGTTGGCCCACTGACCAGGGCACTAATGTAAAGGTACGTTCGTTATTGTAAAATGTGCTATATAAGAACTAGTTATTATTATATAACACCCAAGCAGAGCCTTGCCATTTGATTGAAGGATTGTCCGTCACGTGATTGCAAATAAAAGTACTATTGCACGCTACGTCACTCACCATGCATTTTTCGTTCCAATCACCATGCATTTTTCGTTCCATCCGAAAAGTACTATTGCACGGTGCGTAAAACATCGCTGCGTGCGCGTGTCTTTGGTAATGCAGCAGTGTTACTGATCTACTTGGATGTTATATAAAACAAATAATGAATATTTTTCATTCGTGCCACAGTGCGAATATTTGCATTCATTGAAAGATGGAATGTTCCATTTAACTCGGCTCCGCCTCGTTGAATAGAACATTCCATCTTTCAACTCATGAAAATATTCGCACCATTGCACTCATAAACATTCATTATTTGTATATTATCTCACCACTGGTTTGGGGCCTTCCAGTTCTGAAAACTCACACACCAAGACGAAATCTCCCTCGAACGTTGGACTTGACTGCCAGGGATTGGGCGGCTTGTACGCCGAGATGATCTCCTCAGAGAGAGGCGGCTTGGATTTCAGGAAAGCTTCCTCATTGGCTCGGGAGTCGTAGAAGTTAACGTCCCCTTGGACATGGGCCAAGGTGGCATAACTGCCGAACATCTTCAAGTCTTCGTCAAACTATTTTTATGTACGTACTACATGAACTCTAAGGACATTGAGGACAATGAAGGGAGTCGGTGGATTTAAAGTTTCCTGGGGGGGTCGATGTTGCATCAGCATTAGTAATATGTCAACATATTAAATTACATGCTGGGGGAGAAAAACAGAAACAGGAAAAAGTGCACTTAATTCCTCATACACCTCGATCGTTGAATAATAATTAACAAGACACCCACAATGTAAAGTGTAACTAAATTATGCCAAGCCTTGAATTAACCCACGGCACCCACAGCAATTGCCTTTGGTGCCCTGTGCTTTTCGCTGTGCATAACAATGATATAATGAGTTTTTATATAGCGCCTTAAACAAGATCAAACATAACAATGATATAATGAGTTTTTATATAGCGCCTTAAACAAGATCAAAGCGCTTCACAGCGAACCTAGAACCTATAGCAGAAATTAAACAGGCTAGATAGAAAAGAGGAAGGTTTTAAGAAGGTTTTTTTGAATGTCTGAATAGAAGGAGAGTCTCTGATGTGAACAGGGAGTTTGTTCCATTCCCCCTGGGGCTGGCTGTGGAAAAAGACTTGTCACCTGTAAACCTGTAAGATGAGATGTTTATTGGAGAGCAATATTTGCAATCAAAGTGGTTCAACTTGCTGACAATATTTTGACAACTTTGTGTTTTAGACAAAGATGGTAGGCTGAGGCGTAATGGATGGCTAATGCCAATGAATACATGTATTAATATGATAAGACGAAGTATTAAAGAGAGCAATAAACAGCCCAACGAGGAGAGCTAACAAGAACATGGCCAAGGAAGGAGGTCAGTGCAGTGCAACGGACACTGACATGACTGATGTCCCATGCTGTAACTACGGCTATAGTGCCCTCTATGTTTATTCATTACAAATGTACAGTGTGCGGTGTACACTGGAACATTTGGTTGTGGGTGTGCGCACAAACACCATCAAATAATCATATACTAAATATAGGTCTTGGAACCAAAACTACAGAGTAGCCCAACGAGCACAGAGTAGTTACGATCATCCCAACTATCTCTGGTGGTACATGTTCCGCCCCAACTTGACAATCGTCCCAACTATGGTTGGGACTGGTCCCAACTTGAATGTTAAAGTTGGGGCGTCCCAACTATAGTTGGGATCGCAGTAAACACAGAGCACCCCCCCCCCCCATGAATAAACTAAAAACAATAATAGTACGTATCATAGTATGAAGTTTTTAAGACCACTTTCCCTTGAGAGTATTTGATTTTGAGATTAATTAGAGATTAATTAGTAGACCTACTTTGAGACTGAAAAGCATCATCTAAAAACACTATTTAGTACGCCGAGTTAGCCGTCCATGATGCGATATATAACTATCATTTCAAACCTCGTCCTGGGCACCGGCTCGCGCGCATTCATCAGTTTTGGCATGAGTTTGTACAGAGCCGAGACAAAATAGCCATTTGAAATAAAGAATCTTGTTAATTAACGCCGACCGCATCAGCTTGTGCGTCTGCGTAGTGTATTGTTACACAGTAATTCACGCATGATCAATCACGGTGTCCTGTTGAACTCTATGGGCGATCCCAACAATAGTTGGGACGTCCCAACTTTAACACTCAAGTTGGGATGGAACACCCACAAGGCCAGGGTCATGGCCCGGGGTCCGATTTGACAAAACACTAAAATTCATCATACCGCCATAGACTTAGTGATTTGTATTGTAACATTACACCTTACTTAGCATTTAATATTAATTCGCAGTTAAGATCGATAGTATTTAGTCATTAGTAGCTCTTTGTGAAATCAGTCCAGGCCAGGCGTTTCTACAAACAAAGTCAATACATTGAACTACACAGTACAGTACTCAGTACTACAACTATTACTAAGGTAAAGTACAATTACAAAATGACCACTTTCACAAGGGGAGCTCACCACTAATTTTTGTCTACTTACTTACCACACCACACCTGCAACTTATATATCCCGTGAAGAGTTTGTTGCAGTACTCGACAGATACAGATACAGACTGTCCGTATTTAAAGTAAACACTTCTTGACTTTTTCAGACTTGTGTTGATTGAATCGACATTAATCCTTATTTTAAAAATAATATTAAGTTATTAACCCTTTAATTCAATCAATTAGCTCCATGCTTGACCCAAGCCCCGTCCATATAAAGGCAATTTGCAGTCCCTATAATATCAATACCTTTGTCTGTGAGTGTGAACTTCTCCATAATTTTCGTCCTAATTTTCAGCCATTTGTCACCCATTCAATGTTGATCAACACCTGTGACCTTCCCCCCTCGCGCGTTTCTCATCGTGCGCCCCCTTTTTGTGCACGGAGCTAAGATGCCGGAATCTCGGACTGTAGCCGGAACATTTGATATTACATGAATAATATTAGTACATTCTATCTATAACCAACTAAAATTACAAACACATAATTTTGTTATGTTACACATTTTATTTTATTTTTAACTTCGTATACGACGAAATACTTTTATTTTTAAACCAACATGTTAATAGTTTGTTTGTACTTATCGCGGTTCCGAGAAAAGACAAGCAGTCCCGCAGAACATATTTTCGGAACAATGTCCGGCACCCAGACTTGCATGGACGATTCATACACATTGTATGCACATCCATTTTTACATTTTTTCGACTGACCGGGGGCCATACAATTTAAAGAGTTTCGGCGAACTTTTTTTTTTTTTTGAGAACAAAACTGAGATTTATTTAAAAACTAACATATTTTCACAAAAAAAAATGCTTTCTAAAACTTGTTTATTTAATTTTCTAACTTAATTCTGAGCCAATGAATTGTGTTAACGTTTAATTTTTGAGTGAATTTTTACTAACTTTTAAAAGCTTTGAAAGAGGATACCACAAAGTTGAAAGTTTACGCGCCATCAAAATGACCTTCGTTGACATGTAATGTGTGTGTGAAGTGAAGACACCGCAGTTTTTCACAAGGCCCTCTGTGTATGTAAAGTTCATTTCCCGCGGTATTTGGCTGCTGTGGAGTGCGGTTAACACTATGTGTCAAGTCTAGTTGACGTTCTTTCGGTTTTGATGCCTAGTTAAAAATTGTAAGTACAAAAAGGTAAACAAAACAAATTATATAATATACTATACTTTTTATTATAATATTAGGCACTGCACCTGCTGTGTGCACTGGCAGTGGCAGGCTGCATATGCATGCAATTTCTTTGTATTAACTACTAGTACTAGTAGTGTACTATTAGTATATTAACATATAATTGTATTACTTTATTAATATTTAGGAAATAACAGTCATGACAGTGTGTGGAGCCGGTCTTCACTGCGTGGTAATGACCAGGTTGGTGGCTGGCTGCTGTTAATCATTTTAATCATGCCTAAACAGACATAATGACTGAGCCGAACACGAAGCCACCGACCAAAAAAGTCATTATCATGTCACAGTGAAGACTGGCTCCACCGTCCACACACTCCATTTATTAAATACCTTTAAAAATTAGCAAAAAATGTTCAAACTATCAGAATTTGTGTTTTTCTGAAGCCGTTAATTTGAGAAATATACTTGTGTTCAAACAAGGGCCATTACTTTTTTATTTTCATCAAGGCAGCATATAAAAATGTGACAGCACTGTACTAATTGACTATGATTAATAGTGTCATGATTATTGAAAATGGTAAAAAATTTGGCAAATTTGGTCACTTAGTCTGACAAAAAAATTTGTAAAAACTGCACATCTCAATCTCATTGATTGGTTACTGGGGTCAACTCGTAAGGATTATCGCAAATGTTCGGGGGTGCCATTCAATATAACTAGCATTAACTTATTTTTCAGGTTGATGGCCTTGCGTACTGCAAGTTAATGTCAAGATAATGAATATCGATGAGGAAGCAAGCAACCTTTCAACCTTTGACATCTACAGTGACCTCCTGCTTGAGCAGCAGACTCCAGGAGTACACGTATCTGTCGACCAAGTAAGTGTACTTTACACATTCATCCCAGAGCAGGCCTGGAATTTCATCTTTGAGAGGGCAAGCCCATTTCCATTGTCCAAAGGGCACTTCAAGTAAAACATTTTAAAGACCAGGGGCAACAGAGGCCATGGCTTCCGTAGCTGCTGTGAAATTCCTAGGCCCTTGTTTATTATAAAGCAGTTGTGCCAGTGGGTACATCATTTGTTTATCATTTGACTTTTGTAGGGGCTCAATCGGTACATCTGTTTTATTTGGGATTGGATCACTATTTTGCCATGCTGAACATTTAGGCCTACTTGATTCCTGATTGCATTTTTGTTACATGTAAAGCCCTTTTCACACTGTATTCTCTTATCCCCGCGGAATACAGCCCAGGGAAGCCCCCTGGAGATTTTTTGTTTTACCCTATGGTTACCCCGGCGCACTTTCACACTTAACCCTGCAAGCGTATTCCCTGGTCCTTATTCCATGAGGCTTCTTTCGCTGTTCGCCATGTAAACAAGGGTTTAGCAAAACCCACTTTCGTTTCCCACTGGCAGTTATTCCCGGTGGATTAAACAAACCCCTGTGTCTTACGGCTTACCCCTACTCGGGAGCAGGGATGGCTATTCCCCAGGGTATGCCCAATTGCCGGAGTGGATCAGGGGTAAAAGCTATCCAAGTGTGAAAGGGCTGGCTGTTATTCCCCATGGTTGCCCCCGGGGAAATACACTAGTGTGAAAGGGCTATATTGACTACTGTTGTCTTTGCCCCTTTTGCCTAATAACATGAATAAAAGTAAGGAGTGCAATCGCAGGCCTGATACTTCAAGGAGGTAATTTCCTCCATTTTTCTCTGGTCTTGCCTTTTCAGGAACTTAACAACAATGAACCATTTACAATGTATTTGCTTTCACTACGGGAAAAATCCATAATGGGCCACAAAAACTCTGAAACTATCCATCCTTTTCACCCATTAGGTGTGTTTACATTTAATTATTTGGGTCATTAAAGTTACTGGCTTGTGCATGATCTAGTTAATTGAGTTATGTCCACTGTTCGGAAAAGGAATTAAATAAAGATTACAGGTGTGAGTTGTCAGACAAAAAGGATGTTTCATTTGAGCCTCTTTCTTTAATGGAACATTCCCGTAATGTTGATCGTGTCACAGAGATAACAATTCACCAAACTAATCCTGCAATGCAGTACACACATACATCCTTATGAAATGAATCACGCTTAAACAGTCGGATGTTATAAAATGGTGTTTTGATTTTACTTTTTAGACTAAAGTGTGAAGCTTTATTCTGAAGCGTGTTAAGAGCTCTTTTCGATAGTTTAAGGAACGTAGTTTAAAGCTCTCCTCGTATTTCTTAAAACGAAGGACTGAGTAAAACTTATTCATGCAGTTAATATTCTGAGAAATTTCAAATACTATGCTGGATGCTACTCCCCGACCACCACCATCTTCTGGGTTAATCATTTTAGAATGTTAATTTTAAAAGCATTTTCTTGTTTTACTACAGCTGGAGAAAGCAAACGTTGAGAATGAAGCCAAGGTCAAACAACTCAACGAGCAGTTACAAAGTGTGCAGTCACAGGTGAGATTTGGTTTACATCATTTCCTACCAGTCAGTTTCCTTTTCAAGTATGAAACATCTTTATCGTTTTGGACATGTGTACTATTCCCCCCCCCCCCCCCCACCCCATGTAGATCAATATCTTGCTGACTTGATTTTGCTTCCACTCTAATCTGTACATGTTGGCATGCTACAAGTAGAATTTTTCTTTATGTATTGGGAACCAAATGCTCTCAAATATGTGAAAAAAACTATTTATGATGGATTCAGAAGGATTGGCGGCTGTAAGCCCAAATAACAGTTGCTTTTCACTGGGTCAGGCTTTCCAATTTTATCAACGTCCTAACAGTTCAGTTGCGAGCGACATAGGAGAGGAGGACCGCGGAAGATTGAGGTCGCCTGTAGGCAGAAAGGCAGAGGGAGTATTGGGTTAATGCTTGTGAAATGGAAGTGGCGTGCACTGGCCGAGCGGATAAGAACACCGAACTCAAGCGCTGGTGTTTCTGATCTGCAGAGTGTGGATTCAAGTCCCGGTCTTGACGCTTGTGTCCTCAAGCAAGACACTTAACCATGATTGCTGCTTCCTTTGGATGGGACGTGAAGCCGTAGGTCCTGTGTGTTGTGTAATGCTAAAAAAAGACCCCAGCGCACTCATCATAAAGAGAAATGGTTTGCCTCAGGCAGTGTTCCTGGTCTGATCGGCAGCATATTGCGCCTCAACATCTTGTAAACCATTACACATGTGTTACATGGTGCTATGTGAAGGAGTAAGTCTCATACTTCAAAACATAGCTCAGCATACTTTGCAGGAAAAAAATACTTAGCGCTTTGATGCGCCCCTAGGGGGTCTGATAAAGCGCTGTAATAAAGAACCCATTATTATTATTACGTCCCCTTCATCTGTTTTAATTTGTTGGTTGGTTTGTTTGTTTTTTTGTTTAATCTCAGTGTAAGACGTTGGAAGCGGAGAATATCATACTCAAGAGAAACATATCAGAGTTATTTAAGACGGCACAAGCAGAACTCAGGAGGAAGGACAGAAAAATGGAAGAGCTAGAGAATAGGTCTGTATTTGAGTCATTTTGTATTAAATGTTATACTTGAGTGGAAATATGTCGGGGCTAGAAATTTACACTGGACCGCAGGCCCGAGACCAGTGATTTTAGTGTTCGGCCAGTAAACTCATGGCCAGACACATGTCTTGTGTTTTCAATTGAATAAGAATCTTTAAAAACAAAAATGATGTTCAAATGTTGATTTTTGAGTCTGATAATCTCTCAATGTTGTTGATGAGATGCATCTTCTGTAGTGCTTGTTCAAATAAACGGTCTGTACGTTAAACTATACAAACTAGTTTTTCTCGTTTTTGATTCTGGTCTTGTAAGAACATTTCTGGTGGAGTTAAAATGTTCAGCTACTAACCCTGTGGTCTTGGCGATTTCCCTCCCAAATTCAAGTCCTTTATGTACTCCCTTTTAGCCTAAAAGTACAGGCAGGCATGAAAGGGATTACTTAAGTGGTCCACAAAAATGTTAAAATTAAGATGCCATTGTGTATTTACCACCTTGCGCCAGTAATTCATACTCACTTAGTAATTCATAATCCATACTCACCTGTGGGCTTTACTTTTAGAATTTTCTGAATATTTTTGTTGTTGAGAATGTCGTTGTCACAAGGAAAACCATGGCTTATCAAAGTAAAGACAACTAATGTCCTCAAAAAAAGTTCTGGGCTTTCTTTTTCTCATTTGAGAATATCGTCAACAACGCCACGAACTGACACACACGTAGATACCAGTAAAAAGTAGCAATCGGAGAAAAAGGCATTTAAAATTGAAGAATTTTTAAACTCAAGCTTTCCGATAAAACTCTGGGGTATTTTCAACTAGTTTTCTTACAGTGGGGACTTGAAGCTTTGAACTTCATATATTCGGTGCTTTTTACTGCTTTTCGGCCTAAATTAATAAGCAATAAAGTAAGAAAGATTTGTGTCAGTTTGTGGCGACAAAAATTAACGCAGCCAGACATTTTCCGTCGCCACGAACTGACACCATCCAATATAGTGTCGTGGCCGGCGTGTCGTGGCCGAGCGGATAAGAGCACCGGACTCGAGCTCTGGTGTTTCCGACTCAGCAGAGTGTGGGTTCGAGTCCCGGTCGTGACACTTGTGTCCTTAAGTAAGACACTTAACCATTATTGCTTCGTCCTTCGGATGGGACGAAAAGCCGTTGGTCCCGTGTGTTGTGTAACGCACGTAAAAGAACCCAGTGCACTTATCGAAAAGAGAAGGGGTCCGCCCCGGTGTTCCTGGTTTGATTGGCCGCATATTGCGCCCCAGCACCTTGTAAACCATTACATGGTGCTATGTAAAGGAATAGGTCTCATACTTCAAAACGAAGCCCCTCATGCCTTGCAGGAAAATACTAAATGTTGAAGCGTCACTGAGTGGCGGATATGAGCGCTATATAAGAAGCCGTTATTACTATTATTATTATTAATACAATGCAGGTGTTTCCATTCGTGAAAATGTAGGTCAGCGCGCGCCTGAAACTTTATGAAACTGTAGGCCTCGGTTAACATTGTCTAAACATGCAAAAAAATGAAAAAAATGCAAACTGGTTTTGTACACAGTGTGTCAGTTTGTGGCGTCGGTGACGGTATGTGGCTGTTGTTCACCCTACACAATGGTGGCATAATTCTGGTTTGTCTAATAAAAGGACAAAGTCATTGCCACAATGATCCCTGGAATAAGGGAGAATTCTGAGTATGCATTCTAGTACCCTTTGTCCCTCTTTGTTACAGGGCAAATAAAGTAAAACACAGTGAGTGCATGCTATAAAAGTGAACGTGAGTGTGTTTACACATCTTCCGGAAGCATCCCTTGACATTAACATGTAAAAGAACAGGTTTATCTGACTTCTGTTTGTGTGTACATAAGAGTTCTACCTGTTTACATGTTTTCTGACTTCCCTATCTGATCAAATCTATGCAGTAGAAAATTTGCCCTGCACCACATATTCTCATTCATGGATTCACTGTTTGACATATTTATTTGTTTTCAGGAGACCAAGATACCAGCAGAAGCGGAACGTCTTCAAAACTACAATCAATGACAGACTACGAGATCTGAGGAACAATTCTAGAGGCCACTTTAATAGAAGCACAAGTGAGGCCTCCCATGAGACAGTCATTGACAATCAAGGACCTGGAGGTCAACGAGGAACAGACAGTACACAGAAACCTGCTGAAACTGAACAGGCGAATCCTCCAGAACAGACTGAGAGAACAGACAGAACTGGTGCAGAGAATTCCCCGGTTTGCTCAGATCAAATCAAAAATAAAGAAAGGACAACCATAAACAGTGACAATCATTCTCGGGAGCAGATCTTGGTGAAGGCAGATAGTATGAGAAAATACTCTGATCATGGTCATAGCGGGACTAATGAGAGTTGCAGGAGACAAAGAGACGAAAATCCACCCGTTAGAAACTCTCACAGGGAAAAAAGCCACAGGAGCCCAAACATATCCAAAAACCATAGAGAAAGATCACAACATGAAACATTGCCTCGACAGCGATCTCCTGAACACAAACAGTGGGCCGCCCATACTTCCTCAAAACACTCAAAGGATTCTGTTGGAGATGATAGAAGGCACAGCAAGAGCCATAGTCCATATCGAAGTCGATCTAGTGAACGTTCTAAATCCAGGGGAAGGTCAAGGGGTTCTGATCGAAGCTCTAAACGTTCAGGTTCCAGGGAGAGGAAGCCAGAACTAGTGAAGACTGCTAATGAGAAACAGAAGGAAAAGGTTAAAGAACAAAACGAAAAAGGAAGAGAATCAAAAACTGATGGGTCTCAGTCTATGAGGAAACGAAAACATAGCTCAGAAAGAAAACAAGACCGTCATGTAAAGTCCAGCCATAGATCTTCCCATGCTGCACCTCATAAAAAGCTCAGAGGACATGATAAAGACAAATTTCCAGAAGCATCTGATCGAAGGAGATTTCAATACAATCATGCAGAGGGTAACAAAATCAATCGACAAACCCCTCTCTCTGCACACCTGATCCATAAAAGGAGTCATGGAACAAGTCACGTTGTCAGTAACAGATCATCTAAAGGTTCGGTTTGTGATTATGACCAACATTCTCGTATGAGACATAGGTCGGACAGGAAGAACAAGTCATTGAAACGCGCTAAACATACACTTCACAGAAAGCACAGCACTCCCAAAAAGCACAGAAGAGAGGAGAGAAGCAAGAGACCCGGCTCACCATCAAAGGCTTCCAGAATCAAAGACAAAACCAAGGAGTTGGTTGGTGCTGGCAACAAAGACATGGATAACCAGGATTCATCTGATACAGAATGGGTACCAAAAGAACCTGTTGAATATGATGGTCCTCAATGTAGAAAGAGTCTTGCAGCTGTCCTGAGAGAGGAGGGTGTGATCCAAGACCACTTGGGCATTCCTGAAGAAGATACTGCCCTGCATGCAGCTTGCATTACAAGCCAAAAAATGCCACAAAATCATGATTTGGAACTGAATGAAGAGATAACGTCAGACTCCCTTTACGGGTGCAAGGAGCCTGAGAGTACTGTCAAAGAAGAAGACAAAATCAACAGTGCTGAAAACAAAGATAAAGAGGGTGAAACCACAACTAGTCAAAGTAGGACTGATGATCAGGAGGTTGTGGATGGTCAACTCAACACTGAAATCCATTGTGATGAACCGTTCCAAATGAAGCAAAGCCAAATTCTCGATACTTGCCAGGTGGAGATTTCCGGAAATCAATACAAATCAATACAAATTAATGCAGCGCAAAAAAATGAAAGTGAGGCAACTCAGGAGATTTCATCTGTCATACTGCCACCGTCTGAGAGCTCTGACCCCTCATCATCAGAAGTTCAGGTGTGTGCATCTGCTAGTCAGGTTATTAAGGGAGGAGGTACCAGTAACTCTTCACCTTCCAGTCCCTCCACAGCCACTGAAAGTGGAACTGTTCCCAATGAGGAATCTGCACATGTACGAGTTGGAACAACTGAAACGGGCGTACGTGTACCGCCCAACTCTAATAAAAATCTGAACTGCATCAAATCATCGGACGATACTGACTTAACAGTTGCTGCCTTTGGTGAGCGTATGGGAAATATAGATGGGAGCATAGTAGACCATAATGCAGGAAAGGCTTCCATTGAAGACACTGGCCTTAAGCAAAATTCATTAGATTCATGTTCCAAGTCAAAAGTGTCTACCAGCAGAAAAACAAACGACAGCTTCTATGAAAAAATAATGGATGTTTTTGGCAGCAACAGCTTTCTGTGGAGTGACGATGTTGACAGCAGCATGGAGGTGACTTTGCCAACAATCTCTGACACTCTAGACTTGCCGCTTGCAAAAACATCGCAAGATGACTCTGCTGGTGATGACCCTCTAGTACATAAACCGTCAAAGAAATTAGAAAGTTTTCCAGAAACTTTGATGAACCTTTTCGGTAGTGATAGCTTCATTGAAGGTGATGACATGGAAGCCAGTAAAGTAGCGCCACTGATGAGCCAGACTGATGTGTCATCTGATGGCCAACCTTTCTGTGACACTCTGCAAGGAAGTACAGGTTCTCCCAGAGGCCTTCCTGCAAGTACAGAGATGGACTGCGCTGTTGATCATGAAATCAATTCTGGGAGCATTTTAGAAACCATTCTTGAGACCTACGATAACGGCAGCCTCACTGGCATGGATGCTAAGTTCAGTAGCCAAACATCACCAATGTTAGTGCTGGTAACTGATGAGCCAATTATTCAATCGGAAGACGCAATGTTTGAAACTCTTCAAAGCTCTTTTGCTGAAAAAAGTGATAGTAAGTTCGAGAATAATGGGGGAAATCTAAGTTCTTCAGCTCCATGCAATGTTGATTTTAGGAGTTGCGGCATTTTACACGGACAACAAAAGTCACCATGGTGCCAGTCAGATGAACACAACACTGATGCAACTATTGAACAGTTGACGAAGAATGACACACAAAACAGTTATCAAACAGATGAAACTTGTTTCAGGAGAAACACTGATGTGGCCACTGATATGACAAAAATCACTGGCAAGCTTCTTGAAACTACTAATGAAAGACCTGAAGCAAGAGTTGAACAAGAATATGTGGATAATCTAAAATTTGAAAACCAGGCGGTTAATCAGGAAAGTGTCTTGACTAAAGTGTCCCCAACCACCTTGCCTGGTGAAGAGCTAGACAAGACCCCTTGCCACCCTGAACCAAATGAACAAGCTGATTTAGACAGGATTCCTGATGTGAATGTTTCATCCCCACTAACATCAGATGTCAACATCCAAGATAATGTAGACGTAAAGTCCACACTAAAAACAGATTTCACTGATACTGTTACTTCATTGGCAGATCACGAAGATGGAGAGTTCAGTGTTTCTGAAAATCAAGGTTCCCATTTGGAAGGTGTACATGAAGCAAACATCTCCATTGATCCTAGTGGATATGATTTCCTCAGTTGTAGTGCCTCACCAGTTCATGGAAACCTCTTGACCGACTCTGACAACAGCTGTCACAGTGACCAAGAATATCACTCTGACCAGGTTTCCAATGACCAACTTTCTGATCAGCATTTAGACGACAAAGCATCAGAAAAAGGCAACTTGTCAGAAGGAGAGATTGCTAGTTCTGACACCGAGACCCCAACCAATGTGATAAGCAAGAAGAAAGAAGCACGTCAGACGGCAGATAGGAAATCAAATCGAACAAGGTCCAAATCTTTGCCAAAGAGGTCGAGAAGAGAAGACAAACATTCATCAAGTCACAAAGCTAGAGGTCGTAGCAGAGACAGGCAAAGGAAAACAGTCACAGGACACAATCGTTTGAAGTTCTTCGAGAAGAAGAGGAGGATCTTGGAGGAGAGGCAACAAGCTCGTGAAAACCCAGTAAGGAGACCTTCTGAATCAAAGTACGGAATAAACACTGCAAAGGATAGAGATCGTGGATCTCATTCATCCATCAGGAGAAGGTTACCTTCAAGGGAAAGCCCTGAGAAAAGAAGAGTAAAGAAAGCAAGTGTTGAGACATGGACTAGACATGAGGATCATAGGGACAAGAGAAGAAGGGATGGACATGTGGATGATGTTGCGAGGTCCAGAGGTAGCCACAGCAACTGTCGTGAGAGCTCAAGAAGGCACGATAGAGATCAATGTCATGACAGACCAGGAAGTAAAGCGGACAGAAGAACAGCGCAGTTAGCAGAAGAACTAAAGAGAACGAGGAACAGCCGAACTCACAGAAGATGAGCTTTCACAGAGACCCAAATGATTTTTACAAGGAGTCTTTTCTTGGTAACTATATTGGAGAAATTAATGTTCATGTTCTTTTAGTTACATTGTTTGTCCCCCAAATTTTTCGGGGTTTCACCAAATGTTTAGAAACTTATAAAGTTTCTCAACATTTTGGCTTTCTAAAGAATTGACTTGAGGTCATTTAAAGGTTTTGATTCTCGAGCTGCGTGCAAAGGTTCTAATAACAGAAGCTGAGATTGGCTGCCCTCATGCAAAGAGTGTCAGTGTATCATGGAACATGTGAAATCAAAATGATTAATCAGCTAATCACAGCTATGTTTATTACAGTGTTTGTTTGTAGCACATCAATATTGTGTTCAGCAAGGTTACATAATTAGGGACAACATTGTTTGTTTACATTTTTATTTCAACAAATCATCGCATCTCTCATTTTGTTTTTGATCAATCAAGCAATATTCAGTGGTTTTCTTCCCATCCCCTTCTCTTCCTTCCCCCCTCCCCTTCTTCTCCTTCCTCTTCCTTTTACCTCTTGGGTAAAAAAAAGATGCAGAGTGTAACTTTACATCTCTTTTGAGTTCCCCTTTTTGATACATTTAAGAAGTGTCTCAAAGGTTAGGCACTTTCTTGGCGTGAAATAAACCTTCCCAAGGGCACACGCCAACAAGCCATTGGACCACCAGGGTTCTGCTAGACCGTATCATTATGCCAAAGTACACAAGGAATCCTGTTGGAGAATCGAATACGTGCATTAAAATTGTAAACCTTTCAGTGGACCGTTTCAGCAGTCCCAAGGGAACCGTCCATCAGTGTTCTCCCTTAACAGTGGTCCGCTTGCCAGGAAGGATCATTCAAGATTCCTTAGTACTGGTCTGGCTGGCTAGTTCGGTGTTAAAAAGCATCCCTATGAAATATGACATATGGTCGAGGGATGATGCTGGGGGACCAGTGAAATGACAAGCTGACTGGTCCCCGCTGGCTAGTTACTGAAAAAGTTAAGGGCAAACCCTGCCCATGTGCACGCGCGTGAGTACTTATCCGGTCCAATTAGAAGGTGACTGCCGTACCGACTTTTGAGACACTTTCTGAATTGTTTGTTTGTTTAATAATTGAAGTTTTCTGTTTGTGCAAAATTGTTATGATTTTGTTTTTACTTTGAAAGTTTGATTTTGTGAATTCAACGTTATTTATCAGCCAATCACAACTACAGCAAACTTGCAGTGTTTGTTTACAGCACATCATTAACCTCAGTGCCATGTTAAGAAGGTTGAGGGACAAACTGGTCGCTGAAAATTATATACATATATATATTTCAATTTTTGCTTTGCGATTTTGCAGTGAATCATCAACATCGCTCATTTTTGTTTGTTTTGGTGATCCGAGCTTGCTGAGAGTTTTATACACTCCTCCCCCCCCCCCCCCCTCCACCCGCTCCTGAGTAAAACTGAAGGGGAACCAGAGAGGTATATCATTGTAGATGCAATCATTACCTTTTTAAAGTGTTTTTATATTCGTTGATTGTACACGTAATATGTTTTTTGTTTGTCCACATTTTGATGATTTTAACTTTTAAAGTTTGGTATTGTCCTATAATTGAACAGATCTATTGATTTATGATTTATTGTAAAGGTAAATTTAGTGAAATAAATTATTATAAGTAGAGAAACAAGTAGAGAAAACGCCTCTTCACTTTTTTACGGAATCGTTAAAGGGACACTGAGTGAAAAAAAAATCATAATTATGATCTATATCTCATAATTATAAATCATCATCATATGACTTATACTATGTCATAATTAAGAAATGTAAGTCAGAATTGTGACTTTCTTTTTCTTTCTCTTTCTCTCTCAATGGCCCTTAAAAGCTTCCGTACTTTTTAGACTCGTTCAGGCAAAAATGTTGACACCTTTATTGAGCAATTAAGGTCCTATTCATATCATGGCTGTCAAGCTAGTAAAATACAAAATTTCTAAATTGATCTGCTTTTGTGTCTGCGTGTACACATAGCTGAACATCAGCTGTTGAGAAATTGAAAAAATAGAGCCGCTTGTGATCTTGTTAGTAAATAAGACAGCAAACCCTCGTTATAGAGAATACTGCCATAAAGAGTTCTGCGCGGAACCACCCTATGGGCATGTCCCGAGGAACAGATTGCCCAGCAAGAAAAACCACGTCAGTTGACGTCAACTGTTTTCAAGAGATCAGACAAAAACGGCCTAGCAAGTGTTGAGGAAAAGGTTAATCAACTTAAGAGATCGTCTGTCAATGCTGAGCGAACTGGCAAACAGGTTCTTGAACTTGTAAAGCCGAGTCCGTCTGCAGCCATCTTGAAGAAGCCGTGCCTGCATAAAACAATTCCTCACAATGGCAACGAAAGTACAGGGAAGAAAATGTCGAAACTTGTAAATAGGCGTGCACCAACAGCCGTTTTCAGTTTATCGAACAGATGTGGCCGGGCACGCCTTGAGGAACAGGGTCCTGAATTTGTGAAACCAGATACAATGCCAAAAGAACCAATATATTTCGTCAGACATGCGTGGAGCTAAAACCCCACAAAACCCCACATCACAGGAACAGTGTGTCTACACAACCAGACAAGAAGAGCGTGCCAACACCACTGCACAAGACAATGATGCGAGTCACAGGTAACTGTTACTAATCTTGAAAATATTTTCAAACTATCCGTTAAAATTAGGTGAGACTTTTCAAAACATTGTACCAGGGAAAAGCCTTTTGAAATCTAACACGAAACTAAAGGCTAATCAGTGTGTTTTACCTACACTGTACAAAATTAGTGTGAATTCACAGTAGCTTTTTTGTTGGAAAGAATCCAAAATGAACAGCAGAAGTTGCCGTTTTCCTATTTCTCTGTGAATATACAAAACATATGCAGTCTCTAAACAGTGTGTTCCTATTCTCTGTAAATTTAAAGTAAGTCTGCTGTTGTAGGAACATTTTGTGACGGTACAGTGAACCGTTGAGGATTGGACACACTCTGCTGTTTCTGAACAGCCGGGTTGTCTTCTAACATTGACAGAGTGTCAAAATAATCATCGGTACGATTTTTCGCTGGTGGCCCTCAAATTTTAGCATTAAACAAAGAGAAGACGGGTACCATTACGAAGTTCTCGTCGTCTTCTGTGCGTGTGCGCGGCAAAAAGGGGAAAAAGTGATCAGGAGGAACTGGTTCAGACCGGCTGGATCTTCCGCCGTCGTTTGTGCGCGTGCGCTCTCCACAATCACATCACACATTGTGCTCACTTAACTTTTGGAAAAGTTTGTGGTTGACCTTTGTTCTGCTGATGAGTTTCCACGACAAAAAAATTACAGGTAAGATTAAGAACACTATTCTGTGTTATTAATATGATTATTATTACTATTATTGTAAGTCACATGGTTAACATAAGCCTAACGCTCGTTAGGCTTAAACATAAAACAAGTTAGTAGCATAAAACATGACACTTGGAAAATTTATATTATACTTATAGCGACAGACATGTTCGTTGATAGATTGGGTGTGTTTGTGTGTGTGCATGCATAACGTCAACACAACACACAGATAGGCTGCATGTGGATTTAGGATGAATTGTTGTTTGCCATGGTCCACGGACATGAATTATAAAGTTGTTTTTCTGGTTCTGGAAATGTCTTGTCTTTGGCTTTACTAGCTTTCCAATTTCAGTTAATTAAAATTAGCCTACCCTCTGCTCTGGCTCTAGTTAATACTGTAATTACTATTAGTTTTTTAGTACAACATGTCTAGTCGATCATCTTGCAATAGATGCCTTACAACTCAATAGTAAATCAGCAAATTAATTCAGTAAAATGAAAATGAATGTGATTATTTCAGTCAAAATTTTTCATACTAAAAATTCCTACACTAGGCCTACCTAACCTTTACTTCTTTTTACTTGGTTGGCGAGCTGATTACTAAATTACAGTACAGTAGGCTACTGTGGTGTACATGAGGATGCATTAAAACAATTTTTTTAGCCTGGTCTGGTTGGTATAGTAAGTGACCCTCCCATCTTCAGTTCAGATCTTGCCCATTGGAATCTGTTCGAAAACTTTGGGCGGGAAATACTTTGACTCTAAACCAAATTATTTCAATAACAGATCTAGATGCCAAGTATAATTATTTAATAACTAATGGATCAGTTGGAAGTTTTCTTTAAATACTTTTCAAGTGGGAATGTCTTCCAGTTCTGACTTAACCAGATATTCGGCATTTGTTTACAGACAAAAGGTACAAGTACAACATCAATATTAAACCCTTACTTTTCAATATCATGAAATAACCAGTGAAAAATTCATCGCGTTTTATATGCTCTTGTTATGAGAAATGCTGGCAACAGTTAAAGGGACACAAAGTATAGCAGTGCCATGGTAATTACCAATGTTGTACCTGGCTTTAACAAAAATGGCCTCTGGTATTTATATATTTTGAATGTTATACATGTTTGTGATTTCTTTTTCTTTTTCTTTCTGTATAAAGGAAACTGCAAGAAGCTCTAACTTCAACTGTGACACGGATAGCCCTGTACTGGCCTATGCAGGTACCTTCAAAAATAATGACATTTTAGTTCCCCAATTTAATTTCACCATAAATAATAACTTGAACATTGAATGAAAATTTTCTCACCTGAAGTTCATTTGAGTTGAAAATCAATTATACTTACATTTTTGTGCATGTGCTTACAAGGCTAAGTATAGTATTACTGATTACTGATGGAACTATTGTGTTTCCCATACTTAATCAAATCAATCTTAAATCAGACGGTTTATTGTTTCCAATAAGACATTTTGTCTACAGCTTTGTGCTCATATTATTAGAAATTGTATAGTGAACTTGCCAACATTTGTCTCAAAAACTGAAACTCCCACACCCTGGATCATCTGAAAAATACTGCAATATTTTGCGGTCAACAAAAAATGTCACAAATTCAAAATTTTAAGCCCACAGATTTCCTATGCTCATTAGACTTACCCTGTGTGTCTTAAAAATATTAACTGTGGGCAGATGTAAATAAAGATTTGGTAATAAATAATACCTCATTTTATAACCTAAACTGGTCCTTTTGTTATTTGCATTTGCAAATAAACTGATGTTTGTTTAAATGCTTGTTTCTGCTGCAGATGACAACCCCTTCCTGAGCGCAAAATGTGCAGTCTGCATCGAAAGGAATCCACTACTCCATTGCAGTGATTTTCTCAAGGGTCTTCAGATGTGGTTCGTGGTGTTGTATGTTTTCAATCTACAATACCCACCAAATATTGCAGCTACTCTTGAGTTCATGCAAAGGTAATTATTTTGAAGCACGTATATTATCCTTCATTTTGGCCATATTGAAACAACTGTACTTAAAGAGCGACTTTAATGTGATGTACTCATTTTCCAATAGATATAGTCCTCATGTGAGTGGTGAAAAAATTACAAGTCTCTAACCTCACGTTAAAGTGGTGTAATTGCCATTCTATTCGATACCCTCCAGTGCAAAATGTGTCAACGTTCAAAACATTCTACATGACATCATTCAAGAGAAAAATGGGTACATTTTTGAACGGGGTTGTTTTTGGTTTGTTCGTGACTTCAATTTGAAACATGACGTTATTGGATTTCAACAACTAATGAGTCTTTTCCATCCAAGGAGGCATTTTTTGGAAAATGTGTATACCACAAAATTGAATTTGACATAAAAGCCCCTCTTTAACTGTGTGACTAAGTCTACAGTGCACAATCCAAAGATTCAGTAAAACTGTTGGAATAAATCAACCACAATTATTTTGTTCATAAATGCCAACAAAGATACAACCGCTTTTGTTCCAGGTAGTTTACCTGCCAAACTTGTGTGACGTTTAAGACATGCAAGTGTAAACCGAAATGAATACTTATGTTACAACTATTGGCAGATGAATTGATTAACTTGGATTAAAACAAATAATAAAATGGAACTTGCACAAATTTTAGGTCAGATTTTGTTACAGAAGATGTAATTAAACAATTTCGTTTAAATGTGTTAAGAGCAGAAGTCAAAAAAGAAAAACAATTAACATATATTTTTGTTTTATGATTTTTTTTGTTTTTTGTTAACATACATTTTCCCTCAAGAGTATTTAGTACTGTTAACTTCCTTTAAGACTACAATCTGTTTAGAACACGCCCATCAACGAGTATGACAAATAAGCATAATCATACAAATCAACTTTAAAGTGGATACTGGCATACAGAATTAGATGTGTATAATGTACAGTTTTGTATCTTTTTTATGTGCAGACTGCTGTTCAAGATAAAGAGGCAGCAAGAGGTCGACCAACAACAAAGGAGGGCCCAATAACAACGTGGTACGACTTTGTACCAAGCTGAGAGACTTTGAAGAATTGTGGGTGGTGTAGAAGTAAAACAGTTCAGATAGCACTAAAGTTAAATGGTTTTTTTAAAGAGGAAGGGAAATGAGCAATTCATTTTTATGATGTACTCCTTCTTTTCCAATAGATAGAGTCCTGATGTGAGTGGGAGAAAATATCTCTAACCTCACTTTAAAATGATGTAAATGGCCCTTGTATTCGATAACTTTCCGGGGCAAGATTTTGCCCCAGATGGTTATCGAATACAATGGCAATTTACACCATTTTACAAGATTAGAGACTTGTAATTTTCCCCCAATAACACGGGGACTCTAACAAAATTGAATTGGTCATTTCCCTTCCTCTAAGTCATTTTAAACAATAAATTATAATGTTTTATAAAAAAACATGTTGCTATCAAAATTTTTAAAAAGTATTATTCCTTGTGTACATTATGACGACAGTTGCATTATTTTGAGTGAATTTCAATTAAAGTTGAAGAAACTGTTAATGTTTTGTGAAACTGAGATAAAACGTGTGTGATATGTCTTTTATTTTCTTGTTGTTTGAATTATATTAATGAGAGGGTGATCAAGTTAGCAAAACAAAGCATTGTGTATCCACAGAAGATTGGTCATCCTATGTGACAAAACAGAGATTCAACGTAAACACGCAGAAAGCAGTGTATGTTCTGTCACAGAGAGTTGTTCGTGAACAAAACACTATGTTGATGAACAAAATCCTTCAAATAAATCTACTGTTGTGTCACAGAGCTTCAACTTTTTAGCCAACATCAATTACAGTGGATTGTGCTGTGAAGGTACAGAACACATCACAGGAGATTCTGATGTTGATGCACAGTGGAAAGTCACAGTTGAATCTTCTGTAGACAAAAGTAGCCTCCGTAATGCCAATTGACAAAACAAACTACTGTAAATTAACAACATTTTTTTTAACAGTGTACACACGATTGTAGTTTTTAAGAAGTGAACATTAATTAGTAAACCTGCGGGTGGCACAACCATGTGTATGTCTTTTTTGAGTGTTGGCTCTGAAAACGGCCGTCGTGGTCTCGACGTTTCGAACAGTGAACTTTGCTCGTCTTCAGAGGGATTATGCTCATCTCTTGAAGATGAGCAAAGTACAAACAAAAGTATACAAGTTCAAAGTCATTCATCACCAAGTGCATGAGAAATGAACACGTAAATAAGGTAATAAACAGACGAGCTGTTGACAAATTCAATACCTGAGAAAAATGTTGTCTGAGTGTAAAACTGGAAGTGAAAAAGTATTTGTGTCGACATAATGGACGACCAAGACCGCTGCCGACAAAAAACAAATTTCAGATATAAAGAGAATGCTGGTTCAGTGACCGAGACTGACAACACACGTGCATACTCATGGTGGTTTTATTTAGAGTGGTTTTTGCTCAGATGCAACGATAGCGCTGTTCGTAACTTCTGCTCTACTTTCTGCATCTTCAGAATGTAGGTTTGACCTCAAAATAAAAAGAAAGAAATTAATTTGGCAAATGTATTACTAACCTTTTAACATGTTTAATGTTTTTAGGTTTCAAGAAAGAACGGGGGCAGGACTTCCCGGTATCCTCGAGCGGACACCACAACAATCTCGGCTGAGCCTGTGATCAATAGGTCGGTGATGAAGCCCAACACACTAGATCGTCTTCAAGCACGCAAGGCCCCAAAAGAAGCGAAGGGTGATAAACGACTTCTTCCCAGAACAAAGTTCACCCGTCGACTGCGTCAATCGATTCCAAGAAAAGGCGCAGATCTGACAGTTCCCTGTTTAAACCAGATCCATCAAAGGATCCATGCTTCGTAAAGATAGCTAAGATACCACTGTCCGTAACACGAGGTACTCGACAGCTAAGTTGCAGAGTCTACAGACCTGAAGATTTTGAAGAGGTCTTCGCTCACGGGGAGTAATTAGTCCAACTCGGCGAAGGATATCGTTCGGTAACGTAGCGCTGGTGACGATGCGTAGTACTGACCGCCCTTTAGTCGCAGTAAAAAGTTTTCGCGGAGCTCGTGTCAGGGAGAGAGATGTTTTCAGGGAGGTTGAAGCGATGCAGGAGGCTCAGGACCACTGGGCCTTTCCGAAGCTTCATGGTGTTATCAAGAATCGGCAAGCCTTGAGTATTGCCCTCGAGTTTATAGGGGACTCAACAACTTTGAGGGGCCAAACCGTGTAAAATGCCATTCGTCACAATAAAGAAGAAAATGAAAGTCAAACACAACTGGATTTCGATTGCGAACGACATGGCCCAGGGATTAAACCATCTACACAGCAAGGGTTTTCTTCATTGCGATTTTAAGTCAAATAACGTCCTCTTGTGGCGCAACGATGGAGTGTGGAGAGCCAAGGTTATTGACTGGGGGAAGCATGTCGGATTGAAAGCGCCAGAAGACCCATGACTAGGCTCACTGAGGCTGAAAAGCAAGACAACTTTGCACGTTTTCCGCACTTGCCATATGAAGTTATCGTTGGGCAAGGCGGTTACACCGTCGAGGGCGACATTTTTTATTCACTCGGTTATGTTTTCCGGCAAATTTCAACCGTTTGCTCTCACAATCACAAAATGATCGAACTCGCCGCACGATGCTATGACGTAGAACCTTCCCACCGGCCAACACTGCCTCGTGTCCTCCAAGAGCTGGCGTCATTGTGCGTAAATGGACAACGCTGGTGGATTATATGATCAAAATGTACAGGGGTCGATTTCACAAACTTAGTCCTGACTTAGGACTAGTCCTAGGAGTTATTAAAAACTTAAGGCTAGTCCTAAGTGAGGACGAGTAACTCCTCCTAACTCGAGATAAGACTAGTCTTAACTCCGATTTGTGAAATCCACCCCTGGACGTCTAGCCTGTTCTGGCCAGTGCCTACGCAAGCCTTTTCCCCATTGGTTCAGTTAAGTCTGTGACAGGATATTCTGCCCCCCCCCCCTCCCTTCCCAATACGGCGAACTGTGCACAAACTTCTTCTGATAGCGCCCTCTTTTGAATCGTCCTCCTGCCCATAATTTTCATTATGGGGGACAGAATCTCGGGGGACAGATTTCCCTATGACCCGGCTCATCAGCATGTATGAAATCTCTACATTTGCATAACTGAAATTAGGACTATGATTATTCTAGGTGAAAAGAAATATTTTTTAATAACCTGAGAGGCCTCTCAACTTTATGAAGGTTGACGTAAACCTGGTGTGTTTTATGTACGTATGTGATTAGGTTTTACTAACTGCCCGTTAAGATGCATCCCCTTTATGAATAAGTAGATAAATAAATACACATACAAAATTAAAATAAACTAATAAATAAACACATAATTAAATACCAAATAACACACTTAAGTGCTGCATAAAAACAGGGGGAAACTTGGAGACTGAAGAAAATAAATCATACTAAAACTAACAACTCGGTTGATTGCATATTTTATTGTTTTAGTTTGAGAGACCACCATCCATCATGAGGCAAAAGAAAGTTCACCTAAACTTTTGTACCTACTTATTGTATTATCAATGCACAAGTGGAAGTGTATGCGATGGACGGCTGACATCATTATCGCATTGACCAAAAAAAACCAAATGATTTATAGCAAACAGAAACTCCACGGTTTGGCAAGAGACTCAACTTTCGTTTAGTCCATGTTAATTTAAAGTAGGTAGCCTATTATATGGGGAACACACACAGTCCGGGGACAAACATTCCAAATGGCTGACCTGCCAAAAGTTAAAAAGAAATCTTATTTTTAGTCAGAAAATGTGTTTGATTGGTTTTCAGAGGCTAAGAGACTTGCAAATATTTTTAAGTATTTAGCATTGGTTGACTTATGGGAGTTTATTAAAATAGCGTGGTGTGCGCAGGCGGGAAGCGTGGGAGCAGAGCCGTATATTGGGAGAGTTGCGACATAGAGGGACCATTTTTTTTGGTCACGTGGTTGCTGGGCGCCATTTTCGGTCCAAAAACACTAGAGAGAGCAGACAACACAACCTCACGAACCGCACACACACGACGAACGGTCTGTGTGTACATGTCAACAAAAAATATAGTATATTTGATGTAAAAAACTGACCAAAGATTCGCACTCGCAGGCAAAATGACGGGATGTAGCGCTTGGGGTTGCACAAGTAGGGCTGGAAATGGCTTGAAATTTTATCGATTTCCACGAGAAAAAGTGAGGAGAAAAGTCTGGGAAGTTAAGGTGAAGCGGAGCAACTGGCATCCAAACTCAAATTCATGCCTTTGTGAGGTAAAATTAGAATTAGAATTAGATAGAGCCTGGCTTTAGACCCAGTAAAAAGATACTGTGGGCGCTGTACTCCTTTAAAAAAAAAAAAAAAAAAAAAAAAATTACATCTAATCTGCGTTCGTCAACATTTGTTTTTAAGGAGTACAGCACCCCAGTTACTGCTACTGGGTCTAGCCTGGCATTGTGAATTATATAGTACGTTGTTCGACTGTAGTCAGTCCATGCATTTTGTCGAATTTTGTCGTCATTTTGACGATTTGTCGAATTTCCATCATTCAGATTAACTTGGTCCCCGATGGTTATAAATTATAAATAGTGATTAATGAATAAATGGTTAACGATAGCTTATGACAGTGCTAGAATTTAACTGAGGGGAACATCGACAAGACCGCGGGCAGGGCCTGTTTTATTGGACTAGAAACATTTTTAAAATAACACAGACTCAATCAAAATGAGAAAAAAAATACAAATCAATTTAATGTACAGCATGTATATGAACGATTTTTATTTTTGAAAGCACTAGAGCTAGACCAGTACATGCATTAGAAATGTTTATCTGATATAACTTTATGGGCAAATAAGGTAGGGCTTAGTTAGGCAGGGGTCTTCAGGCCAGTGTAAATTTTGAGTCCCACATGATTTTAATTACTATTCTACACCAAGTTTAGCAAGTTTTTAAAAAAGTTTTTTAAACATACATGTATGTAGTATGATTGTTAAAATAAAGCATTAAGTAGCATCGATAATTGTTTAATACTTTAAGGACAAGGTAACTTTTCTTAAAAAGGGCGCCTCTATTATGAAGGAAATTTATATTTCTACCCAAACCCAATTTTCTGCCCCTCCCCCCTTAAGAATAAATTTACAAAAGAAAGACTTATAACACATGGTCCACCCTGCTGGCACGTCGTACTTGTTGCTCTGCTCATAGTCTTAGTCTTCAGTCCAAGTTTCATGACCAAGACCAATTGTACGCGCTTTAAATATGATTATCCAAACTAGATTTAAACCTGCTCCATTTTCTTCTGTTTTTATAAGTAATTCATTGGTCTATGTCAAAACTTCTTTCTTAAAAATGTCATTCTTGCACAAAAAACTTGCACCTCCATCTTTCTTAACTGCTGTCTTTTATTATGATGTACATGTAGCATCCCATAATTTGGGTAAATCAGAGCATGCCGTAAAAACAAGCATCCTTAATCATTCTATGGGCTAACAAGGGAGAGTTTCAGATAGTTTATTTATATTTTTTTTCTGGGGGAGGGAGGTGTTGTTGAAAACTATACATGTACTGAATTGATAATTGTAGCCATCCATACTCAACCATTCTGTCTTGAGGGGGTAAACTTATCTTTTGAGTATTTGGAAAAGATAAAACTTGAATTCAGAATCTACTGTTGAAACATGTATTATTCCCCAAAATTAACTATGTGGTTGCATTTTTGTTCAACTTTTTTTACAGGCGCACTTTGACAAGAAACAATTTGAACCCCGACGAACAGACCGAAAGTTAAAGCAGACTGCTATTCCAACCATCTTTCTTCACCGTAAAGTATCCAAACTGAGGAAGTCTCCCCAAAATAGAGTTCACATGCCCACCATGACTTGCATGACGAAAGAAGATGGCAAATCAACATCAGCTGAGCATTCCTACTCTGCAGCACCACAATGCTCATCCACTGAAAATTGTAAATAATATAGAAGTATTTTAAAACAAAACACAATTGCATGCTCATAAAACTATTTTTCAAATTGTTCTGTTGTTACTCACTGTTTTGTAACTAATACAAAGCACTTCAGATTGACACACAGTTCTCTTGGTGTAACAGCATTTTTCTTGTATTACTACCATGAGAGCAGATGTGAGTGGTTTGATTCCACTGGTGCTTAGTTCAGAATTTGTGAGATACAAATTGGCAGCATGCTGGACATGAGAAAAGAAAATGGTGCATGACGACTGAAAAGTTAAGTTTTGAGTTAGGTGACTTATGTTCTACTTTCAAGATCTGTTTTTGTTCTTTCTAAATAAGGTTTGCATGTATTTTCCTTTGTTATTAACATTTTGCAGTTTTGTTGACAAAATATTTGGCTTTTCCACACCTTGAAGCTAATGGTAAGTTTTTTTCAGTATTTTTGTAAATTGGGCTACTTCTAATTGTATATTTGTTGTGTGCAGATTGTACTTGTTTACAATTTCAAACAAATTTCCTCATGTATTACCTGAATCTATTTTACCAATACATAAAGCAGCTACAGATTGGTTTGAAACTTAAGACATGACAACTCTTCTTGATACTCACTTACTAGATCTTTTTTTCCTTCTCAAACCTGGTGAGTTTCATAAGAAACCCATTTCAGAACAATTAATTTTGTTTGGTGACTTAATACTTCAACCGGATAGTCTAATAAATCAATTAAAAAAAATTAAACCTTCCATTTAAGAACATTTTTGAAGGAAAAATATGGCCCAAGACATTTCACAAAACATGTTATAACTTGGGAAGATTATAACAAAAAATAATTTTACCATTTGTGTTCTTTTTCCAGCCCAAGAGAGTGCTATCGAAGAACCCGGAGCTTGTGAAATCAGTTGTGCTGACACAAAGTTATCAAAGCTGGAAGACAAGGTGAAAGTACTGAAACTACAACTCCGCAAGGTGCGCAAGGAGAAGAGGAACCTTCTCAAAAGTAAGTCGAAACAAGCGACAAGCGTTTCAAAGCTTTTTAACAAAGATCAGCTGAATGCACTTGGTAGAGATGGAATGAGAGGTGTTAAATGGAGTTCTGGCACTGTAAAAAAAGCAATACAGCTGAGGTTTGCATGTGGTCCAACTGGATATGATCTTCTTTTGAAGCAGCACCATCCTCTCCCTTCCATACGAACATTACAACGACGAATGGAGACACTTTCTTTTAGACCAGGAATCCTGAGCCAGGTGATTAGCTTCATGAAGTTGAAGGTGCAGAAGATGAGACCTGAGGAATGTGTGTGCTGTCTCACTATTGATGAGATGTCAATTACCCCAAATGTAGAGTATGATGCGAGCAGTGGCAAGTTACTTGGTAACGTGACTCTACCCAACCATACAGGTAATGCCACCCATGCATTGGTGATGATGCTTAGTGGTGTTACATCACGGTGGAAACAAACTGTGGCCTATCATTTCACCGGCAACTCAACCGATGGTGAAGCTTTACGACCCATAGTACTTGATGTCATAAGACAGGCCACAGGTATTGGCCTACATGTCCTGGCAGTTACAAGTGATATGGGGAGTGTAAACAGAGCTATGTGGAGGAGCTTTGGGGTCATCTGCGGGAAGAACTGTCGTACAGTTAACAAGATTCGCCACCCCTCTGATGCAAAAAAGTGGCTGTACTTCTTGGCAGACGTACCTCACCTAATAAAGAATGTCAAGGCTGCATTAGTTCGTGGGCAATCATTCACAATGGCCGCTGATGTTGTAAAAGATTACAAGCTGACATGTAACTGTGTAAGTATCAGCGCTGTGAAAGATCTAGCAAAATTTCAAGAGGAAAAGAAACTAAAACTGGCTCCTCGTCTCACAGCAGCAGTCTTGACTCCTTCTCATTTTGAGAAAATGAAAGTGTCCAATGCCATGAACCTCATCAGTCATTCAGTGAGCGCAGGTATACACTACATGGTAGAATGTGAAGGGCGGAGTCACAACAACCTCACTACTGCATGGTTTCTTGAAACCATGAATCACTGGTTTGATCTTGTGTCCAGCAGGCACCCAGTAATGGCACTCAGCAAGCTACATCCTGATAAACATGCAGAGGCCGTCAAATTTCTGGCAGGTGTCATGAAGATTTTCAGATCAATGTTAGTTGGTAGCAAAGGAGATTGGAAACCCATCCAAACAGGTGTCATCCTATCCACAACTTCAATACTTGAAATTCAAGAGGAACTTCTTGACAAGGGACACAAGTTCCTCCTGACTTCACGCCTCACCCAGGACTGCCTTGAGAATCTCTTCAGTTCAGTGAGATTGAAGAATCCTGTGCCATCTCCCCTAGCATTTAAGTGTGCCCTCAAGCTAATCAGCATTGCCCAGTTCCTGAAAACATCTCACACGGGCAGTTATCATCAAGACGAGGGTGATTTTCTTGTTGAGTTTTTGGATCAGCCCGTCACACCACCCCCAGTACCAACCATCGCCGACATACATGTAACCCTATCAAAAGCTAAGTCAGTCCCAGAATTGTGTCAAGCTGAGTTGAATAGTCTCCATTATCTGGCAGGCTACTGTGCGCACAGCATCACGAAGACTGGGAAGTTCTGCAATAAGTGCAAAAAAGATGTCATCAGGGAGCAAGGACTGGGAGCAAGTGAAGTCGGGAAACTCACAAGTCTGAAAGAGTACAGAGAGGGGAGTCTTGTGAAAGTAACAGACAAAGTGTTTAATCTTCTACTTCAGGCTGAATTCATCTTCAGAGGTTACGATGATGAAGTCCTTATGAATTTGAAGAAGATCCAGAAGGTTCTCCTTGACAAAGCTGAACAACAAACCACAGCAATTCAACTTGAGGACTGCCATGGAGTGAAGAGAGCCCTTCTCACTAGATATATTAATGTTCGACTTCATATATTTTGTAAGAGAGTTCGACTTGAAAGAAAACAAGAAATTGAGAAATCAAAAACAGGTGGCGAGCTTGGCAGCAAAAGCATGGCTATGCGGAAACTGGTGAAAAAATTAAAGTAAACCTGAATTTATCTAGTAAGGACTGCTCCCTTCACTCCACGGCTTAAGAGCTTCATCATTATAACCTCTGATGACGAAAAAAAATAACGTCTCACATCATTTCAGGCAACAACCCTACCTGCCTATTCATTATAACCAAGCGTTAACTATTTTGGGTCTTGTACCTTCATGTATTACAGGAATCACTCTTTGCACCACTTTTGCATTAAAACCATACAACTCTAATCAATTCAATCAATAGTTTTGTCAAATCCAAAAGCTCTCATTCTATGTCAGACTTGTCAATAACTCTCTCAGCTCACTCCCACCATCCTTGTAATTTGTTGTAATTTTGTGTGTGTTTTAGAAGCTTTGGTTTTGGGAATATCTAGTTTGGGAATTTCTGATGTTCAACATGATACTGTTTGACTAGTTTGTGGAAATAAATGGCGGTGTTTATCAAATGAAAGGCAGGATTTCGCAAATTGGGAGACTAACTGGTTACATCTCTATGAGAGAGGTTTGACATTAAGGAAATTAAGAAAATCATTATAAGGCAGTTTATTGGGATAAGCTATGATATGTAAAGCCCTTTTTTGGATGCACCCGGTATTTTGAACTTGTCAACAATTTAAGCCAGTACAGGAGCTCCAAATTCAAGCATGGGACGAATGTACATCTTGAAAATAGAGACAAGACCATCAGTTTTAACACCATTTTCCCTTAGTTTACTCAAGATGTACAAACATCGAGAGGCACTACTCACAAGGTGTTTGACCTGTTGGCCCCACTTAACATGCTTAAGGTCACTCTGAATAATAACCCCTAGTAACTTACTGAATGAGACAACCTATACATTATGTCAATATTATCGATCTTTAAATTAATGGCAGATGGTTCATTTTGAAGAAAATCAATTTGCATGTATCTACATTTTAAATTTTGGCTTCATGTCATTCACACAACACCAATCAACAAGTGAATTATTGTGAGATTGTTAATTCATGTAAGAATGATAATTTTTTATATTATGTACATTCTGCTCAGGTTTTGCTTTTTAAATATTGTCATACTGTTTTTCTAGATCACATGTTATAAAAGTGGCATACATGTGTAACTTGTTCGCGGAATGGAGAATATGCTACATTTCTAAAACTATCTGAGGTTATATTTCTCATCTCATTTAAGGCATAATGTACATCCTTGACCAACACGTTTTGTACCGTGTAGTTGAACACCAACATTTTAGGGGGATAAATTGTTGCATGATGATGTATACTACTTCATGTATGTAATTTTTATATTGACTACTACTACTTGTGGCCTATTTAAAGTAGTCTTTTGATTTGAGGGTTTGGGAGGGGCAGGAACTATTTATTAAACAGCTATGTCCACTTGCAGGTGATATTTTGCCTCTTTTAACAAAGAAATAAAATGTAGGGCCTACATCAAATTTCACATTTTGCTTTTTTCATAATGTCTTTTTAAAACAACATGACAGTCATGTAACATGGTACACATGTTTACTGTTGCGTTATTTGTTTTGGTTGAATAAAAATAATGATGATAATTATTGTTGTTAATAACATAATTATTTTATTCAACCCAAATAAATAGCACAATAACACAATAAACACAGAGTTAGTAGACTGTAAACACTAAAATACCATAAGACATTAATAACAATAAACTGTTTAAACCCAGAGAATTAGTTGATGGGGCCATTTAAAAACTACAAAAATTAAAGGGAATCTTATGGGTCAGGGGTTTTGTGGGTCAGGGGTAGTTGCGATAATTGTAAGGTTCCTAATTCCTTCCGATGGTCGAAACATGAGGTTTGATGAATCATGTGTGAAGATTTCCTTTTGATTCAAACATTAAATGTTAACAAAATTTGAACAGATGGTTTTTCGTAACCTTCTGGTCTAGCTACGACCATTGGGAGGATTAAATGTTTATACGGTTATCACAATTAGGTCAGGGGCAGCAAAATTAAAATGAGCTACGTGTGTATGTACTACACTGGTGGTAGTATCACAATAATTAGTAAGCAGGTAGGCAGCCCCCTTAATTACCATTATTGTAGTACCCGTATATAATTTAGTCAGTCAATGAGATACTTCATAAATTTGATCAAGCTAAGACTAAGAGTAAGACAATGTAATACTAATAGGTCGTCCAAAGTTTTCAACATTTTCACCATCAAACAAAGAGACTGCATACGACTAAGGGAATAACAGTGCGATGAGCCGGTCTTCACTGCGTGGTAATGACCTTGGCTGGTGGTTGGCCGCTGTTAATGGACCGAGGCTCGGTCCATTAACAGCGGCCAACCACCAACCAAGGTCATTACCACGCAGTGAAGACCCGCTCATCGCACTGTTATTCCCATTAATAAATACCTTAGAGCGAAAAAAAACTGTAAAAATCGTCAGAATTTGTGATTTTTCTTTCACCATTAGTTTTAGAAATGTTGTACTCATGTTCAAGGGCCAATCGTTTGGCTGTTCAACTTTTGTGTGGTACCTAATCTCTTACACATAATTGACTGTTTATACATATTTTTAAGAACCAGACTATGACTTTGCATTATATTTGTTTCATGCGCTTACCAACTACCCTAAATTGATACATTGTCTGCACGTTCACGCCTATGCGTGGTATGTTTCCGGACGCGGCACTATCTGTCCCTGCTGAAAAAAAATTAAAAATTCGCACAAAGATTCGCACAAAGATATGAGTTGATTTGATACCGGTAGTTTGCCGCGCAGCAAGCACATAGTGCATAGGATTTTACACAACAATGTGCTTGTAAAGCATGTAAAGGGGCCATTTATTCATTCGCTCGTTCACTGAGCCGGTCTTTATATCGCCCGTAAATACACCCCCACGTGATCGGGTTTTGACCAATCAGAGACTTGAAACTGTCCAAGGTATTTATTAATATTATTAATTAAATAATGTGCATACATTTTACTGAAAGAAACATTTTGAAAACTTTGGACTGTCCCTGAGATTGAGACATAAGACAAAGACTGTAGTTAGACTAGCTAGAGTAGAGTGGTAAAATATTTTAAAAATACATTTTGGCTTGAAAATCTTTAGTTTTAACTTATTGGGCATGTTGGGGAGGAGAGTACCCATGAAAGTCACAGCAAACCGAAATAATGTTGAGGCACTTCATTGTTAATCCTGCATTTTGAGTGAAACATATTTTAAAATTCATCTACAGACAGTACAGTATTGCCTTGCTACATTCCATACATTACAACATAATAATTAATAAGTCATAAATGTTTTAATATACATGTGTGTGTATATCATTTTGTCCTGTACTTTAATGTAAATATAACTTGTAAAATATAAAATGTCCCTGTACATAAGCATTAGTATTAGTAACAATAAACACGATAAGCATGAACAATGCGTCGGTTATTAAAAATTCATGAGTTTAAAAAAATGTCATTGTCACATTCGTCATTCATTGTTAATGTTATTGTTTCTGTCTGAACGCAGCTGGAGTACACAGTCAGTGACACTGACAGTACAGTATCAAAACAAACTGTTCACATGCACACAACTTAAAAGCACAATATTCTTAGTGGAAGGTTGAACGATTTAATTTCTCTACCTGAATGACAGAACATTTTTCCCCGCTGATCTGCTCAAAAACTTAAGAAGAATCTTTGATTTTACTCAAATACATAACATGATTTTCTCGTGTGCGAGCAGCCGGGTAGTCGCACGTCCGTAGAGGCGTGCTAAACTTGCGGTCGTAGTCCAATTTAGTCTGGTACACGCGTTTCGTTTTGGACACAAAATGGCTTCTAATCGCAAGTTGTCGCAACTCTCCCAATATACGGCTCTGCGTGGGAGTTTTATCGAGCGCCCTCTGTCGATCGACTAAAGTACAGCCTGCATGCTGGTCTCTTTTAAGTTTCCGAAGAAGTGCTGGTATTAAATATGTATGGGGCCTATATAAATTATAAGTTATATAATTGTGTTTACCAAACAACAATACCAAACAAGTTAAGTGTCTACACGAATGAAGCAAGTAGTGGTAGTACTTAGAAATAGTAGTGGTTGTAATTTTGCAGAGAGGCTGTGTCTAAACGGAACCAAATGTGGGCATAACTAAGGTAGGTTTATTCTCCTCCTAGAACTATTTGGTTCGTTCCGCGGAACGAATCATGGAATAGTTCTAGGAGTAGGAGTAGGTTTATTCTACTCCTAGCTAGTTGGAAAAGTACTGGAGTAAAGTAGCGTAGTATTTTATTTACTATCATTAACTATTTATTAAATTAGTTACGGTTAAAAATATTGTCAAAAGTTTACCGAACACATGAACAACGTCAAGTGCAGTCGGTTTTGCTGTGTCATCACAAAGGTCATCCGATAGCGGAACGAACTGCATTTGTTCTTGAGAAATATATGTGTGCGAGGTGGTCGGAGTACGAGTTGGTTTGACTTTGAGTTGGTTGGAGTATGAGTTGGTTGAAGTTTGATTTGACCCAATTCTGTGAGGTTACTGTGTAACAGGTCTGCATAATTTACAGACTTTTTATTATTTGGTTTAGCTTTCTATTGTACTGTTGGACTTCAAACCCATAACTTTGTATAGTATTTTTTAATTGTGATATATTTTTGTTTATTTCTATTTAAATGTATCTGTTTTCAGATTTGAAACTCCATCGCAATAACAGAAACGCTGCCACAACAAATTTAAAGGTAGAATTACAGAAATGAGCGATCCAACAGAGACAGCCCTTCTGCTCAAATCAGAAACCACAACGGGATGGACCGCAGACCGCATCCGAGCAAGTACACGATGGATCACGATCGAGCCGGTCATATTCTCAGCCCTGATCGCTTACGGGACGATCGGAACGCTGCGCACTGAGTACATACGGATGTTGGTGTCGGAGTCATTTGGTGAAAACGGGACAGGACTACCACCAAATTGCAGCGCCAACCAGTCGGACCCTCAGTACAAGCTACAGCAGGAGATTCAATCACAGACTTCCTTGTCGGTCATGTATCTTCAGCTGTGCAGCGCGTTCTTGAATATTTTCTCAGCCCCCGTGCTAAGCTCCTGGAGCGATCGCTCAGGGCGGAGAGGGGTGTTGTTCCTCGCCGCCTTAGGAATCTTTGTAAACTGTATCGTGTACCTCATCGTGACGACATTCAGTCTGTCCCACTACTTACTGTTCATCGGGGAGACGATCCAGGGGCTAACTGGTAGCCTGATCCTAATCGTGGCTGCCTCCCTCGCTTATATTGCTGACATCACCACGAAGAAGAAGCGCCTGTTCCGCTTTGTCATTATCGACACTACGTTGTTCTTTGCCATCGGGTTGTCTCAAGTCGTGATGGGCTACGTCGTGAGAGATCATGGATTTACGCCTCCCTTTGTTGCAGTGTCCGCAGCACTAGCGCTAGCGCTTCTTTATATCGTTGTGCCGCCATGTCTGTTGGAGACTCGAAAATGTTCCCAGGAAGAGTCTTCAGGTAAATGGATATTTGAATAGCGCAGATATACATACATAGGCGTACCACCTGGAGGGGGCAACTGCCCTCCCAAATTTTTGAAAAAAGAGTGGTGAAAATTCGGGCTCAGCTAGAAGAAAAACAAATGGACTGAGAATGCTGAAATTTACATTTTACTGTATTGGAAATTATTCCGTTTTATATTTGTCTGTATACAATTTCGGGCAAATTAACCCCTCTACCCTCGTTAACCAAAGATTCCCCATATATGCCTAATGTACACAACTGTACCATATCTGCCAGCTATGACACTCCGGGTGTGTGAAATAACATGTATACTGTCATTATGCTTGGTGGTTTTTTGGTTTTGGGTTTTAATTTTTTTATTTATTAAACCATCTTCCTTGGGACTATGCTGCCTGTGCAGCCAACTATGTACGTGTACATGTAGTGTACCAAGTTAAATCAATCACAAGAACTATCTTTGTCCTGACAGATAACCCATTCACTCCAGGGTGCAGAGAAGCAATCAAAGTTTAAGTGTCTTGCTCAAGAACACAAGTGTCACGACCAGGATTGAAACAACATTGCAGGCCTTGTACCATTCTTTGCTGAATTAATAATACTGGGTTCTTATAATATAGCGCTTTATCACACCCCTAGGGGCGTATCAAAGCGCTCAGTATTTTTTTCCTGCAAGGTATGTGGAGCTACGTTTTGAAGGTTGAGACCAATTCCTTTATAGCACCATGTAATGGTTTACCAAGGTGCTGTGGCGCAAAACATGTATGCAGCCAATCAAACCAGGAACAATGGGGTGAACCCTTTCTCTTTACGATAAGTGCACTGGACTCTTTTACGTGCATTACACAACACACGGGACCTACGACTTTACGTCCCATCCGAAGGACGCAGCAATAATGGTTAAGTGTCTTGCTTAAGGACACGACCGGGACTTGAACCCACACTCTGCTGATCAGAAACATCAGAGCTTCAGTCCGGTGTTCTTATCTGCTCGGCCACGACACGCCATGCTAGAATTTACTCTGTATAGTCCTTGCCTTTAGCTTCATAGCATGTTTTCTTGGTTAATGAAGTTGGTATAAATTTTGAAAGGCAATGTTGATGGTCCCCCCCCCCCAAAAAAAAAAAAAAAAAAAAAAAACTAAGCAAAATGTTAAGTTTGAAACATTGTTTTTACATGTTTTTCTTCTCTCGATTCAGCTTTCACCAATGAGTTGTCTATCATGATGAAGCGAATTGGCTTGTTGATGCGTGTCACAGAGGGCAGCAGACACATCATTCTCAGCTTGTTGACCATGATTGGTTTCTTCATGACCCTCATGTTCCAGGTAAAGATAATTAGAAGGAAAACAAAGTGGAACCAAACAATGACTTAAATTGTACTGTAAAAAAGATATTCAATTTGTATTTATTGAACAGGCCTGGAATTTTGGAATTTCATCTTTTTTACGGGCAAGACCATTTTTTCCTTTTTTAAAGCGCACTTCCATTGGAAAGGTTAAAATACTAATAGGAAACTTTTAAAGGGTCACCAAGTCCAAGACCAGGGGCAACAGAGAGGATACATGTGGGTAGGACCTCAGTGGTCTCTGTGTTGTATACCTAGGCCTGATTTATTATTTATAAAGCAGTTTGTTATTTCATTAGTGTGATTATTTCGTTATTGTTTGACTTTTTTTGCAGGGCTCAATCAGCGTATCAGTTTTACTTGGGATGGGATCCCCATTTTGCTGGTCAACTGTAACTGTAGGGATATACACAGCTGTTACATTGATGACGTGCTGCCTTGGTAAGTAGAAAGGGGAACATGACTGATGCGCGGAGGTCTCATAATAAAACGGCTTGACATGTTAACCTTCTCGTTACCGAACTGTTCGGAACATAAACAACCCTTGGTGACCGAATTGATTGAGGACCTCTCACAGTTTCGTTACGCAACAGCACACGTGGTCAGAAACCAATATTACAAACTCTGATTAAATAGTTGTTGCTACAAAAGCTCATGTAGGTTTTTATACTAATTCCACCTTGTCAAAATAACTTTTGCCAGAAACGATACAGCTTTCATTTTCTCGTGAATACTCGTTATTATTTTTTTTTCTCTATTTTTGTATCCTTCGACCAGGTCTTCTGGTGGGCGGAGTGACCCTCCCACTGTGTCTCAAGGAACACTGGATTCTCTACATCGCCTGTTTCAGCTCAGTCGCAGCCTACCTGATCACAGGAATAGCGCCCTCGACTTTGTTCCTCTTCGTAGGTAGGTAATAACTCACAAAGTTTGAATTCTCCAGGGAGGTATGGCCCTTTTCGAGGTGAACATTGGCTGTTTTATTTACGTTCTTTGAGATATTAGACTGCTGAAAGGCAATGTTTGACCATCCCACCATTCTACTCCCTGCACAGGAAGTGCCGTTGGCTGTCTTCGAACTCTACCAGGGCCAGTGGTCAGGACAATCATGTCTAAGGCAGTAACAGAGCAGGAGCAAGGTTAGAGTCAGTTAATCTGTATGTCGATTCTGTAACATAGGTGACTTTAGTCAACTGCACTCATACCCCCTCTTCCTTACCATAGGTGACTTTAGTTGACTGCACTCACACCCCCTCTTCCTTACCATAGGTGACTTTAGTCAACTGCACTCATACCCCCTCTTCCTTACCATAGGTGACTTTAGTTGACTGCACTCACACCCCCTCTTTCTTACCATAGGTGACTTTAGTTGACTGCACTCACACCCCCTCTTCCGTACCATAGGTGACTTTAGTCAACTGCACTCATACCCCCTCTTCCTTACCATAGGTGACTTTAGTTGACTGCACTCACACCCCCTCTTCCGTACCATAGGTGACTTTAGTCGACTGCACTCACACCCCCTCTTTCTTACCATAGGTGACTTTAGTTGACTGCACTCACACCCCCTCTTCCGTACCATAGGTGACTTTAGTCAACTGCACTCATACCCCCTCTTCCTTACCATAGGTGACTTTAGTCGACTGCACTCATACCCCCTCTTCCGTACCATAGGTGACTTTAGTCAACTGCACTCATACCCCCTCTTCCTTACCATAGGTGACTTGAGTTGACTGCACTCATAACCCCTCTTTCTTACCATAGGTGACTTTAGTTGACTGCACTCACACCCCCTCTTCCTTACCATAGGTGACTTTAGTCAACTGCACTCATACCCCCTCTTCCTTACCATAGGTGACTTTAGTCAACTGCACTCACACCCCCTCTTCCTTACCATAGGTGACTTTAGTCAACTGCACTCATACCCCCTCTTCCTTACCATAGGTGACTTGAGTTGACTGCACTCATAACCCCTCTTCCTTATAATAGGTGACTTTGGTCGACTGCACTCACACCCCCTCTTCCGTACCATTGCCGACTTTAGTCGACTGCACTCCTCTTCCTTACCGTTACCATTTTCCCCAGTTGGGGTTTCCTCCAACATCTAAAACTGAGATTTGTTTAACATCTCCTCACAGGTATCTTCTACAGGTCACAGTGCAAGGCACTTTGGAAAGTTTCTTGGTTTCCACCCGAAAGATAAAATATCAAAGAGATCAATTTAGAAGATTCACTCTGAATCAGATTTCTGAGCTATTTTGAAAGTGTTTCAGACTAAAAAGCGACTGCTTGTCCTTTTCGAACAATATCCCGTTTGTTTCAGGTGTGGTCTTTGCAATGATTGGCGTGATCGAGAGCGTAGCCTCGTTCGGATCCCCACTGCTTCTGGGTAGCCTGTTTGCTGCAACGGTGGAGACCTACGGTGGGAGTCTCTCATTCTTCTTTCTGGCAGGGGTCAACGTGATCCCCATAGCCCTCATACTGTGAGTGTACAATTTCAAAATACTTATGCAATTCTGTAATACCAAGCATGACGTTCTTACTGCTTGAAGTCTGATCTCCGATTTGTTTGCCCTCAGAAAAATCAGCAAAATCTGTTATTAAATAGCCAGAAAAAAAGTCTACAAAAGCCTGTACCATGTGTAAACGTTGGTCAGCCCTTGTACTCAGTTCAATCTTCCTACTTTTGTCCAGAGACCAAATATGCCTGGATACGAGGGTCCTAAATCTAGATTTGTAGGTTGGATTTCACGAAACCATGCATTACTTTTGTTATTCTCCTGACAAAGATTAAAGAAGGCTAGCAACACGTAAAGTTTTTCATCAAACTTATGCTTTTACGATCATTTTGAAAAACATGTAATAGGCGTGCAAGTATCGCGCGCCCCGACGTGCCCTCGGTTCAAACCTGTACAGTTAAATTTGTGGGGAAACACAATCTTGTATAGTTTTACCAATTTTCATAAATATTGCAATGATCCGTACATGCCCGTGTAAGGAAATGGATGTCTGCTGAGCGCGTTCTGGTGGGTGTGGTCATGGGGCCAATGAGAGAGGACCCCCCCCCCCTAAAAAAAACCAAAATGAGCTTGTGAGTTAACCTGATGAAACCTATTTGAAAATGTTTGGCATAGTCCCAGATCTCATGAATGGCCACTCCCTGGCGGGGGTTGCCTGCCAGACTGACGCAACCGCTACCCCAGAATTGAGCAAGATCACAAAACCTGTAGCGATCCATCCCAAAGCAGTACCTCACAGTCCAAGGTTTTAACCAGGATTTGGTAGAAGGGTGTCCAAATTTGCTGGAAATTTAAAAAACTGGCTGTCCAAATTGTTTCACATATAAACATGATGTCCCCAAATTTAAAACAGGGTGTCCAAAAGACACTCAGACACCCCTCTTGCTAACACTGTGCCACACACCATTCAACTTGTCATAAATCAATCTGGAAAACGTTAATTTGATTTTTGTGCAAACAACCGCTGATCAAGATCTGCACTTTGAGCCTCGACTCTGCGGACAGAAATAGCTTTCATGGGCACTTGAGATCGATACAGATACCCTCAAGTTATTATTTTTTTTTCTGAACAATGGGGAGTATAAATAGCACCCAGTCAAGTTTTATTGAACTGGATTGTAGTTCATTCTCTGTTGACTAGAATTGCCAACAGCACCTTTGCAGTTTGAAAAGACCAATGTGCAAGTTTGTCTTTGGGTTTGCCCTTAACTTGTTCAGTGACTATCCAGCAGGACCAGTTAGCTTTTCATTTCACTAGTCATCAGCTTTTCCACTAGTCCATACTCCATATTAAAAAGGGATGCCTTTCAACACTGAACTAGCCGGCCGGTGAAGTTTGACTGGTTCTCAGGTGTTTTGTCTGGCATTAGACCAGTGGACCAGTGTTATGGGAGAACCCTGTTTCGACCCTCAACATTTGGCGATTAGGTTTTAAAACATGGAACAAAATGAGTCTGCCTTTAATTTGAAGAAGTTTTTTCTTTGAAATCTTTACAGCAAGCTGGTAATAAGGGCAACTAGATTACTAGAATTTAGCAGTTTAGTTACCTCCACTTATGAATCGGTCAGGGGAGGGGGGGTATTTTTGGCATGCAGTGCAAGGTCACTGCAATAGTTGGGGAAGGAGAGCTGTACATGTATGTATGAAATTCCCAGAGCAGACCCTGACTGACCGAACCTCTTCTGATCTGATAATATCATCCAAAAGTTTTCATACTATACCAAAAATGCATTTTGTGCATACCAGCTTGGCATCAAGGGGCGACTACTAAGCTGGAGTCGGAATGTCAAAGCCTCTAACCAGGACTTCATTTTCTTCTTTTACGCCCCCCCCCCCAGTGTTCTCCACGTTATCACCGTTCGATCAAAGAACCTGGACAGCAAAAACGTCCAGACTTTACAAGAAGAAATACCAAATGACGAGACGATTCAGGAAGTGCCATCATTTCAGTAGGGATGGTCTGGAGTTTCCCCACCTACCTCAACCACTGCAGGTAAACACTAAACAAACCCCTGCTAAGAAAGAAAAAAAAAAAGGACCTTAGGGTAAGGATAGGATAAGGAAAGTTTTTTGCTCTTTTTGGCTTTTATTTGCCTCCCTAGTTAAAGCTGCATGCCCCATTTTGGCTGATTTTTTATTTTATTTTTTTTCTGAACGAACTTTGACAGATGATCCCGTTTCAAATTGAAAAAAACAAACAAAAACTTGGGCATAAATATGCCACAGACAAATCGCATGGCTGACGGACGCGAGATAATGTCGGGTTCCAGACAATCATTCATTTCAGTTTTTAATTTGACTGCCGCTTTTCTTTGGCAGATTATTCTGTGCAATAATCCCTTAAGTGCTCATCCTGTTACCTTCCACTCCCGTTCTCCGGTTTGATGCAGGCATGCTACGCCTCTTCGTAGTCCTGATTTGTCATATCTCTATACTGCCGTGTAATCCTCCTTTGCATCAAGTGTGAGCATGACGTTCACATCTTGATTCAGTCATAGAGCAAGGACCAGAGCTCTACGATTCAGTGTATTCATATTTACAGGGATGTGATAGGCTGTTGAGAAAAAAACCTGAACTCTGAGCGCAAAGAGCGAAAGCTTGCGAGCTCGAAAACTTGCGAGCATGAAGCCCAATATTAACATTTATCTTTGGTTTTAAAAGCCATACTCAGCAATCTGGGCGTTATTATATGGTTTTATCTTCATTTTTTTTATGAATTTGATCTTTAAAACAAAATTAAAAATAAAAAATAATTAATTTTTTTTTTTTTGGGGGGGGGGCAAAAAAAACGGAATTTCTTTTTTTTTTTAGGGCAAAAAAACCCGGAATTCCGGTTAAAAAACGGAGAAATCACATCCCTGTATTTATTTATTCCAACTCAATTTATGGGAGGGTGCTCCCCTGGGGGGGGGGGGGTCTAAAATTAGTTATTGAGTTGCTGCTAGCAATGGCTCTGCTTACCGCAATATTATGGGCTATCGGCCCACAGATTGATATCTTCACAGGGCGTACAATTTCACGGTAAGATAGGCAGCGCTATGGAATTTGGCACAGAGCTTGAGTTTGGTGCTCTAAACTGCTCGGCCCCGATGCGCTGATTATCCACAATGGATAATTGAACTTTTTTATTGGTTGATAATGGTTTATTTTCCACACATACTGTACATTGTGCAGTAGTTGCAGGTTGAAAGTGATTTTTAATAGATTATTTGTTATACTTTTTTTTTAAACTTTTTTATTTTAATTTTAATTTTATAAGCTAAGTGCCTTCAGATTTTGTAATTTCTACAAACTCATTTTATAATATAAATAATTTTTTTCCTGAAAAATGAAAGGATAGTGATTAATTTTAGTTCTTATTGCTATTGCCATCACTTCCATTTCTTTTTAATTAAGTTCAATTTTGGTGGGACAAGCTCACCTCTTCCCCACTGTGAGCTACAGAAGGCAAAACATTTAACTCGAGGATCCAAATTTAGTAATTTTTGTTCTTCTGATTGGTACAATCATATAATCATATAAAAATAATTATTTTGTAAAAAGTTTCTACTATTTTTACTTACATGTTGGGAATTATGGGTATGATATTTAATTGTAGATGTATTTTTTTTAGTATTGGGAATAATGGGTAATATGACAATGGTAAAATGGTGGAATTGAGGAATTTCCATCAGCGAAAAAGCAAAACCTTGATCTATGACAATGACACTGCCAGTCATAAAAACTTAGTTATTTGTGCTAGAATTGCCTGCAGATCAACATCTTCCAGTGCGAGTTTGATTGAAGGAAATAATATGCAATACTACATCTACTACGCTACATATGAAGTGTGGACCTGAGAACAAAAGAGGTCCACATAATGTAGGGACTTGAAACACTATGTGGACTTACACACATAGAACAAAGGAATGTCCACACAGTGACTGCATGTGTGAGTGTGAGTTTGTTTTCACATTCAAACCGGGGACCTATAACAAAAGAGGACAATAGGGTCCCCGGTTGGCTAAAGGTCCCCAGTTAGAAATTGTGTACAAAACCAATGGGAGCTGTTGCCAAAAAGTTAGAGTCCAAACAAAAGAGGGACAATAGGAGGTCCCCGATTGGAGGTGTTTACACACTTGTGTGTGTGTGTGTGTGTGTGCGCTTCAATTTTATTTGAGTCGATTGTTAGATGTACTTTTCACCAATGAAGCCTTATATATTTGAAATTTAATACAAAGAATGTATTTGATTAATATATTTAAAACATGTAATGAATATATATGTATGTCATAAAATGGGAAATTTGGGCATTATACAGTTCTAGCACTTGCTTGAATACAATGTACATTACATGGTTTTACTCAGGTTGGGTGCCATCAAAGTGTTAGCCAGACGGGTGTCTGGGTGTCTTTTGGACACCCTGCTTTATCTCTCATTTACATGTAAATGTATTGTAAGTGAACAATTTCGACACCCAGTTTTTAAATTTCCAACACATCAGGACACCCTTTTACCAAATCCTGGCTAAAGCCTTGGGTGCCATGTCTGAAGGTTTAGAAAATATAGGGAGACCGCCAACATAGGGCTGGATAGCTCAGTTGGTAGAGCGCCGGTACGTTCATCCGGAGGTCGTTGGTTCAAGTCCCACTCCAGTCAATTTTTCTTTGTTCAAACCCAAAATACAATTGTTTTACAGTGTTTGGTTGATTCCCAATAGCACTCCACACTGATGATGTCACCCTTGCTCAAACAACTCGAATGTCAGACAAACATTCCACCACTCAAGCAGTCAAGCGTAGTACAGTCAGTACACACAAGTTAAACACAAAGCTTGGACATTGATTGTAGTGAAATTTGACACATTGGCTGAAGTCTGGGTACTGAGCTTCTATTCCACCACTCAAGCAGTCAAGCGTAGTACAGTCAGTACACACAATTTAAACACAAAGCTTGGACATTGATTGTAGTGAAATTTGACACATTGGCTGAAGTCTGGGTACTGAGCTTCTATTCCACCACTCAAGCAGTCAAGCGTAGTACAGTCAGTACACACAAGTTAAACACAAAGCTTGGACATTGATTGTAGTGAAATTTGACACATTGGCTGAAGTCTGGGTACTGAGCTTCTATTCCACCACTCAAGCAGTCAAGCGTAGTACAGTCAGTACACACAAGTTAAACACAAAGCTTGGACATTGATTGTAGTGAAATTTGACACATTGGCTGAAGTCTGGGTACTGAGCTTCTATTCCACCACTCAAGTAGTCTTGGTTCCAAGACCTTCGCATGGATCAATTCCAACAACAGAATGAGTCCACTATCCATCGTTGGTAGTTCGCACCGAAATGGATCAATTCAAACAACAGAGGGCGTCACTTTCCTCGGTTCGATTTCCAGCTTGCGCGAAGGTCTTGGATATCTTGTATGAGGGTGCTTAAGTGTTTCATTGTTTTTCCCCCGACTTTCCGGGGAAGCCAATCAACGATCGTGTTTGCACCTTTTCGTGAATTATTCATGATACGCCATGTGTTTCTAACAGCTAGCTCGCTATGGGACGTTGTTGTGAATGGTATTGTGGCGAAAAGTACCTTCTCGCAAGGAATTATTATAAAGTGAATAAAATGCATTCTGAAAAGAGCTCGACAATGGGTTAGGGTTTGGACTTAAAAATTCTCTAGATTATTCTGATATTGCTTACCTTTTGTTTATAATAATACTTAAAGGCACTGGACACTACTCAAAATATATATTAGCATAAAAACTTACTTGGTAACGAGCAAAGGAGAGCTGTTGATAGTATGAAGCATTGTGAGAAACGACTCCCTCTGGAGTAATGTAGTTTTTGAGAAAGGGGTAATTTCTCACTAAAATATTTGAATCTGAGAAAGACTTCAGGCCTGAAGCCTTTTTCAGGCATCTGAAAGCACACACATTGTGCAACAAGGGTGTTTTTTCTTTCATTATTTTCTAGCAACTTCGATGACCATCATTGAGCCCAAATTTTCACAGATTTGTTATTTTATGCATAATGTTGAGATACGCCAAGTGAGAATACTGGTCTTTGACAATTACCAAACGTGTCTAGTGCCTGTAACTTAGTCTTTGTTTGTTGAAGGTTTACAGGAACAGAGAAGGAATGAAGGAACGGCCCTATAAACGATAACGCATTGTTGAACATAGATTTCCACACACATGTACATGTACATGTACATGTACACTTTGACCTTGCAATAGAGAAACTGCATAGGCGCATTGCACAGGGCGCGCGGTATTTGAAAAACCAGTCAAAACCGCAAAGAGCAACACACACTCAGACAACGACACTGGCGCCCGGTATTGAAACGCTCCTTATATATGCAGCAACATATAAATACTGCTGAAAGTAGCATGTTGGAGTAATGGCCATACGAACTTGATCAAAACAGTCTTGAGTTCACCCCCTTTCTTTGTGAATTAGGCCTACATAATAAAAGATGCAGTAAATTATCCCGCTTCAGAAAATTACAAAAGTCCTCATTACATTCGTGTAGTTGGAAACAAAGAAAGGTAAAAGTAAACAAAGTAGAATTGTTATTGCCAATAGTTTATTTTCAGGGCATGTCGAATGGTAGAATAAGTACTGTAGTTCAGATGCAAAGATAACCTTTTCTAACATTACATGGCTGACATCGGCAATGTACAAGATTCAAACGTCCATTAAACAATGACCAACCGATAAACCTAACCAACTGCAAGCATATAATTTAGCTTGAGTAATTTCAGAATCACTTGCTTAGTGCGTTGATAGCGATGAAGAAGTCATGGTCAATCAAAACGTGAGTGCGCGTGCATACTGCATACAATCATGCTCGATCGTGTCGACGACCTCGTGACCTTTCTTATCTTGCTTTTCTTGCAAGCTTGTCATTTTATTCACTAATATGAATAAAACATGACTTGACGCTTCATGGAAATAACTTGGCCACGCCTTCTTAAACAAGATATCCAAGACGTTACTACAGACAGTCGTCAACCGAAATGAATTCAAGAAGAAAAGCGCGCCCTCTGTAGGGTTATCACGTTACGTTACGAGTATGAGATAGTGACGTCTTGGACCAAGACTACCACTCAAGCAGTCAAGTGTAGTACAGTCAGTACACACAAGTTAAACACAAAGCTTGGACATTGATTGTAGTGAAATTTGACACATTGGCTGAAGTCTGGGTACTGAGCTTCTATTCCACCACTCAAGCGGTCAAGCGTAGTACAGTCAGTACACACAAGTTAAACACAAAGCTTGGACATTGATTGTAGTGAAATTTGACACATTGGCTGAAGTCTGGGTACTGAGCTTTTATATTTTGGGGGGCATAAGTGCGGAATGCTTTTAAGTTTTAATTTTCAGATTCATGAACATAATTTCTACCATTTTACTTTATTAACTACACCTGAAAAGTACAAACGTGTAACATAATATGCAGTTCTTGCACATAGCGCTGTACCACACCTGGGCCCAATTTCATGGGGCTGCTCAAGCACAACAAACTAGCTAAGCACAAGGAAATGATGCTAACCAGAATAAGTTTACCAGCCAAACTACCATGTCACGTGTACAATTTATGACTGGTACCCTGCTCATTTCTGCTCAGCAGAAAAATGTTAAGCAATATTTTTCTGCTTTGTAAGCAACTCTACGAAATTGGGTCCTGACTGGTGTCTGAAAGCGCTTTCCATTTTTTTTTGACAGGTAGCTTGTTGAATTATGAGACCTTTGTTATTTTTTTTAGCACTTCACAATCATGACAATTGTTTAGATGCCATTTATGCCAGATACACTTAATGATTAAGTGAACTGGATTCTACAGCTTTACATCCCATCCAGAAGACCAAGCAATTATGAATGCTGGGCCATGAAACTCCACTGACGGAGAAACTCATTCAAACTATGTTTCTAGTTATTTACCATCCCTTGATTCCATTTACTTTATACACAGCAATAATTCTGATCTAATTAATGAAACAAAATCCAAGAAATAGATTTAATAATAGTATAAACATGTATAAATAAATATGGCATTTTTTAAATATGCAAATAATTTGATAATAACTTTCCAATATCAAACCGTTTGAAGGTTTATTATATATTTATATTTTAAAAACAAAGTCATTCCAAAGTTCCTACATATATATTATTTCTAAACATGCAAAGTTGTTTATACCGAATATGAAAAATAGTCTCTTTAATTATTGATTACAATTTATTGTACAAGTTTTTCATTTCTAGAATGGTTAGATTAATAAAGTGAAGTATTCTACAGAAGTAATCTTCTAGAATGGTTCAGATTAATTGTTAGAAGTAATCTTCTAGAATTCTAGAAGATTACTAGAATTACTAGAATTACTAGAATTACTAGAATTACTAGAATTACTAGAATTACTAGAATTACTAGAATTACTAGAATTACTAGAATTACTAGAATTACTAGAATTACTAGAATTACTAGAATTACTAGAATTACTAGAATTACTAGAATTACTAGAATTAATCTAGAATTACTAGAATTACTAGAATTACTAGAATTACTAGAATTACTAGAATTACTAGAATTACTAGAATTACTAGAATTAATCTAGAATTACTAGAATTACTAGAATTACTAGAATTACTAGAATTACTAGAATTACTAGAATTACTAGAATTACTAGAATTACTAGAATTAATCTAGAATTACTAGAATTACTAGAATTACTAGAATTACTAGAATTACTAGAATTACTAGAATTACTAGAATTACTAGAATTACTAGAATTACTAGAATTACTAGAATTACTAGAATTACTAGAATTACTAGAATTACTAGAATTACTAGAATTACTAGAATTACTAGAATTACTAGAATTACTAGAATTAATCTAGAATTACTAGAATTACTAGAATTACTAGAATTACTAGAATTACTAGAATTACTAGAATTACTAGAATTACTAGAATTACTAGAATTACTAGAATTACTAGAATTAATCTAGAATTACTAGAATTACTAGAATTACTAGAATTACTAGAATTACTAGAATTACTAGAATTACTAGAATTACTAGAATTAATCTAGAATTACTAGAATTACTAGAATTACTAGAATTAATCTAGAATTACTAGAATTACTAGAATTACTAGAATTACTAGAATTACTAGAATTAATCTAGAATTACTAGAATTACTAGAATTACTAGAATTAATCTAGAATTACTAGAATTACTAGAATTAATCTAGAATTACTAGAATTAATTCTAGAAGTAATCTTCTAGAATGGTTAGATTAATAAAGTGAAGTATTCTACAGTTAGTAATCTTTGTAAAATACATGCAAGTCTTGCGTGTATTGAAAATGAAAAACAACTGGAAATGAGACTATAGACCCCCTTGCACAATGCGCAGCGCACTCACATGCGCCTATCCTGTCGGCCATTTTGTGAGTCAAAGTCATGCACAAACATGCACACAAGATTTGACTGCCAAAATTATGAAAATGGTAGACGCGCATTGTTCGGAGGTGCATTCCGCGTTGTGCAAGGGGTCTCTATAGAAACTAATAGACCCCCAGTGCATAACCCGAAACCCTACAGGTACGCTGAGGTCACGCGCGCTCTTTTATGCTCAAAGAACAGCTATCATCCAATGATCTGGCCTCCTTTTGGCCTCAGGGATGGCGTTTTTTGAGAGTGTGACGTCAAAAGTACATCAGTAAAAAATGAACCATTTTAGTTGCATAAACTGCACTGCATAAATGTGGCTGGTTATATCTATACGACCAATTTCGCCATGGCTTTCTTGGTTCCTTCCATCTGGAGCTCTCTCTCCATCTCGGCCACCCTATCAGTGAAATCCTTGCTTTCGCTGGCGAGTATTCCAAGGAGGTTGCTGAGCTTAAGTAGATCGGGGCGCTGGTCGTCCAGGTGGAACTGAAGTGGCTTGAAGCCCTTGGCTCGGAGCTTCTTCACCATTTTCCCTGTGGCATGCTGCTGCTTGAGGAATGAGATGAAGACCAGCTTGGCGGGGTAGACTTCCTTGTGGTACCGCTCAAAGAGATCGGCAAAACTGGAGGAGGGAGATGTAACGAAGGGAGGGAGATATCACACACAGAAATCGAGCCAAACAGAAAGATTAATCGATCTGCCACACTTAGTGGTTTGCAAGAATGTTGCTGATTACCTGTGCAAATAATTTATGGTTGACAAAATCAGAAAGCGGCCTTTGGTGATGATTACACAGAACAGTTTGATTTCCAAACAGTTTAAGAAAAACAAATTTTATAATAATGCCAAAACCAGCAACAAAATCCAAGAAGAATCAAATTATGTTTGATTTCTTCTTTCAATGATTCCACTCACAAATATCGATTGAAGTCGATGAAGATTGGATCATTTTCCTCTTCATCTGTGACCATGATGAATGTCTTGCAAACTTTCTTGTCTGTATAGTAGGGCAAGAGACTAGCAGCGGGGCATGTCCCTCCTACTGCGCTCAAAGTGGTCGCCAATTGGAGAACCTGCAAGAGAAGTATTGTGCCCAGGTATTACCAACTGTAACTGTAGCAAGGAAGGAGCATTACATGACGGGTGTTTTCTTTGATTTGGGAATGAAACCAAGGGAACATCAAAAGCCACGACGTAAACCTAGACCTGAAAGACGGATATCAAAACTGTTCTGGAGGGAGGAAAACCGGAGGAGCTCCCTCTTGGCACAGGAGAGAAACAACACAACTCTACTCACATATGGCCATAGCTGGGACTTGAACCAGAGCCACAGTGGTGAGAGGTGAACGCTTCTTGCACTGGCAAACCCTATAGCATTTTGTAATGGTTTACAAGATGATACGATGCAATCTGCAGCTAGCTATGCCAGAAACGCCCCAGGGCAAACCTCTTCTCTTTGTGACATTAACAAGTGTACTGTGTTCTTTTATGTATATTACACAACACACAACATATGGCTTTACGCAAAGGACAACACTATATAATGGTTTGTGTTTTGCTGTAGTGTCAAGATGGATACCTCAGCCCACCCTCTAAGAACACTAGAACTTGAGTATTGTACACTAGACCACTCGGCCACAACGCTACCACAGTATAGACTAAGGACTACAAGTTATGTGTCTATGATTGTCAATCAAGCATAATGAACGATGATGTACCTCACTACACAAAAAACAAAACTCTTGTGTAATCTTCTGCTTTTGCTCACCTCTTCAATAGTTCTAGGCATAACTGGTGGGTGGTGGTTGGTCCGATTGAAGAAGCACAACTCGGCCTTGGCGATGGCACAGATGAGGCTGGCAATGATGGTACTGGTCTGTACAGCGATGGCCATTGACTGAGAGCGATCTCCAATGACTACCACAGGAGCGTCAATGCTCATCCTGAAACCAGATACAGCAAAAAAAAAGGTTATCATAATCACCTCGACCTCTGCAGTAAAGTGTGTTTAGAATGAAGGGCGTCACAAGGGGCTGCAAGCATGGCTGGTTTGTCTTTGCAGTGTTGAACCCTGACACTAAGGCTGTCTGCATGATTTAGCAGCTTGATTGATTTCTGGCTTGATTGTCACGTGAACATTCGTTGAAGCATAGGATGCTCATAGCAATGCCCTTAGCAACAGCCGCAGCCACCAATTCTGACACAGCCGCAGCCACAACTCCACAACTCAGGGAATGTTTTTTTTTTTTTTTTAAGTATTCAAGAGCATCTATGGCATTTAAAGATACTTACTTGATTTCCAAGAGCCTTTTTTCAGCAATAGGGAGCAGCAGATGATAGAATGTTGCAACGGCCTTCCTTTCGGTCTTCAACTTTTCTGTCAAAGAAAATTTACGGAAGAACAATTGTTACTCAATCAACCCCTTGCATTAAGACATCACAAGCTCAAACAGTGCCCTCACCACGGTCAAAGGAAGAGCTTTCATTGGCTGGTAGCTGGGCGTCGCGCGTACACACATTAGCTTTTCCATAGTTTGTCCTCTGCAATGTTGTGTGCGAGGGGTCTATCTAGAACATGTATGTGAATCAAACAGATGCAATGAAACAGTCTTGGCAGCATTCCAACTGAACAACAGAGGGCCAAACAAGGGCCGGGCGTCCGGGTCAATGGCTAACGATTGACTTTCCAGTCCACCCCTACAAACCATGTTGTAAAGCTAGACAGGTCCCTCACCTACCGACACGATTCTTTCACAAGCTATAGACCGTATTGAATATGACGTCACCATTCAAATATCTGCCCTACAACATGGCGTCTAGTGTGTGCGTGATGGTGTGCGTGCATGTGCCGTAGAAATCAAACCGGGAACGCTGCGTGCTTCATCGATGTACGCGTTTAGACGCGCATACGGTTTGCCCTGCAAGATGGCGACTTTCATAGCAACAAAGGGGTTATTCAATACGGTCTATTGACCCAATTCACCTTACGTCATCACCCACGATAAATGATGGTAGCACCATTTTGGGAGTCCTATTCCCCTTATGTGTTACTGCGCAGTGGGCCTCTGAAGTAACGCGTCTGGGGCAAGATGCGCCCCATATCCCTCCATCCAGTTTGACTACCAAAATGGCAGATCATGGGCAGATGGTAGCCGCAGGTGACATCAGTGCAAGGGGGGTCTATATAACAATTTTGGAAAAAAAATAGGACCTGTTACGGGGGACCCTCCCAAAGTCTTGGTATTGATCTCAAGCTGTCAACAAATCAAGAGGTGCACAAACCTTCTCGCATCACCTTGATGGTGAGCAGTCGCTCCATGAGTTTGCCGTAGGGGAGATTGACTGGCTCGTCAGCCCTCAACCTCTCCTCAATCACCTTATCCGCAGCAGGGCAGCACAGATCCTCATAATACCTGTGATATAGATCCAGACGCAAATCACAGTGACCATAATGTTTCAACAGTACCAGTGTCTCAGACAATTTTCGGATTGATTATATCTGACCAATTTGAACAAAAATTGTATTGGTTACAACACATGACCTTAAAAAAAGAACTAAGTTGTGAAAGTTCAAGCTGTGACCAAAAAAAAGTTTGTGAAGTCAGCAGTGAACTTGACGTGTATGCCCTGACTGCAATTGTTTCTAGAATTTTGATTTGCACTAACAAAAGTAGTAATTTACAACTCAAAATGCGCATGTACTTGTTACATATTTTCTTCAGTGACTAGGTAGCACGACAATTTTCGCCTGCCTTTATGCTTGTCTTTTTCTTCATGTTAATTAGGGATGCTTTTCAAAACTAAACTAGTGAGCCAGAGAGAACTTTGAATAGTCCTCAGGTGTTTTGACTAGCATTTGGCCAGTGGACCACTGTTAAGAGAGAAAGCTGTAAAGCATAGTTTACCAGTGCAGTCCTCAGTCCAACAGAATCAAACAAAACATGCTGTTGGAGTTTGAGGTGTCGAGGGGTGGTAAGGTTTTTAACGAAAAAAGTAATTGTTGACTCTAACCAAAGCAATGTGTCCAGCTTGGCCTCCCTCCTGCTGATGAGCTCCTTGGATTCCTCAGTCAGACTGTCCTTAAAAGTCTTCACGTGAGCGTATGGGACGTTGTACAGCAGCAGTAGGCCGTTGACGTTGTTGTGGGTCATGTTACCGCAGTTGTGTACCATAGACTCAATGGGGGCTCGTTTGCCGTAGCAGAAAGACAGGAACCACGGCAAGTTAACAAAGTCCTGGAAAATAGAAGCAAAGATAATTATTAAAAAAGATGCTCAAGGTCACCCCTAAAGACCAGGGAGGACACAAGTTATTATGAAGCCCAATGTACAGCTCAGAGGCTATTTGTGTAACACTGACTGCAAGAAACAGAAATATTATTAAACCAAAATTTAATTCTTGAACTTATTATGTTGAGATCTGTGAATATCAAAAGCAAGAATATACCAAGCCATTAATAATTCTCTGAAAGACACATTGATCTCATTGACTGCAACATGAGCAACCATGGAATAACCCTACACACAAGGTTCAAGAATACGCAAACTTCATACATTGTGGTTGGTCAGAGTGAACTCGCTTTACCTTCTCGGGATTGAAGTGCACAAGGTCGGACAGTTTCTTCCAGGGTTCCTTGGAGAGATGAAGAGCAAAGAACTCCAGATCGGCAGTCGGAATAGTGGATGCCCACTGTTTGATGCGACGTGCTACTGAGCCACTCAAAGATCCAAACTACATGTAAGCAAAGGAAGTGTGTTCCAAATTTAAGTATTGTACGAGATCGAGAAGCTTCAGGTGAAATCTTCTGTAACCCTCCTGTACACAGGTACCATACCTTCAAGACTAGCATTGAGCACATGGGTTTCTTCTGTTTGTACTACTGGTGTTACTTGTACAGCCCGTGCAAAGCTCGTGGCTTGTGTACTGTGGACTTAGTCGCTTGCGAAACTCCATGCAAAGAGCCAGTTGAGAGTAAACCAATTGTAATAAGGTTAATTTAACCGAAAGATGTGGGTGGACTTCCGAAGAAACTTTACTTTTGCTTCTATTTCACTCCCCTCCCCCGACGAAAAACTATCAGTATCAATTCCGGAAGAATTTTCTTTGGGAATGAGAGTTTGTAGAAAACACCAAGTGAAAATCTCTTTTTCAACGAAGTTCGGTGATCAGTAAAAGAGTTAAAGGCGTCGGAAAGCATAGTGTTAACCAGAGGGGTGTCTGGGTGTCTTTCGGACACCCTGTTTTAAGTTTGGACACCCTGTTTTATCTGTCACTTACATGTAAATGTATTGTAAGTGAAAAATTTGGACAACCAGTTTTTAAATTTCCAGCAAATTTGGACACCCTTTTTCCAAATCCTGTGGGAAAGGAATATTTTATAGGAGTTGGGCATGGCGCAAAGGTAAATTTCTGTCAAAACTTTCTTCGTGAGGGTGTCAGATTTGAGTGAGGTACCTTTGGTTTGTTGGCGATGAGATTCTTGATAGCAACCTTAACCTTCCCAACTGCTCTTTTCTGCCGACTCTGTACTTTCTTGGGATGCATCTCCAGCAACTTCAGCTTCTTCTCCCACTCCCTAATCTTCCTACCAGAGTCCAGCATGGTGGCAGCCTTCAAGATCTCAACCAGACCAAACTCCTTTGAGTCGGCTAGTAAACTGTCTACCAGGTCATGATCATTATGAGCCCAGGCCGACGCGAGAGCATGAGTCCTTGTTGCTGTACAGGAGTAAAAAGCGTTCTGAATTAAGTTTTTCTACGATTTTAAAATCACTTAGCTTTTAATGGCAGAATTTGCTTGAAAGTTGAAGATTATTTGAAAAATCTTTCACCAAAAAAAGTTAACAAATACAATGTGAAAAAATTGAACGATGTTGTTAAACGTTTGGTTTTTTTTCCAGATCTTGGTTTACATGCATGTTCCGGCTCCATTTGATGTTCAAGCACCATGCACAAATGCAAACTGCTCCAAGATTGATGGCGGAGCCCAAGTCTAGGTTTGGAAAAGGCCCTAAATTAGTGATCAAGACTTGTCAAACCTCGACCTTCAGTGGGTCATGCCTCTGGCTATCTATTTCGGTACGTCATCCTGAAGACAAGATTTCAACTCTTCTTTTTAGTAAATCGTTGTTTGCACCCATCATAATCTTTTGGGCTGTGTCAACAAGCTACCTTCATAACAATAACAATGATAGTTTAACACAAATTATTGGCAGAGACTTGTACCTAGTGAAAGCTCGACTCCGCTTCGTCGTAGCACAGTCAGGATGGCTACATACTTGTCTCGATTCTTCCCATGGGCATCATAATGACGCTGGAATGAGCTCTCCCCCATGAAGAGCTTACGCCCTCTTCCACGCAGCTTTCCTTTTCCTCTTGAGGTGGGGGGCATGGTGTGACTCTGTTCCGCCTAGCTGAAGTGCATGTACTTTAATTAAAGTTGAAGCAGTTTGAGCTGTTGGGAAAAAAGTGTTATTGAACTGTTATTTGAAACTATAAATAAAACAATTGGAAAAAAATACACACTTGCACAACTTTGCAGGGCCAATTTCACCACTGACAACAGAAAGTTGGTCAACCGTTCAGTACCCTTCAACTGCACAAATTGTGCATGAAAGAGCAACTATGCACAGGGAAGTGTACTGGGGCTGTTTATCTTCATTCAGTCATGACGCTACATTGCAGGTTGGTGTACAACTGCCAATCAATCAAAGCCTTGTGGGTGATACTGAATGATCAGAGGGTAGGATACAGTATCTCATAAGACTAAGTAAGAGGATAACTGGCTCTGAAATGAGTGATGATTTTATCTGCTATACATTGTGTGCTTTATTCATCACCCTGAGTGTGAGTGAGGTGTGAAAGTTGCAATAATCGTAACCCTTGAGCCCCTTTGGACACTTGAAGGGTTGTACATGTACGTCCCTGGCAACCTCGTTCCCAGTGGTGTACGATATCGACGCGCCATTTTGTTTTCTTTCCCAGAATGCCTTGCTCGATCATAACCCCTGGAAGTGTGACTTTAAAATATCCAAATATATTGGATAGTTTAATTAGTCCTGTGGTTGATCCATTCTGCGTTAGAGACTTCGCAGAGCGCACTGTCAAAGGACGCATCAAGTCATGGAGCAACTGGCCCCTTCTCAATATTTTTCGATCTTGTGATACATCTAACTGTATGCAGTTTGGTGACCATGCAAAAACATGATTCATTTGAAATGTATTGCGTCAAAATATGTGCATTTTTACACGCCAAACTAAGTGCCAACAAGTGCCCTACAAGCGCTCAAATGTTTTTAACAAGCGTGCACGCAAAGCAGTACATTTTGGTTAGCCAATCAGCATTGATTTTCAGTGTTTCCCTAAAACAAGGGGTTTATCGACGAGAGGTATCGATATGGGGCGCTGCCCATGGTAGTGAGACTGCGTCCCTGGTGACTGATGAGAGCTCTCGACTCGAGTCTACTCTAGTCTAAGTACAGTAGTTGAGAACCCAACAGCAATGAATCCTTGGCAGAATCATATTTTTTCCTCAAATTAATCACAATCTTTACATTCTTACAATTTAATGCAAGCTCCACTACAGTACAACGGCGTGGCTTTTCGTAATCTGCTTCTTGACAAGCTTCACTTGCATTAGCAAATCATTTTATTAACATAAGAAAAGTGAAATATGGACAGGCAGACCATTTCTTCCTCCATAATGGGCAGACAGACGCTAGACTGCTAATTTAATTGCTAATTTGATAGACACAGGAAGTGTTTTTCAAGAACGGAATCGTGATCTGATTTGGTAAAATTCAGAACTCAAACTTCTGGATAAGACATAGCTGCAGTAATATTGGCAGAAGGTCTTAAAATACAAACATCTGAAGCCAATGGCGCAAAGTTGTAAAACAAATAAACCCGTAAAACGATCATCAACAATCCATGATTGAATGAAGAAACCTAGTTTACATTAATATTACATTGCATCTATTTCGTGAAAAGAAATTGTTTTTAAAACAACCTTCATTCGGAACTTTAACACACAAACTTACCTTCGTGTTTCCAAAGTCGCTACCTGTGATCTCTCATGATTGTTGTTTTCTTTTACAAAAGTGGCAATTTGTCGAAGGTTTTTTGTTTTTATAACACGGTGAGTCGCGCAGACGACAGATTGTGATGCAAGCTGGTGAAAACAATGTCAGACGAGAGCCGTACCACAAACAAACAAACAGTGGACGATTTACATAAATTAGTGTCCTTGGTAAAATAAAAAAATTCGTTCTTTTGGGTGTATTTTTGAAGCTTTGTTTACAATTACTGTACCGTTTTGACCCAGATTTGTAATTGAAAGTAACATTTTGAATCACTTATTAATATTTTTGGGGCAATGTTGTCATTCTTGGTCATTTGTTACACGCGAGGATGAATATGAAAGTTGATATTTGTAAAACAACTGTTCAACATTATTGGAGTAAACAACATTTCTCCTCGTTGTGCAATGTGTGCCGTATGATGTTGAGTTTGATGTCCAAAAATAGACTGCCTTTCCTTCTTCACGGCATTCCACAAAAAATATGGTAAGCTTAAATTTCTTTACAATGTTTGTGCCATCCATGTACTTATGTGTTTATTTACTTTTGAAAGACTTGTTGCTTCTAAACTAGGTCATTAGGACGGTGATAATTTAAAAGTGAGAAAGTCATGACATACATACACGGGCATCCACGGTACACTGGTGGTACAACAACAGTCATTCTGGTGTTGGATATTTTCTTTTCTTTCTTTCGTCGCTAAGTAATAGTCAATACTGCCCTACTTTTAGTTTTCGACAAGGCCATGAGTAACCAAGAACTTTCTATCGCTATGCTTCTAAAGAAAATCCAAAATGTCGTGTAATTTTTGTTTTAAATAATAACTCATATTAATTTATTATTTTCGATAACATTTACTTTCCCCAGTGCCAGTCAAAAAGGAATACCGGACACTTCGGCACCTCGCAAACTCGGCACCCACAAACTCGGCACCTTGCAAACTCGGCACCTTGCAAACTCGGCACCCACTCGGCACCAAGAATGTCGGCACCATACAAACTCGGCACCGGCCTTTTTTTCCTAACAAACTCGGCACCTAGCAATCTCGGCACCTGTTCTGTAAACCCCACATGGAGATGTTAAATTAAACAAAAGAAAGTTAAGAATGCTTAATGTGTATTAACGTATTTAATGTATTTTAAAATATGTTTCACCTTTTTTGTTAAGTTTACGTCTGGCATAATTGACCGCTATCACAAAATGTCCCACAAATATTTTAATTTATGATTCTGCACGAGACTTTTGCCTAAGCCGAAACCTAAAATCACTCTTGGAGTTTAATGCAGAACTTTGCACCATTCTGAAGTTTCTTGAAGGATATGGATAGTAAACTATGTTGGTGCTATCCCATCCAGTGACGCTGTATCTGTTGAATTGTTGTAATTTGAAAAATGTATTTGTGATAATACAATTCCAAATGTGGTAACTGTGCTGGACTGTATCCACTTGTGTTAAATAACTGGGAAGTGGTGGGAAAATAGTTTAACCGAGATTGTGTGACCTTTTTTGACCATGTGGGTGAATCTGTCCCCCCGGACACAATGCCGGACAACTTTACCTGACAGTTAAAAACTTCCTCATTCCAATTCAATTAAAAAGTCACATTTATTTACATCATTCATGAAATATTTTAAACCATCCATAACAAAAGAGAGCGATTTGTTTGAAGAAGTATTCTTGAATCCAGTTTTACAAAACAGAAAATAAAATAAGAATGCAGGCCTCAAACTAGTAGCCAGAGGGCTCGTGGTGGGTGCCGGGTTTGTATTTGTGCATGTGCCGAGTTTGTGGGTGCCGAATTTGCTAGGTGCCGAGTTTGTGGGTGCCGAGTTTGCAAGGTGCCGAGTTTGTGGGTGCCGAGTTTGCGAGGTGCCGAAGTGACCGGTACCCGTCAAAAAGTGGTGTACAGACTACAGTACTCAATTTGTATACCGAGGTAAATTTTCGAAAATTTCCAGTGACCATTTCTGTCAAAACTAGTTGTGGTTTCATATGATTTAAATGTTTACAAATAAACATTTGACTGTCTTTTGAAATATCTGTTCTAGTAACTAAGTCATACGACGCAAAAATGTATTTTCACCTAAAAACAAAACCACAAAAATTGTATATTCTGGCTGTGTCTGTAGCAGGTGGGCGAGGTAAAGTGCGCCCTCAACATGTACAAATCCCTCCAAATGTTGTCGGGTTGTGAAGAGGAGCGGTGCGGGTCAAAGAAACTAAAAACATATGACTGTTGTACTTGCTGGGAATTTTAACAAGGACATTCTTTGGATTTAGTATAGAGAATAGTGCTTTGCAGCAGCAGGCTATTGGAAAAAATTATTTTTGGATTACCTCTATGATGTATGAGACTCAACTAGAGACAGAGTATCTGGGGCGTTGTACTCTTTTTTTTTAAATTTTGACTTGGACAGTATAGTACTAGTGCCCAATGGAAATATCTGTGTTTATTACGAATCTCGGCAATCAGTTGTACTTTTTCTGACACCACTTCCAAAAATTGCCCAAACAACCCCAAAAACATGACAGCATGACATAACAGCATGGTCAACGAAAATTTACCTTGGTAGGGAAAGCCATAAAATGTTACCATCAAATAAGATGTAATAAACCACAAGGGGAACTGACTGGGTATTTTTTTTTATTAATTTGGGTTTGAACAAAGAAAAATTTACTGGGGCAGGACTTGAACCAACGACCTCCGGATTAACGTACCGGCGCTCTACCAACTGAGCTAAACTGCTTCCCAGGTTCTATCGTAACCTTGGGTGTGATCCCTGGCTACACGGCAGTTAAACGGTTTAATGGCTTCTGACTGGCACCCCCGAACAAAGATATTGACTAATATGGAGACAGCCAACATAGGGCTGGATAGCTCAGTTGGCAGAGCGACGGTACGTTAATCCGGAGGTCGTTGGTTCAAGTCCCGCTGGAGTCAATTATTTGTTCAAACCCAAATTAAAAATAAGATGTATGTGACATTTTGGATTTTTTTTGCAAAAGCAGATCAGCAAAAAGGTCTTGGTTTACTGTTGGTTGAACATTTTCAATTGGCGAGAATTGGCAATCCAAAAAGAGAAATTAATATCCGATACTGCGAGGGTGTAGAGATGCAACGATATGAGACTTGATTAAACTTGTGAAGAATCTTCTTCTAAGTTATACAAGCTCTGGTACTCGTTGAAAATCTGTACAGCAACTTAACAAGGATTGTGGTGTGGAGAGTTTATAACAATAAAGTATCTCTTACTCTTGCTAATAAATGTAACGAATGAGAGTACTGGTCATCAATAGCTGAACCAACATTTGAAGGCTGACTAGCAGGCTGCAGAGGGGAATTCAGCTTACTGGGCTACTATTAGCTCTATGAAAGAATTCCCAAAACCCCCTAAAATAGCTCCCCCCCCCCCCAACAAAAAAAACAGGGGTGCATTGCCCCGAAGTGGGGGAGAGAATGTCTAACCCCCCAGAGCACTTTCCCTCTTCAGGAATGAAGCTCAAATATATAGAATGGCGAATAATTAACCAGTGCCAACAGCGGATTTACTCTGTAGAGCCTACGTTGGCCCGATTAGTTCGAATTCCTGTCACTTTGGCCGTACCAATTCCATTACAGAGAGAACTATATCTGTTGAGGGCGCACTTTTTGTGAGAAAAAAATAGAAGGAAGTTTGTTGGCCCCTAATTGGACGCATGTTTTATTTTAATTCTTAGGACAATACAATATTACCTGCAGAGGCCGTTCAAGGAAGGGCAAAAGTCAACAAAACTGTCACCAAAAAAGATTTGCGCTACCAGACCCAGCTCATTTAAAACAATATAATTAATAATATAATACACAACAATCTAAAATTTAAATAGTAATGTTATACGGAAATGGCAAGTAAAAGACTTTTAAAAATATATAAACAGCATCCAACGAAACTTAAAACCTCAAAAAGTCAAACAAAAGTTGAAACACTGACCAGAAGAACTGAAATGATAATTAACACCAATTTAAACAATTTAACAATTACAATAATAATACAAAAATGTATATATGTAACAAACGATAAATAGAAGCCCGAATAAAACACAACGCTAATGGCGAAAAAACCTAAACTAAAAAAAGATTTTAAAAAACTAACAGACTGCCTAGGTAGGTTATATCTCCTTCTCTCTCAAATCAGTTAAATATTGTTTTTAAGATGGTGATAATTCGTTCGAAGAAAACTTTATTTGTAGCCGTAAAACAGGAACGAAACATCGGATTTTTTCTAGGACTATACAAAATGGAATGATTAAAAACACGGGTACCTTAGAAAAAGTACATCATTATAAGTTGGCCTAAAAAATATTGTTTTTGGGGTAGGTTTTTTTCAGGACATGAACAAGCCTTTGTTGGTTTCGATGACCTATATAGTCTAAAGGGAGAGTGTACCTTTGGTAATTACTCCAAAAATTACTGACCATAAAAACTTACTTGGTAAGATGCACTGTTAGCTGTTGATAATGTTATACTATTTTGGGAAACGACCCCCTTCGTAGGAATGTGCTTTCAGAGAGAAAGGATTCAAAAACATTTCAATCGGCGTGTCTATTTGCTCAGTGCAATTGTGTTGAAGGTTTAATTTGACACTTCTCACACTGAAACAATTCTTGCTAAAATTCCGTCATTTTATTTTAAATTTGTATTTATTGATTTATTTATTTACTTTATTTTTTCCCCCACTTTTAATTAGTTATTTTTCTAGAGTCTACTTTTTAAAATTTGTTTTCTATTGTTTACTTTTAAGTTTTTTGTTTGGATTACTTCTTTATTCATCGTTTTTGTACACTTCTGAAGTTTTTGTAATTATCAATTACAAAAATTAGGCCCTAACCTCATGGTTTTTAAAAACTAGAAACACTACAAAATGATTGGGATTTTTGTTCACAATTAAAATCTGGCTAATCTCATGTGAACTGATTTCCATATTGATTGTCTTCATGGATCTACTGTAGACAATCACGTAGGCTCCGTGATACAAAAACATCACCGCGAGCCTATATTATGAAATGAAGTGGAAGAGAGAGCAGAGCCGAAAGCACTATCAGACGCTGGCTCCTATTGGTTGATCCCGCATTGCATTGATTGTCGCCATCTTCTGGTTCAAGGAATGTGATTCGGCGTTCGAGACCATTTGTCATTGGTGTCAAGAGTTGCAGGTATTCGGTTACCACATCGATGCCAAGGTTACCTGAACAAAATAAATTCAAGTAATAAACCACAAGAAAAACTGACTTGGTAAACTGACTGGCACCCCCGAACAAAGATATTGACTAATAGGGAGACCGCCAACATAGGGCTGGATAGCTCAGTTGGTAGAGCGCCGGTACGTTAATCCGGAGGTCGTTGGTTCAAACCAAAATTATTCAAAAAATAAATTGTAAAACAGCATTGGTATAGATGTAAACCCTGGTAGTAGAGGACTGGTTCTGTCACAGTACACTACATACTGTAGTATGTACACGAAAGTAAAAGTCCCCCAAACTGTGAGCTATATACATTAGTACAGAGTTTTGCTGGGTTTTCAACAGTTTAGTAATTTCGAAGCATCATGCTATATCAATATTTGTACATGCAGTAAATGCATCGTATAGACAGAGCATCGTTAATATGTGAAGAGTAATGCTTTGTTTTCTAAATTAACATTAAGATCTTAAATCGTATTGGTATCGTCGATTAACTCGCTCGTACCAAAATCATGCGTAAGGATGTTTTTCTGTATCATTGTATATCCATCCCCACCGTTGGCCAAGTACGAGTTAAGTGAGATTCTGTACTCTTTGTCGAGGTCCAAGGGTTGGAACTCGGGTACTTCGCACTCGGTACACCGTACTTCAGCGGAGACCACTCGGTTACCGCGTCTCCTTGATAGGTCGAAGCTCACCAACATGCCTGTACATGCAAATGAAGTACACAGTTAAATCAACCAATCATTATACCCAATTCTCCTGATGTCATCACACGATAAATCTTGCTCCCGCCATTTTGGGGGTTCGATTCCCTGCTTGTTATGCACAGTGTGCATTTTGGGGGACACAATGTGCAGGTGTAGGCGATCTTTACACAGTCATGCATTTTTACTCCCCATCATGGCAGACCCTTAGCAGTCAATTTGCAATTGACAATTATGTTTTCCTTCTTTTGATCAAGTCAAACATCAAGGGATTGTGGTTTGTTTAGAATAATTCCTTATCCTCCATCTACCACAGGTTGACTTTTGACCTGCGTGGGTTGATTGTAGAAACAATAATGTATTTACAGTTATACCCCTATAGCCAGCCAACCTTCTCGTTGAGCACACCAACTGCCTGAATCTCTTGCCAAGTGCCACTACATGTTTGTTTTTTCTTGGGGGGGGGGTTGGCTCAAGGGGGAGCACCCTTTGCCCTTATTGTCTGAGACGATTTGTCCAAGGGCGGTCTAAATGAAATTTTGTGATATCATCTGATTCGAAATATCTTGATTCAATTAGCCAGGTAGGCATCTGAAGGTCTGGGACTGGAGATCGAGATCAAGACCTTTGGTTTGAAGGGAAAACCTGAACCTGAAGGCCTCAGGCGATCCAACACTGGTGCGTTGGCACAAAAATGCCCTTTTCACCCGAAGGTGAACCTTACCTGCATGTTGTAAGAACTCCCCTGACGGACCCATGGCAGTGTACTCAGCAACAGAATGCTCTAAGGCTTCCATTATGTGCTTCCCTTTTAGGGTGATTTGGTCGGCTGTGTTACCAAACGGCAGAATGCTCGTTATATCGCCGACTGTTATATCACCTGCAAGTAATTAGTGCATCGGTATACCATTTCTCCATCTTTCAATAACCATACACATCCAAAAATGTTCATCGACTTTAACCAACAAATTTGAAAGGTGTAGTTGCAATAATGCAATGACATCACAACATACACTTCATGTATTTATAAAATCACTAAGTTCTGTATTGTTCTACATTGAGGCAATCTTCACAGCCGTTGGGATTTGACACAAGAAACTCAACCGTGCGATCTGTGAAGGTGTCCATTTCAATCGTCTCTACCATCTTCATCAAACATTGCTGTGTTTTTTTTTTTTTTTTATTAAAACATTGACCGATGACCATTTCGATACCTCAATTGAGCAATACCTACCCACAGGCAGCTGACTCCTGATACCTCCGGAATTAAACAGAGCGATGTGGGCATCGTTCACCCGGAATCCATCTACCAGGTCCCGGACGCCCTGCCTGAGGTAAGCGTCTGATAAGAGGTTGCCCAGGTTGCACTCCTTTAGTCGGCAGCTTGTGCCATCCAAGAAGACGTTGGTTGATGCGATGTACACATTGGAGTAATTACGGACAGCTTCTCCCCAGGCCTCGATTTCCTCCAGAACGGCCGCATCTAGTGAACAGTGGAAACCCAATTTGTATGGGGTCAAACTGTTAAGTAATGGCGTTTTAAGTATGCGTATTCGAGGCTGCAAATTAGGCCGTTTTATTTGTTTACTTTATTCAGGTTATGCTGGGTTTATAGGTTTAAATGACTCAGTTGAGAAGGGCTCCAGATCAGGGGAAACCAACCTCAGACTTTTACCTTCCTCTACGTCTTTGTCCATGAGTATCGGATTACCTCCCCAGCCCGTGACCTTGCCTTCAGCGTCAAACGTCACGTCCAGGCGCCCGAGATACTTTCCAAGTGTATAATCTTGCACAACAAGTACATTGGCAGTTGGGTCTGCGTCGGGGTGCACGACTGTTGGATAGACACCACTTGGTATCTGAGCCGCTGGTGGGTCCCCTGTTGTCAGATCAAACCCCCCAATTAATGTATCAGTAATGTTTTGACAATTTGCATGGTGTAAATAAGGATATCAAGTCGTATCAACCCAATCACCAGGAGTTAAAAAATCCTCCTTTTTCTCGCATTTTGAAGCGGTTTCTGAGAAGAAAATCGACCATAACAGGTGAGTGGTTCAAAAAATTATGTGTCTGACTTCTTTGAAAGACAAGTTTGCAGGCAGGAACTTTCGCTATATTTCTAATTTTCAGGCAAGTCTTGGGTGTTTTGTCTGCAATCGCCTTGCTTGACAGATTTCGTTGAACCAGTCGCGCTTCCTCAGTCATAACAAACACAAAAGTCAAGTTTTATACAAAAATATAAATCACTGGTATGACAAAACTACCATCGCTGCCCTATACACGTTGATATACATGTACAGTAATCGACACTTCATTCCGCAGAAAAATCTCAAACAAAACACTAGTGGGATTTGGTTAATATAATAGAGGCCCTTTTGTTGGGTGAGCCAACATTTCTGGTTCTAAATAGTAGTGTAATGTTTGAATCTGTCTATTTATCATACGGTTCTATTCTCTAACCAGTGTACAGGAAGGTGTTGGTATGGCCCCCGACCACGACATCCAGACCACGAACTTCCCGGGCGATCTTCAGATCTACCTCGTAGCCAGAGTGACCCAAAGCGATCATCTTGTCGACCCCCTCATCCGCGATGAGTCGATCAACCTCTGCTTGGATGGAGGATACCTCATCCATGAACTCCAAAGTCTCAACTGTTGGAAAATATCGGTAAGAATTACCTTCAATTTTTTGCTTAAATGCAAAATTCACGTTCTATTGTCCACTGCAGCTCTTTGTTTTACCCCGTGTAGTGCAATTAAACAACATTTGCTTCTCTTCACCTAGATGTATAAATGTCGATCTGCTAGAGTCGAGCATACATGATAATGTTTTCTGTAAATACATAGCGTGCATCATCTGCTTAAGGTTCCCAGAAAGTGAAAGACCTCATTACCATAGATAGATTCATAAAATATAAAAGGATTGATTTCTTAGGCATATAATAATGTACAAAACAAAATATATTCTCAACAAATAATAATAAAACAGTTCTTTGGTGGTATCTCGGATTCAATGAACCTACCTTTTGTGGGTTTTTTGGGGTTTTTTTATTAATTACTTTCTTCTTCTTTTATTATTATTATTATTATTATTATTTTTATTATCATTATTTGTTTTATTTTATTTATTTATTTATTTATTTTATTTAATTTTTTTAATTTTATTTTTTTTTTTGGGGGGGGGGGGGCAATAGTTCTGTCTTTTGAAAGAAATTCGTCCATCCATAATGACATCGATGCGATTCACATGAAATTTAGTCAGGCCGTACAAAAGTAGACTCACACCAGGCACGTAGCGATTAGTATGTGTTTTGATTCAAGACACTTTATAGTACTTCTTTTAATGAAAGTTTACTGAAAGCTATTGCTATAAACTGAGAACAAAAACATATAAATATATAAATCCAACCTTTGTTCTATTTTCATTTTGTTTAAAATAACGTTGTATGGGCACAAGGTCATTTTAGGTAACGAGTTGACATGGTCAAGCACAAATTGACGTGTTTCGTTCGTGTGTTTAAACGCACGATGTGCGGACCTGAGAACAAAAGAGGTTCTCATCATGTAGGAACTTGAAACACTATGTGGACTTACACACGCCCACACAGGTTTTTTTTTAAGTATTGAAGAATAGGATTTTCCTTAAGTTTACTGAACAAAGGAATGTCCACAGGGTGACTTCAACACAGAGCTGTGTGTTCGTGTGTGGTTTTTCTCTAAAACCTATGTAATACATTTTTTTTAAACGCATAATCATAAAGGTTTTTTCAATTGAAGGTTAGGTTATGTATAGATTAGTTGACTTTGAATTTTTCTATTCATGCGATTACTATGATGTCATTTTTACCAGTAGTAGACAGTTCGGGTATTCTCGAGAATGTGTACCCGACGATTCCAATCTTTTCCCCGCCGACCACCACCACCGCGCTCTTGGCGAACAGTCCGTCAATTGCCGGTTCGTTGCTGGCGTCCAGGTTTGCGCAAACCACCCGCGCGTTTACGTCATTCAGGAATTGTGTAAGGCCCTCGGGCCCGTTGTCGAATTCGTGGTTCCCGAAAGCCTGTGGGGATTAAGTAAAGGGGAAAATTGTACGCATGGTTGCATGGATTATTTTTTATTTATTTATTTTTATTTGTTTGTGGTAGGCCTATCACGCAGGGTTAAATGCAGCGTGTCTTCAACATAATGCCAATGCAAACCTATAGCATTTCCGCCATTGAAGAGAGTCAATTTCTTTGCGTACATTTTGACTCACAAAATGGCGGACAGGATAAGAGCGTGAAAGCTCGTCGAGCGTCGCAAAAAAGCTTCATAGGCCAATTGTAACAGCCGTGTTTAGGCAAGACTGGAGGTCGATTTCACAAAGAGCTATAAGATCTCACCAATACACTCTAGCTTTGCCAATCATAAAACAAAGAGCCATTCTTACTGATTTTTTCCACGTACTGCATCTCTTTGGGGCTCCATGCCTTCCTCCATCCTACAATTTAGACTGTTATAAGGGGAATATAAATTCATACACCTTCAACTACTCTAAAATGTTTTCTTCTTGTAGCCCCTTAGTACCAAGAGTGTTTTTAGCCTTGTTGGGGGCAAACTTGCATAAAACCAATTTCTCAAAAATACTTAAAAGATTCCTGAAAGTAATAATGCACAAAACTTTACTGTTCAAGCCTCGTCTATAGCCAACGGCGGCCAGACCCACCGTACTGGCACTGTACCAAAACCAACTAGTTTGGGCAAGCGCTACATACGCAGTGTGGACCTGAGAACAAAAGAGGTCCACATAATGTAGGGATCTGAAGCACTATGTGGACTTACACACGTCCACACAACGTTATTTGCAGTGTTGAGGAATAGGATTTTTCTTAAGTGTACAGAACAAAGGAATGTCCACACAACGACTGCAAAACAAGACTGTGTGCCCTTACACATGCCAACTTACGGGGTACTTTTAACAATGGAACAATGGACCCCACAAGGCAATTTCAATAGGAACAATAGGGCCCCACAAGGGAATTCTTTAGAAAAGGGAACAATAGAACAACAATAGCAGTACCCCACAAACCGGATCCGTAAGGTTGTGCGTGTGTGTGTGTATGTGCCTTCATATTCACTACCTTATGGAGACCGAAAACAAAGGGTCTCCATAGGGAAATTCTAAAGACTGGGTTGCTCCACACGGAATTTTGTGTACAAAGTCTATGGGAGGTTCTTAACTACAGGGACAAAGGAAAGAACAAAAAATGTCTCCACAGGGATGCAAAAACAGGAATGTGTGTGTGTGTTCTGTGTGGTTTTTTTAAAGGTCATACTTTTAATTTTTCGTGAATGAAGGCGACACTTCTGTGAGATTTTCGGGGTGGTTCCCTGTGTCCGAGTACAACTCGACAATGCAACTACGTCAAAGGCCCAGGTTTGGCTCTCTTAAATTCAAGACGAACAGGTTTCGTATAACAGCCCCTTGCCCTACCTCACGAATTTTTGTTTTACATTTAAATTGCTTGTTTACATATTATTGTTTTCCAATTCTGGTTTTTTGTTGTATGTATATTTGATTTTTTTTTTATCCCACGTCTTTCTTTTTTGCCTTTCATAGTTTTTTTATTTTTTATTATTGTAATGCTTTTATCGATTGTAAATTATGACGCAATTCAGCAGTTTGCTGCTATGACATTTTTAATAAATAAACCATAAACCATAAACCAGAATCAGAGAAAAGATTCATGCATGAACCTTTCCCAGAATTCTGAGGGTTGGTGTCCGTTTGCGAATGCTGCGCCCAGAGATGCGGTTGGTACCCACTGTCACCTCGCTACGTGGATGGATTCGACGTTCGTGTGGCAGTTATTTTGCCGTTTCCTCAGCAAGTAGACACTGATTATATTAAACTGATTTTTTCATGCGTGAATTTTATTGTACCTTTCTTTATAATGTTGCATATATATCAGCAATACGGTAACACAAACCAATCTATGACCCTTTTAAGTTCAGCAAAAAACTATGAATGTCTTCTGTTGTTTTTCTTATTGTGTGATATGCACTGAATTGTGTTTGTTTCTTTTTTCGTGGTACGGACGGCCTTTATTACCAAAAACTGCAAGCCTTCAAACAAAGTTAGTCCGTGACGGAGCACCATGTCATGGCACCACTCAATACACAACCGCTCCACGCGCTTGCAATTTCGACCAACACGGTCTCTGGATCTGTGTTCGTAGCAAGGAACATTGATGTAACACCAACTTTTTGGGCAGAGACAATTTCCAAGCCCTGTATAAAGAGTATTAGTAAAAAATATAACTACAAAAAATAATGCCAAAATGAACCTTGCTACAAGGAAAAAATATGTCACAGAAACGAAGGTCGAAAAAAGGACAGACTAATATCGAAACAGAAAACAAGCATATCTAGGCCTATAAAAACTGGTGGAGAAGTTTCTATAGCACTTCACACCAGTACGTCACCAATCTGTAAATCATTGATGTTCACAGAATTTACTTTCAATTTATTTGATAAAAAAGGTCTGGGATAATGGTTGTTGTTAGTCTTATAGAATTTTAAATCTCAAAAAGAAGCGGTCAGGTTGGTGTAGTGGTATCTTGCCTTGCCTTTCACCTCTGGGACCCCGGTTCAAATCCCACCGGGAGCACTATGTGGATTGGGTTTTCAGTCCCTGCCTGATTGCGTGCGTTTTCCCTGGAATAATTCTCTGGGGTTTTCCTCCCACGTCTAAAACTGAAACTTCCTTCATTGTCTTCTCTCCATTGGGTTCTTGGCTGATTTAGTTCGCTTTTCTGAGAGTCCTTGGCTTCACAACCAGAATCAATAAATGAAAATGAAATGAAATGAAAAAGAAAAGAGCTACCCAAAACAAGTGACATAGCATTCCCATGTTAAGCCTTAATACATCAACTTGCTTTGAAACACGTAAATTTGTATACAATACAAACCATGAAATCATAACCGATGGCATTCATGAAATGTGAGGTCGCCAACCCCTTGTAAAAGCTGAACCACACGCTCCCCTGGTACTGATCACCGGCATCCAAGAGCACCACGTTGTCCACCTCGGAGCGTATTTCCCGGACCTTGGTGACCCTCCTGGCCACCCCGCCGAAGCACTGCCCGTTCGCCGACTCCTCATCGTCACACCGACTACCGTACTTGTCGAACTGGTCGAAGTGAGCGTGAACGTCGTTAGTGTGAAGAATGGTCAAATCGTAGGCTGACAGACACAAAATCGGTGCCAGAGACAGGATTAATCTCGGCACTGAAAGTCGAAAGTTGGGCCCCATTTCGTTTTGTGTCATACAAAACGATGCAACGTCATCAGTTCCTTGCAGATTTAGCGCTCCAGGTTGGCACACCTAGCTAGACTCAGACCCAAATGGTTGAAAATAAAAGTGACTGATAGAAAGTGATTGTGTTTCCAATGAAAGTGTTACGGCTAGTAATTTCCGACAGTTGGTGCGTAGTCTTTCCTGCAAGCCCGTTGGTGTTGTTTCGGGTTTTGTTTTCCTTCTATTGATGCGTTTGTTCCAACAGAGGGCGCTTTCCAGGTTGTAACAAACTTGGTTGTGACCCCTTGCCATACGTCAGTTACAGAATGTATGGCTTCTGACTGCCGCCCCGAACCAACATTATATAGGGCAAGCTAGCTCAGATGGTCAAGCGACGGCACGTTAATCTAAAAGTCGCCGGTTCAAGTCCTGCTCTGGTAGTTTATTCGTTGTTCAATCCAAAAATTATTTTAAGTTTAACCACTAAATTTATTTCCCTTGTGGTTTATTACGTGAAATTATGTTATGAGTAAAACAGCCATTGAAGCCTAGGCTGTCATGCAAATTGCATTTCAAACAGGTAGATATATTACAGATAAGTATGAAAATAATGCTTTTTTCCGATGCTGGCAAGTAGAAACAAAACGGACTCAACAATCGGGTCAGAAATGACCTATATTCCGGGTCCCGAAGGGGGGGGGCTGACCCATTTTTGCGTCAGTATGACCCGGAATCTGTGTCAGAATGACCCTTATAAGGGTCAGACCGGCTTAGAATCCCAGTCAAAATCCCATTTGACCAGTTCCCAGGTCAGCATGACCCAGAAATTGGTCAGGCCCCCGGTATGGGACCCAGACTCCAGGTCAATTCTGACCCGGCAGTTTTTAGAGTGAAGTATAAAACAATCCATTTGTCGAGCAATTGTTATTATTCTTATTTTTTTAAAGCAGGACATTTCAAGAACCTGGCCTCAATAAAATAATGTTATATAAACCATAGAATAAAAGAACGGTAGTAGATTAATAGTGGTGTAAACAAAAATGGGAGCTGGAGCCCCCCCCCCCGCCCCGCCCAGAACCCTTGCTCTCGCCTCCATGTGATTTGAAAAATGCACACATTAATGTTTCGATTACATTAAATAGCCCCAAAACAAATAAAAACAACAATAAAGACAACAAAGAAACCAACACCCCCAAAAACAAAAACGAAAAAACAAAAGATTAATATACACATTTTAGTTTTTTTTTTAAACATGTTAAGAATAAATACAAACAAGTCAACCGTTGTTCAGCAAATTATTTTGAGCACCTTCAACATATTCAAATAAATCCTGGAGATAGAATCGTCATCAATGTTGTCAAAAGAGTGTGAAGTTCATTCATAGGTAGTTGAAGATTTTGTGTTAAAAACATCCCTAATTAATTTAAAACACTGGATTGTCAAGTCTACCACGTCAAGTGGCTCGATGAACGTGATTCGTCTCTCTGGACCGTTAGTCAACGGTGACATCAGTTGCATATAATCAGTCACAACATCAACGCTAAGCTTAATACCTAAAACAGTACAAAAAAAATGAAAACAAGACTTCAGTATTTTGGTAAATCTCTAAGGATCCTAAACTGATCAAAATTTTAAAAGGGGGGCAAATTAGTTTGGAGTGAAAACAAATCAACAAAATATACCCTTCAGGAAGTCTAATATTAAACGCGAATAATCATAAAACATTTCAAGACTGCTGACGTAGCCGAAGTTTTGGGTCTTTTCAAAAACACGGGTTTAGCTTTGTCTCCGGCTTTAAAGGCTCGTCAACTCAATCATTTTAAAAACGTGTGCCCTGGTTTGGGGCTTCGAAATGGCTAATGAAGCATCAGCCGGAGCCAGGCAGAAGCCTTGGTTTCGCAAAAAGCATGGGCTCTATGTCGTCGTTCGCCTATTGACCACTGACTTACCCACTTCATGCGTAATGATATTATCCAGTATCATTGTATATCCATCCCCACCGTTGGCCAAGTACGAGTTAAGTGAGATTCTGTACACTTTGTCGAGGTCCAAGGGTTGGAACTCGGGTACTTCGCACTCGGTACACCGTACTTCAGCGGAGACCACTCGGTTACCGCGTCTCCTTGAAAGGTCGTAGCTCACCAACATGCCTGTAAGGAACATATATATATGTTCTGTCAAAACAGGTCGCCTGTGCGGTCCCTAACCTTTAGGTCTCTTATTTAAGTCCCCTAAATGTGCTACAGTTGGGTTCTTTTACCGTACAGGGTTGACGCTACGTCTGGGTCCCAGATACCAGTCTCGGGCAACAGCTTGTGGCCTCACAAGGGGAGTCACTGCACCAGCACGAGCGCCTTAACAAGTTCACTACACTCCTCCACCATCGGGTGCTCGTGAAGCCGTCTCAACTTCTTGATAATGCAGCACCAGCAACCAATCACTTTCATATTTACTCGTGGTTCATGAGGCGAGGATAAACTGTGGTTAAATATACCAGATAATGTCACAGGTTCCATGATCGGCTTGGTCGAGGATCAGGCTTAGTGGTTTCTTTCCTTGCCTTTTCACCTCTAAAGACCCCGGTTCAAATCCTGCCTTAGACCAGAGCCTTTCATGTTGATTGGGTTTTGCAGTTCCTACCTGATAGCGTGGGTTTCCACATTGGGGGTTTCTCCTCCCCACATCTACTGAACAATCTTCTCATTTCCAGCCTGTTGTTTGCTCTGGATGTGTGGTAAAGTTATGTATAAATCTGTATGTAAGGGTCAAACCTGAGACTCAATAGCTTTCTTTCCCAATATACATTGGTGACACCACACTCTCAAAGAGTGCCCTCAATGAGGCCAAAAAGGAGGCAGATCATTGGGCGATAGCTGTTGTTTGTGCGTAAAGACTTGTGCGTGACCTCGGCGTACCTGTATATGTAGCCTTTCGCATTATGCAATGGGTCTATTGTTCACTTCTCAAGGATTTCCGGAGGCAAAACGTTTAAGTTTTCCACGGACTCTAGTTTGCTTAACACCTTTTTAGCTTTATAACAACAAATTACCAAATTAAAAAAGTTGTATTTTGCTGATTGACTGGTCGCTTTAACTTGCTTTTTGTGTGTGACTGTAGTGTTAATAAAATGTATATACCTACCTGCAACTTGCAAGAAGGCTGCCGTTCCGTGTGCTTCTCTGTACATAGCGGCTGAATGCTCCAAAGCTTCTAGAACGTGCACACCCTTCAAAGTGACTTGATCAACAGTTCCAGAGAATGATAGTACCCTCTCTATATCACCAGCAGTTATATCACCTGTGAAGATAGCATATAAATGACAAGACTAAATACTCCTCCAATGAATATACTTTGATAAAACAGACACAAATAATACATCAGCTGCAGAAGAAAAAAATTGCCAGCTTGTATGACCATAGTTGTAATGATGTCGAGATGAAAAAAAAAGAAAGAAAAGAAAAAAAAGATTACTTGGAAAGTTTCTTGTAGCTTTGTATTTATTCTGAATTCAAGGCAGTTGAAAGTTCGTTAACTTCCGGTGGGCCTAATCTATGAGCAAATGCGGTTGGCTGACTATAGAGTCGACTAGATTTAACCATAGTCGATCTAGATGTCACTCGAACGGTGCATGGTTGAACTAGCTACTCCAACTGGATCAACCTAGCCCGGAGCACTGTTTCTCGAAGTTACGCCACTCACTGAAGATGGCGTTTTGGTTACGTGAGCGAGAAAGTTTTGTAAACTTTTGCAATCACACAAAAAGTTGGTTTAACGATAAATGGTAGTTTTTTTGCACTATATTATTCAAACAAGTAATTTTTTATGGGCCAATTTTTTTTTCTTCTCTTCGATACGTTGTCGCCATTCTGGTTGCTATATTTTGACGAATCAATCGACTAAACGCGTTTGAGTGCAGCACAGACCACGCATGCGTGATTTAAACGGCAAATTGACTAAAGGTTAACACCCGAACGTTCTCTATGTACAATACAATTCTATTTCCAAATTCGCCGGTAGAGGGTGTCACTGTTTACGCTTGCCTGCGCATTATGATAAAGTACAGTTCTAACGAACTGTGATGAAGGAACTACCTTTACTGTCGATCTTTGGTAACAACATCATTGTTATTACTACTATACTTCTCGTAATGAAACCAAGGATCATGCCTCATCGTGAACTTAAGCACTGCAGCTCGAAAACCGGAGGAAACCTCTAAACAGGGTGCTTGGTTCGGATCATGCTTACCACAAAATAATTTGGTCGACCCTGGGACCAGGAACATGGTTTGATTTGTTGCTACTGTTGTTGTTGTTTGTGTTATTTTGTTGTGTTGTGTGTTTTCAATCTCACATACCTACAGTCAGTTTGCCCCTGCTTTCTCCAGCATTAACCAAAGCCATGTGGGCGTCGTGCACCCGAACCCCATTCACCGTCGCCCGGACGCCCTGCCTGAGGTAAGCATCAGCTAAGAGGTTACCCATACTGCATTCCTTCCGTCGGCAAGTCTCTTCACCCAGGAGGACATTGGTGGTCGCTATGTGACGATTATATTGGTCTCGAAAAGCTTCAGACAATACATTCAATTCCTCCAAAACAGCCGCATCTAGTGGATGGGATCAGTGTATAATAGAACAATGATTTCGTTGAGCTTGAAGTAGGAATGCTCTTTCATCTTTGACGTTGCTTTGATTTGAATGCAGGTACAATGTGCATGCCTTTTGTGATATGCAGCGGTACTTTAATGTCATAATATGGTACTTTAATGCAATATGGTGTCACAAAAATGGTACTTTAATATTATCGTACCTTAAGGCCCCTCGAGTTCGTAAGAATTCACCACAAACATAGCAGTCCTTCATTTGTCTTCCTTTTATTTAGTGTTCTAGAAAACTGAATACACTACCAAGGCTTATGAAGTATCGGCAGTTCTGTTTTCTTTCTTTTTCAAATCACAAAGTTGCATGTCTAGCTGCAATAATGTGGACATAATAAAATATATATTTTGTTTCCATTACTTGCTTTGTTTATGCGCACTGTCAATGATTTTGTTGGACAGTTTTAGGGATATGGACCCCTTGCATAACGCGCAACGCTGCTGGTACGCTGAGGTCACGCACACGTTTTTACGCACCATGAACAGCTATCGTCCAATGGGCTGCCTCATTTTGCCTCAGTGAGGGTGCTGTTTTAGAGTATGACATCATTATGCAAGTGCCACTCCATACGGAATGACACTCGTGAATCGAACGGTAGCTTTGAGCACATTACCTTCCTCTACGTCTTTGTCCATGAGTATCGGATTGCCTCCCCAGCCGGTGACTTTGCCTTCATCGTCAAACGTCACGTCCAGGCGTCCGAGATACGTTCCAAACTTGTAATCCTGCACAACAAGTACATTGGCAGTTGGATCGGCGTCAGGGTGCACGACGGTCGGGTAGGGTCCGGCTCGGCTTATGGGCCCTGGTGGTTCACCTGATTCGAAATCGAACACGAACGTTATAGAAAAACTACAGTAGGATGCATATCGGCTCTTTGGACATTGGGAAATGCGGTGGTCAGTACAGAGTCGTGCAAATTATACAACGAAATGGTTGAGTGGGTGGTCAGTTTTTGCCAATACGGGAGGGAAAGGTCTAAAGTCGTGGTGGACTTCTCGCGCACTAGTTAGGGGACATGGCCGATGGCACTCGTCCCCGTTCATGGAGACCATGGGGACAACAATTATGAAAACTGATTCCCATGCTGTAAAGAGGGACCAGCCCGTGGTTTCCTGTGAAGCCTCGGTTTGATTATACAGTTATTTCAAAGCTTGGTAAAAACAAGGTGTCCACACTGTAGTTAAGCTAAGTCCATTACAGAAAATAAAGTAATGTGAGAGTTTGAAAGTTGGGTTGTTGCAGACTTTCGGTGAACTTCAATAAGTTACTCACCTCTATGGAACTAAAAAACTATACTCTTTCTAGAACTGTGGTTTTTACTTGATGATACCAGTCACGTTTTCAAAGAGGAGATTGCTATAATCACAATTTGAAAAATATTTTGATTTTTGTTTTCTTACCTGTGTAGAGGAAGGTGTTGGAATGGCCGCCGACCACGACATCCAGACCACGAACTTCCCGGGCGATCTTTAGATCCGCATCGTAGCCAGAGTGACCCAAAGCGATCATCTTGTCGACCCCCTCATCCGCGATGAGTCGATCAACCTCTGCTTGGATGGAGGATACCTCATTCATGAACACCAGATTCCCAACTACCAACAGGTTAAAGGTATGAAGGTGAGTTGAACATTGGTTTTAATTCTTCGAAAAGTAAGCAAAACTGTCCTTAAACACTATTATATGTTCTAAAATATTTTTATTTGGTAGTAATAAGTACAAGGAATGAAAAGGAGGAAATAAGATGTCGCATAGAACAAGACATTTGTAGTTGTTTATACACTGTTTTCTGGAAAATATGCCGACTTAAATGATTGAATGTTCACGGCTGGTTAGATGAAAATGAGAGGATGGGAACCAATTCACTCTTCTAGAAGAAACAGCGGTGTACCCTCATCAAAACCAAAGAATGCAATGTATATGTCTACGAATAACGGACAATAGTTCTGTCTAAATACAAAACTTGCCTGTCCTTGTTTACCAGTTAGCGAAATCATTTCCATGTGGGAAAATGTGTACCCGATGATTCCTATCTTTTCCCCGCCGACCTCCAACACCGCGCTCTTGGTGAACAGTCCGTCAATTGCCGGTTCGTTGCTGGCGTCCAGGTTTGCGCAAACCACCCGGGCGTCTATGTCTTTCAGAAACTGCGTCAGGCCCTCGGGCCCGTTGTCGAACTCGTGGTTTCCCAGGGTCTCGTCGGGAAAAATTGAGTAGCAATCGATGAGTATAGGCAAAACGCACCATATCAGAAACAGCTTTGATGCTGGATTAATTTGAGTTAAATTTATACAAAATGGACCACTCCGTGGTAAAGTAACACCTTGGTACGTCTTGAGTGTCTCTCTTTTGCACAAAACCTGAGCTTACAGATTTCTAATTTGTGTATGTTACAATCTCTGGGTCAGTGAAAATATTAACACTGAGAGACACCGTAGGGAAAGGAAGGTCAATCAATAGGTGAACTTTGACACATGACACCAACAGCACATCTACAAAGGCACAATCCCCATGCAATGATATTTTGTGCATTTGTATGTGTGAGAAGGTTGTTCCACACAGTGCAGAAGCAGGCTATACATGGGAGTTATCTTGGTTTGAACTAATTCAAGGCCAATAATTTGATTTAAAAAAAACACTCCTTTGGCATTTAAAAAAAAAGTTGGCTTTACGTGTTAATTATGGTGTGGGTCCCCTTGACAGGGTTTCACCGTTTTGATTTTGTATGACAACAAAAAGTTAACAATTCCAGTCATATTATAAAGAGTGTATTGAATCCCACGCTTTGGGACTTGGGAGTGACCCAAACAATGCAAACAGTGTGTCTCATATGGCCATATGATATGATTGAAATGATTCTATGATCGGTGTGATGATATGAGATGATATGATTATATTATGATATGATTGATATGATGCTATGGTTTTTATGTTGATGTGAATATGTGATTATATAAAATGATATGATTATAATTGTATGATGTGATTGATATGTTGCTATGGTTATTATGGTTACATGGTATGATGATATGATTTTATGGTTATAAGATGATATGATATGATTATATGATAATATGATTTTATGATGATATGATTATATGATATGATTGATATTAAGCTATCATTATTATAATGACATGATATAAGGATTTTATGATGATATGATGATAGATATGATATGATGCAATGATATGGTTATATGACGATATGATTATGATTATATGATGGTATGATATGACGATATGATGATAATATGATGATGATACGACAGAAGCATTTATACATACCATAGCATCGTACCCGACTATATTCATGAAATGTGAGGTCGCCAACCCCTTGTAAAAGCTGAACCACACGCTCCCCTGGTACTGATCACCGGCATCCAAGAGCACCACGTTGTCCACCTCGGAGCGTATTTCCCGGACCTTGGTGACCCTCCTGGCCACCCCGCCGAAGCACTGCCCGTTCGCCGACTCCTCATCGTCACACCGACTACCGTACTTGTCGAACTGGTCGAAGTGAGCGTGAACATCGTTAGTGTGAAGAATGGTCAAATCGTAGGCTGACGACAACCACACTACAAGTGCCAAAGCGTGGCCCAAAACGAGCAGCATTCGCGTAACAATGCTCATTTTTTTAAATTTTTATTATCGTTCAGACACAACTTAAGTCGATCAAAATCGTGGGCCAACCCGATCGAGTTCAACTCTGTGTGTCCAAACGGTTCTAAAGTTAAACCGCGTCGGTTTTAACCCCGAAAAGTTAGACCCGTCGAATCGGAGGTTTATCTTCAATGTGTGTGAACAGAATAATAACGACCTCCTCCGATACAACGGTGATCCGATTGAAATAAAGTCACTGGACGAGAAAAAAAACACATCTAAAATCTCACTTGTTTGTTGAATATGTCCCCTCTAAAGCATTTTGTTGCAGCGCTTTGTAACCGCTGGAAAAGGAGCTGTACTGAATGTTGTTTACTAAAAAGATTTGAGGGGGGGGGGGCTGTTCGTCACGCATGGTTGTCTTTCACAAAAGGTCATATCGTGTGCCGACCAGATATTGAACAATCAACCAAGGTCTTTGCTGAAAATGTAGGTAAACAAAATGGCTAGAATAGATATTGTGCAGTACAGTCAGACTTACAACATGGCGCAGTGTACGGCGGGTACATGACAGCAATAATTTATTTTGCAACCGAGTCATACTTTTACACCCCCCTTCCTGGACACATTGGCAAAACTATATTAACATAATATTAGGGGGCACAAAGGTGTGCTTTATTATTTTCTTATAAGATAATCTGAAGTGGAGGTAAAAGCAAATGCATTGTATGTGTGTAAATAGGGAAAACAATTTGTTAAAAACATTAAATTTACTGGGCAAAAGCTTTTAAATTGTAACATTTTATTCTGGTATTTACTGTCAAAAATGTAGGTTTCGAATGGGGGCACTCGGGGCAGGGGCACGGACATTGCTTTGGGCACGTTTACCCATCCTGTACCCCCCCCCCCTTTTAACGCCACTCCCCCTGCATTTGGATAAAATGGTCCAGGTATGAACTTCGGTCAAAAATGGTCTTAATATTTCCAGGTGCAAAGTCCCCGACTCCAAAACCCCTAATCTCCTAGAATTTATGCAAATGATGGGGGGGGGGGCAATGCCATGGTCATAATATTTTTAATGGACCAAATAACTTGACCTTTGTCTTTTATTGATTTCAATGACCAAATTATTTTGCCATGTTCTCTTTGCTGCATACAACAGCACTTCGGATCTGATGAGAGTTATGCAGAAAGCAATGCCAGACTACTGTTAACTTTCTGTCTCACTTTTTAGATCACCCTCAACGGAAGGACGAGCCACAAGATGGCTACATCATGCATGGCAATGTGAAGTCACAAAAAATGGCGACGTGCGGCAGCAAAGAAAACATTGTAAAATTATTATTCAACAGCTTTAGGAAAACTGTACTTTAGATACCGTAGTTAGTCGCAATGTTCGAAACAGATTTAATGGTCACTTAATTTGAGGGAAAGGTACGAAGTTTTTTATTTAAGGGCCTAGGTGAAAAAATAGGGGGGAAATCTTCATTCGAACAAAAAAGGGTTTTTTTTTTTTTTCGTTTGAACAAAGATATATCTTCGTTCTAACGATGATTGTTTCGGCCCTAGTCTTGATTGGCGACGCTGCTTTTTGTATTAGTCACCGGTAAAGGGCGCAACATCGACTGTTTGAGAGGCTGACTCGGAGAGACTGGGCAAGTCTATAAACCTGGATCCAGGTGTTCGTGCGATACATAATCTCTTCTCAAGTAATTCGTGTTGCGGGCAGTAAATCGTGTTGCGATATCGCATTACGTTAAACAAAATGAACGTCGCCAATCAAGACTATTTCGGCCCTGGCTTGGATGACCAGACTTTGTTAAATAGTCTTAAATGTCAGCTTCGGACCTGGAGACGCGGAGACGTGGAGACGTGATTGCGGACGTGCCAGCAGCGCAGTTAATAGTGACGTTTGTGTTTATATATTCAAGCAAGGGCGCGCGCCGCGTTTTCGTTAACATTTTCGTTCCAACGAAGATCACCCCCACCTTTGTCACTTAAGAAAAAACTCTATTGAAAATAAAACGGGTAAACAATTGTAAACTGAACATTGACCTTTGACATTTCCGCTGTCCCACACGACCCATCAGACAAGAGGGCGTATTGAGGTCGTTCGTTTAGCCGCTTAGCCCGGGTAACGTCAGGGAAACTATCTCGAGCGCATCCACTAAATGCAATAACGGTTCTCGTTGTATACACCATATAGGCCTAATAACACGTACCTACTCTACAATGTTTAATCAGTTATGAGACCAATCGAACTTCGGTCAAATGGTAATTGTTCTCATGCCCTGAAAATCAACAAAAGGCACACCTTTTCAATAACCCACTAGTTTATAACGAGGCACCCTATCTGATAATATAAAAACAACATCAACCAGAGAATAAGTGTACAATACAAATAAGTACCGGTACCACCACCTTTTAGTATACATGTTCAGAACCACTCAAATAAAAACAGCTACAACTTGCGCTTCGGACTCAAAAGAGAGCACCTCTGTCTTCAAAGTGAAGCCCCCGTAAAGTTACTCAGGATGAAGTTTGACGAAGTCCTGAAAGTTCTCGGGGGGTTCGGGAAGTACCAGTGGTATGCTTTCTTCTTTCTGAATGCGGTTAACTTTGTCGGGCCCTTCTCGGCCCTCTCGTACGTGTTCTACACGGGGAAGACAGACCACTGGTGCAAGGTGTTCGACAAGCCCAACTGCACTGCCTACGGCTTCAACACCGTGGCGGAGTGCAACCAAGCCATGAAGGCGGTAAGCATCCCGCCGGCGCAGGGCTACCCCGATGATGCCGACTACTCCCACGAGACCTGCCAGCAGTGGGACCTGCCCGCAGGACTCGAGTTCAGCCCCAATATTAACCACACCGACTACAATGCATCCATTGTGAACTGCAAGCGAGGCTGGGAGTATGATTCGTCACAGTACAACACCACAATTATCATGGATGTAAGCAAACAAATAATTGGCTCACTTATCATCATGTCATGAAATAGTTTACTTTTCATTTCAACACTAATGGTTCACTTGGGTCATTCCTGCAATGTGTATGATTTTCTGAAGAGATGCTTCTTTTTATAAATGTTTTCGACTTGGTTACGTGTGTTAGGCCTGTATTCTTTTTCTTTTCTTTTTTCCTTGGGGTTCTTTAGACAAAACTTCCTCACTCCAAATACGTGATGCACCTCTTCGAGTAACAGTAACATAGGCCTAGTTATACATACGTGCAGCCCCCAACCCAAACAAAAATGCAGTCATTTACCTTTTACAAGCCCAGACCCAAACGCAGCCGTAACCCTGTACCTAAACTCAGTTTTGTGTCAGTAGAGTATATCAAGTGCCGTCTAGTACTAAATCTGGCCGAGCAGTACTTGAGTAATGGTACTCGGGCCGTCGAGTACGTGTGTCCAAGTACCGAGTATTTTGATATCCGAGTATAGTACCGGCGAGTCCAACAGCCGGATACCAAAGACTTGGGTCTCCAAGTACGAGGACGAGTAGGCCCCTACTTCATAAAACAGAGTTATTGCAAAATGGGGTTTCAACAAACTAAGTATTTTTCGACTATTTTCTAGATGACAATAATGTGCTTGTTTATGATAACTATCTTTTAAACATGAATACATCAAACAGAACTTCAATTTTTCTTTGTTTTACAATGCTTTTTGTTCTTTTTAATTCCGTGGATAGCAATGTCATTTTGGGGAACTATTTCAGACAACCGCATTGGGTGAACTTACAATCGAGTCAAGCTCATTTTCAGTCGAGTGTCGAGTATAATATGACTTGGAGTACAGATTATTTTCTACTTGAGTATCTAGGGTGCGGACTTCGAGTTCGATTTGTTTACTAGCCGGGTACTCGAGAACAAGTCCCAATTACGTCTACTACAACACTGTCATAACTTATATCTTGCTGTATGTCCGTGTTTCACATCCAAGTAAAACAACGGGGCTACATTTAAGTCTGCTATTATATTAGGTCTTGGGCTCCATGCGGGTACAAAGTTCTGACTACATTTAAGTGTGGGTTGTATTTTGGATTTGAATACATTTTTAGTTACAAGGTTAGGCTACATTTGGGTTTGGGGCTCAATTTTAGGGGCAGCACATACGTGTTTTGTTTAAGAAGTAGGCCTACAGCTTTAAAATGTCTATTTAACGGGGCCTATACGTATAACGAAGAAGAGATGTACTTAGTTTGTTTAAATTATTTTTCTACTAAGTAACCACACAGTTTGGGTTACATTTTTCACAGGTTAGTTCGTTGGCTGTGTGTTTATTGAACAGTAGATGGAGTGAATCCAATCCTCAAAAAGAAGAACTGGGAAAAACAGATAGTGTCGCTCTATGGAGAAGTGGCTCTTTACCAGAACCGTGACATTGCCCATCAAAAAGATGACATTCTTCAAAAAAGATTATCCCAACCGAGTGACTATTTCTACATGAGAAATGATCGTTCATGGCATTTGCAATGTTGATAGAGAAAATAATGCCGCTAACGTCAAAATGCCAGCCAAACCCAGCTATTATTATGTACACCTTTTATACATGTGAGGCTTGCACCAATATGAAATAGGGCCTATCTTTGTTGTGTTTCAATCTGTAATAGTGGGACCTCGTGTGTGCAGAAAAGGGAACCTCTAACATGATCAATTCGGTCTTCTTCTTTGGATTTATGGCTGGCTCCTTCATCTTCGGTGTAATTTCAGATTGGTAAGTTAGTGGAATCTTGCATTTTCCCCCATCCATCCCACATCAACAGTGCAGATTTTCAATTCGTCTTCACCCTGAGGACCTACAGCTAGCACAGAACGAAACGTCAATACGCAGAGCTTCAGTAAGCCATTCCAGAAGCTAGAAGGCATTGCGACCTTTGAATTTTAGTATTAAAAACTACGTCATTTTAGACGGGCAAGTACGAAGAAGTACATACCTTAGAAGGCAAAGTGCTAAAATGTAGACATTTTAGAAGGTCGGGTTCTAAGACAAATAACATTTAGAAAGTAAGGGTCTAACATGGATACATGTCATAGCAGAGAAAGCACTTAGATATAGACATTTTAGAAGGTGGAGTTCCACGAAGTATACATTTTAGAAGGGTGTGTACTAAGATATTTCAAAATGTAGAAGGTAAAGTACTTTGCAAAATCTAGTGTCCTTAGACCCTAGACCAAGCATCAACATGCAAGTTGGTGTTGTTAATAAAAATTTGAACTAACTGTATGCTTGTTCTGACTGCAAGGTTTGGCCGCAAGAATGCTCTCATTGGAGCCATGCTTTTGTGGTTCCTTGGTCTTCTAGCCACGCCTTTCTGCAGTGAGGTGTGGCAACTCTACCTGGTCCGTTTCATTACCGGCATGGGCCAGCTAGGACGTTGGATCCCCGCTTATGTCATGGGTAAGTTCAATAATGGTTGTATAGAGAAATAACATGCTGAAGACCCGAATTTAGTCACTTTGAAAATTGTTCATCAACAGTGAGCGTCATATAGTTTATAGAAACAACATTTGGTGCTCGATATGTGGGATGGTGTAACCCCCCCCCCCCCCCTCCGTGTCTTCCTTATGTTCTGGGAACCTTACTAGGAATTCTTCAGAGGTTTTTAGAGAGGGTACTTCTGTAATAGAGGGAAAGAGTGTGTTAAAAGAGGGGGGACACCCTCTGCCACATATTGGGCATGGTAAAGGGAAATAAGACCATGTAGTGGTCATTTGCAAGTTGCTTTAAAGGTGCCATCTCGATGAGGTTTGTCAGCAATTCAGTGCATCCAATTTTGCAAGTTTTAGCCGCTGGTGGCTTACCCATACAGATTTGTGTAATGATCACAACATTGAAGCTGCAATCCGGCAAGGAACGGACATGTCTCAATGCGGGATGTGCATAATCTTGTTTTCACATCGTTCTTATGCAGCAAGTTTGAGGAGGTCAAAGGTTTTTTAGGCATGCTCAGTATATCTGACAAGGTCAAACCTTTAATACTGACAAACCATCTCTCTTGGGGCCTTTACACGTTCTGATCGGACGTAATTTACATTAAAACTAACAATTAGTGACATCAACATTTCTGATACCCGTTCTTTATTTTTGTTATTTCAGTCAATGAATTTGTGGGACAGCGCTGGCGTATAATCGTTGGTGTCCTGATCGGTGTTTCATACTCTATGGGTTACATGCTGGTAGCCATCATAGCGATGTATGTCGATAAATGGCGCGTCCTGGCTTTTTTCCCCATAATACCGGTCTTCCTCTGCATTATCCTTATGATGTAAGTATCGTCTTGTGAAGAACTGTTTCAGATTTATAAATTATTTGTACAAATATTTTATTATTACAATCTGTCTGGTAATAAAGCCAAGGGCAATCAAACGTGGCTAGCTCGGCGGACCGTAGTCCTGAAGATACCTGTGTAGAGAAGAATGGTGAAGAAATGCCAGACTCGGAAAACCCACGCAATCAGATAGGGGCTGACAAACCAATCCACATGCAGTGTCCGGTTCGGTATTCGAACCGGGGTCACAAAGGTGAATGGTTGGGGAAAAGACCATACCATGATGTTAGGTTATGACTAAGAGCAAAATTACTGCGAAAAAAAACCAATCACCACACCCAGTGATTGACAACAACAACAACAACACGAGAGCACTAAACATCATTAATAAAAACAGTAACAACAACGCAACAGCAAACCAAATCCACCAAGTCACCACCAACAACAAACACCAACACTGATTACTACAACAACAACGACACCACCACTAACTGCTAACGACAACAACAACAGCAGCAGCAGTAACAGCAACACCACAATCAGCAGCAGCATCAACAACAACTGCAACAACACAGCTATCAAAAGCATAAGCTCTCCATTTTGCCATTGTCCTAATTTCCAACCCTGCAACCCCTCTCTCTCATTTCGTGCCACCGTGTGCCGCTCCTACAACAGGTTCCTGTCTGAATCGGTCCGGTGGCTCCTGTCCAAAGGTAGAGTCAAGGAGGCCGAAGACGTCATCAGGAAGGTCGGCAGATGGAACGGTAAGAAGCTCCCGGATGTCATCTTTGAAGAGAAGGAAATCCAAGAGTTTAAGGTGAGGCCAATGACTGTCTAGTTTATATAGTAAACCACGTGAGCTATTTGCAAAATATGAAGTTAGACAAAGTTCAAATCTCTGCACGAACATACTTATGTAGTTTAAAAGCAAATTTCCATATTGGTGACCCTCTTTTCCTAGGAAAGCTGCCTTCACATTGCTGAATGAGATTGGCAGTAATTCTTGTCAGTGGTTCTGGGTAATCGAGTGTTATTTGTTGTCTTGTTCAAGGAAACCTCACTCTGCACAGAGTGGCTAACATATTAAAACAATTATTCTCTAAATTACCCAACCGCTCGAATGATTACCAAAAAGACAAACCTCAACTTGGCAGTGAACTTCTAGATTGAAATCTATCAAGTTGTTTTGATGGTTAAACCATTTCTTTATATGGTATCTCATGGTGCACTATGTGTTCCCATACAGGACGCCTCAAAGGGCCACCTGCCATCTTTTATAGATCTTTACCGCACTCCAAACATGTGCTTGAAGACAGTCAATTTACAGTACAACTGGTAAGTATGTTGACCCTCATAGTGTTCCCGATTCCTCCAAAATCCATTCCCAAATTATGTCTGATTTTTTTGGTTCCTCTGTGCTTAATTTACATGTGTGTGAGACTCCTAATATAACCTTGTTTAAAGAGGAAGGGAAATTACCAATTCAATTTTGCGATGTACTCAATTTCCAATAGATAGAGTTCTCATGTGAGTGGGGAAAAAATTACATGTCTCTATTAACCTCACGTTAAAATGGTCTAAATTGCCGTTGTATGCAAAAGCCTTCCAGTGCAAAATTTGTCAACATCCAACACATCTGATGACATCATTCTGAGAAAAAGAGGTCTCTACATTTTTGTACGGTGATGTTTTGGTTCACAACTGGCCTTCGATGATTATATTCAATCAAAATGGCCTTGAGTTTGACCTTGTGACTGCCGAACAATGTCCTCCTTTGAATGTAAAGATCCATTAGTTGTTGAAATCCAGTGACGTCATGTTTCATATTTCGATCTGAAAAATTCAGTTGTGAACCAAAATAAAAGTTGCATTTCTGAGTATGTAGAAGCATGGACAAGCCATTGAAATGTCCTGAGCTGGGGCCGGAGAGCAGTGATCTCAAATATTTTATACCAAGTGATAAATTGAATACATCTACACGGAAGTCATCCTTTCTTTTGTCTGACCAATCAATATCACCAGCTGCAGTGGTTTCGAATGATAAACTGTCAGCGTGTAACTGTGGTGCATTTCGACAAAGTACACATATATTTGTTTGTGCACAGTTGCTCCATCGTACATAACCCAACAATCCCGGCAAGTGTTACAGAAAGTAGGAGGGTTAACAATGTTTCCGATCTCATTGTGTGTGTGGTGGGGTTTTTTTTCATAGGATGGTGAATAGTATGGTATATTATGGCCTCTCTCTAAGCACCGGTGACCTGGGAGTGGACGACTACTGGGCGTTCTTCATCGCTGGTGCCGTGGAGATACCTGCGTTGCTTTACGCTACCGTTGGTATCCGCTGGTTCGGGCGTAAACCCAATATGGTTGTCCTGGAGCTGATTGGAGGAGCGGCGTGCATAGCAACGATATTCATAGGTAAAGTATCGGGACTTTCTTTCAAACAAATCATATTGATAGGTGTACTTCTAATAATATTGTGATACCTTGGTTTTTCCACAGGACTCAGAAAGTTAATACAGTGTTTATCAATCATCGATTGTGTAAGCGTGAATCTAATTATAGAGGGAAAAAACAGCAATCAGCTCAAAATGAAACAAATGTCAACTCTGAAAGAAACACCAGTATACAGCCCTTACACCTTAAAATTCAAGCTAGCTCTAATGAGATCCATAATGTTAAAAGACCGACGATAATTTGCATGTTTTAAGTTATGTAATAGTCTTATAGTGTAACCAACGTTGTCAGTGGCGGCCAGTGTAGTAGGAAAATATGTGTGTTGCCCCCCCCCCCGGAGATTCTGTCCCCATGTGGTGATTTATGTAGAAATTACGTCCGATAGCGCCCTCGTTTGACTCGTACTTCCTTCAGCCTGTGTTATTATTTACCGTATGGGGTGACACAAACCGGGAGACAAATCCCCTATGACATGGGGCTAGAGTCTACTTTTTTGTTATTCGTTTCTTTATTTTGTTATTATTTTTTGTCTTAATAATAATAACGAATACAAAGATACGGGGAGGGGCAGCACTACCACCATCAACGCATAACGCAATCTTGACCCGTTGTAAAAGAGTCGGATTGAATTTAGTGTCATCGTCACCATTAAACACAGGTATTTGCCCGTGGTCTCAAATTGCACCCCGCTGGAATCAATGGTAACGCTCCCAACACAGCCCGTCTTGTCAGTGATTCTGCTTTCAGTTCGGTGGTATCCCCACCTGACCGTTCTCAGATGTTGTCCACGCCCAGTGCATCTTTGTTCGGCCCAAGGATCGACGACATGCCATCCACGACAGCTGCCGCCAGGCGGCCTTGCTGATGAACCCCATCCCTGCCATGTTTCGTGTCTGGACTTATATCCATCAGGTCCAAAAATACATAGTTTTCTTCTTTTGCCTTTACCCTTGTATTTTATGCAATCCTCGTCAGTTGACAGACTGCGTTGTGTAAATACACTGTCGTATATGCATAAGGGTTGACAAGGTCAACCTGCTTTAAGTTGTGGATGTTTCACCTTTTATTGACTCCTGGACTGCAATATTATATGGTTGCTCATAAAGGATAATCGAGTTGAATTAGCTTCGTCAACAAACCGCTAAAGGTGTCCTTCGTTCTTGTGGTGTTTTATGCCAGCAATATAGACAAATTACAGACAAATTACAGACGGTAAATATTATATGGTTGCTCATAAAGGATAATCGAGTTGAAGTAGCTTCGTCAACAAACCGCTGAAGGTGTCCTTCGTTGTTGTGGTGTTTTATGTCAGCAATATAGACAAATTACAGATGTGATAACGAGGTAGGACAGCCTTCCTTTTTTTATGAGGAGCAAATGCGAACAATAGCCCAAAATTAGAATCAGACTTAAGGCTTTTTAAAAATGGGCCAATCAATAGTGTTCACTGCAGCTCAGAGTTGCTAGACAAGTACAACAGAAAACTAAAATATTATAATGGTATCAAGGAAACACTACTGATTTATGTAAGATGAAGGTGTTCATGCAAACGGCACTGGGAGGATTGAATCCCTTTCTCGGTAATGTTGCCAACAACAGAGACTGTAAGACTGTTCCATGGTGGGATAGGGACGGCAGTGTGGAGGAAACTTCTGTCCAATCAGCGAGTTCTTGCAGCTGGCAATGAGAGAGCATATTCGGGCAAAGACATACTAAAGCTGGTTGCACGACGCCTTTAGTATGGTGTGGGGGGAGCAAGGCCGATAACTCTGCTGGGCGGTGGCTGGTCTGCATTTTCTACAGAACTCTAGCTACAGATACCTGCCGTCTGTGAAAAGGCTGGTGAGGTTGAGTTGCGTGAGAGGAGTAGCTTCGTCAGCTCCTATGACCGCGAGTGCCTTCTTTTGGATTTTGTCAAGCTGGTCATGATAAGTGGGTTATATATATTTTTTTTTGGGGGGGGTCAAATCTGTCTGTTGTTGAGCATATCACACAGGCATGGTGCCATCGTTGGTAAAATTTTATTTGAAAACGATGACAATACAATTATGATAACTCAATTATGATAAAACAATAACAGCTTCGAGTATGCATCTTATGTGGTTAAAATCTAATGGCCACAGTGACAACTTAATCCAAGTCACGACAGGTTGAACAAAAACTAATGCTGCATTTAATTCAAAACAATTTGTCCAATCTGCGTTCGAGGAGCTGTCTCAGCAACACCCACTCAATTTGTCACAGAAAGCTTTGGAGGTAAAGCTGGAAGCAGATGGATTTGAGAAATCAGGTTAAGGAGACGGGCCTTAAGGTCAAATTCAGTTTTGTGGTGCACTCTTTATCCAATAGATAGAGTCATCGTGAAAGTGGGGGGGGTACAAATCTCCAACCTCAGAGCGAAATTAAAAACATGACGTCATCGGACAATATTAAAGCAAGTGATGGGTCTGGGGTCGATTTCACAAAGCACTAAGATTCATCTTAAGATGAGTTTTTCAGTATCACCATAGTGATTTGTATTGTGACATCACACTTTGCTTAGCAATTAGGAGTGATTTGAAATTAATCTTAACTCTTTGTGAAATCGAGCCCTGCAGCCGATTTCACGAAACGCTAGGATTAATCCTATCTTGAGTTAGGACGAGTAACTAGTCCTAACTTAGGATTAATCTCAAGGTTTACATGTTACAGTGCAAGGCTGGGACTCGTCTTAAGTCCTAAGATTAATCCTAAGTTAGGAAGAGTTTGGTGAAATCGACGGCTGAACATTCAAAAGAGAAATTTCTGCTCTGGTCAAAATTTCAAACTCAATGCCATTTTTTTTTGAATATCATCAAAGTTCGAGAATGAACTGCAAATTCTCTGTACAAGAATGTACAGACCATGTACTTTTCTTTTTAAAGGTAACATCATCGAACGTTTGGGGATTTGAGCACAAATTGCACTTGAAGGGTATTGAACACAGTGGCGTTTAATACCATTTTAACGTAAGGTTGGAGACTTGTAAAAATTTTATTTTCTATGTTCATAAAGACTCTATCTACCAGAAAATGAGTGCATCATAAAGCTGAGTTTGACCTTGGAGATCATCTTTTGTATATTGTGTCTCCAATTGGGATGAGGGTTGCAGTTTCAATAACGTAGTTGTGATGTGCCTTTTCAAAGTACGTTGAACAAAGTGAACTTTATGCCCTAGCCTTTATCGCTTATTTTGATTACACATTGATTAGATCACTAGTCCAAAACAGGGGTGAAATGGTAAAGTTTTTTATTTATTTATTTTTGTTGGGGGGGGGGGGGTTCTATGCATTGCATATATAGATAGCAATCTTTGCTTTGTTTATTTTGTCAAGATTTTTTTTCAATTCATCACAGTTGCGGTATTAGGCATGACTTAAAAGTGACATTACATCTTTTGGATTTAGGTTTTTTCATCTTGCAAGAATCAGTCACGGGTGGACGTTACATCAATGGGTATTGGAACATACTATCAGGCATGGGATTTCTCCTGATTTTGACCTGATTTTCCAGGACTTTTCTTAAAATCTCCTCGAGTCTTTAACTTTTCTTGAAAAGAAGTAAACCAGTCACCAAATGGAGGAAGAAATAACCCACCTTGTATCCGAGCCTGTAGCTTTGTCTTTCTGGTGATGCACAGAGTCTGCAAACCTGAACTGTAATATCTGGGAGATTCCAGGTCTACTAAAAAAAAGGGAACCCAAACCTGCAATCCGTTATCAGGAATTTTCACATTTTGGCAGAAGAGTCATCCAGTTTTGTAAATCATTCTAAAAAAGAATGGCTCTATTCGTCAGAAGCCAAAACTTCCCTAAGCAAAAAAACCAAAAGTTATAAAAGGCAGACTTATGCTGTTCAAATTCCATGTCTGAGACCGTGATGGAATTAGCGGCTACGTCTGCGGTTGGATCGCCATGTCAGCATACGTTGAAGCATCGGCTGCCCTTAGCAACAGCCTTAGCAACAGCTGCAGCCAACAATTCGGAAACGGTCTGAAATCATTTGTAAATCTTACTTTGGTAATACAAAAATGTTCTTCAGTAACATCTACTATTTGTTGTTTATATTTTTCAGATAGTTCCACAGCAAAGACAGTGGTAGCCATGGTGGGCAAATTCTGTATAACCGCCACATTCAACACGATATACCTGTGGACCAGCGAAATGTTCCCCACACCCGTCAGGTAAGTCTGTATCAATGTACACTGGTCCCCAGTCTTTATCCGCAAGGATCAAGATAGGCACCGGTCTTGCAGGACCAATGATATCAGTGGATTAACTTGCAGTGACGTAAGCTTTCAATGATCCTTTTTATGTATGCAGGACCGTTGCACTTGGTATGTGTTCCGTAGCTGCTCGCGTGGGTGGTATAGTGGCGCCGTTGATGCTCAGCATGGCCGATGTGATACCAAACCTTCACCTGGTAGTGTTTGGTATCGTGACTCTAGTTGCAGGTCTCCTACTCATCCCTATGCCTGAAACTAATGGCAAGAAACTACCAGAAACAATGGCAGAAGGGGAGGAGTTTGGCAAGTGAGTAAACACCTTCGCTCGGCCCCAGCGGCCTATCCAGGACCGCTGGGATGGGCTAATCAGCTTGCACAGATTCTTGTTCATGAAGTACGTCATGCGTGCAGTGCTTGCAGTGTGAGTGTGATGCATGATGGGACTGAGCATTAACCAATGATCGTGCTTGATACGTTTGCCCATCCCAGCGCCTTTGGTTTTAAGGCAAGGCGCTGGGGACGAGCGAAGTAAACACCCAGTAGGAACTGTCTATAAAATTATCTAAAACGAACCCCAGCTTTTATGAAAGAATCTAAAAGGTAACCTGTAGCCGCGACCTCGTTTGATCCGAGTGAGGTCGCTTAGTGTAGAGAGTCCCCACTTGTCATACGGTGCATAGTCGGCCGTCTTTACGGGAATTGTAGTCATTTTCTGAACGCACAACTATGCGTTCTGCTTTTAACATGCAGCGTGCAGCATGCTAGAATTTGTTTCAATTCCTTGCATGATTGGTTGGTGTGCCACTTGGCTGCGTAGAAAGGTTAGACCGCTTGGTGCAGCTCAAAGCCAAAAGAGGGCGTCTATCGGGAACTACGGCCCTTTTCGAAACCACGACGGATCGGGCTTGGACTTTGGCTTGGGATCTGCCCGCCTGATTGAAGCCCCAAAAGGACAGCAGACGCTTTCTAGTAACTGACCAAGCTCAAGCCCAAGCCCAAGCCGTGATTTCGAAAACGGCCTGTCTGTACCGGTTACCCTTTAGGTTCTAACAAGTTTGATTGTTAATAGCAATGTTGTAATATTTGAAATCCACATCAGGATTTTGGACTTGTGAAATATGGTACTACTGCAAAATGTGACCCTCCTCCACACTATCACCCCATTTCATCAGTATGAATACGGACATAATATGGACGTCGCATGATGTTCTTGTGTGGAAACCAATGTGTGCTCAATGAAATATTTGAATTGCAGATTTGCATGCATGAAAAACTGGTCCTGGGGTAGGGACACCTACAAGGCCGACGACGACGACGACGTGGTGATGGAAATGGGCAAGATGGAAACGGTCAACCCGGCTTACGTACCGGACGACGAAGACCCTTCATCCTACCAGACCAGCGAGAAAGGTTGCCAGTTCCCGGAAAAACCCAGGAAACGAAGTAAGAAGACTGGTTCTGGAAAGAAGGACCCTGACCAACGTCCGGAAGACCAGGTCACAGTTCAGGATGCCGGAAGTGAGAAGGGATCGGGGGGTAGCCGTGATGAAGAAAGTGACGGCGAGGGAATCGATCTTTAAAGGGAGGGTGAACTAATCCATAGGGTGCATTCATTTGTAGTTACAAAGTCAACGAAGTGCATCTTTTTGTCATTGTTATTATCAGTATTTCTAGCTACACAACTAACATTCACTAAACAGTAAACGCACAAGAAAGTCAACCTGTGAAAAAATGGTTATAAGATTGGGTGGCCGCTTTTTTACTCAATTTCTTTCGTCTTACGTAGTTTTTCCCAAAAGTAAAGCTGACGGAAATTATTTCTAAGAGGGCGATTGTTGTGTAAATGGAAGAAGTCTTTGGACGCTAGGTGGCAGCAGACTATAACCACGTAAATCAGGTGTCGGAAATGTGGGCATAATCAGTCTGATCTCTATTATTATAATAGAGATCAGTGGATCATACCTATACGTAAACAAAGGGGAAAGTAGGTAGGCATGCTGCCACCAAGCGTCCCAAAGTCTCCTATTGTATGACAAGATCAGCGGCGTAGCCAAGGGGGCCTGGGGGCACTTGCCCCCCTTCCGCAAATGTACATTGCCCCTCCCCCAGGTGCCCCCCACGAAAAAAATTCGATAGTGCTCACAAAAAGAAAAAGGAAAAGGAGAGAGAAAAAAAGAGGAGAACGCGTGTTTGTATAAAAAAAATGTAGTGAACGATCGCTATCGCGGCCACAAAAGCCATAAGAGGATGGAGGATCCATGCAGCCCCCCCCACACATCCAAAATAAAAGCATGACCCCCCCCCCTCCCGGAAAAACCCATTCCTCCAGCTCTCCCCCACTTAAAAGCAATGCCCCGCCCCTATGCCCCAATGCCCCCCCCCCCCCTCCCCACCCCGGCTACGCCGCTGGGCAAGATCTGGTCGTCGCAGATTTATAAACAATTGCTACATGCTTCCTCCGGATATTCTTTATGAGATTGGATAACATCTTAGTATTATGTACGATAGCCTCTGCACAGTTTTAGATTGTTCCTTACAAGTATTATGCAATTCCTTTCGACACAAAAAAAATATTGCACAAAGTGTAGCCTTCTTCAAAACAGTGTGAAGAGAATTACTACGGTCATCAAAAACAGTTACTACCACAAAAACAAACTGATTGATTTGTATGTTTTGATTTTCTAGATTCAGGTTTATTGATCTTTGCAACTGTTTAAAACATTCATAAGAACATCAATATTATTAAGAACAGTAATGGAATGGGCGTGTTCACATCTCTTTTCCGAAAAATATGTTTGCAAGCAACCAATCGAAATGAAGATCATAGATGGTTGACATGAACAGACTTCCCCTCATTCGTATTATACAATTTGATACACCTTTGAGATTTGTATATTTATAACAATATGTTAATCAATGTCAGTAGGTTTTAAAGAAATGTGTTTTGAACAAGGTTAATATATGTTTGACTTTATGGAGATGGGAATTACAACACATTTTTAACGATTAAATTCTGTCTTACAGCACGTAAATTGTCCTTTAAAACGTAAATGACAGTTTTTGTTGAACTACTTTATTTGTATGGCGCACGGATATTGTGAATATTAATATTACGGTGCCCGGACTAATTAAACCGCCGGGCACAGTCTTCAAACGTCAGTAGCTGTTTCTGCCTGGCTTGGGGAGTTTCGTCTCTTGTGTCTCTGGTATGTGAGTTGACTTAGCTTGGTGTTAAAAAACCGTTTCCAATCAGAACTAGGGTCTTTACTGGACATAATTGTTACTGTGCGTCCGTTGTATTCAATACCGGTTGGCCGTTTTGGCTGTATAGCAGTTGCAAAAATTGTGAGAGTGGTTAAATTTGCTCAACTTCCGGCTAAGTGGTGGTGTTGTTTGATTAGTTAGTTTTTTATTGTTGTTTTTAAGGGGGAGAGGTGGATTATGTTCCCCCCGAAATTTTGAGAATTCTCAGAATGTGTGCCGGTGCCATACGGAAATCTGTCCCCCATAATATGGAAATTTAGCATGGGCTGAGGAGGGTTCATTCAAAAGAGGGCGCTATCAGAAGAATTTTGAACACCGTTCGCCTCCTTGGGGGTAGACAATCCGGGAGGGGCATGGAATCTCCTGCCACACCGGTCTTCTTGGTTAGTCAGACCATGCACACAGAAAGTATTGATCAACTTCACCCGACAATTCAAAAGATGAGTCTTTGCGTCATTTTGGGCGTCTGTTTTCGGTTTGACAAAAATATAACGGTAGTATAAAGATTTGTTTATGGTCATGGTTAAAAGTTGTATGAGCTTTCACAAAAATTACCACTAAGATTATGAGCGAATGTTACTTCTTCCTGAACTAAACCAATCTAAGTATGCATAATTATATGCCTTTTGTTTTGGGATCCCCAATGCCCGATAGTTTAGGCCGTAAATTGCTTCCCTTCCCCGTGAGTGTAACGACTGCATAGATTCGACTGGGTTCCGAACACGTAGTGCTTGGACATGTCGACGGAGTAGCGCGAAGCCGGCACGGTGCGTCCCAGCGTCTCGCACAGTGCCCGGGTGTAGTGGCTGTCGTTGCCACAGCACAGCCCCACGAGCGGAATGCCCAACTCCTTGCAGGCCTTGCCGAAGTTGACGATGTCGGTGCGGCTGCACATGGCGGCGTCCAGGTCCTGTTGGAACAAGCGGGAACCTACATGGGAACAGAATATACAAGAAGAAGTTTAGAGTCGTTTATGGTGTAGCGCAAAATTAATGTTAACGTCAAAAAAAAAGGTACAAGTACCGGTAACAGCGTCTGGGGTAGAAGGATCTCAACCCACTTCCCGTTTTCTATCATCATCATTTCGACCAACTTGGAGAGGTTAATCAACCATCATCAGACGTGAACCTATACATTTTTAAACTCCCACACCCTATTTCTCTTGAACTTAGGTTGTGCGCCTTACCTAGCCCGAACATCTGACGTCACACTTCCAGGCACGTGGACAAGGCAAGCTACCGACCTTTAGAACCCGCTGGTTGCCTGCCAGAGGTACGTTTCACCCAACTTAACTTTTGCATGTCATATAAACGTGTGTTTCTGTACACACAAAATTGGTGTAGTACCAGCTGGGTGTGTGTGCTGTATACGCAGTATTTTGCACACCCAGTTGTGGGGACGTGCCATTGTTGTTCCTATGTAACAATTAGGTGAGTACGACCAGAAAGTGAGTCTTACGGCACCCGACTATGCCATCCACCTCTTAAAATTCAAGGTGCACGTGGTACTCTGGGTTGTATACGGTATCCAGCATGTAAAGACAAACAAAATGCGAGGTGGCAAGGATGTACGGCATGCCGGGCAGCCGAGCTCGCCTTGACACAGAAAATAAAACCATAATATCATACCTGAAAGTGGATCCGTTAGAGACTGGAAGTTAGGCTCCTTTTCAGTCGTGCGATAAGTCACTGGGATCGCGGCTAAAGGAACCTGTGATTTAGATTAAACGTGGTAAAGATTCTTCTGTAACAAACTGCTTTCGATACCAACTTCATTTCTCGACGAGACGTGCAAAAATGGCAAACATTTTGATCTGAGGATACTTCACCCCTTCTGGTTTTGTCTTTTACCAAAAGAAAACTTCAGTAAATCAAAACAAAATAAACAAGAATCTTATTACGAGTTTGTTGTAAATAAGCTCAAAGACCTCCGCAGTTATGGTACTAAGCACGGATAACTCTCCCCTCCCCCACAAAAAAGTTTCCTTGTGAACAATTATCTGATCAATCTAAATGATTTCATTTACTGTTTCCATCATCTGAAAAAAAGAAGTACAATGCTGCGCCCTCTGTCGGCGAGTCATGACACGTTCGTGTATACTACAAGAGTAATGTCGTGTCTAAATTAAGCGAACGTTGATATGTCCGGTGGTATAGCTACATCGACATTGTCAGCCACTGTCATTGCCGAAGCTGTTAAATCGGACACGGCATTGTTTATATTTACCACAAGTAGATGTATTTTGTACTTTTACGCACGTCAGTACATGAAAAGAGCCCCTTTTCGAAGAATTATTAAGCAGTTACAATATTATGTTCCTTTTTAAAGGCGAGAGCAATGGGAGATGGTTGCAGGGAATGCTGGGCGGCAAGGTAAACGTCAACCGTTTACGTACTTCTGAGCGTACGCACATTACGAGAACAATAATTTATTGGCAAGTCTGCTGCCACCTAGCGTTCCCAAAAGTCTCCCAATCCCAGTCCCCCCCCCCCCCGGCTATGTCACTGACCCAGACATTACCTTCACACATTTCTTGATCTCTTTCATCAGCGGGATCATCGTAGCTGGCCCACGGGCGCAGTTGAGACCAAGTACATCGGCTCCGGCAGCCTCCAGCCTCTGGAATGCTTCACACAGCTCCACGCCGTCCAAAGTGGCTGGTCGACCGTTCACTTCCCTCTTGTGCCAGGCGTAGTTTATAACCGACGGAAGACCTGATCATTAAATCCAAGGTACAGATAATGATTACAAAATAGAAGAAAGAAATAATAATATGAGACTCTCTGATGGGACGCTAGGTGGCCGGGGTGTGTGTGTGTGTGTGTGTCCCCCATGCCCTATATGGACTGAAGGAATTTGATTCAAAAGAGGGTGTTATCAAACAACGGGGGTCAAAATCACCGATGGACAAAGAATCTCCTGTCACACCAGCCGTCGATTTCACCAAACTCTTCCTAACTTAGGATTAATCTTAGGACTTAGGACGAGTCCCAGCCTTGCACTGTAACATGTAAACCTTAAGATTAATCCTAAGTTAGGACTAGTTACTTGTCCTAACTCGAGATAGGATTAATCCTAGCGTTTCGTGAAATCGGCTGCAGTTGGGTTATTCTCAAACTTTCTCTATCAAAAGACTGGTATTTTTTATAAAAAATGTTTCAAAGTTTGTTTTATCAAAGGGGCATATTGCCTTCAAATCTCTCAAACATTTGCTGTTTGGAAATGCTTCTTTAATATCCCTTCAAAGAGTTTTTCATGCACACAAGCATCTACAGTGTTTTGTTATTAGTGAGGTAATTAAAATAAACCCAACTTTTCTTCTTGAAATACAACCAGCCGAACATACGGCCCGCCATTTTGTGACAGCACCCATGGTGTCGATTTCAACACCCAGTGCATTCATTTCAAAACAAACGCCTTTTATAGCCCAAATCGCCCATCTTGGGCGATTTGGGCTCCTTTAAGGGATTTGAGCGGGACCCATGCCTTGTCTTTTCCTTACCCTTGCCGTATTCCTTGATGGCTTGCAGTGCAATCAGTGCCTCCCCGTAATCACTAAACGTCTCTCCAAGGATGAAATCGGCTCCTTCTTGAACAGCCCACTCAATCTGCTCCTATAAATGTGAACAACAAACAAAGATATATCATAGTATGTGGATTCAGTTTGTAACCCATTATCAAGTGCTCTGGCGACCTAGTGTGTTATTGTGCATAGGTTTAATGAAGGTACACATAGCCGAATTAGGCGCTTTGGGCTATAAAAGAGTTTTTTATGTCATTAAAAATGGTTGGAAAGACGTTTTAAAAGTAGAATATAACGATTCGCACAAATCCCTGAAAATTGTATAGTTTCCTTTTACTTCGTAAACTAACATGGTCCGCCATTTTGTTGAACCAAATTTTTGACTCCAGAAAACTTCCGACCGTGTGAGTTCACACAAGGAAAACCACACAATTTTGAGGAATGTTTTTGTGAATCATTATATTCAATTTGTAGAACATCTTTTAAACAATATTAATTTCATAACAAACGCTTTTTATAGCCCAAAGCGCCCGATATGAAGGCGATGTGTAGTGGTGTTTTTTTCAACTATTTTCTTTTGGCAAAAGGAGGGCAAAGTTTGATATTCCGAACCCACTTTATTTATTAGTGCTTTTAATACTTTCACCGAAGCCCCGGTTTGGTTATTGTGCTCTGTAGATGGATTGCACTCGACGTCATTGACCGCCATCTTTGATGCCAAACAATGGAAAAGTGCACGCGTGTAAGCGCTGCGCAGACTGCTCTCGGCAAATGATAGCCTTGATCACTTGTGCACGTTTCATCAACGGTGGCAGCCAATGCAAGGGCTCTATACATGCAAAAAAAAATTGGTTTCAATTTGTTTGCTGTGGCGTCAGCTTCAAAATGCAAGTCCCGTTTTTCTAGCGTGTTATGGCGCTGCGTTTCCCGCGTTGAAACTTAGCTTCACGAGACTTCCCAAAACCTGTTTGATTGTAAGACATCTTTACCTTGAAAAAACCTTTTATCTTTGCATCATTGGCTGGATCGTTTGGGACGTAAATGTTACTATTGCAGATATTTCCCGCCATCAGGGTGCCGGTCTCGTCTGCAACTTCTCTGGCCATGCGCAGTGCAGTTCGATTTATCTTCTCGATTTCTTGTTCGCGGCCAATCAGTTGCACCTTTTCCCGATTGGCGTAGTACTGTTACAGAAACATCATCAAGTGGGATATTTAAAGACGTATGAAATACTATTATAGGTTTTATAATACTGATGGAATAAAGCACCTTCCCCCAATTGGAGTAGTGCTGAAACGGGGGAGTTTGTAAACCTTAATTGGGGAAGGATATTAGCCCAAAGCTGGTGTCTTGAACCGTTAAAGTAGGCCTATAGCCTGCGCAAATCACGTATAATATGCTGTTGAAAACGAAAGCTTTCCATATTTTGTTTGTCAGATTTATTAAATAATAACTGAAAAGGCACCATTTCATCAGGAGACATCGGTTTTGATTCGAACATGCCACGATGAGTTCCCCGTCCCAATTCAGTTTTTAAATCTTGACCATACTCAACTCTGCTAAAAATTGTATCAAACAAAACACAAAGTTTAACCCACTAGTGAGTCATTTTATGCATTATTTTCCATTATGTGGCCGTGGTATGGTACAATGGATCATTCTAAAATGAAGTAGGCTATATAATGCGAAGTCACATCCACGCTTACTGTAAAAGCGAGGACCACGTCACTGCCAGCGCGGGCAAACTCTTGATACTGAAGGCGGACTAACTCCGGGTACTCCACTACCACCTCGGGCACGAAATGGCCGGCCTTCAAGTAGCCGCGTCGCTCGAAGACAAACAGATATCCCTCCGCGATAACGACAGTCTCTCCATCGCGGAGACGTTCCATCAATCCTTTAAAAATAATGGATGAGATACTGCAAATATAATATTGGGCTTCGTCACAACAACGAAGTGTAAGGTTTGTGAATAACATCTCGAAATTAATTTTGTATGGTGGCCCTTAGAGCAGCGATGCCGCAAGTCCACGTGCATGTAAGGCATTTTGCGATGTTGCAATTTTTTTTTCTCGTAATTTTGCCGTTTGACTCAATTCGTCTGGCGCCATCATCACTGAGTAGTCTTGGGCGAGGCCATTTTGAGGAGTCAATGTCCCCGTGTGTTTTACAATGGCTTGCGCATCTTGTACAGTGCAATACAAACTTACCATAATTTGACTCCTAAACAGGCGAGCTAAAGCCAGACAGTAGCTGCATGCGCGTGTGACGTTGGTGCAAGGGGACAATATAATATGCATTATCATTTTGCGATGTGGTGTTTTTTGTTGTAAAAAAAATAATGCGTAACCAAGCAGTTGTACACGTCCTTTACAAACGCCCGGCCGGCTCAGAATCGAACCGAATTCCTTGTCCAAGTGGGGCTGCTCCAGAAACTGGTTACAACATGGGTATTTTGACTTTAGATTCTGCGTCAGGTTCACACTGATTCCAGGTCATGTTGACCCAGAAATGCCCCCCCCCTCTCCCGCGACACAGAATCCTAGTCAATATACTGACCTGGGAATTTTGGGAGTGTATAGGTATCTTGTACGTGATCACCTGTTTCTACTCGATATGTTTATTATTTGTGTGTAAACACTAAAAAAAAAAACAGATTTAGTGAGCTTTGACCCATCTGTGTCAAGTCAATCGTTTTTATCTCTGGCGGGGAAGTAATGTCACAATATTGTTTTAAACCAAGCTATTCTGTCAACTTGACAAAACTGGTTTGATCTCGATCAGGGCGGCTCGCCTTTTTGGGGAGGGAGTTTTCGGGGGACTTTAAAATGTTTTTGTTGTTTTGCTTTATTGTTGTATGTTTCATTACGCGTTGTTTCTTCACGTTCACTGTATTCAGCTATATCGCTACCCTTGATTTTACTGAGAGCAGGTCGTGCTAGACACAACAGTTTCGTAAATGTCCGTACGCTTATACAGGGTGTGACTGATAAAATGTTCGTATGATCACAGATTGGCTGCATATTGCGCCACAGCACCTTGTAAACCATTACATGGTGCTATGTAAAGGAATGGGTCTCATACTTCTAAATGTATGCTCCACATACCTTGCAGAAAAAATACTGGTCTGCGCTTCGAGACGCCCATCGGGTGTGTTAAAGAACTCTATATTATTATTATGGGGAACTGACTGTCTCAATAAAGCTAATCAAGGCAGCGTACAATGGGACGAAAACGGTAGCCTTAGAAATTAATCTTTAAAACAACGTCCGATTGTAGTTTTACAAAACAATCGGCATAATTATGTTACACTCCTGATGGGGTTCTCAAAAATGTAGAAGGATTATGCACATCTTTTCAATCTTTCTTATTTCACTTTAACTTGGAAAACCATGCATCAGTTTTTTTTCCGCTAAGCAAAAGTATACAGGAAACCAGTTGCAAACGGTACGCACGGCAAGATATTTTGGCAGGCAACTTTGTTCTGGTGAGCACAATAATTTGCACTTAGCTATTTTTTTTGTGCTCACACCCCTTTCATGGGACATACATAGCTTTACAAAGCTGGAGGATTGTGTCTGATTTCAAAATAAATACTGCATTGCTTGATGTTTAGTAGTATATTAAATAAGGAAAAGTTTTAGAAAAAACTACGCAAACCCTTTCCTTCGGTTGAACTCACCTAGTGCAAGAAACTAAAAACGAAACCTGTCTCTAACAAAGTTATAAAATAGTAAGCGCTTTGAGACACCCGTTGGTTATAATACTTTACATAATATGAACACTATTAGCAATCGTCAATTTTGAGTCACCAACAAAATATGACTTCATCATTTTCAAAGCTGGGCAGCGCGCCGCCTGAGTTCTTAAAAAAAGGTAATTAAATCGTGCAGTGAATAAAAAAATAATCGATCTTTTGAAAAAACAACAACCATGGGGTACAGTAGTAGTAAAACAAATCAATGGTTTACGGTACCAAAGGCAAAAGTTTGCGTTACCTTTTACTTTTCCAGGCATGGCTGCAGCTTTCAATGGTCCCAGGTCGAGATCCAGTGACGAAGTGTACCACCCACAAGCGCTGGCTCGTAAACAACTAACAATGTTCCGGTAGAATAGTCATCGACCTTTGTGTTTATTCACTACATCTACTATTTTCTCTTTGGGGGAGGGGGGGCTGATGTTAGCGATAAGCGCTTGTCAGTTTTTTTTTGTATGATAATGAGTAAAAAATGTGTGCATAAATGCGTGTGCATAATATAATGTTGTTTTATTCACTCTGTAATGTGTCTACGTTTCGATCACCGTTCTCCATTACAGAGAACAGTGGTGTTGACTGCAAATTTCCGTGTGAATAGGATTTGAGGTCAAAGGTAGATCTGTTAGGATCCTGGCAGGCGCGCAAGGCCGGTATCTAGCCGCGTTATAACGAGCCTCGAAGTGAGACGTCAGGATGTTCAGGCTTGTTGACGATCGCAATTGCGGAGTTAGATCGTCACTGTCTCCGTCGGGAAAACGGTGGCCGGTCTTACAGGCCTATTGGTTTCATTGAATTCGAATCGTCACTGATGTAGTAAGCTTTTATTATAGGTCCAAAATACATCGTGGTGTGAACTCGCCAGCAATTAATGGACCAACTGGCAGCACAAAAGCAATAATTCTCGTATATCATCCTTTTCTATAACTTAAATAATTATGTCACCAGCAGGCAACTGTTTCGGATGTTTTACTTTAACTATTCCCGCCAGTTATACATCCCCACCCAGTACGGCGAATTATGTAGAAATTTCGTTCAATAGCGCCCTCTTTTGAACAACTTCGTTCATTCCATGTACATTGTAATACCATATTGGGGAAAACACGCACCGGTGAAAAGTGCCCCCTATAACAAAGCCGGTGTCGAAGGAGATTCTGTCCCCGGTGACTCTGTGTGTCCCCCCCCCCCCCCACCCCCTCATCCGTAGAGCAAATGTTGTACAAACTTCTTCTAATAGTGCCCTCGGGGGACAGAATGACAAATTTCCCTATGATACTAAAATGAAAATATGCAAGTCCGACTTGAGGTAAATCTAACCAAGTGTATATAGACTTTGTTGGGATCATCACCCTTACCATACAGTTTTACAAATCTCCTGTATATACTGTTACCTGACTGACAGCGAGCCGCATTTGGGTAATAGATAACCTGATACAGTGGTGGTAGTACTCTATGCATGTACTATCTTTTAGTATATAGTATGATCAACAATCACCATTATAATATAATAGTGGTCCACCGCAAAGCCTTGTGTATGTGCGGTGTGGTGATAGCTGTGCTTGCTCTTACGAAGTAGTCGGCCGTGACGAGCCTTCGCGCGATGAGTGCTAGTGGTAAGCCATGAATTATTGTCGTTCACTTTTAGCCATTAAAGAGATGTCATGACATTGATACCTCTTATAGGAGATGTGACCAAGCAAAAAATGTATAGGGACTGAGCTAGATGAAGGCCTACGTTGTGATTATAGGGACCACATGTTCAGCGTATGGGATCTACACAAAAGCTAACAATCAAAACCTAACATGTCACCTATCTATTGTATACTAGTTAACTCGGCCAAAAGAAGGTCACCACCAGTGGTGTACCTTGTCACTGGTATTACCTGGAAGTATGATCCGGTTATATGGGTCTGGTGGCTTTAACATACATCGAACGTACATATTTACGTAAATATTCACCCAAATATTCACGCTTGCGGCCGTGTCGCGAATAGTTACGTAAACTATTTCCGTGAATATTATTGTGCTCCGTAAAATCCACGTAACACATGAAACAAAAACCTCACCATATATAGTTTGTTTTCTATGTGCTTAACATGTTGCACTCAGGTCTATTGGATCGCTTGCGTAACGGGGAGAGTGTGGTGTGCGCCGAGGGCTACCTCTTCGCCTTCGAGAGACGAGGTTACCTGAAGGCCGGAGCGTTTGTCCCGGAGGTCGTCTTGGAGCACCCCGAGCTCGTCCGTCAGCAGTACGAGGAGTTTGTACACGCCGGTAGCGATGTCGTCCTTGCTTTTACGGTGAATAACATGATATACGGTAATCAAAATATTTCGACCTACAAGCCAGACACACTCAATGTAAAATTTTACCATAGAGGAAGGAAATAATACGTCGCAGACTGCTGTAATGACATTCTGGCAAGAATGTGCGCGCATAAAAACATTCTATGATACGGCAGTTAAAGGAGGATAGATTTTTACTTCATACAGAGAGCACATAATACCTGGCTACAATGTCTCACCCACATACTACAAAGCACCTTGCAGTGAACATCGGTTATCTCAATGACAATTGCATTAAGCTATATACGCCATTAGGTTACGCAATGTTTGCTGCTAGAACAGTCTGATAAAAATGTTATTTGCGTAACCAGAAAATGTCATGGGGAAGGGCAAGCGAGGGCAAAGAAATAATTTAGGGGGAGGCTATTAGTGTATTGAATCATTCATTCCATCTCACTAGAGGGGGCAAGAAAGGGGCACTGAGGGTTCTGAGCGTGGGGGTGCCACCCTGGCCCCTCCCCCTGTCTGGTTATGCCTCTAGCTGGGACCGAGGCCTCTATCTTTACGAGAGTTGAACTACGAGGAGGGTTGTGAGAATTATTCTGAGAAGACCCCGAGTCTTTTTTGTCCAATCAATTCCTATGGGGGATATGATGGGCTTCTGGTAATCGTTGGAACCAGTTTGTAAAGAAGTGGGCGTGGCTGACAGTTGAATTACGTCACACTGATGAACAGGATACACCTACGCCTTTTAAAAAAAAAAAAATTTCCAGACCCATTTTGCCGGGTCATGTCACCATTCATGACCCGTTTTTGAGGTCGCAGTAACCCGGTAGGACTCTGGGTCAGGAAAGTGTCCCTGACCTCAACTCCCGTAGCTAGGTCACCTTTGCTCGGCCTTGCTGCACCGGTAATGTGTTCCCCCCCCCCCCCCACCCCGCCCGTGACCTGTAGTTCGGGACGGATACTTTAGAGTGTGAATGGGGGGAAATAAAAATAGTGTTGTTTTTCTGCAGTATTATGCCCACCGGGAGAAGATGGCATTGATCGGCCGTGAAAATGACATCGAACGCATCAACCGGGCAGCCCTGCGTATTGCTAGGGAGGTAGCGGACCAGACGGGCACGATGATGGCCGGCAATATATGCAACACTACCATGTATGATGCAAACGATCCAGGCTGTAAGAAAGGAATCGACTATCAGTTCAAGGTAAGAACAATATTAACGTAAAGCAATAGAACCCCTGCATTGGCCGCCATCGTTGATGAATGAAACGGGTACGGTGTGAAAGGCTATCATTGGCTGAGAATTGTGTGCAGCGCGTACACTCGTGCACATTTCCATCGACGTCAATGACGCCATGTGCAATCCATCTATTGACCCATTATGCATAAACATCCAGACGCCAGAGGTAAACCGACGATGAAACAATGGAAACTCACAGATTCCTACGCTCGGAACATTTAGCATGGACCAGTGATGAGCAGCCTGCTTTTCGATCTCTACGTAGGGCACCCTACTCACGTGCAAGGTCTATACAAGAATGTCTCTGAACATAACCCCCTTGGAAAATGATGAATAACCCCGCCTTACCCCCTCCTGACAATAGCTGTGATGGCGCTGCCTTCCTGCGTATGAATTGTATGGGCTAACATATTGGTACAACAACAGTTGTCACTTGTTTTCAAATGCTGGGCTCGTTTCAGATTTTTAGGGACTAAACGATGTCATGCATTGCCAACGAGAAAGCCTCCAAAGTGCAGAGGGGAAACCGGATTGCACTTTGTTTGTAAACATCCCGGCGTTCCCGGTGCAGCTTCAATCCTCACCCACTGGACCCCCTTCCGACTCTCATGCCTTCGCGCATCATAGAGCAATCAGCATACAGCATAAAGTCTATAGCTGTTTCCTAAAGACAATCCGAGCATACTGATCGAAACGTAGATTTTTCAGAAATCACCCAGCAGGGTACATGGGATTGTGTTGTGCAAACCTTACAAGATTGTATCCCCACCATGCAAAGTTTCAAATCCTACTCATGTACATGGTGTTACTGCAAACCTTACTAGATTGTATCTCCACCATGCAAAGTTTCAAATCCTACTCATGTACATGGTGTTACAGCAAACCTTACTAGATTGTATCTCCACCATGCAAAGTTTCAAATCCTACTCATGTACATGGTGTTACTGCAAACCTTACTAGATTGTATCTCCACCATGCAAAGTTTCAAGTCCTACTCATTTACATGGTGTTACTGCAAACCTTACAAGATTGTATCTCCACCATGCAAAGTTTTAATTTCTACCATATACCATAACTGCATATATCAAGTATGTGATAGTAGATTTTACGGCTTTGAAACAAAAAATACAGTTTGCAAACAACAGGGAAGTTTTATAAACAGCTTTAGAAGTAAGTGGACCGATTTTCTTCTTTTTAGGAGCAAATTGAATGGGCTGTTGAAGCTGGGGCAGATTTCATCGTTGGTGAGACTTTCGGTGATGTAGGTGAAGCGATGCTAGCCCTCGAAGCTATTAAGGCGTATGGTCGAGGTAATGTTTAAAAAAATAAAATAATAATAATAGTTTTTTAATCATCTACATTTATTTACGTTATAGTTTCCAGAAATAAGATCTACTTCAAGTAAAACCTTCTGAACGAGTTCAGACACCAACAATCTCACCATGGCTGTTGGTATAAGTGGGGGCTTTCTTCAAATCTTTTATTGCCTAATATTTGAGTAAAGTACAAACTGTTCGTAGGTTGTCTCTAGTTTGTTGGTTCATTAAACCTCATGTACAAGGTATTGTAGCCCAAATCACAAGGTTTTTCCCCAATTTCTACTTGGTTCCGGGTCTTGATCCGGGGGTGCGGGCTTCGTTTGTTGTTGAAGCACCTGGCAAAGTTCACACTAATCCCAAATTTCATGCTCACGGAGGTCGCAGCCGGAGCAGGCCCAAGCAGATTTTTTGTAAAGTTCACAAGTCAAGATTGGGAGAGCACAATGAACTGACTCCTATTTTGGTGTGATACCACGGGGTTTGTTACAAAGATGGCGGAACCATGATTAATTAAGGTTGATACTGTTACCGTCCTTTAAAGAGTTACAATTTTATACCAAGTAGATGTTTAGCTTTACAATAATTCATTTCAACAATTCAAATAACCACCAATAATGATCTAGTAATAGTCATGCTTTTTCCATAGGGCTCCCAGCTGTAATCACAATGTCGATCTATCAGAACACGGTGGACGGTAAGTTGGCGACATTGGACGGCGTAGAGATGTGCGCAGCCTTCCAACTCCTTGAGGCTGCCGGGGCGGATGTCCTGGGCCTGAACTGCGCCCGTGGCCCAGCCACCACCATACCCCTGTTGAAAGAGCTGAACAGGGTTCTGAAGGTACACTGAATTATTATTAATAGTAGAAGTATCGAAGGTGTAATTAGTTTGACCGTTCTGTACTCCTCTTCAAGAAGGTACGAGAGCATAACAACTCCAATTTCAAGCCCATATGTAAAAATTATGGTAAATTACGGTAATAACTACGGTAACAATTACGGTAACATTTACGGTAACAATTACGGTAACCATTGCGGAAACAATTACGGGTATCGTCTGTAACTGTTTTTAAAATTCGCCGCCTTTGAGAATCAACCGAGTTACACTTCGCAGTAACCGTTTTCGGTTGGTTTTGTTTTGTTTTGTTTTGTTCTTAATGGAGAGAGCAAACCGAATACCGTTTACGTTCTACAGATGTTTTCACTACGTAATTGTGTACCCATAAACTTTACGGGAATTCTTTGTCACCCATGTTGTCGGGTAAATCACCGTAAAATAATTAAGAGGGGGGCTCTCAGTAAGTTTTAAACTATAAACGGGAGTGGAGTTTGGGTCGAGTCAGTAGAGACGACGCTACGTTTCAACGCACAAAACCTTCCTAATCTCAAATACTGTCATGTATTTTCAACCAGGTACCCCTCGCAGCTCTCCCTGTTGTTTATCGTACTACCGAAGACGCCCCAAACATGCAGGCTCTGAAAGATCCGTTGGGTGGTAAGTCATAAAGCAATTCCCAGGCCTGGAGTTACACGGAGGCCACGACCTCTGTTGCCCCTGGTCTTAGCATTGGGTGCCCTTCAAAATGTTCCCACAGCCTTTAAGATTTTCCAACTGAAGTGCCCTTTGCAAAAATGAAAATAGCCTTGCCCTCTCAAAGATGAAATTCCAGGCCTGTAATCCCCATGGCACGCATTTTATTTTCGCTGCTGTTGTAAATAGTTGTTGGTATCCCTGTGAATAATTAACAAAGTACTTTCCTCTCTTGATTGGTTTTGGTTGTTTTGTTTTCTTTTACAGGAAAGCAACTATTCCCTACCAACTTGGACTGCGCCGCTTGCACTCGTGACGACATCGTTTCCTTTGGGAAGGAGTGTATGGAGTTGGGCGTCCGATATGTGGGACTGTGCTGCGGAAATGCCGCCCACTACACGCGCTCCCTCTGCGAGAGCCTCGGTCGCAAACCGCTGGCGTCTAGATACTCTGCCGATATGAGTCAACATTTCGCGTACGGTAGTGATGACAAGTTGCATAAGTATAATCAGGAGCATGTGAAGAGCTTCCTCGCTTAATGAAATACACATTAATGTTGTGCCAAAGCTGTTTATAGATTCATAATGTGGTGCGCCACCAAGAGGTTGCGATGAAGAAACCTTTTTTAATAAATTCGTTTTGGTTGTTTGTCTTTCATTTTTGTGTGTGTTTCAAGTTTCGTCCGGAAAAGTCGAATACATGTAGTATCCAAATGCAGGGGCTATGACGTGGGGCCATGTAATGGTTTAATTGAAACTGATTTCCCGTGACGTGACCTACATTCCTCCAATCAAAATGACATGGATTTACTTGTGTGTTTTTAAATAATTATAATCCACACATTTCTATTCAAATAAAAATAAGCAAACGTTTCTTAAAAATTGAAAGACTCAAAATTTGGATATAAAAAAAGGTCATTCTTTGAGAAAGGGAGGTTCATTGTTTTGTATGAAGTCGTCTCTATGGGAGAGGGGCTAATTAACGATGCGAGGCTGCAGATTTGCTATTCTCCTTAGTCCAAGCCTACCACCACTTTCACCGTAGTTTCCTCACAGTGACTTCCAGTATCTCTTAAGGTACCTCATAATGAACATGGGCAAACTCAGTGGCTTAAGCGGTGCATGCTCAGTGGGTTTGTAAAAAAAAAAAAACTCCGCCATGTTTTGGTCAAAGTTTCTCAAAATCCACAAGTTTTTAAAACGTAGCAACACAACGACAAGGTAAATGCCCTCTTTGCCTGGGTTGAGCCATCAACACAGAAATCGACACCTAACCACCATAGCACATCCTACTACTCCATTTAGGGGCCATTATGGAAGAGTTTCCGTGTCCACACATAGGCCTACTGAAAAATCAAAGGAGGATGGTGTGAGCGTATGCATTTATTGTTATAGCTCACAAAGTTGTACAGAACAAATTGAACATTATGTCATTAGTAGAAGGCCCATTATTGGCGGTATGTTTAGACCATCAAGTTCACCAACAACGGGGTTTGATCGCCATTCACAGCTATCGTACCGTCAACTAAACCTAGATTTTGTTATTTCAGTACAAAATAATGCACTTCAGATCGTCAAGTGTAGATGAAATGGTATTGATTAAATAAAAGTGATTTTTAATACAAAATTGTGTTAGTCATTTATTTGGGTTAACCCCACCCCCTTTGTTCATACCCTTATAAGATATTTTGTTGTAAAAACGATACATGCTCAAAGTAAACAGCACATACGACATCGGAATGTTATAGATTTTTTATCTTCTATGTTTTTTCCTGTTCTCTTTCCACCAGCTTATACCTAGTGCATGTTAAAGCGATATGGTATTGCAAAGTTTCACCTGATGTCATATTTAACGTTGAATAGGTGGCGAATTTTCAGTTAAATCCTCACACCCTCTCAGATCTCCGAAACAAGGACTACCCCCCCCCCCCGTGTTAACTCTATTGTTGCCCGCCCCTTCCTAAAAGGTAAAGAAACTCTTAGTCTGGTGCCATGAACCTTTCAGCTATAACTTTTACTATTGATAGACGGGTGTCTGACTAACCGTGCAAGTGGGGTGCGTGAGATACATGGTCGCCAATTGGCTGAAAAGCTTACAGGTTTAGCAAAGTAACCAATGAAACACGTTGTTATGAGACCACATAGGAAAATTATGGGATATTGCTCGCACGCCATAACTGTTTCGCGTGCAAAGCGAACGTGAACTATTCACTGTGTAAATTTCTCTTTGATCAAGAATTCGACCTGAAATGAGGGAAATAATTCGGTGGAACTAACTTGGACAGCATCTTAAATCACCATGGATGCGGTACGGACATTCAACAATGAGGTAAGAATATCTTGCGAGTTGAAATTTCTTTTAAAATGGAAGTTGTTGCTGAGCTCGCATGAGTGATGAGATGCACGTCATGAATGAACACGATGAAGAGGGACTGAGGCTGAGGCTGAGGGTAGTCCGGGGCCGGAATGGAATGGGATGGGGGCGGGTGAGGCGGCGAGTATAACATTAACAATAACATGACACAGATCCTCCAACAAGTTACAGTTAAAATAAAGAATTACAGTTTTTACCTGATTGTGGTACTTGAAGTTGAATTTGTGTTCACTAAAGTTACTTGTGAAGTCTCAATTTCATTTTTTGTTCAGCCTAAAATTAAAAAACCATAAATTAATCATATTTTCAATAATCATTAATCATTTTCATCATCCACTTCCAAGATTTGTTGTTAGGCATAATATCTTTTTTTTTCTTTTCCTCTGCACTATGCAGTGAACGATTTCCCTTGTATCGCATCGCATTTTGCGATGCAATTGGAGCGATTTGCGATGCAATTTTACAAACAAAGTGCATCGCACAATTTGCGATGCAATTTGCGATGCAAGTTTTACTAAATTGTATAGTTATAAAAATAAGTTTACACCCACAAGGTTTCGGATTCACATTTACCTAAGCTGTGGCGGTGGGTGTTTGAGGAATTGCCTTTTATTTAGCGTGACGTCCGACAACCTAAGACTAGAGCAAGGGAAACAACCATATCGCGCACGACGCCACGCTGTGATCCACATTCCCCCACACATGATGGGTCGATGGAAGCAGCGTCGGTAGGGGTACAGTTGTAAAATCCCAAAGAGAGATTATTTTTAAGTTCATAAAATGGTTTAGCAAGTCTTGATATTTGCTAGATTTAATGTGACCGCGATCGCGATCGTTCAATTCATAGTAAACACGCACGCACTTCCCTTAACCACATGGTAGTGAGTAGCCAACGTTCGCCCGCACGCACACAACACATGGTAGTATTATTGTTCAGTACAACAGCAGGTCCAAAGTCCATCCTAACCAACAGTCCGCACGCTGTGATTGGCCCGTCAATAAATTCATATTCATAAGGAAGCTTGGCTAGCCTCCAACTCCATACACGTTCACGAGTCGAGTAAAGAATTGCTGCACAACGCGGCGCACGCCCGTGGATTCTGTACTATACACAGCGTTGGGTTCAGGCTATTCAAGCATCGACAACTTTTGCCGATAGAGGGCGTTGCAGGGCAAGGTTCATTGAATTTTTTCTCGATGTGCGTCGTCGATCGATCGTTAACACGAAGATTTCATTGCAAAAGAAGTTCTATAAAACCGATTCTCAAATTACAAATCCATGAAAATGGTTGTTGATGAAAACAAGTACTATTTAGAGCAGAAAATAGGGGATAAGATCGTTTAAAAAAAAAAAAATCGTTAAGTGTTTTTTTTGGGTTTTTTTGACGCTACGAAAATTTTCAACAATATTTAGGCATTTTAAAATTTGCTATACAAAATTTATGGACTGCTATGCAATATTTTGAGATTGCTATGCAAAAAAAAAATTGCATAGCAGTTTTGCTATGCAAAAATTTGGAACCAAATCGTTCCCTGCTATGTATTTACATTTCCATACTCTCTGTACATTGTTCACATTCTTGTTTGGATTTGGAAATAAAGTTCAATTACCAATTAGTAATAAATCATGTTTTCTCCTCAACAAAAACGATTACAATTAAACACAGTGTTCTCCACAGACTTTTTTTTTGGGAGGGCGGCATGACGTCATCAAAATGGCGCCCGTAGATATGACGTCATCAAAATGGCGCCAGTTGGTATATGACGTCATCGGACGTGAAAGCAAAAACATTTGAGATATTCCTTTTCGTAAAAACAATGTTATTAACCCCCTAGCCCCGACACTATCTAAGGAGAATGATTGACATCTATTTCGGTCCAAACAACCTCATTGTAAAACTACTACAACTAATTCAAACCTACAATTTGTTATACATTTTGCTTTGTGCGCCGCGCCGAAAACATACACACAGGATGCCGCACAGTGTGGGGTTTTATTATTTTTAGAAAGCTGGCTATGCGTTGTAAAGAAACGTTTTAAAAATTGCATTTTTGGACGATCTTATCCCCTAATTTCTGCCCTAAATAATACTTTTTCCATCAACAATCATTTTCATGGATTCATTTTTTTAGGATCGGTTGTTTAGAACTTCGTTTGGAATAAAATCATCGAGATTAATTCAACGACCGGTCGACAACGCAAGTTGAGGAAATTCCATGAACTTTGCCCCGCATCGCCCTCATCGGCAAAAGTTGTTGTTGTTTGTAACAGCCTTAATCCAAGGCTGTACATGTTGTACCAATCTGCAGGCGTGCGGCACAATGCGCGGCAATTCTTTACTTGGCCCGTGAACGTGTACTGCGTTGGAGACGAGCCAAGCTCTCTTATGAATATGGTAATTACAGCGGCCATCAACGGCCAATCACAGCGTGCGGAATGCTGGTTAGCTTGGACTTTGGACCCTGCTGTTGCAGACTACATGTATACACGTTGTGGGGCCCGGGCCAATGCACGTGCGGTGGACACTCGGCAGTCAGAACCATGTGGTTACATGTACGTATGTGTGTCGCGCATCGTGCATCGTGCATAGGATACGTTGTATACTGAAATGAACGATCGCAATTCAATGCTGCGGTTTAGAAGTTGGCCATGGCTCGTCGGCTACTCGTTCGATCGTATTAAGTGAGGGCGAAAAATAGTCTGTGTGAAGGAAGCTTCGGCGCTGCCATTTAAGTTGCTTTCGTTCCGTGATTTGTCATTTTTTGGCAGGGCGGCCAATTATTTTAGCAGGGCGGCCACTTCTTTGGCAGGGCGGCCTTAAACTTTGGGAGGGCGGCCCGCCCTCCCAAAACCTTTGTGTGGAGAACACTGAAACAAAAAAATAATTGACTGCTGCTTTGGGTTTGGCTTTAATTTAGGAATTGGTGGGTATAACTCTTTCAGTGAAAATATGTAGGTTTGTCATCGTATCTGGGGCATTTTCTTTGCAACTTGAATGTTCACCTCAGTAGGTGCGGGTAAACTAATCAAGCCTGACACTCTACACTGTCACTCCACACAATTGCTGTAGCTGTGGCAATCGAGGGTTGGCGCAATTTTTTGAGAGGACTTTTATTAATTAATCAAAAGAAACCTAACCTCAACCCATTGAAGCGGTGGATCGCTCAAGTGCCGTTCAAAAGTAGAGGTCAGATACAGCAATTTTTCGGCGATTGCAATTTGGATTGGAAATCATGCAACGTTTTCATTCAGCAATTTTACTTTGCAAACTTTGGCGTCTCTGACTGAACATGCTTTTGCTAGCTGAGATGTAACCGTCGATCCTTCAGATGGTCATAGAGTGGGGGGTTACAAGTTACAATGTGACGTATTTCAATATCTGCAATACTTGAAATTTTAGTTTTTTTGTTTTTTGTCAGCCTAGTGACCAGGTTTGCATGATTTTCACCTCTTTCAAAAATCAACACGGGGATATGATCTCCATTGTTTTATGAATCAATCTAACCTACAGTGTAGTTGAAACATCATCAAGTAAAATATGGTTTTTTTTAATGTTTGGTAAAATATGATATTTACATCTTTTGTTTCTGTGTGTTTTTATTCACAGTTGTCCAGCCTGTATGAGAGCAAGCCGCCCATATCCCGGGCTAAGATGACCCAGATCACCAAGCTTGCTATCAAGGCCATCAAGTTCTACAAACACGTTGTGCAGAGCGTGGAGAAGTTCATACAGAAGGTAGGTGCTGTACGCTTTGAAGGAAATAATCTTGTACATCCCATTGCATAATCGTCATGTCATTGGACATTTACGTATGTATTACAAATCCCAGTGTGTTGCAGACCAAGGCCCAATCTCATGACTCTGCTTACCGTAAGCAAAGGATCAGCACTTACAATAAGCAGGGAATTCCCCAGGTAAGCAAGGGATTTTTGCTTGTGCCCATGCATTCCTCACTACATGTACTAGGTATTCTTTGCTTGCACAGCTAGCGCAGAAATTTGCCGTTTGCCCTACAAAATGGTGATCGCAACCTCAGAAGTGGGCCCAGGGGTCGATTTCACAAAGAGAGTCCTAACTTAGGACTAGTCCTAGGAGTTATTAAAAACTTAAGGCTAGTCCTAAGTTAGGACGAGTAACTCATCTTAACTCGAGATAAGACTAGTCTTAACTCTTTGTGAAATTCACCCCAGGTCCCCCAATATTAAAAGTGTCGGAAGTAGGGGGCCCTGTGGGTATCTTCCTTAATTTCTTAATTTAGAAAAAACTAAAAGACACTAGGCCAAATAAAATAAATGTTGTGTTTATGATAACGGCCTGAAAAAAATCCAGGTAGGTAGGTAGGAAAATAATTTTATTTTGTTCATTTATTTTTTTGTTTTGAAGTTCTTGAATTTTGAGTTATTTGTTCAAATTTTAAACTTGCTACCATTATACTAACCTTGTTTGACTCATAAAGTTATAATTAGTCATGTTGAAAAGTGGTAAAATCTAAAAGTTTATAAGTTCTTTAGAAAACAAATATAACATGGGCTATAGACAGTTACAGAGGGGGTCAAGTTGCAAGCGCTTCAGAAACAGTAGTTTCAGGGAAAATTTGTATCTCACCAATCAGGGCTATGTTTTAAATGCTGACATTAGTTTTGCCAATTCTCAATTTCAGGTATTGACAAAACATCATGTTATATTTTTAGGGCCAATGGTTTTCCGTGTTCGCGGAACACGGACGGATTTCGCGGAACACGGACGGATTTCGCGGAATCTGCCACTTAAAACGGAAAACGGGATTTGAATTTGAACTTTAAAAAAGTGACAAAAAAGTTGTTGTTTTTTTTCATGTTACTAAATGCAAAACTGTTGAAAATGAATAGGCAAGCGAACTTAACATTGTGTTTTTTATTAAAATTCTTTTTTCTAAACTAGAAAACATCAAAAATCAGACCGTAATAAGTTACGAGATCGTAACCGTTGAGCGTTTGATGTAGCAAATGAATACACATTGTTAACCCTGTACAGTACATGGAGGACAGTACATGGAGGACAAAATCATCACATTCACGGCACGTTCTTTACAGTTTTTCACCAAAATTGCATTTTGTCCATGCCTTTAATCACCAACCACACATAAAAACTAGCTTACCCCTACTCTATAAGAACAAACACATTGATTGTTTACCCATAAAGGTCTAAAATCAACCGTAAACTTTCAACATTTTGTCGCCGAAGCGAAAACAAAATGGCTAACGATTTGTTTCTGTGTGGCGCTAGACGTACATGATCACGTGATATGCAATGTTTGATACTGCAACGGCTGTTGCATGTTTCTAACTTGTTTTTTGCTGCAGCGATGCTGTAAAATTTCTCGAAATTGCCAACTCCTGATCTGAATCGGCCGTTGAATAATTGAGAGTTTTTGAACGTGAAACGGAATATTGTTTGTGTCTTTAGTAGAATTCATTTACCGACTCACAAAATAGTTAGAAAAACGATTTGAGGTCGGCAGTTTAGCCGCAAAAAATCCAGGTCGGTCGGGTTACCGTAAACACAACATTTATTTTATTTGGCCCTAGGCAAAGATTTGTATTCCAGGCATTTTCTGCTTCTTCTTAACTACATAAAATGAAAATATAACAACTGCATCAAAGTATAAATTAAGTCTGGCTCCGTTGTTCATGTATGTTTGTACATTTACACGTGTATTAACATGATGAAGGCTAGACACAGGGACCAGCTGGCTTGTAATTTCACTGTGCGCCGGCTTTTTCATTGGTCTGTGTTTGAATATTTAGGGGAACCTTGGGCTACCATGTACATGAACGTGTTGCTTTAATGGAGATCATGTTGTGCTAGGTCCCTATAGAATTTGAGGTCAGAATAAAACTGGGTGAAAATTCTAAACACAAGCTACACATTGTAAAGCTGCACACTGTTGTACAGTCGACTCGTTAATGCCAGGTCCACTGGACCTGACCTGTTTTCTTCGCATTATCCGAACCTCATGCTTGCACTACACACGTGTATTGGCTAGAACGGTGCGGTTTGCTTTCTAGTACAGTTCTTACGAGCATCCTGTACACAAAATATCAATGATAAATGCATTGTTTTTGACTATTAAACCATAAAAATTAAATATTGTGTATAACTCAAAATAAAAATTATAGCAAAGTGATGTCAAACTTGCTGTTCATGTGACCATGTACATGTAGTGACAGATTTGGTACTGTGTAGCGCCTTTGCTGGACATTGTTTTCGTTGGTAGTCTTCCAAGTGTGCGAGAAGTAGGATTTCAAGCGTAGATTACCAGCGAAATAAATCTGGTTTTTGGCAACAAGCATGTAATTTCCACCTTAACTGAACAGTCGGCTTTTTTTACACAACAATATTTTTCAGATCTCGCTACAAAAGTACGAAAATAATACATTTTTTTGTCATGTACCGCTAAAATACCCTGTTTTATCTGTGTTCTCGTTACAACCGTGTTCTTACAATGTCTTATCTTCCGCTTTTTAAGACATAGAAACACGCGTGGGACAGTTCGGGACCGGTGAAAAACCTTGTATAAACCGGCGTCTCATATCTTCTGAGCTCGTATTAAGGCCAAACAAAAAAAATGTTCTGTTTCCGGTTACCCGACCAACCCTAACTTTTTGCCGCGACCCTAAACTTTTTATTCAGCTTGAAAATATTTTTTATTAAAAAATATATAAAAATCATTAAAAAAATGTGTTGTACCATAGACAAAATGTCTGATATTGACCAACTTAACATGTTTTAAACAAAATTGAAATAAAAACCAGAACACATTAAGACAAATTTACCGAATCAACAGCGTCAGCTGCCTATCTTATACAGTGCAATATGGAGATTGCGCACGTTTTTGCCCAATGGCAGAATCTGCTGCCAAATCAGCAGTGCTCAAAATGTAAATTGCGCACAAGTTTTTCAAATTCGTTGTGCTAATCCGTCGAATGCGCTCAACGGATGAACGAGCGTGGACTCGACAGAAGTCGTAATACAATGTATAAGCGGAGGATTTTGGACATAATTTTTGCCGAAATGTTTTTTGGTTTTTTTTTTTTTTTTAATCCGACACAATCGTACCTCCATATTAACCAGCAACATCTCATGCGTACCTCATGTGACTTCAAAGTATACTAAAGAGGTCGTTGCTGGATTTTGGAGCAGGTGTTTGTCTCCCACTGTTTTTTTGTTGTTGGTTGAATTGAATCGGTCTGATAACTCGCCTGCCAAATGTATCAGAATATTTAAAAATTCTGTAAAAAAAAAAAAAACTTTTCGACCTACTGACCCTATTTTAAAATGGCATGTTATCGAAAACGGAAGAATTTTTTTGTTTGGCCTAAGGAGAGTTGAATGTATTTCTGAAGGTGTAGTCACATCTCCTTATAAGAGTTTTGTTTGGTTTGTTTGTTTGCCTTCCTTGTTGGTAATTATTGTTGTAATGATCTGTTCGATTCTACTCATCTTAAATTAGGTGGATGGCTAGGGTTGATAGTACTCTAAAACCCAGTCAGGTATAGAGATTACAAATGTACCTTTTGGGTGATATTGTTGTGAAATGTTTCTAAAGAACTGCTTGAACGGCTCTAATCAGATTGAATGTCGTTCTTGTTTCTCGCTGCAGTGCCGGCCGGAGTACAAAGTACCAGGCTTGTACGTCATTGATTCAATCGTCCGCCAGTCACGCCATCAGGTAGGATTTCCATTATTATTAATTTTTTTTTTTTTTTTTTTTTACTAGTTTATTATTTTGTATCTGGTTATTGATGCTCTTTATGCAAATATGAACTTAGTTTTTCCAGGAACTTTTATTTTGTCTGAAGTCTGCCTGCATTTCAGAAGTCATTCTGTTGCCAGATGTGTATCGATTACACTCAATTTTTTTTTTTAGAATGAGATTATTGTGTTTCTTGTTATCATATGACCAAAATGTCGACGGAAAATAACCTTTTTGTTATTTCATACGTAGATAACGGTGCTCTTTAATATGAACTTAGTTTTTCCAGTAACTTTTGTTAAATTCTGAAGTTTGCCTGCAGCAGACTAGCAGGCCTGATGCTTCACGGAGGCAACGGAGGCAATTGCCTCCATGCCCCCTGGTCATTGCATTGTTGCCCAGCTTGAAACGTTCCAAAAGAAAAGTCCGCTTTCCTCATAGAGGTGCCCTTTTACATAGGAGAATATGCCTTGGTGCCCTCTCCCTGTCAAGAACGAAGCATCAGGCCTGCAGTAGTGTTTGTACACTTTGTACTGACATTGAAAAAAGGTAGAGTTTAAAATTCTGATGGCCCTTTTTCTAAATCCTCCATGTTTCCTTTTCCAAAAGTTTGGTGCCGAGAAGGATGTTTTTGCGCCCAGATTTGCCAAGAACGTCGTCAACACCTTTCAGTTTCTCTTCAAGTGCCCGCCAGATGAGCGCGCCAAGATCGTCCGCGTCCTCAACCTTTGGCAGAAGAATGCCGTCTTCACGGCCGACATCATCCAGCCTCTGCTGGACATGGCAAACCCAGAGAAAGCTGGTAGGAACTCAGGTGGATTTTTCTTTCTTTCTTTTTTTTTTCGTCAGTGCGTTGTTATTTCCGTAGAGGAGAAAGGATGGGATACGATCATTTAACTGCCCTCCTGTCTGACCATTCAATGGGGATTTGGAAAATAGATGATGCCAGCCTACAATTTGTATAATGTGAAGAATGCATACACAGTACACAGTCAACCCTCCTACTGTCTGACCATTCAACATCATTCACTATGGTTTTGGAAAATAGATGACCATGATGACAGTCTGCAATTAATATCATGTACATGTAGTGTATGCATAAACAGAGTAGCAGGTAATCCCTCTTACTGTACAACCCATTCAATATCACTCACTGTGGTTTTGGAAGAATAGACAAGCTATGTCAGCCTGCCATTATGTTAGCATGTCAACATTTAGGTGATAAGTGGTTCAGTAACATTAAAGAAGCTCTCATTCTGATAGAGAAAAAACTTAAAAGGCGTGCTGTTTTGGGGGTCTTAGGTGTTTTGGGGTTTTTGTTTTTAGTTTTTTTAATTACATGTGAGGAGAGGGCAGATACAGTAAATGACTTTTCATTTGATGAAGATTCACCAAAAACTCTAACATCAGTATTTTTTGTTTTGTTTTAATGATTCTTAGCAGCTGCAGCGGAGGTGACGGCAGTGGCACCTACTATTGCCAAGCAGGATAAACCGGCTGACGTCAAGGCCTGGTTGTCGCAAGCAGAGCCAACGCCTGCTGGCAAGGGTGACGGCCAGAAGGACGAGACGCTGACCGCTGTGCAGCAAATCTTGCAACAGACACAGCAGCAACAACTCGTAAGTGTAAACATTTTCCATTTCTCCTACATAGCTTGCTCATATGCTAGCGGATGACTTGGATAGCTTTGTATAATCTGATAGATAAAACAAGAGAAGGTTGAGGTATAACCCTAACTTCCTTGAGTTTGTAACTAGGACTCTTCCTTAGTCTTAACAAAATCCAACACCAAACTGTTTATGGCAGTGTGCCTGGGGTTGATTTCACAAAGCTCTAAGATTTATCTTGAAAGATGGGTTGTAAGTATTTATCGTGATTTGTATTGTGACATCACACTTCGCTTAGTAATTACAATTGATTCATAGTAAAGATCCTTCTTAGCTATTTGTGAGATCGGCTGCTGATTCCATCTTAAGTGTAATTATTTTACTGGTGCAGTCCGCAGTTTAACAAATCATTCAGTTGGAATTAAATGGCGTGGGGTGGTTAGGGTTAGTCGATGACAACAACCTGCATGAGTTTTCGCAGCACCAACTTCTTTGCATCTGGTGTAGTAGTTGTTGCGACAAAAGCTCTGCTGGTATTTGTATTTAGTAAGTGGTGTTTAGTATTACCGCTACCATTTTTTGTTATTCTAGTGAGACGGCGGTAGTGATCAGTATTTTGTTTTCTTTGCACTTTGCAGCAGCAACAGCAGCTGCAGCAGCTGCAGTTACTGCAGCAGCAGCTTGAGAAGCAGAAGCAGGCCACCGATATGTCAACAAGCACCAGCAATGCCGGGCTGGTGTTGGACAGCGGCATTGTCGACCAGATCCACACGCTGACTGGCTTCTTGTCCACGCTGACCGGCAAGGTGGCCAGCACTAACAGCAAGCCCAGCGAGGCGAGCAAACTGCCAGCTCCAGTCGCTGCCCCAGCCGCGGAGAGTAAGGCGGTTGGATTTAACAAGGTGAGTATTGAGGTTTCTGACAAGTAACTGAATAAATTAACTGACGACAATCATTTGAGAAAAATCTGTTTTCAGTTTTCGGGTAAACAAAGGGAACCTGCGCCCTCCAGATATTGCATGCCTGCGGTCTACCAGCTATCCAAAGAAATAAAACTGCCATGCAATATGAAGTCAATGTCGTTAAGCAAGTTTCAACGGTTTAATTTCGTGTTGGTTTCCTTTTCTCTGAAGGCCTTGCTGGATTTTGACTACGGAGACGAAGAGGAAGAAGACAGCAAGGAGCCTCACCCCGTCGCTGCCCCACAGACCACTGCCAAAGCGTCCAGTCTGGAGTCCAGCGTGCAGGCTGTACACAGACTGACAGAGGAACTCAAGCATGCCCAGACTCAGCAAGAGTTCCTCCGCCAGCAGCTGAGACATCAGCCCGGGATGCCGATCCCGGCTAATTATGCCAAACTGATGCAGGTAAAAAAAAATATTGATGTAGCACGCTTGTTGTACTCACTCTTGATAGTGTTAGTACGTCGTCTTTGAGACCATGGCGCAATACATCATGGTGTCGATAAGCACAGATTTATATGTTCACAGTATTACTACTTGTAAAGCACATAATTGTATCTATCACCCAAGTAGATCCTTGTCATTCGATTGGAGGATTGTAGGTCACCTGACACTCAATATTCAAAGCATTCCCTGGCCTACAGTGTACTATCATAACCCATGTGTGTTGGTACTGTTCACCGTGCATTTTCGTCCCATCTTTTTTGACTATCTGTATCTGTTGGTGACTGCAATCAAACTCCACTATGGGGTATATATAGTTGCAGACACGGAGGGAAAAACACGATCAAGAAGCACACGTTATGCGACTGTTGCACACTTAATAATACACAGCAGTATCAATTGCTGTTGTAGTGGATGCCAGAACACATTCATTTTCTTGATTGCTTTTTCCTCCAACCCTGACAAAAGATTTACTAGGTTTGTTATACATGAAGACTATAAAAAAAAATTAAAGAACGTTTTGAATTTATACAATGGAGAGAAAATATTCTCCCTTTGCACGTATAAACATTCATGATTCGTATATGATTGATCGTAAATGCAAAATTGTACAGTAAAAAGTGCCTTGAAATTTAGCCCTAGGACCAGGCAGAATTCACTCCAAGTGGTCCGGCTAGCTAGTTCTGTGTTGGACAGCATCCCTGTTTCCTACATGTACGAACTAGTGAAAAAGCTGGTGGACTAGTGAAATAACAAGCTAGCTGGTCCTGCTGGCCAGTCACTAAAGATGTTGAGGGCAAACCATGGCAGAATGTAAGCACAACATCCTGTACCAGAAACCACCGAGGACAACCCCTGTTCTCAGAAAGTAGCACCTGTATTGTCTCTCTGCTGTGATCTTGATGGTAGAAGTCTAAACCAACCATACTCTTGTTTCTATTTAGCAACGGCCTCCAGAACCAGAAGGGCCACCAGAGCCTGCTGTAGCCCTTGCGCATCCAGTGGATGTGGACGAGGAGGCACAGCAGATGCAGCTGCTGCAGCACGAAGCAGCGGCTCTTGACGAGCAGCAACGGCGGCACCATGACCCTGAAGATCAAGAGGAAGGGGAGATCGTTTCGTCTCACAAGCGATCGAGACACAAGGACAGGAGCAGGTAATAATGTCAACCCAAGGTTGAGAATGTCTTCCAACAGTGGCCCAAGTTGCATTGTAATGGAATACAGCTAAGCAAAGAGTCAATCTCTATCTCTCTGTTGTTCATATTGGTATCTTTCTAAAGAGACAAAAGGTGCACCCATGGCTTGAGCCGGCACACAGTTCTGAGGTATATATTAATTCATGACCACAGTAACCACCCTATGAACATCCTAACAAATCTTTTGATGTTGTCCCAATCAAGGTCCCGATCGAGATCACCGAAGCGGAAACGATCCCGTTCTCGTTCCCGCTCGCGCTCAGGCTCAAGATCGAGATCCCGCTCTAAGCGGAAGAAGCGGTCGCGCTCCCGGAGTCGCTCCAGACGCTCCAAGCGGTCGAGGTCCAGAGACAGACATGAGAGGAGACGGGAAAGAGACGAGGAAGAGCGGAAGCGCGACCGAGAGAAGCGGGAGATGGAGAGAGAGAGGGAGAAGAAGGGGCTTCCCCCACTCAAGGACAAACATCTCAGTGGTAAGTCCCCCTAAAAGGAACGAAGTTACAGCAAGCGGACAAAATTGGTAATTGTTCTGCACTTTATTGTGACCCAATGTATACTTGAAATAATCAGAGCTGCCGACACTCCTGATTATGCAGGAAGTTCCATGAAAGTAAACCAATCTTTCCATGTTCTGATGAATATTTTAGAAAATCTTCCTGATTATGGAAACTTGTTCCCTTTTATGTTGAATTTAACTCTAAATATGTCCCTGATTGTTGTACAAAGTTTGCCTGATTACAAAATGCAAATGTTGGCAGCTCTGAATAACAAACCTGTGAAAATTGAGCTCAATTGGTCATTGGAGTCGCAAGAGTAATACATTGTTTTCAAATGAATGGTTTTGGATTCACGACATCAAATCTAAATGTTTTGTTAATTTCTCAAAGCTGTAAGCACTTCAAGCCAAAATGTTTCAAGAGAAGTTATCCATCATTTCAAGGGAAGTTTTCCATCATGACTATCTCTGTAGGTTATTTGTAAATGTGCTTAAATTTATCTGGTCTATCTCGACAGTGTTTAGCACACCATTTAAATATGCCATTCATTTGATGATTTGCTGTCAATGTGATCTTAGAATGCCTGATGCCATTTGTTATTTATTCAAAGTATGAAACGTACGCCGCTCTGAAAGTGCCATCCGACATGTTGAGATCCTGAGATAATTTACTTGCAGGGTGATGACATCATAAACATAAGATGACAACATCCTGAGATGGTTTATCTCGGGATGGACAACATCTTGAAGTTAAGGTGTCGTCTTCCCGGTACATTTTATCGTTGGATGTGAACATCATGAAAGTTAGTTGTCGACATCCCGCGATAGATTGTCTCGGGATTTCAACTTCCTGAACGTAGGATGTCGACCTCCCAATAACACAACTGAAAATGTCGAGAACCCAAGATACATTATCTTGGGAAGACAGCATCATACTTTCAGGATGTTGTCATCCAGTGATAAATATATCTGGAAGACGACATTCGACTTTCAAGATTATCCAGAGATAAATTATCTCGGGATGTTGTCATCTTTTCCTTCATGGTGTCATCATCCTGCAGTAAGATATCTCAGGGTCCCAACAAGTGGGATGGCACTTCTGGAGCTCCGTGGAAACGTCATTGTTGTGCAGAAGTTCATGTAAAACAACTGGATTTAACAATAACATGATTTAACATGTAGATACATAGGCCCTCTTCTGGCTTTCAATAAATACGCCTTAGGAACAACCTGTGAGCATGTCATGAAGTATCAAGTAATGATTTTCATTTGTGACTGGGATTTTGCTTGTGTTCAAATAGTCACGTAGTAATTCAAATGGATTGTTGATTATTTTGTTGTTGTTTTTTGTTGACAGTATGCACCAAGACACTGTGGGTCGGCAGACTGCCCAAGTTTGGAGCTGAGCACGACTTGCGATCCTACCTGGAGGACTATGGTCCCATCTCAAGTGTTGATGTACGTAAGATTAATCAGTATTTTGGGGTTTATGTCTCTGACGAAGTTCCGGTTTGGATCGAAAGCTAAGGCCATCTCCCCTACTAGATTAATCAATATTTAGTAGATTGTCTTGTTGTCCCGTGACAAAAACCTCCGACTTTCATTATACCTACATCATTAGCTGGCCTGGAGGAACTCAGAAGACATGGCCTCAGTTGCCCTGGTCTTGGCCTTGGTCTTGGTGGCCCTTTCAAAAGTTTCACATGGACATTAAGATTTCCCAATGAAATTGCCCTTTGCAAAATCAAATTTGCCTTGCCCTCTGAAAGATGGACCCCAGTGCAAGCAGATGAATATGTAATGAGTACAACTTAAAATCAAGTTTTGTTTTTGTCATATACTTGTCTTACATATTTTTGTCTTAAAATATTTGTATTACCTTGCCAGTTTTCAAGCATGATCTATTTGTATTTAAGCATTACCTGTTATAAACTATTACCAGAGTATAGCGCCCTCGGCGCTTCATTTGCGCGTGATGGTTGTTAATGGCAGCAGTATTATCTCGCATCCACAATGTGTTGGTCCTGTATGTAGTGTTTTCATGTTGCAGGGGATGCCAACGCTGCGCTCAATTATCAAATAAACTTAATGTCTGTCATCATTTTTTCATGGTTTTTTTTTCTTGTTTTTGTATCACCTGTATTGTGTAAACCCACATTGAGTGCTTGCCCTATTTGTGGTTGCGAATGAATTCACGGTTTTCGGGGTTTTTTGCCGTCATGCTGCAATTGTGCGATTTTTTTTTTCCTGTATGTTCGTTTTGTGTTCAATATGAACTGTCGAGTGCATTTTTCAAATTTTAAATTGTTCGGCTCGGGACTATAAGGCCGTTAGTGCAGTTTGTATTGATTTCATAAAAGTAGGTTTCGCATATTTTTGACCCACTGGTACATGGAGTTTATTGATCAAGAGTGGTCTTTAAGTAATGGTTTTGCAAAAAGGAACATTCAGTTTCTGTAATTAAAAAAAAAATTTACTTGTGTGTTTTGACATTTTTCATAGGATTATACGCATTTTCCACTTAACGACCTTCTGACTATTACAGATATGAAATTGGAATTAACAACCTTATAGCACTGAGCTGAAGCAATGTAACTATTATAAGAGGTCTGTCTAAAATCAGACAATGTTAAAATAATAATTCTTATTAGTAAGGAATATTTATATTTGGCAAACATTTCTGCAGTACAGACATGTAGTTAGAGGTTCAATGTTCAGCAGTCAAAATAAATGGTAAATTGAAAAATCATGAAGACTGTAGGTTGTAGAAATAATGACGTAGACTTTTGTTCCTCTACAGTTGGTGCCACCAAGAGGATGTGCCTATGTGTGCATGGAGAATAGACTAGACGCCTACAAAGCATTGGAGAAGCTCAAGGGGGGCAAGATGTTTGGGAGTACTGCCAAGGTAAGCCACAATGAGGTCTCCTGCTACCCATTTAACCCATTTCTGCCTGACTGGTCACTTTGCGTTTATAAAGACTGTTCCTGCCCGAGCCCGTGTGTGGCGCGATTGTTACTTTACAACACACATTCATTAGAGAATCAAATCCCTACTTAACTGTTGACCCAACTCACCTGACATCATCATCACAACCTTGGGGGCGCCATTTCTTAGTCAATATCTCTGTGTGTTCTTCAGTGTAGTGCGCATTCTAGGCGACGCGGCGTTGACAGGCCTGCCCTTAATTTCTACAATTTGACACCCAAAATTGTGAGTGGGGCAGACAGTGGCAGTTTCCTGACGTTGGTGCTAGGGGTCGATTCTGTTGGAAAGAGAGCATCATTGTCTTTAATGTCAATATACTTTGCCATGTTTCCCATCTGGTACCACTAGTAAGAATATAGAACATGTTTACAGAGGGAAAATCCCGCAGTTTGACAGATACGAGTTAAACATGTGAAAGAGATTTTCTACAGTGCATAGGGAAAATGAAGAAAAGTCGGCTTAGATGTTCGGTGTCTTGCATTGGTTTTGTCCTAAACACAAGCTGACCCACAAGGCCAGTCCTTGTCCAAAGATCTTGGACTTGATTTTGCAACTTCCTTCAAGGCACATAGCGTGGCTAGAATAAGTATAGAACAAGTACTTTCGTCTAGTTTTTACTGAATCACAATTTATTGATTTGTAAATTCATAATCATAGACAGTAAACCAATGTTTGTATGAGAGAGACTGGTGCCAGCTTGGCATTTATATCCCCATGTGGGAGCTTTGCAGAGTTCCCTCGTTGGGAAGATCATCCTAACAAACAAACAAATAAGCATCCTTTTTTTTTTTTTATTGGGTGTTTGTTTGTCAAAGACGAAGAACTGTTGCGCTGTGACTTTGCTGCTGAAGTCCCCACTCTACATAGATAATTTTCTCGTGTTTGTGTAAGTTAAAGCACTGGATCAAATCCTGCTTAATGCAGTTTGAAGTGCTTGCTGAAGTATTTATGAAGATGGAAACTGTAAAGACCTACTTTTCGTTGTCAGATCGCATGGGCTCCTGGAAGAGGAATGACCGAAAACAAGAAGTTCTCAGAGTTCTGGGAGGTGGAGAAAGGCGTGACGTACATACCCTGGGACCAACTTTCCTCCGAGGTAGACCTTACCGAGCTTGCTGCAGGAGCCCTCATTGATCAGGACACACTACCTCCTGATTTGAAACTAGGTGGGTCATTTGTCTCATGTCGCTGGTTTCTTGATGCCACGTGTGCCATTTAATTGTCTCGGTTGGCTTTGGTGGAATATCGAAACGTTACTTGAATTTATGAAATTAAGTGTATTTTTTAATTGATATGGACATTTTTTTTTTTTTTACTTACAGCGTTGGCTGCTAAAGAAGCTGAAAAAGCTGCTCAAGCGGAGATTGAAGCCAATCCCTCACAAATCTCCCAGCTGGTCGCTGCTGCAGCAGCTGAAGTGCAACCCACACCTGCAGGTCCCCTCATTCCCGGCCTGAGTCTTGTCGGCCCCAATATGGGACAGCCCATACCCACCGTCGGCCATGCTGTCCCCAACACGTTACAAGCGATGCCGGTGGGCACGAGAATACCCGGCCCCGTTCAACCTCCGACAGTGAGTCAGCCGCAGACCATTGTCTCGGGGGCTGCACCCGAGATGGTCCGCATGCCAGTAATCCAGGGCGGGGTGTTCCCTCCATTCATGGGATTCAGCCCTCAGATGCCCCCGCCAGGGTATCGTTTTCCTGGATTCCAAATGCCACCCACCACGGCGAACTCACCCGTTGGGGCAGTACCGCCGTCAGGTGTTCCACCACCTTTGATGATACCAAGAGGTGTTCCCCCTCCTTCAAGCCAGCCTAGTCTCCAAGTGAGCAACAACATGAAAGTCGTCACCGCGACTAGCCAGCCTTCAATGGCCAGCAAACCAGCCATTGCCAGTTTTGAAAAAGCAGATTTCAAGATCCCAGGGCTCGGCGGTGATCCAATTTCTTCCAAAGCGATGGACATCCAGTCGCAGCTGATGGCCATGCAGCACCAGGCAGCACTGGCAGGTCACACCGGAGTGCCTCGACCAGGCCTTCAGTTTTCCTTAGCTGCCCTGCCACGTGGAGTTGTTCCAGGAGGTACACCGACAAGCCTCATGGGTATCCATCCGAGCCAACATGGTTCAATACCTCCCGCTTTTAATCAAGAAATCCGATTAGGAATGAGACCACCATCATTGTTGAGACAACCAGGAGCAATTATTGTCTCTCAGCAAGAAGGTAGCATTCAAGATCATAGCAAAACTGTTAAGACAGATGAAAATCGTCCATCCAGTACTGGAGGCAGTGACAAGGGGGAGATGGGACCTCCACAGGGTCTTTTCGTTGTGCCAAAGCCTCCCACATCTATACTAGGTAAATTTAAAGAACCTGCTGGGCAAAAGGCATCTACACCAGGAATACCTGGAAAGAATGATGTTGATATGAGAGAAGAAAAGGGTCAACCCCACGAAGGTCTACCCTCGGGGGCCAACCACCGTGAAGGCAGTCTGGCTGCTCAGATGGATCAAGAGAAGATGGGCTTGCGTCCGCCGGTGTCCCAAGAACTTTTGATAACAGAGGGTAACAGGTTTCATTTACAAGGAATGCGCTTAATGAGGCCCATCATTGGTATGCAAGGGCAGCCACTGATTCAAAGAGCAGTTGCTCCGGGGTTCAGAATGAGACTACCTGGGCCAGGTCAACAATTCGCAATGCAAGGCCAGATGATCCGCATTCCAAACCAGGGGATGCAGCCAGGAGGTCCGCAAATTCAGGTGATGGGTATGAGACAGCTACATCCCGGAATGATGGGTGGGTCTGTGCGGGGAATGATGCCACCCCAAGGAATTCCAACATCAGGGGGAATGCCAAGACCAGGAGGTATGCTTCCTCCTGGTGGTGGTATGCCACCTCCTGGTGGTGGTATGCCACCTCCTGGTGGCATGCTGCCTCAGGGAAGCATGGCTCCTCCTGGAGGTATGCCACCACGGGGATCAATGCTGCCACCATCAGGGCTTCCCCCCAACAGCAGATTACACCCGGCAAGAGCAAATCCAGCTGCCCAGCAGGAAGGAGAAGGTCGTGATGCTTTTCCACAGGGCATGCGTGGAGGTCCTCAGATTGAAGGAGGACGTGCTGATGGGGAACGTAACCCGGAAGCTCCTCCTGAGCGAGGTGGACGTAGCAGATGGGGGCCTCCTGTACCTGGCCCTGAGAGAGAGAGATTGATACCTGACCGCAGAGGTGCTCCAGAACCATTAATGGGAAAGGTTGACCAGGAATTCAGTGAGCGAGACATAGACATGAGGGAAAGAAAATGGCCAGAAAGAGGCTGGCAAGACCGAGACGATCGAGAACGAGGTGGTGGCATTGGAATGCGTGACCAAGATTGGAGAATGCCACCAGGTGGCCCAAGAGGTCCAGACTGGGGTCGAGACCTTGATGAGAGAAACTTTCCAAGACATGATGAGAGGGATATGCGGCGGCCTGACTTCGACAGGGAGTGGAAGCGCCCTGGTGACAGAGACCAAGACAGAGATAAATTTCGCCAAGATATGGATCGGGGACGAGACGCCGAGCGAAATTCGAAAGACAGGGACCGTGAGAGGGACTTCGGCAGGGGACGTGACAGAGATCGGGACAGAGATCGCGATCGGGATAGGAATCGTGAACGGGACAGAGATCGTGATCGTGATAGAAGAGATCGTGATAGAGACCGCGACAGAGAGAGGGATCGTCGAGACCGTCGTGATGACAAACCACGTGACAGTGTGAAGCAACAGAGCAGTGACAACAAGGAACCTGGAAATACGTCACAGAAGGATCAACCAAAGTCTGAACAAAAGACAGAGCTAGCAACTGCTGCCAACCAGCCCAAAAATGTAGAGGCAAACAAGGCCTCAGTAGAGCCAATTAAAATTCCATCCAAGGAACAAGCGCTAGAATCTGGAAGTGCACTTCAAGTTCCCTCTCAGAATGGCCCTCCTCTCAAGTCACCCCCTGCACAGGGCCTGCCATCAACGGCTCCTCAAAATGAACTAGAACCTGCTGCTCAAGCAACAGATCCACAAAAAGATCCACAAAAACTGAACCCTCTCGCACCGGCATTTGTGCCAAGCAGTGTTGAAAAACCTCAAGCAGCTTCCCCTGAAGGACTTTACAACGATATTCCAGTGGCAGTTCGAAACCCGAAGCCGGATGAAAATCAGGAGCCTAAACCAACCATTGAACCTCCGTTGAAGGCCTTCCACGACAATCCCTCAGGCCCTGCTACTGTCGAAATTGTTGACCTTTCCGAACTGAATGACAAAAAGATCTTGGCTGTGAACCAGACCCATTCAACACCACCAGTGGAGAACTCCGTTAGTGACGGCAATATGAAAGAAGACGTGGCTGCTGCAAGTGGTGGAAATGACTGTGAGCTGGTTGAAAATGAAGCTGATAAACACAAAGATATGCCCGAACAAGCCGAAGAGATTGTTGAATAGAACCCTTTAAAGGAACTGAACAGCATAAACGTGTTTCGGGAAACCTTTGCATACATATCCACAAACCCTTTTCATGGTTTTTCCATTCAGCAGATCATGAACAACTGTAGTTCAGCAAAATTTACTTACCAGTTCTTACCCTCAAATTTTTACACTGTGGTTGACTTTGCTTTGTTGCCTTTAATCAAGTGCTATACAGAATTATTCAAAAATATTCTTTTAAGATGTACAAACTATTTTTAGTAAATTTTTCTTTTTTGTTATTATTTGTCAAGTTTTTCTTCAAATGTAATTGGGACAAAAGACATTGTTTTTGCATATATTCAAATGAGTGGTGGGGATTACAAAGTTCCCAAGTTTTGAATATGGGCAAGATCTGCAGGGCCTATAGCAGTAGAAGCAAGTCCATATTCAGGTTTCAGGTTTCAGATGCAAACTTGGCTGACATCAGAGTGAGCCCTGTTTTAGAAATCAAACACAGTATTTTCAGGCAAATCCAAGACTATTGGATGCACATTTTACACTTTACTCTGGGCAGTATTGTTGTGAGCCAAATTGTGTAGGAACCAACTTGACCCAAATGCACTTTGAATTGATAATGGTTTGCACCAGCTGTTGAACTCTAGTTATGTCTAGGTATGTCTGACCCTATGCTATATAGTCAGAAGTACCTAAATGTACCACTTATTTCCACTTTTAACCCTCCTACTGTGTGACTTTTCAATGTCATCCACTGTGGTTTTGAATCATAAATAAACTCTGCCTGCCTGTGTGTTGATTGCATCAACAAAGTACACAGTTCTGGGCAAATTTACACCACCATACACAGCCCGCACCGTTGAATGGTTGTAAATGGATTAGTCAACTCGCTTGAAATTGTTACCAACAGTGGGAGGGTTAAGGATTTTAAAATCATCAGATACAGGGGTGAAAACTAAAAGAATTGAAAAGAAAGTGCATTTTGGTTGTTCTCAGATTGCAATTATGCTTGACGAATCGTTGTGCAAAATTAAGGATGTTTCAAAATAGGGGAGTGCTATGATAGGTTTTTAAAATATTTTTTTATCGGCACATTCTTCAGATATTGGATAAGGATTCTTTGTATTAAATGTACAATTTCCATCTAAGTTACTGGTGGGGATTTCAAAGACCAGACTTGGAAGAAAATCGGTTTTGTCATGTCTGGAGCTGCTTCTACTGTTACAGAGTCGTTTAGTCCCAAAACATTGAAATATGCAGGTACCTGTGAATGCATTAAAATGGTCAGAGGCAATTTTTTATATAAGTATAGAAGGTGTCTTGATATGTACAATGCTGTTAAAGTGGAACTTGTGTAGTATTAACAAACAGGATCACTGTTGGGTATGGTGATGCAGGTTTCAGGTCGCAGGGTTGGGAACAATTCAAAGACCTGCTTGGCTCAAAAATTAACTGCATCAAAAGAAATAATTTTAAAATGAAATTGATAAACAACCCAATGTGATTTTTTATTTTATTTTTTTTCCTTTTCTTTTCTGATGGATTTATGCAAATATTTGGCTGAGCCAGTACAATTTTGTTCTGCAATATTTTCTGCATGTTAGCGAATCTTTGAAATGTGGACCTGATGTGACTTGTGGCGTACAGTAGGGTTTCTTGGTTTTGGGGTTTTGTGCATTTATTTTTTGGTTGGTACACCTTTTATCAATAGTGATTACTGGAGAGTTGAGTTCAGTCAAATTGCTTCAGCTATTTGGAGTTTAGTTACTTAAAACAAAATTGACGTTGTTACTCTTTGTGTGTTTTTGTTTTCATTGTAGTGGTGACAATTAAGGTGAAAATTTTGTCCTATAGAAACTTGGAGCAGTTGAATATTGTAATTTGTAAATACAAAAAAAGTGGAATTGGAAAGTTGGGAAGAACTGTTCCTGTTAGCTAGTTTGAAATAATATGTTAGAATCAATTTGTTGAGCTCATTTCTTCACTGATCTAATTACTGCTTTTATTCAGGGTTCCTCAGCTCCTTTCTCGCGAAAAGTTCCTCAAAGGTTCATGAAATTGAAATCAAAATTTCACAGAAAATGCCTTAATTTTTTGCACTTGACATGATGAGTTGCAAGTTGTTTTAAAAGTCTCAAACCCCCCTGGACCTGTTCAACAGCTTAGTGACAACTCAGAGGGACACAAGTTGTATTTTGATAATGAGATAAGAAGAAAATGCGTCTTCTATGTGTTTTGGTCAAAATCTTGTATAGCTTTGCTTTTCAATCAGCCTTACACTTACGTATTGTGCTTACAAAGGCCTGTTTTTGATTGGGTTAATCAAATGACCTTTGATTATTAGTAAAGGGAACTAATTTTTTGGCAGATTCAGTTTTGGGGTGTTTTTTTTTTTACGAGATTGGAGAATCGGGAACCTTGTAAAATATTATTTGTTAGAATTTACAAATACGTAGATACTTTAAAGGTAAGGTTTGTATATATTAACAATGTCTCAAATTGAGACTCAAGAGGAGGCAGCACAAGGTGGCGCCGCTCGTCGGAACAAGATCGCGTCCCAGTGGAGCATCTTACAAGGACACAAGACTGCGGAGCAACACAAGAAAGAGGGCTCAAAATGGCACCTTGCGGAACTCGCCTCCTCAAATTGAGGTTTTATGGACAATCGTCAAACGTGGCTACCTGCAAAGGTCGTCTCAAATTGAGAGCCTTTGTCCGGAAGGAAGTATGAATTTTGTTGGTTGCATGCTGTGTTAAATTACCACAAGACTTGGTAAAGGCTGCTGGAAAAATAAAAAAAATCCAAAGGAATGTACGTCTTAGCAAGCACCATCCAAAAAAACGAAGAAATATCCGAAGTGATAAAACAAAATTCATCATTATTATGTAAGGTGGTACAATTGTATATTATCTTTCTTTAGACATTTACAAGAATTGCATGTGTTTCAAGGTAGTTAATAATGCCATTGCATTTGAGTTGTGTTAATCATATAAAAATCAAAGTAAATCTTAATCATAAAAACCAAAGTAAAAGCATACATGTACCTGGAACATTTCCCTGTTGCAATACCATGTCTTTGATAGTTTAACATTGCAGTGTTATTTGGTCACAGTGAAACACGTCTGTTTTTAGTATTACTTGGTATTAAATCCCAATCATTTGACTGATTGAAGCATACAGCATGCAGTGGGTTACTTCAAATGGTGCACTCATTTGTTGGCATTGCTTAAAAATGTACAAAATAGAGGCACTTGAAAAGAGAGATGAAAATGCTTTTATTTCGGGAGAAGGTGCTCAAGAATCATCAAGGTTTTGTCGGAGAATGAATGGATGCTCAGTCTGGGGGAACGTTGCAAGAACTTCTGAAGCGGACCAACTCTCCACATTGTGTTTGATTTGGAGAAATATTTGTAGTAGACGTGTGTTCACTGCAGCCACCTGCCATCTCTCCGTAATAGTGGAGAATTAAATGAAATCGTATTATGTTGATTTTTTTTTTACCGTTACATCGATGTGTGATACATGAAATTGTCCTGAGTTTTTGCCGGAATTTGGTGTGGTGGCTGGTAATGATTGTATAATGAACCCTGCATTTCCACTGTGTTGCTGTATTCAAAGATGAACGCCAAACACTGGTCATGGTAATAATAGTGTTTCAACAGTACATAAGCCATTATCCATATATAGAATATGCCTGAAACATTTCTATCAAATTATTTTCTTTGCAATACCGAGATTCTTTTCACCACCAAATTTAAGATAAGTGCCAAAAAATAAAAGCAAGTTTGAATTTCAGATGGTTTGTTTTCTCCTGTAAAGAAGGAAGCACCAAATTTCAAAATAAAAGAGGACCGTACACCTTTTGTTTATATACAAAGGAGATTTTCGACCCAGCTTCTTTTTTTGAGAGGGGAGGGACTTCAAATGTAGATTCTAAGTTTCTAACAAAGACTTGGTCATTTACAGACAAAGTATAGGCCCAAGGGTTGTTATTTTTATTACTTTTTTTATAGAATATTTAGACTCTGTCCGAAAGCTCAGATTGTAAAGTTTAAAATGGTGTCAATCTTTGGATATATTTTCATCTGGAAAACAGTTGGAGCTGAGGACTGTAGCATTTGCAGGCCTAACAATTCACTGTTGCTTATTTCAATTGCTGCTATCCAAATAAGCCCAATATGAAAGTGCAGGAAAAGTCTGTCAAAACATCAACCGTTTTTTGTTGTTTTCCATGAAGCAAGTCCACTGAATTTGATAGAATCTTCACAAGATGGTGACAGCTAGTGGCCTAGTGCAACCTAGATATGGGACTAAATCCACTCTTCCATAAAATCAATTTCCTGGCAGTCTAGAGTTTTTTCAAAGGATCTACTGCCCTGCAGAGGAATCCTCGTCTCAGTTTGCAAGGTCGGACCAAAAATCAAAATGAGGGGTGGCGTTTCATCTTTGAATATGGTGTATTAAAAGTACATGCTTGTAAATAGCCTATATATGTATGCTTGTGATTTTCTTAAAATGTTGTAGGTAGAAACAGTCGAGTTTACATGTATAAATATTTTCCAGTGGAGATGAACAGCAGGTGAGTTTCAAATGTGTGCATTTCTCTCATCGAGGCAACTTTGTTTTCCTTTTAAGACCCTTGAAGACTTGCCCTACTCCCTTGCATCCGCGTGGGGGAAAGAGTCAGCAGAGCCCCCCCGAGTCCTCGATGTTGAGTCTCGAGTCCTAACCCAGAGTCATTTTAGCCAAGTCCGGGCGACAAAAGTCCCATTCATTGACAATCTTGACTCGAGTCAGAGTCGAAATAGAGTCAAAATAACTCTCCCAAGTACACAACCTTCAATCCCAACTACTCTTCCCCCTTATGTGTTTTTTCCTTTGCGAACTGACAAGAACTTGTGCTCTGCAATCTCTGAACTTTTCCCGATAGTTCTACTGTAGTATGGAGCCATTAAGTGAAGGTTGCTCATCGGCTCATCCTGTGCACTATGCATACATGCCTACAATCCCGGCCAAAATGCTTGGGCAAGGTGACACTAAACATATCCTCTCCAGTTTAATGTTGTTAGGAGTGCAGACTACACAATGAGAGCCAACATTCTTTAAATGGGGGCCAAGGGCCCAACCAGATATGGTCGGGATTGTAGCTGTGTCATTGTTTAGCATCCAAGGTCTATAATGGAAAGCTCAGCATTGGTTTGGTTGCTCATGATTGTTTTGTTAAATTAACTTTCTGCTTTTGAGAAATGCCCAAAACTATCAAGTGGATGTTCAGTTGTGTTGAAATGGGTAGTTGCATTCTGAACAAATCTGTTTCATATTTCCTCAAATAGTGTTAATACTGACTTCACATAAAACACAAACAACATGGAATCGTAAAATTAAAACGATTCATTTTTAACTTTGAGGCTTGAAACTCATTTCACCACCTGATTTTTATTTTTTTTTTTATTACAATGAACTAACAAATTCTGCACAAAGTGTAAGTTTAATAAACGATATAACTTTGGATGATTTTTAGATTGGCCAAAACCGACCTCACTTTTATAAAATTTTTCTCCATTTGATGCCTCTCTTTGACATGTATCTTAAACAAATTTCTTGGAGCAGTACTAATGCAATTCAAGATCGTTGTTTCAAACTTGATCATTACTAAAAGAAAAATAGTACAGTGAACTTCAAAAGTAATCATTTATGATCATAACCAAAATAAAACTTAACGAAAGACTACATTTATCAAAGTTTTACTTTGTAAATTTCAGGGCATGATCAGAACTAAATTATACAATCTTTTCACAATAAATGTATAAGTGATGTGCAGGTCAGGTTTACGAAGAAGGTGCACCAAATCGATAACAACAAATGCCACTGACTACCCTACCTAGTCTTGTTCCCTGTCAAAACTGAATTCCACAGAAATTTTGTGCGCTTTGCTGTCCTTATTTGTAAACACCATAGACGGTGTTCAAATGAGGATATACCCCCAAATGTGATAGTTTTTGAGATGTACCCGACAATAATGAGAGTGTATACACACAAAAACGAAAAAAGCCTGAGACTTAAGTTTCCTTTATAGTCTTGAAATGAAGCCTCTTGAAATGACAGAATGTTACATTTCAGATGTTTACAGACTAACTAAATCCTTTTGAAGGTTGGTCAAAGAAAGGCAGAGTCTTTCATCTCTGTGATGGCAATTTCGCCTCTTTCTAGAAAATGTGATGGTATCGGGAGACAGGAAGTAACTGTAGCTACTAAAGTTGCAAGTACAACCATGTCTAAAGCACTTCTGAGAGGAGTGCTGGCTCTGAAGGGAGCCGACGTGGTCTTGACATTTTGCGAACAGTGTACATGTACTCTGCTCATCTTCAGTACGCTGTTGGAACTGGTCAGACCACACCGGCTCTTTTCAGAGCCAACACTCCTCCCAAAAGAGATTGCTATAATTGTCCGCAAGTTTATTAGTTATAGTTACTTCCTGTTATCCAATATGTGAAGGGAGATCATTGAAAACTCCTCACAGGTGAAGGACCCGAGATACAGATTGCCAGCCAAAACCCTGTGCAACTTGACCACGATTTTGACCGGTCCCCTATTAAGTAAATAATGAAAATCGTAAAATTTAGGCTCAGCACATGATGCAATACGATTACATTATCTTAATACAGCAAATTTAACGAACTGATACAAATGTAAAATACATGGTGCTCCCTAATTTTGATTATTACATAACTCAAAACTAAAAGACTGACCATTATTAAATTAGTTTTAGTCTCCTTGACAATTTTTAACAGAAACTTGAAAAATGTTGAGTGCATCAGCGCAAGCAGGTTAAAACAAGTTGCGTGTTTGTATGCAGTATCCATTTTTTATAGCGGCAGTATTATCATACTTATGCCATTCCTTCGTGTTTACCGATGCCATGAAAGATTGCCTTTTTTTTTTCACAGACTTGAGACAACAAAACTTTTTGCACTGATACCACATACTATAGTCTTTTTTTTTAGTTATTCAACTTTATTTTTTTGATAGAGACACCTTTACAACTATACTCTTTTTCAAAGTAAGGTGGTGGGCCAAGGATCATCTACGTCAGAGTTACTTAGCGATTCCAATGACCCCACAAGCCAAGCGTCCCCCAGCGTTGCCGGTAGTCAAACTCAACTCGTGTCCACCTTTGCCAAGATCATCAACATCTGCATGCACCTGGACAAAAAAACAACAACAACCACAACACAGCAGTGAGACAAAACTGTATTCAACTTGTCCCATTTCATGTCCAGCTTTTCTGAACTAAAGATGTTACCTTTGTTTACAGTGAATCTTTAGGGGAAATGAACAGCCCATCAATTCCAGGAAACTTGGAAAAGAAAAAAACCCACCTTTTTTGGGGGGGGGGGGTAGTGAGACATTGTAAATGTAATACATTTCCCTTGTACTGTTAAAGTGTTTTTTCCTTTTTGCAAGTCCCTTTCCTTCATAATGAAAACATCAGATACATGTAACTACATGTTTCTTCTTGACGACTTTTCTGTCATAACAATTATAACCCTCCTATAGACCCCCTTGCACACAATGCGCAATGCACTCACACGCCCCTATCTTGTCCGCCACTTTGGGAGTCAAAATCGTGCACAAACATGCACACAAGATTTGACTGCCAAAATGATGGAAATGGTAGACATTCTTCGGAGGTGCATTCCGCGTGTGGGTTAGAGGTCTCTAGAAATCAAAAGACCCCCAGTGCATAACACGAAAACCCTACAGGCACGCCGAGGTCACGCGTACGTCCATTGATCTGCCTCCTTTTGGCCTCGGGCATGGTGATTTTTGAGAGAGTGACATCATATGCAAGGTGTTTATACTATATTGGTACCACAGACTGCAACAAAGTACCATACCTTCCAGGCTAATAATATTGGGTGCATGGGGGTTACTTTACTTCTGTTTTGTTCGGCTGGTATTATCAGGAAACCCCATGGCTTGTGTATTTTTAGAGTTGTTGTGGCAAGGGCCAGTTGGGCAGGAGAGTATTATTGACAAATTGACAATTCCTAATGTAGGCTTTGCTTTGGTTATACTTACCACCACGGCACGGCCGATGATGGAGTTTGGCCCACTTATTTGAATCCCCTTGTCGGTGATGCTCAGGGCTACTTTGCCATCGTCCCCTGCGACGATGTTGCCAAGATCACCCACATGCCTGGTGGGAAAAAAGAGTTGTCGTTATGATGTTAATGTCTTGTCCCTCACAAAGTAGGAGGGGTCGGAGTAAACCTCATTGGCAACAGCTCTTCCTTCAAAGCATGTAAAGCTTTAAAGAAAAACGAAAATGTGAAAGTTGTTTTTTAACTCATTCGGAGTTAAAAAGTTCACATAAGTGCTTCCATGCAAGCTTCAGTGTAATTTGTTTTTGCACGTAACTCTCATTTGTAAGAAATTATGTCTGGGAAAGAACTACTTTCCTCGATACTTACCACCTAACAGCTTGCCTCTGTTCCCTGAATTGCCCTAAATTTTGCTGTTGACAAACCAGCCTACATGTAGTAGACACAGAATATTTGTTTATTGGTGTGCTTGTTTTTTAAAGTTCTGGAGGACTAGGAGTTAGGGTCTATCTACCAAAACATTCTGCACAATCTGTGCGCTAAGAATGGAACAGAAAAAAACTGACCTGACTTCATCCTCGGGTGCACCATGTGTCTTTCCAAATGGATTGAAATGGCTCCCTGCGCTGGTGCATCCTTTAATGAATACAAAGTCAAGTCATATCATCAGAACATGCCGGGCACCTGCTGCAAAATTTTTATTTTTATAGTGCAACTGACAAGGTCATTTCTACAAACGATTCCATGATTGGGATCTACTTTTCCTCCAAATTTATTCCCAAGAAGGTAGGTCGTCATTCAACTGAAGGCCCCCCTCCTTTGAATTTAAGACAAAGTAATCTTGTGCCTCAACAAATAAACTACAGTGTACACTGCAAAATCCCAAATCAGCAAGGTACCACATACCACTGGTGTAGTCTCCGAACTCATGAACGTGAAATCCATGCTTTCCTGGGGCCAGACCAGTCACTTCTCCAGTTACCTTAACGCTGCCCCTCTGTAAGTAATCAATGAAATGTGAACAATTAAATGTACCCAAATATAATAACAAAACAGTTTGTCGTATATATATATATATATATTTTTTTTTTCCAGCAAAAAATGTGTGTCATGTTGGTCATGACAGTATTATTTAATAAGTAGTTGCGATAATCGTAACTCTTGATCCTTACGACGATCAACATTAGACCAGAGGGCTACTAGTACTAGTAGTAGTACTACACACAATACAACCCGCAATATTTCCATTCAACAAAACATCATTTATATTTATACAACCTTTGTTATATTTCTTGTTGTGCTAAAATGCCAAAGTACTGTGCTTGGCAATTTTATCACATGGAGAAATGAAAATGGCAACTGCTTAAATAAAGCTCAATTCTCTACTGACAAACATTAACCTCGTCTCTTGCTTTGCAGTTCCAAACTATACTATTTTATAAATACTATTTTTACCACAAATTACGACTCTTGAAACACAACGGAAAATTAATAACACCAGCAGTACACTGATCAGAATTAAGATATCTAGTAATTAGTGGCTACTTACAATGTATTTTATAGCACTAGTATAGAACTAAGTAAACAAGCAACATCAACATGTACTTCTCAATCTCATCATAGTCTAGAGACAGGGGAAGAGATTGTGCGGGTGGCGGCATGCTCCACTCCCCTCGGTCCTGTATATACCGTGGTGGTTGAGCACCCGCCTAAAATTAAAAAGCAATTGGTAAATCATGCTGTTGAAAAAGACCTAAAAGCCAACATTCCGCTAAGTGGTGTTACTTACAGCTTCTTCAAAAAACACTTTTCCTGATACAGCCTCGCCGTGCAACATGCAAACTGCCTTGAGTGACATTTTGGTTGGTTAATGTAGCAAACAAATCGCAGGAATGGAGCAGAAATTTTACTATTTTTTTACTGCACGTCTTTTACTGCACAAACACACAGAGAGAGTGAGAGCACAGTGTGGGCTAGTCTTTCATACAAAGCGCTCGAGCATTTTCGCCTCCTATGTAATGCCATTGGCCAATTCTAGCTATAGAGGGCGCTAAGTGTAAATGCGCCACCAATATTATTTACACTTTTACAGGCTGTTTTTCTTTTTAATAAGTCTCAGATTTGTCTTTGACAGTTCTTGAATTAAAATGCCAAGTTATTTGAATAGTGAAACGAAAGAATAATCATATATCAATGGGGGAAAGGTGTAAAACTTTGGTTTCTTTTGTAAAGTCTGGTGCCGTAATTTAAAATATTCAAAGACCTAGACGTCTTTCTGCTGCAGCAGCGTACCTTTGGACCAGACTGGTGGAGTTTGCGCGAACCTTTAAAGTTGGAAGTGTGTCGCGGCGAAAACACCCCAAAATGGCATCATTTTTCAGACGACAAATAGCTCTTCAGGTAATGTTAGTAAATACCCTTAATTTCGTTTTTCAATCAGCGTCTCAACTTGACACTGAGTCACTGACAATGACATGACACTGACTCTACAGCGATGAAGTTGAAAATAAATAAGTTAACTTTTATTCCACTGCACTGCACTGGCAGTGGCACTGGCCACACCTCACTGGGTTTCATCCTTGTCCCTACACTTGCGATTTAGCTCCATAAATACTACTACTACTTTTTTTCTACACAAGTCTGCTAGTGCAGAGGTTTTCCGCGGAGGGCGGCCGGCGTATTTGCACTATTTATGGGGCGAGTGATTTTTTAAAGTGCCCTCGCTCGCCATGCTCGCCCGGTTCCCAGACCAGGAATACAGTCATTTGACCAGTTCGGGATCACTTCAACTTTGCAATAACCACATAATTAAATTACTTCTCACATTACCAATTTCTGTTGACACATATGAAAAATAACATCCAATAAACCATTAAACCCAAAATAGGGTGCCAAACATCATTGACAAATAAATTATGGCCATTTTCCTGAAGTTTGTCTGCGATATTGATCATTATTTTTTTTTTAAATGTTGGTTGAAAAATGCTGTTAAAACTTCTCACCTTTAAAATTGGAACGCCAGGGCGAATAACATTCATGTAAAATGCTTAGAATGTGTAAAAAATATTTCAGGTAAATACTGAGCAGTCGTCTTGTTTTTTTTAGGAGACGAAATTACCGAAATCGTCTTTTGGGGGGCATCGTACCTTTGACCAGTTCGGGATCACTCACTACTCAGCATCTCTTATTGCGTCAAATGGTACCGCACTCAGTGAGGTAAAATCATACTGCTGCAGTTGAAAGTTCATTTATTGCTTTTATAAGATACATTTCTTCAACAAATTCTTGTAGTAATATTGGTTTTTTTGTGAGAAAATGAAACTTGGAGGAGGAAATTGCGACTGTAAGAATAGATATTTGGGTCAATGTTGCTGTAGGCACGCTTCACCTTTTCATTTGCCTTTGCTATTGTTTTGTGTTTTTGTCACTGGATTTTTGCGCTGCTGTTGAATACACTTGCATGAAATTCACTGGAGAAAGGATGTCCATGCCAACACACTTGTGAAGTTTGTCCCCTTGAGAGACAGTTTTATGAATGGGAGTATGGGTTTGAAATAGAGGGCACGCTACTGACTCATATTAGAATCAACTGATCCTGAACTGGTCAAACAGGTGACGATACTTTTCTCAAAAAGCCTCTCCAAAAGTACTAATCTATTTTTGTCAGTGGATACTTGGTGAGTTTTATGACATGTTTAGGTAAACTGATCAACTTTTTTGTTTAAGATGTCAAAGAGATTGCAACCAAAAACAACGTGAATTCAAAAAGTGATCCCGAACTGGTCAAATGACTGTACCTGTTAAAAAAGTGTTACAGTTACACTTTTTACTATTTTTATACAACTTTATGCCATCTACATCAAGTATTTCAACAAGAGGTAGCACAGAACTTGTTACACAAAGGAAACAGGAGCGTCACTGAGTGATGGACATGTGCGCTTTATAAGAAGCCACTATTATTATTATTATTATTATTATTATTATTATTAACTTTCTATCTACATCTAAGGCCACTCTTGCACAAATTGAATGAAGGAAACAGTTGAAAACTCCTAAGCGTGTAGCTAATCAAGCCATAAAGAGAAAGCAACACCAAATAGATTTGAAGGACAAAAAGATTCATGAACTCAAAAACAAAATTAAGTAAGAATACTTTGACACGAGAGCTTGATGAGACCAAGGCCGAGCTTTTGAAACTGAAAAAAAAACACACAGACAATAGCTCAAGTTATGTGGCACAAGAAGAAGAACACAGTTTCTATTCACCAGTACAGAAAAGTTAAAGAAAAACTGAAGGAGGATGTAAGATGCCTCGAGTTTGACAACCTTGTTCTAAAAGAATCAGTGGAAACTCTGGAGGCTGCCAGTATCGTAAAGTCAAAGGTGGACAACAAGACTTACTCATCAACAACAAGGATGCGTGTGTTTGACTGTATTGTTAATAAAAACTCCCACAGCAAACATTCCGATCCTGATGGAGCAGTTGCATAAGCGGAGTGGACTGGATCTTGATAGTGTGCCTCAGCGTAGTGCCGTTGAACTAATGGCTCGAGAATTGGGAGCTGTTGCTGAGTTGCAGACAGCAGAGATGATCCTAGGAACAAAGGATGTGACTGTTGGTTTCGATGCAACCACCCAAGAAGAGATCCATATAAACAGCGTACACTTCACCACCAAAAATGAATGCCTAGCAGCAGCAGTTGATGAACTGGCTGGTGTGGGTTTGCTGATGACTATGCACAACATATTTGCGATACTTTGGACAATTTGTGTGAAACCTACATTTATTTTAATAAGGATGCTAATGTCAAGACACCAGGCAAAAGATGATAGGGAACATATCCAACACAATGAGTGACAGGTGTGCATCTAATCATGCCGCTGTTAGGATTGTGAACAGTGAATGGGGTAAATCTGTAAATGAACTTTACTGCCATTAATTGCATCCTCTCGACTCCATAGCAACATCAGTTAGGTCAGCCCTAAAAAAGCAGGAGGAATCCAGAGGCAAAGTCTTTGGGAAGGACTGTCAGGCAGCTAACATAATCCTACAAATGAACAAGCTAAGGTACAAGAACGGGAAAGGGGATCCCAGAGGATTTGGTGCATTTTTGGACGACAGGAACATGGAACATCCCCCGAGGTGTCCTCCCACGGTACCGCGGCAACAGGCTACACACGATACTTTCCCACATTAGCGGCAAACTCATAGAACATTATAATGACTTTGAAACCCTGCTAAATAGCGGAACATCCTGTGGGGGGGGTTGAGAAGCACCATCCTCCATGACTTTACCCAGGCTGCAGCCAAAGTAGAACTGCAGATATTGGGCTTACTTGGCAAATATCTGACTGGGCCTTGGATGAACACTTCTACACTTCAAGCCAGAAGCAGATCAACCATGTCGATGGTATCGAAGTGGTGAAAGGGGTGATTGCTGCTCTAAAGGAAGCCACAGAAAATCCAGAGAACTTGATATTGGCAAGGGAAGATTTCTTTCATGTGGAGGTGAATCTTGATGCCACGTTGAAAAAAACTTCGGGAGGTACCAGTACATGTAGTATCCATTGTTCAGTTCAATGATGAGCAGCTGTCTTCAAGCTGTCATCACTGTGTTGGAAAGGCAGTATAGTAAATACTTTGATCTTGATGTAACTGAGAAACTGAAGGAGGAGACTGCCTACTGCAAGAAGTCACAACATTGACGCGGAGGAAATCATGGGAATGTTCAGTGCATCGAAACAGAAATCTCCAAATGCCACCATGTGTTATTTGTCATGCAGGATGCGGGCCTGCAAGAATAAAACTGTCAACTTCCTCGATAATCTGGAGGAAAAACGTAGGGAGGAGGTGCTCCCTAAAGCAGTGAAATTGGGGAGAGTACAGAGGAACAGACGGAAGAAAAATCGAAAGGAATTGAGAGCAGAAATCATCAAGCGACAGAAAGACAAGGAGCATGCTCGGGACACGAAAGAAAGGAAAAAAATTGAAAAAAAAAATTGAAAGAGACTGATTTAGACAGTATTCGCAAAGATTATCCAAATTTAGACTATTCCAAATGTGATGATCTACAGGACATTCTTGATGGGACAGTAGTGGGCAGAAAAGCATGTCATGCGTGGTTTGAAGAGCAAAAACTTGTGGTGTACAATGCCAAAATCAAGAAATTGAAGAAAAACAAGGTGTACAGAGTTGCTTATTGGTCGCAGTCTGAAGATTTGGATGACTCTACTGATTACGATATGCCAATGTACCAGCTAGCAGCTGATATTCTCTATGGAGACTTGGTCCTTTGCTAGAAATTCAAACTGAATGTATCTAGGTAAGATAGAAAAATAGTGGGAAGAAAAAATGAATGAATGAATTAATTAATTAATTAATTTTGATTCTTTACCTGCTACAGCACAATTTACAATAGTGTTAAAGTTCTGGCCCCAGAGAACATCTTATTTTTTGAATTTTCAAGGCAGACTGGGTATTTATTACATTTCCGTCACATCGGTTAAAGGTAATTAGCTACTACCTAATTAGGTAATAAACTAATTATAATTTAATTTCAGGTCATCCAAATTAAAAGATGTATTACATCTTTTTCAGAATAAGCATAATCTGTAATCACTGAAAATTTCATTCAGTTTTCTTCATTTTTTAATGGAGTCAATGGAAAACAATAGGGAAGAAGATGCTAATCTCCGACAACAAAAATGACCATAACTTCATTATTACTGATGATATAAAAGTGAACTAATATATCAAATTAAAGGTCTTTTCCTGCTTTATCTGATGAGATAAATTACAAGCTTGATTTTTAACATCTCAAAATTTTGTAACATCCCAACACTTACACGACTTAAGTAAGTGTACATCTACATATGAATGAGTTTTTGAAGCGCCCAAGTTAATTGAGTTGATAAAATCATGCCCTGCTTTTTTTTCTTCTATTTATTCATTGTAGGTTGCCAAGGCAACAGGTTACCATGAGAACAGTATTCTTCCACTAATAGCACCACTTCCGGTTACCAAGAGAAGGTGAGGCTTTCGTGGCAGCATTTGTTGTGGTCAAATTATCACGTGATGTACTACTCCTAGAACTATGAGGGTCGTTCCGCTATCGTCTCGAGACGATAGCGGAACGACCCTCATAGTTCTAGGAGTAGTGATGTACTAGCTGTGCCTACTGACATGCATGGTGTACACAAACGTAATGCATCTGGCACAGAACAGGTGCACACATTGGCTTGGAATTGCATAGAGAGAGCAAAGCCATTTTTATTTTAGGAAAAGGCATGTTGTTAAATCTAAAAGTCTGTTTAGTATAATGGGGAACTTTTGAATTGGGCACCAAGGCCAATACCAGGGCAACAATGGTCATGGACTCAGTGTCCTCTGTGTAATTCTAGGCCTGTTTGAATGCAGTTTAACAAAACATGATACATGTGTTAAGTGGCTTGACTTTTAGTATGCCAATTTCTGCAGCAAGGACATTTAATGGGCTCAATTTGTTGTGAAATAATGAAAACAAATGTACACTTTTGAATCTAGTTCTGACGACATCACCATTGAAATTCTTGTTTGTTGTCATTCTTGCGGGTGCAACCATGTGAGAATCTCGTCTGGCTCTGAAAAGAGTCGTCGATTTGTTCTCAGTGTTTTCGACTAGCTTGCTCTAGTATAGCCTTCAAGGCTGCAAGTAGGAGGAAACGACTGAAAACTGAAGTCTAGTCGTCTTTGCAGTAGGAGACTTTGAGAAACATTGATAGCAAATTAAACACAGCGCTCTCCCTTAACAGTGATCCGCTGCCCGCTGGCCAGATGTTTGTTAAAACACATGAGGACCAGACGAATTCTCTCCAAGTGGTCTAGCTGGCTAGTTCAATGTTGAAAAGCATCCCTATTTAATACGAAATACAGACAAGTGAAAAAGCAGGCAGACTAGTAAAATGACAAGCTAATTGATCCCGTTGGCTGGTTTGTTGAAAAAGTAATGGGCAAACCCTGAAACCGCTGTTCCCAGAGCCAACAATAAAATGATTGCCCCGTAATTTAATTAGCAAGAATTACAAGACATACCTAATCTTACCGTACAAATCCTCGGAGCTTGTATTAAAATTCTTGCCAAACATCTATATTTGTTTTGCAGACCTGTTGTGGAATACGGTCTCTCACTGAAGTCCATCTTCCAGAAAAACTCCTCTTCAAAAAATGGCAAATCACCGGATGCATTGCAAACGTTTGCTGGAGAAATTGCCTCCAAGGTAGTGTACTCTTTCACTAGAATCTTAAATTGAAACTTGGTGGGCAGTGTTTCCCCACGCACATTCAATTGTTAGGGGTGACCCACTTCGCTTCTTGCAGTGAACACCTCGCTCATTTTTTGTCAACATTACCACCTCTGTGTAATGTGATTTTAATGGTTTACTTTTTATTGTTCTTTGATCTGCGTTGCATTGCCTCACTTTTGAGCTTTTAATTTTGGTTGTCTCTTTTTCTAATTTTCATGTTTTTTTGCATGGTTTTCATGGTTTTCATTGATTTGATCCTCTCTCTCTCTGTCATAAGGTGTAATGTGGTTTTTTAATGGTTTTATATTTTAATTGTACATTGTCATGCGCCTTTGAACAGCTTGCCTGGAATTGGCGCAGTATAAATCAATTTTTATTGTTATTATTATTACCTCTCTGATTTATCGGAAAAGAAATACTAATCGTATCATTTTGTGTCAGTTGTATGAGTTTTTTTCCCTTGGCCTCGGTGAATTGAAGAACTGACAATTTTTGATGTGTAGATGGAACCATCGCAACATTTTGCTTCAATCGTGAATTTGAATTCTTGTGACCTTGCTCAGTTCATCGGCTCGAGAAAACAATGTCAGTTCAAATGCATACATTTTCTGTGCAAGTTGTTGGTATGCAATTGGTAATGAATTTGCTGTGGTGGTCGCTTTTGTTGGAGGGGCGGGTGGCAGGATAGGGAAGGCTAGTATTTTAAATTCTGTAATTTCATAGTGAGGTTTGTGGTAAAACAAGGGAAGTTTTTGTCAATCTTTTCGTCCACCAGATCGCCTGCCCGGCCCACATACATCAGATCCGTGTGGCAGGGGGTGGATTGGTGACCTTTGAGGTCAATCCGTCGGTGATGGTGCAGAAGGTGTTGGGTCAGGTACAGACAGAGGGTCAGCAGTACGGAGTCACTCAGGAAACATGGGAGAACAAGCAGGAAGACAGGGTCATTATTGAGTACAGGTAGGTACAGTCCTTTCTGCAGCCGTCTTGTTTATTTATTCCATTCAAACCTGTGTAACCAAACCGAGGCTGGAAGGGGGGGGGGGCAAAAATAGTCTGGAGACCCTTTTTGGTGTTATGAGATTCAGCATGTGTTATCAGTATTGCAGACGGGGAGCATGTCAACGAAGATGGTACACGTAAATGTAGTTTGATAAAGGTCTTTAGTCAAATGATGTATGGTAACAATGTGCAGGCCCATTTACTACCCACGAAAGGCAATTGCTAGGCGTTACCAAAAGATAGAAATGCCATCATTTCAACGTACACTGTACCAACAATTTGGGTTCTAGTTTGTTACCTTTAATGTCAGCAACACTTCTCACCCCTGTAAATTGTTCACAAACAGGATGACGGGAAGCCTCTGAAAATTCTGCAAACAAAAATTGTAAAAGAGTCTTTTTGTGAACGTTACCGGTGCAAAAGTGTAAAGATTTCAACTAGAATTTAATCTAAAAGATAAGCAACATTTCTGCTTTTTATCTTTTCACAGTTCTCCAAACATTGCCAAGCCGTTCCACGCAGGCCATCTGAGGTCAACGCTGATCGGGAACTGCATAGCTAATTTGCATAGCGCCTTGGGCCACAACGTGACCAGGATGAACTATCTGGGAGACTGGGGAGTGCAGTTCGGTAAGACTTTAGAAAAAGCTTGTGACATGAAGTCAATGACATTCTGCATTGCATTTCTCCAAGACCAAACCTCTAACTCTTTTCGTCTGACTTTCACATGCACCCACAACAAAGGCTGGTGACAGAAGCTTCACAGTCACTGCAGGAAGGGATCGGACATTTCATTGAGTGGCCAGAACTCGCGCATACTAGAACTAAAGTTTCGTTTCTGCCAGTAGCGTTAATATCAAGACCACCGTAGACCCAGAAATGGCATTTTTTTTATGATTTCAAAACTTTGTAATAATTCAAAGTGCCTGTTCCTCTCTGTATACATTCAGTCAACCTTTCTGGAAAGTAAGGATGTCATTTTACAACACTTTGTGAAAGCATCAGAACATACCCACATGCTTACACCTTCGTACTGTTTCCTACTGTTTCCAACAGTACTTTTTATAATTAGCTCATCATTATTTATTTCTTTTTGGGGGGGGGGTAAACATAATCCCTTCAAAATTATCTATAACATAAGATAAGAGCCTTCCGACTCAATCAAAACAAAGTCCAACCCATCAAGCCATGTGGAAGCCATCTTTCAAAGACAAGATGGATTGCAGCCAGGAGAGGCTTCTAGCCCCAGGCTTAAGAGATTTGTTTATATTCCCAATGGCAGTTCTCAAAGTGGTTGTAATTTTTGAAGTTGTTTCTAGTCAAAGTTCAACTCAAGGTTATTTCCATTTGCCATGCTTTGTGGCTAGGTCTGAGTAGGGAACTTTGAATTTTTGAAATTGGTAAAGACATTTTGGGGTGGAATAAAGACGAAATTTGTTTGCAGACTGTTCAAAGCAGTACCATGGTATCATCGAGTGTAAACAAAGGGAGATAAAGTAGCAGACGAGTATGGCTTTTTTGCCAAGTTTTGTTGGAGTTGTCTTTCTGTGAACGTCTTTTTTCTTTTCTAAACCAGGATTGCTTGGTGTGGGTTTTCAACGGTTTGGATCTGAGGAGAAGCTTGCATCTGACCCGATTCAGCATCTGTTCGATGTGTACGTTCAGGTGAACAAAGAGGCTGATGCCAGACCCGATGTATACCGAGAGGCTCAGCGGTTCTCACGCACCATGGAGGAAGGTTGGTCCGCAGAAATATTACGGAAACTGTTGATACTACATTTTGCTTCTCATTTTCGCTTTTAAAAGTCGTTGAAAGTTTTGGTGTAGTCAAAGTGTGGCTTCGGAGTCCTGGTCATGGCTTCTGTGTCCTTGAGCAAGACACTTACCTATAATTGCTTTGTCCTTCGGATGGGATGTTAAGCTGTAGGTACAGTGTGTTTCACATTTTTAAAAAAAGAACCCAGTAGACTTATCGTTAAGAGAAGGGTTAGTCCTGGTGTTTCCGGCATGATTGGTTGCAGATTGCACCACAGCATCTTGTAAACACTTGCAAAGCTCTTACAAGGTGCTTTCTAAATTTGGTCTCATAATTTAAACATAGTTCTGCCTACCTGTGGATCAAAACTGAAAGAGTATTTGGAAAAGCCTGGCACTGTGATCAAACATTGTATAGAGCAATGGCTCAGAACTATTTAGGTAGTTACTGCAGTTTGTATGGATTTCATCGAATGGCTTTTGCTTATTTTGGAGCTCCTAGTAAATGGAGCTTATTGATCAAGAGTGGTCGCCAAAGTAATTTGTTTTGCAAAAAGTAACAATCGTTTTCAAAGAATACTGTTTAGATGTGGAGTAATATTTATCTCATCAAATGTATGCACATTTTTCATTTAATGTCCTTTTTGATCATGATGGATAATGCCATGTTAGCCTTTTTCAATTTGAATTTTTGTCGGCCCAGCGGCTGCTGTAGTTTGAATGCTTTTCTAATAAACCAACATATGAAATTGCAGTTACAATCTTACAACACAAATCCAGCAATAAGCAGGCATGCAACTCTTCCGCGTTTCCGCGGATTTCCGCGTTTTTTAAAAATGATCAGCGCTAAAAAAAAAAAAAAAAAAAAATCGAAAAAAAAAAAGGGAAAAAAAATTTTTTTTTGGCGATTTTTTTTTAAAGCCTTATATATGCTTGGCAACAACAATGTACAACCACAATAATGTGAAATAAGCCTAGTACATGCTAAGAATGCACCTAAGAGCATAATAAACCTCAAAATTTTCTAGGGTACCATTGTGGATCTCATGTCCCTTGGCGTTTTGGCTGCCTCGCTCCGCGCTTGCGTTGTGCCTTTGAAAATTTCCTCTTTTTTTTTCATCGGGTAGTTGCATGCCTGAATAAGAACTGTGTATGATTATTATTATCATTAATTGTTGCTCATAGGCGATGACCAGTGTCTCAGCTTATGGAGACGGTTCAGGGAGTTCAGCATTAAGGAATACACATCAACATACTCCGTAAGTCATTAAATTAACTCATTTGTTCATTTTTCATTCCATTCATTCTTTATTGTTCAAAGGCATTTCTTATGACAGACTCTTTTATTTCTGACAAGACCTCTCCTTTAAAATTTGGGTTTACCTTACAAATAAATTCATTTGGGTTGTTGGGAAAACGCGGATTTGGAGGCTCGTTTATTTGAATCCAGTCAATTGTAGATGTCGGTGGAAATATTTGCAGATCTTTGGTAGAATCCGAGAGAAAGCCAGTTAATACCACTGAAGTGAATGTATCAGTTGCATTCATGCAAGTATGATTGGCTTAAATAATTGTTTCTAACGAGGTTTGCCAAAGCTTACTTTAAAAAAAAAAAGGGTTTGCAAAAGATTCTTTTGGCAAGTCATTGGGTCACATGCTCGCATATCTGCTGCATGGCCAAAGTTTTCACTACTGCCGGCTCAACAGCTGGCATACATTGTTTTTAAATTGTCCAAAAATCACCCATTTTATTGTTCAAAGGCAATTCTTTTGACAAACTCTTTTAATTCTGAGAAGACCTCTTCTTTTAATTTTGTTATTCAATTATCCTACAGAGATGTGCAATAAACGCTGTATACTCAGTCAATCAAACATAAATTTTGTTGTTGCAGAAATTAGGGGTTACGTTTGACGTTTACGAAGGAGAATCTCAGTACACGGAGAAAGCTAAGCAGCTCCTCCAACTTCTGAATGAAGAAAACTTACTTCACATCTCAGAGTAAGTAATAAGAATAATACCAGATTACCAGTAAAGACAATTTTGTTTACCCTTTCAGCCCCAATGGTGACGTTGGTCGACTGTGCACTATACCCTGCTTGAGTCCCAATGGTGACTTTGGTTGACTGTGCACTATACCCTGCTTGAGTCCCAATGGTGACTTTAGTTGATTGTGCACTATACCCTGCTTGAGCCCCAATGGTGACTTTAGTTGATTGTGCACTATACCCTGCTTGAGCCCCAATGGTGACTTTAGTTGACTGTGCACTATACCCTGCTTGAGCCCCAATGGTGACTTTAGTTGACTGAGCAATATACCCTGCTTGAGCCCCAATGGTGACTTTAGTCAACTGTACACTATACCCTGCTTGAGCCCCAATGGTGACTTTAGTTGATTGTGCACTATACCCTGCTTGAGTCCAAATGGTGACTTTAGTTGACTGAGCAATATACCCTGCTTGAGCCCCAATGGCAACTTTAGGGAGGCCCTCTTTAACTAACCTCCAATTCCCGCCGCAACCCCCGGGATCCCGGCGGCTTCATACTCTATGAATTCTTTCAAAAGGATTGAATAAACTCATGAATATGCCAGTACACAAGAGGTCACGCTCTGGCCGAAGGGCTCATTAAAACCTAGTCCCTTGCCAGATGGATTAACGTCTGAATAAGCAACGCGACAACAAAAGAAGTCTGGTAGGCGTTGGGCTATTAGGTCTGTCAATTGTTAAGGGATTATCCTAGTCTGAAAGTCAGGCACTTGATTAGTATAGTATTTTATCGGAATTTTTGGTGGTTGAAAATGCAACTTATATAAACGTTTTATGAAATGCGAACGTTTTAGAAAACGGAGACAAAATTCAAGTCATTTGAAACATTATTTTTTCCCTCAGTTAGTAATGTCTTTCAGTTCCCAAAACGTAGTCATTACTAAAACCTTTTGAAAGACTAGTTACAATATATCAACAACGGATTAGCGCTTGTCCGGCGGAGCGAGCAGCCATAACAAAGCGGAACAATCAATTTCTGAAGTCTGAATTGTTTTCATTTTGTAGTATAGTCCTTAGATGTGGCATCTTGATGACACAAATTAAACAACTTGGCTTTTACTAACTCATTTTTGGTGGTTGAAAATGCAATTTATATAAACGTTTTATGAAATACAAACGTTTCAGAAAACGGAGACAAAATTCAAGTCATTTGAAACATTATTTTTTCCCTCAGTTAGTAATGTCTTTCAGTTCCCAAAACGTAGTCATTACTAAAACCTTTTGAAAGACAGTGTATCAACATCGGATTAGCGCTTGTCCGGCAGAGCGAGCAGCCACAACAAAGCGGAACAATCAAAGTGTTGCATCCGATAATTGGTCCCTTTGTGAAGTCACTTTTCCAGCCTGCTTGAGTAGAACTCATGCATATTCGTCTGACGTATATACAGCTATGTGAATTGACCTGAAGATAATGAGCTCATTAAAGTGGTGTTAGACTACCCGTCGGGATCCTGCGGGTTTCGGCGGATATTGAGGGTTAGTTAAAGAGGGCTTCCCTTAGTTGACTGAGCAATATACCCTGCTTGAGCCCCAATGGTGACTTTAGTCAACTGTACCCCACACCGAGCTCCAAATGCTCAGTTTGGTTACATTGGTTTTAAATGGAAGAAAAAAACAAGATGGCGGCACCTCGACAAAAACCCTGCTGTCAAAATCTTTGCACTTACAGACGTGGCACTGGCGTGGTACAACTAGACTCGATCAGCCATCCTCAGCACAAGTGCCCCACCCTCATGAAGAGCGACGGCAGTAGCCTGTACCTCACGAGGGACATTGCCGCTGCCATGGACAGGTACGAGAGGTACGCCTTTGACAAGATCCACTACGTCGTCGACAAAAGTCAAGAGGTTCATTTCGTCCAGATGAAAGGAGTGCTGAAGAAACTGAATGTGAAATGTGCCAACAGGTATAAAGCAATCGATATGTTACATCTAGCATCCTTGTAGAAGTAGTTAAGGCTGGGGTGCAGGCCCCCTCCCCCCAAATAATTGTTCCCGGTCACTGGTCAGCATTCTGAAGCTTGCGATTGGCAATTGAAGTACCAAATCGAGTGGAACAGGGGCATCCATTCAGCCATTTTACCAACTAAAAACATTAATTTTAGCACACTATTTTGGACCCTCAAAAATTAGTACTTTGACATTGTTGAACACAGTGGGACCTAGACTAGTCAAGGTTCTTATGCAAGCACGGCCCTTTCAATTTACTACTTTAAACTTGTCATGCATGCAGCACAGCGGCATAGCCAGGCGTACCTGGCACTGCACAGGTGCCCCCACCCAGCGTGGCCAGACAGCACCACACTACCACTGGCAGCAGACAGCACCATACTACCACTGGCAGCGAGCTCAGTCTTGTGCAACATTAGACATTTTCTGTGAATCTTGCAACCGCCTTAGACAAGTCTAAGTGGGACCTCGTAATCTCACTAATTGGGTCACAGTTGGTTTTCAAATTCTGCTTTTTTCTGTGTAGGGTCAACCATGTAAAATTTGGGAGAGTACTTGGTATGCAGACAAGGAAAGGAAATGTGGTGCTACTCCAAGATATCTTGGAAGAAGCTAAGGGCCGGATGCTGTCCAATATGCAAGAAGCTGAGTGTAAGTACAGGATCTGCCGTCGATTTCACCAAACTCTTCCTAACTTAGGATAATCTTAGGACTTAGGACGAGTCCCAGCCTTGCACTGTAACATGTAAACCTTAAGATTAATCCTAAGTTAGGACTAGTTACTCGTCCTAACTCGAGATAGGATTAATCCTAGCGTTTCGTGAAATCGGCTGCAGATCCTTAAGAGGATATTTTAGGTACTTCTTGGTTGCGTTGACAGAACTGTCATCTCTCCCTGGTTCTGAAGGAACTTTCTTGAAAATAAACCAATCTTTCCATGTTCTGATGAACAAAATGGAAAATCTCCCTGGTTATGGAAACTGTTTCCCTATTATGTTGAATGTAATTCTGAAGTTCTCCCTGGTAGTTGTTTAAAATCTCCCTGATTGCAAGATGCGAATGTTGGCAGCATTAAACGATTTAGCGGCAATCTCAATGGAAGTTGTAGTGTCATGAATGAAAGGTCTAGCGCACCAGACTCAACTTCTGGTGAACTGTGCGCCTTTAAGCGAGTAGAATAATGTCGTTGTAGTGTCTTGAATGAAAGGTCTAGGGCACCAGACTCCACTTCTGGTGAACTGTGCGCCTTTAAGCGAGTAGAATAATGTCGTCGTAGTGTCTTGAATGAAAGGTCTAGGGCACCAGACTCCACTTCTGGTGAACTGTGCGCCTTTAAGCGAGTAGAATAATGTCGTTGTAGTGTCTTGAATAAAAGGTCTAGCGCACCGGACTCAACTTCTGGTGAACTGTGCGCCTTTAAGCGAGTAGAATAATGTCGTCGTAGTGTCTTGAATGAAAGGTCTAGGGCACCAGACTCAACTTCTGGTGAACTGTGCGCCTTTAAGCGAGTAGAATAATGTCGTTGTAGTGTCTTGAATGAAAGGTCTAGCGCACCAGACTCAACTTCTGGTGAACTGTGCGCCTTTAAGTGAGTAGAATAATGTCGTTGTAGTGTCTTGAATGAAAGGTCTAGCGCACCGGACTCAACTTCTGGTGAACTGTGCGCCTTTAAGTGAGTAGAATAATGTCGTTGTAGTGTCTTGAATGAAAGGTCTAGCGCACCGGACTCAACTTCTGGTGAACTGTGCGCCTTTAAGCGAGTAGAATAATGTCGTTGTAGTGTCTTGAATGAAAGGTCTAGCGCACCGGACTCAACTTCTGGTGAACTGTGCGCCTTTAAGCGAGTAGAATAATGTCGTTGTAGTGTCTTGAATGAAAGGTCTAGGGCACCAGACTCCACTTCTGGTGAACTGTGCGCCTTTAAGTGAGTAGAATAATGTCGTTGTAGTGTCTTGAATGAAAGGTCTAGCGCACCGGACTCAACTTCTGGTGAACTGTGCGCCTTTAAGCGAGTAGAATAATGTCGTTGTAGTGTCTTGAATGAAAGGTCTAGGGCACCAGACTCCACTTCTGGTGAACTGTGCGCCTTTCAGCGAGTAGAATAATGTCGTTGTAGTGTCTTGAATGAAAGGTCTAGGGCACCAGACTCCACTTCTGGTGAACTGTGCGCCTTTAAGCGAGTAGAATAATGTCGTTGTAGTGTCTTGAATGAAAGGTCTAGGGCACCAGACTCCACTTCTGGTGAACTGTGCGCCTTTAAGCGAGTAGAATAATGTCGTTGTAGTGTCTTGAATGAAAGGTCTAGGGCACCAGACTCAACTTCTGGTGAACTGTGCGCCTTTAAGCAAGTAGAATAATGTCGTTGTAGTGTCTTGAATGAAAGGTCTAGGGCACCGGACTCAAGTTCTGGTGAACTGTGCGCCTTTAAGCGAGTAGAATAATGTCGTTGTAGTGTCTTGAATGAAAGGTCTAGCGCACCAGACTCAACTTCTGGTGAACTGTGCGCCTTTAAGTGAGTAGAATAATGTCGTCGTAGTGTCTTGAATGAAAGGTTTAGGGCACCAGACTCAACTTCTGGTGAACTGTGCGCCTTTAAGCGAGTAGAATAATGTCGTTGTCGTGTCTTGAATGAAAGGTCTAGGGCACCAGACTCAACTTCTGGTGAACTGTGCGCCTTTAAGCGAGTAGAATAATGTCGTTGTAGTGTCTTGAATGAAAGGTCTAGGGCACCAGACTCAACTTCTGGTGAACTGTGCGCCTTTAAGCGAGTAGAATAATGTCGTCGTAGTGTCTTGAATGAAAGGTCTAGGGCACCAGACTCAACTTCTGGTGAACTGTGCGCCTTTAAGCGAGTAGAATAATGTCGTTGTAGTGTCTTGAATGAAAGGTCTAGGGCACCAGACTCAACTTCTGGTGAACTGTGCGCCTTTAAGCGAGTAGAATAATGTCGTTGTAGTGTCTTGAATGAAAGGTCTAGGGCACCAGACTCAACTTCTGGTGAACTGTGCGCCTTTAAGCGAGTAGAATAATGTCGTTGTAGTGTCTTGAATGAAAGGTCTAGCGCACCGGACTCAACTTCTGGTGAACTGTGCGCCTTTAAGCAAGTAGAATAATGTCGTTGTAGTGTCTTGAATGAAAGGTCTAGGGCACCAGACTCAACTTCTGGTGAACTGTGCGCCTTTAAGCGAGTAGAATAATGTCGTTGTAGTGTCTTGAATGAAAGGTCTAGGGCACCAGACTCAACTTCTGGTGAACTGTGCGCCTTTAAGCGAGTAGAATAATGTCGTTGTCGTGTCTTGAATGAAAGGTCTAGGGCACCAGACTCAACTTCTGGTGAACTGTGCGCCTTTAAGCGAGTAGAATAATGTCGTTGTCGTGTCTTGAATGAAAGGTCTAGCGCACCGGACTCAACTTCTGGTGAACTGTGCGCCTTTAAGCGAGTAGAATAATGTCGTTGTAGTGTCTTGAATGAAAGGTCTAGGGCACCAGACTCAAGTTCTGGTGAACTGTGCGCCTTTAAGCGAGTAGAATAATGTCGTTGTAGTGTCTTGAATGAAAGGTCTAGGGCACCAGACTCAACTTCTGGTGAACTGTGCGCCTTTAAGCGAGTAGAATAATGTCGTTGTAGTGTCTTGAATGAAAGGTCTAGGGCACCAGACTCAACTTCTGGTGAACTGTGCGCCTTTAAGCGAGTAGAATAATGTCGTTGTAGTGTCTTGAATGAAAGGTCTAGCGCACCGGACTCAACTTCTGGTGAACTGTGCGCCTTTAAGCGAGTAGAATAATGTCGCTCTTGTCGAAATGCAGTCTGATGGAAATCCAACAAAAATTTGATATTAAAGAATGAGGTTCTGTGTCTATTTTAGAAATGAGCAAAAAATGGGGTCAAAATTTATAAACTTTGTTATGGTTGTATTGTCTCAATTTTTTAAACGGTTCATCGTTCATCACTGTTCATTTTTCACGACACCGTCACTTGTGTCAGTGTCAATCATTGTCATTGTCATTGTCAGCATAATGCATTTAACTGAGTTTAAACAAATTAAAGAACGAGGAGCATGATCGATTGAATTTTCAACTTTATCGCTGTAGAGTCAGTGTCAGTGACTTGAGACGCCGATTGAAAAACGAAATTAAAGGTATTTACTAGCATATCTGAAGAGCTATTTGTCGTCTGAAAAATTATGCCACTTGGGGGTGTATTTCAGCGAGTAAAATAATGTCTCTCATAGAAATACAGTTCAAGGAAAATCCAACAGAAATTTGATATCGGAGAATTGTTATCCGCCTACCTGTCCTGGATTCATTCTGACAAGACCCCCTTATGTGTACTAACAATCCTAGTACATGGGATCCATGGCTTAAGGTCCCATCCCAAGGACAAACAGGGTTCGCCCTTCAACTTTTTTAGTGACTGGTCAGGAGGACCAGTTAGTTTGGCATTTCACTAGCCCATCACCTTTTTCACTGGTCCATATTTCAGTTGAAATAGGGAAGCTTCTCAACAAACTGAACTAGCCAGTCTGACCACTTGGAGTGAATTTTGACTGGTCCTCAATTGTTTTAACTGGCATTTGGCCAGCGGACAACTGTTAACGGAGAACGCTGACAAAGCAATTACGGTTAACTATGTGTTGTGTCATTTCTTAATGAAATTGTCTGAGATGCAAATAAACTGTTCTTTTAATTTATTCAAAATGTTTATAAATAGCAACCAAAGAGTTGTCGAACCCCGAAGAGGTAGCCGCGGTCCTGGGGGTGTCGGCCATGATCGTTCAGGATCTCAGGTGCAAGCTGACGTCGGACTATAAGTTTGATTGGGAACGCATCCTGACCAGCCAGGGAGACACTGGTGTGTTCCTGCAGTACACTCATGCCAGGCTGTACAGGTAAGGTGTACACGAAGAGACGATAGTGGCCCAACCCCACTTAAGTTACAGCAAAAGGTGTTGGTGTGGTTTTTTACTGGGGAAAAACAAAACTCTGAGTGTAGTTAGAAAAGAGCTTACATCTCATCTACACTGATTGAGAGTTTGATAGGTTCAGAATATGTAGACAATCACCCGATGGGAATGGCATGGTGCTCAATATGTGGTGTACCCACCCCCCACTGTGTCTTAACTAAATTTGGGTGTGATACCTGGTTATACTGCAGTGTAAAGTTGAATGACTTCGGACTGGTACCCCCGAGCCTTAATAGGGAGATCACCAAGGGCAAGATAGAGCGCTGGCACGTTAATCCTTAGGTCATAGGTTCAGATACCACTCCATTTAATTTGTTCTTTGTTCACACCAAAACATGGATAAGATAGATTGAAGTTTTTGATGGACCACTCCCATTGAAGCTATTGTCAATTATATACCCTCAAAAAATGAAAGACAAAAATTTACGATTGCGGTTAACAATGTCTTAAAATCTTGCTTTCATTTGTTGCGCAGTATTGAGCAGCTCTCAGGCGTACCGCTAAATCCAGACTTTGACTTCAGTGCCCTGTGTGAACCAGAAGCCATACTGCTTGCCCATCATATCAGTCTGTTCAGTACATCCATCATGAGAGCGCATGCCGGTCTAGAGCCATGCCATCTTGTGAACTACTTGTTGCAGCTGTGGTAAGTGACCAATAAAGTCACCACATTATTGCAGCCTGGCATAGTTTATCACTCTAAACCATAGTGGATGATATTAAATGGTCAGACAGTAGGAGTGTATTGTGCTGATGCATTCACCACGAGAGGTCATATTGTAGGCTGGTATTAGGTTATCTATCATTCAAAACTGGAGCAAATGACATTGAATGGTCAGACAGTAGGAGGGTTGACTTTACTGTGTACTGTGTAGATGCATTCACCACATGATATCATATTGCAGGCTGGCATAGTGCATCGATCATTCACAACCACTGTGGATGATATTGAATGGTCAGACAGTAGGAGGGTTGACTGTGTTTAGTGTAGATGCATTCACCACATGATATCATATTGCAGGCTGGCATAGCTTATCTATCACTCAAAACCACAGTGGATGATATTGAATGGTCAGACAGTAGGAGGGTTGACTTTACTGTGTACTGTGTAGATGCATTCACCACATGATATCATATTGTAGGTTGGCATAGCTTATCTATCACTCAAAACCACAGTGGATGATATTGAATGGTCAGACAGTAGGAGGGTTGACTGTTTTGTGTAGATGCATCCACCACACAATACCCTTCAGCAGACTGGCATAGTTTATCTATCACTCAAAACCACAGTGGATGATATTGAATGGTCAGACAGTAGGAGGGTTAACTGTGTGTACTGTGTAGATGCACTCACCACATGATATTATATTGCAAGTTTATATATCACTCAAAACCACAGTGGGCGATAATGACTGGAAAGACAGTATGAGGAGCAGTTAAACATGAAGTTTTGTGATCAAAGCTATTTGTTGATTTCTCTGGACTCCATGACAGGGAAGATTTCACTCTTACTTACTACTTTTGTTTTCTCCGCAGCCATTTTGTGTCGTCAGCAGTTAACACACTTAGAGTGAAAGGAACTGACAGAGACCAAGCTGAGGTTTGTGATATTTTTCTCTTTCTTGAGGGGTTACTCCAAACTATAGCACCAACAGTCAATCGTGACAAGTTTCTGTTTTCGTTATCGTTGCTCATTTAAAACACTCTGATCAGAAGAAGACTATGGCAGTGTTTTGCCAACATAAAACAAGTTGTCAAAAGTTATTGATTTTGAATTTGAAGTCTTTCTTTTCATGAATTGGATACCAGTCAGGGTTTGCCTGAAACTTTTTTGAATGACTGGCCAAGTCTGGCAGTTTTTTCCACCAGTCCACAGTTCACATTTCATACTCCAACTCTGAACTTGCCAACCGACCCACTGGGAAAGAATTTTGACTGGTCCTTGAGTGTTTCAACAACTAGCATCTGACCAGGGCACCACTGTTTAAGGCAGAACGCTGCCAGTCTCTTGATGATGGCTGGAGCAGGCTAGTTGAAACATGGAGACCCATAATATCTCACTCTACAGCAGCGGAGTATTAAATCACAAGAAGTTCCCTCGATCCACTGAGTGAGAGAGTAGAGGAAAAGGCCGGGTCAGTGGCTGAAAGTTGTGCTTGCCGCCCATTTGACCTCAGCCTTGGCTGCCAATAGGAGATGTCTGTTGACATATCATTTGTTGGTTTTCCATAAAACATGATCACCCCCAATGTAATGATGACATTTTTGGAGATAAACAATTCTGCTTTCCCACCCGAGTGATTGCAGTGGATTTTTTTTTTCACAGAGCTCGGGGAAAGCACTGAGCATACAGCGCCTAATACACATCGGTGTAAGGGAAAAACCAAATTAAAATTCTTCATCCCGATGCAAATATTACATCTATTAAATCGTTGCTGCTTAAGGATTCGAACCCGCCTCTAGCCATCGGGCTAGCTCGGTGGTCTAGTGGTAAGACATCTGCTCTAGCAATGCAAAGGTCGTGGGTTTCGAATCCCACCCGAGTGATTGCCTGTGGATTTTTTTTTTCACAGAGCTCGGGAAAGCACTGAGTATACAGTGCTTAATACACTTAATGGGTGTAAGGGAAAAACCAAAATAAAAAGTGGGGTTTTTTTTCTTCTCAATCTCACAGGCCAGGCTATTGCTCTTTAACAGCGCCAGGAAGACACTGGCAAATGGTATGAAGATTCTGGGACTGATGCCCCTGGAGAAGATGTGAGGTTTTCATAACTTAAAGATTATCCACTGGAAGTGTCCTCTGCAAAGATGAAACTGGCCTTGCCCCCTCAAAGATGAAACTCCAGGCCTGTGTTTTTATAATGGCAGTGTCTTATATATTTCTTTTGATATGACAAAAATCAGAACTGGGATCAAATTTTATTCAACTTTTTAAGCAGATAATAATATTGCTTAGTAAGTTTCATTCATAAGCAAAAACAGAGTGGGACACCAGTGGCAACAATGTTAACTATATGGGTTTTTGTGTGTAACCTGGGTCCAGTTTCATAGAGCTGCTAAAGCAAAAATTAGTGCTCAACTATTTTCTGCTTAGCAGAAAGGAGCAGGATACCAGCCACAACATGTACAGGTGACATGGTAGTTTGACTGGTAACCTTATTCTGGTAAGCATATTTTTTGTTTACTTTTTGTGCTTAAGCAGATCTATAAATTGGGCCCTGTTTCAAGGCTGTTGTAAGCTATTAAGCACGTTTTGGTGCTTGCAGGATTTATATGGTAATGGACCCAGAAGGGAAGTGTACTAAAATGGTTTATAATTGACTGCACTAATGGTGCTCATTTCTTTAAGATCACTTGTATTTGTTCTGGTTATTCAGTGTTATTGGAAGATTCATTGTGCATCAGACTGTGGTTATAAATGTATTAATTTGTGATCAAGTGAATAGAAATGGTGATGAGACGGACAGGTCTCAACGGCTGTTTTAAAAAATGGACAGGGACATTTTCATAAAGCTGCTCAAGCAGAAAATATTCCTGCCCAGCAAGCAAGAGCAGGAAACCAGTCACGAACGGTGCATGTGACATGGCATTTCGGCTGGTAACCTTATTTTTTGTACAGTAAAATAGCTTCGTACTGAATTACTTTTTATTTGTACTTTAGTATCTGTATGAAATTAGGCCCAGAGCTGTAGGTGTGGTCTTATAATCTGACACGACCAACACCATTAAAACCGAGAAATTAACCATTAATTATTCATTAATGCGCGGACTTGTCTGCTTCAGTAAGCGCCCGTTTTCCGTTTACAGAGCCGTGATATAATCGTCCGTAATGGGTTGCCTGGCGTTTCCTAATGCACATGAGCAAGTGTAGTCAAGCCCACCTGTTGCAATGAGAACACCACACCATTTTATGAAAAAACGTACACGCATCACCCGAAATGCACTTGTTTTTGTTTTTCTGTCTAAAAAGGGTGTTCACAACAGTAATAATTGAAAACATAAAAAGGTCAAAGATTTGCAAATAACTTGCATGGGATAAAAGTGGTCATGCTGGAAAAACTTCTCTTGAAAAATGTTTTCCCTTAAAATTCTATAAAGTTTGAGAAATGAGTGAAAGAATTAGTTTTGATCCCGAGAGACCAAAACTCAATGTTTGAAAACAGTGAAAACATATAAAGGGGTTTTCACTATTTTCATATTTTTTCTTGTTACTCTGACAACCGACCGATCAAGCTTAAATTTTCCCATGTTTGCTATTTCACATAAATACGAGGCATTTATATTGCGCATAATGCAGGAGCCTCTATGCACAACACAAACATAAAACAATGAAATTAGTATAAAGCAATTTGTTACAAAAAATACAGATTCAAACAAATGAGTCTTTAAAAGTCCCTTGAAAATCTGAAGAGAGTCAGCTTGGCGAATGTGAAGAGGCAAGTCGTTCCATAATGAAGGTGCAGTGAAGTGGGAAGGCTCTTGGGACCATAGAATAATACTAATAGTAGAAAAAGTAGTTTGCGTCTTTGTCTGTCACAATGCCACTTGTTGTCCGCTTGCTTAAAAAAAAAGGTCATGATATGATGTCATCAATAATTTCTTCAAACTCACGGAGACTGCTTTTGTTTGGGGGGTTTTCCCCCCAAGTAAAGAACAATTAAAAGTTTCAAAAGAGGGCGCACTTCTCAACACCCGGTCATTGAATACTCGCGGGTGCAAAGCACTTTAGAAGTCCATTAATGCTAAATGTAAACAAAAAACATAACAAAATACGGCCTCTTAAAATTAATATTGATCATTTTTTGAAGGTTATAGGCGTTGACTTTTGGGGCTGTGACCATCCAAAACGAAAACGCCGTTGAGTAGACAGGCAAGACTCCATCTTGGAAAAGGGCCCCACGCTTGTGAGCAAAAAAAAAAGTGAACATTTTTAGGGGCCTACCTGAAGAAAGTCATTAATCCATGGCTGAATATTGAATCATTCTTCAACCATCCGTAGTAAAGGGCATACATGATGATCCATTCTTTTAGTGTGTTTTATAAAGATACTATTTTGCTGTTTATTTATTTAATTTTTTTTGGCGTAGCACAGCAAGATAATGTACTTTCATTGGCATTCCTTTTTTCTCTAACCTAACACTGACATCGTGTTAGTCTTGGAGCACCATTCCCTTGCTGACTGCTTTTGAAAACAATAGTGAAACAATGAGTGGTTCTCCAACTGTCATTATGGAAAACTGCAGGGGTTTTCCGATCCAACAAAACCACACACAACTCAGTGCTGATGTTGTCGGTCATCAGAGGGGAAATGAAGTGCCTCGGTTGACGTCGTACACTGAAAGGTTTCCATACTGCTACTACTACTAATGCAGTGGATCAAGCATTAATTTAGTTATGGTATTGATTTGGGAATTATTTTTCCGGCATAATTAATGAGTATTGTACTCGGTCACTGGTCACGTAGGCATCGGTTACATAACTTGTCAGCCCCATTGTGTCGTCACCAAACCTTCACTGAAATAGTCATTATCGTTGCCAAATGTACTGACCTCATTAAAACTGAATAAACATCAGGAAGTACATGTCTTGGAAAAATATTAATGCGAGGAAGGTTACTTGTAAGTCTGTTTCGCTGGAAGAATTAGAACGAGATGGCGAAATCTGCGGGTGTTCAGGCGATGCAGTTTACGCTGGAGACGGTGCAATATTTAGTTAACGGTAACGCCAAGTCACCTGTGAGGTAAGAGGAATTATTGGACGTGGGGGGGGGGGTAAGAAACCTGGGTGAATTGATGTGTACCTCTTATTGTTTGTGTGGTGATTCTGGTGATCTGATGATCGTGGAGATGAACTTGTGTGATGATGTAGGTGACCATGGTGATTAAGATGGTGATATGGGTTATAAGGATGATTAAAGATGAAGATGGCGGTCAGTGAGCGTTAGCTTGGCTGGAGATGTATTGTTTTGTGTGTGGTAATGAAGGTGGTGACGCAGCTGATCGTGGTGATGAAGGCGACGCCGACGTAGTGATCTGATGATCGTGGAGATTCAGGTGTTCTGGTGTTTTTAGACTGGTGATTAAGGTTATATGGATGGTTGGGGATGACGATGGCAGCCAGTGATTGTTAGTTTGGCTGGAGACTGTTTTATAATATTATGGCAATGAAGGTGATGACGCAGGAGATGCACTTGGGGTGCCCGAAGTTTGAAGACACGCGAGGCTTGTACGGCATAAAGGCATTCACCAAACCCCGGCTTGCGCTCCGGCTCACCCAGGCTTGTCGGGCTCCATCATCAATTTGATCCAACATCAAACGGAGCGCGGACCGGCCGCGACGGAGCCTAAATCTGAGGTTTCGAAAAGGCCTATGGGCCATTGACACTACTATGATATTTGACGGAGACGATTGTGGCGATAAATGTCAGACAATCGCAATAAGGATCGGTAGGATTGACAGAATCATGGTGATAAATGAGACGTTATAGATGGTGGATCTACTACAGTATCTATACTTCAATTATTAAGTTAACATGCTGTTATTAAAATTATTATAATCACCCATCCATGCTGTGTTCTACATACGGGAAAGGTGGACTGTAGGTAGGCTATGAAAATTGAAAAGAGTAGGCCCTATCGACACTTTATAATGTCATCTGCACTTGCGTCATGCAGCTATTGATTCAAACAGGAAATCAATGTTGTAATCTCTGTCATATGCTAATTATATATAGGAATTGTTTTGTTTTGTCACGTAGCCTTTTCAGTTACTTCCATTTCACGTAGCACTTTACTTTTTCACAATTCCATTCCCGACGGCAATACAAAACTACACCGCTATGTTTTTTTTTTCTGGACTCGCGGTCCCCATCCGGCGGAGTGGACGGACCCAAAAACTTTCGGGGGGGGGGGCTATAGGGATATAACCTTGGAGTGCTTGTCTGGGCTCAGTGTGATGGCGTTTGGGGTTAGGTCGACCATTATCCACCCTCATCTAGCTAGCTCTGTCTTCCCTCCTCGGCGTATCCAGAGGGTGTGGGTGGGGCGCGGGAGCCCCCCCCCCCCCCCCGGACCTCTTGTCACTTCAAATGAGATTGAAAAAATGCACCAAATAATGGTTCAATATTATTAAATAATAGCCACACCCAATTTAGCCAACTGTTTTTGGCAAAAATGGACTTGGGGCCTGTTTATTAATGCCTGTTTTTATACAAGTTAATTGCACAGTTTATTGCTTTTAAGGTATTTTTTTACAGTGGTAATTTGAGAGTTAGGGTCTTTGCTTGTCTAATAAAGGTACCTCTCATACTTGCCAAATTAAATTGCAAAAAAATTAAACTTGGAATAAGACATCATTGTATGTCTTATTCTTCTTTCTTTCAAAATAAAATTGTTTAATTAGTCATTGGAGATAATCGCATGCAATAATGAAGTCAAATGTCATATAAGCATGTAGGCCTTTTGACCTATTGTACACGACGCAGAACGCACTTCGTTTTTTGGGACTATGTGCGTCTACATTTCCTGCCATTTTGGGAGTAAATTCTTTGCGTACATTGACCCCAAAGATATAGAATATATATATTCTATATCTATGATTGACCCCCAAAATGGCGGACGCGTTGCGTGTAAATGCGCTGCGCGTTGTGAAATTGGTAAAATATGCTACTCGTTCCGTGCTTGACGAGGACTCTTTTAAGCTGCCCTGTTTCGGGATCCCTAATTCGTCAAGAAATATCACTAATTACAGGCCTGGAATTTCAACTTTGAGAGGGCAAGGCCATTTTCATTTTTGCAAAGGGCTTTTCCATTGGGAAAATCTTGGAGACTATGAGGAAACTGTTGAAGGCGGGACACCAAGGCCATCGCCAAGACCAGCTGGGGGCTTAGAGGCCATGGATACCGTGGCCTTCCTGTAATTATAGGTCTGTCATTAAAATAACTTTCAAATGCTGCTGCAGGTACGGTGGAAAGTCATAGGTATTTGTTGCAAGTACAAATTTTAGCGCGGTGGATCGATTGTCTTAACAAGTTTTCCCAATTGTAGGACTACGCGTTTGGGAATTATAATTTCTTCACTGAGTGCCGTAAATACAAAGTTTGCACAAAAAGTTGTGACACACAGTCACGTGCATGCCGGGGCGGGGGGGGGGGGGGTATCTACCTTATAGCCCAACAATGTCACCAGACAACGGACCTAATTCCATTAAAAATGGATCGTGAACCCAAGCCGTCTACGGTACCCTGAGTGTTCACAAAAAGGGAGTCAAGAGGTTGGCCCGTAGGCCTTGGGCAAATTCCAAAAGTATTGATTTATTTTGAAAACGTCTCGAAGCATTCCCGTTTCCTTATTTATGCTATATTATTGCCTTTCTTCTAAACCAATGCTACGTTTTGTTTTAACAATCTTTAGGATGAGTTTTTAAAAAAAGTTAAATTTGGTAAAGTAATTAAATGTGGTGTGAGACCAAAAGGCCAAAGCTTTCAAAAAGATTTGGGTTAAACATGGAGGTAGAACTTAATTAATGCTCGATTTTTTTCTTTTAAAATTATACATTCTCACTGATACTGAAGAGACAAAAAAATAAAACATGACGTGGAGAGAGAGAGGGCGCTGTCCACATTTCAATATTGTATTTTAATAATCTTTTACGAAGAAAGTATAGTTCTTATTCATATTCGTCAACCCCACCCCATCCCCCACCCCCCCCCCCAAATATCGGTGGACCCTCGATGACCTCTTGTTCCGAAAATCAAGGACGTCAAACAGCTCTAACTGTGGCTAGACTAGACATAACTGTACATGTTTTATCATAATCGAAGTCACGTGATCCGCCAACACTCATCCATCGACTCGCCTCCAGGCAGCCATTTTGAATAACTGCGGTCAAAGTGGGCCGAGTCGGAACTCCGTTTTGTCGGCAATTTCCAGTTGTAAACACGGTGTTTCTTCACCCAAATATTGGTTAACGGTCGGCAACTTTGTCACATTTCTTTCAGCATGTCTGGACAGAGTGTTCTGGACCGTGTCACCGCGGCCAAGCACACGATAACCGGCTCCGACTTGGCGAAGTCCGTCTGCAAGGCGACGACTGCTGAAGTGATGGGCCCGAAGAAGAAGCATTTGGACTGTAAGTGGGGTTCCTCAATTTACGGTCAGAACTTGAAACTGACTGCCGCACTTTATGTCAAATTTGTTCATGTGTTTGTATACTGTGGGTGCTGTGTTTGAAAAAATGTCATATCCAACCGCAAGCTTTTCACTTATTTATTACTATATTACAGAATAGTATTATTAAATGACATGAATGACACTCGTGAGTCATGACCAAAAAACACATTTGACCTCCATGATTTGACTGAGTTGTGAGTAAAGGCTAAATCATTATGTATATAAACATGATAAATAAACACTCTTATTGATAAACAATGATAGTACACTAAAACTAACAGTAACACTTACTAAAACTTAACGCTGACATTGTTACCGATAATTTTCATATTTACTCGTTTATTTGCTGTCAGGAACTTTTGATACAAAAATTGAAAATGGATTGTCAGCATAAATACACGTCTTCTCAAAAATATTACTAGAGTAGTAGTATTACTATTATTAGAGCAGTGGTTGGATAAAGACATTTTTTCCTGTACATCTGAAACTGGTGTTAATTATTTTGGTTTTAAACATTTATCTTACGGTAATGTAGTTTTTGCTATAATTGTAACCTTCCATCGTCCATTCTCCCGATGGTCGTAGACTGGAGGGTTACAATAACGTTGTGATGATTGTAACCCTTCATCCTCCTGACGGTCAGGAGAATGGAGGGTCACGATCATTGTAACTAGGTTTATACAATGAACCATACATTATTGTAGGTGCACATAATTTGGCAAATTTGTTGAGAGCTTGCATGCACTCCACCAGGGAGTTATAAATTCCCCGATGTGAAATTAGTAAACATGTTTATGTACAAAATAGGTCCCCTCACTCCTCGGCCAAGAAAGAGTACACAGATGCTGTGATGTAGAACCGGAACAATTACAATCTTCGGAAACTAGAATTAAGCCTCGCTTCACGTACTGTCGTAGTTGCGATAATAATCGTAACCCTCCATCCTCCCGACGGTCGCAGACCAGAGGGTTACGAGACAACTATGGTAAAAAACATCCGGTTGTGCAATTTTGACCAGATGCCACATTTAAAGGGAGGGTACACCTAAGTTGGTAATTTCTCCAAAAATTAATGACCATAAAAACTTACTTGGTAAAGAGTACTGGAGAGCTGTTGATAAAATAAAGCATTGTTAGAAACGACACCCTGTGAAGTAATGTAGTTTTAGAGAAAAGAGGTGATTTTTTACCTAACAAATTTTGAATCACAGAAAGGCTTCAGGCATGAAGCCTTTCTTTGATTTTTTCAAACTGGGGGCATTCTGAACCTACATGTACATGTAAGGTTTTGAAGTGTTGCCTACATGGGGATGTAAGAATGCTAAATTGAAACAAGGTCCTCTGAAAGTTTTTATTTGGTGTTTATCTTTGGTTTTAAAAGCCCTTCTACATGTATGCAATCTGGGGCACTGGTGTTATCTTGATGATATTTGTGAATTTGATCTCAAGCCCCTCCCCCCCCCCAACCAAAATAAAACAAATAAAAAACTGAAGTATTTATTTATTATTTATTAATTTTTTTATGTGTAGTGTGCACATCAGCCCTAATTCTAATGTATCGGCACGCAATTCACGCGTATTGGCCTGAAACGCTAGCTTGTACCCATGGGGAGAACACTGGAGCCAATGCACTGAACTACTGCACGATGTGTACTTTAAATTTATTTGCACCCATACTGTACTTGCTGTGTATTACAGTAATGTAGAAACCCCCTGTTCCCACTGTTGTTAATTAAAACAGCAAGAAGTCTGAAAGCATGCAGTATTTACCATTAAGTGAATCATTACAATCACACCTGTAGGCTATGCGTTGCACATGTGTGCATACTTCTACTTGTAGGTACATACATGGCATTTAACTCATTAAATTACACATCTGAAATTAATCATCGCAGTGACTCAGTCAGAGTGGGTGTTGAAAATTCGCAACGGCTGATTGTATCTGTACAATGTAAACTGTACCTGTTTGCACCCCAAGTTTCATACACGGTACGTACAATGTGCAACACTGTGTCTCAGTTGCCTTGAATTCCTTCTGAAATGATTAAAAACCAGTTGGGTGACGGTGACGGCATTTTTTTTTGACAGATTTTGAATTTAACCTTATTTTTTTACAAAGGGTCAGTTTAACACAGTTTTGTTAAATAAATTTGTTAAGTAAGCAAATTATGCACAAGTTTCTTAAAATTAATTTACAGCAAATTTTGACAGCTGATTTACAGTAAATAACACTAAAATATGCTTAAATTAAGTGCCTTACAACTACATCCATGATTGGATCTCAAGGCGCTGTATGTACAAACAAATTAAAACAGCACAAAACAAAAGGATGAAATAATCGATATGTACAGTTACTAATTTTAGTTTCTGGCCGTGGATCTAACAAACACCTACATGTAACAAGTCACATTCATACAAGGTGCAATTGTTGAACATTACATTTTGTACTGTACTTGTATGTAACCTTTGTTTACAAAAAGAGTGACCGTGTACATTTTGTACATTCCAGTACCTTGCTGGTAGGCAAGATACTACACTGGTCATACATGTACCCCATGGGAAGTTTTAGACTTTGTGTCATAATTTCCACATAAATTCAAGAGTAGAGTTATTTAAGAATAGCTGAACTACTTAGTTTTCAGATGTGCCTAGCTTTCTTCATACATGTCATATCAAAAAGTTGATAAAAATCTGACAATCTCCATGAGATTTTATGTGTTCCCTTTGAGAGCAGGAAGTCCAGGCTCTGCGTCCCATTTACAAACATGTGATGTCACAGGTCACATGGTCTATAGTGCCCTAATTAATGTTTGCCAATAGAGGAAAGGAACTGAAATATGTACATTGTAGTAGGGTGACCTCAAAACATCCTGTTATTTGCACATTGCCCGTGACATTTAATATTATACTATTATTAAAGTCTGCTAGATAGTAGGCATGGACTCTTATCAAATATATTATAATTTCATTTCTTCGGCAAGTACAGTAATAATTAATTTAATAATAACAGCAGGGAACGATTTCGTTGAGCATTTGTGCTTAGCAAAATATTTGAACTGAACTTTTTTAGTGCACAACTGAATGCAAACCGTGATAAGCAAACGACAATTTTTGAGTAGCAACTGGTACATTTTGTGTAGCATTTTGCTGGGAAATTGTTCACCGAACAGGCCTCTTGTAGAGCGCTCTTACACTCGGTACCATGGCGCTTTACAAGAAAACAGTAGGGCCTACATGAACATTACACACATTGTAAGTGAAGCAAATAAATAAAGGCTCACATAATGGGAAATGACATGCTTCGCAATCATCCATTGACTTGGAAAGCTTTGAGATGTCTCTTGAAAACTTCCAGTGACTCTGCAGAACGGAGTTGGTGAGGGAGGACAGTTCCAAAGGCGCGGGGCATGTTCATTAGAGTACTTTACATAAGCACAAGCAAAATAAACAAAAATAACATCAACGAAAGGTTGCCTAAAAGAAAGGCAAATTTTGTAGAGAACACTCTGTAGCTGGCACACACAGGATTTATTAAGGATACATGTACATGTGTACATGTACAAGGCGGAAGGAAAAAGTAGATTTTGTACAATCATTGAGGAAGAAAATGAGATCTTATTACCTCTATAGTGCAATGTGTGTTCACACTGCCTGGATTATAGACCAAACCAACTGACAGGTGTGTACACTGTGCATGCAGTACTTGCTTTTAATTGCTTACTGATTAACAAGGCCAGATTTGCTATTTAATTACTGGTAGAGTAAATACCATCAGTTTTTCCTAGAGGTGTACATGTGTATGTTAACAGAGAGTGAGCTTGGAAATCATTCAGTGGAACTACAGTAAAAAGGAGTTAAATCTCATCAATTTGCTGTTTTATTTAACAAAAGGTTGTCCTCCTGTCCTTGCTATCCAGCAAATGCAACAAACAAGCTGTCAGCGTTTACCTGAAACCTTAGATCTGCAATATTTTTAAAGCAAAACTTTCAAATCTGTGTTTTGAAAGTACATGTATGTTCACATAATATACATTGTATATTATGTATGTTGTTTGTATGTACAGTTTAAATGAGTCAACATCACCTTGGTTACAGTAAGATGCACCATTTTAGTCTTAGCCACCATTCCGTGGCTTTTTCCTAGCAGGGAAGAAGCTACACTGTGGTCATCCAAGGTGATACATTTTGCATTTTGTAAGTTTCACATAAAATCAAGAATTGTACAGTTGACAGCTGAACAAGGTTTTTGAGTACGTGTATGCACCCCCTCAGAACAAAAGCTGATTAAAATCAGAAACTGTGGAGTTTCTTTAATCTACGTAGAACATGTACAGTACATGATGTACAATTTGTTTTTGTTTTCCTCCTTTCAACTGTCTACAAAATTGTATGCAAATAGAGCCAGCAGGAAGTCCAGGCCTTGTGGCTCTTTTGGAATCATGTGATGCGATTGGTTACTTGGTATACATGTACGTTACTCATTTCACAACTGCATGGTAATGATGTTTTACTTCACTGTACAATAAATCCATTGTACATCCCCTAAGATTATGTATAGTTTCACTTTCATGTACCGCACTCTACCAAAAAAAACCTGATACATGTACATGTACTTCATGCCGTTCATGGAGGCAACAGAGGCCTCTAAATACCATCTGGCCATTGCCTCGGTGCCCCTTGACATGTTCCAGTAGAAATGCAGGCCTGGATTGCATCTGTAAGAGGGCAAGGCGTTGTTTTCATGTGGCAACTTAGGGCACTTCCATTGGAAAATCTTACAGTCTTTTGAAAGGGGCACCAAGGCCAAGACCAGGGCACCAGAAGCCACAGACATGACAGACCTCCATGGCTTCTGTTCGTAGAGGTCTCCTTTAGTAAGAAAAAAACCCCAAACTTGCCCTAACAAGAGCGAAACACTACACTAGGCCTGAAATTAATGTACACTACGTACATGTACTATTCCTTAACTTTTTTAGTGCCCAAAGTTGCGATCTATTTTACGTGTTCCAAAAGCTCCATTATCGTACACTATGTACAATCATTTTTTAGGTACTCAAAAAGTGTCATAAATCGTATACGACCCATAATATAATGTACATGTTATGACGAGAGGGCATAATCACTCAGGAAATACTGTTTGCTTTGGGATGTACATGTACATGTACCAAGGCAACGCAAATCAGCAAGATACATTTATTTCGTTCGGTGAGAAAGACTTATTCATTAATTTTTTTTATACAGATTTTCGAAAAACCTCAGAAAGCTTGCCACTTTAGGTTCAAAACGCAAAAAAAAAAACCAAATAAAAACAGGCACTGAAAGAGTTATATTGTACGTTTACAGCATTTTTGTGAACCTGTTCCAACCAAGCAGGTTTTGTCCGTGCCTCACAATTTTTTGTTACGAATTGGCTTGTGAAAATGTACATCTACATGTAGGCATAGTGCGTACCTGCATGACAGTCGCCTCTCGTAGCGCTAGTGTGTAATTTATGCGCTGCAGTGCAGTATTCTCAGTTGGTTTCCCTCGCCCGGTGCCCTGTAGGGGACGATAACTGATTAGTTAAAGCGCTCGCAGAATCTGCTCAACTCCCCAGCCTAATCCGGCTGAGATTGCCACGATGTGTACACTTCAGATAATCAGCCTTGATTTGTGGTTTCCATTATTGCCGGCTAAAAGGGTCCATTACACCAGCTCCGAAAGCTAAGAGTAATCCGTTCAAATTGTTTTTGTCATTTCGAGAAATGAATTAAAAAATTTAAGTCAAAATGTCTACTTTATTCAAGAAATAAATCAGAAAATTAAGAGAATGAGAAATATACCTTGTGTTTAAGAAAACGAACAAAACAGAAATACAGCATGCATATTTGTTACATAAAATTAAAAATTTTTGGGGGGGTTAAGATACACTTTGCAGTTGCACCAATGTACAATGTACGCTAGTAAAAGAAAACTGAGAATATAGAACTAGCTGATTGCAAACTGCTTTTAACCGGCCGAAAGGACTATGGTACTGTATTAATGCTAAAAAAAGTTGATGGCCCGACGTACCATCCCTAGCAGAGTCTTTATTTCTCAAAGGCTAAAATGACAACACAACACACACATTATATGCAGAGCTGGCAACACTCCCTGATTCTGTGGAAAATAAACCAATCTTTCCATGGCCTGTGTAGATTGTCTGACAGGTTCAAGTGTGTTGTTCCAAGGTCTTCAAGGGTGAATCAAAATTGTTCCGTGCAATTTTAAAGTCAGTCAGTAGCTCTCCGTTTCACAGTGAACAGTGAGCAATCACACAGTGGTGTTTGTTAACAGTACATGTACAATGCACACACACAAAATAGCCCAGCTTCCCCCCAATGCAAACGTTATAACATTGAACGAAATACAATGACCTCCAAATGCAGGGCTCGAACTCTGCACAAAAGTGTCTTTTTCATGAGATTCTGATCTTTTAAAATAAATTCCTATCCAGTCAAAAAAATAAAAATAAAATCTAGCTACAAGCCCGTTTGTGGATCTTTCTCCTAAATTAGAGACCGGATATGAAATCAATGCCAAACACTTCATGTAAACTAATTTCCACTCTTGGGCAGCGCAGGTCCATGAACCGTGACACAGTTTACTTTTGCGTAGGTTTATTCAAGGTTAGCCTCCTCCCCTGTATTACATACACATGTACATGTACATGTAGCCCAGTCAATAACAATACAAACACCCCACCCCCTTATACACTGCTGCCCTAGACACACTTGTTGACCCCTCCATATCTTGGTAACGGAATCCACGCAGGCTGAGTTTGCAATCTCCATGGGGTGATGCACATGTAACCCTAATAACCCTCACATTCGAGATGTCTGGCTCAAGAGCCATGGAACAAGGGGGGGAGGGGAGGCAGCCAGATTTTGCCATTGATCATGTTGATTAATTGCATACGATTGTGTACGGGATGAGATTGACTGTGAATAATTTATGCTACACTGTGTACTCATGTACTGATGTAGGAGAGGGTGTGGGAAGCAGTGTAGGGATTGATTTTCGTTCAGCAGTGTTGCAGAGCGAAACAAAAGCCCTATTCACACTGAGTTAACTCCCAGGAAACCCAACCCCAGGAAATTCCTGGGGAGTGTTAACCACACCGCCACCCCATGTTTATTTCTAAACATACATGTATATGTACTGTACGTGTGTACAATGTACACACTTGCCTACATTAAATGTGCATGCACAAAATATAAGCCATTTTATACAATGGACCTTAAAAGCATTGAGTTCATTACGCTGCCATCTTCATGATCTTAGAGGTAAAACGGTGATGAAACTATGGAAACGCGCAGCTACAATGTATGCACGCACGGCGCACATGAAGGGCCAATGAGCAACCTTCTTTTTACCTTTTTGCCGGTTGTAGGGCACCGTACTCAAATGAGCACCTGACTCAAATTAGCATCAGGTACATATACATGTATCTGGTAGATGTACAATGTAGTGTGTACATGTACAGTGTATTTTTGTTTTTATTGTACACTGCACGATCCGTGTTATTTGGTTTGACTGATCTGTAGAATTGCTGAAATTCTTTAGTATAAAGTCACAATGTACATACTTTGTCTAACACAGCGTGTACATGTAGGCCCATTTGTATCAGCTACTGCGGGAGACCCGTTGTTAAAGTGGTAACAATAATAATAATAAACCATTTTTATATAGCGCATATCACCGTGAGGTCCCTATGCGCTGTAAAGGGAAATCAACAATTGTACAAAGTAAACAGATATGTTTTCATCCAGGTTTTGAATTGCTCTGATGTCTCAGCTTGTTTTAAAACAACCTCTGGGAGACTGTTCCATAACTGAACTGTTGCACACTGGAAACAGAGCGGGAACCATACAACTTGGTTTTGATAACTTGGGAGTCAGAAGGGATTTCGACCTTGGCAGTTGCCTGACCTGGTTGTGACTTGTTGTCATTGACCCCTATGCCAATCCTCAACATATTATATTAATGTAACAATCCAAACGGATGTTGGACACTCCGTGGCACAGCGCGCATCATTGTTCTGGCCGGGGGGGGGAAGTTGCCTAGTAGCTGGGATTCCGCATTGGGAGGAAGGAAGGAAGTTCTCCATCTCTGGTTTTTGGAGCAGGAAGCATAAACTGCTATGGACAGGTTACATGTACATGTACAGTACATCTACAGCTCAGAGCAAGCCCCTGGTGGAACAGAAAAGGAAGAAAAACACTTTCGGGGGGGGGGGGGGGGAGGTCATACAGTTCTTAGTACATCATAAAACCATTGTGAAACCATAACGATGTCTAGAGCAGGCTAGTCAAAACATTGAAACCAATCTTGACATGTAGCAGTGAAGATAACTTGGAGAAGTTTTCCCCCCCCCCCCCCGCCCCGCCCCGAGTCCACTATGCAAAATGAGAAGCCCCCCTCCCTTTTCCTGAGGTACGTGTACTTGATACATAGCAGGCCAAGTTCTTATGACAGATAGTCTCCTGGTTTTCTGATTCTACTTTGCAGCAGTCAAACAAAAACAGCAGGACAAGTTGTTATCTGAACGAGGTAGTATTTTTAGTCTCCCGATTCCCAATCTACTGCAGCTAATGTACATGTACTCTAATGGCAGTGAGTACCTACATGTATGTAGGTTCAACAGCAGTGACAAGTTCTTACAATTCTACATAGCGAAGTAGATATCCGGGTTTGCCCTGAACTTTTCTCACTGACTAACCAGGGGGACCAGTTACATGTAGCTTGTTATTTCACCAGTCCGTCAGCTTTCTTTTTTATATTTCGTATTCCGTTTTTTAAATTATGGATCCTACTTTTCAACACTAAACAAGCCAACCGGACCACTTGGAGTGAATTCTGACTGGTCCACATGTGTTTTAACTAGCACTTGGCCAGCGTTACCACTGACGTTGGATGTTCCATGCACCACATGGTGTTACCTTAAAAAAGAATAACGTACAAAAAGGTTGTTCCTCCTTGTAAATCACCTGATCAAATTGAGCTCAAATGGAAAAAGCAGTATGGTCCCTTTTTATGAGTTTAGGAGATGGTTCACATTGTCATCAGTGCATTCAGGGAGCTTGACAGCGTCTTTTAGCTGCGGGGGTGATTGGAGGTCGATCACAGTAGTTCAGAAAGTACTAGCTAGTGCTAGATGCATGCAAGTGAGAAGGGGGTGATTTATGCTTGCGTGTGAAGAATGCAGTGAAGAGAATGCTTTGCCAATTCACATGTTTGTCTGTACATGTATCTCTTTCTTTTTTTTTTTACAAATAATATTCTTTGACAAGGAGTCAAACTGTACTGTAAAGCAAGGTCGTTACTCTACCAATGCTATGTTGTCATGGTTGTAGGCTACATACATGTACATGTATAGGCTATGTGTATCAGATTTCGTACATTTTTTTATTGCATGGATCGTTTGTTTGTTTGGTTTTTTTTTTACCGCGGAAAGAGCGAGTACGATAGCTTTGTGACGTGTGTCTGTCTTGAACCAAGGGGAACAAGGGCAACATTGCAGAATGCAGATGCAGACAAAATCACAACCATCTTGCTCACAGTCCAACCCGGAGGAAAAGGAGTCCTGCAAAGCAGTTGACAATCAGACAATGTTTAACCACCCCCATGGTCAATTAGACAATTTCCTAAAATAGACCCCTGACACCAGGGTTTGGAGTTCTGTATCAGGGTACTGCATCGCTGACAGTTTAAAAAGCAGAGACACGATCTTGTGCCCACTCTTCTGCAAAGTGGTAAACAAACTGCGACGTCATCGGTAACTACTTCAGGTCTATTGATCAGTTATTGACTTGTTACAGTTTTTAAACTGTCTACAATACAATGTCAACTGTGCTTTGCTTAGTAATGCTTTTAAAAGGCTACGTGTACTGTACCTACATGTAGGAAGAACATGAAACGCTTAATGTGTGTGTCACCCATGCACAAGCTCCATGTAGCGTATCGGGCTACATGTAATACGTGAATTGCGTTCAGATATGAGCGAATCACGGCCGATAACATGCATTTGTTATATTTATTTTTTGATTTTTTGACTTCAGATCAAATAACCCCAAATCATCAATATAAACCTATTTAGAGTGCCCCCAGATTGCACTGTAGGGCTTTTGAAACCAAGATAAACACCAAGTAGAAAACATTCTGAGGACTTTGTTTCAAGTCATCGTGCTACGGCCAAACTTTCACAATTTTGGGTCGAGATTGCCCCTACAGTTTTGAACAAAAATTCTTTAGAGAACCCAGATGTCAAGGTCAACCATTTGCTCTGTTAGTTTACCCCCAAAATGTCCAATGCATACATGGGTAATGGAACTGGTTTAACCTAGAATGAACTCCCTAAGGCCACCTTGCCTATAGGTGACCTGAATCCTACTATAGGCCCATCCTCCCCTCCTACAATGTACATGTACATGTACATGTAGGTCAGTCACTTCACACTAACATGGTTCATTATATCATTATCCTTGCCCAGTGATAAGCAATTGTTATTTGGGCCTACAGCCATGATAGCCCTTGCAGTACTCCTGTACCCTTTATTTTGGCAAATAAAAGGGGGTATGTAGACCATGTTACCTGCAGGGATGTGATTTCTCCGTTTTTAACCGGAATTCCGTTTTTGTTTGCCCTCAAAAAAAGAAAAGAAGTTCCATTTTTTTTGCCCCCCCCCCCAAAAAAAAAAAAATATTATTTTTTTTTTTTTAAAGATCAAATTCATTAAAAAATGAAGATAAAACCATATAATAACGCCCGAGATTGCAGAGTAGGGCTTTTAAAACCAAAGTTAATATTGGGCTTCATGCTCGCAAGTTTTCGAGATCGCATGCTTTCGCTCTTTGCGCTCAGAGTTCAGGTTTTTTTCTCAACAGCCTATCACATCCCTGTACCGGTGACATCACATTTTTCCAAAAGAGCCACTCTAGCCTGGACTTCCTGCTGGCATAATTTGTCCGGGCCTCTATGGAAGAAAGCATGACATCTGATGTTTGCCATGAGAGTGTACTTTCTGTTTTTTTATCAACTTTTGATATAAAGAAAGGGGACTCACATCTGAAAACTTGTTCTTTTTATAACTCTTGAGTAAAATAATGTGTGAAGTGTGACACAAACTGTAAAATTTCAGTACATGTATCTTGCCTGCCAGGAAATGCCCCGGAATGTACAGTACACAGTCATTCTTTTTCTATAAAACAAAGGTTACATGGTCTAGGATTTGGGAGAGCAATATTGGGTTGTAGGCATGTCTGTTTGTCCAGGGCCCAATTTCATTGAACATTTCTGCTTACATAAATTACAACTTGCAAGTCGTCTGCTAAGCAAAAACTAGCGGGCAACCAGTCACAGACGGTAAATGTGGAATGGCGTTTTGGCTAGTCACCTTACATGTATACAATTGTTTTGGGCTGAGCAACTGAAAGGTATACAGGATACATGTAGGTAGGAATAAAAAAGAACAGATTAAGCCAAAATTTTCAAAGGTTTGTTATTTCATGTAGGGGGCCTACATCTAAACTCATTTGTCGTAATGGTTGATTACACAAAACATGAACAATGCGACTATTTTGTCAGCTCTACCAATCCTGTGTAATACCTTGGCCTGGGTGTTTTGACAAACTGAGGTTATACTCACTTTGATTCTGTGTACCCCCCCCCCCCCAAAAAAAAACACGACAACAAACAAACAAACAAACAACAGCAACCAATGACAATATAAAGAGAAAGTCATTGACTTACATCATCAACAAAGTCGTACCAGGTCCCGCGATTTGGTTCAAATTGTGTTTCATTTTCATCGCAATGAAAGTGCAATCAAATTGATTTTGTATTTTTTTTACCCTTGTACTAATAAGCACTGTACACGTACACCATGCTTTCAGAGTCCTGCATGCATTGTTGTAGGTGTACTGGTAACTCATCAGTCCAGAACTTGTGCTTTATATTTTTCTGTAAAGCAGCCCTCCGGGCTTGTAAACTGTACATTTTGCTTGCTCATAGGAAGTTTGAGTAATAGTAACCCACGTTTTAAAACATTGTATTGTCATAAATGTATCTTTCTGGTGTATTAATGGTAGCGATCTACAGTAGCGATCACAACCACAGAGCTGCCAACTCTCCCTGATTCAGCAGACAAAAAATCCCTGAAAACAAACCAATATTTCCATGTTCTGATGAAAAAAATAAAAAAAACTTTCTGAAAACTGTTTCCCTATAATGTTGAATGTATTAACTCCCTGATTGTTGCACAAAATCTCCCTGATTGCAAGATGCAAATGTTGGCCGCTCTGCAACCAGTTTGAATCACACTCTTTACATTCACATTCTCAAAACATAGATTTTTACACATTTTAAAATGTATTATTCACGAATGAAAAGAAAGAAATATTTCAGTACTTTAAACAAGTAGGCTTTACATATTTTAGTAGCCCACAGGGCAAGTTGAGAAGTGGTGTTTACTGTAGTGTTTACTTACTCATTTACGGTAGCAGTTTTTATTAGGCAGTTTACACCGGGCTAGTGTTAAGGGCGAGACCTGTGCTGGTGTAATTACAAAATAATATTCTGTATCCCTGATGCAATTATGGCATCAAATTAAAGCAGACGGGCAACATTGTCAAAGACCAGTAGCCACACTTTATGTGACGAAACCATGAAATAACAAACTAGTGAAAGTTTCAGCTCGGTCGGTCACAGAGTGACAAGAAAATAGTGGGAGAACTCCCTGGTGGTGTTTTCAGTTTCACTGTAATTCCAACATCAGGTTTTGGACTCACAGGATCAAAACAGTTTTCAAAGGAAATTTTCCCCAGTATACCACATGCAAGTTTCGGGCGCCCTTTAAATTGCCATAAATTGTGCAAAAACATTTCAGGATTATCGGAGTGTATGATTAATCGAATCGTAACTTAGCGGAAAGGAATCAAATAACAACGGAAAAGGAAAAACTCTTCATGCTCATCGCTTGTAACAATTATCCCATGTAATAAAAAAAAAAGCTGTTCGGCATCCTCGCCCAACCGTCAGAAATGCCCCCGACCTATTTTTCTGTTTGGTTCTAAATATATTTTTGGAAACAGACTTTAAGTAATTACCTTAGAAACTCAGAAAAACACTTGACACTGCGATGTAAAGCGATGTAAATTTGATCACCTGCAATCGATGCAGTGACTACCGAAGAGAACCCGACCAATGAGGAGTCTAGAAACCTTGCAATGTATACATGTAGCAAAATGGTACTGATCGCACCCTGCGAGTTGCTCCGTACCGGACTACCATATATTCTTTCTGATGTGGTAGTCTTGGGTGCCAGCCTATTTTCGCGAGTGCTACATGCATGGTGAGTGCAGGCAAATGCAGAGACGGTGTATTGTATTGACGGATTGGAGAGGGGAAGAAACAGGAACAAAAGAAGAAAAAAAAGCATGCTGAACAACTCATATGTTTAAATCACAGCCTTAACAATGGCAGGAGCTCGCTCCACAGTGAAATTTTATCACCCCAACGAACTCCCTGTCTGTTTATGTCGTACACAAAATTCCTGGGCAATTTGTGACAGTAGATATTGAGTGAAAGGATCCGTTCCATTATGAAGAGGATGGCAATTGTGAAGCTATCCAATTTCAAATGTCACAGAGTTCCCTTGCACCCTGTGTCAGAGGAGCACGTATTGTACACTCAAGTATTTATGCACCGTGCATTGTGGGTACACTGTGTGCATTAAAGGTAGAGTACATGTAATAGATTGGTTGTTGTCAACGTACTGCTGGTTTGTAGGCAAAATTGTTAAGAAACATACAATCAAAGTCAGGTGTTAAAAGTTTCAGCTGAAGACAGTGTCTACTTGCTGGGACTGTCAGGGTGTTTTCCCACTAGAATCCATCCACGTTTAGTGAGGTGACGGCGGGTACCAACTAGACTAGTACCAACCGCACCCTCTGGCCGCAGCATTCGGGGACACCAACCCTCAGAAATCTGACAAACGATTCAATGATTCATGCAGGAATCGTTTCTCAGGTAAAATGTTTTGGGGTGAAAAATTATCCAAGCCATATTACCTTGATGGGAATCCTTTCTCAAAATGGTTGATACTATCAACAGCTGACAGTACTTCTTACCAAGTAAGTTTTTCTATGGCCACTAATTTTTAGAGTAGTTTCCAATCTATGACTCAACCTTTAAGTACAAATACTGTAAATTTTGTTATAAATTATGGTAGTGCGCATGTAATCCTTCAGTCATTCAGTTGGTGTTATGAAGAAAACACCTTGGGGTCACCAGTGTGTTCCCATAACCTGATGTATGTATTACAAACCGAAACTGATATCGATCTCTTCTCTAGAGCATGCCGAGGGGGTGGATTGTTGATGTGAATGATTAGCAGCTATTCGGTTTGCCGGCGGCGGTGCTGCATACTCCTAAGGAGTAGAGGTGGTTTTTAGGAATGCTTTAGGGCCTGATGGAAAGGGTTGGTATAATGCTGGAGGGCACTGTGAGGTGCCTGCTTGACTTGAAAAAGTGCATACGTGTACATAAAAAATATGCCACATTGGGTTCTCCCTATAGTGTACAAGCTACATGTGCAGGTAGCCTATTGGGTCGATATGCTGGAATTGCTTTGCAAAATGCACAAAATCGAGCCCAGGATTATGGACTGTGCAAGTCTCGCGCATATTCAAACACTGGGACCCGTTAATAAAGTGCGCACGAGTTTGTTTTCTTTACGCTTTAAAGCAATGTACATCACATGAGGGAAAGTGGTCACAAATATTGTTTTCTTTCTTTTTCGAATAGGCACGAGACTTGCATAGTCTTTTGTAAGCAATATCCTCATAGTGTACCAGGGTTCTCCCCACGGAGAGAACCCTGGTGTACAGTACAGCACTGGTTCTCTGCTAGTGTTTGTCTTTGAAAGCAACTCCATGCGTTACTTTGTTTTTATTAGTGTGATCATAGACTAAGAACTGGTGTATAATGGATTGGAGTACTGTATGTTACATACAGCAGTACATTGTTGTTGATTTTTACATAGTAAGAACATTTATGAACAAGGTGTACAGGGTAACCTTGATGACTCACAATGCTGTACAATGGTCACCACAGTATGATCGGAGATTAACCATTCCAGTCCAGGCTGAAGGCTGTATCTGTAACACTCACACCAGTACACACTAATGTTACTCAGTGTGTGTACAATGCAGTGAAGAATTCCTTTAATATAGCAGGAGCAAAATGCTACACAAAATGTATCAGTTGCTACTCAAAACTCATCATTTGGCTAAGTTACTCATTCAGCATGTTCAGTGTGCATCCACAAAAACATTCAGTCTAAATACTTTTGCGTTGCAAAATTGTTGGATGAAGTTCTTCCCTGCGGTGTATGATGTGCTTCCATACATGTACATGAAGTTGTTTGTGTAATCTACACTTGTTGGCCACAAGTCAAAACCAGGCACTTTCCACCCAAACTCGAAACTGAGAGTTATTTACTCATGACATACATGTACATGAGAATTAGAGCTTTCAGATCACACCTACATGAATACGTACATCCTCATAGAGCCTTTGGTAATTACTCCAAAAACTATTGACCATAAAACCTTACTTGGTATGGAGCACTGAAGCTGTTAAACGTTTTGAAAAACTATTCTCTTCAAAGGAATGTGGTTTTAGTGAGAGGCCCTCATAAATATTTCAATCTGAGAAACGTTTCTCAGATTGTGTAAAATTCCAATTACGAATTATTCTTCCTGTGTCGACATAACCGCTCCAGATTTTTCGGCATAATCCCCAAAACGCTACCACCTTTTGAAATGAAATTTTCACAGGTTAGTTTTATCGTATAATATCTACATTCTTATAGGATTAAAACAATCAAACGGTTCCAAAAACCAAAGGAATACTTTGCCTTTAAGGTTAATTCGCTGCACACATGTACGTGTTTCTCAACATTACATTGTCATACTGATATTTTCATGGCTATTGGTTCGGCTGTCTACCCCTTTTTTTATGCCATCCCACTCGTTCCACGAACTGCCAGATTTTGTCATGGGGCGTTTACACGTACACCCCCTAATACCACACATGGAAGTTACATGTATTTTGCCATCTGTAACAGTGTACACACACATGGTGTACAAATGTACGTCATGTGAGCTTGCATTCATACATTACAGCATGCCACATGTGCATGAGATGCACATTTTACAATGTGTGGCCAGTTTGTATTGATCGTTAAAATAATGTACTCGATACAGTGTACAGTTCAAGCTTAGTATAATTTATGTACACTGTTTGTACCATACCATTTATGCATTTAAACTTCTATGAGGAAAATGTCAACTTGTATCATGGAACTTTGCCAAGGGTACCGCAGCAAAAGCACACAGGGCACCACGACAATTGCTGCGGGTGCCGTGGGTTATTTCGAGGCATGATGTTGGAGTAATCTAATTTTGGCATAAAATCAAATTTGAATAAATTCCTACATGTATCTGTACCATGTACATTTGAGACAAAACATCCGCCCCCATTTGATATTATGCTGCACACATGTATGGAGTGAATAAAACTTTGCAAATCCTAAACAAAAAACATGGAAGAGAAAAACATGTGTTATTTTTGACTAGAATATTTTGGGAGATCTACAGTCATTTTAAGGATTTAAAGGAACAGCACTTGTGTCCTCTCTCTCTACTAGACAACTGCTAGACATACATGTAGGTATTTGCCTGTGGTCTCCTCCTCAAATTGTACCCCCCTTGAATCACTGGTATACCACTCCCACCACAGCCCGTCTTGCCAGTGCTGCTGCTTTGAGTTCGGTGATATCACAACTGACCATTCTCGGATGTTGTCTACCCAGCGCGTCTTTGGTCGGCCATAGAACGATGGCATCCCTCCGTCCAAACTGTAGTTTTATATTTCTGGTGAACCTCCTGAATTGTGTCGTCTGAGAGGCTCTGGTTCTAGAATGAGCCAATTCTCATCCCTACCTGAACGAAATCACTGATTTTCAATCCAGTAACTAATGAGCTCTTTCTCTGTGTATTTTGTTCTCCTCCCAGACTTGCTCCAGTGTACACTGACCGAGCACATCAACATTCCGGAGCTGGCTGACCTAATTATCGAACGCACCACAAACACCAACTGGGTCATCGTCTACAAAGCCCTCAGCACATGCCATAATCTTATGATATACGGACATGAAGTAAGTGGATCTGAATCAAGCTTGCCCACCCCCCCCCCCCATCCCTAAAGTCTGAATAATTTATTCCACGTCTTGGACTGCTTCAGGTGGATACATTGCTACAAAAGTGGAGCCAACGACCTGAACTGTTCCGAAATGGTTTTGCCTCCTTTCGGCTCTCTGTTTGCGTTATTCACGGCTGATTTCAAAAGGAGGATGCCGTTGTTAGTAGCCCCTTTTTTAGATATAGTATGCTGCATAATGTACATCGGTGGAAATTATGTTCCTCTGTTCTAGAATGTGAAAGTGCAGGTTTCTCCAACTTTGAAAATTAAAGGTTGTCGCATAATGTAGGGTGAGTGGGAGGAACAAAGCGTGCACGAACCGAGAGAAGCCTTTACAGTGTGGGGGTCCGGGGCCCGCTCAAGGGCCCTGAGAGCAGACCCCGCAAGAGCTTTCATTGTAAATGCTCTGTAATGCACTCTGAAGTTTTCAAAAGTGAAAGAATTTTTTTTTTACATTGTTGGTTTACTCGTGCACTTATGGAATTTCTTTTGTATTAAAAAAAAAGGGAAAATTTTTCACCTAAGGGGCAACTTCTTAAGCCCGGCGGGTGCCACAGAAAGCGTGGCGGTGAGCCAAGTTTTTTGTCTTCTCATTTTGGAGAGCACTGCACCCAAGTACATGTAGCTTGTGGACTTCCTAACATGTAGCTTGTGGACTTCCTAGCTGGAATCTTGGGTGTGCAGCTTTTTTCACTAATCAGTGTGACATGTGAGGGTATTTATAAGCAAAATAACTTACATTCATTTTCTAAACTTTTTTTTTTCAAATCAACTTTTTTTCCCCTCTCTTTGCAGAGATTTATACAGTATTTGGCAACAAGGACGGTAGTCTTCAGTTTGGATACTTTTATGGACAAAGCAAACGTTCAAGGTGGGTTCAGATTTATTTCAAGGAACATAGACACCTCGGCAGGCATTTGACTTCACAGGTTTAAGCTGAATATCCATGTGTCCATTGTGCGTTAATGCGCAAAAAAATCAAAGCACATAATTCCATGTGGCGTATGGCCTAATGTTTTATCCGTAAAAATTATGTGCATTGCTTGGGGTGTATTTTTATTTCAAAGGATTGCGCACTGCGAATTACGCAGAAGGCATGACAGACACATGGATTTCCGGCCTTAGTTTTGATTCAGAATTTTGTACAATTCCTCCTGAAGATTAAAGTAAGTCAGGCAGCCACCAAAGCAAGACAAGAGTAGCCCTTACTGTATGCAAACTGAAGAGAGTCTGTAAATCCTCCCGAAAATGGTCATTAATCACAAAACACCAAAGGAAGTTTGGGTTCAAACACAGTCTAGTTTAGTTCAATTCTATTTATTTTCTTCATTGATCATGTAAAAAACACATAAAGCTTGCTTTCAACCGTCCAGTCGGTGAAAAATACACCCAAACTGACACAAAAGCGATAGCGCAATATAACCAGGGTGTCGAGGCCGTGCGGTCCGTAGCTCAAGTTCTGGTGGCTGAGTCATCAGAGTGGGGGTTCGAATCCCGGTCGTGGCACTTGTGTTCTCGGGCACGTGTAGTTGCTTGTCGTCACCCAGGAGTACATGGGTAGAGATTGTTGACGTGAACGACCTGTGCGCCCGATTGGCGGCCGGTGCTGCATACTCCAAAGGAGTTGCGATGGATTTCAGGAATGCGTAAGGCTCAAAGATCGTATAATTGCCGCAGGGGCCAAGAGGTACAACTCTGGCTAAAATGTGAAAAATGCACTGGACGCCATTTCAGTAAGCAACTCATACAGTACATGTAGATCAGTGCAGACAATGACCATTGCTATCAGTGCTGTAACAACAAATTGGCTTACCGAAATGGCGCTTGTGCCAGGCTTCACGTTCTAACAATAGATACAGCTCCAGTTGCCCTTTTTGCACCTTGCGGGGCTATACCACTTTGGCCCAATGAACAGGGGTAGCAATGGCACTTTGATACAATGTTTAAGAGCACCCATTACAGTCAATGTTTTACTATTACTCTTAAAATTACCAGCATCTGTAAATCTGCTGGCCTGGTGTTCAATATGCACCCGGTGTCTTCTGGTTCTATTGGTGGTAATAAAACTGCAGTTTTTGATTGCGCATGATCATGGATCACAGATCCCTTCGATGAACTCTACAAATTCAACTTGCCTCTTTTGTACAACACTTGTTGGATTGAAACAGTACTTGTATTGTACATGTACAGAAAACATTTTCAGCAAATTGCAGTGCACACATGTACTGTACATGTAAAATTGTAAGTGTACTTCAAAACATAATCTCTAGTGCGAATGCTGCCTTAAGTTGGACAAAATCCTCTTACACTGCAATGCTGAACCTGGCTCCCACGCCAAGCGGAGTTCAACTCTCTTTTTTCTCGGTCCCAGCACATGAACTGTGGCGGGCTGACGTATACGCATTCTGATTGGACCATTTCCCTCTGACCTAGTAACCCGCGGTCACCTCTTCCTTGTTTACGGAAGATTCGATTTTGTCTTGCTAGTTCATCTTCAAGCATCTTCAAGAGGGCAAGGCCATTTTCATTTTGAAAAAGAGGCGCTTCTATTGGGAAAATCCGTAAAATCTGTGGGGAAAGTTTTTAATGGGGCACCAAGGCCTAGACCAGGGCGGCAGCAGCCACGGCCTCCTTGGCTTTTGTGTAGTTCCAGGCCAACAGTATGTGTTAGGGGTGGTTCAACAGTTTCACAAGCCCCTCCCCCTCCCCCCGCCAACCCCTCCTCCCAAATGAGTACATACAAAATGTAGATTTGTTTTCACATAACGAGGGACCTATTGGGGATGTGTGTAGACTGCAGGCTATAAAATCACAATAGTTCAAATCCGTCTACAACAAAATTAATCAAGAATTTTCGTGCGGTTTCTCTGTACGAAATTGTCAGTGAAGTCTTTTAAAAAGCTTTCTGAAAATAGGATTGTTGTTGACATCATCCTAATTGTTAAAGCGCCCTCAAGCGAGAGGTTTCATTTCCCTACTTGACATTTTCGCATCGGGAAAAATTGATACACCATCTTGGGACTGCGACAACTTAATGAATTTGTTAACAAACTACATTGTGTCGCCGTTACAGCATACATTTTTCAAGATTTTACCTTGTTATACCCAAAACCCCTGTGTTTGTTTTGCAGCAAACGCTTTTATTCTAAGTTTTAATCGTCATGCTTTGTGGAAAAAATGGCAAAAGGCAGACCACTCCCAAGTAATGATGGACATTTTCCATCGAACTGAGAAAGTGTACATTGGAAATAAACCTCCGAACCCCCGCCCCCTCAACAGACAGTTTTGTGAAAATATTGAACATCGTAAATCACCCCCTTAGCATTCAAGTAAATTCTGCATTACGAGGGTTCAGTTCTACATACTGGCATGTATGACATATTTATTTATTTATTTATTTATTTGTTTATTTATTTATTTCAGTTTAAAAACACAAAACATGGTCGGTAGTATCACAAGGTACATGTAATTGACTAAAAATGACACGCTTACAAAATCAAACATAAAGTATTACAAAGACAATCAAAAACCAAAAACCCAGGCTAGCCAGATATAAGAAATAACCCCAAAATACTATAATAAAAATTCAACTAGTAATGTAAAAGTTATCACGGGGAAGCAGAAAAACAAGATTCCTATGACATAAGAAGGTTTAAAAGACAGAATACACATTGGACCATATATTTTGCGCTGTAGAAATTAAGTTCACGGCATGGCCATGAATAATGGTGAATGGTTTACCTCGAACGGCATAGCAAATTGCTTTGAAACGTACATCAGTTGCTACTCACATTTCATCATTTTTTATATCCAACATTTGCCATTTGCCACTCGCATTTGAACAGTGTGCGCACAAAACGATTTTCTCTCCAAATTGTTGGCTATGCAAAACTGCTGGAAGAAATCAGTCCCTGGATTACATGCATCAATTCATTGCTATCAGTGTGAGGACTTTCCTTTGTCCCTCTAACTTAACACTCTCCATCTAGACTAAGCGCACGAAGAAAAAAAAGTGAGGACATAAAAATACAAAGGATTCCAATGTGAGGATAGCATTGTTCCTTTTGTGTTCCTTTTTATTATTTTTTTTTTGTTGCTGTTCCCTCTCTGCTTATAAATCCATGACAATTGTAAACTGTATTAATAATGTACACGCACAATGCATCAAGTACATTCAGGGGCAGACACCCTGTATTCAGTCTATTGAATTCCCAAGTGCTATGCTAGTCGCTCGTTTAAATCAATGTTGTCACTTGTTTGTGAATTACCTTACCATCACATAAACACGCATATGTACATGTACACTACACGCAGCAACCCTGCTTGTCATATTTTATGATTGATCGTTCATCATCGAGTGTGTGCGCTGAATGCATGCATGCAGCGCTAGAGGTGTCCAATCTCCTCGTAACAGATACTGGAAATATTCCACACGCATGCTTAGCTTGTCTGGCCCCGCGCTCCATTTGCCGTGAATTTCTAGATCAGGTGGCCGTGTGTGTGTGTGTGTACACACAGCGGATTGAGCAGTCATTCTACACTAAGCAATGTACGCTGATCTTGAAGTAAGGGGGTGCATGATTTCATTAGCACAAATCACCCCCCCCCCCCCTTTGACATTTTCACCTATATGCAGTGTCATGTTGATATGGAGAGGAATCTTTGTTTCATGATTAAAAAAAATGAATCAAGTGTCACATTTAGGCATTGGGTTTCACACTTACACATATGTATGAATTCTACTTGATGGAATTATGATGGCAGTTTGCATATATGAGCATAAGTGTCTGATGTCCATATTAGCTCTAGTACTGAAGTCTTTTCATTTTCATATCTTTAATATAAATCGGGGTTGAACAAAGAAAAATTGACTAGAGCGGGATTTGAACCAACATCCTGCCAATTAAAAGTGCTGGAGCTCTACCGACTGCGCTATCTACATGATCTACATTGTAGTCCTAATGTTGGTGGTCTCCCTATTTTGTCATCTTTGTTCAGGGGTGCCAATCAGAAGTCATATATAGTCATATTCAAAGAGTGCCGGCGCGTTAAACTGGATGTCGTTGGTTCAAATCCCGCTCTACTTAATTTGTCTTTGTTCAACCCCAAATCGACCCAGGTCATAAAAAAAAAAAAAATTATACATTTGAAAAGAGCATAATTTATGCTTTAATGCTGTTAAAACCAGTCTCACTAAGAGATGCAAGAGAATGAAACTGAGAAAAAGAGGTTTAAGTTTGTTGGAAATACATCGGCACGTTTTCTTTCAATGCTAATTTTAACCCCTTTTTGATGTTTTTTATCTGGAAGGAAGTTGCCAATATAAAAAAGGATATACATGTATATTTTTGCATTTAAAGTAAAAAGATATTTATTTTCGATAATGTCACCCCTGTTGGCCGGTTTTTGGCTTGTTTCCTCATACTGATATTTCCGACAAACAACTCATTTTGTAGCTTGATCACATCTGATTTACCCAGTGAGTTTCCCTTGTGGTTTTATAACTTGATATTCTAATATAAATCAAAAGGGCATTACAATGTATATCTAAACTGATAATACAATAAATCAGAAAAATGTTTTCCTGCAGAACAGAATTCATGTTTATATTTACCAAACAAATACTTTATGAAATACATAAATGTTTTATTTATTTATTTATTTATTCACCATTGCCAACAGCGAAGAAATCGCCAATTACAGGAACGGTTGTAAAACATAGACATAAACAACATTGAAATACACAATAAACCATAAACTACATGTATGAATAAATGATATATATTAAAAATAGGTATACCAGTAATACTTTGCTGTAAAAATAATATTAAATAAATGTTTAACAAACAACTTAATTAAACAACTTAATTTTTCGTTTTTAATACATGTATCTCACATATTCCATGCTGATTCAGGTGACTTGGAGCCATTTGTACATTAATAAAGAATTATATTTTCCTCAGCAATAATTTTGAAAATCTGGATTTTTTGCTAATGCCATTAGAGTACCTTTCCTGAACTCTGTTTGTTCCTAAGCATTTCACACGTTGCACCATCTGGTACAGACATTCTTTATAATAACCCAAATATTGGGCTGGATACATTACAGTGTTTGTACACAGCATTAAAATCACGAGCAGTCGAGGTCAGGAAGCCGTCTCTCCCGGCAGATTTGATCTGTCAAGACATGTAAAACACCTCCCTAAATACCCCCAACCTGAAGTGTGAATTACCGGCCCCTCCAAAAAAAACCCCAAACAACCTGGAATTTCCTCCAAATGTAATTAGGTTTCTCATGGGTTTTTGTCCGTCCCATTTTTATGTCTCTCTCTCTGTCTCTCTCTTCTCCTCCGCCCTCAGGTTATGACATGTCAACGTATATAAGACGCTACTCCAAGTATCTCAACCAGAAAGCGCTGTCGTATAGAACTGTGGCGTTCGATTTCTGCAGAGTTAAAAGAGGGTATGTTGACCTAACCTAGATATACGTGAGGAAATCCAGGACAGGCTTGAATCTTAGTACTGGCCTGTAGGCATGTGATTTCTTGGGAGTCTTCGCTTATTTCAGGATTTTCTCCAAGCCTCCTTGAGTTTTCCCAAATTTTTCTTTGAAAAATTCTCTTTGGAAAATGTAAAGCAGTCACCAAAGGGAGAAGGAAGTACAGTCCACCTTGTGTTCAAACTTGACACATTTCAATGTTAAACTTGCATCAGGGGCCGATTTCACAAAGAGCTAAGATTGATCGTAACTGCAAATCAATCGTAGTGGCTTAGTAAAGTGTGATGTCACAATGTAAATCACTATGGTGATACTGACAATTTGTCTTACGATGGATTTTATTGCTTTGTGAAATCGACCCCAGGGTTCAAGAATATTATTTGGTTTTTACCCATACACCAATGTGTGTAAAGCACTGTATACTCAGTACTTTCCCCGAGTCCTGTAAAAAAAAAAAATTCTGGAGCCAGTTCGAATCTAGCTAATGTATACCAGGCAATCTCGGTGGTCTAGTGGTAAGACATCTGCTCCAGAATGGCAAAGGTCTTGGGTTCGAATCCCACCCGAGTATCCTCTTTTTTTGTTCACAGGACTCGTGAAAGGAAAGTACACACACACATGTCGGTGCAAGGGTAAAAACCAAATAATAAACCTGATATAATTTTGTATTTCTGGTGATGTAGCTGAGTCTGTTAACCTGCTGAGTTGTAACATTTGAGAGGTTTTGGGTCTCTAGTAAGTCCAGAAAAAAATTAGTTTGTTTATATCCATAGAAGGTCCTCAAAAGGTTGGGTCAGTAGGTATATTTTTATTTTTTTTAATTTTTTATATTCTTGTTTTTGTATGGATATTGTATAAATTTGGGAATATAAACTCTTTAGCATTAAAATATTTAGTCCTTGAAACACAAAACACAACACTTTCACTGTCAGAGAAAATCGCTTCTTTGATTTTTGCGTTGGGACATTCGCCAGTGTTTGTTTACGTTTTGGTTGTTGTTAATATGTTGTCCATTGTTTAAAACACACCATGGGTTGGTAAACTGCTTTATATACATGTAGTTTTTTCTAGTTTTTTAAAAACATTTTTGACTCTTTTTGGAGGGAGATTTTTGATGAAAAGGTTTATTAAAAAATAAATATAATAAATTTCGGTCACAATGCAAATGATGGTCCGTTGGATGAGGACAACCAAACTTTTTTTTTCTTTTGGCCTTGGGGGGGGGGGGAACCCAGGCCCCCAAGCCCATTTACAGGAACTGTCACATTCGTCACTTCTCATCCCTCGGTACTAAGTTGTATCGAAAGGGCAAGGTAGCTTTCTACTTAGGATGCGTTATCGGGTTCAGAACTTAAACCCATGGGATTGATTTCAAACCAAAAAGTCAGAGGACGTTTACAAATGCGTTGTACAGTTTGATATATTTGAGTGTTATCTATTCTATGTATTATCAGAGGGAATTGGAGATCTGTAGGTCTAACCCCAGAGCAATTCATTTCTGTTTTCATCAAGTTGAAAAAGTGTACAGTAATAGAAATTAATACTGGACTCCTCAACCATGGCGTACGGTTTGAGCGCTTGTGAAAATTTGTTTAATTAGTGGCATTCAATTCCACACATGTTCGCATAGATCGCTTTAGTACAACATTACTATACCAGCAGGGTTCTGCCCAGGACTTTTTTTAACTGGGTTGGGGGGGGGGGGGGTTCTTGACCCAAATTCTGGAACTATGGTCTGGGCACGCTGAGATGAAACAAGGTCTTTAGAATGTTTTTTACTTGGTGTAAATCTTTGGTTTTAAAAAGCCCTACTGTGCAATCTGCGACGTTCTACAATGTAAATGGTGTTAATTTGTCTGATTAGTTTTGTGATTTTGTTCTGAAGTTGATACTAATATCAGTTCTCCAGAAAAATAGCTCGTTCTGAAGTGCTATCAATTCAAGTAGCGTTTGTAGCCCCCACAAATCACTGTTGCTTTGTTTTGATTGCCGTGATTTATGTTATGTGTACAAAATTTGTATCAAAACATTAAAAGAATTTTTTTTGATAAAGTGGGCAATTAGTTAAAAATTGAACAAAAGAAATTTGGCGTAGAATGTTGCACATTTGCAGCCAACAGCTTTTACGACTTGGTTGGCATGACGATCGTGTAAATTGCATTGCACGCACACTTCTGAAATGATCCTCTCTGATTAATTTCTGAAGTGGGAATTCCTAAGTGGGCATCGTGGTGAAAGATTCCAACGCCGTGCATTGAGTACGTCATGTACGTGGCTTGTTAGTAAGTACCCACGGCAGAGCTGCCAACTCTCCCTGATTCTGCAGACAGTTCTCCGGAAAAAAAAACCCCAATGTTCTGATGAACAAATTTGACAATCTGGAGCCCTGTTTTTAAATGGAAACTTGTTCCCTATTACATTGGATGTAATTTTCTAAATACATGTACATCTCCCCGATGATTGTTGTACACAATCTCCCTGATTGCAAGATCTATGCAAATGTTGGCAGTTAGCTCTGCCACAGGCAAAAAGTGTTCCTACAGTACTAGGGTACTGTGACTGTATGTATGAATTATCACCCTCATGACAAATGTTAGCAAGGGTCCATGTATGTATGTACATGATATTTGTCTTGGGTTTCGCACTCCCTCTCCCCCTCTCTCTCTCTCTCTCTCTCTCTCTCTCTATCCCCCTCGGGGGTTTTGAATATCAATGGAGGAAATTGAAATTCTGGATTGCATGTTCTATTTTTAAACCTGACCCGTCTCCTATTGTTGTTGATAAATGATACACTGTCTGTGTTAATAGCCTTGGTGTTTCCACAGACATTAATTTGGCGCGTATTACGGCAAGTGCAGACAAATGCGTATGCCATACGGTGTTCACGTAGGATGCGTGAATTTACAAGTGTGGTCATAAAATTGTTGTCAATAACTGTGTCAATTTAGTAATTGTATACATTTAGTGCAGGTTTATGTACTACGAGAGATTTGTACTGTATCCCTCGTTCTAACATGTCTAATGGCACGTACAAATGAAGGCACTGTTTTATTGTTCTTTTCTTCAGCGATTTGGTTCATTCATGTTTATAGAGAGTGTTTGGTAATTACTCCAAAAAAATGAATGAGCATAAAAACTTACTTGTTAAAGAGCGCTGGAGAGCTGTTGATATTATAAAACATTGAAGTAGTGTACAGTTTTAGAGAAACAGGTTTTTTTTTTCACACACAAATTTGTACCTGAGAAAGGCTTCAGGCATGAAGCCTTTCTTAGGCATCCGAAGGCACACGATTCTATGCAACATGTTTTTCTTTCTTTCTTTAATTATATTCTTGCAACTTCGAGGACTAATTAAGCTCAAATTTCCACGGACATGTTTGACAGTTTTCCCCAGGATTTTTCGCTGAATGCTTTCTGCTCGGTGTCTATCTTGGTTGTAAGAGCCCTACCGTACAATCTAGAACATTCTACATGTATATGGTTTTTTCTCTTGATGATTTTTGTGAAAAAAAAAAAAAATACAAATAATTTATCAATTTTTAAAAGATTAGCATTGTTGTGTGTCAGCCAAAAATTTGCGCTTCTTGGCACGCAGTTCGCACGTATCGGCCAGGTACGCTAGCTTGTACAAGTGAGGATACTGGTCTTTGACGATTACCAAAAAGCATGCCCTGCCGTGAATGAAAGGATTTCTTAACCATCTTGTGGTTGTTTTTAATGTTAACTACTGTCAGACTGTAGGGAATTGAACAATACAACTTTAATGAAGGTTTTTTCATATTATGTTTTTTTTTTTTTTTTATAGGAAAGACGAGGGGAAATTAAGGTTGATGCAAGCAGAAAAGGTTGGTATCCAATTCTTTTTGCATTGCTCAACATTTTATACTGAGGGAAAATAAATGGATCCACAATTTACATGTCCTAATGTTGGAATCACTGTATGTTCCTGTAAACTGTTACATGGTGCTATTGTAAATAAATGGGTCTACATTTCTAGCATAGCTCCGCATATCTTGTAGACAAAACAATGAGCACTTTGAGACACCTGCTGGTGTGATAAAGTGCTATATACATGTACCTGTAGGATTTGCATATTAGTAATATTAATCGCATATTCATTTTATGCAGGCCTGATTGTACGGACACCAATTGCATTGAAGACTCTCACTTTGTAATTTTTTTTTTTTTTTTTTCAACAGAAGTCACTAGAAATGTCTATGGTTTTCACTACCAACAGTTTTATTTGTACAATGTATAATTTTACTGGCAGATAACCAAGGTGTTCAAATTGACAATACTATGATCTGATAAAGACCACACTTGCTGACAGTGTGCTTGCAATGAGCCATGTCTTTCCGAGTTCCCGATTAGTCTTTTCTTATGAGCAGTATGTCTTGAGGATTCTAATTTTTTTGTTTCAAAGAAGGAACTTGAAGATGTGGACTGTCGGGGAAAAAAAAGGTTGCCTGTTTGCAATATTTCCATGTGCCGTAATTCCAACGGACAACGGTCTTGCACGATCAGAAATGGTTTGTCAAGCTAGAAATGTGTGGTTTGATTTGGGTTTTGCTTTCTTTCTCTACCTTAGTTGTTGAAAACGCTACCAATCCTGCAGGACCAGATGGATGCACTCTTAGGGTTTGAGGTAGGTACTGTAATTGTGTTCTGATTTCATTAGGGACGAGAAATTATAGACTCTTATGTGGGCCCAGTTTCATAGAGCTGCTTAAGCACACAAATTTGCTAAGCACAATCAAACTTTGCTCACCAGAGTAAGGTTACCAGCCAAACTACCGTGTCACGTGTACAATTTGTGACTGGTATCCTGCTCATTTCTGCTTAGCAGGATATTGTTAAGCATTGTTTTTACTGCTTAAGCAGCTCTATGAAATTGGGCCCTGATTTCAGACCTTTTTAGGCCTGCCTGTTGAAAGAAAAAGTAACCATTGATTCCTTCAGTTGTGAAGAAATCCTGTGCTCTGATCTACTTCTCTTGCTCTGAGGATACTGCTCCTTGAAGCTCCTCGGAATTCTAAAACTCCAGGGTTCAATTCCACGAAGAGCCTAAGAACGATTTTAACCAAAATCACTCTTTATTGCTATTAAAAGTGTGATGTCACAATGCAAATCACTGTGGCGAAACTGACAACTCATCTGAAGGTAATTCTTAGTGCTTTGTGAAACCGGCCCCTGGGGTTATCAAAAGTTGGAAATGGTATCATTTCAACATGCTTCCCTTAAGAATTGGATCCAAGTTTTAGACCTTTTTGTCATCAATGACATGACTCTTACCCTTGTTGTTTTTTTGTTTGGGGAGGGGGGGGGGGGCTACATACATTGTAAACTTCATGTTAATTTCTTGATTAAGACTCAAGATGAGCATTCACTTGTTGCATATGCACTGAGCTGGAAAAAAAAAAAAAAAAGCTCCCTGGAGACTTACATGTAATTCCAAGGGTCCAAACTGGAAAACCCTCATTTTTTGTTTGTCTTCCCGTCCTAGATTTCACAAAATGACCTGACGAACGGAATAATTAACGGTAGTTTCATGCTGCTCTTCAAGGACGTCATCAGACTTTTCGCCTGCTACAACGACGGAATCATCAACCTTCTTGGTGAGTTAACAAACCTTCTTCTGAGAAGTCTGCTGTCGCAAGACATGCAAGAGATGTTCCCCATCTTTTGAAAATATTCTTGAGAGAGCGATGAGTACCTCTTTAATTTTTAACAGACATTTTCGCCCGCTGCTGACAACTTGTTTTCACAAGGAAAAAGTTACTTTTGTAACATAAACAAAGTTTTTCCTTGACCTCCTGCTGTCTGTTTAGAGGTCCAATAATAGGTACCTAGATTGAATCAATGTTCATTTGTGTAAGGCCGGAGGTTGCAATGGGAGTTTAAATTTTAGCTTAACCCTCTTACTGTTTGATCATTCAATATCATCCACTGCGGTTTGGAGTGATAGATAAACAATGCCAGCCAGCAATATGATATCATGTGGTGAAGGCATCTACACAGTACACAGTTAGGGAGCATCTCAAAAGTCGGGCTTGTTCTAGGCGCGAAAGAGCGTTCCCCGTTGGCATGCATGTACGCCCTCAATCAAGTGGACCACCTGAACGATCTGTTAGACATTGTGCCCGACTTCAGGAACAATTCTACACGAGTGTGCGTTAGCATCTGGAACGTTCCAATATGACGTGCTGGCCGCCAAATTGACCGGTTCATGCACATGCGCTGGAATACCGAACCAATCCAACTAGAACTTTCCTACCTGTCTGACATTTTAGGACTCTGAAGGAAGACATTTTAAAACTATAGTTTTCTTTCAAACTATAGTTTTTGTCCTCTGTATGCATTGGTAATAACATTCTTCAGGCTCTTTAAAATTTGTCAACAAACGTTCTCCCTGAACAGTGGTCCGCTGGACAAATGCCAGTCAAAATGGCTAAGGACCAGTCAAAATGGCTAAGGACCAGTCAAAATGGCTAAGGACCAGTCAAAATGGCTAAGGACCAGTCAAAATGGCTAAGGACCAGTCAAAATGGCTAAGGACCAGTCAAAATTCACTCCAGGTGGTCCAGCTGGCTAGTTCAGTGTTGAAAAACATCCTATGAAATATAAAGTATGGACCGGTGAAAAAGCTAACTGACCAGTGAAATGCCAAGCTACATTAACTGTTCCTGCTGGCTAGTCACTGGACAAAAAAACTAAGGGCAAACCCTGATGCTGTGCACGGGGTTGGTAACAAATTCCTCTCTTGGTTTTGCAGAGAAATTTTTCGACATGAATAAAAAGGACTGCAAACAGGCACTTGACATCTACAAAAAGTTCCTGACAAGAATGGAGAGAGTGGCCGAGTTCCTTAAAATAGCAGAGGTAATTTTACGTCAATAATACATGTAGTTAATTATTTACAGCGAGAACCCTGATTTATTTAAGTTGCTCACATTTCATGCAATCATAAATTATTTAAATTCTTTAATAAACTGTGGTGTAATTAGACACTTTTTATTTTTGGCAGTCAGGGGAAAGCAATACCATTATTAGTAGGCCTTCCAAATAAAAGAAGAACTGACCGAAATATCTTCAAAAGTGCCCTCTCTTGACAAGTTTTCAAATGTACTATTTTGCCGTAAAGCTGTTGCAAGTTCAAACAAGTTTGATACTTAGAACATACATGTACTTAAACCTCAATGCCTGGATTAGAAAGAAGCTACAATGTATGACATCATGATGATGTCATCGGTTTTCAAATGAGGATTTATCAAAGTTTCTTATTTCAAAAAGTGAAAATCTTAAGAGCCCTTATTAATTTCACATATAACATATCAATATTTCTTAGAAAGAAATGTTAATCAAATCTTGTTACTTTTCTCCGGCTCTGCTAATTTAAACATTTCTACACAGAACACATTGTGTTTGTTTCACCCAAAACTTATGTCTGTATGTAGTTTACTTATTTATTTAATTTATCTATCTATTTATTTGTTTCATGTTTTTTTTGTGGGTACGAGGTGGTGGGCATGCAAAGGATCTGAGTGGGTGGGCTAGGGCCCCCTGCCCCCCCCCCACTTCTCAGGTCATGTGGCTAGCATGTTTTTGACGTACTGAATGTTCAAGCTTATCATCTGATTTGAGTTGTACTATTCTCTTTTTTATCTTTTCCTCAATGTAGAAAGTTGGAATAGACAAAGGTGAAATTCCAGATTTAGCACAGGTAAGACTATAACAGAACCCCAGATTGGCAAAGCCTGGTACCTATTTGCTTTACACACTCTTGTGTAAATGGGAGACTTCGGGACACTAGGCGGCAGCAGACGTAAGGGTAACTGTTTGTGTGCTATGTAGCTCTGTGAGTTTTCACAGTACACATTTTCATGAGCGATGGATTTTACCTGGGTGGTCTGCTGGCACCAAGTGCCCCCCCATTCACTTCTCTATTCAAGAGCGTGCTCCTTACCGTTACGTCACAGCGGCACTGCTTGAGGAATTAGAGTGTTCACTTGTGCTTCAACGTTAGTTGATCAAGACTACACATTTTAATCTGCGCATTGCATTATTGGTGACGTTAAATTGCCAGGGTATGTAAACAATGTATATGACTGCTTTCATACAGTATTTCCCAGGTGACTCATTACCGTATTCCATTCTGGAATACTTGTGTTTTGTCTGTTTGTTTGTTTGTTTGTTTGTTTGTTTGTTTGTTTGGATGATCTTCCCGTCAAGGGAACTCGGCAATCTCCCACAAGGGGATATAAACGCCAAGCTGGCATCGGCCAATCTCTCAGGTACAAACATGAGGCTCAGTGTCTGTGATTAGGAATTGCACAATTCAATGAATTGTGATTCAGTAACTAGATGACAATACTTATTCTCGTCATTGTGAAATCAGCGGTTAGCCTGGCACTTCTGGAGAAAAAGTCACCCAAATATCACCATTCTCAATGAAAAAAAGTTCCTCCCAAAACAGCATAACTGGAGGACGATGTTCCATAAGTCACCAAGATGAATAAATGAAGCTTGGGTAGCGTTGATTAACTTGTTAAAAATCTGGATTTTTGAAGCTGCATCTAGCAGACAACACAAACTCCCTGCCACCTTGAAGAGCGCCCTCAAGGCTATTTTTTTTTATTGAAATGAGAAAGGCAAAGTGTCCACATCCGACCGCTAACCACTGTGTACACACTTCAATATTATAATGGTACATCACATACACACACACACATGCCTTGGGGGGTATACATGCAAAACTGCTACGTGCAAAACTTACCTGCAGAAAATTTAAAACTAACAATGCAGGCTCTGTTTTAAAAAGTCAGTAGTTGGCAAAAAGAAAATTGCAACCGATTGTTTTTTTTCTATAGGGATGGGGCAACATTGGTTTTGTGATGCACACAAGTTCACTTTATTATGTGCTTTCTCTATAAAGACCAATCAAGCTGTAGAGTCAGTAACCTGTGCAAATCTCAAGGGGAAAAAAAAACTAACATTGTTTAAAATGCAAAGTGTGATGCAGATGCGCTATATATATTTTACCGTGCTCAGTGTGTGAGCATGAATTTCTCCTCGAGCAAACTTGGTTTTTCGCTTGAAGTACTGCAATACGCGGAGCAATTTAACTTCCATTGTCTTTTTGAAACTTCAGGGCTGGCTAACTTTTGAAGCGATCCTAGCTTGCCATGATGAGTTTCTATCACAGTGGTTGGTTCTCTGGGGGAAAGTTGCCTTAAACCCTGTGGAATGAAGTCCTCGCCCGGAACTACAATCAGTTCCGCACTTTTAAATTTGTTTCAACTCCTACTCCATGCACTCCCTAGGCCCGCTTGTCTACAGGTGACCTCAATCCTTCAATATCCTCATAGTCAAACACATGTATCACTCCACACCAACATGTTTGAACTTGGATATTAGAAGATCTCTCTAAACTTCTGTGTAATGCCAGCCAAAAAATTCTGAATAAGATTTGAAGCTTTGCATGGTGTGATTACAATGAGGAAAACAAGTGTTTGAGTGACAACCGTGTAATAATCACTGTTGTGGAGAACTGTTGGTTCTTAGAAGAACCGGAATTGAGAAATTTGTCTCGACGTTTCAAACAGGTTTTTTTTCTGCTCGCCTTCAGGAGAGAAACGCTCGAAGAATCTTGATTCTCGATTCTCAATAATATTCTTCCTACTTTTAAAAATCTGATTTCAGAATTTTTTGTTTTTTGCCCCCGGAAGAACCTAACCATTTTTTTATTAAGTAGCCTGCCTTAAAGTCGATTAAAGCTCTACCATGTGTACAAGTAGGCCAGCTCTTGTACTCAATCAAAATGTTCCTACTTTTTTTCCCACGGACCTGTTTGAACCAACGCTTCTTTACAAGAGAAATTATTACATGTTTGTCGCCCGCAAACTTATTTCCCTCCAAATCAAGTATTGTTTGAGCAGGTGTGAAATTCTAGCGAGAAAGTGTCTGGCATTATGGTTGCTTTGAAAGTCTGCTTAATGGTTTTTTTTTCTTTTTCTCCTGTTTTTACATTTTTTTAAATATATAAATACAATGTCTTGCCGTGTGTCTGAAGTGTGTGACTGTATTGCATGCTTCCCACCATTTTGATTTAAATCCTTGCCCCCTTTCGTTGCCTGTCGTTACAGTTTATGGACGTACCTGCCGAGTACAAAAGTGTGAGTCCCCACCCCCCTTGTCTGTTTTACTTTGATTTGCAGAGCCTTACCACATCTCCCTTGCATGCATTAATCATCTTCTTTTTAATAACGCCCACTGCTTTAGAACCGCTATGGAAATTCTTTCGTTGACTGGATTTGATTTGGTTTTGTTTCTTTTCTTTCCATCCGGTCTTTTTTTTCTTTTCTTTTCTTTTCTTTTTTCCTGTTTTGTTTTTTAATGGGTAAAGGGTTGAGATTGTCTGTGTTGCCTACATGATTATAGAACAGCCAAGTTAATCTTTTTTTGTTTGAACGACTCTTCTGTTCAGAAACCATTTGTGACAAACACCAGTGGGAAGGGCAGGGTGTAAAGCCCCCAACACCGAGACGGCCAATTTAACATTTAAAGTTTTTGTTTCAACGGTTCTCTTGGTCAGAAACCGTTTGTGGCAAACACCAGTTGGAGGGGCAAAGTTCAGAGTTTTCCACACCAAGATCCCCCGGGGAAACAGCCAATTTATTATTAAAAAGTTTGTGTGTCAAGAACATTTCTGTTCAGAAACCGTTTGTGGCAAACGCCAGTATCTGATTTCCAAGTAAAAAACATGTAACCCTCAATAACTGGACGGATTTTCAATGAAATGGAAGGACAAACTACTCAAGTCCTGTAGCTGTGCCTGGCAAATAGTAAAATAATAATAAAATTCTTATTTATAGTGCTATTTTGTAGAGATCACAAAGCTGTGACAAGCATCAAACTTCGCCATGTAGATAAAACATTCCAGAAAAAGGATGATCAAAAGAACCAATACAAGAATACTAGTTACCAAGTTGACAATAAGAGTGTCTTTCAGTGCATCCTGAATTATTGACTAGTGTCTAACAACCTGACTTGAGATGGAAGTTCATTCCAAAGTCTTAGAGCTGTGTTAGTGACAGCTTTGTCACCAGCAGAATGTACAGTTCTATGTTCAGCAAGAACGGTGAAAAGCGGGGAAACCTACGAAGGGTTCCCAAAATAGCTGGAAGGTGTTAAAGAGAAGATTGTTATTGCACACTGAGTGCTGTATCATTCGCTGCATGTTTCACTCTAATAAGGGGGGGGGGGGCGTATAAAGTCATTAGACCTCCCTTGCATATGGTGTCGCAAGCTCATTCACTGCCCGCATTGAGGGCGTTTGGTGGCGCCTCATTGGTTGACAGTTGTAGTGTGCAGGTATGATATTCGCCCTACTTTAATCTGATTTTTGATTCCCCCCCCCCTCCTCAGAATATCAGTGAAATTTCTATTAAAAATAACCTGAAAACCAATCAAAGGATGTACCAAATATTTAGGTCAGCCCTTGCACTCAATAAAATGTCTTACTTTTTTCTCTGGGGGCCAAATGTCATGCCTGAGTATTTGCGAAACGCATGGTACAGGTGCGCATTTCAACTGTCTGGTCCTAGCTTCATGTACAGCAGCATATGCAAGGGGTCTATCAAACAAAGGGGTTAGACCTGGCTCCAATTTCATAAGAGTTGCATAAGTGCAAAAGGTAGCTAAGCACGGCAAAATTATTGCTTACCAGACTGAGGTTACCAGCCAAAATTATGTTGCATGGTCCATTTGTGACTGGTGTCCTGCTAAATATTGCTTAGCAGATAGTTGTTAAGCAAGATTTTCTGCTTAAGCAACTCTATGCAATTGGGCCCTAGGCCCATTTTCGTGGTGCTGGCTACCAAAAATTATGTACTTACTGCACCCTGTAAAGCTTTGTATCTGTATGGGGCCGTAGCAGGGCGTGGTACGAGCAAAATTGCACAGTAAGCAACGCCATTTTGGGCCCCGTTTTCATTTCAAAAACTCATGTCATCATGTTTGTTTGTCTACTACAGTGCAACGCTGCTGGGTTGAAGTGATGTTAAACACTGTTAACTATAACACATCTAACAGCGGGTGGTGTACTGCATTAACTCGCTGCCGCTTTGGGGCGTCATGATTTAACACACAAGCTTTTACCCTGAACTGAATCCTTAAACCAAAAGTCTAAATTTTGTACCGGCTACTTGCATATTGCGTTTAGTCTTTGTGCGCATTATAGGCTTTATAAACTAAATGCATAATCAGTAAATGCGCATTTGCATGTGTAGCGCAGACCCACATATGCCAGTCAGGGATTCTCCTTGACTGGGTTTTTTTTGGTCACTCTCCGGCCGTACGAATTAACCAGACGCCGCATTTGGTTTTTCACTAGCCTTGCATGTGTGCACACAATTTTCCAAACATACAAAAATAGTAATACATTTTGTAAATGGAAGCAAAGTTCCCGGCCACATTCAATCTAGCAAGTATCAAGACTTGTCGAAACCATTTTACGAACGAGTCTGCATCCAGGAGGCCTTAGACAAAAACGTGCATTGTGGAACCAAGATTTGGCACTTCAGACAACATACCGGGATGAGAACTTTCAGACATTTAAACTTCCTGGTGAAAGAAGTAGCTGTTATTATCTTCAGATACAATCAAACCATGCTCTTCCTTATGAAGGAATCATGCTCTACTTCTCTAGCTCTGAGGATACTGTTCCCAGAAGCTCCTAGGAATCTATAACTGCAGGGGTTACCAAAAAGTGGAAATTCCATTCCATTTCAACTAATATTTTGATCCTAGTTTCAGACTTTTTTTTATGGAAATAACTATCACCCCTGAATATTTGGGTCTGTCAGAGTGGCTGACTTTTTGAGTAACACAGGGTCCAACACGCTGCCATTAGGAAACTTCTGATTGCATTTCATATTTCACCGTCTCATATTCAAGGCATCGACCCATGCAAAACTGAACATTCAGGACTATAGCCCAGACTGCCAGAGGGTTGAGTTTTTAACAAGGCTGTTTAGTGTTAGACAATAAATGAATCGGGTGCACGGCAGAAGGACCTGAGGCTCTATGATCTTCAGCCAGGCACGCAAAGTACAGTTGTTTGTTTTTTTGAGCTTAAGGTCATAAGCAACAAGAAGCTACGTTTAGAAAGAATTTGTTTTTTAAGGGGACAACTGTTGACATCAATGTTGCTAGAATCACAGCAAAGACATGTTTGACATTCCTACATGTTCGCTGAATTTCACTTTAAATGCTTTCTAAAATGCAGGAAAACGATCAAACTTTTACACTTGGTTTCCTGGAAGCACAATTTAGGACAGTCATTGGTTACGACCTTCTTTGCCAGGCGCGCTTTCATTATGTCCTTCTGCCAGCCACACGATGAATCAACTGTTAGCTTTTATTATGCGGCCGTGTCCAAATTGACAGTTTCGACAGTGGCTACGGCTGGCCGGATCCCTGAAAAAGCCTATTCTTCAACACTGCGTTGCAGCCGTAGCCATAGCTGAAGGCCCTTGACTTGGACACTGCCTATATCTGGGCCCAATTTCATAGAGCTGCTAAGCACAAAAATTTGCTTAGCATGAAATTTCTTCCTTGATAAAAACAAGATTACCAACCAAATTTCCATGTGTTGCATATTGCTTGTTACTGGTAGTCAGCTGTTGTTTGCTTATCCTGAAAATCATGTGGAAATTTGGTTGGTACTCCTGTTTTTATCAAGGAAGAAATTTCATGCTAAGCAAATTTTTGTGCTTAGCAGCTCTATGAAATTGGGCCCTGTTGTGTTGCCTCTAGTATTAACAACCTCATATTGAGTTGCAAGCTGACTTTGGTTGAAGATTTTTTAGTTGATAAAGCTCTTTTTATCAACTTCCTTTGGGTGAATCCACTACGATCTCTCCTCATTCTAACAAAATCCAACACCATATGGTCAAACTCAACGCTCAAACGGTTGGACTCTGGAGGTGGTACGCCTGATCCCATGGTCAAGCATTTTATACCAGTGCGGTCCTCAGTCCGCAGATCTCAGTTTGAGTTTGAGTTTGGATTATGCACGCAATGTCTCCAGTTTCCCAATCTCTACCCTGAACTACCAGCACCAAGTAATAAACCAGTTTAAGGGAAGCTGGCTGGGTTGATTTTAAATTTGGACTAGAGCGGGACTTGAAGCTGGGACCTCTGGGTTTAACGTGCCTGCGCTCTACCAACTGAGCTCTCTAGCCCTAATGTAAACTTGGGTGTGATCCCTGGTTATGCGGCAGCTACAGGCGGAATGGCCTTGGCTAACCCCCAACAAAAGTTTTGACAAAATAGAGAGACCACCAACATGAAGGCAAGATAGCTCAGTTGGTAGAGCACCGGCACGTGAATCCGGAGGTTGCAGGTTCAAGTCCCACTCTAGTCAATTTATCATTGTTCAACACTCTATACCAGTACATTATTCTAGGGGGGAAAAAAACTAATTATGGTAAATATGGTTGATGCAGCTTTTACCTAAAGATTTTAAAAACCTGATTTAAAAATAATTTAAACTGACACTAATGAGTTGAAATAAAAACCAACTCGGGATTAATCTCATGTTTTTGTTCTGCAATCCCATTACATTACATTGACCTGATTCACATTTGCAAGCATTTTTGGTTCATAATTGATATTAAAACAGCCATCGGCAGGCTTGGAATTACCTCCGAAGCTACCGAGGACATTGGCCTCCTTTGCTCTGGTCTTGGCCGTTGTGCCCCTTTATAAAAGTCTCCCATCAGACGTTGAGATGTCTCAATTGGAGTGCCCTGAGCAAAATGAAAATGGCCTTGCCCTCACACACGATGAAATTCCAGGCCTGCATTGGTAAACATCAGAGAGTTAATTTGAACATTGATCATAATCCCATAGTTGCAAAAGTTTGCCTTTACTTGTAGAAAAAAATGGCGTTGTTTTCTCTACTGTTTTTCAAGCTGGTAGAAGCCTGGGCTCTATTTCATAGAACGGCTTAAGCAAGAAATAAAAAAATCTTAAATATTTTCTGCTAAGCAAATATTAAGCAGGATACCAGTCAAAGATGCTACGTGCAACATTGCATTTTGGCTGGTAACATCATTTTGGTAAGCATACTTTTGTCGTGCTTAGCTACTTTTTCTGTTTAAGCAGCTCTATGAAATTGGGCCCATAGTTCACGCTAAGTTAGCCGACTTCAACCTGTATGAACGACCGCAGTCACGATACAGGATCTCATCTTTGCAACCAATAACCTGTGGAAATTGGTGACTTTTGTTGCCCCAAATATTGCACAACTATCATGTTTCACGTGAGGATGTCTGCGTGGTTCAGTTGATGAACGTGCAGTTCGCGATTGGCGTATGTGTCATACAGTCATTGACTTCAACTGTCTGTTACATACTGCCTATTAAGTTTTGTCAAACATTCAAATACAGTCCTCATTCCCGCTTGGTGATGTTCGACCGTGTGCATGTACTGGTCCATTAATGAATGTTGTTTTTAATGTTCTACAGGCACCTAGTACTCTCCTAGACGCTCTAGAAGCTCACCTGGCTTCATTGGACAGCAAAAAGGCTTGGATCAAGTGAGTCAAATTCTTTCATGGATGAGAAATTTCAGACTTTCTCTGAAGTCGGACTGGAACATGTACATGAAATCTTAGATTGTGCTACATCCATGACATCACCTTGTACATGTAAAGCCCTTACAAGGTGCTATATAAAAATGGGCCTCATTGTACGTAGCTCTGCGTACCTGAATAAGGGAATATCAGCGCCCTCTGTTGCTCATAGCGGCACTTTACAAGTTTCCATCGGTAATAATAGTACACTCTGATTCGTTCTTTTGTCTGACTCAGACCAGCGAGCGTCGCCACGGCGGTGAGCGCCTTCGCCAACTCCGTCTCCTACATCGACTCCAACGAGAAGAGACAGGCCATAGAGGAGGAGAAGGAACGACTCGCCGCCCTGAAGGTAGCCGCCGATCAATCCACCACAGATCTGTTCTCAGCCCAGCCACTTAACGTTGCATTGAAGAACACGAACGCAAGTCTTTTACCAACAAATTTTCTGAATGCACTCTGTTTTTTCCTCCCCTCCATTCCATCTCCTTCCTTATTTCCGTTTTGGTGTGTGTCAAAGAGTGCAGAGATATTTACAAATTCATTCACAATGGCTTCAAATTCATTCACATTCGGTTCAAAATCATTTCACAATTATATATCACTGCTCCCATTGTACCTGTAAGACCAAACTCAAGCAGATGAGCTGTGAGCATGAAAAACCATGCGAGCTTTTGAAATACATTACTTGCAGAGGACTCCCACGGCTTTTACTCAAACGGAAGTACGCGTTATAAATTCCAATGCCTTGCCCAAACCTAATCATTTTTTTCCCATCCTACTTGCTGTTCATTATTGAACAACAATTCCGATGAGGAAGAAGTTTTCACGGTGGACCATGCTATTTTGGCTTAAAGAGGGGTCCCAAGGAAAAAGAAAGAAGAAGAGTTTTGTGATTCACCCATTTTCCCAAAAGATAGAGTACAAGTCTCCAACCTCACGTTTAAAATGGTGTGTGAAATATCATTTTATGTGATACTCTTTCAGAGCGAAATTTGAAACTTGAGGTCATCGGACGGCAAAAGCAAATGGGTCTGGACATTCAGTCGAGGAATTTCTGCACCAGTCATAAGCTCCAAGTCAATGCCGTTTTAATTGACTAGCATCAGAATTCAGGAATGAATTGTAAATTCTTCAAGTACTAAAAATGTACAGACCATATTTTTGAAATCATTGATTTTTGAAATCATTGATGTCATCGAACATTTTTGGATTTGGACAAAAATTGCACTCAAAGAGTACCAAACACAGTGGCATTTTACACCATTTTAATGTGACTTTAGAGACTTGAATAGTTTTCCCCAGTTTCATAAGGACTCTGTCTATTGGAAAATGAGTGCATCCCAAAACTGAATTTCACCTTGGAACCCCCTCTTTAGTGTATAACAAAAACTGTCCTGCTGTCATCCCATGTAACCCACTACCAATAGACATTACCATCTTTTCATTCTTGGATCATTCATACACATGTACTAATCAAGCGCTAAAGGAGGCAGTGTCCATTTTCAAAACCATGGCTAAAAGGCTTAGGCACCGACCACTTGTTTGGAGTCCTGCACCGTAAGTGTACATTTTCAAACTGACTGGCGGAGCCCAAGCCAGAGCCTAAGCCGACTGCAGCGGTTTTGAAAAACGGCCAATGTTTGATGCTGCCGCTAATTTGACAGTAGACCTGGGCGACTAGTGCGACTAGTGCGACTAGTGCTGAAGTCGCGACTATTGATTACTATGTCTAGTTGCGACTGCTGCTTGTCAACTACCCGGTTAACCGCCCCGCCACGACTACTGACAAAATACAGTCGCGGCTCATGTCGAAGTCGCGACTTATTGAAGCATGGTTAGTCGGGTAGTGAATTTCACGAGTTGCCCAGGCCTAATTGTCATCGTCTGCTCTGATATATTGTTGCATCAAAAGAGCAGCTCACTGCAATTCACAGAAATTCTCTTGTAAAACATGAAATTGGAAACTGCAGTTCTAGAAGACTACTTGCTTGCGTCAAGGCAGAGGTTTTGTTATATGCAGGCATAATATTTGTCCTACTTAAAACCTGATTTCCGGTTTGTCCGCACTTGGAAAAATCAGCAAAAATTATTATTAGATAGCCTGAAAAGTCTATGAAATCCTACACGTAGGATCTACATGTAAGGATCTACATGTAATCCTACATGTTACTGATGTTTTTACTCGGTAACATTTTGCTACGTTTTTCCAACGGCCAAATATCATGCCTGTATATGAAACGTTATTATTTTGTCTTCATATGAAACTTAGTTTTTGGTTATACCAACAGGCAAAGCAGATGCAAGAACAGAATGATGCACAGAAGGCTCCCCAGCAGGTCACACCCGCACACAACAATCCCTTTCTCTCCTCCCCTACCACCTCACCGGTTCATCAGCCAACCACATCGGCCGTCTCAAGAGATATTTTCGGCGCTCCACCACAAGGTATTTTGACCTCCCTTTGTTTCTCTGTCTTTCAGTCTCTTCATTTTTGCATACTTTTTAAAATTCCAATCAACACCATAGCCGGTAACCAATAGCCCATATTCATGTCCAAATGCGCATGATTGGCGCGCCGAGCCTTCTGGGTGAAATCCGAGTCCAAGCAACTACCGGGAACCATCGTCTAGCCTTATGAGGGCAGTCTTCTAATATTGTCAATAATCTTTGCTCGGGTTGTATCGTAAACTTGGGTGTGATCCCGGGTTGTACGGCAGTTGCAGGTTGAAGGGCTTCTGACTGGCACCCCCGAACAAAGATATTGACAAAATGGGGAGACAGCTATCATAGGGCGAGATAGCTGGTAGAGCGCCGGCACGTTAATCCAGAGGTCGCAGGTTCAAATCCCGCTCTGGTCAATTTTTCTTTGTTCACTCCTCATAAACTAAATGGCATTCGTGTGTTGATGGAACACTTTCAGGAGCACCGACTCAGCCGCCGAGTACCAAGCTATCCAGCGACCTTATTGGTCTGACTCCATCCGCCATGAGTCCGTCCCTGCAGGCTCAGCTCGGCCAGCCTCGAATGGCCAACCAAGCTCAATGGGGCGCGTCAAACGGTGAGACACCTTAATCTTCACCCACTCCACTCCCTCACATGGAACAGACTGTTTCTCGTAAACTCCTTTGTGTACCAAAGTGTTTAGGCGGTGTCTGTAGTCCGTGGACTGGTGTGGATGGTCCAATGTTCTTGCGCTGTTGAAGAACCCTCTTGTCCTACAAAAAAAAGATGATTCAGTTTCTGTAGATATGCTTATTGAGTGTCGTGATAAAACACAGGTCATTGTGATTACATTTATATGTTGTGTGTATAAAAGCCATGCCTCAAAAGGGCAATTTTGTACAGGCAACTTGGAGGTAACCAACTGCACCGTATGCAAAAGGAGCACTTCGGCAGCTCAACCCTCGGAGACTCTCTTATCCCAAACTCTGTGGTTGTAGCAATACACAGCTTCTGTGTGGCGTTCTTTTGTGGATTGTTGTGGCTGTAGCGCTGGGCCTAGCTCTGGGCTGAAGTTCTTGTGGCTTTACTAGTCCGGTTGGAATCTGTATTCACGATTCCTGTGTCTATGCACAAGAAGCCTTGTTTGCTGTACTTTGTGAGTTGGGGCTACAGGCCTTAGGTTTTGTTTATTATAGGATAGGCAGTGATGCTGGAGACCCCAGATTGTTGTTTTGGGAAACTGGTTGTTGTTTTTTTTCGTTTTTTTTATGTGGTGTTTCTGGTTGTTAATACACTGTACAGAAACTCTCTTGTGACAGGTTTACTGGTGTTTCTAGCCCTACATTTATGGTTAAACAAATCCTTTTCTTAAAAATGTTAGCCTCAGACACTATCCAGGGAGAACGGTGGACACCCCTTTTATCGGTGGAATGTTTCTTATCTTAATCCCCTACAACTGTAGTACATTATTTTACATTCCCTACAATTTGTTATACATTTTGCTTTCTTTGCGACTGCCCCACTGTGGTTCAAGGTTCTGTAACTGTAAAGACTGAGTGTAGTGTTCTGTTTTGAATCCTTGAAAGTATTTCGACATCTGCTCCTTTTACAGACGGGCTCTTAGTTCAGATTGTAATTGGTAGAAACGGCTAAACGGAAGTCATAAGATCCGTTTAACGGTTTAGAAAAATGAACGTAGATGCTGAACTTACGTCTTTATACATGCCTTTTCAAGTAAAGTAAGAGGCTTGGTTTGGGGTTGATGAGAGATTGGCAACAGCTCCACCTGAGGAATGTAACCCCCACTGAAAGCTCATTCATCTCACTAACTCTCCCACTCTTCCACCTCATCTCTTCACTTTTTTCTCTCACCGCTGCGCACACTCTGGCTCATGGATTGTTGTTAACCCCCCCCCCCCACTTGAACAGTCCTGACGAGCACCTCCAGTTCACCACTCAACATCCCGGCAGCAGGGTCCCCGATACGGGCCTGCGCCTCGGCACCGGGTAGTTACAAGGAATCTTTTGAGCCTTTCGGAAATGCACAGACAAGTAATAATACTTCTTTTTTTGTTCACCAGGAAGCCAGTCTTCATTGAGCTTTTTTTGCAGGCATTTTGTCTGAGAAAAAAAAAAATCATGCTTTGTTTTTTGTTTTTTTTGTAGATTTCAGGCAAATTTATTTAAATCATTCATATAATTTTGCCTTTTCCCCGCAAGGTTACTTTTTTAAAAACACATCGACTCTGATATGCATGTGGACGCTTTTTAAAAAAAAGATCTTTTCAGTTTACAACTGAAGCAAATGGAGAAAAAAGCAAAAACAAGTATGTGGGAAAAAGAAAAACTGATTTGGTGGGAAAAACCAGCACATCAGTACAAACAAACTGGACAAACGCTATTTATGGAAATTTTGCCAGACGAAATATCGCCTGTGTAAAAAGCTCTTGGATACTGGCACCGAGTCAACTTGTTGTATGTGAGTGCGTACCTTGTATTGTGGAACCTGTGTTGATGTGAATAGTGATGGTTAAATAGAAGGTACAACATTGTCTTTTGAGAAGCCGTCGTCCTTTATAAGAGTTTTGGTTCTGGACCTTTTGTTATTATTATTTCACTGAGAGAGAGAGAGCTGGAAATAACAATGGTGCTATGTCCAGGAAAAGATTGCGTGAACGATGCCTAACGACATCATAAAGAATACTAGGTGTTTTTTACCCATACAAGGATGTGTGTGTTAAGCACTGTGTACTCAGTACTTCCCTGAGTCCTATGAAAAAAAAAACCTCCACATGCAATATCACTCCCAAGGGAATCGAACCCACCACCTTTGACATTCTAGGGCAGATGTCTAACAACTAGCCCACTGAGATTGCATGGTAGCTAAAGGCAGTTTAAATCCTAGATTTTAGCAGCGCATACCACATCAAATAGATGTTGTATGCGTTGTACCCTTCCACAGATGTGTGCTCGGCACTGTGTATACGGAAGACTTTCCCGTGTGCTGTGAAAATAAATTCCACAGGCATCTGAACGACATCTGTTCTTTGACTTCAGTTTTTTCTCTTTTGCAAACGGCACTTGGCAAAATCCACTTCAATTATGCCACTCCGGATGATTCATGCATTATTACTGAAATTAGACCAATTTTTGAATACTTTGCCCAAATATGATTAAATGTTATATTCAAAAATGCTGTACCTTCCCTTTTTAGGTATTTGTGTTGTGAGTATGATGTACAGTGTAGTGTCTGGAAACATCAAATACACGTCTACTGTACTTGCATGACTATGTTCTGGCCCAGCTATAGAATCAGCCCAACTATAGTTGGGATCGGCCCAAGTATAGTTGGGCAGATTCTATGGTTGTGGTGCAACAACTACTCAAAGTTACGTGTCAAGTTGTCTGTGTTTTAATGTGGCCATCAGTGATGATGAAGTTCTTGCATCAGTTATGTGTAGTTATGTATACATAGAGATTCCTGTATCTAATGATTTTCGTCAGTGTCCTTTTTAATAGCTCTGTATACTGTAAGCGAAATGTCAGCTTATAAGGTAGCAGAAATAACCACCCTAAACATTAGTGTACATGTACCTCACAGGTTGCCAACAAGGTTTTAGCCAGGATTTGGTGAAAAGGGTGTCCAAGCCTGCTGGAAATTTAACAACTGGGTGTCCAAATTGTTCAATTACAATACATTGACATGTACATGTAAATATAAGACAGCAGAGTATCGGTGAAAAATGAATTTTTGCGATAATTGTATTGAAAATATAAAATCAATATGCATTGAAACAACAAGTTTTGCATAGAGTTTGATTTTTTTTTTTTAAACTACCTCGTCGATACCGTCAATGGTTCAAATGTTTCATTGATGTTTACTAGATGCTAAACGTTAAGTCTGTAATTTGTTATGTTCTTAATGTGCTTGGTGGTGTTGGTGTTATATCGTGTAAATGTACCTCACGTTCGTTATTAATTGATGTTTTTGTTAAGTTGCATCTAAAAGAAAAACTCCTTTCATTTTTGCACATTGCTGAAAAAAAATATATTCTTAGTGCAGTGTGCAATTTTTGTAAATTCAAGTGCTACTACCGTACACCGTTTCTCTTCATGCTCACATGTAAGCCAAAGCTTCATCCAAGCTGTTGGCTTTTGTGAAAATGTCAAACCAAGAGTATGAGCAATGATGTAGCAGTGGCCCCCCAAAAAAAACCTCAGCTCGAATATTGCTGGGTTTTTGGGGTGTTTTTTTTCCAGGATTGACTTCTACCTCATGAATTACAATAATGTGTATTTGCATTCCATTTTATAAAGCACTATCCCCATTGTTAAACTCTATCCTCGTAAGAAAAACCTCCGTTTCAAACATTCCTTTCTAAGATCTACATTTCATCACTTTCATAGAACGATAATCATTTTCTCTCCCCCAACCTCAACCTCAATAACTTCAACCCACACCTTCAGTGGACAACAACCCTTTTAACGACCCGGAACCATTTGACGCCCAGTTCCCGGACCCCCTTCCTCCCGCGCCAGCTCACAGCCAATCCAACACCTTCCTGGGTGTGCCTCCCAGTGCCCCCTTCCCAAACTTTCTCGACGAAAGCATTCTGGACAAGGAGGACAAAACGTCGCAGCTCGAGTCGGTGTTCGGAGCGCCCCCTATCTCCCCGGCCGGCACTCCAAAATTTCAAAAGCGGCCAGAGAATCAAAGTATATAAAGAAACTCATTCCGGGTGATCCCCGTCCCACTTGTGATATAACTATCCCAGCATGTCTTGTACTCAGTTGTAAACCCACATGTGCATGTACCTCATGTTGGTGGTACTAGCGCCTGTACCTCATGTTGGTGGTACTAGCGCCTGTACCTCATGTTGGTGGTACTAGCACCTGTACCTCATGTTGGTGGTACTAGCACCTGTACCTCATGTTGGTGGTACTACATTGTAGCACCTGTACCTCATGTTGGTGGTACTAGCACCTGTACCTCATGTTGGTGGTACTAGCACCTGTACCTAATGTTGGTGGTACTACATTGTAGCACCTGTACCTCATGTTGGTGGTACTAGCAACTGCACCTCGTGTTGGTGGTACTAGCACCTGTACCTCATGTTGGTGGTACTAGCACCTGCACCTCGTGTTGGTGGTACTAGCACCTGTACCTCATGTTGGTAGGACTAGCACGCGTACCTCATGTTGTTGGTACTAGGACCTGTACATCATGGTAGTGGTTTTAGGACCTGTACATCATGGTAGTGGTTCTAGCACCTGTACCTCATGTTGGTGGTCCTAACACGCGTACCTCAGGTTGTTGGTACTAGCACCTGTACATCAGTGGTCATTAAATTTTGTGTGAGCTTATTTTTTCTATTTTGAGTGTGGATCCATGTATGTAGAGAATAAACTCCTATTTAACATGTGGGGACTTGTGACCTTTGTTATCTTGACATGTTTTGATTGACAGTTTATTTTTATTTTTTTCATGTTACGCCCTGATTAGTATCAAATACCAGCAGTTTATAAAACAAGAGTGTCAGAAAGATTAGTAAATACGTGTACTTTTGGGAGTCATACCTGACTCTGTGGCCCCCTGCTCAATTTTAGTTCACACCCCAGTATTATAACAACACTTTACCCCTTGCCACCCCCACCCCGACCCCCAATCTAACTTCACTCACTCTTTTCTCACTTAACACTAACACATTCTAACCTCGCATTCTTTCAACACTGTCTTAATGTTACTTTCAAACCCTCATGTTAATCCCTCACACGTCCTCATGTTAACCTCATATCCTCATCTTACTTTATATCACTGTATCTCAACCTCACACACCGTCATGTTAACCTTACACCCTCCTACCCTCATGTTAACATCGTTCCCTCATGTGAACCTTACACTCTCCTATCCTCATGTGAACCTCACACCCTCATGCCCTCATGTAAACCTTATACCCTCCTACTCTCATGTTAACCTCACACCCTCATACCCTCATGTTAACCTTATACCCTCCTACTCTCATGTTAACCTTATACTTCCTACTCTCATGTTAACCTCACACCCTCATACCCTCATGTTAACCTCATACCCTCATGTTAATCTTGAACCATCCCACCCTCATGTGAACCTCACACCCTCATACCCTCATGTGAACCTCACACCCTCATACCCTCATGTTATCCTCACGTTATCCTCACATCGTCATGTCGTCTCACATTCTCATATTAATTTCACACAAACCCCATACCCACTCACACCTCATGTTAACCTCACACACCTTCATGTTATTAACCCCGTTGATTTATTCGCACACAGACACCCTGCCCTCACCTAGCCTGGCTAACAGTAACACTGGAGAGCCAGTGTTTGATGCAGAGTTCCCCCAGTATGAAGGGGCACAGGCTAACTCCCCAGGTGTGTTAACATCGGCTGTTGGCTGAAGAAAGCTCCAACCACTTGTTCAATTATGCTTTAGGGATTAGCCGTAAATGATAAAATTTTGTCAATCTTGCTACAGTATTTATCACCAGTATGAGAAACTGCAGGTCTTAACTTTCAGTTTGATTTTGAAACTGTACTTTTGCATTGGTGTACATTGTTCAGCCTGGGTGTTTTTTATTTGTTTTGTTTATTTATTTTTGTAAATTCTGTCATGGTTGACAAAATAATTCCTTCTGTCTCAAAAAGGAGGCAACTTCAACAGAAGAGGTTTATCAGGATGAAACATGCAGTCACTGACACCACCTTGATACTAAAACCTCAGATCAGAAGCTGTTTACAGTACAAGGGAAAATAAAGCTTTGAAGTTGTAAATCTATAAATTCGCTCGTCACGGACTGAGGGCCGTTGGCCAAGGAGTCAGACATGATTGAGCGTTGTGTGGTTGGAGCTCTTCAAGGAGTCTGTGATTAAGGTGCCGGGATTTGCTGTTGCTGGTGCTGGGATCGCTGCTGGTAGATTGTAGATTCAGCGCTCAGTTCAGATTGCTTAATACTTTCTGCTTTCAGCAAGGAACGAGTGTGACTTGAGTGTGCAGATATTGACTGCTCTTGTGTGGTCCGCTTAAAACTGCGACTCCCGAGGTGATCCCCGGAGTGATCTTCCGGGATCATCGTGTGAGTCTCAGGCTGCGTCCGCATCCAGCCACTTCGTCTATGGCTGTGGCTGCTGGCTGCATTGACAGCTTGGTGCTCCAGTCATAGCCGCTGCTGAAGCCGTTGATTCGGAACATGGCCATACACTGTAGTTCTCACCGTAGATTCAAAGCAGTCAGTCTTTGTTTTTGAACACCCCACACAATACACTAAAATGACGCATTCCCTAACGGTGATCCCTCTGCTGCAACTTTCCAGGTTGTATTATAAACTTGGATTTGACCCCCATATGGCACTTACAGGTTGATTGGCTTCTGACTGGCACCCCGAACAACAAAGATATATATAAAATAGGGAGACCGGGTAGATAGTTCAGTTGGTAGAGCGCCGGCATGTTCATCTGGAGGTCGCAGGTTCAAATCCGACGCTAGTCAATTTATCTGTGCGCGACCCCAAATTTTTTCAAATTTCAACTGAGGGCCAAGGTTTCAAGTTCACCAAAGGGTGTCCCATTCCATTGGCGAGGAGGCATACAATCTCTTAAAGCTGATTTGCTTGTACTATTTTTTTTCCCTTATGCATGTAGTACCTTTAGTAAAACAATTTGCGAGACTTTGTATGTTTTAGCAGTTTTGGTTTTCTCCTTTTTTTTTTCTTCTATTACAAATAAGCATGTTTAGGAAATATCTACCCCAATGGAGATACCTGTAGTTTTGGGTGATAGTCACTCTGTTTTGGATAGTATCCTGGTTGGACTTTTGAATACCGTCTAATTGAAGGATATCCCCCCCCCCCCAATCAAGTGGTAATGAGAGTGGTTAAAGGGGGTATGTTTGGAAAGCCGATCTTCTCATTGCATGGCTTCTTTTTGTTTTTGTAGAAATGCCTGTGTTTTGGTATTGTTAACTCTTTCAGTGTGTCATGGTGACTGTCGTGAACATCTATGCCATCTTGGTTCTGTTTCTTTTATCTCATATCTATCAGGTAGTCTGGTTCTTTATATGAAGTCTGTTTCCCCAACAGATAATAAAAGTTCTGAGTTTTCTTCGGAAATTATTTTGAGTGATGTTAGAAGAGAGTTCACTGCTTCATGCATCCACTTCTACCCCTAATACCTGTAGTTTGTTAGAGCTATTTGACAACTTGTATATTATTAGAACCTTTTGTTGCACACTTTGGTAGATAAAATGTCATTCAGCCCTTCGTTTATCAAAAATACAAGAGCGATAAACTGCTCCCATTAAATTCTTGAGGAGAGCTCTTTGCACTCCGCAAAACCAAGTTTTACATACTAGTCTGAAAAGTGAAATTAAAACATCAAAAATTTGACTGTTTGTGATGTGTTATATAAGCACCTCTGACAATTCTTATACGCGTGCCAAATTGCAGGATGAATTGAAACATTGTGTTTTTTGTTTACAAGATGGAAGCAAATCACTGCCACATCAGTGGCTCATCTCGTCTTGCAAATGAAATTCTGTCTTTCCCCCTATATCTTTTAGTTACTCACTCAGTTTCGCACTCCTCGGACAAGGTTATGGAGTGCAAAAGAGAGCGATTGCACTCGCACTCCTTCAAGATGGCTGTCTGATTATTCTTGTACATTATATAAAAAGAAGGAATTGGGCGAATAAGGTCACCACTTCCCCATAGAGTAGAGTAGCGTAGTTCTTCATTCGAGTGATTGTTTATTTGGTTTGTGTAGTATAGCCCCACCACCTTTCATCTCCTTTCACTCCCATCACATATTCTTCATGCAGGGATCACCAACAACAACGACATCGGGGCAAACTTTGACAAAGTCTTTACGGGAAATTCCCAACAGAATGGTAAGTGACGGTAACCAAAAAAAAACAGATAAGAAAACGGTGGACCTCGGCGGATGCGGGTTTCAAGCGGTGTGCTTTCTGAAAAACCGCCCCGGGCATAATTTCACAGAACTGGAGTTCAAACCATCTTTACCAAACACGGAAAAGCTTTGCTCAGGCAAAAACGTTCACCAGTTAAAGCACCGTGTGATGGTTATTACTCCTAGCTGGTTCCAAGCTCGTTTTTGCCTTAGAACGTTCCTTCTTTTTGAGGGATTTTTCATACCGATGGGCACAGAAACTATAAGGAAAAAGCAGTCAAGTAGACAATATTGCTTAATCAAATTGTTAAAGCAACAACTAGAAGGAAACCAGTCTCAAAGAATAGACATTACATGGAGTTTTAACTGGTGACCTCTCTCTGCTCAGCAAGTTTCAAATCTGGGAATTCCGGATTGATTGATGGAGGTTTATTTCAAGCATGAGTATTCCAGAAAATTATTTTAAGTTTTAAAAACGGGCATCAGTCGAACGAGAATTTTACAATAATATCCTGGATTGTATATCAAAACAATGTCTCGAAAGGAATCACAACATGTCATTCAAAACACTCGATTTTTTTAGCACCATTTCTTCACATACATGTGCTACAAATCTTTTCAAACTTATCGTTATCGTTAATCCAGCATTTAAACAATATTTGACAAAACAAAGTTCTTCTTTCGGCCTCCTGTGATGCTCTTATTTCCTGACTGTAACTCTGAATGCTGTATCTGCATGTTGATGTACATGTACAGTGTGTCTTTAGTGCATCTTGTGTGTACCTAAGCATTTGATGTTATCCATTATTGTGTTTGTGTACAGGTTTCCTATTGACTCACAAAACATTGCGTCCACCAGTACAATGTGTTCACAATTTGGTCCGCATTAATTTCAGAACATTTTGGCGAATAGCGCGAAGTGCTGGAACTTTTGACAGTTTTGAATTACAGTAGCTCGATTCTTCTTGCTGTGAAGCGATTTTGTCCATGAGAAGTTTCCATCGCCTGACATCATCACATGATAATTCTTGCTTGCGCCTTTTTTTGGAGTCGGATTTCCTGTGTGTTACCGTGCAGTTTTTTTCATTTGTTCTTTTTTTATGAGAGATCCCCTAACCTCACTAGTCCACGAACGGCCACTCCAAGGTGAGGGCTACACACTCCTGGGGCTGAAACAGGGTCACCCCATTTACGACCCATAAGGGTGTAGCATGAGAGAAGCGCCATAAGTTTGGGATACTTTTGGCAAAATGCTTGTTCTCAGTGATATGACATTTTTGACGTAGACATACTAATATTATAGTTGCACTGGGAATGTCTGGAATGCAAATATAGTTGAGCTAAACCCACGAACCTATCTCTATCATTCTTGTAGCGAACACACAAGAGTTATTCGGCGACATCCTCCAGCCCATGAACTCAACAGGTCAGCCCCAGAAGGTCAAGGAGAATCCGGTCTCGACCAACGAGACCGGGGACCTGGACACCACGTTGAGTAAGTTGGCCACCAACATCAGTCTGGACATCAGGGGATCAATGTCACCCAAGAAGTAAGTGGATATCTGCAGACAGTCAGAAATGGGTGGAATGGGGACCTTATGCAGGGATGATCGGGAGACTATGGTTTACTGGTACACATTGTAAACCTTCAAGTTTCCAGATGTGTCTTTTGTTTGTTGAAGCTTTTTATTGTAGGCGTGTGGTCGTCTTTCACCCGTTGAGACCGAGAACGCTAACAAAACTTTGCTATAAAAGCAGATAATTGACTTGTTACGTAACACTTTCAGCTTAACCAACTCTGGGGAAGTGTTTCAACACTACATGCGAGAACAAAAGAGGTCCACATAATGTAGGGACTTGAATCACTATGTGGACTTTAATACACACGTCACACAGTGTGTTTTTTACAGTGTTGAAGAATAAGATTTTCCTTAAGTGTTCAGAACAAAGGAATGTCCACAGACTGACTGCAACACAGCTGTGTGGGCCCACGTTTGCTATATTGTATTTAATTGTATTTATTTATTTATTTATTTATTTTTTTGCTTGACAAAATCTATTTATCTATTCTTAAATTTGCAGTATTTGGCTGGTTAGTTTTTGTTTCGGAAAGCTTTTTTGCCAGGCTACTGCACGGGGGGGCTTTTATGGTTGAATGATCTTTATTCAAATGGCTGTTGCTTAAAATATCATTTCATGCAGCATTTTTCTTGAAACTATTTTGTTTCCATCCCGTCACTCTTTTGTTTCACTCATGCTTACTCTCTCTCTGCTTCTCACATTTAACGCAAGGGCTGCTCCTATGAGCATGGAGTTTGAGCTCCACGGCTCACAACGCCTCAAGTAGGTATTCTCCGTCTTACCCCCACCGTTACCGAGGGCTTTTTTGTTTGTTTTCTAAACCTCGTCTAAAGGCACCGGCCACGGGCTCCATTTGATGTTGGAAGCTCCGTGCAAATTGTACACTGCTCCGACTTAGATGACGGAGCCGAAGCCGAGGTTCGGAAATGGCAGTTACTGGCAACGTTGATACTATCATTTTTTGGGGGCTATCAATGATAGCCCCAAAAAATATCTGACTGATGGTGTACGTGCATGACCAGGCCTTTCATCTTTCATGAGTGGGCAAGGCTGTTTCCATTTTTCAAAGGACACAAAGTCAATGGGAACCTTTTGAGGGGGGCACAGAGGCCAAGACCAGGACAGCTGAGACCATGCCCACTGTGGTCTCCATATGATTCCAGGCCTGCATAACCCTGGTGTTTCTGGTTCACATAGCAAGCACCCTTGTTTACAGGTTTCCTCAGGCTAGCGAGCTCCAGTGATTAAGTTCACTTTATAAGGCATCCTTGGTCTCATTACCAGAAAATACATAAAAGTATGTGTACTTGAAGTACATGACTGTATGACTTACAAAGATCATATGCAGTGAAGAAAGGTTGGCTGAATATGAAGTGGACTCACAATAGACTGTGCAAGTCTCGCGTGTATTCGAACATTGGGACTTGTTAAAGCGCGTGAGTTTGTTTCCTTTACGCATTCAAGCCAATGTGCGTGGGACCACAGTGGTCCCAAAATGGTCGAATACGCATGAGACTTGCATGGTCTATACACTAATCATACTTCTCTGCCTGTTAAGACCCTTGACATACATAGAACCCTGCATAACAATTGAAACCAACAAGTGTAATACATGAATGAGAAATTGTGCCGACACTTGCTCACAGATGAGGTCAACTGGCGACCCCCATGCACACCTACTTGTACTTCATAATACACGCAGTCATTGCTGTATCCAGTTTTCTTAGAATTTTGTGCCTTCGAAACTGCCGACGTCTTGAGCATGAAACAAATTGCATGAAGTTTCCTCTAATTTTTCCTCCCTTGTTACTAGGAAAAACTTGTTGTAAATACAATAGTCTTGATAGTGTATGTGTGTTTGTGGTGAGAAGGGGGTAATAAGAATGTACGAATACACTTACTGAGTAAGTGTCGTGGCTGAGCGGTTAGGAGCACCGGACTCTAGCTCTGGTGTTTCTGGTCAGCAGAGTGTGGGTTTGAGTCCCAGTCGCGCCACTTGTGTCCTTTAGCAAGATACTTAACTGTATTTGCTTTGTCCTTCGTATGAGACATTAAGCCAAAGGTCCCGTGTACTAGGATTGGTTGTGCACGTAAAAGAACCCAAAACACTTATCATGGAAGAGTAGGGTTTAAACCCGGTGTTTCTGTTCATACAGCAAGCACCCTTGTTTACAGGTTTCCTCAGGCTTGCGAGCTACAATTTTGAAGTCCACTTATGAGGCATCCTTTTTTTGTTTTATTACCAGAAACATACAAAATAATAATACTAATAATAACCCAAATGGTAGCATAATGGCTGTTCTCTCTTCCCATGAAAATTTCATCAAGTGTGAATGAAATAAACATGGGATACAGCCTGGGGTTTTATCTCCTGGGGTATTGGCCCGGTAGTGTGAAAAGGGCCTGAGAGTCTTTGTATTTAAGCATCTCTAACTCTACCTTGATGTTGTGTATCGTTCATAGTCAGTGAGAAAACCACTTGACCCCTGTCTTTGTGTTGAAGTCGTACCACTGTAAGGACATGGAGAGTGTACTGTATGTCTTGTAATAGGAAAGTAGCAGTTATACCACAATAGTGAAGATATCATGTAATTTCTGTTATAACAATTATTATATTTACAGATGATTTTGTCTCATAAACAGCTATTAACCCTAACGCCGTAGAGTGATTTCCTTGGACCACCCCCCCCCCCCACCCTTAACATCTAGTTCCGTAAACACAGCGGAGAACTACGACCTTGCTGCGTTACCTGAATGCAAACAACAAAAGACTAACAGTAACAATCGGGTCGTTGCCCTGCGCCGGCTTGTCAACCTTTACCGCTTGATACACCGCGAAAAACCGGCCTCTCCTTGCAAACTGTGGAGGGCGCACTGTATAGACCCCTTTGCATTGGCCGCCATCGCTGAGGTCAAACTAATTGAAACTAGTACGCGTGTACGCGCCCAGTACAGCACTCGACCAGTGATAGGTTCTTTCGTTGACTTCAGTGAGGGCGCTATTTTTGGGGTTGTGACGCCATATGCAAGGGGTCTAATGTGAATTTACCCCATAGGTGAATCAGGTTAATATCCTGAACACAAGTATCGAAAAAGCTGGGGTCGATTTCACAAAGCACTAAGATTCATCTTAAGATGAGTTGTCAGTATCACCATAGTGATTTGTATTGTGACATCACACTTTGCTTAGCAATTAGGAGTGATTTGGAGTTAAGATCAATCTTATCTCTTTGTCAAATTGGCCCCTGGTGTTCCGAATGAATTTACCGTGTTTTGACATGTTGAAATCTGTTTGTAGTAAATAGCCGGGATTGGTGTTGCTTGCGGGGAACAGGACCCAAGATTAATTATGGCCTCACAATAAACATTCATTCATAAGTAAGAACTGCTTTAAATTATTGTATTGGATAATGATTGCGCAAGGTCTGTGGAGGTCTATTAGGTACGCGTAGGGATGAAGTTTGGTTGTACGTGAACTCATGAATATGCATGACCTTTTTCTTTGTCCTTTAAGGTCAGATCATCAGTGGAATAAGCAATCGTCAACAATGGCCGGAAGCAGAACGGGTGGTGCAACATGGCAACCTGTTCAGATGGCATCCACAACATGGCCGCAGCAACAACCATACATGGTAAATACCTCAAATGAATCCCTCTCTTTACTCCTCCCCCCCCTAAACCATCTGATATTTCTGATCAGCAGAGTGTGGGTTCGAGTCCCGGTCAGGGCACTTGTGTCCTTGAGCAAGATACTTTACCATAAAGGCATTGTCCTTCGGATGGGCCATTAAGCCGTAGGTCCTGTGTACTAGGAATTGGTAGTGCACATAATCCAACCCAGAACACTTATCATGGAAGAGTAGGGGTTAACCCCGGTGTTTCTGGTTCACATAGCAAGCACCCTTGTTTACAGGTTTCCTCAGGCTTGCAAGCTACAGTAATTAAGTTCACTTATGAGGCATCCTTGGTTTCATTACCAGAAGTAATATAATAATAATAGTAATGCTGATTCCTAAATCCTAACTCAAGCAGCGTCCCCACATCATTGCATAATTGATAACGTTAATCTGATAATTACCTGCGACAAAACCGATATCATTCTAACCCATCATGTCATTTTACACTACTAACGACGCACCTAGTGATTACTACATTGCCCAATCCACTCCTCTTTAAACTCTCTCTACACGCACACTTTTAACCAATCAGGAGCCTGCAGGCCAAGGGCAGATGCCGCAAATGGTGAGTTCACGTTTGGTAGCGCCCGCCCTGTCACCCATCACCTCAAGTGGCTAAAGATACAGTAGCATTGCTTTGTTGTGATCCCTGATGTTAATTGGGCCACTGTTCAGATACATTGTTTTAGGAGAGACTCTGTGGCCCTTTTTCGAAAAACCAGGGGCCTATTTCAAAGAGCTGCTTAAGCAACAAAATCATGCTTACCAGAATAAGGTTACCAGCCAAAGTGCCAAGTCACATGTACAAAATCTGACTGGTATCCTGCTTATTTTTACTTAGCAGAAGGTTTGTAAGCACTATTTTCTGCCTGAACGGTTCTATGAATTTGGGCCCTGGGCTTTGGCTGTTGCTCCCTGGCTAATGCTCTGTCTTTCTGTTTAAAGTCCCCATCTAGAAAGCACATGTTTCAAAATAACTGATAGAGCCTAAGCCGGAGCCGAACACACAGCCATGTCTTTGAAAAGGGCCTATGATTGTGTGTGCTCCTCCACAATGAGAGTTCAGTCTGAAGCCTCTTAAGTCTCTTAAGCAGAAGAAAAATTCTGCTGAGCTAAAAAAGAACCAGTCACAAATGGTACATTTAACAGGTTATTTTGGCTGGTAGCCTGTTTTCGGAGAGCACATTTGTTTTGTGCTTTGCTAATTGTTGTGCTTAAGCAGCTCTATAAAGTTTTGGCCGGTGAAGGTTATGATTTCCAGTACCTCTGTCCCTCTCTGTCTGGGTGAAATGAAGCATGGCACAACGGGTGTATGCCTGTGTACGCTACATAACGGAAGGCTGACTTTTATATACAAGTCAGCCGTCCGACTGACTGCAAAACAATTGTGTGTGTTAAAAAAATGTTCACCGTAGGCCTGTCCTGAAAAATGAAGTGAAGTGGTTATGCAGAGCTTTGTGCTAAGTAGACTTGTGTGCTTAGCAACTTTTGTGAAACCCGCCTAACATCATGAGTAGAATGTACCATGGCAACAATGCCGCAATGGTTTTTCCCTGCCCCATAGACCTTTATCATGGAGCGGCCATATTGATTCTACTCCAATACAAATCATTGTAACCAAACGGAGGCTTGGAGGGGAAAAATAGTCTGGTTCCATGTTTGTGCGATGGATATTAGCATTCATTACTGTTATTGGATGCGGGGAGCATGACCAAGATGGCGGCAGCATGAGAAAAGGTCTATTCCAATGTGAGGCATCCCTTTCTGCTTCATGCACTTAATGTAGTTTCAGTGGCTGCTTTGCTCATTGTTGTCAGTTACGTCCCTTCATTGCAAAGATCTGCCGTGGAGAAATAACAACTTGAAGACCTAGGCCATTGATTGGGATATTTTTGGATAGCTTCCCCGACATGGGCAACATGAACAGTCTGCCTTTCTCGTTGCATTCATGTGGGACTGTGGAAATGTCAATGTCTGTTACTGAATTATCACCTAAAACAATAAAGATATTCTCTACCAGGTGGCTTCTTTTTTTTTATTGCCATTCATTGTGACTGCTTTTTAATTGGGTGACTTGAGTTGTTTTCACGAAGCTTTCTAGTCATTATTGTTATTTTTAATTGCACGATTGTTGGCCAACTTGACCCGAAACTATAGATTTAAATGTTAAATACCTATTTTTTTATAGGTCTGAGAAAGTAACAAGCTTTCAGTTAAGGCGTTGCTCGAAAAAAAGCAGGCAATGGTTAGTGGCAGTGAATTTAAAAATGGTATCGTCGGGATCTCAAAATTAAATGGCATCCATCAGCCATGTACAAACAATGTATTTGGGATGTTGACGTTTGGCACATAATTATGCGAAAGTTTTTGTATGTTTTTCGTTTTTGAAACGACATCCTCTGTCAAAATTTATTCCAGGAAAAGAAGGGTTTTTAAATATTTTGTTCGGCGACACTCAAGCCATGCAACTGTCAGGTCTGCCTTTTACTACCCCACCTAACGTGCAGGGGAGTGGTGGCTGAATAAGGGAGACTCGGGGGAAGCTTTTCTAGTGCACTCTTTGTTGGTAGAAACGCTATTGCCATCAAACATGTGTCAGTCACAGTGCTTACTCATAGACTCCTTGCATGTGATATCCCCAGCCCAATCAGCACCCTCGCTTGGTTAAAAACAAAAAAGCATAACGAGATAATTTTCTTATATGTGGTGTTACTGCAAACCTTACTAGATTGTATCTCCACTATGCAAAGTTTCAAATCCTACTCATGTACATGGTGTTACTGCAAACCTTACTAGATTGTATCTCCACCATGCAAAGTTTCAAATCCTACTCATGTACATGGTGTTACTGCAAACCTTACTAGATTGTATCTCCACCATGCAAAGTTTCAAATCCTACTCATGTACGTGGTGTTACTGCAAACCTTACTAGATTGTATCTCCACCATGCAAAGTTTCAAGTCCTACTCATGTACATGGTGTTACTGCAAACCTTACTAGATTGTATCTCCACCATACAAAGTTTCAAATCCTACTCATGTACATGGTGTTACTGCAAACCTTACTAGATTGTATCGCCACCATGCAAAGTTTCAAATCCTACTCATGTACATGGTGTTACTGCAAACCTTACTAGATTGTATTTCCACCATGCAAAGTTTCAAATCCTACTCATGTACATGGTGTTACTGCAAACCTATACTAGATTGTATCTCCACCATGCAAAGTTTCAAATCCTACTCATGTACATGGTGTTACTGCAAACCTTACTAGATTGTATCTCCACCATGCAAAGTTTCAAATCCTACTCATGTACATGATGTTACTGCAAACCTTACTAGATTGTATCTCCACCATGCAAAGTTTCAAATCCTACTTACACCAGCGCAATTCCTTATTGAGAGATTATGTCCATGTACATGTACATGTGGACCTCTTGTTGCCTGTCATACACAGCTATTGAGCTTCTGAAACCAAATTGAGATACTTTCTGTCTGTCTTTACTAACGGGCAGCCGATTTCATGAAACTTTACCCAACTGCATAAGTCCACTTGTGCAAGATTTCTTCTGTCAGTGGTGCACAACTTGCACAATAAATGTTGCGCAAATGGACTTACGCAGTTGTGTACAGTTTTGGTGAAATCTGCGGCTGTTTCTCTGTGTATGATGCTAGCTGTCTGATCCCGCTTTATCTCCCAGTAGTGCTAGTAATCTCATCACAAGTCTAGTACAGAAAACGTGTCAACGAGATGTAATTTTTGCCTTACGCTAATGTACGATACTGTATGTTGTATACCACCACGCACATATATTTGATTGGTGGAACATGTGTCATGTGTCATCCATTTTGTTTTTGCCGTGTGTTTACTGCCGTGGCACGTTGACGCTTCAAAAAATAATTGAAGTCCATGAGATCATGAACTTCATTTCGCCAGGGATGTTTCAAATCAGGGCTTGAATTTGACACTGGACCGCAGGCCCGAGCCGAGGCCAGTGATTTTAGCCCTGGGCCAGTAAACTTATGACCGAACAAGTCTGGCAGTCTTGTGTTTTTAAATTGAAATACATCACTGTTTAGTATCTTTAAACAGAAATAAATGATGTTCAAATCTTGTCTTTGAGTCTGGTAATACAATATCAAAATAAAGGCCTACTAAACTAACCCAAAACACAAATGAGATAATTTTCTCTTAGTATTTGTTCAATAAATAAAAAGATACATGTTAAACTCTGTAGATAGCTCTTTCGTATGAAGATTCTGGTCTTGTAAAATAAATTCTGGACCAGTAAACAGTTTGAGCTACAAAGCCTGCGGTCTGGTGGAATTTAATGCCAAATTCGAGCCCTGCAAATGGTTAATCAGCTTTCTGGAAAGATTAACCTAGTGTAAAAGGGTTAACACGTTGACTGCCGCCTACGAGTATATTCATAGTTACAGATGTAACGGATTCTGCCCCTACGAGTATACTCGTAGAGAATGAAAGGTTTTTGTATTGTTAATTGAATACACTGGCATCACTGAGAACGCAAGAAATACGCTTCTGGCAGTGGTGAGGACATACATCCTTAGAATTTGTACAGTAGTATGTTCAAATTATTTTTTTATTTGTGTTTTTGCTGTTGGTATGCGCGCATGCGCACCACACTTGGCAAATGGGAACGCCCTACGAATCTATGACCGGCAGTCAACGTGTTAAAGAATAAATGCTATTCTAACACATAATTCAGTGAAGTTTGTTTTACTAAACCTTTGCAGCTGGCTGTACAGGTACCGGCTGCCAAATTAACAGGTTTTAGTCGATTTTGCAGACCAAACTGATTCGTAAGATAGCTAAACACCCTGCATCAAGTTTTACAGCAGACACTGTTGCTGAGCATGTGCCTGGTAAACACATCGCTGGATGTGTTTGGTTGACTTTTAGTTTGACTGGTAAACTATTGTTTTATGAAACGTTTTCTAGGGTATAGCACCGAGGCCAGTGGGCGCTCAGCCGGGGATGGTAGGCATGTACCCACAGGGCGTACCCGGACAGCACATGGGTGCTGGGTACCCACAGCAACAACCACGAATGGTGGCCCAACCACAGCAGCAACCAAATGACCCATTCGTAAGTACTCGACCTTCTATTCGATTCAACTCAATTCAATGTTTATTGTCCATTAAATGGAAATTCGCTTTGTCGAACATGCTCTTAACCGTAAAAATATATTTGAAAAATTTAAGATTTACAAATGCTGAAGAATAAAAAATGTTTACACTAACAAAACTAAAATCGTATTTACACAAGGGCACATCCAAAAAATGTATTTCATAAAAGATAACATAAAAGATAACAAACAAGAAAGAACAAGAGAAAAATTTACTGGTTGCCATTAAAAACACGAATAGAATGTGGTAGAAAAAATATCTATTGGTTCAGCACCTAGTAATTTTACATTCTTATACATGTTAAGTCTCTTGGTCAATTCAAAAAATCTCCAGAATTAAGCAATGATGATATTCTTCCGACTATGTAGGGCCTTGTCACACGAGTCTAACTTTTCCAGGCAACTTGGAGGCAACCAACTGCAGTGCACGATACAGGACCACTTCGGTAGCACAGGAGTCATTTTTCAAACAATGTCTTACGATCCCTAAGAGAAAATATGTGACCATTCTCAAATGTGAATGACTTTTCTTCTCGGAGATTGCCTGGAACTGGTTGCCTGTAAATTACCTTGCGTGACACGGGCCTCGGTCTAATATCCGATTGTTTTTCGTAAAAAGAATTTTAAAAAGCACTTAGATTTAATAGCCTGAAATTCTATTAAAGCCTATAACTTAAAGGTATTATACAGGATCGGTAGAGCTGACAAAATAGTCACAGACAGTGTTCATGTTTTGTGTGATCAACCATGTACATGAAATAACAAACCTGTGAAAGTTTGAGCTCAATTGGTCATCGAGGTCACGAGAAAATAGTGAAAAGTGACCTTATGTGTTTTCTGTTTTTTCAAACATCAAGTTTTTATCACGCGTGATAAAGACTATTGTTTTACTCATTTTTCAGAAACGATAGCATTTTAGACAGAAATATTTTAAGGAACCCTTTCTACCATTACTTACTTTAAATCATGTAAGTTATTTGTGAATCTGTGAACATTTGTGTTTTTCGATCTTACCCAATAGTGTACAGGGCCTTTAAGAACAAGTAGGTCAGCCCTTGTGCTGAAAAAACACTTGTTTTTTGTTTTAAAGGAACAAATGTCATGCCTGATTGAGTTGGGGGTGGGGGGGATGAGGGATACCTTTTGATGAAGATCACAAATTCTCTTTGCCACTAGACAGCCACTACCGGTATCTGCCATCTAGGACAGCTCTGTTGAAATCTTGTATTTATTATTAGTGCACACTCTTTCCACTTTTAAAACTAACTTGAAAACTCACTTGTTCAGTCTGAGCTTGAAGTACCGTCATTAGCAGAGTTCCTTTTTCCACGCGCCAGGAATGTCTCTCTGACAGGCGTGGCGCTCTACATTTGTCCATTATCATTATTATTATTATTATTATTATTATCATTGTTATGATTATTACTTCTTTGAAATAAACTGTTTTTAATTTCTATATTTCCAGGGAAATCTTTGAGAGCGGCGAGGCTCTTGAGACTCGTATGGAGGCGGTGATCATTTTTATCCTAACACTAACGGGGGGTCTGGTCCCGGAAAAGAACCAAACACACTCGCAACAACATCTTCCACATAACACCGACCAATCAGAGAGACGTCTGGAAGTCGCACAGCTTTGTTATGCTAATGAGGACATTTCAATATTCATTAAGTGTATTTCATATATAAATATATATATATTATAGGATTCTATATGATGTAAATAAGTATGACCGAACCATCCAACAAGCATTCACGCTTTATAACAATAAGTAGACCATCGTAGACAGGTTGTAGTTTTCACTCTCCAGGAGAAGTGTGTCTTGTTGTTGGTCAAAATATCTCTCTTTACCTATCCTTGTGGTGGACGTAAACAAACACTGTCGCCCGTAAACCACCAGCCCGTTCCTCCCTAAGCATGGGGTGGGGGGGGGGCGTAGTTTCTGTGTGGACACACCTAGTAGGTGGATTGTCTTGCCGCAGTGAAGGTGTGGTAGAATGGCGGTCATGTATATTCCTTTACATGGTGTTCTGTAAGAGATGCTCGGTCAGTTTAAAATGGAAGATTGTGGGTTTTTTTTAAGTGTCCATAAAAGGGACGGGAGTCAATGCAGTGATGAGAAAGTTCAGACTTTTGTCTGAATTCTGACCCTCTTTTTTTTAGGTCTGCCTGGTGGATAAAGTGGCCATTGCTTGCTTCAGGTATGAAACAAATCCTGCCCTTTGATCTACTTCTCTAGCTCTGAGGATACTGTTCCCAAAAGCTCCTTGAAATCTATAACTCCAGGGGGTTACTAAAAGGTGGACATGCCGTCATTTCAACCTACTCCTAACATTTGGATTCTAGTTTTTCCACCTTGTCGTCTGTCGGCAATGACCAATCTACGTCTTGCCCAGTAGCACTGTTTTTCAGGGAAAAGATGTGCCAAGACAAAGCTGAAAAAATACAACTTGTTTGGAACGTCTTGTAACAGTGATTTGACTGTACCATCCATGGGAGAGTGTGCTACTACTCATTGGATGGTTACTACAGACTCGTATTGCCGTTCGCGGGGCTAGGCATACAGCACCACTATAGAGTGTACAATGACCTTGTTAGGGGCGGGGAAGGACTTGAGTCTCAATCTGAATCAAGGGGTTTGTAGATCATCCTCCTGCAGTGGCATTACCAGAGGTGTGGGTGTGGGTGGGGGGGGGGGGGTAAATAAATATTTGCACCTAAATTGAATCCTGAAAACGGCACAGACAGTAGGTGCGTTTGTGTGTTTGTGTGTTTGACGCAGAAACTGTACGGCCGGCTTTAAAATGTGTTTCATCGGTTGGTTTATTTTTGTTGTGTCGTCATTTTTGCCTTCGAGAAAGACTCTGCTAGGGTCGAAAAAAATGTCAGGCCACTAACTTTTTTCGTTGTTGTCAGAATTGCAGTATTCGGTTTCTGTTCAGTTGCAAAGATTTAGGATGTTCCACAGCATTATGTCTTCCTGTCAGGGAAGTTGTTTGAATCATCGATGAAGACACTTCATTTGTATAAATAGTGAAAAAAACAAACTGATTTTTTATGTTTCCTCGTCTGCAAAAAACTTGTGCTGTCAGCACCCTAGAAGTGGTGGTGCGGCGTGCATCACGGATTGGTCTGTGAGTGTACGGGTGAATCCCTTAGTTGACGGTCTCTCAGTGGTGGTTCGTCTGCGACACGGGGCTTTGTTCGAGAACAAAACCCGTGACAAAACATTGACACAAATACTCGTGGAGCATTTGTGTTCCGCTGTTAAAAAAGGGGTCCAGACCTAGGGTTTTGAAAAGGTGTGGGAAAACGTGAGGGTTCATGAGGTACAATCCCTGAGGAAAAAATACCCATGAGTGGTAGTTTATTTAACAGGCATGTCTTGTATCAGGATGTTTCCTGACTTCAGGTTTTTTTTTTCAAAACCGCCTCGAGCCTTTACATTTTCGCGAAGAAAAACAAGAAGTTATGCGGTCACCACAGGAAGAAAGAAATAGTCCACGTTGTGTCCAAACCTGTAGTTTTGTATTCCTGGTGATGCACTGAGTCTGTAAACCTCCTGAATTGTAACAGAAATTGAAGGTTCCGGGTGTGGAATAAGGGGGGAACCCAGGCCCGCAATCCATTTTAAAGGATTTGTCCACGTTCGTCAAATCTCGTCCCTGGCTTGAGGGATTACCAGCAGTCGATATGTAACAACAAAGTTATATTTTGAAGTCGGAAGTTACTACTTATCAAAATATTAATAGTTTGACGCTGGAGTAAAAAGTGGGAGCTGAGCTGGGCTACTCCCTATTTTTTACCTTCAAAGGAAGGAAGGAATGGGAAATGGGAGCATTTTGACAGTCCTTTAAAAAAAAAAATTGTTGACCTCGTGACCAATATGCAAAACTAGGCAATACCTGTTGCTGAGTGAGGCAGTGGGGACCCAGTGAACCTCCCCCCTCCCCCCACCATGTATCACATTACATGTGTCAATGTACCAGGATGATATTGTTAAGTGGAAGTTTGTGAATAAATGTGTTTAGTTCAGTGAGAAGAAAAAAAAAATATTAAAAATACAAAAAGAGAAGGAGACACACAAAAAAAAGCCAAGTATGGCAGTTTATTATTTTAATCGACTCTCGGGTAGAGAAGCTTTTGAAAAGTTGACGTCCTGACTTTCACCGATCATTTGTAAGAATTTGTTCCCGCAATGAGAGAATGTGGTTTCATTGTTAGCAGTGAACGTGTACAAATTAAATGTATCAGATATCTGGGCAATGGTACCCTGACTGCCTGTTGAATATCACAATAGGTAAAATCACTGTTTTGGAGGGGTGGTTTCTGGTTTTTTTTTTTGAGGCACCGAACTATTTTTGACGCGAGCTTCATTTTTTATTTTATTTTTTTTTTCCGTATCCGAATTTGGGGTATAGCTATGACTGTTGCTAAGTGATGACCCGCTAATTCGGACACGGCCGTAGACTTGTGTATTAGGAGGAGAGAGAAAACCAAGATGGCGTCTTTTGTGATAAAAGGGTCTATTATTATGTTACTTGTTGATTATTTTTATATTGGTAAGTGGGAGTCGATAAAGGTTATCTAATTTGACAAACAAGATATGTGTTAGATATTTTGTCTTGCGTACATCTCAGAGAGGCAAAATCAAGAGTAGAACCCTTTTGTGAATGGAAGGTTTGTGAGTAAATATTTCCAATTTGATATTGTCGTAAAAAAAAAAAAAAAATTGTAACTTTATAAATGATAAAGAGGAAAAAAAAAATTGAAATTTATCATATTATTTTTAATTTGTTACCATAGTAATCTTGATGCGTTCTGTTTGGCTGGAATCGTCAAATTTCTCCTGAAGGAGATGTTTGAGGGGACGCAAATAAATAATAAATCTAACTTAAATTTTTAAAAATTAAATAAACATTAAGAGGCGCGTTCATCAGATGCATTTAAACTGCCATTATATTAAAATATTAATTTCCAAATGTTTTTATTTTGTGACAGCAGGCGATGAAAATCAAACTGGGTTACCTAAAATTATTAACATTTTTTAAATGAAAACAATTCTTATTCCAAATAAAAAAGAAATGATTGAATTGGGTAAAAAAAAATTATACAATGAATTGGAAAAAAGTTTTGAACTAAACCCCAGGGTCTTACACATACATTGAACCTGTCTTGATGGGGAACATTTTAAATCCCACATTTGGAGGATCTGGTTCCTGTTGGGGTAGAACTTTATCCCAATTGAGTGAATTATCCCAAACTGAATGTTATAGGAGAGTCAGTTACTGTTGGCAATGGACCTGTTCAAATGATAGACATGTAAATATTTGCATCAGAAGTAAAGAACCGAGATTTCAATGAATGACAAACAGCATTTTTGTCTGTTAAGTAAACGAGGCTGAACCCGTAGCTAATTAAAGTCTTTGAACGGGCTTCCCAGCACTGGGCATGCTCGGTGGGCCTAGCGGTTGAGACATCCAGGCCAGTTTTCATGGCGTTGCTATTACTGCAATAACGCCACCATAAAGCGAGTAATTCTACGAACTGTAAGTGCAGAATTCCACGGTAAGCAGTGCCAGGAAATTGGGCCCTGCTCTAGAAAGGAAGAGGTCATTGTTTGGAATCCAACCCACGTAGCCTGTGGTTTTTTAATATTTATTTTTGTTGTTTTTTGTCATGCAGGACTTGGAGGGGGGGGGGGGGTTTGGGGGAGTAATGGGTATATACAGTGCTAATTACACATGTAAGCGTAAAATTAAAGTTCAATACAATTTTAAGAAGTAACTATAAATAGCGAACTTGCGGGTACAACCATGTATCAATCTCTTTTGGGAGGAGTCTTAGCTCTTAGAAGAGCCAGGCCTTGAGGTTCAACTTTATAAGGGTAAGGCCATTTTCATTTTGCAAAGGGCATTTTCTTCGGAAAAATCTCGGAGTCTTTTGGAAACTTTTGAAGGGGCACCAAGGCCCAGACCAGGGGCAACAGAGTTCGTGGCCTCCGTTGTAAATCCAGGCCTGGAAAAGCTGTTGTGGGTCAAGATGTTTCAAACAGAATACTCTGCTCGTCTTCAGAAGAATGAAGAGACAAACCAAGACAAGCAGAGTGTATAAATCTGAGTGTGGAAACTTCGAGACCACACCGGCTCTTTTCAGAGCCAATTCTCCTCCCCAAAAAGAGATCTACGCATGGTTGTACTTGCAAGTTTACTATTTATATTATGTGTTTCTTATTAGCCACACCATTTTGGTGACCTTAATTCTTGTAAGCAAAATTGTTTTGTGCTTAGCAATTTTTGTTGTGCTTAAGCAGCTCTGTGAAGTTAGGCCCTGCTGTTTATTATCACTTATTCAGTGTAACCACTGTGAAGCTACACAGGCAAAAGTGTCCAGCCTCATTTTTGAATGAGAATCATTCTTTTTTTGTCTGCAGGACGCTTGACGGTCCTAGCTGTGCGTAGAATTGTGGACAAGTCGTTAAATGTTTGTCACGGTGCATGCTCTCACATGATTATACTGCTCTCGCGATATTGCTGGCTCCTGACTGCTGTAGGCGCGAGAGCAGTAGTCTCGTCAGAGTAGTCTCGCAAGAATATAGTTGCAAGAGAGCCATTACGCTATCACCGCGATGATAATTTAACAACCTGTCTACAAGTCTAAGCTTTGCACAATGTAGAAAGTAAGAACTTGGTTGTAGGTTTACTGAGAAAAACCATGTGATTAAAGTATCTTTCGTGAGAAGTGTCAGTTTTGAAAAGTACTGGGTTGAGAGAGAGAGTAGAGCCTGGACGTTTCGTAGAGTGTGCTCTGCTCTTCAGGAGAATGCTCAGCTGTGAAACCTCTATAAAAAAGGTTTTAAAAACGAAATGAGAGACCTACATATAAATTTGTTGTAGGAGATTTTAGAAACGAAATATTCGTTTGAGCTAACAAAACTGGTAGTATAGTTTTTTTTTCTGAGAAAAAGCCATGACTTTCTGTAACTTTTGAATCACATATCGCCCGGAAACCATTTCTGTTGGTCTGAGGCAGATATCGAAAAAAGTCTTTTCAAACTATCATTCCACGATTAAAAATCAAGCAAACTAATTCCCTAGGTGAAGGTTTACATGATCTACACTCAGGAAAATGATTGTGGAGTATCCTTATGCTCAAGCAACTTTGTCTGTTACAGTTAGCAAATTGTGCTTACTGTTAAGAAGCGTTGTGAAGTTGGCCCCAGTATCAAGACTCGGAAAACACTATAAGGGCGTCCTCCCCCCAACCGTCTCATCTGTAGAACTGTCAGTATGACCACCATTCAAATGTATGTACAGTATAGTTGTGGTAAATGCATCTAAGGGAGTAGTTCATTCAGTATACCGTTCCCATCCAAGTCCAAAACCAGCTATTTGTGTGGTTTTTTAACAGTTGAACAACATCTCTCCCAAATGGTACCGAAAAGTCAAGGTTTGATTGTATTATGTATAACTAGTGTTAGGTCCACAGGAAGAAGTGATACTGCATATCGTGCTCAAGAAAAGTAGACTTTCCCAAAATTTGCCCTCAAAAATTATGATACTCAAGTGTCTAGGTTTGGTGACATTTCTTATACATGTACGTTACTTGTATTGTGAAACGATTTGTGCAAACCCTTACCTGTTATTCATCAGAAACAAAACCTCGGACTTTCCTGTTGATTACAAATGTATGTATTATTTACCTGCTTTCATTCCCGAGAGAGGCATTGAGGCGACATGTTGATGATTTGTAAAATGTTTGCCAAGTTTACTTTACTAATATAATCTTTCACTTTCAGTCGCTTGAGGGACTGTTGCAGGGGATAATAGCGTTTAAAAGTAGAGTCATCAGTTGGTTTTTGTCAAGGTAATGCTGCTTTATTGGCCAAATTATCAAAAAAAAGATACAATAGAAGCCACCTGTGATAGTTGAAGTTGAATACAGTGTCTTTTTGTCAAGAAAACGGCAAAAACACTGTCGTTTTAGTTTCATCAAGAACGTTAAGTCCATCCACGTTTAAGTGGGGTACCAACTGCATCTCTGGCCGAATTGAGGGCAGCATTCAAATGGTCACAATGAAAATCTCAAAAAGTCGCCTGCAGGCGATTGTTGGAAATTCTAATTTTTTCGACATACTTTCGTTGATTTCTTCTTATCACTTCAGACAAAATAATTTCCCAGGATGCTTAGTGCCATTACCGTCATTGTAATAAGTAGGCTTTTGGATAAAAAACTACACACTTTCTTTTCGGGGGCATTACCAAAGTCTGGCCCTACCTTTAACAATGTAGCATTAACACCTACCCCCCAAAAAAATAATTAAATAAATAAATAAAAGATAAAATAAAAATATGTTTTCTGTAAGAGCCAACTAATCTATTGTAAAAGTGAAGGAAGTAGCAAAGATAATGAAATGATTTGACTTCCTATTTTCATTTTTTTATTTTATTTTTTTTTTTTCCAACACAGATTTATTATATTATGTATAAAATGCAATATATTGCTGTCAGTTTGTACAAACAACAAAATTTAAAATGAGAAGAGCAAGGTAATAAATAATATCATGTCATTGTTTTGTTTCAGTAATTAAATATTTCGATATGTCTAACGATACGCTGGATGTTGTTGTACAGTTCATTATTAATGCAGTCAGCGCCAAAACTAGGGTCAAATTTTAGGGGGCACCAGTTTTGTCTTGGAGGGCACTTCCGGCCAATTGAAACGGTAGTTACCGTTTGCATTTTTCTTAAATGAGCCTTTTTTTCAGCACGCACTTGGTTTGCCATTTACTATTTTCTATAAGATAATCTGATGCGAATGCTAAAACAAATACATTGTCTGTGTGTAAACAGAAAAATGGTTTTAAAAACATTGAAACCATCACATTTAACATGTGACATTTTACTCTGGTATTTTTTAATCTCAAAAGACCAGGTTTGAAATGGAGGGGAGGGGGGCATGTGCTCGGATTCGGAGACCCATTTATATTATTATATAGCACCTCGTGAGGGTTTTATGAGGTGATGTGACGCAATCTGCAGCCAAGCATGCCAGAATCACCAGGGCAAACCCCTTCTCATTACGATAAGTGTTCTGGGTTCTTGTACTAGCATTACACAGGGCCACAGGGCTTAACATCCCAGCCGAAGGACGAAACAATTATAAAACATATTTATTATTTATTTATTTATTATCCATCAGCACAATTAGCACCAATAACAGGATGAATAAAGGAAACGAGAAGAAATGTTCTGTTTTAGATGTGGGAGGAAAACCCCCAAATGGGGTAAACCCACGCAATCAGGTAGGGACTGAAAACCCCAATCCACATGCAAGACTCCAGGTCTGAGGTGGGATTCGAACCAGGGTTCACAGAGGTGAAAGGCAGGGAAAGAAACCACTGGGCCCCTGAATTGTGGTGAAGTGTCTTGCTCCAGGACACAAATATCGGGAGCGGGACTCGAACCAGCACCCCCAAGAACACCAGAGCTCGAGTCCAGTGTACACTAGAGTACTCTGCCACAACACTTTATTTGTCTATACTTCCCCTGGATCTATTAACCTAGGCACAAGGAGAAGTCAGGAAATAATGGCTTCAAAATCAGGTTGTTGTTTTTCTTCTGAAAATTGATAAAATAACGTGATTCACAGAACTTTTCTGAGGATAGTTTGCAACACGTCCAAGTATTAAAACATTTTTGAATATCGAAGACTGGAAAAGACACCTACATGTATGTGGCTAGTGTTCCACCGCTGGAAAAACCTTTAAAAACATGATCCTCAAAGACAAAGTACAGGAGTCATAATTATCCAAACAAACAATGTTTTAATCCAAAATCTCACCCTTAGATCACAACCTGACATTTCTTCATTCAAATCCAATCTCAAAACTTACCTTTTCAGTCAAGCCTACCATTAATTTTTCCCTTGGTCATATTTTAGCGCAGTGAATAGTTTTTTCCTAGATACCAGCGCTTTATAAGATTTATTATTATTATTATAAAGTTCAGAAATATTGTCAAAGTTGAGAAAAAGAACATTTTGAAGACCCCACATATTATTATTGCTGTTGCTTATATTTTGATTGTACTGAAATTTAAACAAAAACTGATATCAACATTCACAGCAAATTTTGCAATAAGCATCAAACTGTTTGGTTGTTTACAGAAAATGGGTCCAGGCCTGGAATTACTTGGATTCCATGGCCTCTGTTGCCCCCAGGTATTGGCCTTGGTCCCCCTTCAAAGTTTCCCATGGATTTTAAGATTTTCCAATGGAAGTGCCCTTTGCCAATAAAATGCTTTGCCCCCTTTGAAAATGAAATTCCAGGCTTGTTGGACCACTGAGTTTTAGGATTAAAAAAATTTTTTTTTGAAAACTTGGATGGGAATAATCTACTCATTCCCCCCCCCCCAAAAAAAATAAATAAATAAATAAATAAATAAATAAATAAATAAATAAATAAATAAATAAATAAAATATTCTTAATGTACTCTCATCTAAACCTACTTCCACTCTCATAACATTCTGGTTTTCTATCGGGCGTCATTTGCATAAATGAAAAGTGGTCTTAAAAGCCCCAACCAAACCCAAAACTTTAAGCCTTCTTAGAATCTAACTTCTAATCGCTGTTGTTAAAGAAGGACGGACAGTGTAGCTGCATTGTATGTATTTTTATTATTTTTAAAGAACGCTGTTTGATACAAATAGTATGTATTCGATGAAGATGCAGTTACTATCTGGTAAAGTCAAAATACAATCAGTGTATCATTTTACGAATTTCAAAATAAAATGGTACATTATACAAATTGTTGTCACAAAGTTTTCCAATATAAGCGCATTAAGGCAGTGATCAATTGCGTTCCGTACTCAAGAATCACCCGTAATACCATGGATTTCTTTGGTAAAAAGCTGAACTATTGACTCAATTCACCCGACATCATCATCATCACAATCTTGCTGCTCCATCTTGGGAGTCAATATCCCCGTGTATACAGTATAGTGTGCTTTGTAGGTGACACGGCAGTCACATGCTTACACAGTAATGTGTACGTGCATTTTGACTCCCAAAATTTCTAGCGTGGTAGACGCGGAAGCTGCATATGACATTGGTGCAAGTGGGTCAATAAGTTACAGTACGTACATGGCATTATGATATGTACATAAAAACACAGTGATTGCAAAAATATATTTCTATGTAGTCTTCTCCACTATATGCACCCGCACTATCCCCAACTGTTCAGAGACTTCAACCCTTACTGCCTCATCCACTGGTGATAGATTGATAAGTCCAGCAATCACCAATACATAGTCATCTAGGAGATTAATTTCTGCCACGGGAATAGATTTCTGTAGAATTTGGAAGCTCTTCAATTTGCCTGATAGTTGTTCAACACGGACGCGTACTTTGCAAAGTTTTCTTGATTGTTCCACGAGACCCTCGGAAAGTTTTGTCTTCCCTGTTGAGTACAGGGGGATTCTAAGAGTGGCACCCCGGATGGCGAGTTCACATCGAATGGGAAGGTTTCTTTCCGCTAAAATTTCATCGCCGCACTGGACGCGATCGAAAAAACCAGACTTCATAGCGATGTCCTTCTCTGACATGCTGCCACCGTAGCCAGTGGAGATAAAGCTGACAGCTCCAGATGGTGTCATAGCAATGAAGTACTTTATAGTGTTGTTATGTCTGTAGGTAGACCAAGTCAGTTGCCGAGTTGTTAAGTCAGACGGCCTGTCTATAAGTATTTCCGGAAAGTCAATGATACAACGGGCAGTCGGAAAATCTTTCCAGTAGACTGATGGGAGATGCTGACGTACTTTTACCAGATTCGGCCAGATGACCAGCTCCTTCAGGACTGTGGCTAGATGGGGAATCCATTGAGTGACTATCTTTGTCACAATCCCACTGCTGACACCGAATCGGTTACCTAGATCCTTGTTCAGTAGGCCCAACTTCAACTTCATCAGGACAATCAACAGATGGTCCTCCATGCTCAGCTGGGATTCGATGTAAGTAACTTTTTCTCTAATGGTGTCGAGCATCCACATGAAAATGGCTGCAGTATACACTCCTGTGAAAAACTCAAGCATTTCAGGGTCACTTTTGAGAGAGTCAAATGTGAAATTGTCACGGTTTGTCTTCTCTTTCACCCCGGAGTCCGTAACTTGTGGCTGTTGTACCCCGGGGTCTTCTGGCTGCTGTACATCATTAAGAAATGACTGGATCTCATCATACAGTATTTCGTTCTCTTCCTTCGGGATTTGTGCAGAAGCTTCCAAGGGTTTCTGAGTCCTCATTCCTGTCAAGTAAAGAAAAATCGTTTACACAACACTGAATCCACCCTGAAAATATCCATTCTCTAAAGAGGTGCTAAAATTGATCTATTGAAGTTTTACAAATGCTATCAAATGGCGGTTTCAAATTGGTTATTAAAGAGGAATCTATTGTTATTTGACATTTATTTTGGAAAAAAAAATGAAAAATTTAACTTTTTGGTGAGTTAGTTGATTTCTCAAGAGAACTTTAACCTCCAACAATGATGCAAAACATCTTAGGTAGTTATCGTACAAATTTCAGTCTTAAAACGTCTTTCTAAGGAATCAAATTTAATGATACATGTGTAGTTTAAAAGAAATTACTTTGATCTGTGGCTTGGTTTTCAAAGCGGCTTGCAAAATTTAAGAGTATTTCTGCAGCACTCGTTGTGACCTTGCCGCCTTCTGCAGCAGTCACAGGCCGGGATTTCTTGATCTTGGCCTTGTTGCCCTGTCGAAGAGTCATGGAAAAGACTGACGCTCTTTTATCCCCTCGTTTGGGAAATATCGTGGGTACGTAGTCGGGGTTGTCCTCCCAGGGTGACGGTCTGCCTACAGGTGCGGAAAAAAAGAACAGATTTCTTCTCAATTATATTTTTTAAACGTTGGACAGAATGCTCCATCACCAGACTACCTCTCTCCCAATTATGATGAGAACATATTTTCCTTAATCTCATCTTATATACTTTTAGTAGGCTAATGATAATTCACCCAGACAAATTTAAAATGAAACAAAAATTGTGAAAACAGAAAAGGGCATGCATGTTTTCTGCACTCTTAATGGTTTTTTAATACAAACCATAGAGTAGAATTATAGACATGACAAAAAGGGGATTTTTTGTGATTTTACTTTTAGGAGTACAAACTTAGTTGTTAAATATTACATTAGGGGCCTAATTTGTATGATTAAATATTAGAAAAGTAATTAATTGTGGCATAATGTCAAATGCTCAAGGCTGGTTAGTGGTTGGGATATGTGACGAATACGAAAGTATAAAAAATATGAAATTAATACTGTTATAATACTTTTAAATATTGTTATCATTCTACCTCCATGGGCATGGTTTTATTTAGTCATTTTGTTACTTAATTCAAATTGTGCACGGATTCTGCATAATTGCACAGTCACTGTGTCACTGCACAGTACAGAGCACAGCACAGGGGCAGGGTCTGTGTCGTCTGCTACCAACTTCAAAATCGACGTCATTTTGCACCAATAAGAACAAAAACCTCACTTCAAATTTCTCCACTGCCAACGGTCTTACCTGATACGAAATGTGCCCCGCATATCCTGGTTCCCATCTTAGGATTCCAGTCGGGTTTGCGGTTGATCTTGGACAGCCAGAGACCCCGCCGCGGGGGCTTCTTCGGCACCCTAAAAAATCCCAGCGTTTTGGAGTCACCGCCAATGGCCCTATTCGTGCAGCCAACAACACAACAACTACTCGGCATGACGACTGATGGAAAACCTCTACATTTAACACAACAAACTTGCGAAATAATTACTGACACAAGAGTTAAAGTTTACTTGGGAAATTTACACTACATTTTCAAAATATTATCACGTAACAAGTACGTGTGTATAAACGGACACACCTTGCCAACCATGGTGGGCATGTAAAGTATAGACAGCCATCAATGGCATAAATTATTTTTAAAAATCGCGATCAAAAAATACCAACAAAAGATTACCAAGAAATGACTGTCAAATTTGGGTTTAGATTATTCACAATGATTACAAGTTACATGAACGAGAAGTGATAAATCCTGAGTTAAAGACGTATTCCTGAAATTGAACAAAATTTACATTAATAAACACTATTTAGTTTCGTACGGCCGTCCATACAATAGTAAACTTTACAACCTTGTTTTCAATTTTCAGGTTATAGCACTGATCAGATCATGCGGGGTCGAACAGTCCTTTCAACTGACGTGGGATTTGTGGCATCGATGTGGTTTGTGGAGGTTGGTGGTAGGGATTTAAATTTGTGAAAAATGAGGTAATAGTTAAGTTGAACAGTTAGTGTTGATCTTTTTTTTTTTATAAAGAGAGGCAAAATGTCTTCAAGTTCCCTACAAAGGCATATAATAACAAACAAACCAACATGTCACACAGCTTTTATTTGCAATGCGTATAGCGCCCTCTTTTGTCAATGTGATTGAGTCAAAACTATGAAAGTCATTTTTAATTTAAACTATACGGAATGTGTAATAATTAAGTGTTGTTAGAAAGGAGAACTTAGAAAAACGTTTAATGCACAACATAGCACGAGGTTGAAGCGTTCAGGACTTTTTCAGCACGCTTATTATCATGCAAGGCTGGTCGCTGATTGGCCTGTACTTCGAACACGTCATACACCACGCATCCAGTGCGCATATAGGCGTAGTGTTCATTGCGCACGCGAATTATTACAATTGCAAGCCCGACAAACTTTCCCTTGGTAAACAGTGTAAGTGTGGAGAAGTTCAAAATTTTATTTTAATTGCAAGTTTTCTCAACAACAATTATTCGTAATCGGTCCAAAAGTCACCGTAATTAGTAAACAGTCGATAATATATCGCCCTCTGTAGGACCCAAGTTCACTCAAAACGTCTAGGGATCAGACGGGGTTTTTTTTGCTAACTTTAATGCACAATCTTAGTCTGGTGACATGAAATTATGTGTTCAGCTGTTTTGATTGCGCACCACTATAGTACATAATTATTATGTTTTGTTGTACGTCCATTACCCCTCGGCCCTCCATTACACCGGAAGAGATGGCTAAATTCGACACTCTCTTTTTTCACTCATTCAAAACTCACAGCTGTTACTTTTGAGTGTAAATAAATAAGCGATCACTACTGACTGAAACAATGGAGGATTCTAAGGGCCATTATGTCCCTTTGTGGTGGTGAGAACGTTGACTTAATTGAACAACCTGCCTGATGACGTGGTCGGTAAAAAGATTTAGACAAGGTCAATATGTTAACTCGCATTTGGCAAGCAACCTGACCCCCAGCTTAAGAGTGTTTTGTCTACTATCGATTCAAGATGGAGCAACATGTGCTCTTTGTCGATAACAGCAGACAGGAAAAACACTTTCCCGTACACCGCGCTGAAATTCTTTGTACTTGAACGCATACACGAACGGATTCACCACGGAGTTCAAGACTGCCAGTGTCGGCTGAAGTGCACGCAAAACCACCCACACTTCTGGAGACATGCCTACTTTGAAGTTGACGACACTGAAGAGTAAATGAACGGGGAGCCAAATGCAGACGTAAAGCGCCGAGACGGTCAGGAGAACTTTGACGACCCTTCGCCTCGCCATGAAGAGCTCGTTGGCGTGGGCGTGGTTGTTTTCCCGGCGTTGGCTCGCAGCGCTCTCCCTGAGGCTGATGAGAATTCGGATGTAACACCAAAACAACACCACGGCCGGCAACAAGAAACTCAGGGAGCTGGCTACGAAAAAGGCCACATTCCCGTTACGCGACACGGATTTACTGAAGCATCTCATTTTGGATGGGTTGTACGAGCTGAACACGAAGAGTGGGATTTGAACGAGCGATGCCATAAACCAAGTCAGGGAGATCATGACTGCGACATTGGAGCGCGTGTAAAAACGTGGATACCTTAAAGGATGTACAATAGCTACAAATCGCTCAACGGTCACGCCAAGCATACTGTATATGGACAGGTCGGATGTGAACCACAGCACAGCCTGCCCCTTGTAGACTTTACACATGATCTCGTTTCTGATGACACTCCCTTCTCCCGGGAAATCCATGAGGTGTCTGTCCTGGAAGATGAGTAGAGTCACGCAGACGAGAACGTCAGCCATGGCCATGTGGGCGATGAAGACGTTGGTGACGTTGTGCATGAATCTCGCCCGAGCTATCGTCACGCAGACGAGAATGTTTCCCAAGATGCCTACGGCGCCGAGAATCATTTGTACTATGAACGCCGCGTCTTCTACTCTAGCAACAAACAGGCTGAACTCGGTGTAGTTGTCATTTGAATCAAATGGAACAATCGCCATGGTCAATAGATGATGATGATGGAAGTTTCTTTCCGTCCAATCTGCATATTATACATAAAAAAATAAGAAGAAACATTCGAAAGATATAATAATGACCAGGGCTTGATTTCACAAAGCACTAAGATTCATCTTAAGATGAGTTGTCAGTATTACCATAGCGATTTTGTATTGTGACATCACACTTTGCTTAGAAAGTTAAATTGATTCGCAGCTAGTTGAGATCAATCTTAAATCTTTGTGAAATCGAGCTTAACCCACAACAAAATCAACGAGGGGTAAAAAGCAACATTTCTATTTGGAATGCACTAAATTTCATCGCACCACAAACTTGCCTACAGACTCACTCGAAATGCGGACGCAGCAAACTGTTTTGTGTTGTTGTCATGCGCCCTTCGTGCGGAGAGTGTGATGAGTAAACGAAAAAGTCATCTTGAAGCGAACACCGTGTACCTCAATCCCGTATGCAATAGATCACTGTAAAGGGCAGTCAAAAGATGTATGTACATCTACTCCAGTATGGGGAGGGGAGGGGGCTACTGTTATGGCACACCGCATTTTACGCAATCTTTATATATTTTACGGTCATCCCGTGACGTCACAGCGTTGTTCATTATCCTGTAATAAAGATCAGAGAGTTGCTCTTTAGTATCAGAAAGTCGCTAGAACGGACGGAAAGATAAGGTGTATACACACAATCTTAATTCATTTTACCATGCAAACATTTTGTTTCATTTAAATTATTGTATGAATAATTCATTATAAATCTTGTTATTGTTTTTGTAGTAGAAAGTCTTTACGTTTGTTTGTTTGTTGGGGTGTTGAGGTGTTTGTTTGTTTGTTTGTTTGTTGGGGTGTTGAGGTGTTTGTTTGTTTGTTTGTTTGTTGGGGTGTTGTTGTTGTTGTTTTGGGGTTGTTGTTGTTTTGGGTTTTTTTTTTTTGGGGGGGTCTTATTTTCTACTTCTTCAAATGCTGCCATAGTATACTTTTACTGTGACTATAAGCCAGCTACTTCGTGCATAACGTCAGACCCTTTTACGATGCCCAATCACGGATTCCCAATTTCTCAAAGAAGTTAATAAAGTATATGCAATAATTTTGCGGATATGCAATTTCTTGCCAAAATATCAAATCACCCGTGAAGTCTAAATTCTAATTAATCGAAATGGAATTAGTTGTCTAGTTGTACGGGCTGAACAGTGTTCTGAATATTTTGGGTTGGCATTTAGGGCAGTATTTACAAAATGCGATGTCTTGCACAACGTGCCTTGTTTGTTATAAGCTCATCCCGTCTTCTCTATATAGGTTTTCCTATAAATTCTACACTCCTGATCGAACCCCCAAATAGTTGACAGTGTGCGATTGTTATGGATACATCTCGAGTGTCAGTCGAATTAATGCTGGGTGTGATTTATATCAGACGTGCTCTCTATTAACCGTTCCATCATTTCTCACCGGTCTCATCCAGGTTTTACCATCCGAACGACCTTTGCTCTGGTTCAGACAGTATAGGCTACATTCCAGGCCGTTCCGAATGTGCATTCTCTGCTGCTGGGGATCGTGCATTTGACGCACATGCCCCACGCCTTTGGAACTGTCTTCCTCATCAAATCCGTTCTGCACAGAGGCACTGGAAGTTTTCAAGAAACATCTCAAAACTTTCCTGTTCAAAATTGTTGATTGCTGAGGACCAACTGTCTTTCCCATTATAAGTGTCTTTACTGTATCTTGTAAAGCGTTCTATAAACGTCTGTTATTATTTTGTATTATTATCAGTCCTCTATGAGCCTGCTCTTTATGTAGTCGCTATTGTCAATAACGTGTGTGCGTCTTCTCAAATCCTAGGAAAGGACAATTACTCACAAATTGACATTAATAGACTAATTATTAAGCAGAACAATACTTTTGCTATAGATTTGCTAGATTTGAACTTCCTGACATTACTGTTCAATATGGAACGTTATGGCCTAGCAGTCTAGGTTGCGTGGCTTCGGTTCTGGAAGTATTTACAGAATGTTGGTTTGAATCCTGGCATGGTCATTCGCGACACTTGTGTCCTTGAGTAAGGCACTGTCTTTAACATAAGTGCTTCTCTCCACCTAGGAGTACTATGTCAGCCTGTGTCCAGGAAAATAAAAATCTACTAAGGTTGTATATAAACGCACAGTCATCTCTAAAAGGTTAAATCAGACACCGAAGAGTAAAATAATCGATTGTGCTTAGGTGGGATATCAATCATTCCAGAGCAGTTCCGAGGTAATGTATTACACGGTGTTGTATTTTTTTCGAGGGAGTTTATAAACCTGTGTTTCCAGCTAGATCGTAGTAAATGAAGTTTGTGAAGTGCTCGGCAAACAGTAGGCAACCGTTAGCTGTCACATCGGATATAAGTGTACGTCGGAGATGGGTCAAATTTGGGCTAAGCTCTTGTCATGAGTGCAAAACAAGGGGTTATTAATGACCCGATAATTGAACTTTCACATAAAGTAATTTGCATATCGCGCGTGGCACTAACACTAGTTGTAGTGTAAATTAATAAGGGAGCAACGCACATTTTTGTATGGGGCTGATGTTAGTGAGACGCACACGCGTTTGTGCTTATTTGTGTGTTTCTTCCCCCCTTCTTTCCTGTTTTTCTTTCTTGCTTTTTGTATTGATCGGCCCGGGTCAATCGGGTGAGGGGGGGGGGGGGACCCAAACAAACAAACACACCGTTGTGACAGTGCAAATCGAGCAATTTTAAGATTAATTGTGGCAACATTCGTATTAATTTGTTTGGGAAGTTGGCCAAAGTTTTCCGTCATGATTATGTAATTAGAGAGGTTTACAATAAAATTATTTTGAACTGCGAGAATTTCCCAAAGTGAAAACTAATGATATGCCTGTCAGTCCATGGAGAAGGGAAGTCATGCATGGTCATTGATCTCTATGTGCATGGTCCAGAATTTTATAAATAATCAACAGCGCCCTCTGTAGAACCACTCTCCAGAAACGTCTAGGGATCAGACGTCTTTGGATAACCTTTTCATGCACAGTTTCAGTCTGGTGACATTAATATTTTCCCTCTCAACCATTGTCGAGTGGCGCGCCATTTCAACTGTGGCTGTCAAGTGAAATGGCGTAATTCTTTGGGAGGTAGATTTCCGGAATCTGAAACATGGATCTTGAGTACTCTATTACACCTCCAATGTCTCCTTGTGGTGGGGATAACATTGAACTTGAACAACATGATGTGGATCATCAGTCGACATTGCCGCTGGAAAGATTCAGACAAGGTCAGTTGTGTGAACTGTTCAACATGCTCCACGATGTTCTCACTCTCTAGTGTAATTACTAATTGTCTATGTCAGTCTCTGTGTGTTTATCTATTTTTCTTTACCTCGAATGAGTGCAGTCAGACAGCGTAGTCCGAGACTAGAGACGTAGAGTTACTGGTTAAGTGGTTAGTGTGGGAACTGGTGTCTCGATTGGTCTTGCTTGGCTTGGGTTCTTGAGTAGGATGGGTCGCCAGATCCAGATGTCATGGTTTGTCGGGGATCTTGTGCAATATTGACCATGTTGACTTCAATTCAATGCAGGAACCAGTGTCTTCACACTCACAATCACATGCTTTTTTTCTCATCAAAGTTGTTTTCAGATGGGAAACTTATATATTAATAATAATAATAATAATGATAATTAATATCGGATTTTACAACCAGCCAGTTAGCTAACTTAATAAGGATGGAATCATTTTTCTTTACTCAGTGCAATATTTTTCTCAACTTTTTAGTATTGTTTTGTTTGTTTTAAAACTTGGACTGGAGAGAGTAAAGGGCCACTACCTGACTGTAGGGTGCTCTGAACTAAACAAATATAGAAACGCGTCCCTCTTCGCTGCCTACACTCGATTACCAGTAACTATTGCTTTGTTTGTTTCTTTCCATATTTCTTCAGACTCCACCCAGTGTCTGGCTTGTATTGAAAGTTTTCGGAGTAACTTGAGAGACCAGTCATTGCAAGATACTGCTTCAGCATTGAACAGGTTGGATTCCCCATACTACCAAGGCCCACTTGCAAACAGGCAACCTCGATCCTCCAATATCCTCCTCCCCTATGGCCCTTCACACCAACATGTTTGAACTAGGCTGGTCAACTTGCCTACAGGGGACCTCGATCCTCCAATATCCTCCTCTCCTACGTCACTTTACACCAAAAATGTTACTTATATAAGATTGGTATACCTCTGACCAGTGATAGGCAATAAGACATAGTTGGCGTTGTTTGACTCACAACGCCAACAAACCAATTTGAAATAAAAAGTCACATTCCCGCAAGGTGATCCCTCAAGGTTGTACCGTAAACTTGGGTGTGACCCCTGGCTTTACAGCACTTTACAGGTTGATTGGCTTCTGACTGGTACCCCAAACAACTTAGATATTGACAATATAGGGAGACCTCCAACATTAGGGCCAGGTAACTCCGGTGGTAGAGCGTCGGCACGTTAATCCGGAAGGCCATAGGTCATTATAAAAGCTTTTGTAATAAGCTTTGAAAAGTGGAAATTAATGCCAAATGTCTCTTTATTTTCCCATCTCTAGAGTTTTTCTGGGCAAAGATCCATGTCCAACTTTCTACCAGGATGGCACCTGCGAACTGTTTGGACACACCTATGTCACTGGCGTAGCATTACTCGATTCAACAGAACACCTCTTCAATCTGGCAAAGTGAGTTTTAAATGTTTGATTCAATGGGATGCTTCCAAATTTGGTTTATGTACTATTTTATCATAGTTGCTTCTCTTCACCCAGGAGTACAACGGGAACATGTGAAGGCAGAGATGATTCTTGTGAATGATTAATTTTAATAGCGCTGTTGCTACATTCTTTCTTACAAGATTTTCTGAGTTTCCCCACAAAAAACTTGAAACTATACATCCTGTTGACCAGTGAGTGTGTTTACAATGAATTACTTGGGTCATTAAGTTTAATGGAGCTTTTCTGAATGTATTATCATGACTGTTCCTTATGTGACCCTCTTTTTACAGGCACTACATAACAAAGATACAAAGCCTACTTGGCCAGGGCAGTAACTGGTCACTCTTGGGTAAGTTCGGTGTAGTACAGACTATACCTCATTTTCTTAATGCCCAGTGCGGTTGTGTGACTGTCTAGACTGTGCCCGTTTTCATAGAGCTGCTTAAGCAAAAAATTATGCTTGAAAATTTTTGTATAAGCAGAAATTAGAAGGAAAGCAATCACAAACAGTGCGTGTGGAATGGTATTTTGGCTGGTAACCTTTATTCTGGAGAGCAAAGTTAGTTTTGTGAAGCAGGTCCATGAAATTGGGCCCTGGTCAGCTCAAAATATCCAAAAAGAATAGAAAGCCGGCACTGGCTATGCGGGTAACCTGCATGGTAGATTTCCAATTTTCAATTTGGATTGGAATTGGCGGAAACAGTTAAACGGAAGTCACAAGTTCTGTTTAACCGTTTAGGAAAATTAACATAGATGCACAACCCCAGAATGCGGATGTGGCAGTTTGGGGCGGCCGGGTTGGTGTAGTGGTATCTTGCCTTGCCTTCCACCCCTGGGACCCCGGTTTGAATCCCATCAGGGGCACTATGTGGATTGGGTTTTCTGTCCCTACCTGATTACATGGGTTTTCCCTGGAATAATTCTGTAGGTTTTTTTTCTGGCATCTAAAACTGAATTTTCTTCCTTGTCTTCTCTCCATGGGGTTCTTGGCTAGTATAGTGATTAAGTTTGCTTTTCTGAGAGTCCTTGGCTTCACAACCAGAGTTAAAACATTGAAATGAAATGAAATTAGCAAAGAATTAACCAGGCTGGTATAAATCAGTGAAAAGTTGGCATCAGGTTCAGTACTGAAAAGTTGAATTTCGTATCGTTTTATATTCAAGATCCAATTGTGAGTGAGGCCAAGAGACTTCATAACCATGTGATGAGCTTCATGGAGTACGTTCAGGCGTTTGTATTCAGGTAATGATCAGTTAAATATTTATATCTTTCTGGTAATAATTTGGGTTTTGAATAAAGAACAATTGACTAGAGCGGAATTTGAACCAACGACCTCCGGATCAACGTGCCAGTGCTCTACCAGCTGAGCTATCTGGCCCTATGTTGGCGTCACCCTTTTTTGTCAATAGCTTTGTTCAGGGGTGCCAGTCAGAAGATATTCCACCTGTAACTGCCGTATAGCCAGGGATCACATCCAAGTTTATGATACAACCTGGGAAGCGGTAGCCAGGGGATCACCTTAAGGAGATGCAACTTTTTTTATATCAAACATCTGTATTAAACATTACACTAAATATTGTATGTCTTTCTGGTAAATGAAACTAAGGAACCCTGAAAAGTGCCTTGCACTGTAACCTGCAGGCCGGATGATACCTGTGAAGATGAAGATGTTGAAGAAATCTCAGTTTTAGATGTGAGAGGAAAAGTCCAACTGGGGATAAACAAAAACCATGCAATCATGTGGGGACTGAAAACCCAATTCACATGCTAAGCTCCAGTCGGAAAGTAGGGTTCAAAACGGGGTGAAAGGTGAGGAAGAAACCACTGAGCCAATCTGAAAAAGTGAAAAGTTTGTACAAAATCAGACAGAAAGATTTTTGTGACATATCTGTTTTTTAAATGTGGAAGGAAAACCCAAATTGGAGAAAAGAAAACAACACAATCTTGTAGAAACAGGAAGTCTAATGCTCTTACAAGTCTCTGGTCTGAAGTGGGTATCTGGCTGCTCTCACTTTCGGTACCTTATGGAGACCAAGGACAAAACAAAAAAGGGAAAATAAAAGGTCTCCACATGGAAATTCTAAAGACCGGGGTGCTCCACAAGGAAATTTGTTTACAAAGTCTATGGGAAACTGTTAAGTGCAGGGACAAAGGAAAGAACAAAAGAATGCTCCACAAGAATGCGTGCTCTTTTAGTGCGTATTTTTGCAGTGTTGGAGAGTGGAGACACTATTCTCGTTAGAAATCCCTGTTTCTTTGTTTGTCTCACAGAATCTTCAGTCCTCTGGAACCAAACCAGACCCCGTCCATCTTCACCCAGAGAATCGCAGGCTTCCCAGCCCTGCTCTTAGCTAATCTCCGCACGCTGTCGTTGTTTAATGGCAGAGTCAGCGAGTTGCACCCGGGGATATTACAGCATGGTGCGGCTGCTGTGCCTAGACAGGTAAGAGAGCATCTTAAAATAATAATTATATAACATTGGAAAGTGCAATATATCCACCTAACAAGTAGGTGCTCAAGGCGCGACAACAAAGAACAATTTACAGAAAAACTAGACATATAAATTAAACAGCCGTTGTAGGCAATTATGACATCAACAACGCCCTCTCGTGACAAGTTTAATAATGTACTGTTTTGATGAAAATTTGTTGTTAAGTTCAACTTTTTTGTTACTTAGCACGTACTGAAGTACCAATGTAAGGAGTTGAGGGATGAAACACAACAAATGTTGTGAGAAAGGCTGTTCCAAAGATGAGGGGCAGCAGTATTGAAGGATCTATCTCCTCAGGAGCGATAAGATGTTGGTTCAGTCAGAAGATGTCGACTCGCTGAACGAAGACTAGAAGTTTGATTGAGAACAGGTCATCCATCTTTTGGGAATACCAGATGGCTGGCATATTCCCATCTGGACATTCTGGGGATGGTGCGATTGCATGCTCCAAAATAAGAATCCATGGCTAAATTAGCACTCCCATTTGAACGGTGGCACATTCTCTCCCAATTGAGAATTCAGTCTGCATGCGAATGTCAAATTGTATTGAACAATATGTCGTTCATGACGGTTTTTTTTTTTGGATTTTCTAATATCTGAAATAGGATTCCACGGGAAGTCTTTTGTATCATATCAACCTATGCATTCAGTGGAGCATTGTCCAAGTGTTACATGTACTACATACTAAACTCAGAGGTAAGTAATTGTAATACTGCAGACTTAGCTGGTGAGTGGGGTTCGCCTGTAAACCAAGTAAAGTTAACTTCCTCACGTTGGATGACGAGTAAGTAAAGTCAAGTCTGTCCCGAGCCAATATGGCTCATCAGGACGGTGTTTATATCCAGTTTCGTTGGCATTAAATGATTGGGAATATTTCTATTTCCCCCTGGACAGGATGCCAGTCAATCGCAGGTTACTCCCCAGCTCTTGGCCGGTACCCATTTGTACTCCTGGGTAGAGAGAAACAATTATGATAAAGTGCCCCGCTCAAGGACACAAGTGTCGCGACTGACCAGGCCAGGATTCGAACAAACATTCTGTAAATAACAGAACTTGGGTCCACCGCCCTAGAACCCTAGACACCCCACTGAGAATGACCAGTATATAGGCCAAATTGTTCTGGAGTGACTTACAGTGGACGGTTGATTACGACCCGAACAACAGAGTAGCCTCAATCTTTTGCTAGCAGCTGGATGTCTGACGGAAATATCCACCCGGACTTGCCGTTGTGTTGCGTGCACAGACATGCACCTACCGTGCCAGAGTTGCCAACTCTCCCTGATTCTGCAGAAAGTTCCCAGAAACTTAAACCAACCATTCCATTTTCTGATGAACCAATTTGAAAATCTTTCTAGAAACATTTTTCCTATTATGTTGAATTAATATCTCCCTGATTAATGTACAAAATCTTCCTGATTGCAAGATGCAAATGTTGGCAGCTTTGCCATGCTATGCTTTGTACAAATAGGAACACCAGAGTGGTTATGTCCACGCTGGAAGAATAATCCGTAATTGGAATACGCAATCTGAGAAACGCTTCTCAGATTGAAATATTTTAGAATCCCTCTCTCTAAGACCACATTCCTTTGAAGGGAATCGTTTGTCAAAATGTTATACTTTATCAACAGCTGCAGTGTTTCTTACCAAGTAAGTTTTTGTTATGGATTTTATGTGTTGTAGGAACTCCAGGAGAACAAGAAATTCTGACCTCACTTAATGAGAAATCTCAGGCGCTCCTGCAAGATTTACTCTGCATAGCAACAGTCAAGTACAACAAGGTATTTTTTTTATGAAAACTCTTCAGGGTCGTTGCTTGATTGAAGAATGGACCTTGTCAGCAATTTATCAGATTTTTGTGAGTAGTCAGACTGCCAGTTTTTCATTTATTATTAATCCTACTTAGCCTGGGCGGCAAGTGAGACTAGTGTCGAAGTCACGACTATTGATTGCTATGTCCAGTCGCGACTGCCGATTTTCACCTACCACGTTAACCGCACCGCCACGACTACTGAAAAAAAAAAGTTGCGACTGGTGTCAAAGTTGCGACTATTAAAGCGTGACTACTTTGGTAGTGAGTTTCACTAATGGTCCAGGCCTAATTGTCATTGTCTGCTATGATTTATTGTTGCATCAAAATAAACGCTTAATACTGCAATGGCATCCATTGTAATTTTTCCAACTTGATGTTTTGCAGCTGGGTTTACATGACCATCATCAGCATGGGGCCTTTACTGATGGCTGTCTACGGGATCTCTGGCTTGCATTGATTCAGTTCCTGGATTACAGACATGTACAATACTCTACAGATGTGAGTATAAATCATAATAATGATTACAATTTGGGAGGCTAATAAGGTCGGAAGTCCATGAGTCTGTCATGCGATGTGCGCAATGCGTATTGGGCAATCCATTAAAATGAAATTTAGTATTAGAAGTTGCAAACTAGTTATACCGACCAAAAGGACCTATGGTATAAATGCCCTTAAAATAGTTAGTGGCCTGATGTTTCGACCCTAGCAGAGTATTTCTCGAAGGGCTAAATGACAAGACAACTCACATAAACAGGTATCCTGGTGTAACGAAAGCAGTCAAGTGGGAAAAGATGAGACAGATGAAAGCATACAGAGAAAGCAGGGGATCAACAAAAAGGAGGGTAACAAAAAGGTTGAGGAGAGGGGGTTTGGGGGAAGGGGCTGGTTTGACCACAAGAGGTTGGGAACACAGAAGACAAAATCAATTTTAGGAAGAGGGAGAGAAAAGTAATTAATTAGTGAATGAGGCAGACTAAAAAAGGGGATATCTGTGGTAAAAAGGAGAAGGCAAAGACAAAAAGTTAATAGCCATTTTCTTCTTGGATGTTCAGACCATTGGGTTGAATGGTCTGGATGCGCGTTATTCATGCCAAGCAATGCACATAATTTTTCCGGGATAATGCAAGAGGCAACACAGATGCAGGCGTGTATTTTCATTTTTACATATTACGGACTATGCGTTGTACTACTACTATTATCTATTTTCCTGCTGCAGTCATTCTGGTGCCATTTCCATGCAGCTGTCACACCCTTCTTGGATACTTCCAGTGACAATACGACCCTTGACCCCTATGAGGAGGGGTCACGAACTAAACCCAAGGACCCCATTGGACTGTGCTGGTGGTTGCTACATAATGTAGCACCTTTGTATCAGTACAACATGGATGGGCAGCTGACAAGCAGTAATCAGGTATGCCTTCTAAGGAACTAGAGAGGGCGCTGTCAGGGGAAATTTATAAAGAACCTAAAGCTTTAGCTACACCTGGCGGGCGTCTCAAAGCACTCATTATCTTTTACAACAAAGTATGTTGAGCTATATTGGCGCAAACTGCAGCCAACCACGCCAGAAAGACCGGGGCAAACCCCTTCTCGAAACAATCAGTGCACTGGGTTCTTTTGTTCTTGTTTTGCTTATTTTTTTTCATATTTTTCCATATCACAACTGGACAATCTGTTAATACATGAATTAGATACAAATCGTGACAAATGGAGGGCACCAAGAAAAAGCCAAGGCTTATTAAATACAGGCCCTGGTCCCTTTAGCCGAAGCTCTGATTTCGAAAAGGCCTATATGTAAACATGAAGCAGCCTCAGTAATTTTTAATTGATTGTTTGTTATGAATCGAGTCTGTGGTAATCTGTGTTTTCTTCTACAGGGAAAACCCATCAGAAGTTATTGGCTTCTGGTTGAAGACCTGCTCAAAATAATGTTCGCACCAAATGTAAGTAAATTCAATTGGGCACAAAGTACCAAGAGTTATTAATATTATGGAGAAAGTAGTGCCAAATAGAAATAGAACTTGAAGAATGTTTTGTTTGTACATGTAGTTGAGATAACAATAATAATCATCGGTTTTATAGCCCTTTATCCACAGGCATCTCAAAGGGCCTATTCTGTTTATGAAAAGGTATGCTAAGTTTCTGAATGATGAGACCCATTTATATAGAAACTTCTTATATAGCACTCATATCTGTCGCTCGTAACACTCAAGGTGGTTCAACATTCAGTATTTTGTTACATGGTGTTGATACTCTTCGTCCTAAGCTGACAGAGAGGGCGTGCACAGCAGACGCAGATGACAATATGTTGAGCGGAGCATTCTCAAGGATCTGTTTCTGTAAATCAGTACTTAAACGAGCCTAAAAAAATACTGTAAGAAGAATTAATTTACCACACAGATGAACAAATGAAATATTGAAATGAGGAAATAATTGTGTGTTTTTTTTTCTTTCAGCGTACCGTACCTGATGAAGGACACATGCAGAGCTTTCTGAAGTCTTGTCTGGTTTTGTCCCATTTGTGGGAGCCAAAGGGATCTGTGCTGACCCTGCTGTGGGGACACTTCTACAAACGTCTGGTAATAATAATAATAATACGAGTTCTTTTATAGCGCTTTATCACACCCGAGAGCATCTCAAAGCACTTATTATTTTGTCTGCAAGGTATGTGGAGCTATGGTCAAACGATAAGACCTATTTATTTACATAGCACCATGTAACGGTTCACAAGGTGATGGTGGTGCAACCTGCAGCCAACCAGAAAACACCGGGGTGAACCCCTTCTCTAATAACGATAAGTGCGCTGGGTTTCTTTTACCTGCATTACACAGCTTCGTCTCCCATCTAAAGGATGAAGCAATACTGGTTAAGTGGCTTGCTTAAGGACATAAGTGTCAAGACCAGGACTCGAACCCACACTCTGCTGATCAGAAACGCCAGAGCTTGAGTCCAGTGCGCTTGACTGATCGGCCACAATATGCCACAAGAGTGCTTGGAGTGGCAGATAGAAAGAATGAAGTATTTCCTACCGTCTCCCTATTAGTCAATATCTTTGTTCGGGGGTGCCAGTCAGAAGCCATTCAACCGTAAGCTGCTTGTGTAGCCAGGGGTCACACCCAAGTTTACGACACACAAATATATTTACGATATACATTTTCTGAAACATCTTTTTTACAGCCAGCCCTTTTTAAGTGGATAAAATGGTCTGACTTGATTGTAAATTATAATTCAAATGTGTGGTATACATTTTTTTTTGAATATCCTTTCTATGCAGAATAGCAAATTGGTGATTCCAGGGCAAGGTCTGGGGAATTTTGCCACAATATGGTAGGTAACATGTTCATAGTGTTAAGGTCATAAATTCCCGCTGGTGGTGTTACCCATGTTTAACTTGCTTAACTTTGTGGTTGTTTTCGAAAACCAAACATAATAGTAATAATAATACAACAGCATTTGTAAAGCGCACTTTATCTGTGTGACATTCAAAGGCGCTGGTCAAGAACAAGAAGAAAAAATTATAATAAAATTTATAATTATTAAATTTAAAAATTATAATAAAACATGAAAGTTTTTAAACCAAGAGTCAAACTGCACTAAGGCTACAGAGCATGCCACATCCTGCATAATTTCTAATTATTTTGGGTTGAGCAAAGACAAATTGACTAGAGTGGGATTTGAACCTGCAACCTCCAGGTTATTGTGCCGGCACCCACCAACTGAGTTATCTAGCCCTAATGCTTGCGGTCTCCCTATTTTGTCAATATCTTTGTTTGGGGATGCGTGAGTCATACCAAGCCATTACTGGCACCCCTGAACAAAGGATAAAATAGAGAAACGACTGCCAATATTAGGGCTAGATAGCTCAGTTGGTAGAGCGCCGGCACGATGATCCAGAGGTTGCAGGTTCAAATCCCACTCGATTCAATTGTTGTTTGTGCTACCCCAAATTAGTTAAATTTTACTTAGTCAGTTTCCCTTATGGTGTATAACTCGAGAATTAAAAAAAAATCATTCTTCTAAAAATAAATGTCCATTACATCCATGTATTTATGTTTGTTTGTTTGTTGTTTTTTTCACAGCCAATCAGCAAGTTCTTGGTATGACCAATGTAAGCAGAGAGTTTCTGACCACACTGGAAGGTAGGGCAGTTTAGTTGTTCAAATCTGTCATGAAGAAAGACAGTTTTTAAAATTTTATCAGCTTGATCGGCTACCTTTGGCATGAAGATTATGATATTTTTAATGGAATTATAGTAATGGAAGTTGTAATTTTCTTTAGAAAATTACTTCTGAAATGAGTCTTACTGTAAAGCATGGCATTTTCTTTAAAATTATTTATTCAGTGTATTTTTTGCAACTGTTTGTTTTTTTTACCTCTATAATCCGTAGCCGTCATCAAGAAAATAGTTCAAACCTGTTTATGCGTATCCTAGCAACGCATCTGAAACAGATGAAGGATGTGGGATGGCGACAGCTCCAGGGAAGGTAAAATACAGAAAAATTAAATAGTAGAAATTGCTTCAAAGAAACCATTATATATAATATAAACTGTGCAAGTTTTGCACGTATCCGAAGTTCGGGGACCAAGTTGGTCCTTAACCATATTGATTTTTATGGTATGCGATTCTGTTTCTTCCAATACTTCAGTTAAGAGACCAGCTTGAACAAAAACGGCAACAAGTGATCTTTGCTGAAATTCATTCCCAAATGTTTTCAATTAACAAAGAATTGAGTTCACATCAGAGTAAACAGAATTAAATGTAAAAAAAAACCCGATTGTTTTGAATACCCCTCTCCGTTGCTTTTCGCCAAAAACCCTGTTACGTCATCACTCATGTTGCATCATTGGTGGGAGCTTCTTTTTTTGTACAGCCAATTCGTTACAACATGGAGGTACAACAAAGCAACCGCCCACATATGACGCCAAAGTATTGTCATTTTGACGCATGCCGTCAACGGGGGGAAGTGTTGCTAGTTTTTCAAACGTTGAGATGGTGGCCAAATTTTGTAATCGATAATTACGAAATGCAGACATTAAATGACCGAAATTGCAATTAAAAGATGAACCAAACACATTATAAACAAGTTAGAATAGCATTCCCGTTAATAATTTTTCGCTCAAGTAGCTGTTTCTGATTTAGCAGCCAAGGCTGTGGCTTGGTTACTGCATCATCAAGTGATTGAAGTATAGGCTGCCCTTGGCAACACCCTTAGCTACAGCCGTAGCCGCGTAGCTGCCATTTCCGACACGGCCTCGGCGTTTTTGTGAAATCGTAAATGTTTGAGGGCATGTCACAAGATAAAGATGTCTTTGGAATTCTTGAAAACTGCACCCATACTGTGCCATTGTGTTACAGATTTTACTCCAAGTTCCACGGAAGGAGTATGAAAGAGCTGGATGAAACCGGTTTAAACCGCTTCCTGAACCTGTTCATGACCTTTGCCCTCGTGACTGATCTCTCTGCTGTGGTATGTACCATACAATTTTGGGGTGTTATCAAGTAGCATTAAAAGAAAAAAAACCCAAAACAAAACAAAACAAATTTTGTTTCAGTAAGACCGTTTGATTGATTTATTGATTATTTATAGTTTAAAAATGTTTGTCTAATTACCAAAAAATCTGCAATTTAGGGCATTCATTTAATAGACCATTACATGGCCAAATATCAGCGGACACATGAACAAGCAGTGATCAAATGGCTACCCAAAACTGTAACGCATTAACATTGCTATGTCACATGAACCGAACCATGTGACATAGCAACACTGAATTCAGTCGGATGAATGCAAATTGAGCATTCACTTGTGACCGAACAAGGTAGTGTACCAGACATCATTAAAATTAATATTATTATAATCCTATGTTTTAAAGCAGGGCTAATAAAACATGGACAAGAATGTTAGAATTTTCTTTTTGTTTTTTTCTGACAGTCTAGCCGCATGTTGGATTTTCTTGATCTACTTCCAACAGACACATTGTCGAATGGAAAAGTTCGGCTCATTTGGAGAGGTGAGCACAAAAATGGAATAGTCCAGATTTCTGCGAAAATGAACTCATACGCATCCAATAATATTTGTATAATATTGGACTCCAATATTAAACTGCGGAATGTCACGGCAAATTAATGGATGACCTGTGATGTGTGTTCCACTAATCAAATGACAAATGGGGTGGTCAGGTTGGCATAGTGGTATCTTTCCTCACCTTCCACCTCTATAGGACCCTGATTCAAATCATGCCGGGGGCACTGTGTGGATTGGGTTTTCAGTCCCTATGTGATGGTATGGGCTTTCCATAGAATAATTCTCTAGGGTTTTCCTCCCACGTCTAAAACTGAAACTTCCTTCCTTGTCTTCTCTCTAATGGTTTCTTGGCTAGTATAGTGATTAAGTTTGCTTTTCCGAGAGTCCTTGGCTTCTCAACCAAAATAAATGAAACAAAATGAAATGACAAGAATCTCTGCATGGTTCATAAAACAGTTTATTGTGGTTTCTTCTGTGGCAGGTTTATTTACTCTGTGTCTCGTACATGAAGAACAGGGATCTGACTTGGGTATCGTTGCTGAGAGACTTGTACAAGGCTTCAACTCTGTCTGCATGTAAGTCCTTTTCTCCCCATATCCCTGCCAAACACAACAAATGCACCAGTTGGTAAAAACTCTTGTGTTTTTTGATTTGGTTTTACCCATACACTGGTGTGTCTAAAGCACTGTATACTCAGTATTTTCCAAATGAGGTAACCCTGTTTTAGCGCCAGGAGTAAGTGGCAATGTACCCCCGGTGACAGTTGATTTGGGTCGACAGCCCAAATCAGTTGAAGTGTAGCCCTCACCTTGAAGTGGCTGCCGTGGCCTTGTGATGCACCCAAGAGAAAACTTATCTCTTTTGTCTTTTGCGGTATTTTTTCTTACAATACTCAAACAGAATTTCAAGATATTTCCTTGTGTTCAGCATGCATGATGCGGGCGTATATGTTTGTGCTATTATTATTATTAATATTATTCACATTTAATATTGTTACCAACTAACGTCAAAATGACTACACTGTTATCTGCATGTGCTGTGTGTGGCAATTAGCCAGGAGCGTCATAAATATTTAATAGCAAAAAACAGTTAATGGCCTGATGTTGCAGGTGTGCCATGAATATTTAATAGCAAAATGTAGTTTTATGGCCTGAAGTTTTGAAGCTTTGAAGGCCAAATGACAATACAACACACACACAAACAGGTATACTGGCGTAACAAAAGCTGCCACGTGGAAAGAAACTAAAAGAGAGATAGAGGCAGAAAGCGCACAGAGAAAGCAACCGATGAAAACACTACTTCCTACTTCAGTCTATGTTTGTGCTATTATTATTATTAATATTATTCACATTTAATATTGTTACCAACTAACGTCAAAATGACTACACTGTTATCTGCATGTGCTGTGTGTGGCAATTAGCCAGGAGCGTCATAAATATTTAATAGCAAAAAACAGTTAATGGCCTGATGTTGCAGGTGTGCCATGAATATTTAATAGCAAAATGTAGTTTTATGGCCTGAAGTTTTGAAGCTTTGAAGGCCAAATGACAATACAACACACACACAAACAGGTATACTGGCGTAACAAAAGCTGCCACGTGGAAAGAAACTAAAAGAGAGATAGAGGCAGAAAGCGCACAGAGAAAGCAACCGATGAAAACACTACTTCCTACTTCAGTCTGTTTTCCGCATTTTTTTTGCCCATGGACAAATCTGAAAAGCTGATTAAAAATGTCTGTTAAAGCCTACACCCCATGTGTACATGTAGGTCAGCCCTTGTACTCGATAGATTATTCCTACTTTTTTCCCCAAAGATCCAAAAAAAAAATCTGACTAATAGCTCTCCGAGCTTTGCATAATGTGGCCTGCGATGTAAGACTTTATTTCATGACCTCCTGATACCTCGTCCAGCCATGTCTTGTTTCTTGTGATGTTTCAGCATCAGGCTAGACAGTACAGTCTATTTATTTTTATGGATCATTTGCTTGATGGAGCTGCTCAATGTTAATTTGATATATCAACAATATATGGTGGGTAGCAGTTCTATCGTCGACCTTTTATTTAGCTGTGACTTTACAAAAATTGATTCCAACTTGTCTTCGTCATTACTCCTGAATCCCTTTTTGATTATTATTATTATTATTATGTATTTTGGGTGATAAAACCTAGGGTGCCTGATAAGTGAACATGATCAGTGTAGCTCGCAAGCCTGAGGAAACCTGTAAGCAAGGGTGCTTGCTATGTGAACCAGAAACACAGCCTGGGTTAACCCCTACTCTTCCACCATCCATGATAGGTATTTCAGGTTCTTTTTACATGCACTAAAGGCTTGAATATGGGGGGGGGGGGCAAATTCCTCAAGACGGCAGGGCTTATACATGTAGCTCAACATTTTTACTGGACAGAAAATTTGTCACAAGACCAGAATCAAAATGAGAAAAGAAAACTATCTACACAGTGTCACAATTAAACTGAGAGAAGAGTTGCATTTGTTTTATTGGTGAAACTTTCATACTCAAACAGAATTGAAAGATATTTATCGGACTCAAATGTCAGCATTTGAATGTAATTTCTCAAATTAAAGATGAGGTAAAGTGTTATTCATCACAGACATAAGACTGCCAGACTTGTCTGATCATAAGTCCACTGGTCCAATGCTATCAACACTGGCCTCAGGGGGGGGAGGGGGCCTGTGGCCCAGTGTTAATTTCAAGCTCTGGCACTACCAATCCTAGTACAAGGGACTTTTGATTTAGGTACAAAGCAATTTGGGTAAAGTACCTTGCTTTAAGGACACAAGTGAAATGACTGGAACGCAAAACCCACATTCTGCTGGTCGGGAACACCAGTGCTCTAAACCTCTCAGCCACAACATGCCACCATGTTTTTTAATCTGTTCCATTGACTAGGATGATTGCATAGTAGATGTAAAAACACAATAACTTTAGACTGATATAATAATATTTTAAAATGTCAGCACACTTTAAGTCCCGCTCCAGTCAATTTGTCTTCGTGCAAACCCAAATTATTTACAATTTACCCAGTCAGTTTCCCTTGTGGTTTATTACTTGATATATAATATTAAAAAGTTGCATCCCCTTAAGGTGATCCCTACCTGCCGCTTCCCAGGTTGAATCGTAAACTTGGGTGTGATCCCTGGGTACATGGCAGCTACATGTAACGGTTGAATGGCTTCTGACTTGCACCCCTGAACAAAGATATTGACTACTAGGGAGACTGCCAACATAGGGCTGGATAGCTCAGTTGGTAGAGGGCCAGTACGTTAATCCAGAGGTCGTTGGTTCAAGTCTCGCTCCAGTAAATTGTTCTTTGTTCAAACCCAAATTATTATGAATATTATTGTAACTTCACTTGTAGAGAAAGTTAAACCAAAGCAAATGGGACACCGTCTATGTAATCGCTTGACAAAAGAGGTGGCTGAGCGATAATACATGTAGCTACCTGCAGTTTGAGTCTCACAGACCTTGAGACCTTGGGATTTTATTAACGAGCCCTCAGAGATGCTGGTATGACCTAGTTATACTGCAATGTTCATCAACCAAAAACCTTAATTGTGAAAGGTCATAGTGTGGAAATCTGGTGGATACCAGTGGTACCCGGGGGTGACCGGCGGATAATCAGAGGTTGGGGAAAAAAGTCTCCCCTTATCCCCATGTATCTATCCCATTCCTCTAAACACACTTTGTAGAGTCACAATTCATATACAATAGGAACGGATGAGATATTTTAGACTTTTGTCTTTTGTCAGACTTGTTTTATTTCCACATGTTTGAACAAAAAACAAGCTTTTATTTATTTCAGATATTAATCAATTGTGCTGTTTGATGACAGTTTCTAATCCTGAAGACACTGATCCTAAGGCTCCTTGAAATCTTCAACTCCAAGGTGACCTCAAGGTGGAAATGTTACCATTTCAACATCAATCAATCAATCAATACTTTGTTTCCACTCAATTAATCAATACTTTATTTCCACTCAATCAATCAATCAATCAATCAATACTTTATGTCCACTTAATTAATCAGTACTTTATTTCCACTCAATCAGTCAATAATACATATAGGGATAAATACAGAATAGAAGGTGATTAAGTGGCGGGGGGGGGGGTCTCCAAAAAAGTAACGGTTGTCGAGTTGAGACCCCCAAATGAATATAACTAGGTTACACAAACAAGGACTAGGACAATAAGACAAGGACGTAGGCCTACTGCACAGCAGCAAAGTATTGGTCAAGAAGATCAATTGGCAATGTAGCAAATACTAGAAATTATTTTTGAATGAAAAATTGAATCAAGTCAGCTTATTAGTATCATATTTTCCCCGTAAAATACACTTCAATTTTTGCTTAAATAAATAAAGACTGTTAGTGCATTTATTAAAATTATTTAAAGAATTCCAAAACTAAGGACCTTGATAACGAATTCCCTTTTGGGCAAATGAAGTACGTATATATGGGATATGGATGTCACTGGTGTGTCTAGTATAATGTTGGTGAACAAAGGTATTTGAAATGAACATAGATTGAAAATAATTAGGTAATTCATGTTAATTCATACATAAAAACTCCCAATTGGAGTAAATAAATCTCATTGACTTTTAGAGTCTTTTGTCTAACGAATAATGGACATGATTGATAATTCTCAGTGCCCGTTTTTGTAAAATAAAAATTCTATTTACAAGATGGGCAAGTATACCATAGATAACATGAGATAAAATTAAAGTATTTTAAATTTTAAGTAAAATCTCAGAGGGAAAGACATATTTCAGTTTATTGATAATGCCGATGTTTCTAGATATTAGTTTACAAAGGTAATTGATATGTTGACTCCAAGCTAGTTTAGCGTCAATAATAAACAGACCCAGGAATTTAATACAGTAAGTTTGAATAATTGGTGAGTTATCAAACAAAATATCCTGAGAAAGACATGAAACTGCATTGCTAAATTACATCAAACTTGTTTTACCAATATTAATAGATAATTTATTGGCTTTAATCCAGTTTGAAACGTGAACGAGTTCCCGGTTTACTGTATTAATAAGATCACCAATGCTTTTATGGGAATAAAACAAATTTGAATCATCTGCAAATAGTATAAATGAAAGAATGTCAGAAGATTTATCAAAATCATTAATATAATTGAAAACAACGAAGGACCCAGCAAGGAACCTTGTGGTACTCCACCTGATAATTCTTTGAAGGTAGACTTAATGTCATGATTTGCAAGATAGTTCCTGAACCACTCCAAGGCAGTACCTCTGATACCATAAAACAAGAAATTTAGATTGTAATTTGAGATCATAGTTTCAGAGCTTTTTTTGCTGTTGCCTCTCACCCTTGTATAGGGAAATATGTTTTTTTGAAAAAGATTTTATTACACTGCTGACTTATGTAACGGAAACTGCTTACTCGTGAAAACGGAAGCGAAAAGTTAAATGTTATGATCAAATTCCAGCTTCATCGTAGAGCCGAGACTGGGTCCAAGACAAAGATTCGGCCGTCCACAGAAACCAAAACAAATGGTATTGATAATATAATATATTAATATATGGATTTATAAAGTGCACACTCTAATACACTGCTACTCATTGTGCTACAGCAAAATATGTAAATATGTGTACATGATTTATCATGGTGCAAACTGCAAACATTTCTAAGGAACTAGACACAGTATTCTTGTGTAAAGAGAAGTGTCTTCAGTTCTATTTTTAGAAAGTTTCCCAGAGAAACAATGTTCCGGATAGAATCGGGTAGTATATTCCAGACAACAGGTCCAATGTGCGAAAAGGCGCGGTCACCATAGCGTACTGTCCTGGACCTGGGAACAACGAGGGCGTCCTAGTCGACTGGCGATGCCAGTTGGCACAGGATTCTAGTTGGTTCATATCAATTGTTCAAAAAGCGTAGCAATGTTAAATTTCACAGCATGATGGCGTCAGTCTCAACGTTAGTTGGGTTCTGGGATCTCATCTTGACTTAATGTCCTACTGCAGGAATGTCTAGTTGAGGCTGACTGGCCCCAATTTTGCATCGGAATGCTTGAACGAACGCAGATCGGTATTGGGCATGAATGATGGCGTATATCAGTGGATTGACGATGGTGTTTATCAAAAGAGGAAGGTGGGAAAGCCATGTTCCGTTCTTGTAATGCAGAATCGCAAAGGAGTCATGCTTAATTGTCCGGTTGAAGCGGTAATAAAAAAGAATTGCATCGACCACGATGGACGGTGTCTGGCAGATGAAGAATACGACACCGTTGATAATCAGAACTTGGGCAACTTTGTTTCGTCTTTGCAGTGCCTTGGGGTCTTTTCCTCTCACATGAGTAAAACTCCGACGCTTGCTTAAGACATAAATAATCTGTATATACATAAAAACATTGGAAATCATTGCAAATAACCATGTTACAAATACCAGAGGTATTGTGAGAGTTTCTGCATGAAAATTTAGAGGACCACAGTAGGATATTTCTGTTGAAAATTGATCTTGGTAGTCTTCAGGCCAGTTGATACAAAGCTTTTTAATAAAACCTGTCAGGCCTATTGTTGTTGGGCAAGCAATTATCAGCCCCACTACCCAGCAGATTGCAACCATTGTGTTGGTTCGGCGCCGTCCGCGAATTTTCAGATGTTCAATGGGATGGCATACAGCCAGATATCTTTCAAATGACACTGTGGTAACCAGAGCAATGGATGCAAAGTATCCGGTGTTCTTTAAAAACCCCAGAATGGAACATGCGGCGGAACTATTCATGACGTCGGTGTTTTTCATCGATGGTGATGCTGCATATTTTAAAATGAAGAACACAATGCTAGTAACAGTCAGGTAGAGAAGGTCAGCCAGGGCCAAGTGTGCTAAGCAGATATTTGTTGTAGATCTCATTGTGGGAACACGGAAAATGACAAACAGGTAAGCAGAATTGTTGATAACTCCAAGACACAAGATAATCGGTATAATGATTGTAATAACAATGATGTCCTCAGGTGAATATTGCCACAATTGTATAAGGTCTTCAGAGATGTCAGAACTATACGATAGGCAGTCATCAAGCGTATTATTATCCGCCATTGTGTGCAATTACCGCAGAACTTTCTGTGAAGTTATTCAAATGACTATATGTGGTCGTTGACAGTATCCGTACGCCTATGTAGAAAACACAATTTGTCAGGCACTGGTAGTCGCCCATGCAAGTGACTTTGTGCTGGGAGTTTTTTTTTTGCATTGATGTGCAGTTCAGTGTTGGTCACAGTCAAACCGACTGCTGTTGTGTCATTCAATATGCAGACTACGCAACTCTCCACTTTCCAAGTCTATAAACAGAGTCATTCAGATAGGATGTGAATTACTACAAGATGGTCACCACAGTTTATTCTCATACCCAGCCTTACATTAGAGCTCACAACAAACAGTTTCTTTCTTTCTTGTTGTCTGTTAGAAGTCCTTGTAGCAACAATACCTGTGCACATATTTTCCTGCTTTTTATAAGATTTTCTTCTTTTTTCTCTCTTCTTTAGCCCAACCTTGAATGGCTTCTTTAGGCCTTGTGAGGTACTTTATGGTAGCTCACTAAAAACAAATAAATCTTTGAATGCATAGCTTAAAAGAATTACCGCACGCCATTTGTGAGTGAAAATGAATAATTTGCGAGGCTCTTTGTGATGACTTTAGCCATGGGTTGATTGAGTTTTAAAGGGATTTTCATAGATTGGTAAATACTCCAACAATGAACGACCATAAAAACTTACTTGCTGAGAACTACCCCAGCTGTTGACAGTATCAACTATTTTGAGAAAGGATTCCCTTCGGTTTGATATGGTTTGGATAATTTTTCACCCGAAGAACAATTAAATCTGAAAACTGTTCATGCATGAAGCGTTTCTCAGATTTCTGATGGTTGGTATGTATTCGCGAAGGCATATCCCGTGTTTTAAAAACAAAGACATCACTACAAGAACATGAAATAGAAACAAGAATTAGTCTAATAAATACATCACATAAAAAAACACCCCAAAAAGCGAAAAAGTGATACAGCAATAAATCAATAAACTGCCTCACTATAAAATTACTATTGGAACCTACATGTAGAATTAAAAAGATGACTGGAATTTGGCAAGAATGATCTCCTACAGCACTCTGTATTTGTGCGTGAAGGCCTGATTCTGTCGGACTTTTGCACACTAATCAGGTGATTTATTGGATGGGTGGGGTCCTGCATTCTAAATTGAATCTTTTTCAGTGTACCTCCTCAAAGATATCACAAAGGTCTCTAACATCCATACCAATCAATCTAGGAGCTCTTTTAATCACCCCTTTCAACCTATAGGAATTCCTAACAGTAAGTGAGCCACACTACACAAAAAATAGAGGCAAATTCCAAAAGCACAGCTTGTATGGGAGGCCTATAGACATGGCATGACAAACAACCAGACAGGACAGACAACGAGCGAACATAGTTAAACAAGCGCAGTTTGACTAAAGTGGGCGAAGCAAAGCAATTAGAACATAATGATCATGAACAATGATCAAGGCTGCATACCAGCAAATAAATTACAATAATGTAAAGGTAGGGAGAAAGGGGAAAAAATACAATTGAGGAATTGAGTAGAGGTGAGGGGGAAATGGGAGAGATGACTATGATTTTGGTCTTGTAAAATAAATGTTGGTCCAGTATAAATGTTGAGTTACAATCTCTGCAGTGGATTTTCCCCCCAAATTTGAGCCCTGCCCAATTTTACTGTTTAAAAACTGAATCGATGAACAGGTATTGTATCTTTTCGAATGTGTGGGTGTTTTTTTTTTTTAAAGGAAGTTTTCTTTTTGGCAGATTGAATCTGTATTTATTCTGACTTTTTCAATAAAATCACCATCAATAAAACCTGTGACAATTTCATCAAATTTGAATGTCCCTTAGGAGAGCAATATTTTTGTTCACTTTGTCTACACCCAAGTCACCCAAGTTTACGATACAACCTGGGAAGCGGCAGCAGAGGGATCACCTTAAGGGGATGTGAATTTTTATTTCGAATATTATTATAATAATGGACATAAATTGTTTTAACTGACACAGGGAAATGAGCAGCAAATCTCTAGATGGCAGTAGGAAGAGTCAACTATGGGGGTTGATACTGAGTTACATTGAGTCTACCCAGGAAGTGTTTGATGCTAGCAACAAGCTCAATTTATCAGAGGAAAAGCTTATTGGTAAGGGTATTACAGATGAACATTTGAATACAATGGCAGAAGTCTGTGGGCATCAATTTAATAACCACATTAAAAGTTGCCGAGTCCCTTATATCAAAATACAGAGAGCTGCCAACTCTCCCTGATTCTGCAGAAAGTTTCCTGAAAGTAAAGCAATCTTTCCATATTCTGATGAGCAGAATTTGAAAATCTCCCTGTTTATGGAAACTGTTTCCCTCTTATGTTGAATGTTGAATGTTGAATGTAATTCCTTATACCAGAGAATTCTGGGCTTATACAGCGTCCTGTGAAGCAAGTGATTTTATGAGCTATAAGCGTCAATCTCCGCGGAAAGCAGAACCATGAAGTTGGTTCCTGGTTACCAAGTAAAATACTTGATTCAAAAGCATTTTTTTCAGCATGTAGTTTGCATTAGTGAGTCACTTTTTACGTCGTCTAAAAGATGGCAATTCTTTGCGTTAAACTCGGCCTGCAACGAGGGCCCAATTTCATGAAGCTGTCACGCTGAAAACTCTGCGTGGCAAATTTCTGAGCTAGGCAAGAAGTTTGTGCGGTGCCAGTCACAGCAATGTAAACTGTATGGTATTTTGGATGCTAACCTATATCTGCTAAGCAAGACTTTTCTGTGCATGGCAAGTTTTTGTGCTTTGCTTGAGTCCTGCTTTATATGTTAATATTAAGCTCTGCAGACGGTCCATTGTATGAAATTACAAGTTGCCCGAAGCTTTGGCACCAATTTGCAAATAAAGGGGTTAAAGGTCAAAATTTGACACCGTGACATGCTCATCAGTGATTTGCTCAAAGAGAGCTTTGACGCCAATTTGCACATCAAGGGGTAAAAGGTCCAAATTCAAGACAGTGACAGGCTCATAAGTGAGTATTGATTTGTTGCCCCTTACTGTTTTAGGGAACGGCTTAAGGGGTCTGCTGGATGCATCATCTGATCATGAGATGAGAACTCTCTTAACATTCATACAGACAATCATGGCCAGGCACAGGTATGTATTAACATAGTAATAATGGGGTTTTTTTCTTTTGAAAATGGCAGCCATAGTAGATTTTTGAGTGGCTAATAACAGGATTTTGTTCAATTACTGACCCAAGAAGAGGATTCGTGCAAATTTTGGTGCTTGTGTCACAAAGTGAACGATTCATGCACTTATCTGCCCCACTATTTGGCAAGACCACAATGTCAAGAAGGTTGGAAAACATTAAACGTTTTTATGCTGACAGTTTCACTGGTCGTTGTCCAGCTTTTTCAAAGCAACAAATGCTCGGCAATTGGTGCAATTTTGCAGGGAAACTGACCGATGCTCGATGCCCAAGGTGGTTGTGGGCGTGATCAGTGGATTGTAAAGGTGACTGAGATTGGAGACCCCCTCGACTCTGTTCATGACCGCTTTCCCCCACTGTATTAAAATAATTAGGGCGGACAAAGAGTCAGATCTTCCACGTGGGCCTCCTCCTCATCTTGAGAAAGCTGGTTCAGGTCCTGGTCACGGTGTTTGTCTTTTGAGCAAGACACTTAGCAATCTTTACTTCATCCTTGGGATGGATTGTAAAATTTTACAAGAACCCAGTACACTTATTGGTGTGAGCAGAGGTTTGCATGGGAGTTTCTGACATGGTTGGTTGCAGATTGCACCCCATCTCCTTGCAAACCCTTACTCGCAAGTTAAACATAGCCCTGCATATCTGCTGTAAAAAACCGATGAGTGCTTTGAGATGCCCACCATAAAGTGTTAATACGCTTAAATAGTAAGCATGGATTTTCTGCTATAAGCACTGACCAGAGCCATGGAGCTGGGACCTGTAACAGCTCCAGGGCCCAATTTCATAGCTCCGCTTAAGCAAACAGTTTTGCTCAACAATTTTGTGCTAAGCAACAATTTGCAGGACACCAATAACAAGATGGTGCATGTAACATGGTATGTTGGCTGGTAACCTTATTCTGGTATGCATGATTTTGTGGTGCTGTGCTACCTTTTGTGCTTAAGCAGCTGAATGAAATTGGTCCCTGTGCCGACTTTCATAGAGCAGCTTAGCAGAAAATTGTGTTTTACAAATGTTCTGCTGATGCACAAAAAAAAGCAGGAAACCAGTCACAGATGGTACATATGACATGGTATTTTGGCTGGCGATCTTTTATCCTGGTTTAAGAACAGTTGTTTTGTGCTTGACTACTTTTTGTGCTTCAGCAGATCTGTGTAATTGGGCCCTGGCCGTTAAGATGGTTAAATTTTCTCTCTTTTTTTCTTTCTTTTTTCCCCCCAGAATTTTGTACAAGCAAACATTGATGCAAAGACCGGCCTCTAGCATTGCTGCCGAGGTGTCAACAGAAAGTGATTTATTGATGCAGAAGTACAAAGGTAAAATAGAATACCGCTGTTCTCCGATGGCTGTTGTCTGGTGGCTTCATACCACAAGTTATTTCAGTCTTTAGGGCCTATTTGCTTGCTTCTTTTGTGTAAAACCTGCTTTATACTTGGTTCTACCCGCAGTGCACTGCTGTAGTTTTGGTTTTGTATTCTAGGTGTGTTTTAATGCGTCTCCTCAATAAATCAGCTAAAGTGAAAAAATGTCTCTTTGGCAATTACTGTTAGGCGCCACTGCCTGTTTTTATTTATTATTTTTTTGGTGTTGTTATTGTTGTTGTGGAACAATTATATGTAGATTGTAGAAGGTATGAAGGTGCGAAGGGATTAACAGTATTGAGCTGGGGAGCAGGGGAACAGGGTATGTTTATTGTCACAAGCATTTGGGCCGGCATTGTAGGTGAAAACACGAATAATATTTTTATAATGTATATTAATACATGGTTTGTTTGTTTGTTCGCTTGTGTTTTTTTTTCTTTTTCAGGTCTTTACCAGGCAGTGATAACAATTTTGTGATTTAGTTTGCATAGCAATTCTTCTGTTCTGCTGTTAACTGCTCCCATGTTTGTTTGTGTAATTATTTATATGATTAGTCTTTATCTCATTTTAGGACTTGCTCAGCTTCTGTGGGAAAACGTGTACCCGTTCATTAAAAAGCATGCTACAACTCAGACCCCACCGTTGGAGCTTGCTGATGTAGCCACCGGCTTCACTCTGCTGGCCACGGACTTGTAAGAAGTTCTTATTTCGTAAAGATCAATGTGTCTGAAAAGTACCAAATTGATTTTCTGAATTTAACCCCATCTCAAAATATATTTTGACAGATAGGTGGCAGCAGACTTACCAGGTAAAATCTCAGAATTGTGCGCATGCTCATTACTATGTAAACATTGGAACTTCAAGTCTGCTGCCACCTAGCATTCAAAGTCTCCCATTTATTAAACCTCTGGATGTTGTTTTAACTGGAATTTGTGTTAGAATCTATTTATGTTTTGGGAAGATGATCCTATTATTGCACACAATTATTATCTCTGTGGTTGTTTTTCTTCCCTCATCTATAACTTTAAAGCACTTTACTCTTGGCTGTCCATTTTTTTATTTTGTTACATGGTTATTGTAAACAGTTGCACGTGGATTGCACTGCACTGTTAGACATTCAGAACAGCAAGTTGTGCTTATTAGGATGACCAAGTCTCAACACTTATGTCTCAAGTCCCAAGTCACAGGTCCCAGGTCTCTGGTAACAGGTAACAGGAGTCTCAAGACTCATGTCTCAAGTCCCAAGTCCCAAGTCTCAAGTCCCAAGTCACAGGTCCTATGTCTCAGGTACCAGGTAACATGTCTCAGGTCTCTGGTAACAGGTAACAGGAGTCTCAAGACTCATGTCTCAAGTCCCAAGTCCCAAGTCCCAGGTCTCTGGTACCAGGTAACAGGTATCAAGTCTCGGGTATCAAGTATCAAGTTCATTCCGATTTGTACAAAACACAAAATTTCTTAAAGGTTACCTTTGGTGGAGATTGAACCTTCAACCTTCTACATTTCTAGAGCAGGGCCCAATTTCATAAAGCCTGTAAGCAGATGTTTTCTGCTTATGGAGAAGCCAGTAGCAGATTTTGTATTTCATAAACACTGCTATCTGTAGGCAAAACAAAAGAAACGCTAGCTTGCCGGGGGTTTCTGGAAGCAGATGAGTGGCGCAATAATGCAAATCCATTGTGAACACGCACACGCACAATCAAGTGTTCTTGATCATTTATGAAATACACTTTTGTTTAAGCATGTTTTTCTGCGCTGTTAAGCACAGAAAATTGCTTACTGGTAAACAGCTTTATGAAATCAGGCCCAGATGTCTCAACTTCCAGTGTAATTCAGAGTCAAGCTTTTCTCTTGAAGACAATCAGAGCATACTGATCGAAACGTTGAGTTGTTTGGCTGCCGGTTCTTCTTAAAATCACAATAACTCATTGCAGAGATATTTACTTGGTGTTATCACAAAGTTTGGCGGCTACAGATACGGCTGAAACTGTTGCTAAAGGCCATGTCACACAGGGCAATTTTTACAGGCAACTTGGGACAACAAACTGCACTGCATGCACAAGGATCACTGCGACAGCACAAGATACATTCCTCTGGCTGTTACTCACTATCCCAAAGAAAATAACGAGAAAACTAAATGTGAATGAATGTTTATATTTGGAGATTGCCTGGAGCTGGTTGCCTGTAAATTGTCTCGTGTAACATGGCCATAAGAGTGTTGCTAAGGGCGTCCTGTACTTCAACGCACGCAGAAATCTAGCCGTAGCCGTAGCTGTAGCGGTAGCTCTAGCCACCGATTTGGTCTCAGTCTAAGCTTGCAGGGAAGAGTACAGTGTGATATAGCAATACTGCAATACTAATGGGAATGCCAAATTCTTCTCCTGAAGACAATCACAGCACACTGATCGAAACATCAAGTTGTAAACAACCGATTATTCTCAGAACCACCTCAGCAACTAAAGAGAATTATTTACATGGTGTGTCAACAAACCTCACTTGATCAAATATTATTATTTTGTTTTTTGTTGGGTTTGTTTTTTTTTGCAGAAAGTTACATGAAATACCAGGGCAGACACAAGTACATCCATCACCAATGGAGTTGTTCCAGTACTTTGGTGTCGGTAACCCTAAAGTCCATCACAGGTTGGTCATGTCTCTTTAACGCTTTAAAAAAAATATATTTATTTTTGTTTTTAATCATGCCTGGCTAGAATGTGATAATACAGTCACTGCTTTATACCAAGTTTACCTCACAAATGCCTCTTGTAATGGACTCATGATTGATGAAAAGGGGTGTTCTTTCTGTTCAACCTAAAGAAGAATACAATTAAGCACTGTGTACACAATTCTGATTGTTGGGTCATTTGAATATACCTTGAGGAGTAGATAAAGCGCTATGTAAGAACTGCTTATTTTTTATTATAGCACCTTGTATGGGTGTACAAGGTGATGCAATGCCATCTGCTGCCAATCTATGTCAGAAACACCAGGGCAAACTCATTCTCCTATTGATAAGTGTCACTAGGTTCCTTTATATGCTTTACACAACACACGGGACCTACAGCTTTGCATCCCATTCAAAGGACAAAGCATTTATGGTTAAGTGTCCCGCTTTTAAGGTTTCAGACCGGGACTCGAACCCACACTCTGCTGATCTTAAACACGGCCACATGATCTCCTTTCAACCAATCAGAATGGATAAGCTGTAATGGGTTTTTATGAATATAGTAATAATAATAAGTAGGAGAAGAAGAAAAGTTTATGTTTGATTTCCTTTCTTTCTTATCAGCATCTCTGTGCGGTATCTCTGTCATCTGCTGCCAAACCAGTCCTTCACGGAGAAACTCCAGGCTGGAGTGGGCGTGGCCAAGTGGTCTTCAGCTCTGGTTCATGCCTGGCTACGGTGCGGACTGCACAGTCCACAGCCCAGTCATCAGATGCAGGAACTGACCAGACTTGTGTACAAGCTGGAAGAGGTATCAGCTATCATCAACAGTCAGGTTGGTTTTTAGAATTAGTAGCAGATAATTTTATGTTATCTTTCTGACAATGAAAGTAAGGAACCCTGAAAAGTGCATTGCACTGTAACCTGTTGGCCTGAAGATACCTGTGATGAGAAGATGTTGAAGAAATCTCAGTTTTAGATGTGGGAGGAAAAACTTCCAACTGAGGAAAACTCATGCAATCATGTAGGGACTGAAAACCCAATCAACATGCAAGGCTCGGGTCCGAAAGCAGGGTTGGAACTATTAAACAAGTTCTTAAACTAGTAGTGGACTCTTCAAATAGAATTGTACAGTGATGCAAGAAGTGGATAATAAATGCAAAACGTTTTCGTTTGTTTGTTTCATATTCAGACACATGAGTCTACCAGTGTGGTGGAGGGCACAGGGAACCAGCACAAGCACAGCATGTTACAATTCATACAAGCTCTCGGTAACCATTTCAACTCTGCACAAGTAAGTTATGGACCCCCTGACAATGACGTCGAACAGGCAGCGACAGTCTGCCCGTGGTCTGCCAATTTGGGGAGACAAATTGCACATAAAGATGTGGTGCGCATGTCAGCATGCACAGTGAACACTGAACAGTTACACATGGGGAATCTGAATCGCAAAAAAGCACAACCAAGATGTAGCGTGGGTGATGTCAGGCGAATTTAGCGCTATGTACATGCAGTTAACATTAAACATGTAGTATTGTTATGCCATGGTTGTGATTTTGATTGGTCAAGAACCAATCATGTGATGTGCTTCAAAGGAGCATGTACTTGGCTGAGGGGATTATGAGTGACGTACCCCACGGGGTACATTACTTTGATCGTGTCCACCATTGGTCGTTCGCACCACCTTGTACAATGTTAGAAGTAGCCCCGGGTATGAGGTTGTAATAACGCTGGTGCAAGGTAAATTATTTTTGTTCCTGTGCGATGTGCCAGAGGGAACAGTCAAGTAATATTACTGTCAACAACCGCCATTGTTTTTTACAATTTGTTTGTCACTGTCCTTCTGGGAAGTGGGGAGTAGGACATCCAAAGAAACCTACTACCCTTAAAAACTCTGTAAAACTTCACGCCCCAGGAACCCTCCCCCCATCACCCCCCCCCCCTCCCCCCCACCCTCCCTCTCCACTGGATTATATGCCATTTTTCTGTACTTTTAGTTTCTCTAAATTTTCAACAAATCGGAATTGAAGAAGCATTGTTGAAGAGAACAACAACTGTTGTTGCGCCCTCTCTGTCATCATCTCATTTTATCTCACTGCAGGGATTTAAAGAGCGCTTGGAGAAGAGACAGATCATTCTGTCTTACTTTGGTGACCTAGTTGAGTTGATTCATCCCATGCTTCGAACCATGAGGTCAGCGGTTGACCTCCTCTGGATCTATAAGGTCATAGGTCATATCGTCAAGTATTGTGCGAGTATACTTTACGTGAAGGTAAGAGGACGCAAGCTGGATTCAAATCTAAATCCTGGTCTGAGTTTGGTGTGCATTCTTATTAATCATTTCAAGCAATTTAATTCATTTTACTCAACTATGTGGAAATGTTATCACTATTCTTGTCCAATAAGTTATAATTTGCAATTTTCTTTACATAATTTGCAAGATAATTTTGGATATTTTCTTGGACACTGACTTGCTTAGAGCGTTTCCGAATTGGCGAACACAGTTACAGCTATGCCTTTTGCTATTCTGATGTCCTACACTTCATTGCATGATGAAGAAAAGACAAATTTTAAGATATGACATCTCCAAGTCATAAAAATCTGATTGAAATCATGTTGGAAGCACTCATTTAAAAATTGCTTGTTAAATTGTGGGTAAAACAATGATTCTCAGACACAGTTTGACAGTTACATGTAATGACAGTATAGTTTGCTTGTTCTCATAGGGCAAATCCCAGTCACAGCTTCCAGGCATTCTGACTGAGCTTGTCCTCCCACCGGTGCTGTTCAACCCCAAGAAGAGTCTGCCGCCACCGATGCTGTCTGCCATCAGGGAGACGCTACATCTGGTAAATAATAATGGATAGCTTAAAGGCACTAAGAGCGTTACTCTATATTTTGTTCCTACATCCTGTGGCCAGATCCCGCCTCAGCACCTTATTTATCACAGCATGTTATTTTGGTTTCAGTATTTGGAGGGACTGGCTAGTCTTGATCTGCAGCGAGATGACTTAATCCAACGTAAGCTACATGAGTTGGTGCAGCAGTATTTCCTCCGATTCCAAGGGGTAAGTTCACATGGTTATAAATTAAATGGAAGGTTTCATGCTTTAATATTGTCTAGAATTTCGGGGGGGTTGAGATTGAATAAGAGACTTTTGACCGCTAGGTGGCAGCAGACTTACCAGGTAAATTTCCATTGATTACGTAGCTCTGAGCATGCGCACACTACCGAGTACAACAGATTTACCCGGTTAAGTCTGCTGCCACCTAGCATCCCAAAAGTCCCCCATTGTCATGATTGTTGTTGAACAATCCACATATCTGAATTGTGTTACGGGTATTATGTTTGTGATCCGACATTCGTTGTCATTGTTCCTTGGAATGGATTCAGTTATGACAGAATTAGTCCCTTTCACACCGAACAAATAATCCTTGGAAGTTCCACTGGAAATGTTGGTTGACCTTTTTCACATTTGAACTGCTAACCCTGGGAAAACATAATCAAATTCACAGGCACTTTAAACTACAGAGACCATTTTGAACTCTGTAATACTTTCACTTTAATGTAAGTTGTACTTTTTTTTTTTAAATTACAGCAGAAAGCATCTTCATTAATGGCTGGTTCATCCTCGGCAGTCTCATCGGCAAATCACCCCATTATGGTAATGTCAACTCTTCACTCAGAACCTCCAGCAAAGATTTTTTTTATTTATTTTTTTTTCATTATTGATTTGTTCTATTTACAGAATGCTCTTAGTCTTGGTTTACGTTGGATATAATAGCAGTATTAATAATTTAAGATGAATGTGAAATTCATATCAGAACATCGCATGTTCAAAGCAACTGAAAAAGTGGGAGAACATTTTTTAAAAGGGAGGCATTGTAGATGCCAGGTGCAACATTCAGCTATTGAGAAATATTTGGTTCTTAACTGTTTCTGCTGATTATTACTCCTTGATGAAAATCAATTGAAAGAATCATAATACGCTAAACTTGATGTGCTTTTTCAAAGAACAAGCTGGGTCCAATAGACCCCCTTGCATATTACCTCACAAGCTCAAACAGTGCCCTCTTTGAGGTCAAAGGAAGATTGTTTGACCTCAGTGTTGGTGGCCTATGCAGGGGTCTATTTCTGCTGAGCAAAAATTGGCAGGGAACCAGTCACAAATGTTTTTAAAACTTAACATAGGTTTTTGGCTGGTTATCTGTTTTTGTTAAAGCAATTTTTTGTGTGGATTTTTTTGTTATAGACCTTTTTATTGCAACATCACAGCTCAAGTTTTTGCCATCCAAGATTCGAAAAACTATGGGAAGCCATAAATGCAAAGCAAAAACACATAGCTAGAGTTTGTAACGATGTGACACAAACACTAAAAAATAGTGTTTAATTTGTTGGAAACAAAGCCAACCAATCATGGAATGCTATTTGCTCTAAATGCAAGTTTGCAGAAATGTTGAATTCGGTCACAACATTTGTTAACACGATTGAATTTTGTTGCTAACATTCAGCCGTCCATGCCAACCAGCGTGGTTTGTTTATCAACAACAGAAAGGTATAGAGTTGCAATATGTATATCCCTTGCCGATTCTGCTTTTGCACGTAAAAGTGCTGTATTTAGCAAACTTAGACACTCCGTCTACAGACTATCCTTTTGCAAAAGTTCTATCATATTATACATGCATCTTAATATCCACGTCGGTTAGACTCCTCACAAATTCAATACCTTAACCCAGACTACTTTTGTGTTCCCCCCATGTACCTACAGGTGGCATTGCATAAATCTTGCTCCAGGCAGCTGCACCCACAGATCAGGTATCAGCATTATCAACTTAATTATGTAAATTCATTTCAATTGTAAATTCCTTTCAATTTTTTGTTTACCTCCGCACAATTTGAACAAAAAGGAAAAAACAAAACAATTTTTATCTCAACGAAAAGGTAAATATTCTACTCTGGAACCATTCCTAATTCATTGCATTCACTCGTCTGTGTAGTATGCTGAGAGGCTTAGTACTTAAGGTGATACGGCAGCACTTTCTTGCCTACCACGGCCAGCAGCCTCCCAGTCATTTACCTCACACCATGGCCTTCCTACAAGAACTCATCAGACGCACTTACAATCCACAGCAGGTCGTCAGGTAAAAAGCTCTAAATATCTCCATGGCTTAATAGATGTTAACTTTGCATCGGGGATAAAGAATATAATTTGTGTTTAACCTTACGCCGATGTGTATTAATCCGGAGGTCAAGCCCCGCTCTAGTCAATTTTTCTTAGTTCAACCCAAAATTATTTCCCTTGTGGTTTATTACTTGATATTTGCAATAAAAAAGTTGCATTCCCTTAAGGTGATCCCTCTGTTGCCGCTTCCCAGGTTGCATCGTAAACTTGGATGCGATCCTTGGCTAAATGGCAATTACAGGTTGTATGGCTTTGAAACGGGAGACCACCGACATGAGGGCTAGACAGCTCAGTTCGTAGAGCGCCAAAACGTTAATCCCGTGTCGGCAAATCTTGCTCTACTCAATTTTTCTTTGTTCAACACAAAATGTTGTTTCCAGTGTATCCCCAGAGATCCTAATATCATCTTTTTTATCACTTTTGTAGAGATGCTGTGGTGTTACTGGCCACAGTTCTAGAGTATCTTCTACTATGTGATGTCGCATCCGTCAAGAGAACCATGTCGTCTCTACTAGCCGCCATGATGGATGCATGCAAGAAGGACACACCCCCTAATCTACAGTGAGTATCGCTAACTAATGAACAAAGCTTTTTCTGCTCACTGTCTTTGGACACTTGACTCATTAAGTAAGTGAAATAGTACTTTGAAGTTTATCCTCGTTGTTGTCACACTTCACAGGTCCGAGTTGTTGAGCATCCTTCGAAGCTTCCTCTCCCGGCACCTCAGGGTTCATCAAGCCTCAACTCTACATAGCCTGGAGACAGTGGCTGTGCTTCACCCGCAGCTCATGACAGCGTTCATCGGTGACTGTTCCAGGCTAGTGTTAGAGTGTGAGCACTGGAGAGGGGTCGGCACTGACAAGACTCTCAGGTGAATATCTCTCAAATCTTGCTTAACATTTGTCTGCTAAGCAGCAATGAGCAGGATACCAGTCAAAATTTGTACATGTGACATGGTAGTTTGGCTGGTAACCTTATTCTGGTAAGCATAATTTTGTTATACTTTTTGTGCTTAAGCAGCCCTATGAAACTGGGCCCTGATACATGTGATATGACGCAGCAAGTTTTGTTGTGGCACTCACATCAGGTGACTTGGGTGAATAAAGGCAATTCATAATAGTGTTTGCAATAATTCCCAATGTATCTTTGGGAAAAGTCAACATCTTAAGCAATATAAGCCAAAAATTTGCGCTATAGCGCTAGCCGTTGGTCCCATGAACTAGGATTGGTTGTGCATGTGAAAGAGTTCACGGAAGAGTAGGGGGTAACCCTGGTGTTTCTGGTTCACATAGCAAGCACCCTTTATTTACAGGTTTCCTCAAGTCTTCTGAGCTACAGTGGTTATATGTTCACTTATGAGGCATCCTTGGTTTCATTACCAGAAATATATAATAATAACCATTATGTTTCGTACCCAGGCAAGCGTACTGCAGTGTCTTAAGTCATCTTGGCGCCGAGGGACAAGCGGTCATCACAAGAATCCAAAGTGGAGAGACTCTGCTACCAAGCTGATCCAAGGCACTCCGATTCAAACGACACAAAGCAGTTTTGTATAACTCTCTGTTTAATAGATGTTAAATTTAAATGTGCATCAGGGATAAAGAATAGTATTTGGTTTTTACCCACACAACAATGTGTGCATATCACTTTATACTCAGTATTTTCCCAAGTCCTGTGAAATTCGTTTTTGTATTATTTTCACCTTATGGGACATACCCCGTAACTTACCTAGGGGTGGGTACAAAATGAAATAATACAACTTTTTGTATGATGGGGAGATTAAATGACATGAATGAGAACATTCTGTATAAGATAAATTGTAAATAGAGTAGACCATACTTCTTTACAGAGGGGCTACAAGCTCAAATTCAGTTTTGTGATGCAATAGACATGTAGACAGGGTCCTATAAAAATGGGAAAAAAAGTGACAAGTCTCTAACCTTAGTTAAAACGATGTAAAATCCAAGTGTCAAATCCAAATCGTTCGATGCTGTCACTTTTAAAAATTATGGGCTGTACATTTTTGTACAGAAAATGTTTATTCATTCCTGAATTTTGATGATATTCAATTAAAGCTGCATTGAATTTGACCTTTAAAAAAAAAATCGTCTTTGGAATGAACAGACCCATTCGTCGTTTATAAAGTCTGATGACGTCATGTTTCAAATTTCTGAACTTTCGTGAGGACTCTATCTATTGGAAAATGTGTGCAGTGCAAAACTTCAATTGACCTTGGAGCCCCTCTTTAAAATAAATTGCAGTGAGTCACATCAAAGGAACAACTTAAAGATACCCCACCCCTTCAAGATTTGTGTCAAATCATGGTTCTAACATTTTGTGTCCAAGCATAGTTCCAGGGGTTGTGTCCAAGATTGGTTCTAACATTTGTGTCCAGGATTGGTTCCAAGGTTTGTGTCCAAATCATAGTTCTAACATTTGTGTCCAAGATTGGTTCCAAGGTTTGTCCAAGCATGGTTCTAACATTTGTGTCCAACATGGTTCCAAGGTTTTACGTCCAAGATCGGTTCCAGGATTAGCTTCCAGGTTGGTTCTATGACCTGATAGTTCCGCAGAGCCCCTTCAAGATTTCTCTCCTGTCATTGAAGCCATTCTCAAAATGTTTCTCGCTTGGAGTACAAGAGGCATATCAATCATGCTATCACGAAATGTAAATGCTCCCTAGGAGGGTAAAAACAAGTTCTTTTTGTCAATTAAAATTCAAAAAATTTAAATCGGGAAGATTTGAAAAATACATGATGTTGCTGTCATCAGTACTCATCAAAATATTTTTTCTTTCTACAAGAAAACATGTCAAAATATTCTCAAAATTTGTCAATATTTTGACAATTTGAAAACCCCTACACAGAAAAACGTGTTAGCCCTTTGGTATACGTACCTTCCCAGAGTGTTGGTGGTCCTCAAAAGCTTCGATGAGGGCCTTGGCCCATTCCATTTTCTCTGGGGAGGGGCTGAATGCTTTCTGTACAACTGGAATTTGAGTCGGGTGGATAACTTGCTTTCCTGTGAACGCCAAAAGAAACAGCTTTTAATTTTGACCTTAGAATATTCAAATACATTTAGTCCATGATCATGCTGCAACCATTTATGTCATGTAACCTTCTCAATAGTAATCATGGTTATATTAAAAAATAAAAGGGGGACTGACTATTTACCCCTCCAACCTCATTTTGATTACATTTACAGACCATCATTTTAAGAAGTGCAAGAGTGCAATAGCACTCCTTAAACCATGTCCGCAAAAAAATAGCACTATTTAAAGTTTGAGGCAAGTTTACACAAAAGATTTATAAAACAGACTTGTACTCAAATCAGGAAATAAACTGTCCATGTAGAGTTTATTTTCTTTGGTCATGTAATAATCTTGCATATAAATTATCAAAACATCTTTTTATGGACAAAAATTGAGTAAACAAAGTCAACGTTATAGCCATGTCTACAGAAATGAATGGTCTGTAACGGATTACATAACGTGCCTGCATTATTACTTAATGATACACATGTACAATTGTTTTTGATGCAACTTAAATAGACTGGCTTCAAGTCTCACCTGTAAATCCCATACGAGCACCTTCTAAAGACTGCTTCTCCAGTGACTCTAAATCTGAACAAATAAAAGTCACATAATTATGGTTTATTCAACTTCCTCTCGGTTTCAAATTCCAAGTCCAGTTATTGTGATTCACTGTTATTGCATTGTATACACCCACCAATATAGAACTTAAAAGCAGAGTATATTTTTGGTAATTGTCAAAGACCATTATCCTCACTTGGTGTGCCCCCAACATGTACAGAAAATAACAAACCTGTAAGATTTAGGGCTCAATTGGTCTACGAAGTTGCAGGAAAATACTTAGAGAAAACCACCCTTGGTGCACAGAATCGTGTGCTTTCAGATGCCTGAGAAAGGCTTCATGCCTGAAGCCTTTCTCAGATTCAAATTTTTTGGTGAAAAAGATTACCTCTTTCTCTAAAACTACATTACTTCAAAGGGTGTCGTTTCTACCGTTTTATAATATCAACAGCTCTCCAGGGGTCGATTTCACAAAACCCTTCCTAACTTAGGACTAGTCCTAGGCAATGCTAGGAGATAGGACTAGTCCTAAGTTAAGACCAGTTACTGGTCCTAACTTCAGATAAGACTAGTCTTATCTCTTTGTGAAATCGACCCAAGTACTCTTTACCAAGTAAGTTTTTATGGTCATTAATTTTTGGAGAAATTACCAAAGGTACACCTTCCCTTTAATACACACACAACTTTAAAACAGTACGTGTAAGGTGTGTTTGAACCAAACAGATGTTTTGGTGTTATTTTTAGTACATCATGAACATTCTTATCATTTCCAAATTTAGTAGAAAGGTTAATTGTACTCATGAATTCAGAACAGAATGCTTCATGGATTAACCCTTACCCTTCAATATCTTCTTTGCTGAAATGAAAGATTCAGAAGGACCTAGGGCTGTAGGCCCAAGTAACGATTGCTTGTCATTGGGACAAGCATTTCAATCCTAGTTCAAACATGTTTGGGGCAGAGTGACATAGGGGAGGAGGATATTTGAGGATTGAGGTCCCTTATAGACCTTATGCATTGACGTCATCAAGCCGCAATCTAAGAGGCAAACTGATGATGAAACAACGGAAATGCGCAGATTTGTCTGCGCAGCACACAGGATTGGCCAATGAACAGTCTCTTTTTGACCTCTAGGCGAGGGCGCCCTACTCAAATAACGTCATGTGCATAAGGTCTATAGGCAAGTCGGCCTGAGGGGTTTTATTGTACCTTTAAAGTCAATATGAACTAAATCGATGGCTTGAAGGCGGTACGCTTTAGCGATGGTGACGACTTTCTGACGAGCGTACAACAGTTCAGTTGCTTCTGGTGTTCTGGTTGCACCTGAAAAAGATTCAAGATATAAAAAGTGTACACAAGCTAATCACAAGTGTAAACAAGTTTTAAAAATTGAAGCCTGTTTTGTTTTCAATAAGTTCAGAAAGTTCATAGGAAAATTGGTGCTTGCATTAGTTTATAAAAGAAAGATTTACATTATAAGGTTGCTGTTTTGGATGATCACCAAAAACAATACCATGTCACTATTTGTAAACCTTTTCTCAAATGGGAAGGTAAAGAAATAACTTTTACAAGCACCATTAAAACTTCTCCTTTGGGGGACAAAATACTTACCTATGTCTGCACAAAAGTCATCCGATCCAAACACCACCCCTTCTAATGTAAATGGAGCAGTCTGTGATAACCTCTGACCCTCTTCGCATATACTAGCAAGTCGCAGTAGACCCATGGCGCTCTCCACAAAAATGACAAGTTTCAAAGGGTTTGCCGGTGGTTTTGTGGCAAAGTGTTGGTGAAGCTTCTCCGTCAGCTGGAATTTAATTGAAATTGTAAGTTTGAAATTTAAATCTTCACAGCAACAACCCCCCCCCCCAAGTTTTGATGTAATAATGGCATCAGGCGTCTAATCACTTATGGTGCTATTCCCCATGTTTGTGGTTGATAGTGCCCTCTCATGGGAAGATTCCAAATGAGAACATCTTGCACCAAGGACACACTTCATGCTGATGTGCGGCAATTATGTGGGCGATGAATTGCTTGAGCTCTTTTCACACTTCTTTATTCCCCGAGGCAACCCAGGGGCCAGTCCTTTCACACTTGGATTGCTCTACCCCTGATCTACCCCGGCAACTGGGCAAACCCCAAGGAATAGCCACCCCTGCTCTGGAGTAGGGGTAAGCGGTCAAACCCTGGGGTATTCTTGAAACGTGCAACCGGAACCCTGTGGAATAGGGACACAGTGCTAGTGCGGTGGGGTAACCGTGGGGTAAATAAACTCCCAGGGCCTCCCCAGGGCTGTATTCCATGGGAATAAGAGATACAGTGTGAAAACGGCTTTGGTGATACGGGCATCAAACCATGAACCAAAAGCAGCTAATGGAATAATCATCTTCGAATACTCTGGAGTTTTCATTTTGAGACAATTAAAGACCCAAGTTCCCAGACCGAGACCTTAACATTTCAACACCTCAAAAGACCTGGGACTTTTTCCAAACCTCGGCTTGGGCTCCGTCTCTTGGCTCTGTTCGCTGTTGGAAACACCGTGCAAATGTGCACTGTTCTAAAACTGATAACGGAGCTCAAGCCGAGGTTTGGAATTGGGTAAAGGCCCTGGGAAAAATGTGGTCTCTAGACTAGTCTCCAGAGGTCAAGACCTCCAACACTGAAGACTACAAACCAGGAAGATATCGACCTTACCCATTGTATATGTTCAACTGATTCCACCTTGGGTAACATCAAGGTGTCTGGAAGCCTCTCTGCCTTCAAGACTTCATCCAAGTCATCTCCAGCGAGACCGCTGTCTACAGCATTGATGCGGACGGCTACATCTCCCACGGTCGGTACATGTAACGAGCCTAGAGTTTTCCGAATTGTTTGTCTGGCAACGTCCTGTGGGTGAAACAATTTGCTTGTTAATTTTTCTTACTGAAATGTTCCGACTTTGTAACATTTTATTACAGTGACATTCCTCCTGAGACTCAAGATCTTGTAAACTTCCTACATTTTCATCAAGGAGGAAAATCCATTGACTTTCCACACATACATACATCTCAAGACAAAGGGTGAACACAAAAATGAATTTGATAAACATTTGTTTAACTGTACCACAAGGGCTAGATAGCTCGGTAGGTAGAGCGCTGGTGCAGTGATTCGGAGTTCGCAGGTTCAAACTCTGCTCTAGTTAACTTTTCTTTGTTCACCCCAAAATTTAATCTGTAATTAACTGTCAGAAACAAATTGCTCGCACAAATTTTACTTTGATTGAACTTCTATCTAAATAGGAAGACACAGATAATTTGTGTTTGATTTGAGGAACTTTAAAAGTGTTTAGATTGCTTTGTTTATTTTGTATGTTGGAGGTGGGGTGGAGAGAAGATGGGAGGGGGGGGGTAAGTAAGGTGGACTGTCACATTCTGACATACTTTCCTATTAGCTGCTACGCCATCTTCACAGTCCATAACGGCACAGTCGACTGTCAACCCAGCCAGCTTGGCTAGTTTGCGCTCGTCACTGCCTGGTACATAGAGCACCGCCCTCCGAGGTGTGAAACTCCGCCCCTCCTCTCCGTGTGCAGACTGACCCCCCATGAAGCCTCGGATGACCAAGGAGCGAGCAGTGTGGGACCTCAGAGGGGGAGCCTGCTGGGTGCAGAGTCTTAAGACGCTGTTGAGCATCTGGACTGCTTGTAGTAAGTAGTCTATCACAGTTGTAGTTTAGATGTTTCAATCATACGCAGCTCCATCCAATGTTCAGGATCATTTTTTTTAGGAGAGTTTAAAACACTGAATGTGCAAGAAAACATAATTTGTCATGGTGCGGCCATCTTGATTTTCTCCAAGCTGAACCAATGTAACCAAACCGAGGCTAGGAAGTCAAAATAGTCTGGTTCCTTTTTGAGTTCAATGAATACTAGCATTCATTACTGTTATTGGATACAGGGAACATAACCAAGATGGTGGCAGCATGCATGATCAAGGTCTATAGGAAACTTTTAGAGACACTAGGTGGGCAGCAGATTTTCAGGATTGTTCATTGTTCTCAAAAATAAACAGTGGAAGGTCTGCTGCCACTGGGCAATCCAAACACATCGGACACAAACAATGCACTGGGGCGCTGTTCTCCTTTTAAAAAATGTTGCCCTTTTCAGCCGTACTAGCGAAGATGTGAACATATTTTTTAAAGGGAGTACAGCGCCCCAGTTACTGAGATACTGGATCTCGTTGTTTGTCAGTTTGTAAGGTGTGTTTATTCTTCAAATTATTGAAAACTAACGTTAGATATTTTAAAATGAATTTACTCTCATTACAAAAACTAATTAAAGGTATCTCTAATATTATCATGGTCAATGGACTATCGTCATTGATCATTATCACTGGATTATTCAGCACTCCAAGAACATCAACAAAAAATCAATGAATCAACTGAGTAAACAGTTCATGGCCCCACTTGTGCGGCCAAGATCTCTGAATCCTTAAATCTTCTGAAAACGAGGGGATGATTCTGATACCTCGGCCACACAAGTGGGGCTGGGGTTTAACCATAATAACAAGGATCTCTGTCCTGCTCTATCTATGGTTTAATAGTTTAACTGTGTCAGTGTGTGTACTACAGTACAGTTTAGTTGGTAAGTTGTTTTAAGCATTCAATTCACTTTTCTGTTAAGTGAAAGTTTAAAAGAAAAAATACATCATCAAACATTGTTAGCAGCCTGCCAAAACGAGCACACAGTGTACGTTACTTACAATTTGCTGATCACGCTCTAGAAATCGACCACTAAGAAGAAAATAACAGGTATGACATGCACTTATAACTTATAAATTATTATTTACTCCACCGGCAGTGTTTACTTCCCGCACTATTTACGGCTGTTTTATGAGTGCCACTCTATTTTATAAAACAGCCGTTGTTCCTTAATGGCACTTTTTTGCTGTTAGCGCCCTCTTTTGATGAGGACTAGGAGTTAAAGATAATCGAAAAACAGACGTTATTAATTTTTATCATCTGACTGGTCTGTTGGAAAGACCCTACTACATCGTCAAATTTTAAATAATCTTATCTATTAGGGTTTATTTTAATCATTAAAAATAATTGCATTCTTAGGTAAACACTATTGCATTGGAGTAACTAAAAGTTTACGACTTGCGTACAATAAACTAGAGAGGGCGCTAGTTACTGTCAAAATCTGCAATGTTTTTGTTTATGTTCTTGCATGGCGTTTGTTTCGGTTAGCGGTAAGTTTGACTTTGATTTGTTTATTTATTTGCTTTTTGCTGTAGATATTTTGTTGATTACATTTACTGCAGCTTTAAGAGATTACGGTGGTACTATAAAAGAGCTTGAGTTCAATTCTCAGAGCTTAGATTTTTAACGTCCAAAGGAACAAATTGGAAGGCAAACAGCCCCCAAACTGTTGGTCCATTTTCCGGACATATATAGCGTATCGGTGACTGTGTCTGTGTTTCTGTTACGACTAGTTACGACACGACTGTAGTGTATAGTAATAATTAGTATGTTTAATGTCAGTGTTAGATAGAGCCTGGTGTGACACATTGTGTAAATTTACTTCAACAATTAATTAATTATAACCACCAGCTTCAAACTGAAGACATATCTCATCTTGCTTCCCGAATCCCGGTGAATTGTAAAAAACCCACAATCATCACTCAGGTAGGCCTACGTTTTCCAAATTTCTGTTGGAACATTACACATGTTAAGGGCAAGGGGCACCAAGCAAGGCAAAGAGCAGGGGCCAGTTGGGGCAATTGCCTACTTTGACTCTGTGAAGAATCCGGCCTAGTAATCTTCACATGTTATATCTGTCTTATGTCTGTATTTATAATTGCACCGACAACAAATCAGCACATTCTGCTTTTGCATTCCCCTTTAGGATGAAACACTATGCTTGAGTGACTTATTCTGGTAAAAATGCTTACCAATTTTAAAGATACAATTTTCCGAACTTCACATTTAACCTATTTTTCATCTGCATAATTTAGTTGTGGAATGCACCAACAAGGAATCTGCACTGACCTACTCGAAACATTGAAGTTACCCTATTGAGGTGTGACTTTTGACGCCAGATGATGGCAAAAACTCCCAAGTTCTCCCAGCGGCAATTGGACGACGAGTTTGAGCAGTTTCTAAAGGAGGTATGTAATGGAATCTAGATGGCTCAATTGCAGTGTTGTACTTGTAAGAACTCGTTCTCAAGTACTGTTTTGATGGTACTCCTACTCCTGCTCAGCTGCCAAATAACCATACTCAAAGTCCACACTCAATACTCGAGTCAAAAAGTACTCGATTCAATTTTAAACTATCGGGTCAAACTACCACTTTCCTGTCTGCTATCCTATGTTGTTAGCTCAATATGATGAAGAATTTATTATGTTTCAGTGTACTATACCAACGCACTGGCTGCCTGCTCGTACTAACACTTGGAGATCAAAGTACTTGGTACTCAGCTGTTGGTCTCGGTACTCGGATATCAGAATACTCGGTACTCAGACACTTGTACCTTTACTCGATGGCCCAAGTACTCGTACGTGAGCACTACTTAGCCACCCTAGTACTCGGCAGAACTTGATACTCAACCCTGAAAAGTACTTAACAACAACTCTGCTGAATTTTATTTGGCACAATGTATCACTATCGGGAGCTAGCAACAAAATATTTTTGTTTCCTGTAACCCGATCTGCCAACTGTAATTTATTTTGCAGATAGTTCGAAAATATGAAATATATTTACCCGGCTGGCTGCATGTTTCACACTCTACCACCATAAATCAAGGTTTTAATATTTGTATGTTATCAAATGTGTAGTCTCTATTCATTTACGGGTACATATTGTACAGTACATGTAGGCCCATGAATGACCAATTCAGGGAGACAAAGTTATCTAGGCGTGCACATGTAAAAATAAACAAATTTGTACACACACAAAATTATTGAAATGGTTTATAGGGGAAAAAAAAGTTTAGAGTCTAAAAAGGTTAATTGAAGAATCCTGGAAACCCTAATCCACCCTGAACCCCGCCCCCGAGCATTTGTCTTAACAGCTTCTTTTGTTTTGCTTTGCATTGCAGTCTTTTTCTGACGACTCGGTAGACTCGGACAGACTCAATAAGTATTTTGCCAAGACCAAGCAGGAGGAGCAACGGAAGAAGAGAGAGTCTCGACCATGGTGGATGCAAGACAACGAGGCTGATGAGGATGAAGACACCTCTAAGAGGGAGAAGGCCAATGGGAAAGTGTCGGCTGGTAGGGATTAGGATTTATACTAAACACTCTCAATGAAATGGCCAGGAATGTCGAGTTGTCAACTTGATTACTCACACAGTAGCAGAGAGTTCATGCTTTACTCCAACATTCAACTTCTCAGTGGATCGGCAGATTTCCTCTTGTTCTTTGATTTGTTTCTTCCACAGAAAACTGAAAGCGCAAATATTTGTGGTATCTAGTTATAAAGCACAGGGGAATTTACCTCTTTTTGGGGGTAATTACAAGTTTCATATCTGTTTTTCTTGTAAAGCATATTTTGGGGGTAGTAGCAGTAAGTGTTTTGTTTATGCAGGTGTAGTAAGCAACCAGTTGTATTGGAACACTTCAAGGGGCAAAGAGGCAATACCCAGGGGCATGGGGGCCATTGCCTCCATTGTCTCTGTGAAGTATCAGGCCTGAGGCAATGCCCAGGGGCATGGAGGCAATTGCCCCTGTTTCCTTTGTGAAGTATCAGCACCAAGGCAATGCCCAGGGGCATGGAGGCAATTGCCCCAGTTACCTTTGTGAAGTATTAGCACCAAGGCAATGCCCAGGGGCATGGAGGCAATTGCCCCCGTTGCCTCTGTGAAGTATCAGGCTTGATTGATAATGGTCCTCAAGACAGTTAGTTCCTCACTAAGCACTATTGCTCGTGCCCCAAGGGAAACCCCTGCAAAACCATTCATTCATTTTACTTGTTTCCTCAAACAGAAAACAAATGGATGAAGCCCAAGAAACAATCAACTCCACTCAAAGACAATGAGGAAAAGACAGAAAAACCTCAGAAAGAATCTTCACAAAAGGTGAGAATGTTAAGATTTTGTTTCTCTTATTTTGTGTATCAAGTAATAAACCACAAGGGAAACTAACAGGGTAAATTTTAAACGAAAGAAAAGTTGATAAGAGCAGGATTTGAACCTATCACCCCCAGATTAACAAGCCGGCTCTCTACCAAAATTAAAATTCTTAATTTTGTGTTTTAAATCTAATACTCCTTTTACCTCGTGTTTATTTTAATAGTTATCACACAAGCTAATACATTAAAATTAGTATATATTCCAGGAGCGCACATGTGATAACATGTTTATCTTCAAGAAAACTTGACATACAGCTTAAAATAGCGCAATATGCAGAGCTAGAACAGCGCAGTAAAGAAGGTGCGATATGGATCAGGCAATATGGTGTAATGTCACACTTGTTGCCGTGGATCGACCAATCAGAATCAATAATAGATGTTTATAGGGGCCCTAAGCATTTCTGAAATCATCTGTACTCCTAAGGAGTATGCAGCACCGCAATGGATGCACAGGTTACTTATGCACTACACTAATCTCTTCCCATGCATAAACCTAGCCATTCCTGAGTGATTATGTGTAGCTGCAATTAGTTTAATGCTTGTTTTGGTTATGTTAATTTCTAAATATCAGGGTCAAGGCTTCAATTCTGATATGCAAAAGAAGAAGGTGGACATGAGTAAAGACAGTTTGGAAGATTGTAAGTTGATTTGTTTGGTTTGTTATCTCACTGATGGTTTCTGGACTAGAAACTGATCGTTTCTGGACTAGGAACTGATCGTTTCTGGACTAGGAACTGATGGTTTCTGGACTAGGAACTGATGGTTTCTGGACTAGGAACTGATCGTTTCTGGACTAGGAACTAATGGTTTCTGGACTAGGAACTGATGGTTTCTGGACTAGGAACTGCTGGTTTCTTGACTAGGAACTGATGGTTTCTGGACTAGAAACTAATGGTTTCTAGACTAGGAACTGATAGTTTCTGGACTAGGAACTGATCGTTTCTGGACTAGAAACTGATCGTTTCTGAACTAGGAACTGATGGTTTCTGGACTAGGAACTGATGGTTTCTGGACTAGGAACTGATGGTTTCTGGACTAGGAACTGATGGTTTCTGGACTAGGAACTGATGGTTTCTGGACTAGGAACTGATGGTTTCTGGACTAGGAACTGATGGTTTCTGGACTAGGAACTGATGGTTTCTGGACTAGGAACTGATGGTTTCTGGACTAGGAACTGATGGTTTCTGGACTAGGAACTAATGGTTTCTAGACTAGGAACTGATGGATTCTGGACTAGGAACTGATGGTGTGTTGTGGCCAAGTTGTCTACTGGACATCGTAATCAAGTTCTGATGGTTGAATCATAGGAGTGTGGGTTCGATTCCCGGTCATGACACTTGTGTCCTTGAGCAAGGTACTTAACCATAATTGCTCCTCTTGATGTATTAATGGGAACCTGAGAGGGCTGAGACAGTATTGTGTTTGATTGTGTTGGATTATTATAAAACAAATTAAAAAGAATAAATAAATACAGGGTAAATCATTGAGGATTAAGTTGCAGATGGATTTTTTTTATAGTTAGATGTTTGCCCAGTACAAGCTAACTTTTTTACGCAAATATGTTGGCAGATTTCCGCACTGCACCGTCTGATGTTTGGCCAACTGATTAGATCTCAAAGCCCTCAGCTTAATTCCATGTGCTGTAAGCGCAGATTTCCACGCGAAGCAGCATTATGATTTGGGTTCTTGTACAGAGAACCCACAGCTATTTAGCCAGGTTTGCAATTTTTAGTTTTTCTGTAGTGTATTAGGAAATATCTCATCATCAGTATTCAATAACTGATTATTTGCTAAAAGTATCTTTCATTTATTTGGTTTTTTTTTTCATTTCCAGTGACCATGAGTGGTAAGCCTGATAACAGCATGCCAAGAGATCGCAGGTATGTCCACACAATACTGAAAACTGAATTCTGTTATTTAGGCTTGCAACGTTTCAGCTGATTTCCTGTTTTTCCATCTCGCTGAATGCTGTGAAAAAAACCCAACAAACTTTGAATGTCACCACTATAACTAGGGTTGAGACGCTTAACAAATTAACCATTTAACCACAAACAAATATGGAAGTCTGTTTTCGAATTTCCTTAAGGGTTTAACGAATCCCGCAGTAAAACTGTTTTTGTTTTAATTAGACCTTCCTTTTCTTTAAAATGTTAGCTTCAGACACTATCCAGGGAGAACGATGGACATCCCTTTTTTGGTGAATTGTTTCTTATCTTAATCCCCTACAAGTGTAATACACTATTTGCAATACACTGTTTGTTATACATTTTGTTTTGTAACCACCCCACCCCCTGTGGTTTTGTAACTGTAAAGACTGGTTTACAGTGTTCTGAATCCTTGAAAGTGTGTTGACATCTGCTCCTTTTACAGATGGGCTCATACTTCTGGTTGGAGTAGGTAGAAAAACGGTTAAACGGAAGTCACTATTTCCGTTTAAACGTTCAGGAAAATAAACATAAATGCACAACTCTAATACTGAAACCTAATGTGATCACCAAAAATTAAAAACATTAGTCCTTGGATAGGTTTTCAGTGCTTTTTTTTATATACAATGCAGCAATTCTTCATTGATGCACAACTTAAACACCCTCAATGTTTTCTAAAATTCACTTCATTATTTTGCTGGACTTTGATGGATTTGGAACTGCACCCCCCTAACCATCTACTCCTCATTTGAGGCAAGGCGTAGCCAATCTCATCTGGGTCCAAACACCTGGGTATCGAGTTAATACCGTAGAGTGAAGTACTTTGATGGATTTGGGATTTGTCAAGAATTTTCGTAATTTCAGGATTTTTCATACGTCCTCCGTTGCCTTCAAACTTTCGTGAGGATGTTCAAAGCCTCTACTTGTAGGTTTCCATTTCTAGTGATGTAGTGAATCTACAAATCCAGTATTTTCACCCCCTCCAAGTTCACCAAGTTTTTATCTGTAGACCTTGAGGAGACAGCTTTCCATTTTCAGGATACGCAACTTTTGTACCATGTAAACGTGGCAGTCTCTTTTAATGGAACTTCAAAAAATTGTTTTTATTCCCGCAGTGGGGTGATGCCCACCCTGGCAAGTTTTGAAGAAACGCTAAGTTATACAGGTAAGAATATTACAATGCAAAATGTGAAAAATAAAGAGGAAAAAAAAACCACTCAAAAACCACAAGCCTTGTTAAACACTGAATTAGCTTATTGAATTTTGTCAGTTCTTGACAAGGGGGATAATTGGGGCGCCGGGGAGGATAGGTAAACATGTTCCCCTAGATGTTCTTTCCTGCTGCTTTGCTGTGCAGGGGGGTGTTTTTTTTCTTTTTTTTCGGGTGAGCGTGTTCCCTTGGATGTGCTGGCTGCTAGATCACTGTGCAGGGGGACAGGGTGGGTGGGGGGGCGGGGGCTGAAAATGCATTCCCCTTGGGTGTTCTGTCCTGCGGGGCCACTGCGATTTCATTGTCACTACATGTACCTTATGGAGACTGAGAACAAAACAGAAAATCGAAAACATAGGGTCTCCATAATTCTAGAGACTGGGTTGCTCCACAAGGAATTTTGTGTACACAGTCTATGGGAGGTTCTTAACTACAGGAACAAAAGGAAAGAACAAAAGATGTCTCCACAGGGATGCAAACAATAGAATCTGTGTGGGGGGTCATGTATGACACCTGCAGCTTCTCTAATGGTAGCACACCGAAAGATCAGATGGTTTTTTCTGTAACATTGAGAGGGGCACACTTCCCATTTTCAGGTTTTCTCATTTTCGTGCAACCAAACCCCTGTATTATAGGTCATGGACCTAAATGAAGTACTTTTTTCCCCATCTTAAATTAAAACAACCTAAAGGTCATTAATAATTGCCTATCAAAAGCTTGGCCCCCCACAACCATGTCTTTAGTCTGGAAAATCAAATTTGAACGTTAACTTCCGACCAATCAAATTAATGCATAGTATAGATAGGTTGCAATATGACGTAAATCTGCCATCTTTACGGGCAATTTGGAACACACAGTCATGCATTTCGCGTGAGAACGGCGTGCAGCACGCGCACATTTCACAAAACTCGTTTCACGATTGGTTAGTGAACAGCGCGGCTGCGTCAATAATTTGAGCGCGTGACGCGCCTGCAAGCCAAAATGAAATTTGCCCGTAAAGATGGCGTCTATTGGGAACTTATCTATTTAAATCTGTTCAGAAACCGGAACCTCTGATGGTCTGACTCCAGCCTCCACTGGCCCTGGGATGGACACGTTGGAGGAACAGGCCGACAAGGAACGCTTCTTCAAGGACTTGGAGGCAAAGCGTGGTGGGATGGTGGATTATCGGAAGCTCATCAAGGAAGCCGACATGTCAAATACAATGGGCAGTATGAGATCAGCCAACATGTCGCTGACAATGGGCAGTATGCCGTCGGCGTACATGGGGTGAGCTTAATTGTGGTCGTAGCTCCGTCTGTAGATCTAGCGTTGCTGAAATGTGAATTAGCTGATGGAATTAGAGTTCCTGGTTTGACTAGGGTTAGGACTAGCAGACAGGAACAGTTACTGCAAACCTTACTAGACTGTTTCTCGACCATGCAAAGTTTCAAATCCTACTCATGTACATGGTGTTACTGCAAACCTTACTAGATTGTATCTACACCATGCAAAGTTTCAAATCCTACTCATGTACATGGTGTTACTGCAAACCTTACTAGATTGCATCTCCACCATGCAAAGTTTCAAATCCTACTCATGTACATGGTGTTACTACAAACCTTACTAGATTGTATCTCCACCATGCAAAGTTTCAAATCCTACTCATGTACATGGTGTTACTGCAATCCTTACTAGATTGTATCTCTACCATGCAAAGTTTCAAATCCTACTCATGTACATGGTGTTACTACAAACCTTACTAGATTGTATCTCCACCATGCAACGTTTCAAATCCTACTCATGTACATGGTGTTACTGCAATCCTTACGAGATTGTATCTCTACCATGCAAAGTTTCAAATCCCTCAAGTACATGGTGTTACTGCACACCTTACTAGATTGTATCTCCACCATGCAAAGTTTCAAATCCTACTCATGTACATGGTGTCCTGCAAACCTTACTAGATTGTATCTCCACCATGCAAAGTTTCAAATCCTACTCATGTACATGGTGTTACTGCAAACCTTACTAGATTGTATCTCCACCATGCAAAGTTTCAAATCCTACTCATGTACATGGTGTTACAGCAAACCTTACTAGATTGTATCTCCACCATTCAAAGTTTCAAATCCTACTCATGTTTGTAGTGTTTGTTTGTGTCAAATTTATTGTCTGTTTTGTTTTGTTTTGTTTCTGCAGAACCGCAGATGAGCATAGTAGCCCACTTCCATACAAACCATCTCCAGTGGAAGAGGATGATTACGGAGATGACAGTGATCCAGACGAAACACCACCCACTGCATCGGAAACTTCACCCTCACAACCCTCTGTGCAACCCTCCAAACAAATGACCTCTCCCAAAAAGGGCATGCTGGCTAAAGTGGCCTTATTGGATACTGGCGAGTCCATGTTCGACACTTCTGGAGTGCTAGGGGAGGCCACTGCAAAGAAAAAGGACCGAGACCATCTGGCAGCTGGGGACACAAAGATGGGGGCCACCAATAACTTGACTTTAGGAAGCACAGGTAGGAAATGACAATGTTTTATCATAATATCCGCTTCCCTTTCCAACCGCAAGTTGAAGGTTGTCCTTAAACGGTTAATCGTCTCCAATTCTGGTGTTCCACAGGGCTCACTACTAGGTCCTACTCTCTCTCTTGCCCACATTAACAATTTGCCTGATAAAGTTCTGTCTAAGCTCGCCATGTTTGTTGATGATTCAACCCTCTACCCTGATTCCCCTCACACGTCCAACACTTCTCGCTGTGAGGTGGGTGTCTCACTGAGTAACCATTATAAAGGGCATGCTGAAGTTGGGGAACAATTGGCTAGTAAACAGGTTGGGAGAAAGCTGGTTAGCTGCATTTGTGAAACTGAATATTCTAAAACTAAATATCCAAAATCCAAAATGGGCGGTCAAGTTGGTGTAGTGGTATCTTGCCTTGCCTTTCACCTCTGGGACCCCGGTTCAAATCCCACCGGAGGGCACTATGTGGATTGGGTTTTCAGTCCCTGCCTGATTGCGTGGGTTTTCCCTGGAATAATTCTCTGGGGTTTTCCTCCCACGTCTAAAACTGAAACTTCCTTCATTGTCTTCTCTCCATTGGGTTCTTGGCTAGTATAATAATTAAGTTCGCTTTTCTGAGAGTCCTTGGCTTCACAAACAGAATCAATAAATGAAATGAAATGAAAAATTACTATATCCCGGGCAGTTTCCCTCGTGATTAAGTGCATAACTAGTTGATTTTTCATCATTTTCATCGCCATACAAAGCTTCAAATCTTACTTAATGGACTTGATAGCAGCCTTATGAAAAAATGTAATTGTATTATGTCTGACAGCACACATCCTCTTCACTCATTGATTGTAACTAATAGATCAGGTAGGATTCGACAACTAGGCCTTAAAACAAACAGGTTTTAAAAACTCCTTCCTACCCAGTGCCATCTATAGTTTTAACTGTAGTTTTATCAGAAAATTTAACATCATTTACTTGTCCTGTTTTTTATGACTCTCTCTTTTTCTTTGTGTATATATAATTGTCTATTGGTGATGTACTTGGTGTAGTTTTATGTACTTTTGAAACACTGCTGTACAATGGAAAACAAATTACATTTGTGTTTTTAAATGATGAAAAAATAAATTGAATTGAATTGAATGTTGTTGGTTTGCAGGGTTGCTCACTGGTGGGACTGCAACTGAATTTGAGGCATTACAGGCCGCGTTAAGGGAGGCGGCAAACACCCCCACCATGGACTTCAGTTCAACAGGGATAGGATTGGATGGTGGCTCACAAGACGGTAAAATAATCATTGATGTGTGACTGACAAAAGAGAGAGAGAGAGGGAGTAGTTAAGTTTGCTGTTTAGAAATAAGCTGCACACTCCTAAGAAGTTGAGATGGTTTTTAACCAGTTTGGGTGGATAGTCCTAAAACGTTTCCAAATCCACCCGGGATATTATGTTTCGGAATTGTTTTCCTTTGAAAATATCGTTACAACAATGAAACCCTGACTTGACAAAAGAAAGAGGACAACGGTTTTTATAATAAGCACCAGAACTTGATGTTGTCTTGTGAGAAAATATGAGTAGGCACTCACCATGATTGGCAGAACCTCAGCCATGAGTCACGGCCGATAATCTGCCATGGCGAGCTGGAAATCGGGAACACTCGGAAGTTGTCCTGCCAAAATAAACAGTCTACCGGAGGCCAGTTCAGAAAAATTTTGGCGGATATACACATCATTCGATGTGAAGTGGTTAAGGAATCCTTGACTCCCGATGAACAGAGATAATGAGACAAGTATTATCACGAAATCATACTGTTACTATCTTTAAAAAAAGAGACTAAGTTTGTCCTATTTTTCCTCAACCCTCCTTCTGTCTGGATATTTTCATGATGATATCTACTGACAATTCTTGTGTCCAATCTTCACAAATCTTTCTTTAGGAACAAAATCAAGGACTGTTGACGACATCATTCGTGAGGTGAACAACGAGAAGAGAAGGATGCGGGAAAATACTGATGACATCATGAGCAGACTGAGAAGGGGTGATGAGGGTGAAGGTGAAAGGTCAGAGTGGACCAATGAGAAACAGGGCATAGAGAATGATGGCAAGAAATATTTTGAACCACAGAAAACTAATGAGGATAGAGGGTTTGATTTGCAGCCAGCCAATGAGAACAGAGGGTTTGATTTGCAGCCAGCCAATGAGAACAGAGGGTTTGATTTGCAGCCAGCCAATGAGAGCAGAGGGTTTGATTTGCAGCCAGCCAAGGAGAACAGAGGGTTTGATTTACAGCCAGCCAATGAGAGCAGAGAATTTGATCTACAGCCAGCCAATGAGAACAGAGGGTATGATTTACAGCCAGCCAATGAGAGCAGAGGATTTGATTTACAGCCAGCCAATGAGAATAGAGGGTTTGATCTGCAGCCAGCCAATGAGAACAGAGGATTTGATCTACAGCCAGCCAACGAGACCAGAGGGTTTGATTTACAGCCAGCCAATGAGAGCAGAGGATTTGATTTACAGCCAGCCAGTTCTGATGTACATCCAATCAGTGTAAGTGTAAATATGTGGCCTGGACAAGGCAGTCGTACAATTAATCTCTAATTGGTTGCTAAAAAAACTCAGGTATACTTCAACCGAACAAATATGTGGCGTAGCGCTTTGTATATCATTGGTAAAGTGGCGCATCGAGATAGGTCACTTTGTGAAAATACGAAACGGCAAATCTAGTGATACGCTGTTTTTACTAATTAGTGTAATTACAAAACTGTTACGTATTAGTTATTCAATCTTGCTGAAAATGTTAACAGTAATGAGTATATTAATAGTTTGTGTAAAACCCGATTTGCACACATTTTAAATTTTTGACAGATAGGTCACTTCGTGGTATGCGTGAGGACATATGTATTTGAAAAATATTTATACAGTTGACATTCTCTTTGTCCATGGTGTAACTTCATAGAGCTACAGAATGTAGCTCAGCACAACATAATTACCAGAACTACAGTTACCCACTAAAATACCATGTAACATGTACTTTATGGGACTGGTTTCCGGCTTACTTTTGCTGGGCAGGAAGTTGTTAGCATTTACATTTCTGCTTAGGCACCTCCATGAAACTGGGCCCAGATGTTTTCGACTCTAAAGAGGAGAAAGATTCTTCTAAGCAAAGAGATAATTGTGCTTAGTTTGTCGAAGCTGAATTTATTTTATATCAAGTGCCACGATCTATTATATACCACAGGCAATGCTTTATTTGGCCGGAAATCCATGTGTCCGTAATGGCTACTGTGCAATCCTTTAGAATGAAAACACACGCCAAGCAATGCACATAATTTCTAGGAATAATACTGTATTAGTAAGCAATACAGATACATGGCAGGCCTCGAAATAACCCACGGCACCCACAGCAATTGCCGTGGTGCCCTGTGTGCTTTTGCTGTGGTGCCCTTGGCAAAGTTCCATGAAACAAGTTTACATTTTCCTCATAGAAGTGCCCCTTTCCAGAGGGAAAGTGCCGTGCCCCTTCAAGAGCGAAGATTATCGCCTGACATGGAGTGATGTGCAATGCTTGGCCTGTACTATCATTTTTGACGCGATGCGCAGTTCGCATTACGCACAACGCGTGACGTACTCATGGATTTTCAGACTTGGCCGTTTTTTTCTTTGCTATCACTGCTATAGGATAAAGCTTCACAATTTTAAATAAATTGAAGAAGCAATGAAAATGTCTATACGTGTTGACACTGAATTGTTAAAAAAATTGTGATCACTAATTTGCTTTTTGTCAAAACTATCAGGCGGATGACGAGAATTCACAGAGAAAGAGCTCTCAAAGGCAACAAAAGAGAGGTAAGTATAACGAAACTATGCACTTCTTTCCTTACACTTGTTTGTAGTTTTATTTTGTAATGAAATGCTTCATTACTCTTATTTTAAAGGAGTTGTCGCCTCAAAAGTCTCAGTGCTAGGAACGTTCTAATTGGGTCGGATAAGTATTCCAGTGCGTGCAAACGGACCGTTCCATCGGGAACGCTGGAAGTTTCCATTGGAGCATTCACAATGTGTGTATTTGCTCGTGTAGGATTGCTCCCGCACTTCGGCCAAATGATACGGTGCAGTGGAACGTTCTGGTGGTCCAATTAACTGTGTGCCCACGGGAACTGTCTTTTGCGCCTTGATTATTAGAGCGTGACCGACTTTTGATGCCCTCCCTTAGCCAGGGATAATGCGATCGACCGTGCACTTTACAAGTGTAACTAGGTGACAGTAGTCTTGTGGTTGAGCGATCAAGTGAAACAGACTCGAGCTGTTGTCGGGGTTTGAGTTCGAGTCTGGGACTTGACCTGTAATTGCTTCGTCCTTTGGATGAGATGTCGAGCAGTAGGTCTAGGGCGTTGAATAATTAATTAGTTAAAAAGTACACTGATCGTTGTGAGGAGGAGTTTGCACCAGTCAGTGGTTCTGGCATAGGTCAAGGAATTGTTGGTGAACGAGGATACAGGGATTAATACTGGACATTTGATGTGTCTGAGTTCGGGACTGTGATCACGGCACTTGTGTCCTGAAGCAAAACACTTAAGTTCTGTAATTGCTTTGTCCTTTGATAAAGCTCTGGTGTCAGAAGGTCTAAGTGTGGGTCTCGGGTCATGGCACTTGTACCATTAAGCCAAATGCTAACTGAAATAGCTTCGTCCAGCGTGTTGAATAATTAATGTATACACTTATCGTTGTGAGAAGGAGTTTGCCCCAGTGGTTCTGGCTTAGGGACCATGTCAGAATTAGTTCAGGACAACCAGCGGATAAGTACCGTCCGTCCGGCACAAGGTCTCTTACATTCCGTTAATTCACCTTGTTTGAAATTGGGTGTCGGAGGAAACATGGGAGAAGTTCGTAGTGCCTTGAGACTTCGAGAGGGGGGCCTCTTTACAAGTCTTCCTAAAATTATCAAACTACACATCTAAGTTAAAATACGATGACCTCCAAACTTTCCAGATCACTCAAAAACCACACGTTTTCTTAACACCACATTTAATCAACCACTCAAATTGCTGAGCGCTCAGTGGGTTGCATTACACAGGGCTTGTCTTTAGTGCATCGGAGACCTGTGTGCCTTTCAGCGAGTAAAACAATGCCCCTCATAGAAAAATAGTCCGACGGAAATCCAACAAAAATCCGAAATCGGAGAGTTGTTATCCGACTACCTGTCCCTGATTAATTTTGACAAGACCCCTTAGTTCGAGGTATATTTGGTGAACGAGGATACAGGGATCAATGCTGGACGTTTGAAGTGTCTGAGTTCGGGACTGCGATCGAGGCACTTGTGTCCTTGAGCAAAACACGTAACTGTAATTGCTTTGTCCTTTGGATGACAATAAGCTCTGGTGTCGTCAGGTCTGAGTTTGGGTCTGGGGGGTCATGTCACTTGTACCATTAAGCCAAATGCTTACGGTAATAGCTTCATTCAGTGTGTTGAATAATTAATGTTAACAGGTACACTCATCGTTAAGAGAAGGGCTTTACATCGGTGGTTCTGGCATAGCTCAAGGAGTTGTTGTTGAACTGGGATACAGGGGTCAACGCTGGTGGTTTGAAGTGTTTAAGATTGGGTCTGTGATCGTGACACTTGTGTGTCTTTAAGCAAAATAATAATAACAATAATAGTTAAACCACATTTATTGTGCGCATTTCACCATAAAATGTTCAAAAGCACATTGAATACAAAAACCTACAAAATCCTAAAAAAAGTCAGCACAAACGCTTAACTGTAATCGCGATGTCCAGTGTGGTGAATAACTAATGTTAAAAGAGTACACTTATCGTTGTGAGAATAGCTTTGCCTCATCAATTTCGACGTGGTTGGCTGCAGATTGTGCCTTTATCACCTTGTTAAACGCTTATTTAATATTGCAGGCAATATTGACAGGGCCACTCAATGGAAATAGAGGTATGGATCTTTTAAATTATAAATTAGCCCATGAACCTGTCCTCAACTTAGTGCTTTGAGAGCTGTAGACGACAAAAACTACACACAAGTTGTTTTGTTGTAAACTGGAGACCGATACTGTACATCTCCCTTTATTTCATACCACCAAACATTTCACTGAATCACTTCTACACTACATGTACCACATTTACAGACCATTGAAATAAAATAGTGGAGCAGCTAAAATTATCTTGACCACAAATTTTTAACGCTGCTTCTGATCACCACCAAATTTTCTGACTTTTCCTTAATTTTACATAGGGTTTTATTTATTGAAACAAAATTGTTATCCTGGATCAGCTGTTTTCTAGGCAACCAATTGATTGACCTAGGGTCACACGTTTATATGTGACTTTTTTATTTTATTCAAATTTCCTTTTGTATGAATTTATTTCCCCCCCCCCCCCAAAGTGTTAGTGGTGTGTCAACATGACAGTGGTAAACGCATTGTTGGAATTCAAAATGGCTGCCATATCCAGCGGCTACTTAGCTTTTGTTTTTTCAGCCTGAATTTAGAGGGTAAAGTTATATTAAAAGTTTTGTATCAATGGAATATTTTTTAACACGCTAATCTCCAGCTTTGTAGGTCAAGAAATACTACAGAATTGTCAACCTGGCCTCATCAATGCACCCTGGGCCCCAAAGCTATATTGATTTTTAAATAGAAAAAACTTGTAATACAATATTGCCCCCAAAATGGGGTAATTGAATGATTATAGCGCCCCCTCCCTCCCCTACGGTGGCCCCATAGTAAGATATAATAACATGTTATTGCAATGTCAAAATAATAAAGCCTGCCACGTTTGAACAATATGAGCATTCGGACAAAAAAACGGAAATAATGGGAAAAATATGAAAAAAACCAACCCTAAAACAGCATCACGTAGAAGTTTGTGAAATGAGCGTATGTGGCAAGTGTCATAAACTTTTTTAACTTCCAATTAATGAATCTCGGGACTTCGGGAACACTTCAGACTAGTACAAAGCTTACTGCAAACATCAATACATGTACATTGTAATACGATATAAGAACATTCAGCACTTAATTAACAAGCCCTATGTAAAACGGCCCTGGAGCCTAGGGTCTATGGAACACTGGTGCCTAGGGTCTATGGAACACTGGTGCCTAGGGTCTATGGAACACTGGTGCCTAGGGTCTATGGAACACTGGTGCCTAGGGTCTATGGAACACTGGTGCCTAGGGTCTATGGAACACTGGTGCCTAGGGTCTATGGAACACTGGTGCCTAGGGTCTATGGAACACTGGTGCCTAGGGTCTATGGAACACTGGTGCCTAGGGTCTATGGAACACTGGTGCCTAGGGTCTATGGAACACTGGTGCCTAGGGTCTATGGAACACTGGTGCCTAGGGTCTATGGAACACTGGTGCCTAGGGTCTATGGAACACTGGTGCCTAGGGTGTATGGAACACTGGTGCCTAGGGTCTATGGAACACTGGTGCCTGGGCTCTATAGAACACTGGTGCCTAGGGTCTATGGAACACTGGTGCCTAAAGCCTACGGAACACTGGTGCTTAGTTCCTATTAGGACATTGGTGCTTAGGGTGCTATGGAACATATGCCCTTAAATGACGACAGTGTAAGAAAATCAAATCGTGTTATAATGGAGCAAATTTAAAGTCATCATTTCAGAACTAGTTTGCAGTGAGTCCTGCATGAGAAGAAGTGAAATTTAGCCGTAATTTTTTTTTTGGGGGGGGGGGGGTCAGAGCCTCACACTACAGTCCAATGTTTATACACCGTATATACCACCATGGAGATTGCAGTTGTAGTACTACATGTATACTACTTTGTACTCCAAGTACTCACAGTCCTCCATTGGCGCGTCGAATTTACTCGCAACATCCGAAATGGTCACATTGTTCAGTTGACACATCTGACCCTTAAGGTTGATAGACCTGCAGGTGTCAACCAGCGAGCACGCAACGCAGCACTGCATGTGGGTCGACACCTTGGGCGTTGAGATGACATGGCCAGTCAAGCAGTGAGACTCAGCTAGAGAGATCCCAGAGCAGGCGAAGGATCGAGGACCAGTGAATGGCCCGGCCTGACACATGACTCGCCTGACATTTTTGCATCCGACGTCGTCCCTCCGTGTGCCATCCTCTGGTACTATGATGGAACACTTCCTAGGGTTGTCCAGGGAGCAGTTGTCTGGGTGACTGCAGCGAATCCAGGTCCTGCTGTAACCTACCTCTTGATAGCTGTCGACCAGGAGCTGCCGGGCAAACGTCTCCGCTTCTGGAGATTTTGGCAGGAGCAGGTCTCCTCCTCGACGCAGGCATATCTGACGGCCATCGAACCACGTACGATTGGGTCCATCTACAATCATATAGCAGAGCCCCATGTGGTATGTCCAGTCAGAGCTCGGGCACCTGTTTCCACATACATTGCCCGGTGCAATAACTGTCAAAAGTAAGAGGATCCTAACAGTATCCATGTTGCGTGGACAGTAATAGACTGTTGAGCCGGTTGCAGTTAGTTTCAGTCGTTATGAAGAAAGAATCATATGCATACAGATGCTGGTTTTCTGATCAAGCAAGTTTTTTTTTTTTTTTTTTCCTCAGAAGTGCGATCGCGTGTCTTAAAGGTGTGAGACAGGAACAATTTTCGGTGCTCCAAACTGCTGGAATACTTTGTTGACTGTCTGTATGCTTACACGTCTTCAGCAGTGTGTACACGTAGAAAGTATTGAGGAGGTTTCGTTAACAGCGAGGAGACAAAATTTCTGACTTTTGTCCGAGTTCAGACTTGTTTTATTTTGGCCTGGTGAGAAATAAAGAAATTTGCAGTAAATTTTTCTCCAGATACAAATAAATCAAATGCCTCGATCCACTTGAAGTACTGAGAGTCAACAGTGTTTTCTAAAGCCCCCTACCAGTCGATAACTCTAGGGGTTAAATGGTCAAATGGTGGAAATTATTTCAACATGCCTTGTATGATCGCGATCCAAGTCACAGACGTTTTCATCAGCGATGGCTCTCTTCCCTTTTGAACAAAACTGCAGACAAGTTTAAAAGTGTGCCTCGGCAGAAGGGATCCTTTATAAAGGGGCGGCTGGTGCGTAGAGCAGCTTGCCCTCTCACCACTGTGGCCCTGGTTCGATTACCGCTACGGCCATATCCAATGGGAGCCGTGCGTTGGTTCTTCTCCTAAGCCACAAGGGACGTTTTCTCCGAGCACTCCGGTTTTCCTCCCTGAAGCACTTTTGATCCCGAGCTGTGCTCCGTGGTCACGTATGGGCTGATGTGGCTGGCTGCCGAAAAAAAGCCCTAACACGCCTGCAGCTCAAACAGCTTTGTAGCCGCCTGCCTCTCACTCAGCCGTAAGTAAGGATGATTAGCTTCCCAAATTATTATTACTTGTTCACGCGTGCTTCTTATCTTCAGATAATTCACAGTATGGCTTTACGGTCAGAGCATGGTCAGAATCAGCCACCTTGATCCCGCCTGTGTCCAGTTCGTTCGGTTCAGCGACCTTGCACTCTTAATTCGAGCGCAGATGGTCATATATAGGGGCTCACACCAGCCATGCGTTAAAAAACCTGACCTCAGTGCCAAACTGTTGGAAACAGAAAGACGCTCCTCACTAACCTGACTAAAGGGGAAAGTGGCCCTCTTGGTCATTGTTTTTGGTGACGATGGCGTTTAATCCCAATGCACAGGTTGTCATAGAAACAAGCTTGACAACATAGAAGTTAAATGTCATGTAGCACTTGTGAATATTTTATAGTAAAGTGCTGTTAGAATTTAAGAAATAAAAATAGTAAAAATACAAAACATAGTTAATGGCCTGTCATTAGACCCTAGCACGGCCTTTCTCGAAATGGCAGCGCAACAAACATTTAGACAGGTATCCTGGTGTATCAGAAACAGCCAAGTGGAATGTAATGAAAAGAGAGAGATAGAGAGAAGGGGGCAGAAAGCACATAGAATAAAGCCAGGGATGAACAATAAAGTAGGAGACAAAGGGGGGGGGGTGTGGAGGAAGGGTGCTAGTTTAACCACAAGAGGTTGGAAACACAAAAGTAATTAATTAGTGGACATATAAATTGGGTAATAATAATAATAACAACTTATTGATCTACATTTGCGCATATTTCATAAAATGTACACAAGCGCATAACAAAATAATCACAAATAATTAAAGAAGCAACAACAGCAAAAAATATGAAACAGCCAAAACAGGAAAAAGACAAAATAAGCACAACAAATTTGCAAAAAGCTAGGAGAAACCACAATCCATAAAAATAATAACACAAGGACCCCACACGGTAAAAAACCCATTAACATTAAGACAGTAGACAGTACTTTGGAGAGCAACAATTAAAAGCAAGTTAGTAAAAAGCGTATTTAAAAAGAAAAGTCTTCAGTACAGATTTATTAAGTGGAAGTCTGTTCCAAAGGTGCGTAGGTGATACCTACATGTATAAACTCTTCAGCACATTGGGCCGAATTCATAAAAAGTAGCACTTGCTTTTTTCTAGGCTTTTGCTTACATCTTCATACATAAAAATAAGCAGTTGCTAGCAAGCAAAAGTTTCTAGTTTTAAGCAAAAGCAAAAGCTTGTTTCTTGCAAGCAAATGCCACCTTGGTTAGCAATTGCCTAAATACGTATACATGTGTACATAACAACAACCTTTTGCTAGTGTTATTCAGCAATTGCTTGCAGTGTTACAAGATCCCTACATGGTAGCTTGACCTCTCACTTGTTCGTGATTTACAAACAATTTACAGAGAAGATTCCATCATGTTTATGCCCGTTAGAGATGACCGGGCTCGGCCTAAGGTGTACAAACCAAGAATTAATCGAGAAGAAATCTCCAATCCAACATTTTTATCGTAAATTGTTTCGTTTCGACAAACAAAATGTGGAATGGCTGGCGCAAACATGTTGGCAACCTTCTTCAATATTTGTTTGTCATCCATGTTTTTCTCAGTGTTTGTAGCAATTGTTGCTTTGGCATCCTGAAGTGCCTTCCATTTCTTTTCCTTGCTACTCGGTAGTTGAGATTTGTCTAATTAGCACAGGATGTTTTTGGATGAATTTGACCAAAACTGCACTCTCACTTGTTGATCACATTAAGACAACAGTTTGATCATCACTCTGTGCAGCCATTTTGGAAACTGTGTGGGAAAAGCAAACCTGCTTTTAGTAAAAAGCTTCACATTTATGCATGCCTCATCGCACATGAATAGCGCTTTATTAAGAACCTACAAGCAATTGCTGGGCTAGCTTGAGAAAAAGCAATTAGTCAAAGCGAATGGTTATTTATACATTTGTAAGCAATTGCTTTTGCTTCAGCTTCTGCTTGATGAACTTTTGCTTTTGCTTGGTGCCTGTGCTCATTGAACTAAATAGCACAAGAGAATATGCAGAGAAAAGAAAATGTTACTAGAAAGAAATAACTGTGAAACAATGGGGCTCTTAGGGGCCATTCAGCATAGTCAGTGTTAAAAAATCTCAAAATTTTTTCGAAATTGTTTTGACCCACCCACCCCAAATTTCGATTTTTAAATATTGAATGGCTTCATAAGATAATCTATACACTGAAAAACAAAGTAATGCCTCAAATGAACCAGGTATTTTAGACCAAAGGTCTCCAACTTCAGTAGTTTTCAATGTTTTTTTCAGGCTTAAACAAACAACTTTGTAGTTTAATCAGGAATTGAGTTGACAATCTTGGCCAGCTGGGTACTTTTTCTTCTTCTTTTTCGTTTGTTAATTTATATACATTTTTTTTCATAATAAAAACTTAATTTTGATTTCAGTTATTCCTTGTGACTCACCCACCCATAATTTCGGGGGGGGGGGGGGAAATTAAAAAAAATCTAAATTTTTAAACACAACCCCCACACTGACTATTCTGAATGCCCCCTTAGCTTTGATGTACATGTAAATACATCAAGTGAAGTGATACACGTAGGGAGATCGCTCTATTGTTTGGGAGCGTCGTACACAAGCGTTCGATCACAGAGGCGTTTGATTTCTGCAGTGGATTGACTGTTTGGAGGCACTAGGTGGCAGCAGACTTATCAGGTGATTTCGTTATTCTCATAAGTATGGAATGCTCAGAGACTGCAAAAAAAAAAGTTACCTGGCATGTATACTGCCATCTATTGACCAAAAAAGTCCTCATTGAGAATTGACAGGGACTTTAACGGTCTATGTAATCATTTGACTCTATCTGCTGGAGATTCTCCTCTACTAGTTTAATATTTACAGTTTGTAACAGGGCTTGCAATTTACACTCAACTGCAGGCCCAAGGCCAATGGTTTTAGTGCGAGGCCAGTAAACTCAAGACTGGACAAGTCCGGGACGAGTCTGGCAGTGTTGTGCTTTACAATTGGACAACAGTACCTCTTTGTGTAAAAAAATTTCATAACAAAAAAGGTGATGTTTAAGTTTGGAATTTTGAGTGTGATTAACACCTTTCCATTCTGTTTAGTATGAAATTATACTTACCTACATGTGCAAGACCAAGTGAGATCAATCTTCTCTTATAAGTGTTGTCCAACTAAAAGCAGGTTTAGTATTAGTAGCTTGTCATTCTGAATCTGGTCTTGTAAAAACAATTCTGGTCCAGTCTTGTGGATTTTTCACACAAATTTGAGCCCTGTGCAAGCGTCCAGAATGAAAAAAAACAACAACAACAACAAACAAACAAACACAATTTCAAGTGCTTAATCTTACAGTTTTATTATTGGGCCATCAAATATTGGAATGAATTTAATGTTTACATACCATTTATGTTTACTGAACATTGTGCTATATATTAAGTTTTAAAAAAAATCATTGCTATTGAGCAAAGAAAAACTTGAATGCGGTTGAAACTATGAGAAAATTGCACTGGAACAGTTTGTTGGGGTTACTCATCTTTTTTTCTTCTGAATTTGCTGAGAATAAATTTGTTTTATAAACCACACACACAAATCCTTGTAATTTGATTGGTGGAACACGCATCATGTGGTGCCCATTATTTTGCCACATATTTACTACGGGGGCGCTCCACAATTTAGGGAGAGCGCCAACATTAGGGCTAGATAGCTCAGTTGATAGAGCGCCGGCACATTAATCCGGAGGTTCAAATCCTGTTCTTGTCAATTTTTTCGTTGTTCATCCCAAAATTGTTTCAAATTTTGTGGAGTTACTAACTTGTAGTTGGTGTGAAAAGTCTTAATAAAACTAGTAAAATAAAACTAAAGAAAAGTAACATCAGTAAAACAAATTAAACTATCTTTTCTAAGTTACATGATAACACTGACTGTTTTTTGAAACATAATTTTTTTTTTCTGGAATCAAAATGAAAGCAATAGATGTTAATTTTGCATCAGGGATAAATGAGAGTAAAAGTACATGTGCAAATTTTGTAAAGTTTACAGAAACGAAACACTGTGCATTGCGATTCATTCCAGTGGATACAAATTGTGCTTTGTACAGGTGCTGTTTTTTACAGTAGCGACGTTACATGTGTTTATTATGATAATTCTAAAGCACAGTTAACATTTATACAAATTTTTACAAAGACATACTATTTGAAAGATTTACACTTTTTTAAGCACTTTTTTAAGCGGTGTTAAAAATTGTTGAATAAAATCCAGGAACTCCCTTCACCAGAACGAAGAATAAGTACCTTTCTACAGAATTGTACGTTCTGAAAAACACTGACGTTTGTATGCTCAATAGATCTTGCACAGAACATGTCACCTTGTTAATGATGAAAGCATTCTGAGGCATTTCCTGGCAGGCAAGCTACTCCAGCATGTCACAAATTTTACATTTTGTACTGTACATAGGCCTACTACATAAGTTCAAGAATTGTAAAAACACCAACCATGCCAACTTTCTTCATGGGCGGCCTGTCCATTCTTGTATGCCACGTTTGTACAACAATAGGACTAGAGGTCTGTTGATAGTTTTAACTTGAAAACTGCAATCTCTTTAAAACGTTCCTAAATGTTTAGTTTTTTTCTTCCTTTGATGAGCAGAGTACAGCAGAAGCATGAAGTGTCACTGGTACCTTTGGGATCAGGTTGCCCCAGTGGTTTCTCTCCCTGCCTTTCATCTCATTAGACCCCAGTTCGAATCCCAACTCAGACTTGCGTTTTGCATGTGGATTAGGTTTGCAGTCCCTACCTGATTGGGCGGGTTTTTTTCCCCATTGATGTTGTCCTCCCACATCTAAGACTGAACATTTCTTCTTGGTTCATCCTTTTATTTGGGAAACTGACTGGGTAAATTTTAAATATTTTTGGGGTTGAACAAAGAAAAATTGACTGGAGCGGGGCCTGAACCTGCGACCTCCATATTAATGTGCGGGCACTCAACCAACTGAGCTAACTAGCCCTAATGTTGGCAGTCAAAGATATTGACAAAATAGGGAGACTGCCAACATAGTGCTAGATAGCTCAGTTGGTAGAGCGCCAGCACGGAGGTCTCAGGTTCAAATCCCACTCCTGCCAGTAAATTTATCTTTGTTCATACCCAAAAATAAATGATACTTGTTCTATTCAGAATTTTCAAACTGATAAATACATGTAGTTAAGTTACCAATGGAATGAGTTTGAGAGTTTGGGTTTGTTCAGTTCAGAAAACGATGAGCTGTTTACATGTAGGTTCATCCACATAGAAAACACAGAACTTTATCAGTTGATGTGAGAAGTTGCCCTCAACCTCCAAGACGAGTGCATTGTAGAGACATATGGCCTATGGCTTTGAGATTTTCGAAACGGCAAATATATATACAGTTTTCCTGTGTCCTGATCATCGTTATGCAGTGAGTCCCAGATCTGTGGCTCGTCGAAACACATGGCTGACAATCTTTTTGGTTATTGAGTTTGAATGAGTTTGAGAGTCTGTATGGACCCAAAATATTTCACTTGAAAAAATGATGGGCTACTTTAAAATACACATTGAAAACTCAGTTATCAGATGACTGTGAAAAGTCGCCCTCAACTTTTGATTGGCACAAATTATTGAGACGTCTGACCTTTTTGAATGAAGGAGCAGCAGTTTTCAAGAGTCCTTGATCATCTTTACGTACCATCAGTTCTTGTTTGTTTTAAGCTACACTGAACTCATAGTAGATACAGTTATCCATTGTCTGAGAGATCTCACTCCCGACTTCTGAGAAGGTTGCATCGCTGAGTTGACACATCCGGCCTTTGAGGTTGAAGGAGCGGCAGGCACTGTCCGCCGAGCAGGCAGCGCAGCACTGCATGCTGGTCTTGACGGCGAACTCTGTAATGATGCGGTCAGTCAGGCAGTGGGCTCCGTCCAGGGAAACCACAGAGCATTTGAAGGAGCGAGGGCACTTGCTTGGTCGGAACGATTTGGCCTCATCGGAGATGTTGCGAAGCTGATCCTCAGAAATGTCACGCGTTGGTACCGCTTGCGTGTCAAGTGATTTCCCTGCAGATGTATTCTCAACAGTTTGTGGCCTGAACTCGCACATGACCCGTTTTTCACGCGCACAGGGTACCTTGCGCCAGTCGCCGTTTTGTGAAAGCGCTAATATAACGCATGTTTCACCGTCCTCCATGTGTACTATGGTGGTAATCCAGGGTGTGTAGGACAGATCGTCACAGCCATGTATGCCATCATCCACATTGCAGGCTAGCCAAGGGTTATCATCCTTGCTCACGTGGTCACCAGAGCTCACATTCGCTTCCAATGTATGTTTAACAAACTCATTCTCGCTCGCCGATTTCGGTAGGATTGGAAGGCCTCCGTTTTCTTGGCACAGTCTGTAACCCACAGACCATGTGTAGAATCGGTCATTTGGGAAAACCAAGTAACAGATGTCCATGTTCTGGATCCATTGTGAGCTCGGACAGTTCGTTGTTGCCAAAGCTATTGCGACGCTCACTGTGAGGGTGATCAAAATTGAGAGATTCATGGTGAAATGTCAAAACCTTCAAGGCTCAGGTTTAGAAACTTTGGTTATGATACTCTAAAATGCCTTGAGACCAGATGGCTATTCTTAAACGGTAACGCTGTGTCTGTCGATACTTGTAGCTGGTGTTCCTTTCAGTTGCATATGTACGACATTGAACAAGCTCCCTTGTACAGCAGAGCAAATTATCACACATCAGTTGCTACCCCAAAGATCACGATTTGCTACTCAAAGTTAGCACTCAGTGCACACAAAACAACTTCAGTCTAAATTTGTTTGCTAATGCAAAAGTGCTTGACCAAATCGTTCTCTGTATGGTGGGTTGTAATGAGATAAAAAAAAATGTACTGTGTGCTGCTCTATGTAGCCGCAACTCACTGGTGAAGCATGTTGACTGGCTCCAAAATTAAATCACCAGCAGCAAGAGCCAAGAGAGGTGTGTCATCCATAGGGTTTTCAGCCCCTACGGTCTTTTGTTGTAGTTTTCAGCTTTATAGCCCAGTTCCAACTGATAGCACGGTTGGACAATTACACTTCAGTGATTGGTAATTGAACAGTCTGTGGAGTTAGTAACGGCGACTGCGTCTGCCACACCGCCCTACATAGCCCCATTTCCTCACGGCTGATCCTACCATGGAGGAAGGAGCCATGCAGCTATGCACACCCGAAGTTTGTCTCCTGCCCATACTGTCAACCATTCTTCGCTATTTCCTGTGCACGTTTTTCTCGCTTTGTATTGTATTTGTTTGTCTTTGTGGTTTTTTTTAGAATAAGGACACTGATGGAAGTAGGCTGTGTTTTAACAGCCGTTGGGCTATCCTTAGCTTTGTAATCAGTTTACTTTCATCAATGTATTTTTCTCTGTATGTTTGATTGTAATGCCTGAAAAAATTTGTTGTAAATGAAAAAGGAATGCACACGTCAACTAATAATAGGGAGAGGGGAGTGGTGAATCTAGTAGATTGGTCCATATTTATATTAAATTGTTGGCAAGTAATTATTTGTGAAGTGGCTTGCCATTTAACTTTGTAGAATTTATCAATTAAATGTGCATTTTCAACCATGTTGTAGAGGTGGGTGCTTATAAAGTTAGCTTACATTATGTATTCTTCCATTCTGTGGCCCATTCGTATACATGTGATGTCATCACCTAATCTATTCAGAGTGCTCAGCTATTTCTTATTTAGAATTAACACTTTCAAGTACGAAAGTAATTGTCTAGTACTATTGTAAATGGTTCCTGGTAAGTGTAGATGGAAGACCTTGAGTTTAATTGCACAAACATGTTTTGTTCTGAGGAAACATTAAAATTCCTAGTAACAAGCTGTGGACAAATGGTGGAAGCCCTACAAGACATTGTATTCAAAAGATTTGTATAGAGAAATTGATAAATCAGTCCAATTCAATTCATTACATTTATTTCCATCCTGAACAGTGCATAACAGAATGCAAAAGACAAATACTGTGGAGACATGGGCCCGATTTCATAGAGCTGCTTAAAAGCACAAAATTTAGCTAAGCACAACAAAATTATGCTTACCAGAATAAAGGTACAAGCCCAAATACCATGTCTCATGTACCATCTATGACTGGCATCCCTGCTCATTTGCGCTAAGCAGAAACATTGTAAGGTGATATTTTCAGCTTAAGCAGCTCTATGAAATTGGGCCATGGGTCTAATAAGAGTGCCTGCAGAAAGAAAAAAGAAGAAGAATGAATTAATTAAGTAACTGATGAACTAATTAATTTGTTATTTAATTAATTAAAGATAGACATGGGGACAAGTAATCTGACCAGAAAAAAATTAAGATAGGTGCAGCTAAAAAATAAACCTGCAGGGGCAAAGAATAAACCAAAGGATTAAACTAGGCTACCATGTACGTATTGGGAGATAGGATAGTCTTTAGAATATTTCTTTATAATAAGGACTATTTTTAGCCTACACTCTGTCAGTTGTGGAGCGCTGGAGTGTATTGATTTTTTATTCTTTCGTGACAAGAAGACGAGAAACTGAACTAATTTCGAGAACAATACACTTGTATAAAGTGATGCTTGGTCAAGGTGGGAATGAATGTCTTTAAAAAAAAGAAAAAAGAACACTAATTGTTTGCTTGTGTGTCATACACCCTGCTGAGTCTGAAGGAACGTGACTTTCTTGTGAAGACAAAGGGAGAGTAACGTATGCTCCAGTTCAGAACTGTCTGGCAAACAATAGAGGAAATTCACCCTCCATGGTCAAACAAGCACCAAATTAAATAGTCAATAATGTCTCTGTAGGGGAAGGTACGTGCTATAAATATCCTCCTAAGGTTTCAATCAAACAAACACCCCAACACCCCAACAAACAAACACCGCAACAAACCAACAAACCAACACCCCCAATGTACCCCATTCTGACAGCAAACATAAAGCAACAAATTGATCTTGCGAATAAAACAACGAACCCCAACAATTCCCCCTCCAAAAACAAACCAAAAACAACAAATTATGATGGGAAAAGAACAAACAACCAATTATGTTGGAAAAGAGCAAACAACAAATTATGTTGGAAAACAGACAACAACAAACTATGTTGGACAAAGCCTAAAAACAAGAAATTATGTTGGGAAAAAAACATAAAATAAGAAACTGTGATGAAAAGAAACATAAAATAACAAATTGCGTGGGGGAAAAAACATAAAACAACAAATTGGGAAAAAATAACATTAAACAACAATTGATGTTGAAAAAAATCATAAAGCAAAAAAATTATATTGAAATAAACATAAAACTAAAATCTTGTTGGAAAAAAAACAATGAATTATGTTGGGAAAAAAAGATCACACCTTAACATTCCCTCTCCCCACAACCCCCCCCCCTCTCAAAAAAACAAATTATGTTGGAAAAATGATCCGTCCCCCTCCCCACAACAATCATAAAACATTAAATTAAGTTGAAACATGTTTTGCCCACCATATCAGTTTCCTTATGTGTTTCTTTAATTGGCCCATCCTGTAAACCGCATACCACACTGCATTTGTCATAGCTTCATCATTGTTTGAACGTAGCCTGAGATGGTGCTGTAAGGTCCGTAGACTCAGTTAATAGACTTAGTGGGAATTTGTAGTTGCGTTACAATGCGTTACAATGTTGGCTGAGTTTGAAGGGCAGAAACCACAATTATGTTCACTGGTATCCAAACAGGCATGCACTACGATAGTAAAGTCCTTTAATGGCATGATTTGCTATCAGGAGTTTATATATTTTTTTTTAAGCTTAAAGTTCTAATTCATAAAAACAAAAAAATAAAAATTGGAAAAGGATTCAATTCTTTTTCATCCTCAAGTTGTCATTAAGGGGAGATCAAACAATCTCATCTTGGAAAAGATTTTGCGATGTCGCAAATATTATCGCTGAACAAGGCAGAACGAAGTCTCTCAGACAAACCTTATTTTGTACTGTTAAGTTTGCAATGATATGAGGATTGGACTACCCCCCAAAAAATGAAAACATTTGAGTCAAAGATGAGTTGGTTATCATCTAGTTTGTGATATTTGACTGTCAGCTAATAGTAGGGCTGCTGTTGTACAGGGCTAGACTGCTCAACCGTGACACACTACGCTAAAGACCATTCAGAATAAATGTGACATTAAAAAGACTTTTTACTGACTTTTCTCCCATTTCAAAATATATTTTTAGTACCTTCAACTACCTTAATTGATTCCTTAAAATGTAAAAAACATAGATTGGGGAAAGGGGGGGGGGTTAGGTTCAGGGTGAGAGTCTGGTTACTGTGCTCCAGTCTATATTAACTTTTTCAAAAATGCACCATTAACTGCAGTCTGCAGACGACAATTACCAGTAACACTCATAATTTGTTCTGAAATTGCAGCTAGACAGACGAGGGCAGCCGGTGGCAAGGCAACTGTTGCCCGGTACTCACACATCAAAGGCTCCGGCTATGGCAAACCCAAGACTGCCGCTGTATGGTCACCAGTTGATGCAGCCAAGCAAAGGGTTAGAGGTCAGTGTAGCATCCACTTTGCGTTGAGTCCTCTACTACTACATGTATGCTGCATGTTATAAGTCTACAAAGGTGGCGCTGATGTATAGAGAGGGTGTCTTGCCAGTTTTTGTTGTTTTTATTAATTTTTGTGTAATTAGGGAGCAAATCAAAATAAAAAAGGAGTGGACAGCTTTCACCCACAGAAGCATTTAGAGTATTGTTTATGGAGGAGTTGAGACCAAGTAGCTGGGGTTCGAGGAGGGGCATGGTTCGAATGGAAGCTGTAAAATAATGGAGAAGGCTTTAGCAAAATGGACAAAGGTGTCCGTTTTCACAAAAACAATGAAATGCAGACTTGTAACTTTTCAGCTATTCAGCTGATTTGCTCTCTTTTGTTGTTGAAGTTTTTTGTTATTTTAGAAACACTTCCACAAAAACAGTTTTCTCAATGGAAAAGTTCTTGCCACTTTAACAATGGTAATCTGAGCTAACCATGGAATTATGAAATCTAGCCCAGTGTGTGCACATGTGTGTGTGTGAACATGTCTACGCATTAAAACCGAGGACTTTAGCAATAGGGATCCTGAAAAAAAACATATCGGGGACAGTCCTCGGTTTGTTTCGTGTACAAAACCAATGGGAACGTCGCTAAAAAAACTAAGTCCACAGCATGGGATGTCCTCGGTATTATACCATTTACACACTTGTGTGTGTGTGTGAGTTTGTTTTCACATTCAAACCGGGGACCTATAACAAAAGAGGACAATAGGGTCCCCGGTTGGGTAAAGGTCCTCAGTTGGAAATTGTGTACAAAACCAATGGGAGCTGTTGCCAAAAAGTTAAAGTCCAAACAAAAGAGGGACAATAGGAAGTCCCCGATTGGAGGTGTTTACACACTTGTGTGTGTGGGTTAGCACACACACCGTTGTGGGGACTTTTACACAATGGAACAAAGGTCCCCACAACGTTTTTCTTTGTTAAACCGGGTCCCCACAAGGTAATTCTTTAGAAAAGGGAATAATAGAACAACAATAGCAAGTCCCCACAACTCTGCTTGCAAAAGACTGTGTGTGTGTGCTGGCCGTCACATCACAAAATGATAATGACGGTACCCTTTGTGATGTGACGGTCAGCTGGCACGCTTGCAGTAACTGGGTTGGAGTTCATAATTCCTTGTACAGCCACAGGGCTGCAATGATCATGAGGACAGTCTCCCTTTAAGTTTAGACCTCACCCTTTGATTTCTACACCAGCTGAGTAAAAACAGGAGTCCATTATTGAGCTTGAAGAGAAAAATGTAATACATAAATATTGCAGAACTTTCAGCTGGTCAGCCGATTTCCTCCTTTTTTGTTTGTTTCTGTTTGCTTTTTGTTTTGTTCAAGAAAACACTTCCATAGAAAACAGAAAAGATTAAATTGTACAAAGTCTCTGTCCCCGACCGATTCCCGCTTCGGCAAATACAAAGTTGCATAACTGATAATGGAGGTCTTTTTGAAATTATTCCCCTGCAGGTTTGGAGGTACCCCATCTTCAAGACCGACCTCCAGCGGGGGTCGGCAAGAATATCATGGCATCTGTAGAGTCGTTTGCCCATTACATTCAGGATCATTTTGTGGATTCAGGGAAGACAGAACCGCCAAAGGTAAAATAAACAGAAGCAAAAACACTTTAACCCTTTCCTTACCATAGGCGACTTTAGTCGACTGCACTCATACCCCCTCTTCCTTACCATTGGCGACTTTAGTCGACCAAGCTTGCACACAAAAAAGCACTCAAGCCTGAGCACAAAGGCCATTTGTAATAAAGTTGTAGTTTTGTCCATGTTCACCCTCCATACCCAAGCTTACCATCATTGGAAAGAGAGAGGTCGGATCTTTCCAATGGTGGTAAAATAAAATAAGGTTGCTATTATGCAATCTCTTCAAATTGGAATAGGAAGATCCGAAATGCCAAACACCTACGGAGCGCCATATGGTTGTGTACAAAAAAGTGTTTGAGATTACAGATTGCACTGAGGAAAGAAAGACCAAAAACTTTGACATTTATTGGACCAATCTCAATGAGTTTTAGATTATATGAAAGGGAATTCAATAAGGAGGAACTTTTTGTATTTCTTATTTTGCTGTAAAACAATATCTTCGTGGAGATAATGGAGTTTGTAAAAAATAGCCTTTGAACGAAAGCTTTCTGTTGTGTAAGAATGTGTGCTTCACGCTTGAGTGGTCAAACAATGCGGGCACCAGCGGTTGTTTATGTCCAAACAATTCGGTAACGAAAGGGTTAAAGAACAAGGGAAATGTCAAGTTTAATTTTTGTGATGTCCTCATGTGAGCTGGTAAATGTCTAACCACACCTTAAAATGGTCTAAATTGCCATTGTATGCAATAACCTCTCAGTGCAAAAATTGGTCAACATCCAAAAACGTCCCATGAGGATTGAGCCAAAACATGCACAGACCCATTCTTCTCAGAATGATGTCGTCGGATGTTTTGGATGTTGACAAATAAAAAAAGTCACATCCCTTTAAGGAGATCCCGTGGCTGCCGCTTTCCAGGTTGTATCGTAAACTTGGGCGTGATCCCTGGCTACACGGCAGTTACAGGTCGAATTGCTTCTGACTGGCAATCCTGAACACAAAGTTATTGACTAATAGGGAGACCGCCAACATACGATAGCTCGGTTGGTAGAGCGCCGACATGTTAAACCGGAGGACTTTGGTTCAAATCCCGCTCTAGTCATCTTTTCTTTGTTCCAGCCCAAATTGCTTTATTTAGAATACAGAGTCCAGGGATGATACATTTCAGACTTTTATCTAAATTCAGACCTTGTTTTATGTCTGCTTGGCGAACAAAATAGCTATTTCTTCAGATACATCTATAGAAATTCTGCTCTTTGATCTACTTCTGTAGCACTTTGGATACTGTTTATTTATTTATTTATTTACTTCCTTTATTTACCCAGGGTGAGCCAAAACTGGTTGCCATCTGGGACCTGCCTCTAAAAAATTTATACTAACAAAATAAACTTGGTTTGATATATTTAAAAAAACACACAAAAACACAGCAGTCACTCTGTTCTTTACACTTAAGGAAAATCCTATTCCTCAACACTGTAAACAATACTGTGTGGACGTGTGTAAGTCCACGTAGTGTTTCAAGTCTCTACATTATCTGGACCTCTTTTGTTCTCAGGTCCACACTTCGTATGTTAAAACATCAGAAGAAACCTCTCTGCTCCAAGAAGCTCCTAGGAATCTATAACTCCAGGGGTCACTAAAAAAATGGAGATGTCATCATTTCAACGCACCACCTGAAAGTTAGATCCAAGTTTCAGATCCTTTTGTCAGCAATGACCACCATCCCTACCTATCCGAGGGGAGGTGGAAAGGTGTGTTTGGTGCGGGGCTCTCCTTGTACAAAGTCAAGTTTTTTGTAAAACAAATTAATAACAAAATTAATTAAAAGTATCTCCTTGTAAAAAAAATATTTGTAAATTGAAAGGGGGAAAGACCACCTACTGACCATGGCAAGTGAGAACGACAGACACAGTCCACTTGAAATTTGATTAAGAGTGAAGTATTCACACTGTGCTTTTTTGTTTTTTCCGTTTACTGTTCAGTCTCCACCAATACGGCCGCAGCGTTCAACAGAAGATCCCCTGCTCTCGGCAAGTATGCGGGAGTCCCGCCTGCAGCTTGTGTCCCGAGAGAGGGCGCTAATCAACGAGGTCTCGGAGTGGCAAGCCCAGTGGAAAGAGGAACACAAGCTCACTGCTAAACTCAAGGCTGAGATGGCAGCGCTGCAGAGGGAGGCTGCACGAAAAGAAGAAGAGTTGGCATTGAATCACCAGAGGGAACTGTTCAAACTAAAACAGGATAACTTTGTCCTTCAGGCAAAGGTAAGGAATTATTTTTGTTCTAAGTTTCTTTTTAGGTAACTCTCCTCTCCAGCTGGAACTTACATAAAATATACTCATATAAAATATAGATTAGGACTAGCAGACGGGAACAGTTACTGCAAACCTTACTAGATTTTATCTCCACCATGCAAAGTTTCAAATCCTACTCATGTACATGGTGTTACTGCAAACCTTACTAGATTGTATCTCCACCATGCAAAGTTTCAAATCCTACTCATGTACATGGTGTTACTGCAAACCTTACTAGATTGTATCTCCACCATGCAAAGTTTCAAATCCTACTCATGTACATGGTGTTACTGCAATGCTTACTAGATTGTATCTCCACTATGCAAAGTTTCAAATCCTACTCATGTACATGGTGTTACTGCAAACCTTACTAGATTGTATCTCCACCATGCAAAGTTTCAAATCCTACTCATGTACATGGTGTTACTGCAAACCTTACTAGATTGTATCTCCACTATGCAAAGTTTCAAATCCTACTCATGTACATGGTGTTACTGCAAACCTTACCAGATTGTATCTCCACCATGCAAAGTTTCAAATCCTACTCATGTACATGGTGTTACTGCAAACCTTACTAGATTGTATCTCCACCATGCAAAGTTTCAAATCCTACTCATGTACATGGTGTTACTGCAAACCTTACTAGATTGTATCTCCACCATGCAAAGTTTCAAATCCTACTCATGTACATGGTGTTACTGCAAACCTTACTAGATTGTATCGCCACCATGCAAAGTTTCAAATCCTACTCATGTACATGGTGTTACTGCAAACCTTACCAGATTGTATCTCCACCATGCAAAGTTTCAAATCCTACTCATGTACATGGTGTTACTGCAAACCTTACTAGATTGTATCTCCACCATGCAAAGTTTCAAATCCTACTCATGTACATGGTGTTACTGCAAACCTTACTAGATTGTATCTCCACCATGCAAAGTTTCAAATCCTACTCATGTACATGGTGTTACTGCAAACCTTACTAGATTGTATCGCCACCATGCAAAGTTTCAAATCCTACTCATGTACATGGTGTTACTGCAAACCTTACTAGATTGTATCGCCACCATGCAATGTTCTTACTCATCTTCTAGTAACAAACCACATTTTATTGCATTTCTAAACCATCAGTTAAACACAGTGGACGACCAGCAGAACGCCAGAAAACAAACTGTCTCCGGTCGAGCACTAGAGGGCGCCACAGAGGAAGAAGTCAAGCTGATGCAGAAAGAAATCATTGAGCAAGAAACACTACTGCATGGCTACCAACAGGTAGGCGCTTTTCCAAGCAAAACCTTTTACATGAAATGTAACGAGCAAAAGTTGTTAATGGCCGGATGTTTCGGCCCTATGGGAGTCTTTTGTCCAAGGCTAACTTGACAACACAGCACACACACGACACAAGTATCGCCACCATGCAATGTTCTTACTCATCTTCTAGTAACAAACCACATTTTATTGCATTTCTAAACCATCAGTTAAACACAGTGGACGACCAGCAGAACGCCAGAAAACAAACTGTCTCCGGTCGAGCACTAGAGGGCGCCACAGAGGAAGAAGTCAAGCTGATGCAGAAAGAAATCATTGAGCAAGAAACACTACTGCATGGCTACCAACAGGTAGGCGCTTTTCCAAGCAAAACCTTTTACATGAAATGTAACGAGCAAAAGTTGTTAATGGCCGGATGTTTCGGCCCTATGGGAGTCTTTTGTCCAAGGCTAACTTGACAACACAGCACACACACGACACAAGTATTAGCTTAACACATAGGTTTCTTGGGTATGATCCCTGGCTATACGGCAGTTGCAGGTTACCCAGTCAGTACCCCTTGTGGTTTATTACTTGGTATTTGAACTAAAAAGTTGCATCCCCTTAAGGTGCTCCCCTTGCTGTTGCTTCCCAGGTTGTAGCGTAAACATGGGTGTGATCCCTGGCTACACGTCAGTTTAAGGTTGCATGGCTTCTGACTGGCACCCCTGAACAAAGATATTGACTAATAGGGAGACTGCCAACATAGGGCTGGGTAGCTCAGTTGGTAAAGCACCGATACGTTAATCCGGAGGTCCTTGGTTCAAGCCCCACTCCAGTCAATTTGTCTTTGTTCAAACCCAAATTATTTAAAATAATAATAGTGAAAACAAAAGTTACATGGGAGTTAAAGGTTGTATCGCTTCTGACTGGCACCCCTGAACAAATATATTAACAAAAGTGGAAGACCGCCAACATTAGAGCTGGATAGCTCGGTTGGTAGAGTGCCGGCACGTTGATCCAGAGGACGCAGGTTCAAATCCCGCTCTGGCCAATTTCTTTTTAAAGCATTATTCCTGGATGATTTCCCAATACCTTTGTTGACAGGAGAATGAGAGGCTCTACAGTGAAGTGAGGAAACTTCAGAAATCCAACTCCGAAGTTGAAGAGAAGATATTCAGGGAGAACCAGAAACTGCAAACAGAGCTTGCCACTGTCAAGTAAGTAGGGTTGGGATGTTTAATTAGTTAACTGTTCAACCGTAAACAAGTATGGAAATCCGCTTTCAAATTTCAAAAGAAACCAGCAGTAAAAAAAACCCTGGATCTTCCTTTTCTTTAGAATGTTAGCCCCAGATACTATCCAGGGAGAAGAATTGACATCCCTTTTTTTGTTGGATTGTTTCTTATCTTAATCCCCTAAAATGTAAAACAATATGTTAAATCCCCTATAGTTTGTTAAAGATTTGCTTCCTACCCACCCCATTGTGGTTCATGGTTTTTGTAACTGTAAAGACTGGGTCACAGTGTTATATTATTTTGAACCCTTGCAAGTGTTTTGACGTCAGCTCCTTTTACAGATGGGCTCCGACTGTAATCGGTAGAAATGGTTAAATGGAAGTCACAAGTTCCGTTTAACCGTTTAAAAAAATTAACATAAATGCACAACTCTTTAGTATAATTTTACTTTATGCTAACATGTGCTTTGTTTTAATTTGAAAAAATAAGAACAATAATACTCATTTCTTAGTACTTTATCAACCCCCCAGTTACTTTCTTTACCACCTCTCCCAATTCCTACCTAAATGTTTTCCCTGATAGCCGAAATCTAATTTAACCCCAAAACCACATTGATGGTTTGAGTGGTTAAATCAGTGCTTTTTCAGTTGTAAAAAAATTATGCTGAAAAATACAATCTTCAAGGTAATAATATAGTACGTAAAATTGAACTTCGAACACAAGGTTTCTTTTTTGGGAGAAATGTGTGCTTCATGCTTGAGTGGTCAAACAATGTGGGCTCCAGCCGTTGTTGATGTCAAAAGAACTTGGGGCTGAGAGGGTTAACACGTTGACTGCCGGTCATAGATTCGTAGGGCGTTCCCATTTGCCAAGTGTGGTGCACATGCGCGCGTACCAATGCGCCAACACTAAAAAAAAAATAACTTGAACATACAAATTCTAAGGATGTACATGTATGTCCTCACCACTGCCAGAAGCGTATTTGTTGCATTCTCAGTGATGCCAGTGTATTCAATTAACAATACAAAAACCTTTCATTCTGTACGAGTAAACTCGTAGTGGCAGAATCCGTTACATCTGTTACTACGAATATACTCGTAGGCGGCAGTCAACGTGTTAAATTGAAGCTTTTTTCCCCCTTACTCCCCTAGATTAACAGGTCTGGTGCCACCGCTGGCCCTGATACATGCTGCATAATGCCACGGTTTTAGAATAAATGTCACCGAATTCACATTCCAGCGAGTCTTTTTACTTTCCGATTGTTTCAATACACTATCAGGGAGCTTCTTGAGCAGAGAGATGTAGCCCTGAGACACAAGGGTCTAATCACTGGTACCAAGATACAGCAGGAGATTGCCGCTGGTAACAACACCGCCATCTTGGGTGCAGGACGGATCGCTGAACTTCAAGTTGAACTCAGGGAAGCCGAGGTACATGTAGGAATCAAGTTCAGTTTCTTTGCCATAATTTTAGATGAAAATTATCAGGTTTTTTTTAAAATCTAAATTCAGAAATGTTTGTGTCTGCCTGGTGAACAAAATGGCTGTTCTTTTCCTTCATGTATGTAGACAAATGCGGATGCGCAAGTGCTGCATGCCGTGCCGCCATTGCTGGGGTGCTGGCAGCGCAAGGTTTTATACACAAAGACGAGGAATAATCGTTGTCTTTTTTACTTTTTATGCAAGTTATGAAAATGTCTTCCTCAACATAGTAAATGCATGTATAAAGTATGACACGTGATGCGTGTTCAACCAATCAAATGACAAGGATCTATGTGTGCGGTAAATAATAACTGTACAACATGTACAAAGTGAAAGTTCGGTCAATTTATGTTTTGGCCAATTGTCTTTTGAACAACAATTAAGACCTCACTCCGCGGCAGTGAAGTTAATAACGAGAAGTCTCCTCGATCCACTAAGCGAAAGTAGTAGTCCCGGCTGATTTCCTACCTTCCGTTCAGGTAGTAGCTAATAAGCTGGACAGTTCTTTTCAGAACTAAGTAGTTTCCCGAAGTAGTCTCCCGAATTCCACAAATTTACTCTGTGGCAGTAGAATAAAAAGCAAGACCTAGTTCCCTAAGAACAAATGTACATAGCAAGTAGATATTCACATGGTGTTTATCGCAAACCAAACGATTATCAGTTTTTTAAATAAAAAGAGAGAACAGTTAAGATCCAGATTCGGTTTTTTGTTCAGAAGGTGCCGTTTGTACATGTCAGATCACTTCTTGCTACTGTTTGTCTGTCTGTAGATGCAAGATGCCAGTCACAAGCAGAGGATACGACAGGCAGATGAGACAGCACAGGAGCTGAAGCAACACATTGAGACGCTAGTCCGAGAGAAGAACCACGTCCAGGAGAAACTGCAGAATGTACGAGACGTCAAGCAGAGAGAGTTTCAGGTAAGTGCGAGACTCAATCACGGGCAACATTTACGCAAAAACATTGACACACCTCAACACACATCAAACTGTTCCATAATTTCACTTATAAGACACATCTTATGGTTCTCCATCCTGATTGGCTGAAACACGGTCATGTGGGGGTCAATAACATAAGCTGGTGCATGAAGTTCGTGCCACCGTGAACTAGACATGTGTCAAGACATCGCGTGAGCGTAATTTGCAGGAAAGGATGATGTAAGAAATAGCAGCAGTGAAAGTGTTAATTTCTCTTGTTTTTCCCCGTGTAGGATATGCAGCAGCAGTACCAGCGTGAGATTGAGACTCTGCAGAAGAAGATACGATGGTATGCTGAGAACCAGGAGTTACTGGACAAAGATACCAACGCTCTACGAGAGAAAGAGGAGGAGGTCAAACGTCTCAAAGACACCCTGGAGAAAGTCAACAAGCAGGTAAGGTCTTTAAAAAAGTCCTTGGAGTACACCTAGAGTTGATGTCAAGGAAGTGATTTTTGAAATTTTGTGGATAAAAATAAACCTGTAACTAGTTCATGGGTACACTTGGGGACAAGTCATTAAATGTTTGACGCGGTGACAGCCTAATATTAATGCTCGGCTCTCCACAATTGAAGACTGCTCTCGCGAGACCACTGCTCTTGCTGAAGGCTGCTGGCTCCACACTACTTTTAGCCTTGATATCAAGGCTGTGTAGACAAGTACTCTAGCTAAAACCATAGAGCAAGGATACTAAAACCTCAGCCGCCAGAATGCGATACAACCCCAGTCCCCCGACTGACTCTAAACAAAAATAGCACACCGCACTCTCACCCACCATGCACACACACAGCGCCTGTACACAGCCCCCACACACACACCGCTAATGTCCACACACCGCTACCGCCCACAATCCTAGCCCGTGAGTCGTCAGGCTCACAGCCTTGACGATCTTGTACACTTCCGGGTCTTGCGGTTATGGTAATGAGTGCGCTCTTTGCATATCCACTCACCCCCCCCCATTTTCCACGGATTTGCGAAGAAAAACAATGAAACACATAAGACACTCGGTTTACAAGATCGTCAAGGCTGTGAGCCTGACGGCTCACGGGCTAGGATTGTGGGCGATAGCGGTGTGTGGACAATAGCAGTGTGCGTGGGACTGTGGAAACTAGCGTTTGTGTGCTTCCTTGGGTGTGAGAGCGTGGTGTGCTGTTTAAAGACAGTCGGGGGATCGGAACAGGAGTTGCATTGCATTCGGGCATCGCATTCGTGCGGCTGTGGTTATGCACATTTTTAGCTTTATATTATTAAAAGCAAACTATTACACAGCCTTGCAATCAAGGCTACACTACTTTCCACTAAATGAGACCGTAGTCGCAATAGCAGTATTCTCGAGGAGGCCAGCAGTCTCGCGAGAACATCGCCAGTGCCGCGAGAATTGCGGAGAGAGTGGAAACGCTATCATCGCGACAAACATTTAACGACTTGTCCACAAGTCTAGTTCCAGTTCATGGGTGATAATCATGTGAATGTGAAATCTCTTCTAGCAAGAATTGGTGATTCTGAAAAGAACCAGCTGTGAGTGAATAGAAATTCAAAGCTTCTGTTCATTTTTAGGAGAGTTGTAGAGACGATCAGAGTATAGTTCGACAAATAACACGTTCTAGTTCTTTATTGTTCGGATTGAGAAGGTGCTTGTTATCCACAGTGGTATCAGGCGTGTTGTGGCCGAGCGGTGAAAAGCAACGGACTCAAGCTCTGGTGTTTCTGATCACCAGATTGTGGGTTTGAGTCCCGGTCATGACACTTGTGTCCATAACCAAGATACTTTACCATAACTGCTTTGTCCTTCTGATGGGACATTAAGCCGTAGTTCCCAGGTACTAGGATTTGGTACTATGCACATAAAAAGAAACCAGAACACCTATCATGGAAGAGTAGGGGTTAACCCCGGTGTTTCTGGTTCACATAGCTAGCACCCTTGTATACAGGTTTCCTCAGGCTTGCGAGCTACAGCGATTAAGTTCACTTATGAGGCATGCTTGGTTTCATTATACAAAAATAATAATAATAATATTCTGTAACTTCCACAGATGTATGCAGCATGTTAGGTACAGAGAGGTGTTTTTATACAACAGACTGACTTAGACCTGGAGCTTCAGGCCAAGTTTGAAGTTTGTCAAATTTTAGTCAACTTTGAAGACCTGCATTAAGTTGACTTGAAAGCATTGATTACTCCAGCTTTTATCGTTTCCTCTACTTCCAGACGAATCAGAAGTCCACTGAAGCTCAGAGAAGAGCAAGGGAGCGAGGGGCTGATGCCAAAAGAATACAAGACCTAGAAAGACAGGTAATAGATGTTATAATTGCATTGGGGATAACGATATTATTATTTTTTTTTTTCGCTCTTCGGTGTTCCAGGTAGGAAGTGATGTTAGCAATGATGCCATTTTCCCACCTCTTCCTTGGCCTATTTTTCCCCATGCCTGTTCCTAAGAAGGATGTGTTTTGGGAGTCTGCTGTTTGCCATTCTCACTTTGTGGCCCAACCGGGCAAGTTCGGTCTTTTAAGATGCGCAGGGAGATTGAGTCTGGTGGATATTGACTGTATACTCAGTGCCTTCCCCAAGTCTGGCGGTAAACAAAAACAAAAAACAAAGACGTACTACCATTGTGGCTACTCCGTGGGATTCAAAATCACGAACCCTTACCACTACACAACCCAGCAATGCCCTCTAATGATAGGCCAGTTCAAATCTTAAAATAGCAGCGAGTACCAAAACTTCTTAGTATACAAATATTGGCTGCGTCCAGTGCTATGATTCAAACTACGACAGCAGGGATGATCCTTGGCACATTCTATTTTCCGGATGCGAAGCCTCGTGAAAATAGAACGCTCCATGGATCACTAAGGAAGTTGTAGTTTTAACCATAGCACGAGTCAAAGCAGTCAATATTTGTTTTATAACACCCCATACATATACAATATTTTGCCTAGACGCCAAGGTACCAAGAAGCTACTGTTGCTATGGGTATAGTACATTGGTTGCTATGGGATAGTACATCGGTTGCTACGGGGATAGTACCTTGTTAGCTGCATGTATAGCATGTCACGTTCGCGCGGGTTCTAGTAAAAATGAGACATATCATGTGACGCGATCTAAACCAATCAAAAGGCAGAATATTTGTAAGGGGTGTTATAATATACAAATATATATATTTTCATGAGTTGAAAGAGGGAATGTTCCATTGAATGCCCCAAAAGTACTTTTCGCAAGACTTGTTTGTTTAAAATGATCTCCAGGTAAAAGAGATGAACGACATCATCAGGAAGCGTCATCCGAATTCCCTTCCAGCCTTAATCTATGCAGCCGCCTCGGCCAGCAACTCAGACCCTACTCAAGATGGCCACGCCTCTGCCCCAGCCAAGTCACACACAGTGGCCTTCCTAGAGGGAAAGGTTAAGAAGATGGAGGCGGAGCTGGATGAGAAGGAGGCAGATACCAAGATATACGCCAGGGTCTTGGAGCAGAAGTATAACACCATGAAGGTAAAGACGAGCGTGCAACGACTCGGCTCAGGCATGCGATTTCTTAGGATTTTTTTTTTCTGATTTCAGGATTTGCTCAAACTTTGAGCCTTCTTGGAGGAAGTAAAACAATCCCAAAAGGGAGAAATGAAAAGTCCACATTGCATCTAAAGCTGTAGTTTTGTATTTCTAGTGATGCACAGGGCTTAAAACTTCAGAATTGTAACGTCTGGGAGGTTCTGGGTCTAGAATAAGGGTGAACCAACAAGGTCCGCAAGCTACTTTCAAGGAATTTTTCGCACTCGCCAAATCTCAGCCGTGTCTGCTGCTCTGCTGATCTCCTCTTTTTTATTCAACGGCATAGAAAGCTAAAAATTACTGCACAAGGTTTTTGTGTTCCAGGCAACATCAAACTTATACATGTCGTTAAACAAGAATGATAATTTTCACAAATTTAAAGAAGAAGTGTTGTTTTGATTTTGCAAATTTTAAAACATATTACTGCAAAATAAAAATGTTTGTGTATTCAATTGCTAGGCTTGTTTTAAATTGTTTTTTTTCCATTTTTGACTGTATACCAGAAGCGAAGAGAAAGCCATTAAGTCTTGTAATGAAATTTTTCGATGGTGGTTCTATTATTTTATTTTACTTTGTCGTTCTGTAATTTTCTTCGGTAGATGTTGCTCTACAATTTTTCATTCCTTTGCATATGAAGTGTTGCAGGAAGTTTGTATCACATTAATTTCCATTCAAATTAGAAGACAATCGGTTCAACGACAACAAAAAGCAATCCACACCGAAAAATGTGTATCGAAATTTCTGTTATACCACATTTAATAGATGTTAATTTTTTGCATCGGGGGATAAATAATATAATTTGGTTTTACCCTTACACCGATGTGTATTAAGCACTGTATTAAGCACTTTAAAAAAAAAAAAATCCACAGGTAAATTACTCGGGTGGGATTCGAACCCACAACCTTTGCATTGCATTCATTCCCTTATTCACATTTAGAAGAAGAATGAGTTCAACAGTATTTTAGTCTTTATTGCTTGTGGACTTTGTGGTCGTTTAGTTCCAGTATGAAGACAGACTGCAAGCGCTAGAGAAACAGCTCAAGGCGAGCAGGCAGGAACACCAGAGGGCGGTCTCCAAGGTCCACCCTCGCCCCGACATGACCTCATTAGAGAGGGAGCTAGAGAACACCAAGGAGCTACACAAGAAGAAGATGCTGGAGTTGAAAGCAGAGAACGATGAGTTGAGGAGGAAGCTTGTCAGGAGTCTGAAGGTTGCCTGGGTGGATCAGAGTAAGGAGGAGGGAGGAGACGGGGAGGTTCAGGGAGACAGCCTACAGATGAAACTTACAAGTCTTGGAAAGTATGTTAGTTTTTTTAATTTCTGGGTTGGACTATAATAATAATATGAAGAAGAAGAACAGTTATTATGCACTGGTATCCGACAAGTCTTGACACAGTACAAAACACTAAAAGAAATAATATCAAGTAATAAACCACAAGAGAAATTTAAATTTAAAAGAAATAAACAATATTCCAAAACAGCACAAGGCCGGTCGGCCACCTCGAGGTGAGGGCTACACTTAACTGATTTGGGCTGTTGACAAGATCAACTGCCATCAGGGGCACATTGCTAGCTACCCCTGTGGCTGAAACAGGGTTACCCCCTTCACAGTCCGTAAGGATGTAGGCATGGGTATCATCCACTAGGAGCCTGGCTGGTAGAGCAGAATGCACTACCTTCCCATTTTTTTTACGAAGAAGCTATGGTTAAGTGCCTTGCTCAAGTGTCTTGACTGAGATTTGAACCCATTCGCTGCAGCTGACAACACCAGAGCTTGGATCCAGTGAACTTACATACATGTAGCAATTTTATAATACAAAATTGAGCAAACTACCAGCACAAGGGGACAGGGTTCAAATGGCATTACATGTATTCAGGAAGAGATGAAATTTGAGAGTTTCTGTAGAGAATCATTTTACTTTTTGTGTATTTCATCTTTTTGTCAAACGTTGCTGTATGATGGTTATATTTCTGTTTGCGTACATTACAGAGAGCTTAGTAATAAAGACCATGAAATAGAGATGTTAAAGTCGACTTGCGAGAGACTCATGGAGGATAGGTTCCAGGCCTTCTCGGCCGGTGAATCAAGCAAGGTCAAAGGTCAGTGCATTCATCAATAGACTGCGAGTCTTGCTTGTGTTTGAATGTTGGGGCCTATTGGGAAGTGCGCGAGTTTCCTTCACGCTTTAAAGCAAAGTACTTGGTATCAAAGTAGTCTCAAATTTGTTTAAATACTCATGATTTGCACTGTCTATAAGAGGGTTATCAACAATAAGGGGGTTACAAGCAATAAGGGGATTGCACAGCCAGTACACAGTCAACCCTCCCACTGTCTGACCATTCAATATTATCCGATCTGACTTTGAAATCTAAACTATGCCAGCCAGCAGTATGATATCATGTGGTACACACACAGTCGACCCTTCTACTGTCTGACATGGGCATTTGAGTGGAAATTATTGGTAACCTCGCTAGCAAACGTTAGATGTACCAAGAGTGGGAAGGTTAACAAGCAACAGCATGACCAAGCTGTAATTTGTCTCTTGCAGAAAAACCAATCGGCACTAAGAAAGCCAAGAGGTCCAAGTCTGCCGCTGGTCACCTGAGTGGTGGCAAGCAGTATCAACCAGAGAACTTCACTGGTACCCATGTCTCTGATGTACTGAGTGAGAACGCACAGCTTAAACAACAGGTACACACATATGTAGAATTTCTATTCATTTTCGTACTGTTCATTCATTTGCTGCGCTTAGATATACATGAATGCTAAGGTAAAAGTAGAATAGAAATGAACTTTCTGACGGAAGTGTGGAGAAAGAAGGAGATATTTATGTAAAATCCATTGTCATCTTTTCTTTCATTTTGAGAATTTTTTTACTATGTTTGTTGGAGTTTTTGTTCTTCATTCAGCATTTGACTTTCAAATTGTACATGTATCAGTTAACCCTTAAAGGCCATAGTGGTCACACGTGGTTTGTTCCGACGTAGTCATGGTGGCCTCAAACGGCCGCAAGATTTGACCTACTTAGCGGCCACAAGGGGTTTGTACCAAAATGCCTATGTAGCGGCCACAAACAGCGGTGACATTTGAGCTACTTCCACGCAACCAAGGAGGTCAAAAGTAAAGGTCATGTCCTAGTTGACATTTCCCAATGTTTGACCTACTTAGTGGCTTCACTTGGAGGCGAAACACTTTGAGGCGCATGAATGACGCCGGATACCAGCCTTTAGAACCTGTTGGTTTTCTGCCAGATGTACCTTTGACCTTGCATGTCAAAATACTGTGTTTGTGCACTCACACTTGTGTGTATAGTATCAGACTGGAAACTGGTAGTTATGCATCATTACATGTATTTGTCTATCCAATGAAACCATTGGGTTTTTAAGACCAGTGCCTTCCTATATCATTTGGATATTTAAAGACTAGTCTGATCTTGGGGATCAGTCTAGGTTATCTTTTACACACACAAATTTGGACTGATATTGTTGACATTACAGATGGAGCAAATATCCCTCGAAATGGAGCAACAGCGTGTCAGTCTCCAAGCCTCGTTGGCGCAGAGTGAGGGCGCTATACGTCGTGCCCAGGAAGAGGCATCTGAGGACATCGCCAGCCTGAAAGCCAGTCATGCTGCTGAGATGGAGGGACTGGTAGCCAAGAGGGCGCTACAGCACTCTGACAGTCAACATGCAAGACTCATTAGCCAGCTGGATTCACAGCAGGTAATTAGACTCATCGTCTGTGCAGATTTGTTTCAAAATCAGGCACTCGTCAGAAATAGTGAAATGCCAGTCATAAATACCTGGGGCAGTTTATCCATTCTCTTAGATTGCGAGGAAGTCAAGGGGTCATGTTTAAACCTGAGATATAAAAACAGTTAAAAGTCATGAATCATGAGCTGACCTTATTAATTCAAAAGTTTGTCCAACTTGCTAATATTTTGTATTAGCCCTGACAGTCCAAAATCCTTCTATATCCACTTCCTAAAGTGAAGGATTCAGAAGGACTGGACTTGTTGGCCTAAATAATGATTGCTTATCTTCGGGTCAGAAATTCCGATTAAGTCAAAACATTTTGGTGTGGAGTGACATAAGAGAAGAAGATATTGGAGGGTTGAGACCACATTGTTCCAAAAATGCCTAGTCCATTGAGGTCAAGGGAAAGAAATAATTAGTAAAAACAAAAATTAGACTGACTGATTGTGTCCATCCATCAGGTGATGATCAGGCATCTACAAGAGCAGCTGCTGGAGGCAAGGGTGGATCAAGACTCTCTATCTGCTGCACGTGTCAGAGAGCAGCTTCTCAAGACTCAAATGGAGCAGCTGACAGAAGATTTGAATGAAGCTAAAAAGAGCCATAGTCCTGTAAGTTTTATTTTTTTATTTTTTTTTATTTATTTATTATTTTTTATTTTTTTTATTTATTATTATTACTATTATTATTATTATTTTTTTTTTATTTATTTTTTAAATTTATTTATTTATTATTATTATTATTTTTTTTTGGGGGGGGTAATTTCTTGACGTGGATTGTAGGTAGTTTGAACTGTGTTATTTGTGGTTTTACCCTTACTCTGATGTGTGTTAAGCAATGGAAACTCAGTGCTTTCCCGAGTCCTATGAAAGAAAAAACCACTGATATAATACTCAGGTGGGATTCGAGCCCGCAACCTTTGTCATTTTAGAACACCACTCGACCACCCAACTTGCTCGGTAGCTAGAGGCTCTTTTAGCGGTGGTTACCGCTGCAGTTTGGATTAAGTTGCTAAGAACTAATTTTGCTCAACGAATCATGTTAGATTTGTATACTGCTGTTGGTTAATGATAATGAACTAAAAATGAAACACAGAAATGGTTCCCTGTGCAAGCTTTTGGAAAGCCATCTGAAATTTTGAAGTTCTGATGTTCGTACCGATGTAATTATTTTGTTTAATGTGCAAAATCCTTTCAGGAAATGCGTCACTTTGAAGCTCTTCAAGCAAAAATATCAACTATGGAAGCAAGGTAAAAGTTTTTGTATTTATTAGATTTATTACTATTGTTATTATATATTTATGGTAACGAAACCATGAATGTCTCATAAGTGAATGTAATCACTGAAGCTCACAAGCCCGAGGAAACCTGTAGACAAGGATGCTTGCTACATGAACCAGAAACACCAGGATTAACCCCTACTCTTCCACGATAATGGTGGTGGGTTCTTTTATGTGTACTACCAATCCTAGTACACAGGACCTACAGCTTAATATCCCATCCGAAGGACAAAGCAATTATGGTAAAGTTTCTTGCTCAAAAACACAAGTGCCTCGAACCCACAAGAGGACTCGAACCCACACTCTGCTGATCAGAAACACCAGAACTTGAGTCCGGTGCTCTTAACCACTCAGCCATGACACGCCACAATGTTTGGTCTTTGATTCATGATGTCAAAGGTCAAATATAGACAAATTTTAAGACTGAATCATAATAGGAAGTGCACCAGAATGTTGTGAAGTGTTTGGAGCTTATTTTAGCTGAACGAAATGTCAACAGTACAAGAATCAACAATACATCAAAGACCCATCAATTAGGTCTCAAGCTCAAACAGTGCCCTCGCTGAAGTTAAAGGTAGACACATTATTGGTTGAGAGTTTCAGCTTGTTGCTAGCTCACGCAATCAGGTTTCCATTGGTGGACAACAATGATGCGGTTTATTGGTTTTCTAAAGATGTTTCGTTAACATTCTCTACTTTTCAATGGACATTATGCGCTGACGTCATTACGCTGCCATCTTAGAGGTAAAACGATGATGAAACAATAGAAATGCGCAGCTATGTATGGAAAAGGAATTACAGGGAGATAACAGGTGTGACCTGTCAGACGAAAGGATGTTTCATTTGCGCCTCTTTCTTTAATATAGCTTTCCCATAATGAGTAACTTTGCAAACATAACCTGTTTATGTAAATTTATTCATTCCATTCAACATTAATAAGAGAATGTTTGATTCACTGCAGACACATGAGGAGAGAGCAGGAGCTGCAGCAGGTCATCACCAGAGCCAGGCATTCTGCATCCTACGAGAAAGACCAAGAGATCAACGGCTACCAACAGATACTGGCCGCCAAGAACAAAGAGCTACAACAGTTTCGCACCGAGCTCGACGCCATTCTTGAGGTTCTAAGAGAACTACAGAGGCAGGGGGTTGTTTTACCATTACACAGTCATACAGTTCAATCCCTTTTAAATTGATATAGCTCCAGTCACAAGCTCAAACAGTGCCCTCACTGAGGTCAAAGGGAAGAGCTATCAGTGGTTGAGAGTTAGGCATGGTGTGTACATACTGGCACTTTTGTTGTTGTTTGACCTCAGCGCTGGCGGCCTATGCAAGGGGTCAATTAAAAGAGACAGGTTCATAAAGGTTAAGAAACCGTAACAACTGCCCATCAATTGTATTTACTTGTGCCCAATTTCATAGAGCTTCTCTAAGCACAAAAACTAGCCAAGCACAACTCAAAATTTGCTTATCAGAATTAGGTTACCGGCCAAGACACCATGTCGCATATACCATTTGTGACTGGTATCCTACTCACATCTGCAAAGCAGAAAATTGTTAAGCAGTGTTTTCTGCTTAAGCAGCTCTTTGAAATTAGACCCTGAATAATTTTAAGTGCCTTTATCTGCCTAAACAGGCACTCATGTCTCTTGAGGAAGAAATCAATCTAAGAGTTTGAGTTGTCTGGTTAAGCTTGGATGTACATTTGAGGTTTGCTGTTCGTCTTGAATGTTGTGATAAACAGGTGATGGTTTGTTGTGTAAGTGCAATATATGTTGTGTCTCGATTTTGCACAACTGTCGTACCTCACACGAAAATGCTCCGTGAAAAAAAAACATTGTATCTCAGCGCTGACTTGTTTTATGTGCACATCAGGGCTTTTTTTTACATGAGACCCACAGTTTTGACAACTTTAAACTCTCGCTGTTTTAGGAGTTACAATGTTTTTGCACTGACGCGTTGATTTGATGGTCAGCTGAAATGGTAGTAACATAACCCTTTGGAGACCACAGCGCCACATGCGGCTTGCAACAGAATGCCCTTAGCGGCCGTAAACAGCCACAAGACTTTACTCACTAGCTTCCATTCAGCTAAAAAGGTCAAGGTAGAGGTTATGTCTTAAATTTAAACAATTTTCAGTTGTTTCTCACAAACTGTAGTTTGTATACAACCTCTCAGAGTGTAATTGAAATTGATGCTCAGGTTTTGAAGCAAACAGTGTACTGATCCCTTGCACTGGCATCCCATGCAGTTACTGTCTGCGCATGGTCAGCCATTTTGGTAGTCGGTCTGCCTGTGAAGATAAGGTGCACGTCTAACTGAATGCTCATGGCCTGCATGGTGCACTGCATAAAAACACCAAGGGAAGCTGACTCCCGAAATGACGCAACCATGATTTATTGTGTGTGATGATATCAGGTGAACTGGGTTAATATAGTTATATATTTTTATCAGGTTTTTATACATACTTTTAGATACGGCAAACACCCGTAGACAATTCTGAATGAATATGTACAATGATGCCAGGCTTTCCCAATCTGGAGGTTGCTATACAAAAGCCTGCTCCCGAACGATGTGATGTTGCAACACTTTCTAATAGTGATTTCAATTGCAGCATTCACTTGTGACTGATCGAGTCCAAGTACCAGACGTTATTTTAAATATAATTCTTAAATGGCTCGATTCAAGACATTTAATTGGAATGTTCTCAGGAATAGGACTTGTCATCGACTCAGTGGTATAAGGTCATTACTTGCAATTTTATACTCACAATGATCAAAAGGTCATTAAATGAAAAATGCGTACAAATAAAAATTTTACGTAGAAAATGAATGTTTCTTTTTGCCAAACCAACACTTTGAAGACCCTCTTGATCGATAAACTCCATATACTAGGAGCTCCAAAACATGCAAAAGTAGTTTTTATGAAATCCATATACAAACTGCACTAATGACCTTATAGTTCTGAGCAGACGCTGCTTTGGTCATGGCCATACAAGCAAAATGCCTTGTAATTTGTGAATGAGATAAACAAGCTGAACATTTCTTGAAATAAGAAAAATTATTATTTTAGTAAAACTTTTCTTGTGTCACTCCTAAAAATCTCAGTAGAAAAATTGTCTCGGAAGTGACATGATAATTTTGTTAGTGAAATAAGATTTGTTATTTCTTATTTCAAAAATAACATTTTTAGCAGTGTATTTTAGATGATTTGTACAGGGTTGTGAATTGGGTAAGATTTTTCTTGATGGCAGGAATTCTTCACAGATCTCTCCTGTAGCTTTTGAGCAATTTCATAATTGTTGTTTAAAAGGAGAAAAAGCTGCAAAAAAAGAAAGAAAAAAAGTTGAGTAGGTCCTGTCAGCAAAACATCAAAACTTTATGGAATTTTGGCTGGTTACCTTTGTTTACTAATTGATATTTTTCTGAACTTAGCAAGTTTTTGTTCTTACAATCTTTACGCAATTTTGCCCTGGGTGATACAGACACGATCAAAGTTAAATTGGTGCATTTGTAGTTTCTACAAGCATGGCTTGTGCAGATGTCATTGGAAATCATTTGACAACTAATAAAATGGACTATTTATGAAGTTTTGGAATTCACGTTGTATTTGGTTGTATTTGTACGTGTCGTTGTGGTGATCTATGTTATCATTGTAATTGCAAAACTTAACATTAACATTTTGTTCCTCATTTATTATTATTTCTTAAAGCAGTTTAGTGGTGAATACTTGTCTCCTCATGGTATCGATTATTGATAACAACCATTGAAGATGTTTTAAACACACTACGGCCATTTGGGTTTTGATCCCTGTTTATGGAATGATACTGATTACAGCAGTATCGACGGGCAGGCTATTTTGTTCCTTGCCTCGATAAACCTTTATCATGGTGCGGCCATCTTGTTTTTCTCACATTCAAAGCAACGTAACCAAACCGAGGCTGGAAGGAGAAACAGTCTGGTTCCTTTTTTGTACGATGGATGTTATTATTCATTGCCGGTATTAGATACAAGGAACATGACCAAGAGTGCGGCAGCATGATAAAGGTATATCTGATGGAATGGTTCTTTTGGGAATGAAGATGTAAATCTGTTCAACGATCAAGATTCTCCTTAAATATTGATAAATGTTTGGGTGGGGGGGGGGGGGTCTTTTAAATAATTTGCCTTTCTCCAATGAAAGAAAGCAGTGTGTGTCAAGTTCTTGTGTAGGATACCAAAGTGCTTTTATGCTTATTTACGCCACCTTATTATCATTGTGTTGTACATTACAACCAAACCGAGGCCAGGAGGGGAAACAATGAATTCTTTAAGGAGAGGCACTGTATCAAAGAACTGAGAATGGGGTATGGACGTTGGTGGTGTCTGGGGGTGAAACAGGAGACAAGAGCAAGAGCAATGGGCGGACTGTTTTGTTCCTATCCTCGACAGACCGTTATTACATACGGTGCGGCCATCTTGATTTTCTCACATTCAAAATCAATGGAACTAAACCGAGGCTAGAAGGAGAAATGGTCTGGCCTTTTGTACAATGAATGTAATTATCCATTGCTGGTATTGGATAGACAGAACAGGAGACAAGATTGTGGGATGGAAATGTAACTGCTTGTGTTTTATTATTGAATAAGGGAGGTTTGATGTTCAGTATTTGTTTCCAACACGTTTGGTAGTAAAACTTTTTGGATGCGGGTAAACTCATCAATCGTGGTGAAAACAAGTAATGAAAGACCGAGAAATGGTTCTTGGTGCTAGTCTGTGTCCAAATGTTTAATTACTGGCTTTTTAAGACGGTAGGTTAAAAGAAATGTCATCATTACATGCGTAGTAATGAAGGAAAGATTAGCACTATCGACAATTCGTGATACATATGTGTGCTGACTGTGTCTTGATTTTAAGTGACTGCTTTTAGGATGGAAGGTAAAATAAAACCCATGCCGTTACTCAGTAAGACGTTGGGGGAATGAGCTATGTAAGAGAGACGGGGGATGTGCCTTTTCAAAATGTTGTCTTTCTAAGATGGTTGTTGTAATAAAACTCACGAAGTAAAACTTCAGGAAAGAGCAGAGTTTCAGTTCTGTGTGTCTGTATTTATTTCGTGTTAGGGTTTAGAGTTTCTCATGCGGTTTGTTGGGACATTGATTTTAAAAGTAGCCTGTTATGTGGGATTGATGGCCGATTGGGACAACATTTTAACGGTAGGCCTAACAGGTGGGATTAATGGTTTTTGTGGAGGGGGTTGACTGGAACAAAGTTATCTCCTTCTCAATGTAGTTTTCGAGTGTCAGTTATCCCAATTAACTGAAACAGCTTCTAAATCTCATAACCCCTACGGAAATACTGGCATTTGAAGACTTATGTAACTTTGGGATTGCTGTGTTTTGTGGAGGGGTTACGGGAAAAGTTACTTTGTTCTCCATTTCCGTTTCATTTTCCCCGTTGAACTAAGAATAGTGATTGAATTTAAAAGTTTAGCCGGTCAGCGGTGAAGTACCAGTTGGGAATAGTGTGTTTTGTGGAGGGGGTTACGGGAAAAGTTACTTTATTCTCCATTTCCGTTTCACTTCTTCAATTAAACTAAGATTAGTGATTGAATATAAAAGTTTAGCGGCCAGCCAGCGGTAGAATGTTTTGGCTGATAGGCCTGTACTTTTGATTTACCGGTTGGGAATGGTGTGTTTTGTGGAGGGGGTTACGGGAAAAATGACTTTATTCTCCATTTCCGTTTCATTTTCCCCGTTAGACTAAGATTAGTGATTGATTATAAAAGTTTAGCGGCCAGCGGTGGAATGTTTTGGCCGATAGGCCTGTACTTTTGGTTTACCAGTTGGGAATGGTGTGTTTTGTGGAGGGGGTTACGGGAAAAGTTACTTTATTCTCCATTTCCGTTTCATTTCTCCATTTGAACTAAGATAAGTGATTGAATTTGAAAGTTAAGCGGTCAGCAGTAGAATTATTTAGCTGGTAGGGCTGTGGGTTTTATTTTAAATACCAGTTGGGAATGGTGTGTTTTGTGGATGGGGTTACGGGAAAAGTTACTTTATTCTCCATTTCCGTTTCATTTCTCCATTTGAACTAAGATAAGTGATTGAATATGAAAGTTAAGCGGTCAGCAGTGGAATGTCTTAGCTGATAGGGCTGTTTTTTGTTTAAATACCAGTTGGGAATGGTGTGTTTTGTGGATGGGGTTAAGGGAAAAGTTACTTTATTCTCCATTTCCGTTTCATTTCTCTATTTGAACTAAGATAAGTGATTGAATATGAAAGTTAAGCAGTCAGCAGTGGAATGTCTTAGCTGATAGGGCTGTTTTTTGTTTAAATACCAGTTGGGAATGGTGTGTTTTGTGGATGGGGTTAAGGGAAAAGTTACTTTATTCTCCATTTCCGTTTCATTTCTCTATTTGAACTAAGATAAGTGATTGAATATGAAAGTTAAGCAGTCAGCAGTGGAATGTCTTAGCTGATAGGGCTGTTTTTTGTTTAAATACCAGTTGGGAATGGTGTGTTTTGTGCATGGGGTTACGGGAAAAGTTACTTTATTCTCCATTTCCGTTTCATTTCTCCATTTGAACTAAGATAAGTGATTGAATATGAAAGTTAAGCGGTCAGCATTGGAATTTTTTAGCTGATAGGGCTGTTTTGTTTAAATACCAGTTGGGAATGGTGTGTTTTGTGGAGGGAGTTACGGGAAAAGTTACTTTATTGTCCATTTCCGTTTAATTTCTCCATTTGAACTAAGATAAGTGATTGAATATGAAAGTTAAGCAGTCAGCAGTGGAACGTTTTAGCTGATAGGGCTGTGGGTTTTATTTTAAATACCAGTTGGGAATGGTGTGTTTTGTGGATGGGGTTAAGGGAAAAGTTACTTTATTCTCCATTTTCGTTTCATTTCTCTATTTGAACTAAGATAAGTGATTGAATATGAAAGTTAAGCGGTCAGCAGTGGAATGTCTTAGCTGATAGGGCTGTTTTTTGTTTAAATACCAGTTGGGAATGGTGTGTTTTGTGGATGGGGTTAAGGGAAAAGTTACTTTATTTTCCATTTCCGTTTCATTTCTCCATTTGAACTAAGATAAGTGATTGAATTTGAAAGTTAAGCGGTCAGCAGTAGAATTATTTAGCTGGTAGGGCTGTTTTTTGTTTGAATACCAGTTGGGAATGGTGTGTTTTGTGCATGGGGTTACGGGAAAAGTTACTTTATTCTCCATTTCCGTTTAATTTCTCCATTTGAACTAAGATAAGTGATTGAATATGAAAGTTAAGCGGTCAGCATTGGAACGTTTTAGCTGATAGGGTTATTTTTTTTAAATACCAGTTGGGAATGGTGTGTTTTGTGGATGGGGTTACGGGAAAAGGTTGTTTTCTTCTCCATTCCCTAAACTAAAATTAGTGATCGATTATAACAGTTTAGCGGTCGGTGATGAACTGTTGCTCTAGACTTGTCTGAATCTCAAAGCCCCTGTAGAAATACTTGCGTCTTGGCTTAGGCCCAATATACTTTTAAGGTACCTGGTGGGATTGGTGATTTTGTGGAGGGGGTTACAGGGGCGGAGTTAATTTCCTTCCCAACTAATTTTTTTAAGCATTAATTATAATGATTAAGTCAAATTAGTGTCTGAATGGAAAAAAATCCCAAATATTAATTTTTTTTAATGTGACCTCTATGATTGGCGTCATTGATAAAGTTATGTGTCTAACAATAGCAAACAAGAGAGGGCGCTATCAGCGATACCAAAACTGTATGGATCCCAAAGTCATAATGGAAAATATGCACAGAAATGGAATTTGTCTCTCAGGAATGTTTATAGGTAGCCAGTCTATATCAAATAGAAAGTGTTGTTTTAAAAAATTCCTCGGCGGGAACTTGGATTTATTAATTTCTTCAGGTTTTCGATGATGAATGATATTTTAGAACCATGAAATGAAAACATAAACAGGTAAGGGTCACATTGGTCTTGAAAATCAGTAAATTTGGTAAAAGTGGTGCCCTTTTAATTTGGATCAACCCAGCCATGCTTACGAATGCAGCACTCGTGTGTACACCCTGGCAATGTATGTACTACACATTATGCAAGTACGGTCAATACAGATGTACACCATAGTGCAAACTGGGGCTTTTGGTGTTGGTCTTAAAACAAATTCACAGCACCAGCACAAACTTGGTATCAATGAAAATTCTGTCCAATTAATTCTGAATAGATTGAAATAAACTATTCACTCTACAGTTTTCATTTGTTCTTATTTTTTAATATTTATTAATTTTTTATTGTTTTTAAAAATCTATTGTTTTTTTTCTATTTTTAATATTAATTAATATTTAAGATTTTTTTTATTATTACTGTCAAACACATTAAATAAACAAACCAGTCATTGAATTAGTTTTAAATAATTTATTACTAATTATTATGACAAATAAAAATAACACACACTGATTGACTAAAGACTTAACAATTGATTGCCAAAACCTTAACAAATAATCAAAAGTACAGGATCAGCAATTATTAAAAAATATTGATTAATAAAAATCATAAAAAAGCCTCAATAATTGAAACATAAGAAGTCAACAATAGCAGATCTGTGCCAAAATCTTTGCTTAGACAAGGTTACAAAATTAATAATAGCATATAATAACATAACAAGTGGAAAAATTAAATAATTGGAAACACTTTGTTTTCATCCATGGTTAGCACTAAAGACACTGAGGGAGACACGGAGCTAAGAACAGATAGTTTACAAAGGGTAATTAATTTCATACTTGAATCATTGATTGCGCAATAGAAAAATAAACCATAAAATCTGCTTCACACATAACAACTGGAGTCTGGGCCACTTCTAAAAAATATAAACTTGAACTTAAATAACTTACAAAGAATCAAACCAATTGAGAAGAGTCCAGTCTAAAGTAAAATGCTTTAATCTTTCTCGGCTTTTAAATAGTTCTTATAATAATAATCACTCATTCTAGGGTGCGTTTTCATGGTCGTAACCGATAACTGTTTCGGGCCAGTTATTTACCACGCACCCCTACCCTTTTCTGAAATATAAAGCCCTTTTCACACCAGCAAGCCAATACCCAGAAAAATACCCCCCCCCCCCCCCCCCCCCCCGGAACTTCATGGAGGAGCATTTAATCCCACTTTTCCTGGGGATAACACACACTGACCCCAGGGTTACATTGCTCAACTCTACTCCCATAAAGAGTTAGCTATTTCCTGAGAAATGGTTACTTTCCTTGGAGTCTTCCAGGGCTAGCAGTTAACGTGTACACAGGTCAACCAAATGTTTCCAGTAAACTCCCTGGAATCTTGCAAGTGTGAAGATGCCGTCAGAGATTATGTCATACCATTTCTTACATCATACATACCATTAAAAGCAATACAAATCTGTTTTTTAAACTTGAAACAAACTGTTCATTAAACAAAGAAAGTGTACGATAACAACCAATGATGGAGGGTGACAAGAATGATCCATAATGCTATGTGAAGAGCTACCATTATGCCCGTAGTGAAGAGGTTTGTTTGTCAGGTCAGTTTTTCACTAAAAAAAATTCGTAAAAAAAACCCCCACTGAATCTTCATACAAAAATTAACTGCATTTTTCCCAGAATCTTCTTTTTAAAGTTAAGTTGTAAAAAATATATTAAAAAAATTCCCCCAAAGATGCCAAAAGAGTGAATATATTTATTATAATTTGACATAAACTGAGTTGGAGGCTATTGCCCCCCTCGTAGTTACGCCACTGCTCAGTTCAGATAAAATTTTCAGATAAAATGTTTCATGATGTTGAGTGGCGCCATGGTAACATGCTTCTGACTATTATGTATGTTCTAAGAAAAAATAGTAAGCTTAAATATCACCTCTATGCGAATTGAAATTGGCACCAGTGGTGTTCATAAATGCATTTTGTGTCTTACAATTACTTTAACTCTTAAATCTAACACACAATTACATGCCTGTAGAATATGACTCAACTTCATCGCTCTGCTTAGCAGAAACATTCACACTTTCACTAAACCTAGACTGAGTACTTCAGAGGTTAGCAAGGAGCTTTTGGTTGTGCACACGTGTACTTAACATGACTAAGCAGTCTTCACTCACACAGCCAGTGCATAGACAATACTGGCACTAACCCGGTGTAAGCAGAAAATGGTGACTAAGCACAGAATTCCACGGTAAGCAGAGCCGTGAAATTGGACCCAGATGTTGGGCATGCGATAATTCAATAGAACAAAGAAGGCTCAATATTCATAACATTTTTTTGACTTGCAACAAATGTTGATTCAAAAAAAGATTTGTATAAAAAAATATATACAATATTTATAACACCCCTTTCAATTATCCTGCTTTTTTTATTGGTTTAGAGCGCATCACATGATATGTCCTTTTTATGCCCCGCGGTTGGCGAAGCCACCGAAGGGGCATACTGTTTCCGACATGTCCTTCCGAGTGTGTGTGTGAGTTTGTTTTCACATTCAAACCGGGGACCTATAACAAAAGAGGACAATAGGGTCCCCGGTTGGGTAAAGGTCCCCAGTTAGAAATTGTGTACAAAACCAATGGGAGCTGTTGCCAAAAAGTTAGAGTCCAAACAAAAGAGGGACAATAGGAGGTCCCCGATTGGAGGTGTTTACACACTTGTGTGTGTGTGGGTGTGTGTTTGTGTGCGTGAGTTTGTTTTCACATTCAAACCGGGGACCTATAACAAAAGAGGACAATAGGGTCCCCGGTTGGGTAAAGGTCCCCAGTTGGAAATTGTGTACAAAACCAATGGGAGCTGTTGCCAAAAAGTTAAAGTCCAAACAAAAGAGGGACAATAGGAGGTCCCCGATTGGAGGTGTTTACACACTTGTGTGTGTGCGTGTTCGTGTATGCGTGAATATGTGTTATGGTGTTGTATGGCTGTGTGTGTGTGTTTGCGTGTGTGTGAGTTTGTTTTCACATTCAAACCGGGGACCTATAACAAAAGAGGACAATAGGGTCCCCGGTTGGGTAAAGGTCCCCAGTTGGAAATTGTGTACAAAACCAATGGGAGCTGTTGCCAAAAAGTTAGAGTCCAAACAAAAGAGGGACAATAGGAGGTCCCCGATTGGAGGTGTTTACACACTTGTGTGTGTGTGTGTGTGTGTGCTTGCATGCAAATTGTAACTCAAGGAGGACTCAAATGTCAACTCAAAACTTGGTGTTTGGATTGGTCATGGGATTCCCCCCAGAAGCCTGTTGTTATTGATACCCCTTAGGTCAAATGTCGGGGTCATTATGGCTAAAACACTTGATAACTTGAGATGAACTTTGCATATTAACTGCAAACTTGGTTTGTGGATTGGTCTTTGGGTCCCTCAAAAGTCTATTGTTTGTGGACCCCCCCCCCCAGTCAAATGTCAAGGTCATTATGGCTAAAACAAAAGAAATGCTGTCTGAGCAATACCTCGACTAGGACTTGTCATATCAACTCCAAACTTTGTTTGAAGGACGTGGCATATTATCTCCAAACTTAGTGTGTTGCCACTTTCATGTATGGGGACCCCTGCCGTCCCCACCCCTCCTCCCCACCCAGCATCTTCTCCTCCTGTTCCAACCCAACCCAACCCTCCCCACCCCTTCCCCTAATTGCAACTTTCTTTCATGGTTTTCTTTTCTGGCAGGTTTAAATTTAAATGTTCCATCTGCACCACTAGTTCATCCAAACCAGTAACAATCTAACATGCAACTATTCTTGTGCAACTTACTACAGCATTGCATTCTTTTCTATGTTTCATTTCACATGTAAATTGTTTCAAATCCCTTAGAAGTATATTGTTCCCCCCCCTGCCTCCGCCTCCGCCTCCCAAGGTCAATTGTATGTTCAATGTATTATGGCAAAAATTAAATTATTTTATGCCTACAAAAAAAATGTGGTCCAGTGATAATTTTAAAAGGACTTGGCATATGAACTGGTGTGTGGCTTGGTCTCGAGATACAGACACCTCCTATTTTTAGACCACATAGGTCAAATGTTGTGAAACGAACTGGCTTGCGGGGCATTTGTGTTTAACAAACACGACTTTTCTTGTTTTAAACTAGAATCTGCGCAAATGTGACACAGCAAACGAGGTACTATACCCGTAGCAACCGATGTACTACCCCATAGCAACCAATGTACTACACCCATAGCAACAGCAGCTTCTTGGTACCTAGACGTCTAGGCACAATATAAGTTTGGGATGTTGTAAAAACACATATTGACCGCTTTGACTCATGCTATGGTTTAAACTACGACTCCTTCAGTTATCCTGGAGTGGTCTATTTCACCTCGGGAAAGTAGAATGCACTGAGGATCACCTCGGATGCTGTAGTTTTAACCATACCACTCGAAGCAGTCAATATTTGCATAATATATAGCAGCCCTTTATGGAAAAAGGGCTTCACATGTACATTATATAAATCCTACACGGCCCAAAAATGGCTTTCATATTTGACAAAATTTTATTTGATTCAAAATTTCATTCTAAATAAAGTCATAAATTTGTATAAAACAGCAGGCAGTTTGTTCAATTAACACTAATCTACTGCACAATGTACTTAAAGTGACTGAGGGCAGGAATCATTTTCATAGAGCTGCTTAAGTACAAAAAGTAGCCAAGCACAAAATAGTTTTTACGTGCCAGAATAAGGTTACCAGCCAAAGTACCATGTCATGTGTAGGCTGTTTGTGACTGGTTGGCTTAGTTTTGCTATGCAGAAAACTGTTGATCAAAATGTTATGCTTTTAAAGCAGCTGTATGAAATTGGCTCCTGGTTGAAATTCTCTCCACTAGACCATTATCATGCTTGTCATGTTCCCTGTCTGCAATAGCAATCATAAATAAATATATTCTTGAAACCCTAAAAGGCACCAAACTATTCTGTCTCCCAGCCTCATTTCATTACGTTGACTGGAATGAAAGACAAACAAGATGGCTGCTCCATGATACAAGTCTACTGGCCTGGCCAGCTAGTTCATTACTTCCCAAAGCCTCAGTACATACATTGTAAACCACTCCTCACATAGATTGTTCATATCCATAGTTGACATCATATTGTCCAGAACATCAGCTGTGCTTGGTTAGGCTTCTGTCTCTGAAGATGGCTGTAGAAAACAAAATGATTCAAAAAGAATGTTATCAACAACCAAAAAGACGACAGTTTTCACTGTCTAAAAACTACAACAAGATTCTACATCACTTGAAATTGTTCACAATTGTTGTAGGAACTCCTTCTACAAAAATCCTTCATAAAATCATGCTGATTGCAGAATTTGGTAGTAATTTAGCTGAGCTTATTGCGCAATTAGATTCAAACCATTTGCCGCTTGATGTTCAAGATTTAACAGCTTTATGTGCAGCTTGAAAGGCAGGACCATGTATCAGCAGCAGAAATGCACAAATTAAAAACAAAATATTGGAAAAACATTGTTTGTGTGCACCAGCACATAAATTACACAATTGCAACCTGTTTTTTTTTAAACTGAGTCCAGAAAAATTACTCCATAATAATATTTCATATGGGGAATTTTAAGTCAACTGACAAAAATGTGTGAAATATTTTAAAACCTGAAAATAAATTGGTATTTTGTTTTATCATCTACACTTAATTGGGGCAGTGATTCTCATAAATTTAAGTGTTTGAATTGAGATAGTTTTAATTAGGAATGTTTTGTTTACATGTACATTTAATCATAAGACTCTAATTAGTGAAGCAAATAATTGCAATATTTTGGAAGTTTTGTCCAGTTTGTAACAAAAGTCTGAAATATAAATTGCTTTTAGAACATGTATGTTGAACAAAAACATGAATTTCTTTATCTGAAATGGCCGCAAATTAAGGCCAATTCCAAAATGGCTGTGTTTTTTGCTGACTTTCATAATAAGGGGAGGAACAGGTCTAGAATTTTTATTTTTGTGTCTATCTGAAGCTTTGCAGGGTCTATGCGTTTTAAAAAACATTTTGAAAGTACCAAACTCATCAGGGCTCCACTTTGACACTGGACCACAAGCCCAAGGCCAGTGATTCTAGCTTCTGGCCAGTAAACTCATGACCAGACAAGCCCGGTGGTCTTGTGTTTTTCACTTGAATAACAATACATCACTATGTAATATCTTGAACAGAAACAAATTATGTTCAAATGTTGACTTCGAGTCTACTACTTTTCAATTCTATTCAGTAATGAAAAATACCTTATACACATAAAGACAAAAGAGATAAAAAATCGTCTCTAACATGTCATAGTGCTTGTTCAAATAGAAGCAGTTAAATGCATGTTTCTCATCTTGACTCGAGTTATGAAAATTATTTCTGGTCCAGTAAACGTTTTGAGCTACAAGCCCTGTGTGGTCTTGTGGAATTTGCCCCCAAATTCGAGCCCTGGGAACAAACACTTTTCAAAATAGTGCCCATTTTGTAGAATGATTACACATAACATTTAAAAAAGAAATGAAAATGTTACACTTGCAGGGCCCATTTTTATGGCTCTGCTTACCATAAGCAAATCGTCTCAGGAAATTCTACGCTAACACCAAGCGTATTCCACAAGCAGGGAATTGTTGCTTGTGCGCGTGCGCACACCTTGTAACTAGGCATTCTTCACTTACACAGCTAGCGCAGATATTCGGCGCTTGCACAGTAAGCGGAGAGTGGGGTTCAGAAGCGTAGAATTTGGTGGAAAGCAGAGCCATGAAATTGGGCCCTGGTCTCCCTTTTTTTAAATGGTGGCAAAATATTTATCAAAATGGCGGCCACATTTCAAATGTTCAATCAAGGTTAGACCGAATTTCCAACCCCCCAAAAATAAGGAAGAAGCTAACAGTCTCAACATTGTAGTTTTGGCATTTTTAACATATTTCAAATTTTCAATCAAGGTAAGACTAAATTTCCACCCCCCCCCCAAAAAAAAGGGGGAAAAAAAGGAAGAAGCTAATAGTGTCAAAATTGTAGTTTTGCCATTTTCAACATGGCCGCCAATTTTTTTTTTCTCAAAATGGCTGCCACATGTATTTTTTATTGGCGACCATATTTTTCCAACAAAACATGGCCATTTAATGATTAAACATAATTGTGTTTCCCAATTTGGTAAGAAACAGGTCTAGAACTGACATTTTCATGTCCTTTCAGGGTGTAAGAGTTTTTTAAAAAATAGCAGTATTGGCAATTTTTTACTCTTAGGTCTCCCATTTTCATAATAGTGGCCACAGTTTAAAAAAAATAGTGCCCATTTTGCAGAATCTTCATTTTGGTACCAATGCATTGGTTTGGTTTAAGGATCCCACAGTTTAAAACACTATTGCCAAAAGTGTCGCCATTTTTAAAATGGTTGCCATATTTTTATCAAAGTGCTATTTTTTTTCTTCAAATTGCTGTCCTATTTTTTTAAAAATGGCAACGAAATTATCAACAACAAAAGTTTGCCAAAAGTATCAATTTGTGGGCGTCCCTATTTTAAAATGCCTGCCATTTAAAAAAAAAAATACAAATTTCAGTCATATTTGCAGCCATATTTTTGTCAAAATTAGAGCCATATATTTTAACAAAATGAGAACATTATATTTCCAACCAAAAACATTTGCCAAAAGTGTCAAATTTATCTTTCATTTTTAAAATGGCTGCCATATTTTTTTTCAAAATGGCAGCCATATATATTTTTTTATTGGCGGCCATTTTTTGTATCAAAAATTTTTGTTCCCGACAAAGTATGGGCATTAAATCATGAAAAAATTGTATTTCCCAATTTGGTAAGAAACAGGTCTAAAGTTAAACCTGACATTTTTATGTCTTTTAGGGTGTAAGAGTTTTAAAAAAATTGCAGTGTTAGCAGTTTTAAACTCTTAGGTCTCCCACTTTCAAAATGGTGGCCATAGTTAAAAAAAAGAAGTGCCCATTTTACAGAATCTTTATTTCGGTAACAATACAATAGCAAAGTTCACTGCTGTCAAAAAGGAGAGATTGTCATTGTACATTCAAAATTATGTTCCAAATAGTAATAAAGGAAAATACAGCTTTGCAAAAAAGTTTCATATTTGTTTAAAATTATATTTTTTTGTACTTAAAAAAAAAGAAAAGTTTTAGGTTAAACCCATCCTAACATAAGTCAAAAAATAAGAATCAAAAGACACATGTGAAATTGTTGGTCTTTCAGGGTTTAAGAGTTTTAAAAATAAGCAGTGTTGCAAGTTATAAGTTCTTAGGTCTCCCACTTTCAAAATGGTGGCCAAAGTATTAGAAAAATAGTGCCCATTTTGCAGAATCTTTATTTTGGTTTGGTTTAAGGACTTAATGTTTAAGGTTACAGTTTAAAAGACTATTGCCAAAAGTGTCGAACTTGTAGGTCTTTCATTTTTAAAATGGTTGCCATATTTTTATCAAAGTGCTTTTTTTTCTTCAAAATTGCTGTCCTATTTTTATGAAAATGGCGACGAAATTATCATCGACAAAAATTGCCAAAAGTGTCAAATTTGTGGGCATCCCTATTTTAGAATGCCTGCCATTCAAACAAAAAATAAATACAAATTTCGGTCATATTTGTAATAAGATGGCGGCCATAATTTTATCAAAATGACAGCCATATATTTTTTTAACATGAGAACAATATATTTCCAACCCAAAACATTTGCCAAAAAGGCAAATTTATCTCTCATTTTTAAAATGGCTGCCATATTTTTTTCAAAATGGCTGTCATATTTTTTTTCCAAATGGCTGCCATATTTTTTTTCCAAATGGCTGCCATATTTTTTTTTTATTGGTGGCCATTTTTTTTATCAAAAAAATATTTTTCCAACAAAATATGGGCATTAAATGATGAAAAAATTGTATTTCCCAATTTGGTAAGAAACAGGTCTAAATCTGACATTTTTATGTCTTTTAGGGTGTAAGAGTTTTAAAAAAATTGCAGTTTTAAACTCTTAGGTCTCCCACTTTCAAAATGGTGGCCATAGTTAAAAAAAAAAAGGGCCCATTTTGCAGAATCTTTATTTCGGTAACAATACAATAGGAAAGTTCACTGCTGTCAAAAAGGGAGATTGTCATTGTACATTTGCAAAAAAGTTTTATATTTGTTTAAAGTTATATTTGTTGTACTTAAAAAATGGAAAAGTTTTAGGTATAGCCTATCCTAATTAAGTCCAAAAATAAGAATTAAAACGCCCCTTTTACCAACTGGCCCTAAAAAACATTGATAATTTCCACCATTTAAAAAATAGGACAAAATCACAAGTTGAAATACAACTGTTTATATTATTAACTTCTTTAAAAAAATGTCATTTTTAATATCCAATGAAGTCTAATTAATATTGTGTAAATATATTTTAAAAGCACCCCCTCTGTCAGAGGTGATATAACTTTTTAAAGAAATAAATATTCATCAACAAATCATAATTCATGTTTCCCCCAAGTGAAACTGCCGTTTAGTTATTCACCTTAGTTTTAATCATTATTCAAGAATAAAGTATTTACCCTGAAAGACTGGATTGTGATTGTTGTTGAGCTCAGCTGACGCACTTCCAGTCATAACATAAACCATGTGCTCCTTCCAGTGTGTGTGGCAATGTTGACATGAGTTGGTACCCTGACTTCTCACTGATTTTGCCATTGCATGCACTGCAGTAGAATAAAACCAGGTTTTCAATAACTATTAAACATTATAAATAGGTAATTAATTACAATGTCTATTTAACATTTTTGTTTATATTAATTACATTTTCCCAGAATCATTCTTTTTTTTATGCTAATAAAAAATAAAACAACCTTTTGATTTGTATAAAAATATAAAATAAACAGCGCCCCCAATGTTCATGCATTGTTGCAGCATGCAGCCATTTTGTACAATATGCATTGCATGCAGTTTTAAAATAAAACAAATTTATTATCTTTTCGAAAGTACCCTTTTGCTTCTTAGCTGATGGAAGGCAATTTTGTGGAGTCAAGGTTTAAGGTAAAATTAGGTTTTCCATCTGGCTGTAAATGATAAAGTTACTTATTTGACTGGACAGGTCCTATTTCTTTTGTCATGTTTGTACTGTTTGAATGTACTATCACAATTATTGGTGTCTAATGTACATGTACATGTACATGTTGTAAACCATTTTGATCACAAGTACATGCATTAAGTTATTGCAATAACCCTATGGCCGATTTCACTAAAGTCCCCATTTCTGATCATCGCTATCACACTTGCGCTGTGATCGCAAATCGCAAATCCATCGCACTTGCGATGCCGCTGATTTTGCATTTCACTAAAGTCATCGCAGTTGCGATGATATAACAAGGAAAATAATTGTTTTGCAAGAGGCTATAAGTAGTGACCTTTGACATACACCTCCAGAAAACTGTCTGTCTTCGCATGTGGACGTCGTACATGTCAAAATGTTGTTATCGGGGTTCGATTAAAACGAACAGCATTGAACTGCAGTTTAAATGTAAATCGTTGTCATGCTGGTGCATCAAAAGTAACAAGAGGACCATGCTTAAATTCAAGGCATTATTAAAAAAGGTTCACATGAAATCAAATTCAACTTAATTCATTTGTTGGCCTAAAGTATAATTAAATTTATAAAATCTTGCAAATAATTGTAACGTTGAGATTGATACAAATTTGACAAAACTGGTTAAATTTATGGGTCATTATGAGAATGACAGTTTTTGTTTCTGACATATCTGTAAATTAATGTCTGACACCGCCAAACAAATGACAAATCGTTTGAAAATTTTATATCCTAAAGAATTGTCACAATCTATAAAACGAAAACTCTCACACATTATATAAGCTTTAGCTCACATATGAACGTCAAAAGGGGAAAACAGTTTTTTAAAATGTTATTATACTTTCGAAGGCATAATCATTAGGCCTAATTGGCAAAAAGAATTCATTTCTGAATGTCAAAATTTTTTGTCAAATCACCTGCTGACCTCTTAATATGTCATAGACAAAATATCAACATTTAATTGTACTGATGGTAATTTTCTGTGTTCTGTTTTTAGGATATAATTTTCGCAACAATACGAGTTGTGATTTTTCACACTAGTGTGTAGTAGTAGGCAAGATTCCAGCTAATTTGTCTAGGCGTTTTCGTTGTTTGCACAATTTGGTGGACTTAGTGTGCGAAAAATTGGAGCAAATTGCGAAAACACCATCAACACACGCACTTTTGCCGAGGGCGCTAGTACTACCTTCAAATTCTTAAAACAGGAATAGGCCTACAAGGCCTTAATTTGTACTAAAAGTGAATTGCAAGTGAAATGAGCTTTGAAACTCAACAACCCTTTTGGAATCTGATTACTCGATGGTAAACAGCGAATAAAAGAGGAAATTCTGCTGAGGTGTACACTCGCTTTAGTAATTTGTTTGTCTATTGAAAATGAGAAAAAATATTTAACTGTTGCAAACTGCTTTTCAACCAAAAGGACTTATGGCATTAATGCCAAAAATAGTTAGTGGCCTGACATTGTGACCCTAGCAGAGTCTTTCTTGACAGCTAAATTAAGAGAAGGACTCTGCTGGGGTGGAAAGAGGTGAAACACTAAAGTTTTATACTAAAAAAAATCATAACCTCTGAACTACAGAAGCTATTCTATTAATCTATGTCATATGAAAGGTATTTGAAGGGCTTAGTAAAAGTCACACCGCAATGACCTTGATTTGACCTTGCCTTTCTGTTGAAATCGGACATTGAAGTGATAAATGCTCCCCAGCCTTGTTTTGAGCTTTTGAGCCAAGGTGGCATGGGACTTGAAGATGTCCTCAGGGAATGAAGTATTTTTTTAAATGTAAGCATTTTGAATCTAAGATTCAATGACGTCATCATTGTGTCACTGTGGAAAATAACCATGCGTCAAAATAAATTTTACAAAAAAATATATTTATCAGCTATCTGTCAAATATTAAATACAAGCCACCTATGACAATATGAAGACAGCTGGAAAGTTTCATCTTGATCACGTGACCATGGCAATGAAAATATAAAATAAGAATTCAATTTGAAGCCAAATAAACTCTGGTGTTTGCCATAATTTCACCTTAGAATGACAATAGCACAAAAGGAAATTCTTTTGACCATTGTTAATACAAAAGTATTGCTGCTTTGTTTTGAGTAACGCAGCATTGGTAAACGTTAACTTCAATTTTATTCAATGACCACTAATCATAAACAGTGCCACCAGGTGCCTTATGGAAATATTTGCTTTAGCTCCGAAGTGCATCCTGCGCCAGATTGAATGTGACTTTCTCCCGTTTTACCTTCTAAAATAAATGTATTGGTGGTGAATGGGGATGTGCACCTGCTCATAGTCATGTGTATGACTATTGATTACTGACAAAACACAAAAGAACAAAAATCAACATGGTAATCCCTAACAATATTTAGGAGAATCCAACGTTCAAATTATGAAGTACATTGCATAACAATATAACATTTAATTAATTGCACAACTTGCATAGACATGTGTTTTGTAACCAATACATGATAATGTTGCTTCAGTAAATGGCATCTTTGAAGTGTAGTTATAGTTCTTTTTACATGCAATTGCTTTGAAATCATGTTATAAACATAACAGGTATGTGTATTTGCGTGTAACTTAGATTAAAACCATGCGATGTGTTCCCTAACACCTACTGTTTGTCAGGGGATAAACACTCAAGCTCTAGTTTGTTTGTTCTTTTGGTTGTTTTTTCATTTGCAGGAATTTGTAATGCCTTTACTTGAACCTTTGCTAGGCTACATGTAGATTGTACATGAATAGATAATTACATTCTTTGTCTCATTTTCCTTTCTTCCAGATGTATTTTTCAACATTCCCCATGACACATTTGGTCAACATGAGGTGGACACAAGGTACAAGCAACACGTGACAGCAAGTTGAAGATGTAGAGGCATCACAGAAAGACAATGTACACCTTGGCACTATTGGACCCAGAGATAGATTCTTAACATATACAGCTATTTGAACTGATCAAACCATGGAGGATTACATGGAGTAGTAGATTCTAATGACGGCCCAAATGAACTGCTCACAACACAAGCCCAGAAGGTAACCAAGGTACACTGCACTTAAAACTCAGATTGAACTCATGTACAGCTCAGAGAAAGGTTTGCTACTCTACACGCTAACAGTCAATTGAGAACCCCACAAACTTGGATCAGTGCTTACTACGTAAACCTGTACAGTACTACAGTAACATGTATAAAACCTTGACTCACAACAATACTTTATACTTCAATAAGGAAAGCCCCAAAGTTATGCTCAACAGACACATCGGTGCTTACCACAAAAACATGTACAATATTTTAGCAAGATATTATTTAACCTTGAGTCACAACACATTATGCTGTAACAAGGAGAGACCCAAACATCGTCCTGTGCTCCACAAGACCCTTAAAGAGTTTTACAAGTTACGCTTACGGTGCTGGCAGACGAGATGAGTAGAAATTACATCAACAGAAAGCACAATGTTGCAACGGAAGCTGAATCTACAAATGTACATGTACATGAGAGACTGAATGGAGTAAGTTGTGTTTTCTAATACTGGAAACGCATTGCACAAATTGCCCAATGCTGTACAACAGGAGAGAGCGTAGCAACAGAACTCAAATGTTATTTTCATCAAGAAGAATAAATGAAGATGCAGTGACAATCAGGCTCTAAACTCAACTCAACTACATGAACCCAAAACAGTATGCTGTGCCTGTATATAACTCTGAGTGCTTGCTCAAGAGATTAGTGTACCTTTACAGGGTTGTGTTCAACTACTAGAAAAGCTCTACAAACTTGCTCAATTTTGGATTGTAGGAATTACAGAGGAATTACAGAGGATTTGATGTCCAAGAATATTTATACAAAGAAGTTGTGACTATCACCCGGTGTTCACCACAGGAATCTAGAGAGTTGCAGTCGAGAAGAGTATGGTAGATGTTAAAACAATAGATAGCCCAACAGACTGCATGATAAGCACTGAACTGCTAAAGGGTGACTGTAATCATTTGTGTTGGAGGTTTTAGAAGTGGTTCAATCAAATATTTGTTATGGCCAACTATGCAAGGACTTACTTCAGAAACAAAAAGACTACATGTATGTGGCCAGCGATTGATTCCGAAAATCCTTTGAAGAAACACAAGGAAATCATCATCAAGAGTAGTGTGTTGAAAGCTTACATGTAGATTTCTCCGAGTGTGACAGTTGGAATGACATTGATTAGGAGTGTGCACAGACTCATGGGAAAGGTTTTTCCTGTTCCCAACCCAGTCAACAATGTTGGTCATTATTAGACTCAACAGACAGTATTCGGGACACATCTTAACCTCTTTAAAATTTGCCTGAAAAAATGTATCAGTTGCCGCTGATTGGTCGTCGACATATTCAGCATTGTTGATCCTGCACAGATCACCACCCTTGATGTTGGTCTGAAAGTTTTTCAAATGAATCATTTTCAACAGCTTTCAACACAATTGCAAACTTTTATTCAACTTTGAACTTTTTATTCAACTTTGAAATGGTTACCTGTACGTGGAGTGCATCTACATGTTGTATACCCTACTTCTTCTCTGATGTCCATTTGCCTTTGGGTCTCTGAAGTTAACTTGGGATCATTCCAACTTGTTGTGTTACACGTATCAGCACAGTCAATGATGTTCTACCTGCAGCTGCATGTGGAGTACAGCGTTCCTCCTTGTCTGGCTGCGTCCATCTGAGGTTTGTCTAAAACCTTTCTCAAGAGACTCTTCAGCTCTTAAAATGTCCTGCAATATTCTCAATCAGCAGTGATCCACCACTTGTACTGAGTACAATATTACCCTCTCATGGCCATCTACCTGATTATCCGCCAGTCAGGTTTGCTTGAAAACTCTCTTATGACTCTACTCAGCCAACAAAATGTACTCGAACTTGCACTACAGTTTCCCTCCACTATGGTAGAGCATCCAGCAGGACTGAATACATGCAGTTACTCAACAGCCAGGATATACTTCATCAGCTGTAAGGAAATTAAGGTACGTGTTTGACAATATACCTTTTGAAAGTTGTTTTGAAAGAGTTTCATTTATATTCTGTAACACCTGTACATGTGGATGGTAAAGAGTTCACATGTTGAGTACCAATGATTATAACAGACTGGCCTGTTGTAGCACTGAACACCACGCACATACAATGTAGAGCAAGATACGCCCACTTACCATGATGTGTTAAAACCGCTGATGGTGCCAAGCGTAGTCGACATAGTGTCGATGGTGTGGTACGCTTGTGGCCAGTTACACATCAACTGTATTTGAATGGTTCATATAAAAAAAAGTATCACTGGCTATTGCAAACGCTAGAATTCAACATCTTTACGGGGCCTGAATACTTGGATGGCCTGTAGGGTCATTGTGAAATTATCTACACATGATGTTACATGTATAAACTGAAGTTCAAAGTGTATTTTTTTGAGTTTCAAGAGCTCTTTGAAAGTGCACATTTTAATTATAACAACTTGTATGATTTAGGCATAGTTAATACAGGCCTAGATGGAGAGTCCTCCCTGATCTTAAAATATGCCAAAATCCAGCAGCTTCCATGAACCAAACCAAGTCAAAGTTTTAGACCAAAGTTATGTGAATATTTGTAACAGGGAGAGCTTTTCTTGGTCATTCAGACATGCTAAAACCCTGCGTAAGGGAGCTCTGCCATTTCAACCCCCGCATAGGGTTTTGCCCCTGGACCCCACCAGGGACCCATGATCGGGCCACTGGACACCACGCCGTTAAGTGCTAAAACTCTAAAGCTTGGTCTCACCCAAGATATGAAAAACTTTGGCCGTATTTTCTTCATTAAAGAACCCAAGCCATGTGTGTGTGTGTGTGTGTGTGACGGCTGCGTGTGTGCACTGACCTGATTGCCTCACGTAATAAACAAGTCAGTGGGCTAGACCACTTTCAATAATAGGGGAACCTGCACATGATCATACAGCACATTCTTTGACGCATTCTTTGACGTAAATTAAATTCGCTATTAAAATATGCCCTATTTATAATGGAAAAATCCTATAACTATATTAGTTTCTGCACAAGATAATAACTTGAAAATAAATCTATATAATTTTTCTAAAGCACATCAGTACAAACTTTGAAACAACCTGGAAAAAAATCTGGTCACAAAGACCAAAGAACAATGTACAAACTATTTCCCTTTTTTCAGCTGTAAGTTAAGTTTGATTGCAATATTGTTGAGATCTTAAGACAAATCAACAGTTATCAACATTCATGTTTGACTTAACACGTACAGTGGGTAGTTTAAAAACACCCCTATTCAAATTAATGTTGTGATTGTGTTGTTTTCGTCGAGATTTTTATTATTTTTATTATTGCAAAAAAATAGTTAGTGGCCTGACGTTTCGACCCTAGCAGAGTCTAAACTTTTTTATTTTAAAATCTCGTCGGAACAGGTTTTGTTTTCGTCGAGATTTTTATTATTTTTATTATTATTAGCTGTTCCGACTTACTGTCGGAACAGGTTTTGTTTTCGTCGAGATTTTTATTATTTTTATTATTATTAGCTGTTCCGACTTACTGTCGGAACAAGTTTTGTTTTCGTCAAGATTTTTATTATTTTTATTATTATTATTTTTTGTTTCTGCATAAATTCCCATAGCATTTGTACACGATTTTGTTTAATTTTTAAAAATTAATAAAAATAAACTGAAAGAGTTAAATTCTATATCAAAGTAAAGCTTAGTGCTTAAACTTAAAATTTAATTTAATAAAGATTAAAATTCTTTGCGAGGTGAATATTTATATAGCCAACTTTGTTGAGACCATATCTCAAACAGTATTCCGCCAATCGTCAAAATTTCTTCAGTTTGAGACTTCTGGGATACTGTTCATGTGTAGATGTGCTTTCCGACCTAAAATGTGGGACGACGTCACAATGACGTCTTTTATTTCGCATTTTTGCCCACGCACAAAATACTACAGATAGTGAAATCAAATCCGACTTCTACAAACATAATTTTTCAATCAAGCTCAAATTTAACGTCCTAGATGACACAAACGTTTTTTAAAACAAGAAAGATTTTAATGACGGTCATTAATGACGGTTATCAAAACATTTGTTAAAATTGTCAGTAGAAAAAAACCCCCAATTCTCAGGCAAACTTAACGCCATGGGTACTCTGCCTACAATTTGATGTGTTTATAAATAAAAAGGAGTCAGATTCTAAAAATTTTCAAAGATTGAGGGCGCTATATGAGTTTAACGGTGTTCTTGCTTGCTTTTTTTGCAACTCGATCAAGCCCTAAACCCATTTATGACCCATGTTGTTGCGTTTTTTGTAGAGTATATAAAGAGTCATTCCTGCGCCGACTGACACAAGTCTATGTCATTCACAAGAATCGAGAAGAAATTTTCTTGCTCTCAGCGCAGCGTCGTGTCCGCTCAGATCTTATCGCTATTCAGGTTTCAGCGTGAACGTAGAAAATACACATGTAGAACGTCGTGTTTTGGGACAATGTTGCCCGCGTGGCAGACTTGTCTGCGCTTGGTTCCCGTTCGCCGGAAAATGATCTTTAATGTTTCAAATTGCGATCGGTATTAAAGGGCACACAAAGTTTACAATCACGATTTTGATACATCAGCATTTAGCTTTAAATTAAGCCTGCTGTGCATAAAATTGACATAAAAACGACCGTGCACGGATGAATACACCTGCCCGAGATTTGGAAGTTTACATGGCATACACATTTTATGAATGAACATCGAAATGGTACATGTACTATCATTCATGCGTCTTGTGGTGAATCATTGAATGATTTAGTGTTAAGTGTATTTAAAGAAACTTCACATTCTTTATCAACAAGCATAATGCTTACGACTTGGCGAAATCGTTACGAATAAGCAAAATGGTTATGAATGAGCATAATGATTCTGAATAAGCAAATTGATTTCGAATGAGCGAAATTATTCCGAGTAAGCGAATTGATTCTGAATAAGCGTATTGATTCCGAATAAGCGAACTGATACCAAATAAGTGAATTGATTTCGAATAAGAGAATTGATAACGAATAAGTAATTTGATTTTGAATAAGCAAGTTCATTCTGAATAAGCCATTCTGTTAAAGCAACTATGCACGGATGATTACACCTGCCCGCGATTTGGAAGTTTACACGGCAAACACATGAATGAACATCAAAATGGTACTATCTTGTATGCGTCTTGTGGTGAATCGCTGAATGATGTACATGTAGTGTTAAGTGTAATTAAAGAAACTTCACAATCTTTATCAACAAACGAAATCCTTACGAATAATTAAACGAAATGGTTACGAATGAGCAAAATGATTCTGAATAAGCAAATTGATTTCGAGTGAAATGATTCAGAATAAGCGAATTGATTCTGAATAAACGTGTTTATACTCGATCGGTATTAAAGGGCACACAAAGTTTTACAATTACGATTTTGATACAACAGCTGCATTTAGCTTTAAATTAAGCCTGTGCATTTACGACTATTTTTTGTAAAGGTGTAACCGTTTCTGAAACGATCGGTCACAAGTGCAACCGTCCCCATCATGAACTAAATTTTGAGTAAAATAAAAACATTAACACAACTGCAAATGTGATCAAAAACATTGCGTCTTCAGTGCAACATTTTTTGCCTCTGCGCAATCACCCTGCAAAATAAACGAGCATGCGCAATCGAATTGTTGTGGAACGCCCTCTAGCGATCAATGTTTCTTGCATTACCTCAAGCACAGTTTTGAAATAACAAAGACTAAGAGACGAGCCTGATTGGAAACGATATGTGTGTGTGTGTCGCATCTGATCGTGTGCTGTGTAAATTGTGATCGCAATTATTTTAGTCAATGTTTCATGGCATTTTTTGATTGAATTGTTTTACGCTTATCCAAACCGTAAAAATGTAAAGGTTTAACGGGTTGGTCGGTTGGTTGGTGTAACCGTCACAGGCTTAGTATACATGCTAACTTGTGGGATTTTTGCGAAGTTACATGTAGGCTAAAATTGGGGGTCTGTTTTAGGTTTAGAGTTATTGTGTAATTGACTCAATTTCAGGGTTTAACTTCAGGGTCTGGATCATACAGTCATATAATAAAACCGGAACAGCCTTGTGTTTGTTCACAAACACCTAATGTCTAGTCTTTTTATTTTATCTTTCTCCAATAGACTTCACGTGAGGGTCTCCTGTCTAAACATTGACTGATTGGCACAACCCGTGGTTCACCGTCTCTAGAATGCAGACACCTTCAGCACACGAACGGTAAGTGGCAAAAATGAAGTTTTCATACTGCACAATCACGATCTGACCTTGCACTGACATGGCAATCTAGTTGTATTGATCGTTGCAAAATCACTGACAGGATGATGAGCACTCTTCCAAAATAGGATGGTGTACATTACATGTGGCTTTACAAACTTTGTACTTCATCCAACCAGGACAGTATGACAATGAAGTAATTCACAAATTAAATTGGTTTGCATATTCTCAAAAAGCTAAATAAAGAATAACAAACTTAGTGCTTGTGCTCGCAGTTCTTTCCTTATCATCACAACATTATTAGCTTAAATAGGAAATTAAAAACTTGTTTACCTTGTCTTTAATCCCAGATTCTCTACATGGTGTTACCACCTTCAAGTTTGTCTTTACGTCTTGGACTCCTGATTCAAATGCACCTGTCAATAATGGTAGGAAAGGTTACATCCACATTTAGGAGTTGTGTAACATTCAAACAAGTACACGCACCAACAGAAGTTTAGAAACTGCCATTAGATAAATTATAGATTTTTTAATTGTTGATTTATGACCTACATGTGCAAGTGTTGCACTTGATCTTGGGGCTCAAAAACCAAAGCTACATTTAACCCAGCTTTCATAAACCACACACAATAAAAACGTAAGTCAAATATGGTTCAAAGAAAAAAATAATTTGATTTCAAATCATCCTTATTCTGGTCCTTGCAAATGCCTAAAAAAAGAGCAAAAATAATGGAAAAGTTTAGCAAGTACATTCTTATCTATTTGGAATAGCAGTTGGCAAACAATACATGCCTAAGATTATGTGGAAACCACAAAAGACAATTGATTTTCTTGCTCGTGGAGCTCTTTTGATTTTCCAAAATGAAACTGTCTTTTTCCTCGAAGACATTGGCCCTTTTAAAATACCTTGAAGACTTGAATGCACTTGTTCTATTTCCGATACAGATAGATAACAGGTACATATTTGTATACTTTTCCTGAGGTATACACGACTTGTAAAATCTGCCAATAGTTAAAATGTTTCCTTGTGTATTGTTTTAGGAATCAAGTATTCAAGTGGGAAGGAAGATTTTCAAGATGCACGGCTTGAGGAGATTGACATCAATTCTGCAAGGATTTTCTGAACATTGAAACGTCATCAACCCTTGGTGCAAGATTCTACACCAAGCTGAAGGAGACCGACATTGCAGCAATGACTCTGTGAACAATTTGGAATAAGACTTAATTTCTTAATTTCTTAATAAGACTCTTTGAACACTTGAGATGCAAATGAGATGAGAAGGATACATCAGTTCTGTACAGACACAGTGTATGCAAGGCTAGAGACATTTCTAAACCCACATTGACATTGAACTCTTTGGAACATCAATGTGATCAACATACAAGGACCAGAGCGTTTGTATAGTATCTAGAAATTAATGAAGCAATGTTAATGTTTAAAAGTAAACAGTGTTAAAATTGATAGGGAACACTTCCATCAATCAGTTTATATATCGTCACCGTTTTCAAGGAACAGACAAATTTGTAACTAGAATTTTAAAAACTGCAAATTTACAGTTTGTTTATGTTTTTATTGACATCAACATTTTTCCCAAGCGCTTTAAGTCGAGAAATTTCTTAGTCTCGTACACAAATTATCAGACAGATAAAATCCCCAAATTTAACTTTTATTAATTTTTTCGAACAGGCGATTTTTTAGTATGCCCATTCTCGATATTGAAGTATTTGTGCTTAAGCAGTGCCAAAAAACGGGCGCTCAATTTTTGAGTTTTTAAAAAGAGACAACCTGTGTTACCTTTGTGACAAGTTTACAGTTTTTTAAAACAGCCATGTTTGTTCAGTTTCCTTGGAAAGACAATCTTGTTAAAATTATTCACTCATTAATCAGAAATGTCCGATAAAAGTTACATCACTAAAAAAAAAGTGAAAAATTTTAAATCTCCACTTTTATGTTTTGTCAAAATATGAAAGGTAAACTGACTAACAGTCTCCAAACCAATGGTTTCAAATCTTTATACGAAAGTTTCACTGCAGTGGCTAAGTTGCTCTTTGTGAAAACGGTGACGATATCTTTGGCAAATAAGTATTACAAGAAAAACTTTAGCATTAAGGTATAGTCATCTGTTCATGCATGAACATACAGGATTAGTGGAACTATAGGAGAAATGGTACTACTGTGCATTTTGATATGTTCTTTTCCAAAAACAAGATTTATAACGAGTAGTGTTTTGAAATATTTTGTAGATAGCATTGCAGTAAACCCCAATGGGAACACTGAAAGGAAGATATTAGGACTACAACTAAATAGGAATTACAATATAGGTTGTCAACAGTTTCTCTTCAAGCTACCAAGAGTGCTAAATGAGAAAAGACTGAAATAGGAAAAAGTACTATAAAAGAGGTTGTTAACAGTTTCTCCATAAACCAATCAAGAGTGCTAAAGTGCCTAGGGCTAAAACATAAGGTATTTCCAAATAGCTTATCAACCGTTTCTCCTAAAACCATCAAAAGTGCCAAATGAAATAAGACTAAAACAAAAGATATTTCTGAATAGGTTGTCAACAGCTTCTCTCATAAACCAGTTAACTAGATTAGGGAAAAGGGTGTATATGTGTAAATACTTTATCAACTCTCCCTAAGATCAAATGTAACAGTAGAACTAATAAGTAACGCTAAATCAATCTAAGTCAATTTTTATTGACATGTACAGTTTTTAAATTGTCTAAATCTATGACTAAGAACAGTGACAATGAGAGGAAGATGAGCAGAGTAGTCTGTTAGAAATGTCAAGACTCTACTATATCTCAACCCTGGTTCTTCTTACAACAAACACTTCTCCTGAAAGAGATTGAATTCATATGAGTGATATCCATAAATCTACTCAGTTCTTACTTCGTGTACCCTGCAAAGGCTTAAATCTTACTTAATGGGAAGATAGTTCATGTTAAAAAGAAGTATTTTAAGCTCAGTGTGTAGTATTTCACAAAGATTCAACCGATGTTAGTTTTGTAACTTGAAAGACCTACATCAGGATAGTGCAGGAGTTAAATTTTAATAATCTAGTTGGATTTGACTTTAAAACCAAGTGTATGTAAGTCAATGTAGAACATAGGAAATCATGCATGAACAGAGAGTAATAAGTAATAGTACTTGTAGTTCTAAATAATGCTATGAGCAGCCTCTCACATAAAACTGAACTTTCACAAATCAATTCACTGAAAACAAAAGCAATACCAAGAAAAAGAGGATCACTGGACATAAATTGTTCTGGTGACACTTTATAAAGTCAACTGTGTGGTAACAGAGTATTCAGACTGTCTGTCTAAAACCAATAAACAAAGACGATTAGACGTCCATTGGATTTAGCTTTTTAATTAGCATTGCGGTGTAAACAGATTTATACTTTTAATCTTGTTAAAATTTCATGTGATATCAAAAAATGTTCAAGCTTTTTGTGAGAGGCTGGTCTATTTAAAAAAAATTGTAAGTTAATTTAATTAGTTAGTAAGAGAGCGGAGGGTGAATCTATAAGTTCTGTTGGTAGATGGGTACAAGATTGGTCTTAAATGTACTTCTGAACTCAAAACTTACAATCAAAAAGTCAAACATTTACAGTGCAAACCATCTTAAGTAGCCTACATGTACAACACAATGGCTGGAATAGCTGATGTGATTGTTGTCCTTACTACCTGTTTTTAATTATTTTATTTTTACTTTTACAAACACTCTCAAAAAAGGCCTCCCTGAAAAAAAAACCCCAAACCACATCTTTCGATCTTTTTTAGCAGCATGGACAGATAGTCTTCAAAAGCTGACATCTTAATTCTGGATCTTCCTTTTCATTTTCAAAAATCAGCAATAGCAATAGTTACATCGACTATCTTTTTTACAGTGATAAATTCTGTTGCTAGTGGAAATTTGGTAGTTTTTATATTTTACCAAACGCATTGAAAACGGAACACTGATGCATGCATTCCATCCTGTATGGAAAGATCATTTTCACCACTTTGACACTTCTCTGATGTGCTTGGTATACATTGATATGTATGGAGCACAGTGGATCTCTAAACTATTAGGCATACAAGACAAAAGCTCAATTTAAAACCTTATGTTGCATTTCACGTACTTTAAACATTTAAAAACTATTCTGAAGTACATTAGCCAATCTTGTACACCACATTTTGAATTTTTAGCAGAAACTGTCTCTAAAATCTGAAATCAAAATTCTGGATCTTCCTTTTGCATTTCAAAATCAATAACGCCACATTTATTTGCCCATCTTTTCCAGTGAACAGTTCTGTTACTAATGAAAAGTTACTTTGTATTTTACCAACAGAAAAAGGGAATGTAGGGCCTATCCCCTCCCCTCTTATGGCACCCCGGTGCATGCAAGCCATCCTGGTGCTCGCACAAGTGTTCCCCGCCCGCAGGTGTCGGCAGGCTGGTCGGTGTGTTGTCCTCTGAATGCACTTGCAGGTGTTTGGCTGTTTGTGGTGTGTCAACCTTCCCAAGATTTGGCGGTCTGGATGAATCAAAGACCCACAGTTGGCTGCAACATGGTAAGGATCCTTTGAACTATAATAACCAGTTTTCTTTCCACAGAGGAAGATGTATCCATCTTCCATTTCGGGCATTGCACATGGAAGAAATGCCCTCAAGTCTACTCTGAACTGTACATTTCAAATGTTGCATTGTGGTGTTTTGATCCATGAGAATGGAATATCATCAAATGTACGTTTTTGCCAAGTATTTCTGAGATGTTTGTCATACAAAAGGATTTTGGTCACAATGTTTAAGCCAGCCAATCATTAATATGTTGAACGATCACTAAGTCACTAAATCACTCTCTGCCTCATGTTAAAATGGTCAAAATTTGTAAACTTAAGGAAAAGAATATCAGTTATAAAGAGCAAAAATCAATCTTTGAGGAAGCAAATAGAATAGTCAATCAAATTAGAAAAATTAATTCATCAGCACAAATAGTGAACAACGGCTTTTCAAATCAATAAAGTAAAAATTTAAAAAAGAATAAAAAAGAACTGAACAGATTCAAATTTTTACAACAGAGCGTTCAATTTTAAAAATTAATCTGAAAATTCACAGAACAAAAACCAACCTTGTGTACTCTAACAAATAAATAAGGTATTAGTGAATGAAGTAGAAATGAATGAGCTATTTTCAAATAGTGTTTGGTGAAAAAAACAACACCCAAAATCTTCCCAGCAAAACATTTAACAAAGGAAACAAATATATTTTAAAGCAAACAAGATGCCAAAGTATTCTCAAATTAGGATTGAAAAGGTTGCCATTTAACTACGAAGATGCTACTTCTAGTTCAAAAATGATTCACCCTACTATTAAAAATCATACTTTTGGAAGGAAAATATACAATCTGCTGAATTACAGTTTGTTAAATATTAAATTCTACTGAAAGAGGCAAAACCATACTAAAAAAAATTGAATAACATCTAATTTGATGTTTAAACAATTTGCAGCAAACTCAAGTTTGTTCAAATGATCTCTTACTGAAGAGACAATTCTTGGTTCTGTAGAAGAAAAAAAAGTCCAAATGATATTTACAAATAATGTGAAAACCCACTTGGGTACTCCTCAGTATCTTGATATAAACCAAAACCAATTACTTTCAACAGACAAAACTGTTGATGTATTATGTTTTGAAGTATGCAACGAAAACAGAACTTCCTTGCAGGTAGTTCTCAAATCTATTTCACTATTTCAAGCAAGGCAAAAAAAAAATTAAAAAATCAAAAAATCAAATCAACAACAACAATGATGGAGAACTTAAAATGAGTTCAGTTTTATCCTGCATGTCATTGCACTGCAGCTGAAAATAACCAAACTGTTGTGTTAATAATCACCATGACAACAGTCACAGATTGACAATGGCAGCAGTCTAATGGAGACTTAAGCCTCAATGTGATTCTAATAGACTTGAATGTTAAACAAGTCACAGTGGCTTGCCTTGGATAAGGATCCATTTCCAATGGCATAGTAAACTAGTTTAACTTGTAACTCCCAAGATGTCAGTATTTGAGCTGAAATGTAACAAGTCAGAAAAATACTGAAGTACTCTCCAATAATGGAGAAGTTTATATCAGATCTACATGTATAATCATGGTAGTTCCCGGCCAAACTGTAAAATCATGTTAGTTCCTGGCCAAACTAAAAATCATGATAGTTCCCGGCCAAACTGAAAATCATGGTAGTTCCCGGCCAAACTGTAAAATCATGGTAGTTCTAGGCCAAACAGTGGAACTGATCCCAACACCGGGAAAACATGGGGTGCTAAACTCTTTAAACTGCTGTAGAGGGATGGCCTGGTGTGCAAAAGTAGAGCACCATACTATAAACTAGGGCTGCACATGGGATGATGTGGTGGGTCCCTCAGTATTGACGGAAACTGTGGTGTTAGACACGGGGGTCCCAGTCCTGTTAGATAGGTCCATGATAATTTTAATTGAAGTTAGAATTCATGTACTGTAACTATACATCCTCAGCCATGCACCGATAGTCTTCAATCAAAGGCAATACCAAGCATGTTAGGGTTGAATATCAATCAAGGCATTGACCAAAGTTTTAGGGTTTGAAACGGAGACAGATTGTCTTCAAACCGGTGTGTTTCCATAGAAATAAGAAGCACTGTGATATTTACTCTGTGCCTGCAATGGATATCTTAAATTGATTCAGTTCCAAACACTGATCTTTACTTTGAATGGGAAAATTACTTCAAGAAGAAACATGACAGTTGATGTCTAATTCCCTGAACTAACTCGGTCATTGCAGTGACCTCTCGTCAAACCAAGATGGCCACAGGTCATTTGATTAAGATAGCGATTGTTGCAGAATTTGGACATGCAGCAAGGTCAATATATTCAGGCCAATCCTTAGCTGATGGTACATGATGTGACATCCCTGAAATAACCCTAAAAGTTAAACAAATAATGCAGGCACAGTCCACCTAGATTCCCCTTACTGGGTAGAGATACATTACAGTAGGAGATGTTAGTCATACAGACATTACCCTCAATGAAGAGGGACTTAATCTAGACCAGTAGCTACTGTCGGACATATCAAGAGATCTATGACACAAACTTCACCAAATGAAGGAAGCAATGCATCATGAGGCTTTATGTCCAAAGCATTAAGTATCAACATCTTAACATCCAGTTTACCTGTACATGAATGTACAAGTGACGACAGTTTGACATTGTTAAAGTGCAACAGAAAATCCTCATATAGAGGTTTCTTTGAATGGTCAATGCCTTGATTGATAATTTTGTTAGTTCTAGGCAACCTTAAACTATTAATTCAGGCTTGGGGTATTTAGTTGATTCATGTGTAAGTATTACTACTTACAAGTCAGAACCAAAAAAAATACCAGTGGTTAGCTTTGAATCGCTACTATCAATCAACCAGTGAAGGTTTTGAAGAAACCAATAACCTTAATACACACTTTTATTTAGCAATTCACATAATGGGTTGGAAATTTAAAACCCTTGGTCTGAAACAAAACAAGTATACACTCGTTATGTGATAGACAAAAGCAATTAGTTAAGTCATCCAGTCATTTTAGAAACGGTGTTTATTACCAACCTTGTTGGTAATATTTAACTTTCTCACATAACCCCAAGCCTGGTTTGTCCTTAAACTGAGAGTAGGGTTGCACCTTGTACAATTATAGTCCTGAAAGTTCTTCACATTTGAATGAGAATTAGCCGGCCTTTCCATGTGTACACATTGAGATAGGATAATGCAGTAATCTGTGAAGCTAAACCTTTGAGTATGAAGGGAAATAAGTGGAGTCTCAGAAATCCACTTACCCCCATCATAATGTGATGCTCAAGGTGACTTCACTCCTGGCTCTAGAGCTGGTGAACAGTTCTCCCAACTGTCTCAGTAGCAATTGCATGTAACTTGCTGCCTTCCAGTGGGCACTTACAATGTAGAAGCATTTGGCAATGTAATTTCCTGAATATCCAAAAACCATGGATAAGCTGATCACAACCAGTCTATGGGAACCAAGTCCTTAGGATATTAATCAACATCAGACAACATTGTGCACATTAGTTAGATCACAATTGTCAGCAAAGCACAACATATTTGACTTTGTATTTGTGGCACTTTAGATAATGTGAAGAACTTTCAGGACAATGTTTTATTCAACCTTGCTTGGTATTGCCCAGCCTCGTTCCCAACAACTAGTCCCATATAGATAATTGAGGTACATACTAAAAATAAAAGTGGCTACTATTACTAAGCCCATTAGTGTGTTTTTAGTTTGCCCTCTTTAAACCCACCAAAGGCCAAAATTGAGCAAAATCAGTCAGTTTACACACTACAATAATAAGTAGCTGCCATAGGCAAAGTGATAATATTAGACACAATCTCTGGGTACACCCATAATAATCCCTATACTCACTGTTAGTCCCCATTGTTTCCCTTCTTCGTTCACCTACAACTTCCCCCCTCCCTTTGGGCATACTGAAGTACACAGTGACAAAGTTGCCCTCAATGTCCCTTGTTGGGCAAACCGATATACAGGTACCAACAACATCCACCAATATGGCCCCTACTGGGCAAATTGATTTGTAGACTGTGACAAAGTGGTCACGACAAAGGCACTTCTAGTTTCCCTCCTCCACGCACCATCAGCCCCTGTTGAACAACCTACCACTAGCCCCCCCCCCCTGGCAATCAAAAATCTACAAATAGCACATGTTGTACAACCTAGCCAGCCCCTGTTGTGTAACTAACAACGTACAATATTATTAGCCCCTGTTGGGCAACCTACAACTAGCCCCTGCTGGGCAACCACCAATGTACAATTACTAGCCCCTGTTGGGCAACCTACAACTAGCCCCTGCTGGGCAACCACCAATGTACAATTACTAGCCCCCGTTTGGCAACCTACAACTAGCCCCTGTTGAGCAACCGTCAATCTACAATTACTAGCCCCTACAACTAGCCCTTCTTGGGCATTCAACAACCTGTTTAGGTTTTATAGCCAGTCATTAACACTAGCTCCCCACTTTTAGACACTATACCAGTACACGTTACTAGTGAACTCATCTGGTTTTTCCCTTTAAAACACACCATCTTCCCCAATAGTTGGGTAAAGTGATTGATCAGCAAATGCAACCACTACTCCCAATGACCTAGAACATTGAATTAGTTCCATGCCATAGTGAGATACTGTGGGATGGATTACCAAGGGAACGAGGTAACTAACATTGACCTATTGCCATTCACAACTCAGCCATATCTCTGATGATAAATATAAGTGATAGCAAGTTAAAACAAGCACTCTCAGGAAGTAGAAGCAAGTTAAGCTTTGGGTGCACAGAATTATGGGCAAATGTACATGAATAAGGAAACACATATTGGATATGTATGAGTTTCATCATGTATTGTCTACATGTACTACTAGGAAAGTAATTCAGAAATGGAAATTGCTCAATTGTGTTTTGGCTGAACATAAAATGAATAATGAGCACACACCGCATGAACGAGCATCATGCATTGTCTACATGTAGAACAAGTACATCTCACTGTCCATGTGTGCTAAATGAGGCATATTGTACATCAAGTATGTACATGAAGAAATACATACATCTTGTATGTATGAGATAGGTTATCACTTTCCAGTATTGTAGATCAGGTCGATCATACAATGTGCTTAGTGCACTGTTAGTGGCTATCATAATCTGAATGGCGATAGGTCAATAGTGTTTGATTGAAGACTATCAATAAGCTCCATGTATTTTTGGGCTGTATACACCACTGGTTTTTGGTAAAGTAGTGAAACTAAAATAGGAAACCATATCATTAAATGTTGAAAGATAGTAAGGTGATACATTTATGTCACATAGGAAAAGAAACAATTTAGCTGTGAAACATCATTGGAAAATTGTACGCATTCTTGTAAATTAGAACATCGTTTGTTGAATATCAAGGATTGCATTCAAACCTAATAAAAACCAAATCAATGTAGACAACCATATCTATTAAGTGTCAGTGTAAACTAGTCTACTGGACAAACACAAAGAGCAAATGGGATCTAATTGCAAGTCAGTTTTTAACATTGAACTTGATCACTGGATCCGGTGCTCCACTTCAAATTGTGGGTGATTTTTTGAGTGGTTAGTCTTACAGACATAAACAAATGTTGAAGGATGTTTTGATTCAGTTCAGTAGAAAGATGAAATTACTTCAAGTTTAATACTCTTTTAGATAAGCTGGAAAAAGTCTGGAGTTGAAAAGAAACTTTAAGGATATTTTAACTGACACTCTATTGCGAGTGTTAGTTCACAGGTGGTAATTTAAGCCAAATGCTTGGATGTAATTACCCATAGGATTCCAGCTCTTTCACTATGTATTGTTTTATACCAGTGGTGTATACAGTCTGTCCAATGTCCATGCATACAACTAGGACTATAGGGCCTTGCTCCTTTTGATTTTGACTTAGGCCCAGACATTTGTAGTCACAGGTTTGTTTTAGATTGCCTAATAAACCAAGTAGGTATGTTTACCTTGTGAAGAAGATGCAAGGAATGATCCATGAGCTGTACATATCAGTCATAGGAGTGTAGATACCATGCTGGATGATAGTTAATATCACTCATTAGTTCATCAGTGACACTCATTATTGGCTCCTTGATACTAATATACAGAAGGTCCATCTTGTATGAGGTTTTGTAGTATAGGGATAGATCAGCATATCAGTAGCTGCAGCAGGGATTTCATATGACTTATGTATACAGAAATATCAGTTTTTAATTACAGTCCTGGATAGATGGAAAGAAATGTTTCTACATTTATTGACCTATGAGTTACATCTTGGGGTAAAAACTTCTTAGTACAAACAGTGTGAACCATCAGTCTGTGGTTGTCATTTTTTGGTAGACAAAAGATATGTGGAGAGATGAAGGGCCTACATGTATTTTTGATCACAACTTGTGGTAGTAACTAATGATCAGTTTCAGCAACAACTCAGAACTTGTAACATTTGATGATGAGTGCGATAGATATTTGATGAAATAAATTGAGCAGCTGCAACCACAGACATGAAATTTGTTATGGAAATCAACATCAGTTACTATAGATACATTATTACAGCAGGCATAGTTACCCTGACATCAGACAGTATCGAAACTTACCTCAGGCTTGTTAAGCTACACTAAGAGCAGGCCATAGTTGTTGAGTTTGTACAAGAGGTACAAATGTAATTTAAAAGGAACAGTTGTATGCATGTGAGACTCTAGCAGGCCCTGGGAAAGCCTACAATGTTGTTTAGGTTTCACTTTATCAAATCTGAAGTGAAGAAACATGAACATCTTAGCCAACTGTACTCTAGTTCAAATCAGTTTGCTCAGCAGAAACAAATTTAGTGCCAAACAAATGCTTGTAACAATCTTTGTTAGTTTTAACTAAGTTAGTTTAAGAGGTTTAGGAAAAATGGACTAAAGAAGGCATAGAACATTGAGCTGTATACTTTTAGAAAGACCTATTCACTTCTTAAACTTCAAATAAAACTGAAATACTAAACAGGAATAAGTCCAAAATAGTCCAAATTAAATTGTTGTCATGAAGGATAAAGTGAAGTACAATTAACATCTTAGCCATCTGTATTTTAGTTAAAATCTGCCTCTTCAGCAGAGACACATTTAGTTCAAACGACCTGGATGTAACCTTGAATGCTTTTTGAATGACCTTCTTCAATTCTTTAAGTAAAGATGAAACGGCAATCGGGAGCAGTTGATTTTCAAGGTGAAACTCTCTCTTTTAGTGTAGAGGAATGACATCTTTGATTAATCAGAAAGCACAGTAGATTGTGATACAAACTAACTGAAGAAACTCAAGGTAGAGTCCTTTAACAATTCAAGGGCTAATTTACAGTTAGACAGGAGGATGGAGTTAGAAAAGAGCTAGGTTGTCATTCAGAGCAAATTGACTGGTAGAGGCAGGAGTAAAAACCATTACTTGATATTTCCCAGGGCCTGCTTATTATAGGTTTACATGTGAGCTGTAAAAGGTGCATGGTATTTGTTATACATGAGGATGTATAGTAAAGTGTACAGTGCATGAATTTGTAAAAAATTCAATTAATTTTACCATGGACAATAAAGAGGCAGGACTGGCAAACCCTGTGTCGATAAAAGGCACCATAGTTTCCCTTGATACTGAGGGGCAGATTGGAAAGGGGCGGATCCAGAATCTGAAAATAGAGAAAGTGAAATTGGCCGGAGGTCCTGTCATGAAGGGGGGGGGTAGGGGAATTAGGGTTGGTCACACGTGGAATGGTGTCTTAAATGCACTTCGCATTTAGACCGGTGATATCAAAATGCAAAGATGGACAAATTAAGAGTAGTAGCAATGAACTTCAGGAAATCGCAAAACCTCACACCAAATGAGACTGAAACAACTAAATTCTGTAGTCATTGTGATGTTTCAGCAACGTTTAGATGCACAATTTAGCAGGACACCTGTTTTGTAGCATGTGTCTAAAATGTCACAGATTGTTTAGTTCTGCTGGTCGTCATAATGCTGTAAACGCGTTGAGATGAGCCAAGCAGCATCTCCAAATTCTACACAAGACCAATGAAATCATTGGTTACACTGTAGCCCAATCAATCAGGATAGCATTGTGCATGTTGCGGAAAATAATGTTCAAAGAGCTCCAGGTTGGGGCCCCTCTGAACAATCTTAAAAGCTTGTAAGGGATCAACTGTAAGATTGTGTGATCTGTATAACATGCCCCCCCCCCAAAAAAAAAGGGAGAGAAATGTACCAGAGTACAGAAGGCAATTGTACTTTGGGAAAAGGAGAATTGGACATGACAGGGCTTTCCGGCAAAATGTAGGGAGCAAAAAAAAGGGAGATCAAATTCAAAAAGAAGGATCTCCCATGGATCCGCCAGTAAATTGCCACCACATCGTCAAAAAATGAGCCACAAACTGAGTATGGTGCTAACAGACACCCCAGGACCATAGTACAGAGGAAATATGCTACTCAAAACAGTGTAAGGAAACGAAAGAAAAAACTAAAAACAAATTAAACACATCTTTTAAGGAATGAGTCATTACATCAGATGATCAAGAATGAAAAGGATAGGACCAAATTTAGTCTACACTTAGATCAAGCACAAATGCAACAAAAAAGTATTTGAATAGTACAAGGCTTCAAATTATTGCCTGAAAAAGTGCGAGAAGGAAACTCTTCACTAAAAAAATTCTATGCAGTTGGAATTTACCTAAATTAAGTTATAACTCATTTCCGACCTAAGCAAATGGACTCTTGTTAGTCAGTTTGAAGTGTAGTAGAATTAGTGAAGTTATTGAAGGTTACACTTACCAAGTATGATCATTTGGGAAACATGTCAGTGTATGGACTTGACTTATTTAGTGAAGTACTTTGGACTCATAAACACATGAGAGCCTTGCATTGTTTTGAGTAGCAGGAGAGTTTGGCACCCTAGAAACTGGGAGAAAGAAAGTTTTAGGGAAGTTACAAGTTAAAAATTAATGCCACAATTCTAAATGGTGAACAAAATCGAAAAATAACTTGCTTGAAATCAGTGAAATAGAATAAAATAGGCACAAATAGTTACATCAAGTCAAATCATTCGGACTTCGGAACCTTGTGTTTGTTACGAAATGCCTCATAGTTAGGATGCAGGAATTGCTATGGTTCAAATACTTTACTCAACAAAACTTCTAGTAGAAATGGCAACCAATTCAATTAGAAATTCTGCTTCCAAATATTTGAAAAGTGTTAAAAACTACTCGTCACTCAGCTAGAGTTCTTAAAAGCGATACAAAAATTTTAACAATCTACTTTTAACCTTTGAAATAAATAGTTGAGTTAAACGTGTGCTAGATTTCGACATCCTTGAAGATATGTGGTCAGATCCAATACACCTTGATATCCGACCTTAATATCTGACTTCTCTACTCATTCAAAAGATAGATAATGGGACCATTGCGCTCAAATATCCTCTTCCAGTTTCTATAAGAAACTTGAAAAAGCTCATTCAGTAAATGCTTCATGTGCAATAGTACTTTAAACTAAGTCACATCATCTGTTGTCATTTACACACACTAAAATCAATTCACTGTTTGCGCTGATGAACTTGGACAAGGCTAAATGCATTAGTAACTTAACAATTTACTTAATTATTATTTCCTCAAGTAGGAAATCGTTTAAACACCATTGACCAACAACAATTTGTACACAGCCTAGACTTCTTGTCTTAAAACAAGCTAAGAAATACACTAAAATTGCAGAGATTTATTAGGTTCTTCTTTGTGACGTCAGCAAACATGATCAGTGCGGTAGAAACGAAAAGTGACGTTTAATCTAAATATGGCAAACTATTAAAGAAAATTGGCAAAAATCTGTACATTTGTTTGATATTTCATTTGATAGGATCAAAAACCAGGATGAAATAAATGCAAATTTAATTTGCCTAAAATAAAGTTCAGAGTAGACTTTGAAGGTGCTGTTTCCATAGGCAATATCCTGAGTGGTAGATAGATACATCTAGCTCTGTGTCTTAGTCAACTGATTATTAGAGTTCAGTTGATCCTTCCCTTGTTATGGTCAACAGAGGGCTCTTTGGCCACACAGACTTAGAAATATTGGGGACAATTGAACACACTGCAGTAAGTCTCTCACTGAATGGTGTTGATAGAGGACGCTCATCGACAGGTCTGTTGACACCTGTGGGCGGGGAACACTTGTGCGAGCACCAGGGGGGGCTTGCATTCGCCGGGGTGCTTCTCTTTTTTAATTTTTTTTTTCAAGTTCAAGGTCAAATTTAAATATGAATAGATATGAACAGATATGAATAAATAACAACAGATATGAACACTTGTGTATACTTAGTCTTTATTTCAGACTCTGCTGCCCTCTATCTATGTACTTACCTTCCCCATATACAAAGTCCCTATGCCCCCATAATGCATCTGCTTTCTATTTCAATACAAGTTGCAGCACTATTTTATATGTGGACTTAAAGTGAAGGTACATTTTTTTCAAGGAGCTTAAGTTGGTTGGTACTAATAGGTAAAAAAACCGTAAGTTTTTCTAACGTTAAAATGCTCACTCAGTTTGACTTGGTATAAATTTCTGGGGAAAAATCGTCAAGTTTTTTTTTGATAAATAGAGAGAAACGCAAGTTTTTGTTGCGTTACAATGCTCAAACAGTTTGACTTTTGGTAGAAAAATCTGGGAATACAAGTTTTTTTTGTACAAATAGATTTTAAAAACGTAAGTTTTTCTCACGTTAAAATGCGCACGTTAAACTGAGTTGGTAAAAATTTCTGGGGAAAAATCAAGTTTTTGTTTGTAAAAATAGATAGAAACGCAAGTATTTCTTACGTTTTTTCAAACAGTTTGAGAGACCAGTTTTTGGTAGAAGTTATTTGGGGAAACTGTTTGTACAAATGTTGCTTTTTAAGCAAGTTTTTGTATTTGTTTCTATTGGAAGTGCAAAAATATATTGTCCAGTTGAACTTTTTCCTGGCACAAAATTGTTTCCATCAAAATTTCAACGAATGAACATTGGGACCTTTTTGGTTATAGTTTGAATAATTGTTTCTAACATTGTACCTTCCCTTCAACTCACCGTCCACATTACCAGAAGTGTTTTAGACCTTTATCACGCCATCTTTTAAATCCATCTGGGCAAAGTAACTTATTTTGATATTAACAAAAAATGATAATGACATTCTAAATTTTAGCTGTCCATTACTCAGGTGATCTGAATTGGCATTATTTCAGCGTCTGTGTACAAACAGATTACACGCCAAGGTATTGCTAACTGAAACAACACATTGTCTTACTAATGTTACTTTGCCCTTAAAAAACTGTCCATTTACTGGTGATCCTGTGTTGAACTTTTTGTTCATTGCTGAGGTGATCTGATTTGGCATTGTTTGAGCATGTGTGTAGACACACGTGTTGAGCAGTATATCAAACAACAATATTGGCCTCAGATAGAGCGACTGTTTTCAAAGCAAGAACAGTTTGTTAATGCCTATGGCAATACTTCTCAGTCAACATACGACATTTGGAAGTGCTTAATATTCAATGTTCAGGTGATCTGATTTGGCATTGTTTCAGCATTTCTGTACACTCTTATTGAACTGTACAATTTTTGCCATGTATTTGAAACAACAGATTAGCCTCAGATAGAGTGTTTTTTTACAGCAACAGCTGTATGTTAATGCCTTGGCAATACTATTGAGTCAACACATGTCATTTTGATTGGCTGCATGTAACAGCAAAAGCAGTAATTCAAGTCATCAAATGTTCATGGTTCTTCCAAGATAGATAAAAAAAAACTATCGGCTAAATTTGTTCCAGCTTAACCTTGTTCGATATTTGACTTGGAAAAATATAAATAAAAAGATGGGTTTTGCGTGATAAAGGTCTGTGCTGCAACAAGATGGAAATAGAAAGCAGATGCTTCCCAACACATAACAGACAACAAAATAAAACACAACAGACTCTTTTTTATTTTGTTATAAGCACTATGTACACTGGCACATCATATTAAATATTGGTACACACTCTGTTTCTCCAAGCTTTCCGTTCATGACAAGGTAAAATTACCATCAAATGATCAAATCTTGAAACTAGACTGATCTCAAAGTCTGATTAAAAAATGGATTTTCTCATGCATTGTTTTGCAAAATTTTCATTATTAAAAAAATTCACAATCGTTTTCTTCAAACAATCATCTTTGGACAGTGTGTGTACCTTGAATTCGTATTAACTCATATCTTTTGGGAAACAAAATTGGCAGTTTATTCAGCTAAGTGGTTTTCAAAGCGACAACACACAACAACTATTGTGTAGGTTTTGAAGCATTGCATTTGGTGGAGGTTGACTGTAGTTTGAGTTTTTTCTTAATTCTTTACCCTCTTTACATTCCAATCAATTGCGTCTTTTGATGAGTGCTTTTGATCGTTAGGATGTAGTAATCAATGAGAGGGATGATACAGTACAGTTTATGTTCAAGCTACTCACATGTCAACACATGGCATTGCTCCTGGTGTTGAGGCTAGATTCAGGTTCAGTGTTTTCTCTCCCATACTACATCATGATCTTTGGACATGTACTCTGCACAGCTATTGTACTCATCATTGTTCATTGGCAATGCATAACTTTAGTGTTTGAGACTCATGCAAAGTTCTTTTGCTTAAGAGTTGTTCACAACTGCTGTGTTCTGCTTGGGATTCATGTTCATCCATGGTGTCTACCAGCTAAGATGTCACTATACCAGACTACATCTACACACCTTATCAGTTACGTTGTAGTACAACAAAATTTAAGAACAAATAATATGATGTGCCAGTGTACATTTCGATATTGAACATTAACAATTCTTACGTAAAATTCAATCAAATTCTACAATCGACTATAAAAACTTAAATTAGTCTAACATGACAATTCAAAAGCAATCTCACAACTTCCTTCATACAATTGTTTGTGTAAAGCCAAAGTGCAGCATCGTTACATTGGAATAAAGGGGCATAAGTAATCAACTTTGCCAGTATTAGGTATTTAAACTTAGGGCATTAGACACATATTCTTGTAGTGTCGAAAAGCTGTTCTTGAATGGTATCAAAACTTACAGCAGAAAGTACTGCTATGGCAAGAGAACAAGATAGTTTTATTCCTTTGGTTGGATTGGTTCACCAACATGATGAATGTCGTTGTTCATTCTTTATGGTTGCCTTGCAACAGTCACAGAATTATTTCTACATTTTGATGTTGAAACATGAACATCTTCACACTTCTGTGTGTATCTGTCAAGTAAGTCTACAGTGATTCAATAAAAAAAAGGTTCTGGAAAGCAGACAAACTGGTTTTACTAAGGGACTTTGAATAACATGTGTAAGAACCAACTGATGCTGCACCTTGGCTTTACAACCAGGCACATGGAAAATAACTTGTTAAACCTTTCATCATCAAGTTTCTCAAATTAGTTTCTTGTTCAAATTTGAGAATTAAAAAAGGGGCAAATTGGTAAGAATTATTTTGTCTTTGCAATATCACAGAGGAAAACTTTTCTGCATATGACTTCTGTTTGGCCTGAACAAGAACAGAAATTACAACAGATTTGTAGCATTAGTCATCGGAGACTATTGTAATTTGTTTGAGAGTGGATGAAACCCAACTCGGTCATAGTGAACTTCTTTGAAAGATCAATTGCTGTAAAACGTCTTTGTTTTTCAGACAGTGAATATGCAAACATGTAAAAGTTTAATCAAATGTGTCTGGGTTAAGGCATAACATTAGCCTATAACCCAAGGGCTTTTCTACCATGTGCCTGGCATTAAGAATTTGATATTTTATTGTTCTCATCTTTTGAGGATGAATCAAAACCAACTAACAGCAAATCCATGTCAATGAGAGTATAATAATGACAGTAAATTTGACTTCTTCAGTATAGTCATTTTCAATATGTTAATTATCCCATTTTCATCAATTGAAAAACTCAGCCCTGTTTGAAGGCTGAATGTCTTTGGATTCAAACATTTCCCTTTTTTGGAAAATCCTTTATTGCCTACAGCTTAAAATCACTGTTTCAAACTAAGATGTGTGACTCTGGAGTATCCCCCATTGCCATGGATTTGCTCTTTTCAACTACTGTTCTGTACCGCTTAGTTCTCAATGCCTTGTTGTTTAGTGTAGACTAGAGGAAGCTGTTTCCCAGAACTCGCTGAAGATCCAGACAAGTGCAGTGAGACATCAAGAATTGTTCCATCCATCTCCATCTCCTCTACACCACAGGCTCACTGCAAACAAAATGAAGTAAATGAATTAGACTTTCATGTTGATCCAAGTTTTGAAAGGCAGGGTACAGGATGAAGACGCGACAGTTCTCTTTATTATTGTCAGTTTGCTTTTTTGTAATAATGAACCTTTTAAAAAGTTAACATCCACTTAACTTGAGAGCAGCGTATACAATTCTTATGCAACACTTATAACCAGTCATTACTGTTACATAGATCACTAGCAGTAAATGCTGTTCTTGTTAAAGGAAATGGTCTGTTGTGACACAAATGTTTTAGTATTTCATTTACATCAAAACGTGAGCTATAGACAATACATTTATCATTGATTTTGAGATGTTCTTCCAGCAATCAGATGATGTTGATAGAATGAAATGATTTAAATCTGATTGACTGTCAAATTTCCTGTACCCTGCCTTGGCTGATTCGAATCAATAACGTTAATCAATAACATATCAGCTAATTTTCTAAGCCTATATTCTAACATCATAAAAGCATACATTGTCCAGATTATTCTAATCCTTGACCAAGTTGAGGCAGTTCATTATGGTTTGGATCTTCTAGAAAACTCCATCTGAAGGAGTTGAGTAATTGGGCTGGAATCAAGGAGGGATGGATCTAAACATTAAGTTTGCTCATCTTGAGTTGATTTCTAATGAGTTGTCAAAATATCAAATCTTCTTTTATATCAAGAAGAACAAAAAAGTGCATATCGTCTTCTGCATGTCTTCTTTATTCTAAAATTACCCCAATTGGCATCCACACATGATCCACAAAGGTCAGTGATTTGAGAAGTGACATCCACACATGATCAATAGTCAGTGATTTGAGAAGGGGCATCACATGATCAAAGGTCAGTGATTTGAGAAGGGGCATCACATGATCAAAGATGATCAAAGGTCAGTGACTTGAGAAGGGGCATCACGTGATCAAGGGTGAGTGATTTGAGAAGTGGCATCCACACATGATCAAAGGTCAGTGATTTGAGAAGTGGCATCCACACATGATCAAAGGTCAGTGATTTGAGAAGTGGCATCCACACATGATCAAAGGTCAGTGATTTGAGAAGTGGCATCCACACATGATCAAAGGTCAGTGATTTGAGAAGTGGCATCCACACATGATCAAAGGTCAGTGATTTGAGAAGTGGCATCCACACATGATCAAAGGTCAGTGATTTGAGAAGTGGCATCCACACATGATCAAAGGTCAGTGATTTGAGAAGTGGCATCCACACATGACCAAAGGTCAGTGATTTGAGAAGTGGCATCCACACATGACCAAAGGTCAGTGATTTGAGAAGTGGCATCCACACATGATCAAAGGTCAGTGATTTGAGAAGTGGCTTCACATGATCAAAGGTCAGTGATTTGAGAAGTGGCCTCACATGATCAAAGGTCAGTGATTTGAGAGGAAAAACGAAACCCTTTAATTTGGGAGAGAAGAAAACCAAGACATGGGAAAAGGGATTGGAAATCAAATCCATGTAAATTTAAAGGAAATAAAAAGTGAGTTATCGGCCTGGATGTATAGAGATGAAAGGCAAAAAAATATACCACCACAGGAAATGAACAACAGAAATAAGTATTTGAAAATAACAGTAGATGAATGCATTGTTTGTTATGATCTTATTTCTTATTATTAGGCACTGTCAATTTGAAAGAAGAAGATAGTTATGGGTTTTCCTAATATGCATAGTTATGCTTTATGGAGATGATAAATAATAAAAAAAGGTTATTAATTTGAATTCAATTTAATTTGATTTCCTTTTAAGATAAAATGTTTTTTTAATGAGTAAATTATGGACAAACGGAACCAATCCAAATGAATCACTTTAATGTGATTAATAAAATTATCCTTGAAAAACATCAGAAGTTGGAGAAGCGACACCTTGTCTGTCACCGTTATTATTCAGTCTACCTGTAAATCCAATATAAGGGTCTAATGAAATGTCTAGTTATTTCACTTTTCTTTAAAGGGGAACGTATTGACCCTCAGTCTTGCACAAGTTGTTCATTTAATTTGTTGTTATTGGAAATTTTCATTTGGAAACCTGAGGCATTAATGAAAAACGAACAAATCTTATGATGATTGTAGAAACTGTAAACTTTATACACTTTTCTTTTGCTTTCAGCACCTTATGGTGGAATTGTGCTTTACAGCACTCCATTACTGTCATTATGATTAATTTTTGGAACTTCAAATTAGGTTGTGTGTTTACGTACCTCCCCGTAGAAGAAAAAACATCTAAATATTTTTAATTAAATATAAACATTTCAATATAAAGGGAATTAATAACAAACTTGAACAGCCACCCAGTCACATGCATTATATAATTTTTACAATATTATTTTTGGAATGGAATGCAGTCTTTGATGTAAAGTGGAGCAATCCTTCATTTGCATTCCATTCTGGTTATTGATAACAGTTCTGTTGGTAAAGTTTGTTCAGATTCCATCCATTAGCATTCTCAGGAGCCTCCTCCATTCTTTAAAGACAGTTTTGATGATGTTAGTTTCTGTGACTCCGTTCCTGGATACCATCAGGTTGCAGTCTTACATGGTCTCCTGTTGAAGTTGATAACAGTTCTGTTGATATTTAGCTAAATGTGAATCCATTCGACGATACCATCAAATTGCAGTGTTTTTAGGTTTTAAACGTCTCCTTTGGTTGCTGGTATCAGTTCTGTTGTTATTGCTGAATGTGAATGCACTCCTTAATATCATCAAGTTGTAGTTTAACATTCTTAAAACTCTCCTCCGGTTTAAGTTTCTTTTGGTAACAGTTGTTGGATTGGGTGCAGGACAGGACTGATGAATAGGTTGTAACAATCTTGATGTCATCAGTCCGCTGTTAGCAATGGATACATACATCCTCCATTGGTTTATATCTTTATCTGCACCGGACCTTAGGTCGTTGTGATTATTGCAGCATCATTGGCAAGTCTTTCCTTGGTTGGAACACTTCTTCACTTTGACAAACTGGTGACAATTCTTATCAGAATCTTACTGTTTTGGCGGCAGCGTCAGATTTCTCATTTGAAATTGATCCATGGCTCATCTGAGAAGTCTAAGCAGATACTGGCTAAATGCTGATCCATCTTCTCCAAGCTCTGTGTGTTCCTTTTTTGTAAATGTTTATCAGCCATTCAAGTACAGCAGTGAAGTCTTTACTGCTTAGTCATGAGTTTCTCAATATACCCTTAACCCCGGGTAGGGCCCAACCAGGTGGAACCACTGAGGGAAAGTGGACCTGTAACATCGCGTGGGCAGGAGTGTCAGATCCTGAAGTAGCTCCTGCTACCCGCTACCCTTACAAAGTCCCTAAAGCAGCATGTGACCAGGTTGGCAATAAAAACATATTTAAGAATCGGCTGTGGGTTAAGCTCTACATTCCGCACAATTTATGATTTCTTTTTTGAGATTGTGGAATTATTTTTCAGCCAAATCTTTTTCAATCTGATGTATTGTACAATTAAAACAGGACATGTAAAACATCAACCACACAGCTGCTAGGTTAAACATTGAATGCCAAAAAAATTGAATCTTATATCTGTTTTATATTAAAAAACTTAAAAACTAAACTTTACGACTGTTCATGGCATGTATAGTACAGTGGAAAAAGTTAGTTGAGACAACAAAATTAAAATTTTGTTTTGGGAATCTCCCCCCAGTAAATTTCTCCAAAGAGACATATTATGAACATTATACTCTCATGTGCCCCTTCTCTTCTTCAATAAAACTCTATTTCTTTATAATCAAGTCTGTTCAGAACTTCTGTAGTGATCCTTGTTAGAAACCATTAGTTGTACATACATTAAGGCAATATTTATCAAACAGTTAGGCAAAGGCTGGATAAATGCTGTGCATGTGGGTCTTAGACCTACAGTGAAGCAAGTCAGACCAATTGTTGAGATGACCATCACCAAAGAATCCAAGTCCAGTTATTTTCCACACCTCATAAATGTATCTCCATTTTCATGGAGACCTTTCAAAGCCAGATGTAGGACCCATTACTCTTATGACCTTCGACACAAGAATTCAAGCCCAGTTACTGACCGTTCCCTATTTCTCCATTTTTATAGACACTATGCTGCCAGGGGTCAGATTAATCATTCTGATGACCATCGCCAAAAGAATCTTAACCCAGTTACTGAACACACATAATATGTCTTCTTCATAACGTCAACAACTTCCATCCAGTAGTCTTGTTATACTGTATGGCACTCTTTATATCTGCTCATTTATTTTGACTTTTTGCAGTCAGGGGTTGGACCCATTTTTCTGAAGGCCATCGCCAAAAGAACACAAATCCAGTTACTGACCACTCCTTATATCTCTTGTATCATGTTAACTACTTTCATCAGGTAGTCTAGCTACTGAACTCTCCTTTTTGCATCTCTGTTTTTATTTTACAGTCAGAGATTGGACCCATTATTCTGATGGTCATCACCACACGAATCCAAGTCCAGTTACTGACCACTCCTAATATCTCCTTCATGTTAACCATCTGATAACTATTGCCAGAAAGAATCTAAGTCTTTGTTTTGTTGCACTCTTACAATTCCATGCGTTAATAAAATATCACATGTTCAGTCACATGAAAAGTTCAGTTGTAGCTATCAACTTTTGCAATGAATGATTTATGTTCAAACAAACTACCTCATGGGTTTATGTTTCTGGGGATGTTTTTTTCTTATAATGAATGGTTGATAACAGTTTGTTTACACTGTACTAAACATGCCATGAAAGAAGAATCTCTAACAGAAACCTTACACTTTGGGTAAACTATCATTTTGATGATGACAAGATCTGGTTTATCCTAAACATTGAAGTTAACACTAACAACAACTTTTAGAATAATTTGCTTGACTCCTGAGACCAGATAATACTCAAACATGGTTTTCAGTTCTTAAAAACAGTCATACTTTTTTTCCAGCAGATTTTCCAACTATCTAATAAACTGCTAGGCTTGTGTATTGTCTCACAACTGCACAGATAACAGAATTACTATGTAGACACATTATTGCAGATAGTTTATCTATCATTCCAAACCAGTGGATGATACTGACAAGTCGAATAGTAGAAGGGTTTTGGTAATCATTGAAAAAAAGAAACAATGACATTTCTATGAACTGTTTTTTCACTTGTTTAAATTGTGAAAACAGAAATTTCCCAAAGTGTAGGTCTTAGAGACAATAAGTAGAATGCCATCACTTAAACAAACCAAATGTTGTTATGAAGAACACAACATAATGAAATATTTTCTGTTTTAAATAAAACTAGTGCTTGTCTGCAGTCTGAACACTGCAACAAGATGATGCACTAAAACTGTTATTTGTGTCAGTCATTTCAAATGTTCATAGAGTGATACAATATTGACAACAGGGCTTCTTCAGAAGTCAAGACTGTTTCATTTTTGGCTAACAATAAGATAGTTGTTTGTTTATGTGTTGAAATTCACAAATTATTTATGTTTAAGTTCATTGAAATATATTTAATTTGTAATTGGAATATTTCCCTGACAAGGGCATTAATATCAAGTATCAGACATGCTGAGAGTATCAATGCCCCCCCCTCCACCACGAGTAAAAAAAAGGGACAAATTCATGCTTGAATACATTAACCCTTAGCCAGCCCCCCCCCCACCAGCCCCTCAAATAAGAATGTCTGTTGCGTATTTTTTTAAATTCCGAGTTTAACTATTTAAAACATGTATCTTTTTGTTCTTAATTAAACTACTGGGATTACAGTTTCGGCATGCTAGCATTCTTGTTAATACTCAGGTAGTATTCATGAATGATCATATGGAATTTACAGTAAGATCAGTCCTTTTTATAACATTCCAGTAGCTTTTTGCCTAATAAATGAACTTGAAAGAGATTCTGAAAATTCCTTAGCTTTGTGGCTGCTGAGTTTTTGGTATGGTAATGAAGCCATATGAAACTGTATGAACTAATAATAACATTGTACAAATATGCTAAAGACATGGTATGTCAATGGCTTTGGGAAGAGACTATTCCTTCTAATCTTCTAGCTTTCAGGAAATGTAAATTAAATGTAATTTACTGATTCCATTTTGTTCCTTTTGTACATCTTATGCCTGTTTCAAAACAAAACAAAAACTAAAATGAATACCATCCTTTTTCAACCTTCTCAGGTATCTTTCAATCTTAAATCAGTTTGGATAAGAATCATTATTAGTTTTATACAAACTAGGTTTTCAGTTCAAGATACCAAACACTTTTTTTAAAAGCACTCTAACTACCATGTTCTTAACATAATTCCTAATAAACATTACAGGAGTACAGTTAGACTGAATGGTTTGATGACTAGACACATAAAATCAATTTATAAATTTTATGGATTGGTTCAGTTTGTGATACCAGAAGTTACTCTGAGTGCTAAATGGAATAAGTCATTGACCAAAGTCTTAACATGAATGAATATTGAAATTTTCTGAACTAAATAAAGGGATTTGAAGTAGTGATGAAAACTTTTGTCAACACTGCCTGTGTATTTCTTTGACAATTGTTGAATATCAAATTCAAGGATAAGATCAGCCTGAAAGATTTACAAATGTTCATTGCATCCACAGTTATTTTCAGAGCTATACTTCCCAAAAGAAGAAGTTTCCTGTAAAAAACAAAGATTGTTTTCCGGTTATGGGGGGTTTATTTAGTGCTAAAACACTATCATGACTTTAAAAAATTAGTCATACAGAGCAAGTTTTGTTTTGACCCTATTCCATCTGCAGGAATTGAATTGTTAAAGCTGTAGAGAGTCTACATGTACTTGTACAGTCCTAGTTGGTAAAACTTTTTTTAAATATTCATATCAGGTACAATCATGTGACAAATGTGACATGGTCATCAGGATATTAGGTTGGGCATTATGGGTAAAAAGGCAGAGGTGAAGGTTGAAGGCAAAGCATTGCCTCAACAATAAATAGATATATAAGGAAAATGGACTTGTAGTGGTGAATGTTGAAGGCAAAGTAGAGCCTCAACATTCAATGAGATCAAGAAGGAAGAAGTACAGATGGTGGTGATTGTTGAAGGCAAAGTAGCGCCTCTATTTGTGGAGGAAGTGGGGAAGGACACTTTCAGAGATTCTGGCGAAAGTGCATGCCTTCATTGTATTGAAAAGTCACATATACATAATTCTTAAAAAATTCTTAAATCTTTGTCTTCAAATCATTCACTGACTTTTTGATCACTTTGATAATTAAACTAAGAATGATGCCAATGCTTCTGTTTGCTGTTCTGCATCACATGACCCTCTGATCAAATGGAGAAACACTGCAGCTGTTTCAAATGTTTTTCAAGTGTGTCAAATGGATCAACAGCTGTGTCAAATGGAACACAAATGTGTCAAATGGACTGCAACTGTGTCAAATGGACCAACGGTTTTGTCAGATGGATCCAAAATGTGTCAAATGGATCACAGCTGTGTCATTTTAAGGTCATAATAATCGCTTTCAAATATTTAGGTTGGAAAGAACCTGTTGTTCCAATAAAATTAATAACATATCAAAAGTCTTTGAATTTAGGACAAGGAGGAGCTTGAGTTGAGTTCCAGCCAGATCATTATGAGAAAGAAGATCCACAGAGAACATAGGTCAGTGGCTTGAGTATAATAGAAGGGACTGCATCAGGTTATTTGTATCACTGACCCCAAGACAATGAGCTCAGTTGGACAAGTGGTCCGAGAAATGCCCAAATGAGTTTATAACTACAGAGGGTCAAGAAGATGATAAAAGAGATGGTGTGGCGTCAAGATCGGGACCTAACCAACCACTGAATCAAAGCATTGGTTTTTTGAAGAGGAGAACCCTTTCCTCAATAGTTTTTTATTAAATACCTATGCAAATTTTGTCAATTTTGTTTACCACATCTTAGCAGGCTTATTCTAATTGCTGAAATCAAAATATGCAACGCTGGTTGGCGGTTGCAACAAATGCTATTCTCTTAATGAAAACTTTACTCTTTGCGTTGATTGGTACTGGCTTGGATAATTTCATTGTCAATTGTTCCCCTAAATGTATACAAGTCCTGCAATTTGTCTTCACTTATCACTTCTACAGGTAAAAAATTATGTCAACTTTTGTTGACACAGCATACAACATTTCTCTTGAGTACATTGTGAGGAGCACAAGAAGTTAAATCCATCCTCAATTCCAATGAAACAAAACCCACACCAAACTTAAAATACCTGGACTTCCCAGTGGGCTCAGGTTGTCATATAAACCGGATGCATGTGGCAAAGCAATTATTTTTACTTAGTTGAATTTTGTAGATCAAAATAACAACGATTAATCTTATTTTTTATTGCAAAACTTCAAACGGTCTGCCTCAACATTGATCATTAATAACAAGACTTTCCCATTGAATGATTTCATGTACAATGAACTTCAGCTTTATGGCATGCTTTCCTAAGTAGTGCTATGACTGATGTCACTTAGTAGCAGACTCAACACTAATTTAGACCATTCTGAAATTCAGTCACAGTCACATTATTCTTCCTATCAACCATATTATAAAGGGTTGTGTTATCATGGTGGTATTTTCAGACTAGACACTGCTTTTGAATGAAATGAAAGTACAATTTTGCAACTACTATAATATATTTCAACTTTACTGGACAATGTATGCTCTTGAAAACTCACCCATTACAAGCATAGTAGAAAACTGGCTGCAATAATAATCAGGTTATTTGACCAAAAACTGCACACATTTTGATCATTTTATTCAGAGATGGAATAATGGTTGTTTAAAGATCACAGTTGTATGCTGACCTTTTACCATCACATGAGCAAAATACATGTATAGGCCCATTATGCACATTATTGTAATACCAAAAAGTATGTCAAGTACCACATGCCCAAGAGTCAATGCTCGGTAGCATTATTTGGTTTGTATGGATTGTAATACTTAGAACCTTCAAGTGATTCTCTTCAACGCTCTTGGAAGTTACTAGGTGATTCTCTTCAACGCTCTTGGAAGTTACTAGGTTGTCAAATTAAGGATTGAACCTTTGTTTCATTTCCTAAAATGCATTAACATGGTTGTGTTTAGACAGCAGTACTTTCTGCTACTGAACACCATATACATTAACTTGTATTACGATGATCTGAACTTAAACTTTGCATATGGATATCTTTAACCTGTAAATTCTGTGTGATACCAATGAATGGAGTATCTCATTTCAAACTGTACACTTATCCGACTTGTTCAGATCTTTGTAAGATGTTTGCACTTCTAGATCCTTATTTTCTTATCACTGTGGAGAAAACTAAACCATGTAAACTCACCTATTGAGATTTAGGTTGAAGATGTCTTTAATGACATCGTACAGGGCCTACAGTGTGGTGCTGAAATTGATCACTGTCCTGGTTTGCTGTTCATTTCAAATCAACCCTCTTTCATAAGAACTGCACAATCATTGTCCAAGGCTGTTGCAGAATATCCAGGCTACTGTGACATCAATGAGTAGTGAAGAGATTCCCTTCTAATGGCTCATCAGGCTCACTGCAATCAAAAAATAAAAATAGGTACATATTAAACAATTACATAAAGTATAAATGCTGTGATAAAAAACAAAACCAAACAAACAAACAAATACCACGGATAAGAAAGTTAGACTCACGTCAATGTATTTAAAAATTGTGTATTGTTGCATTTAGATCAGGGCCATAATTGTCTGGGTAGCACTTTCAATTGATGTAGGTAAGTTTGATCATTGCAACCAAAGAAGAAATACAAGAAATCAAGACCAAGAGCATGTCTCAGAATTGAGTATGGAATGAGAGTATCAACAGTTTGAATCAAAATAAACACGGATGAGATGACAAGCACTAGGCTAGATAGTCCCCAACTTTATTATAGAGTGAAAGAGTTGACACATGGAATCCAACAGGGCAAAACCAAGAGAGAGGGAAAGTGCCAAACACTGTTTTGAAATGAATAACATCCGGTTCAGACAGGCGCTCTAGAGTCATGCAGAACCAAAGTATTTAATTAAGATGGAAAACTACCACTTCCCTGATGACGAAGGCACTAATTACACATTCAATCAACCTCTGGACAATGGACATACCAACTGATTTGGTACACAATTGATAACAAGCTGAGTTATCACAAAAAGTATACCTGAAAAATGAAGATGTAATGCTGGCAAAAAACTGGGATTTGTTCCACCTTTAGTTGAAATTGCCAACCAAGTACCGTGACAAAAATATTTTTAAAAAAATTATTAAGTTTATTCTTGCTCAATGATTAACAAGCAGATTACAATAACTAATGTTAGTATTAGAGCTTTCCTCTCAGTGTTCTTTTTGAAATGATAGATAGATGTTTAGACTTACCTCTCAAGAAAAAGTTATCTTGTAATCTTGCATCCAGTCAAACTATGACAAAGAGTACATCTGCCTCAGACCATCCCCACACAGCTTGATACCTCAATGTTTGACAGTTTTATGGACGTTTCTGGACAAGCTTTTGATGTTTGATTCAAGGTCTGTGAAACACAAAGACAAAACAGGAATCATTGAATGTTTCTGTAAAGTGAACTATAGGGTAGGCCTATCAAAGCTGCTCGATCCGTCTAGTTGTTAAAATAATACAGCACAAGATGCTAAAACGACAATCCAGACATCCGTCTGGTTCACCAAAACAACCGACGGAGATCTATTTTCCAATTGCTGTCTTGACCCATGAACAATAGTAGTACAGGCGTCGTGCTAAGTGTAATACACACTTTTTGCACAGCATACATTGTTGATGGTAAGCACATGAATAAAAACATGTCCAGTTCACAAGTTTCTGGTAATGTGCAAATAATTATCTTTGAATGACAGAAGAAGAATATTAACTTTATGCTGGGTGGTTATGCTCAAGTAAAACACATCATTAAAGGCAAACAATGGATATGGGTGGAAGGGCAACTATAACATGTATAATATCATTGTCAATCCCCCCACCCCCCCCCCAAAAAAAACCAACAACAACAACAACAAACAACAACAACAACAGTTTGCATTATTAATTAGCGTAGTAGAAAAACAATAATTTGACAATGACGTTAAAGAGCTTAACAAAATGACTCTGACACTAACATGTAACACTCGGCAAACTTTCCGCTGCTCGCCACCAATTTATCTCCCTAAGTTCTGGTTTGTTTTCACTAAGCGGGGTTTTTTTTCCGCCAAAATTTTAGGATTTAACCAAATATCCCTAGTTTTTAAACCGATCCCCTATGAAAACTATTTTTTTTTACGTTTTCAAGATTCACCGAATCGATAGAACACATCCTCAGGTATGAACTGGAGAAAAACAAATTTAAAAAACCTTTTTAAAAACGTCAAAAAGCTGGTGGCTGAATGCGGAAATTTTTCCGAGAGGAATCTTGCACCAGACTAGAACAAGTGTGACGAACTTGCTATGGGCGCGCTTGCGTGTGAGTATTCATAAACGGAGTCTGAACAGAAAGTTACAGAGGAGACGTCAATTTCCATTTTATTTTCACAAATAATGTCATCCAAGGATAAAATCAACAATTCTGAACTCATCAGGCTGATAGTTCAGGACACCAGGAATATGTGGGTAAAGCTTCAGCTTCACCAATAAGGTAAAAATATGAAAAAATGTTGGTATAAAATTTTTCGCATTGGTACGATAGCTTTATACCCTGGACTCCGCGCGTTGTATGCAACAGAGGAGTCCAACCTGGGCTAGGTGGAAGGGCAACTATAATGTCAATGTCAATCCCCCAAACCCCCCCCCCCCAAAAAAAAAAAATAAATAAATAAAATACAAAACAACAACAAACAACAACAGTTTGCATTATTAATTAGCGTAGTAGAAAAACAATCATTTGGCAATGACGTTAAGGAGCTTAACAAAATGACTCCGACACCCACATGTAACACTCAACCGCAGACTTTGCTTACTATAATAATTAATAGGCCTATACTTACTAACCACGTTATCCCGCAAGTGTCATTTTATTCCACCATGCTTCGGGAAAGCTACTCACAATGTGGACATTTTCAGGTTTTAATATCCAACTTTTACAGTGAAAACTGGGCTCATTCAAAGCTGGAATACGACATGTTCAGTTTCTTTGTGTTTTCATTTTTCATGGGCTGTTTAAATACGACTTTGAATAAAAATTATTCTTACCTTTCCGGTCGAACTACAGAGACGCCATCTTTTTTTGTGCTGAACGTCTCGTGACGTCATGTTTACTCGTGACTCTGTGACGACATTGGCATACGTTTTCATCTATTTGCATACTGTGAGACAAAATATCCCACCGCAATTATTGATTTGTATGTACAAAATAATGATTTCTTTTTTCCTAATTCCCTAAACCAATATAACCAGCTCTCATATTGTAGCGTTGGCTTACATCAATCAGTTTTTTCGCCAGAGAACTAGAATGTTATTTTAAACGGGATTTTTAAAATAAGATCGTTACATGCTAGAAATATTTTCGATTTTGAGTATCTAAACTTAAAACAAAAGTTTTTCCCAGCCGTGTTGTATTTCTGTATCTTATTTTGTTTATTAATATTTGTTTTATTGTAATTTTTTTTTAAATAGTCTTTTTGACAATGATATCAATAAAAAATGTCGCTGCTTATTGTTCTAATTCACGTATAAAAAGGGGCTTAGGCCTATCCACACAGCGGCCATTTAATTCCTAACGCTAGATATACCGAGCTTAGGACCCTCAAAATTAATGGTATTTGTTAAAAGATTAAATAAAACAGTACATCTTTGGATTTGAACCTGGAATTTTAAAGACTGCAGCTTTCAAAATATTCCAAGAAGTCAATGTTTGTTATCCTAAATTAATAAAGTATACAAACCATTAATCCGTATATTGTTGAATGGTCGGGGAAATGTCAACTGGGATTGTTGACATCGAACTTTAAAATTATATTTTTTTTTACCTAGACGCTGGTCTACAGCATAATTAGTTCGAGTGTTGTCGGTCTTTAGATTGGTCACGGCCCACCCCACCTCAGTCATCTATGAATTTCATACTACAACATGCCTAATTTGTCCTCATCAATCCAATTCAATTAAATCAGGTCAACTGACTCCAATTGGATTTCCAATTGGACTGAGTTGGTCTAAGATTTTATTCCAATTGGAAATTCAGTATTCCTATATAAACCAACTCAAACAAACTCTATACCAATTTAATTCAATTCTTTCCAATTGGATGTCCAGTTGGAGTGAATTGAACATTGCATAGTATTAAAAAACAAGACCCGACCTAAACAAAAATGGCTGATTGCAGAGAGTCCATTTCCTTCAAACCAGAAAGTGCCATTTCAAATCACATTCAGAGATGTTTCGGTTTTTTGATAAATATTTGTCTGATAAATAACAATTGCTGACATAAATGTTTCCAATAAACAAAATTGTGCAAATCTTTGCTTTGCACCTGAATAACTTTTTGTTCTTCTATGTTTCCTTGTTTAAAAGGATAGCCCACAAAAAACCACGTTCTGCCCTGAAATTATAAACATGGAATTGAAACAATATTCACATTTTACCAAGCAATGTTAATTATTCTTTATGTTACCTCTATTACCTAAACAAGCAGGAGAACTTTTGGTTAGCAATTAACATTTGTGTTCCGGGGTAAATCACCGACAGTTATTCACTAATAGGCCTAGATGTGAACTTAGTGGTGTGATAGGGATATGTGTATAGGCCTATAGTTCGTATGGCCATCACTTCTGCAGGTAGGTAGGCCCACTACTCAGTTTCTTGTTTTAAAAATCATTACGCTACACTAGTTGATAAAGTGGCTGCATATTTAATGAGCGTTTCAAATACCGCGCGTTCTGTGCTATTTTTAGACGTGAGTTGGCACGCGCGCACAAACACGTGTCCAGAGCAGCAGGTGTGCTCTTTTTCGGGTTTGTTACCGTCAATTACAGGGTGACCTGCGCAAGTTCTAATTTGTATAAATCAGGCCACGCCCCTAAATTCCGACATTGCTGAATTTATTTACGGGTTCAAGTCGAAAAACTGGCTCAGAATCACATTTTCAACAGATTTATACTGCTTAAATGAGTTTACTCACTCTTCAATATTTACTCCCTCTATTTGTTAGAAGTAACCATTCGTTACCTAAAAGTTTGTACAGAAAGTAGTTTTATTTCCGAATGTAAACACAACTATTTTCAGTGATAACGGTGTATGACGTCGTCTCATTAGTATTCAGGACTCAGTCGATGAGCAGACGATAACTTATCATTTTTCTACTTATTTTTTCGACTCGGAATGTTTCACTCCCATGAGCATAACAAAATACAAGTCTATACGTTATAAAATAATGTAAATTTACAATCACAAATGAAGTTGTTTTTGTTGCTCATCAACTAGAAATTAATTTAATAAGATACGACCAATCATAATGAAAAACGGAAGACGCCATCTTGTTTTCTAATAATAGACTCGTGCTTGCGGTTTTAACCCGGATGCACACGTGTGTTGGTTCACAACAATCACACGTGTACAGTGTATGCATCGGAATGAGTGACTATTTCACATTGAAAGCCCTGGAAATATTTGCTGCAAAAGTTACTCATCTTAAAGAGGGCATTATAAAGGTAAGATTGACGAAAAAGGGGGGGGGGGGGGGTAAATGGAGGCATTTTCGTTGCACGGTGTTGGAATTGAACATTCGGGTAACACGGTATTTTTAATTTCTAGCAGCCATGGCACAGTCAGAAAGAGCTGCGTTAATGAGTAAGACTTATTGCTTAATAAGTTTATGCTAAGCATAAATGAACACAATACCAGTCTTAGATGGTACATGAGAAAACGTGTTTTAGATGGCAATGTTATTCTGGAATTAAAACAGATTTTGTTGTGCTTTGCTACTTGTTTTTGTACACACTCAGTTTTATGAAATTGGTCCCACCGATATCATGGAGAGGGCACCCCCCCCCCCAGTGTTCCCATACTGAACACACTAATTTTTCTTGTACAGAAGTCCCCCCCCCCCAACTAATAAAACAACTTCCTAAGAATTCCGGAGATTCCAAGCTCACAATGAGGACACAACGGCTGGCCGGGGTGGCTACACCACGCCCCATGTCGAACACCAATTGTAGCTAACAGTCTAAGTCCTTACTCACAGTTATGAGAAACGATGGACTGATAAACATACCACATTTTAATATCACAGAACACCATACTTGTCCACGTGGTTCAACGGGTAATTGTAGTCTCCCGACAAGGCTCAACTCCTGTACTTTGTACCAGAGTGTGCACATGAGACTCTGTTTATTTGTGGTGGTGTCTTTCCATGCTCTTATATACCCTGCTTCAGATCCATTATTCTAGAGTCTCTTGAGGGGAATGTTGGGCCCACCTGTTAACCTGTTTTTCTGTGTCAGTGGTTTTTCTTGTTGACATTTTGTTGAACATTTCTCTGTTGCTTCTCTTCACATGATTTGCTGAGGCAATTTAGGTGCAATTTAGACCACACTGTAAGATGCAGTAGGCAAAAGAAGCTTCAACATTCTCTAAACTAAGTTTGAGAGTCTTGAGAAGAACTTCATGAGATTAGGTTGTCATTCATTTCCAAGAGAATATAAGTGTTAAGATTGTTTCCAGGGAGATGGTGCACATTTTCAATGCAGCCTAAATCAGAAGAAGAAATAGCGGGTTTTTGAAAAGTATAGTTGAACATATCATTTTTATTTCATTGAAAACTTAAAATACAACAGAGGGCAGGAGATTCTTGCGCCTTCACTTTGACACTGAACTGGCTGGCATACTACTGCAGTTTGTAAAAAAAAAAATATTTTAAAGCTAAGAGATGAAGCGGGTAATTCTCTCGATGCCATTGATTCTTGAACTTCGCGTCTCAAAATATTGACGATTTAAAGCACAATTGATGACGTAGTATGAACACATGTTATTAAATATTCCCCAGCAAACTATGGCTAAATGACCATGTCCACATTCGCCATCACCTGCCAGATGCTATTTTTCTGTTTAGTTTCAACCCAAACATAGGTCTTTCTCCGGCCAATTAAATTAAGACTTTTTAAATTTAAACGTCTTGCTCATCTAAAATGATTGCTCCATCACATCAACATTCAACAGTAACAAAGGAGTATTTCAATTTTAAAAGTTTAAATTTCACTGGTCAAATAAGATCATTTGAATTCATTACATTGCAACGATCTTTCAACGTCGTAGGAGCTAATAGCAAGAGGCTGGCCAACCATTCAATTTTATCAATAAAGCACACATTTTTCAACTGTTTCCATATAAATTCGTCTGCATGGTTTGTGCTGGCTGAAAGGCAGATATTCTGAGAAGAATTCAGTTTTCTACACTAGTTCTGGTTATATATACCTCCCTCTAGAGCGACAAAGAAGGAAATAGTGTCTGCCAGTGGTCGGTTCAGACGATCAAGTGAATCATTCAGATCAGAGGAGCGGTCAACTCTGCTGCATGGAAAGGTCCAGCTGATTGTCTGACAAAATAGCGTACCGGACAACTCAGTCACAGTGCATGGAATGGTACAACTACAGCCAAACTAAAGCCAGTCAAGGTAAGCAACCAACTTTTGAATATACAGAAACGAACAAACGTAGTATGGAAATCAGCAGACGAAAATAACAGAGATTGGTCAAACAAGCCTTATTTTTGACCCGGATATGAAATGATGTCCAGAGGCAACTTTTAAAACTTTCTAACCATCTCGAAATGCCAATCACTTGTTTACCCTCGATTGCAGAAAAGTCCATTTGGAACATAGTAATAAAACCTCACCACTTGATAACTGGTAACGCTTATCTCAAATATTCTGGCCCTATTCCAAATGTTAAACTAACTGACAGCAATCCCACAGTCTTCCAGATGGTCTGGATTTTGTATTTCACCATGAAAAGGGCGGATCCACTGGTTCGAAGTTAAACTGCACAACTTCTTTTATCAAGGTTTTTTTTTGCCGTCAAATCGCACATTAATTGTTACTCAAAAATTCAAAACAGCCTGTTGCGACAACTCGTTGCGGGCACCTCCCCCGATGGTGCTGGTTCGAATTTGAAGGCCGCAACCATTTTATTCCATGAATTATTGAGGTTTTTTGGGCAACAAAGATGGCGTCACTTTTTGGTAAAAAGCTCCTAATTACCTAGGTTTTGGAATTTGGCCATGTCCCCACTTAGAAAAGGTCTTCAGGGAAGTCTAGTCTATCATGCTGCACCGTCAAATCGCACTTTTGTTTTCGACTCCAAAATTCAAAATGGCGACAGGGTACTTACCTGTCAAATATTCCGAAAATTCGACCCCCGGTAAAATGGCGATTTTCGGCGATCAGTTTTTGCGGACACCTCCCCCGACGGTGCTGGTTCGAATTTGAAGGCCGCAACCATTTTATTCCATGAATTATTTAGGTTTTTGGGGCAAGAAAGATGGCGTCACTTTTTGCTAGAAAGCTCCTAATTGCCCAGGTTTTGGGATTTGGCCATGTCCCCACACAGAAAAGGTCTTCAGGGAAGTCTAGTCTAGAGTGCTGCACCGTCAAATCGCACTTTTGTTTTCGACCCCAAAATTCAAAATGGCGACAGGGTACTACCTTTCAAATATTCCCAAAATTCGACCCCCGGTAACATGCCGATTTTCGGCGATCAGTTTTTGCGGACACCTCCCCCGACGGTGCTGGTTCGAATTTGAAGGCCGCAACCATTTTATTCCATGAATTATTTAGGTTTTTGGGGCAAGAAAGATGGCGTCACTTTTTGCTAGAAAGCTCCTAATTGCCCAGGTTTTGGGATTTGGCCATGTCCCCACACAGAAAAGGTCTTCAGGGAAGTCTAGTCTAGAGTGCTGCACCGTCAAATCGCACTTTTGTTTTCGACCCCAAAATTCAAAATGGCGACAGGGTACTACCTGTCAAATATTCCCAAAATTCGACCCCCGGTAACATGCCGATTTTCGGCGATCAGTTTTTGCGGACACCTCCCCCGACGGTGCTGGTTCGAATTTGAAGGCCGCAACCATTTTATTCCATGAATTATTGAGGTTTTTGGGGCAAGAAAGATGGCGTCACTTTTTGGTAGAAAGCTCCTAAATGCCCAGGTTTTGGGATTTGGCCATGTCCCCACACATTAAAGGTCTTCAGGGAAGTCTAGTCTAGAGTGCTGCACCGTCAAATCGCACTTTTGTTTTCGACCGCAAAATTCAAAATGACGACAGGGTACTACCTGTCAAATATTCCCAAAATTCGACCCCCGGTAACATGGCGATTTTCGGCGATCAGTTTTTGCGGACACCTCCCCCGACGGTGCTGGTTCGAATTTGAAGGCCGCAAGCATTTTATTCCATGAATTATTGAGGTTTTTGGGGCAAGAAAGATGGCGTCACTTTTTGCTAGAAAGCTCCTAATTGCCCAGGTTTTGGGATTTGGCCATGTCCCCACACAGAAAAGGTCTTCAGGGAAGTCTAGTCTAGAGTGCTGCACCGTCAAATCGCACTTTTGTTTTCGACCCCAAAATTCAAAATGGCGACAGGGTACTACCTGTCAAATATTCCAAAAATTCGACCCCCGGTAACATGGCGATTTTCTGCCTTCAGTTTTTGCGGACACCTCCCCCGACGGTGCTGGTTCGAATTTGAAGGCCGCAACCATTTTATTCCATGAATTATTGAGGTTTTTGGGGCAAGAAAGATGGCGTCACTTTTTGCTAGAAAGCTCCTAATTGCCCAGGTTTTGGGATTTGGCCATGTCCCCACACAGAAAAGGTTTTCAGGGAAGTCTAGTCTAGAGTGCTTCACCGTCAAATCGCACTTTTGTTTTCGACCCAAAAATTCAAAATGGCGACAGGGTACTACCTGTCAAATATTCCCAAAATTCGACCCCCGGTAACATGCCGATTTTTGGCGATCACTTTTTGCGGACACCTCCCCCGACGGTGCTGGTTCGATATTGAAGGCCGCAACCATTTTATTCCATGAATAATTGAGGTTTTTGGGGCAAGAAAGATGGCGTCACTTTTTGGTAGAAAGCTCCTAATTGCCCAGGTTTTGGGATTTGGCCATGTCCCCACACAGAAAAGGTCTTCAGGGAAGTCTAGTCTAGAATGCTGCACCGTCAAATCGCACTTTTGTTTTCGACCCCAAAATTCAAAATGGCGACAGGGTACTACCTGTCAAATATTCCCAAAATTCGACCCCCGGTAACATGGCGATTTTCGGCGATCAGTTTTTGCGGACACCTCCCCCGACGGTGCTGGTTCGAATTTGAAGGCCGCAACCATTTTATTCCATGAATTATTGAGGTTTTTGGGGCAAGAAAGATGGCGTCACTTTTTGCTAGAAAGCTCCTAATTGCCCAGGTTTTGGGATTTGGCCATGTCCCCACACAGAAAAGGTCTTCAGGGAAGTCTAGTCTAGAGTGCTGCACCGTCAAATCGCACTTTTGTTTTCGACCCCAAAATTCAAAATGGCGACAGGGTAGTACCTGTCAAATATTCCCAAAATTCGACCCCCGGTAACATGGCGATTTTCTGCCTTCAGTTTTTGCGGACACCTCCCCCGACGGTGCTGGTTCGAATTTGAAGGCCGCAACCATTTTATTCCATGAATTATTGAGGTTTTTGGGGCAAGAAAGATGGCGTCACTTTTTGCTAGAAAGCTCCTAATTGCCCAGGTTTTGGGATTTGGCCATGTCCCCACACAGAAAAGGTCTTCAGGGAAGTCTAGTCTAGAATGCTGCACCGTCAAATCGCACTTTTGTTTTCGACCCCAAAATTCAAAATGGCGACAGGGTACTACCTGTCAAATATTCCCAAAATTCGACCCCCGGTAACATGGCGATTTTTGGCGATCACTTTTTGCGGACACCTCCCCCGACGGTGCTGGTTCGATATTGAAGGCCGCAACCATTTTATTCCATGAATAATTGAGGTTTTTGGGGCAAGAAAGATGGCGTCACTTTTTGCTAGAAAGCTCCTAATTGCCCAGGTTTTGGGATTTGGCCATGTCCCCACACAGAAAAGGTCTTCAGGGAAGTCTAGTCTAGAATGCTGCACCGTCAAATCGCACTTTTGTTTTCGACCCCAAAATTCAAAATGGCGACAGGGTACTACCTGTCAAATATTCCCAAAATTCGACCCCCGGTAACATGGCGATTTTCGGCGATCAGTTTTTGCGGACACCTCCCCCGACGGTGCTGGTTCGAATTTGAAGGCCGCAACCATTTTATTCCATGAATTATTGAGGTTTTTGGGGCAAGAAAGATGGCGTCACTTTTTGCTAGAAAGCTCCTAATTGCCCAGGTTTTGGGATTTGGCCATGTCCCCACACAGAAAAGGTCTTCAGGGAAGTCTAGTCTAGAGTGCTGCACCGTCAAATCGCACTTTTGTTTTCGACCCCAAAATTCAAAATGGCGACAGGGTACTACCTGTCAAATATTCCCAAAATTCGACCCCCTGTAACATGGCGATTTTCTGCCTTCAGTTTTTGCGGACACCTCCCCCGACGGTGCTGGTTCGAATTTGAAGGCCGCAAGCATTTTATTCCATGAATTATTGAGGTTTTTGGGGCAAGAAAGATGGCGTCACTTTTTGCTAGAAAGCTCCTAATTGCCCAGGTTTTGGGATTTGGCCATGTCCCCACACAGAAAAGGTCTTCAGGGAAGTCTAGTCTAGAGTGCTGCACCGTCAAATCGCACTTTTGTTTTCGACCCCAAAATTCAAAATGGCGACAGGGTACTACCTGTCAAATATTCCCAAAATTCGACCCCCGGTAACATGGCGATTTTCGGCGATCACTTTTTGCGGACGACTCCCCCGACGGTGCTGGTTCGAATTTGAAGGCCGCAAGCATTTTATTCCATGAATTATTGAGGTTTTTGGGGCAAGAAAGATGGCGTCACTTTTTGCTAGAAAGCTCCTAATTGCCCAGGTTTTGGGATTTGGCCATGTCCCCACACAGAAAAGGTCTTCAGGGAAGTCTAGTCTAGAATGCTGCACCGTCAAATCGCACTTTTGTTTTCGACCCCAAAATTCAAAATGGCGACAGGGTACTACCTGTCAAATATTCCCAAAATTCGACCCCCGGGAACATGGCGATTTTCGGCGATCACTTTTTGCGGACGACTCCCCCGACGGTGCTGGTTCGAATTTGAAGGCCGCAACCATTTTATTCCATGAATTATTGAGGTTTTTGGGGCAAGAAAGATGGCGTCACTTTTTGCTAGAAAGCTCCTAATTGCCCAGGTTTTGGGATTTGGCCATGTCCCCACACAGAAAAGGTCTTCAGGGAAGTCTAGTCTAGAATGCTGCACCGTCAAATCGCACTTTTGTTTTCGACCCCAAAATTCAAAATGGCGACAGGGTACTACCTGTCAAATATTCCCAAAATTCGACCCCCGGTAACATGGCGATTTTCGGCGATCACTTTTTGCGGACGACTCCCCCGACGGTGCTGGTTCGAATTTGAGGGCCGCAACCATTTTATTCCATGAATTATTGAGGTTTTTGGGGCAAGAAAGATGGCGTCACTTTTTGCTAGAAAGCTCCTAATTGCCCAGGTTTTGGGATTTGGCCATGTCCCCACACAGAAAAGGTCTTCAGGGAAGTCTAGTCTAGAATGCTGCACCGTCAAATCGCACTTTTGTTTTCGACCCCAAAATTCAAAATGGCGACAGGGTACTACCTGTCAAATATTCCCAAAATTCGACCCCCGGTAACATGGCGATTTTCGGCGATCACCTTTTTGCGGACGACTCCCCGACGGTGCTGGTTCGAATTTGAAGGCCGCAAGCATTTTATTCCATGAATTATTGAGGTTTTTGGGGCAAGAAAGATGGCGTCACTTTTTGCTAGAAAGCTCCTAATTGCCCAGGTTTTGGGATTTGGCCATGTCCCCACACAGAAAAGGTCTTCAGGGAAGTCTAGTCTAGAATGCTGCACCGTCAAATCGCACTTTTGTTTTCGACCCCAAAATTCAAAATGGTGACAGGGTACTACCTGTCAAATATTCCCAAAATTCGACCCCCGGTAACATGGCGATTTTCGGCGATCACTTTTTGCGGACGACTCCCCCGACGGTGCTGGTTCGAATTTGAAGGCCGCAACCATTTTATTCCATGAATTATTGAGGTTTTTGGGGCAAGAAAGATGGCGTCACTTTTTGCTAGAAAGCTCCTAATTGCCCAGGTTTTGGGATTTGGCCATGTCCCCACACAAAAAAGGTCTTCAGGGAAGTCTAGTCTAGAATGCTGCACCGTCAAATCGCACTTTTGTTTTCGACCCCAAAATTCAAAATGGCGACAGGGTACTACCTGTCAAATATTCCCAAAATTCGACCCCCGGTAACATGGCGATTTTCGGCGATCACCTTTTGCGGACGACTCCCCCGACGGTGCTGGTTCGAATTTGAAGGCCGCAAGCATTTTATTCCCTGAATTATTGAGGTTTTTGGGGGCAAGAAAGATTGCGTCACTTTTTGCTAGAAAGCTCCTAATTGCCCAGGTTTTGGGATTTGGCCATGTCCCCACACAGAAAAGGTCTTCAGGGAAGTCTAGTCTAGAATGCTGCACCGTCAAATCGCACTTTTGTTTTCGACCCCAAAATTCAAAATGGCGACAGGGTACTACCTGTCAAATATTCCCAAAATTCGACCCCCGGTAACATGGCGATTTTCGGCGATCACCTTTTGCGGACGACTCCCCCGACGGTGCTGGTTCGAATTTGAAGGCCGCAAGCATTTTATTCCATGAATTATTGAGGTTTTTGGGGCAAGAAAGATGGCGTCACTTTTTGCTAGAAAGCTCCTAATTGCCCAGGTTTTGGGATTTGGCCATGTGCCCACACAGAAAAGGTCTTCAGGGAAGTCTAGTCTAGAATGCTGCACCGTCAAATCGCACTTTTGTTTTCGACCCCAAAATTCAAAATGGCGACAGGGTACTACCTGTCAAATATTCCCAAAATTCGACCCCCGGTAACATGGCGATTTTCGGCCATCACTTTTTGCGGACGACTCCCCCGACGGTGCTGGTTCGAATTTGAAGGCCGCAACCATTTTATTCCATGAATTATTGAGGTTTTTGGGGCAAGAAAGATGGCGTCACTTTTTGCTAGAAAGCTCCTAATTGCCCAGGTTTTGGGATTTGGCCATGTCCCCACACAGAAAAGGTCTTCAGGGAAGTCTAGTCTAGAATGCTGCACCGTCAAATCGCACTTTTGTTTTCGACCCCAAAATTCAAAATGGCGACAGGGTACTACCTGTCAAATATTCCCAAAATTCGACCCCCGGTAACATGGCGATTTCGGCGATCACTTTTTGCGGACGACTCCCCCGACGGTGCTGGTTCGAATTTGAAGGCCGCAAGCATTTTATTCCATGAATTATTGAGGTTTTGGGGGCAAGAAAGATGGCGTCACTTTTTGCTAGAAAGCTCCTAATTGCCCAGGTTTTGGGATTTGGCCATGTCCCCACACAGAAAAGGTCTTCAGGGAAGTCTAGTCTAGAATGCTGCACCGTCAAATCGCACTTTTGTTTTCGACCCCCAAAATTCAAAATGGCGACAGGGGTACTACCTGTCAAATATTCCCAAAATTCGACCCCCGGTAACATGGCGATTTTCGGCGATCACTTTTTGCGGACGACTCCCCCGACGGTGCTGGTTCGAATTTGAAGGCCGCAAGCATTTTATTCCATGAATTATTGAGGTTTTGGGGCAAGAAAGATGGCGTCACTTTTTGCTAGAAAGCTCCTAATTGCCCAGGTTTTGGGATTTGGCCATGTCCCCACACAGAAAAGGTCTTCAGGGAAGTCTAGTCTAGAATGCTGCACCGTCAAATCGCACTTTTGTTTTCGACCCAAAAATTCAAAATGGCGACAGGGTACTACCTGTCAAATATTCCCCAAAATTCGACCTCCCGGTAACATGGCGATTTTCGGCGATCACTTTTTGCGGACGACTCCCCCCGACGGTGCTGGTTCGAATTTGAAGGCCGCAAGCATTTTATTCCATGAATTATTGAGGTTTTTGGGCCACAAAGATGGCGTCACTTTTTGCTAGAAAGCTCCTAATTGCCCAGGTTTTGGGATTTGGCCATGTCCCCACACAGAAAAGGTCTTCAGGGAAGTCTAGTCTAGAATGCTGCACCGTCAAAATCGCACTTTTGTTTTCGACCCCAAAATTCAAAATGGCGACAGGGTACTACCTGTCAAATATTCCCAAAATTCGACCCCCGGTAACATGGCGATTTTCGGCCATCACTTTTTGCGGACGACTCCCCCGACGGTGCTGGTTCGAATTTGAAGGCCGCAAGCATTTTATTCCATGAATTATTGAGGTTTTTGGGGCAAGAAAGATGGCGTCACTTTTTGCTAGAAAGCTCCTAATTGCCCAGGTTTTGGGATTTGGCCATGTCCCCACACAGAAAAGGTCTTCAGGGAAGTCTAGTCTAGAATGCTGCACCGTCAAATCGCACTTTTGTTTTCGACCCCCAAAATTCAAAATGGCGACAGGGTACTACCTGTCAAATATTCCCAAAATTCGACCCCCGGTAACATGGCGATTTTCGGCGATCACTTTTTGCGGACGACTCCCCCGACGGTGCTGGTTCGAATTTGAAGGCCGCAAGCATTTTATTCCATGAATTATTGAGGTTTTGGGGGCAAGAAAGATGGCGTCACTTTTTGCTAGAAAGCTCCTAATTGCCCAGGTTTTGGGATTTGGCCATGTCCCCACACAGAAAAGGTCTTCAGGGAAGTCTAGTCTAGAATGCTGCACCGTCAAATCGCACTTTTGTTTTCGACCCCAAAATTCAAAATGGCGACAGGGTACTACCTGTCAAATATTCCCAAAATTCGACCCCCGGTAACATGGCGATTTTCGGCGATCACTTTTTGCGGACGACTCCCCCGACGGTGCTGGTTCGAATTTGAAGGCCGCAAGCATTTTATTCCATGAATTATTGAGGTTTTGGGGGCAAGAAAGATGGCGTCACTTTTTGCTAGAAAGCTCCTAATTGCCCAGGTTTTGGGATTTGGCCATGTCCCCACACAGAAAAGGTCTTCAGGGAAGTCTAGTCTAGAATGCTGCACCGTCAAATCGCACTTTTGTTTTCGACCCAAAAATTCAAAATGGCGACAGGGTACTACCTGTCAAATATTCCCAAAATTCGACCCCCGGTAACATGGCGATTTTCGGCGATCACTTTTTGCGGACGACTCCCCCGACGGTGCTGGTTCGAATTTGAAGGCCGCAAGCATTTTATTCCATGAATTATTGAGGTTTTTGGGGCCACAAAGATGGCGTCACTTTTTGCTAGAAAGCTCCTAATTGCCCAGGGTTTTGGGATTTGGCCATGTCCCCACACAGAAAAGGTCTTCAGGGAAGTCTAGTCTAGAATGCTGCACCGTCAAATCGCACTTTTGTTTCGACCCCAAAATTCAAAATGGCGACAGGGTACTACCTGTCAAATATTCCCAAAATTCGACCCCCGGTAACATGGCGATTTTCGGCGATCACTTTTTGCGGACGACTCCCCCGACGGTGCTGGTTCGAATTTGAAGGCCGCAAGCATTTTATTCCATGAATTATTGAGGTTTTGGGGGCAAGAAAGATGGCGTCACTTTTTGCTAGAAAGCTCCTAATTGCCCAGGTTTTGGGATTTGGCCATGTCCCCACACAGAAAAGGTCTTCAGGGAAGTCTAGTCTAGAATGCTGCACCGTCAAATCGCACTTTTGTTTTCGACCCCAAAATTCAAAATGGCGACAGGGTACTTACCTGTCAAATATTCCCAAAATTCGACCCCCGGTAACATGGCGATTTTCGGCGATCACTTTTTGCGGACGACTCCCCCGACGGTGCTGGTTCGAATTTGAAGGCCGCAAGCATTTTATTCCATGAATTATTGAGGTTTTGGGGGCAAGAAAGATGGCGTCACTTTTTGCTAGAAAGCTCCTAATTGCCCAGGTTTTGGGATTTGGCCATGTCCCCACACAGAAAAGGTCTTCAGGGAAGTCTAGTCTAGAATGCTGCACCGTCAAATCGCACTTTTGTTTTCGACATCAAATTCAAAATGGCGACAGGGTACTACCTGTCAAATATTCCCAAAATTCGACCCCCGGTAACATGGCGATTTTCGGCGATCACTTTTTGCGGACGACTCCCCCCGACGGTGCTGGTTCGAATTTGAAGGCCGCAAGCATTTTATTCCATGAATTATTGAGGTTTTGGGGGCAAGAAAGATGGCGTCACTTTTTGCTAGAAAGCTCCTAATTGCCCCAGGTTTTGGGATTTGGCCATGTGCCCACACAGAAAAGGTCTTCAGGGAAGTCTAGTCTAGAATGCTGCACCGTCAAATCGCACTTTTGTTTTCGACCCCAAAATTCAAAATGGCGACAGGGTACTACCTGTCAAATATTCCCAAAATTCGACCCCCCGGTAACATGGCGATTTTCGGCGATCACTTTTTGCGGACGACTCCCCCGACGGTGCTGGTTCGAATTTGAAGGCCGCAAGCATTTTAATTCCATGAATTATTGAGGTTTTGGGGGCAAGAAAGATGGCGTCACTTTTTGCTAGAAAGCTCCTAATTGCCCAGGTTTTGGGATTTGGCCATGTCCCCACACAGAAAAGGTCTTCAGGGAAGTCTAGTCTAGAATGCTGCACCGTCAAATCGCACTTTTGTTTTCGACCCCAAAATTCAAAATGGCGACAGGGTACTACCTGTCAAAATATTCCCAAAATTCGACCCCCCGGTAACATGGCGATTTTCGGCGATCACTTTTTGCGGACGACTCCCCCCGACGGTGCTGGTTCGAATTTGAAGGCCGCAAGCATTTTATTCCATGAATTATTGAGGTTTTGGGGGCAAGAAAGATGGCGTCACTTTTTGCTAGAAAGCTCCTAATTGCCCAGGTTTTGGGATTTGGCCATGTCCCCACACAGAAAAGGTCTTCAGGGAAGTCTAGTCTAGAATGCTGCACCGTCAAATCGCACTTTTGTTTTCGACCCCAAAATTCAAAATGGCGACAGGGTACTACCTGTCAAATATTCCCCAAAATTCGACCCCCGGTAACATGGCGATTTTCGGCGATCACTTTTTGCGGACGACTCCCCCGACGGTGCTGGTTCGAATTTGAAGGCCGCAAGCATTTTTATTCCCTGAATTATTGAGGTTTTTGGGGCAAGAAAGATGGCGTCACTTTTTGCTAGAAAGCTCCTAATTGCCCAGGTTTTGGGATTTGGCCATGTCCCCACACAGAAAAAGGTCTTCAGGGAAGTCTAGTCTAGAATGCTGCACCGTCAAATCGCACTTTTGTTTTCGACCCCAAAATTCAAAATGGCGACAGGGTACTACCTGTCAAATATTCCCAAAATTCTGACCCCCTGTAACATGGCGATTTTCGGCGATCACTTTTTGCGGACGGACTCCCCCGACGGTGCTGGTTCGAATTTGAAGGCCGCAAGCATTTTATTCCATGAATTATTGAGGTTTTGGGGGGCAAGAAAGATGGCGTCACTTTTTGCTAGAAAGCTCCTAATTGCCCAGGTTTTGGGATTGGCCATGTGCCCACACAGAAAAGGTCTTCAGGGAAGTCTAGTCTAGAATGCTGCACCGTCAAATCGCACTTTTGTTTTCGACCCCAAAATTCAAAATGGCGACAGGGTACTACCTGTCAAATATTCCCAAATTCGACCCCCGGTAACATGGCGATTTTCGGCGATCACTTTTTGCGGACGACTCCCCCGACGGTGCTGGTTCGAATTTGAAGGCCGCAAGCATTTTATTCCATGAATTATTGAGGTTTTGGGGGCAAGAAAGATGGCGTCACTTTTTGCTAGAAAGCTCCTAATTGCCCAGGTTTTGGGATTTGGCCATGTCCCCACACAGAAAAGGTCTTCAGGGAAGTCTAGTCTAGAATGCTGCACCGTCAAATCGCACTTTTGTTTTCGACCCCAAAATTCAAAATGGCGACAGGGTACTACCCTGTCAAATATTCCCAAAATTCGACCCCCGGTAACATGGCGATTTTCGGCGATCACTTTTTGCGGACGACTCCCCCGACGGTGCTGGTTCGAATTTGAAGGCCGCAAGCATTTTATTCCTGAATTATTGAGGTTTTTGGGGCAAGAAAGATGGCGTCACTTTTTGCTAGAAAGCTCCTAATTGCCCAGGTTTTGGGATTTGGCCATGTCCCCCACACAGAAAAGGTCTTCAGGGAAGTCTAGTCTAGAATGCTGCACCGTCAAATCGCACTTTTGTTTTCGACCCCAAAATTCAAAATGGCGACAGGGTACTACCTGTCAAATATTCCCAAAATTCGACCCCCGGTAACATGGCGATTTTCGGCGATCACCTTTTGCGGACGACTCCCCCGACGGTGCTGCGTTCGAATTTGAAGGCCGCAAGCATTTTATTCCATGAATTATTGAGGTTTTGGGGGCAAGAAAGATGGCGTCACTTTTTGCTAGAAAGCTCCTAATTGCCCAGGTTTTGGGATTTGGCCATGTCCCCACACAGAAAAGGTCTTCAGGGAAGTCTAGTCTAGAATGCTGCACCGTCAAATCGCACTTTTGTTTTCGACCCCAAAATTCAAAATGGCGACAGGGTACTACCTGTCAAATATTCCCAAAATTCGACCCCCGGTAACATGGCGATTTTCGGCCATCACTTTTTGCGGACGACTCCCCCGACGGTGCTGGTTCGAATTTGAAGGCCGCAAGCATTTTATTCCATGAATTATTGAGGTTTTTGGGGCAAGAAAGATGGCGTCACTTTTTGCTAGAAAGCTCCTAATTGCCCAGGTTTTGGGATTTGGCCATGTCCCCACACAGAAAAGGTCTTCAGGGAAGTCTAGTCTAGAATGCCCTGCACCGTCAAATCGCACTTTTGTTTTCGACCCAAAAATTCAAAATGGCGACAGGGTACTACCTGTCACATATTCCCAAAATTCGACCCCCGGTAACATGGCGATTTTCGGCGATCACTTTTTGCGGACGACTCCCCCGACGGTGCTGGTTCGAATTTGAAGGCCGCAAGCATTTTATTCCATGAATTATTGAGGTTTTTGGGGCCACAAAGATGGCGTCACTTTTGCTAGAAAGCTCCTAATTGCCCAGGTTTTGGGATTTGGCCATGTCCCCACACAGAAAAGGTCTTCAGGGAAGTCTAGTCTAGAATGCTGCACCGTCAAATCGCACTTTTGTTTTCGACCCCGAAAATTCAAAATGGCGACAGGGTACTACCTGTCCAAATATTCCCAAAATTCGACCCCCGGTAACATGGCGATTTTCGGCGATCACTTTTGCGGACGACTCCCCCGACGGTGCTGGTTCGAATTTGAAGGCCGCAAGCATTTTATTCCATGAATTATTGAGGTTTTGGGGGCAAGAAAGATGGCGTCACTTTTTGCTAGAAAGCTCCTAATTGCCCAGGTTTTGGGATTTGGCCATGTCCCCACACAGAAAAGGTCTTCAGGGAAGTCTAGTCTAGAATGCTGCACCGTCAAATCGCACTTTTGTTTTCGACCCCAAAAATTCAAAATGGCGACAGGGTACTACCTGTCAAATATTCCCAAAATTCGACCCCCGGTAACATGGCGATTTTCGGCGATCACTTTTTGCGGACGACTCCCCCGACGGTGCTGGTTCGAATTTGAAGGCCGCAAGCATTTTATTCCATGAATTATTGAGGTTTTTGGGGCCACAAAGATGGCGTCACTTTTTGCTAGAAAGCTCCTAATTGCCCAGGTTTTGGGATTTTGGCCCATGTCCCCACACAGAAAAGGTCTTCAGGGAAGTCTAGTCTAGAATGCTGCACCGTCAAATCGCACTTTTGTTTTCGACCCCAAAATTCAAAATGGCGACAGGGTACTACTGTCAAATTATTCCCAAAATTCGACCCCCCGGTAACATGGCGATTTTCGGCGATCACTTTTTGCGGACGACTCCCCCGACGGTGCTGGTTCGAATTTGAAGGCCGCAAGCATTTTATTCCATGAATTATTGAGGTTTTGGGGCAAGAAAGATGGCGTCACTTTTTGCTAGAAAGCTCCTAATTGCCCAGGTTTTGGGATTTGGCCATGTCCCCACACAGAAAAGGTCTTCAGGGAAGTCTAGTCTAGAATGCTGCACCGTCAAATCGCACTTTTGTTTTCGACCCCAAAATTCAAAATGGCGACAGGGTACTACCTGTCAAATATTCCCAAAATTCGACCCCCGGTAACATGGCGATTTTCGGCGATCACTTTTTGCGGACGACTCCCCCGACGGTGCTGGTTCGAATTTGAAGGCCGCAAGCATTTTATTCCATGAATTATTGAGGGTTTTGGGGGCAAGAAAGATGGCGTCACTTTTTGCTAGAAAGCTCCTAATTGCCCAGGTTTTGGGATTTGGCCATGTCCCCACACAGAAAAGGTCTTCAGGGAAGTCTAGTCTAGAATGCTGCAACCGTCAAATCGCACTTTTGTTTTCGACATCAAAATTCAAAATGGCGACAGGGTACTACCTGTCAAATATTCCCAAAATTCGACCCCCGGTAACATGGCGATTTTCGGCGATCACTTTTGCGGACGACTCCCCCCGACGGTGCTGGTTCGAATTTGAAGGCCGCAAGCATTTTATTCCATGAATTATTGAGGTTTTGGGGGCAAGAAAGATGGCGTCACTTTTTGCTAGAAAGCTCCTAATTGCCCAGGTTTGGGATTTGGCCATGTGCCCACACAGAAAAGGTCTTCAGGGAAGTCTAGTCTAGAATGCTGCACCGTCAAATCGCTCTTTTGTTTTCGACCCCAAAATTCAAAATGGCGACAGGGTACTACCTGTCAAATATTCCCCAAAATTCGACCCCGGTAACATGGCGATTTTCGGCGATCGCTTTTTGCGGACGACTCCCCCGACGGTGCTGGTTCGAATTGAAGGCCGCAAGCATTTTATTCCATGAATTATTGAGGTTTTGGGGCGGCAAGAAAGATGGCGTCACTTTTTGCTAGAAAGCTCCTAATTGCCCAGGTTTTGGGATTTGGCCATGTCCCCACACAGAAAAGGTCTTCAGGGAAGTCTAGTCTAGAATGCTGCTACCGTC